>CM016485.1:22808938-25208938 GCA_002890555.2 Lagenaria siceraria | reverse complement strand
ACCAAGACGGTGATAGTTGTAAGGAAAATTACTCTAAATAGAAAAAAAAAATCAAATTATTTACAAATATAGAAAATTTTTACTATTAGTGATAGAAAGCGATGGAATTCTATCGCGGTTTATCACGGATAGATTGTAAAATTTTTCTATATTTATAAATAGTTTAGTTCATTTTTCTATATTTGAAAACATCCCTAGTTGTAATTACACCGATAAATTTTCAATTGGTAAAATTGCATTAGACACTCAAATTTACATTTGTAGAAATTGGATCTCTCAAACGATTAATAATAAAGGTTTGCATTTAATTTTAAAAATTAAACTTTTTATTTTATCCAACAGATTAGTCTAGACTTTGCATCTTTCACTAATAGTAAGTGTTTGAGAGTAGTGTGATCAGTGTGGACAATCACTTTTGATTCTACTGGATAGGACCTAAATTTGTCAAAGGCAAAGAGCACTACTAACAACTCATTCTCAATTGTTGTGAAATTGATATGTGCTTCATTTAAAATCCTACTAGCATAGTAGATGAGATGTATTATTTTGTCTCTCCTCTATGCGAGCACTGCTCCAACTGTAAAGTCACTTGCATCGTACATCAATTTAAATGGTTTGTTCCAATCCTAACTTAATCATGATTGGTGCAGAGCTCACAATAGTTTTGAGCTTCTCAAAACCTGTTCAACATTCCTTATCAAAGTCAAATTATCTATGTTGCTCTAATAACCTACATAAGAATTTAAAATTTTGAGAAAAAATCTCGATGAACTTGCAATAAAAACCTGCATGGCCTAGGGAACTATGAATCTCCTTGACTATCTTAAGTGGAGGTAATAATTTAGAAATCAATTCGACTTTAGCTTTATCAACTTCATTTCCTCTCTTAGAGATATGGTGACCAAAGACAATGTCTTCTTGTACCACAAAATGATATTTCTCCCAATTGACCACTAGGTTCGTTTCTTCACATCTCTATAACACTTGTTCCAAATTGTTAAGGCATTGGTGATATGTTTCTCCAAGCACTTAAAATTTATCCAAAAAGATTACAAAATGTCTTCTCAATTATATTTGAAAAGATTTTCATCATACATTTCTGGAATATTGCAAAAGTATTAATAGTCCACATGACATCCTTTTGAAAGTAAAGGTTCTATAGGGACACGTAAAGGTTGTCTTTTCCTAATCATCTAGAGCAAATTGTGATATGATTATAACTTGAATATTTGTCCAAAAAGAAACAATACTCCTTCCATGCAAGTCTATCTAGCATTTGATCAATAAATGGTATAAAGAAATGATCCTTTAGAGTTGTTTTGTTAAGTTTCCTATAGTCCATGCAAACTAGGGGTGTAAAAAATCGAACCGAGCTGGTGAGCCAAATCGGATCAAACTGCTTCGGTTCGATTCGAGCCGCTTTTAATGAGAATTTGAACCAAACTGAATCATCAGTTCGATTCGATCCAAAATTTGCTCGAAATTTCTCCCCACTTTAGGGTTTTCTTCTTATCCCTTTCGCCGCCACATCTTTCTCCACCTTTAAGAAAGATTAGGGTTTGTCAATTCTGTCTCTTTCTGACACAGAGAAGCTTGTCTTCTCTTTCTTATTCTTCCTTTCTGTCACACAAACAAAGAATCAAAGACTCACAAAGAAGAAGAAGAAGAAGAAGAAGAAGAAGTCATCTTTTTTCTTCAAGAAACTATCATATCCTTTTCCTCTCTCTCACAGAATCGAAGAAGCTTCAAATGATTCATGGTTTTCAAGCTCTGATTAGGCGATATTCACATTTCACCCGACCCGACTCACATTAGGCTTAAAACGAAATGGGTCAGGTTGAGTCGAGCCTTAACCGCACAAAACTGGGTCGGGTTTTCTTTAAAACCAACTCGACCCACCCCACCTACAACCCTAATGCAAACCCTTCATCTTGTGACCATTCTTGTTGGAATCAACTCATTCTATTCACTGGTCACTACTGTCATGCCTCCTTTATTGGGCACACATTAGACTGGGTTCACATAATTGCTGTCTACAATTGGGTAGACCATACATGCCTCAATATTTTTAATAATCTCCTATCTGACCACTTCTTTCTGTTGGGTTTTATGCCCTAAAACTCGTAGATAGTAAATGTTGTATTTTGACCGTTATTAATAAATTGTTATTAATTATTATTCAATAAATGTTATTGATTATTTTATCTTGTTTTAATAACCCTAAAATCCAATAAACTAACCTCCTAGGCTGTTTATGAGTCTTGAACAATATGTAGAGACATATGGGGATCAATGTTCAAGTTACAGCCTAAAGGGTATATAGTATAAGGATAGGGTTGGATACCTTATCCTGGTAACACTATGGATATGACCCACTTTGTATTTGATACAAACGCAATGATCCAACGCATTCGTGTAGGAGACATGCAAGTGGGGGTATCCTATGCAATGAGTTCGCATAAGACTGGAACACGAAATAGTAATCAGTAGATGTAACTCCGTTGACTGGCTAGGTTTCTATTTCAATAGGTTGACCTAGGCAACTTAGTCTTAATCTTGAGTATATTATGAACTCATGTTCACGAGGGATTGTCCTTTGATTTGTATGGGTGAGAGTGGCCCGTTTGCGAACTCAATATGCCTACCATTTTAGGGACAAGAACGAGTCGGGAGCTGGTGAAAAATGAGTTTGAGGTTGTTTGTCTGGCTAAGTTTGATCATCTTTGGGATGGTCCATTGAGTGTGTAGTATGGCCTGCAACTGGTGGAAGAAAAAACATCCTTATTCCTGCCAGCATAGATAAGAAGAGTTGGTTAGTTTTTATGGGAAATGATCAAGAGTGCCCTTGTGGAATTCGAACAAGAAATTAAGGAAGTTCAAAGGACTCTTCCAGAAGCAACATTCCTCGTAAATGTGTGAGATGCTATGCAAAAGTGGTTAAGGAAAAATTCAGTTTTCCTTCCAAGAATGCTTCTAATCGAACAAATATTATCGCCAAGGAGGTTAATCAGAAAAGTATAGGTTGAAGGAATTGGCCCACACACAACAAACACTCTCTCTCCTTAATCACATGCCTTCTTTCCTTCACCTCCCCTTGCATGTATATGTATATACTTTAGTGATTGGGGGGTATCATTGCTCGCCCCCAACAAGCCACCTTATCCTCAAGTGGAAATCCAGAGAGTGTGCTTGGATTGTCTAAGCAATCTCCCATATAGCATCCTCAGGATTAGAATGTTCTCAATGGATCAGTACCTGAAATTCACCCTTGTTGGAGGTTGATTTCTATAGCCCCAACAAATGTGTGTGTGTGTTGGAACAACATTCTCAAGAATGGTATCAAAGGTGTGTTAAATGATATTTTCGAGACCGCTAGCATTGCTAATGTTAATGAGACTTACTTATGCCTCATCCCCAAGAAACTTGATGCTAAATCGGTTTGTAATGATAGGCCCATTAGCCTTACCTCTTGTGACTTATCTATATACAAGATTATTGCTGAGTGCTCTCCAAAATATTGAAGAAAAAGGTGCTTCCTCTCACCATTACGATTATCAATCGGCCTTTGTGGCAGCTAGACAAATTTTAGTATGGAGAAAACGTTTGATAAAGTAGATTGGGATTTCCTCAATCTCATTCTTCAAAGAGGACTCACCACTAAATGGAGGAATTGGAATCACAGTTGCATTTCATCACCAAACTTCTCCATTATCATCAATGGTAAAATCGGTGGCAAAATCTTTGCCTCTAAAGGTCTTTGCTAAGGTGCCCTCTTTCTCCCTTCTTATTTGTTCTTAACATGGATTGCCTCGGTTGTATGTTGATCAAGGCTAAAAATTAGAGGTTTATTAAAATCTTTGAGGTTGGTAATAGTCATCATTCTCTATCTCATCACCTAAGATTTGTAGATGATACTATTTTGTTTTCCTCTCCAATGACCTCTAATCTTACCCACTTAATTAATTGATTTGATATTATCAAGTTTTAGAAGAAGCCTGGACTCGACATGGCGCCAATTTGATCGCCCCAAAAATGTGTTGTCGTTAAAACACACTTCTTGGAACCAAAAGAAATTTATAACACCTAACTTTACGATCCGGCAAGTTCGGTGTTGAACCTTAGGGAGCTAAGATTTAATCTCTCCTAAACTAAATTAATCTTTGGAAAGCTATAAAAACGGAAGTTTTGAAAAAAAATTGAAAAATTATGCAAGAAATGTAAACCGCAAGAAAATAATATTTTTGGTATTTATGAGAAACAATTTTAATAAATTGGGAATAGGGACTTGTTGATTTCAATTCTATCATTGAATGATTGCTTGAAATCTGAAATTTAGGGAGATAATTCGGAACCACCTGAGAGTTCACCTCTTGCTGCCTTGCTCGTGTTTAGGTTTTCCCTTTTCTCTGGTGGGGTTTTTGTGGGCTTGTATTTTTGTTTTTGTTTTCTTTTGTATGTGCTTTTATTCTTTCACTTTTTTTCTCAATGAATACAGTTACTTATATATATATATAAGGTTTGCCTCTTAATGGTAAACCTAAGACTTCTTTAGGGTTCTCGTTGTTGTAAAGGCAAACAAAAAGGCGTATGTCCTGGGGACACTCTTATATTTCTAAAGGTGGCCGCCATACCCTTATACAAGCTACCTTTTCTAACCTTCCCATTTATTACCTATCCCTCCTCACAAGGGTCAAAGTATCAAATATGATTGAAATATTGTTTCAAAATTTCCTTTGGAAAGGCATCAAAGGATACCTCAGGTTCTCACATTCTCACATTATTAAATGAGACGAAGTAACTCTTCTTATTGATGTAGGGGGTCTTGGCATATTGGCATTTAACAGAAGAATAAATCCGTTTTGGCCAAAGGGATCGGGAGATTCCATGAGGAAAAAACTGTTTTTTGGATAAGAGAGGAAAAAACAGCTTTAAAGAGAAGAATGATCCCCACACTTTAAAAAAAGAAAAAAGGGGGTAAATTCTCTATTTCATCTACAAAGGGCCCCTTGAAATACATTGATAGAGCTAAGGGGATAATCTACAAGAATATTACTTACATAATTGGGAATGATATTAACACCAGGTTCTGGTCCAATCTTTGGCTGAGGAGTAATCTCTTGAAAGTTAATTTCCCACACTTATTTGCTATCTAGCTCAAAAAGGAGGCTGCCATTGCTGATCAGTGGTCTTTCGAATCTGCATCTTACAACCTAAGGCTTAGAAGAAACCTTACAGAGGCAGAAATTGATGAATGGGCTAGATTATCAAATACTCTCTCATTTCTTGAACTTATAGATAGGGAGGACTTTTCAGTCTGGAACATTGACAAGAAAGGTTTCTCTATTAAATCTCTTTCTATATTTTTGTCATCCTCAAGTTCTCATGCTAGGGAAGACTTATACAACATGATGTGGAGAGGTCCATATCCCAAAAAAGTTGATTCTTTTTATGGAAACTCATTCAATCTTTGCCTGAACACTCATGATAAGTTCCAAAGGAAATCTCCAAGAATATTTTTTACCTCTTAGCTATTGTATTATGTGCAAGAATGGCCCAGAAACTCACAGCCACCTTTTTATATCTTGTTCTTTTGCTAGATTATTTGGGTTCTTCATTCTACAGGGCTTTGTGTGGTTGATTGCTTTACCTCCGATGTTTGGTCTCTTTTGAACATCATTCTTATTGGTCACCCCTTCAGGGCAAGGAAGGAGATTTAATAGCTTAATCTCATTTGTGCCTTTCTTGGGTCCCTTCGACTCAACAGGAATTCACACATATTTAACAACACTAATCAAAATTTTGGATCTATTATTTTAGTGGTTACTTACACAGCTCTCACTTGGTGTAAATTGGCTCATCCATTTTGTAATATTATGGTTTAAACACTCTCATAGCCAATTGGAAAAGTTTTTTGTAATCAATTAGATTGATCGTCCTTTTATAATTTCATCGATAATTGTTTTGTTTCCTTAAAAAAATTATAATAATAAGTAAGATTGAATTTTACTCCACCACAAAGGGGGGAAGGGAATATTAGGAGGTAAAGTACAAGAACCCTAAACAATCAATTCCACGAGGCAAATAAGGATTCAATGCATACTTGAAGAAGAAGAAGACATTCATTCCAAAATAAGAACAATTCGTATTTGTGGCAGAAGAACTCTCATTCTACAACACATGACAACGAGAAAATTGTAGGGAACGTTGAGATGTGAAAAAGGGAAAACGACGAGTGACCATGACGAAGACATCTGGAATTGACAGAGAAGAAAGCAACAGAGATGGTGAAGATTAAGACTGAGATTTGAGGCTTGAAAAGTTGGACAATGGCAGAAGAGAAGGAAATGTGTTTAGGACAGGATATGGGTTAGAGTTGAAGGCAAACCAGCGCCAATAACAATCTTTAGGTCCCTTTTAAGCCCTCCACTTTATTTAAATTATGTATATCCGACCCTGAACATTCTCTCTAGCTTTTTAAATCAAGAACATGAACTAAAAAGCATATAAACGATCCTTCAGCAGCCGTGACAAAAGAAAACTCACCAAAAGTTGGCAACCCCGTCTCTTAACCTGCTGGACAGCGGCTTCGAACCCCTCAATACTTCAAATCCAACCTCCTAAATCACAATTAAATCAATAATTAAGCCAAAATCTTAGTGGGTATTCAACAACCTCCAAGAAACCCATAAAAACTCCACATATACCCTTACCAAAAGCTTTAAACGATCACCAACGGAGGACTGGTGGCGGCGTTGACCCCGCCGCAGTGACTGACGGCGGGGCGGCAGCGCTCGGACGACCGGCGGACTGGTGGTGGCGGTGGACTGATGATCGGCGGCACAGTCAACCCGCGGCGGCGTTCGTGTGGCTTTGTGCGTGGGCTGAGGCGTGCGAAAGGTGCAGCCGGCTGATGAAGTTTTTTTTACCTTTTCACTGCTGCTGAACTCCCTTTCCCTTCTTATTTATATACATATATATTAAGAAAAGTCACCCTAAAAGTTGACCTATTGAAATCAATATATATATATATTCCTCATAAATCCCTAATCTTTCATGGATTTTAAAAAACAAACTTCCAACTCTTTTATCTATTTTGGAGGCCTAAAATGAAAAATACCCTATCTACCTTCAGTTGATGTCATAACTATACGAAGTTACAAATTTACCCTTCCTTCTTTGAGAGACTAAATGCCAAAGAACAAGAGTGCAAGAGCGAGATCGTGAGAAAGAGGGAAGAGTGATCTGTGAGAGAAAATGGACTAAGAGAGCGAGAGTAAGAAAGTGAGACCGTGAAAGAAAGGGAGAGAGGAGAGCGATCTACGAAAGAAAAGGGAGCGAGAGAGCTGTGACATCCTAAATTTTTAGGTAATTTTTAATTTAATTATCTTGAGTTATTTGGGTGTTATTTTGTTTATGAGGTCAAAAATCGAATTCTCTGAATAAGTTAATTAATTTAATTGAAATTTGAAAATATTTAGAAATTTGAATTTAATTTAAGATAAGTTTGATATTTTATTTTGGAATTTTGGAAGGAATTTAAATTAATTTGGAGTTTTAAAAAGGAATTGAAATTAATTTGGAGTTTTAAAAGATTAATCTGGAGTTTTTGGTGAGTTTCTTTTGAGTTCTTCAAGATCTTAAGCATCAAATTGAAAATTTGCCTAATTCAACAACTAGGTCGAGTTTATGCTACAAATCGGCTAGAGGACGAGAAGTTTGACACCGTGGTGACAAGTACACTCCCTATTTTGGGACACCATGCACTCGTATTATTTGACTCTAGTTCGTGGCATTCTTTTATATCTACAGTATTTGTGAAGCATGCTAGGTTAGAAATAGAACCTTGACAGTATATTTTATCAGTTTCCACTCCATCTGGGGGCATCATTTTAGCAAATGAGAAAGTGAAAGCATGTCAGGTTGTAATAGCATATCATATATTATATAGCTGTGACCTTGATAGTATTAGAGAATTCAGTGTCATTTTGAGCATGGATTTGTTGGCTGCTAACCTTGCCAGCATAGAATGCTACCATAAAGAGGTCATTTTTAGCCCTCCAACGAAAACCAGTTTTAAGTTTAGAAGGGCTAAAACTGAGGTCTTGCATGCCCAAGGTAGTTTCAGCCTTGAAAGTGAGGAAATTGGTCAACCAAGGTGTGTGGGGCCTTTTGGCTAGCGTAGTTGATACCAAGGAAATTGAGGTCACCTTGTCGTCAGAACTAGTTGCTAGAGAATACCTAGATGTTTTTCCAGAGAATCTCCTAGGGTTGCCGTCGTATCGAGAAATAAACTTCACTATCGAGTTGGAGCTAGGCACAACTCCCATCTTTAAAACCCCATATAAGATGGCTCCAACAGAGTTAAAGAAGCTTATGATGTGTCAAGTTGAAAGAGAAGACTAAATTTTGAAAATGCTTCAAATTGTATCCAAAATGATTGAGAAGTTTAGTGTAAATATTAAACTGTGCAGTAACAATTAAAAAGAATTAGTTACCAACAGTAACTAAAGAATTTAAAGAAATACAAGAAAGTAATAAAGAACTAACTAAGAAGTAACTAAACTATAGATTCAGTAACCAACAAAATAAAAATAAATCGAGTTTTACGAAAGAGGGATCATCACCAAGTCACCTTCCTGAAAATCTTTAAATCTCCTATGTTGATCAGTCGTGGATTTGTACTTGGCATTCATCTTTTCCAAATGCTCTGTGACCTCTTTGTGCAACTCCGCTATCCGATCAGCCATAGATTCGGCTTCTAAATAAAGATCAACAGAAGTAGGTAAATTAGCATCAACATTAATCGAGGAAGTTTGGTATAACAATCTCAAATGGAGACTTCCCTGTGGACCTATTCTTCATGTGGTTGTAAGCAAATTCAACCTGCGCAAGAACAAGATCCCATTGTTTTGGCTTATCCCCTCCAAGGCAACGAATAAGATTACCAAGGATTCTGTTAGTCACTTTGGTTTGCCCATCGGTTTGGGGATGACTAGTCGTGTTGAATTTCAAACTTGTGTTGAACTTCCTCTGCAAAGTTTTCCAAAAATAGCTTAGGAACTTTACATCACGATCTGAAACTATAGACTTTGGCACACCATGTAAATGCACAATTTTTTTAAAGAAAAGGTTAGCCACATATATAACATCAGAAGTTTTACGATAAAGAAGAAAATGAGACATCTTGCTAAATCGATCTACCACTACTAAAACGGAATCAAAACCTCTTTGTGTTTTAGGAAGCCCCAAAATGAAGTCCATGGAGAGATCCTCCCAAATATTTTCAGGGATAGGCAATGGAGTGTATAGGCCTGTATTCTGTTTATGCCCTTTGGCAGTTTGGTATGTGAAGCAATGTTTAATAAATTTAGTCACATCTTTACGAGATTGTGGCCAATAATATCGATCATGTAGGAGCTGTAAGGTTTTAGTCATTCCAAAATGTCCAGCCAAGCCATTACTATGCAATTCTTTTATTAAGGACTCTCGAAGTGATGTTCTAGGAACACATAACAATTTATTCTTAAAGAGGAATCCATTAACTAGATGAAAATCATTACAATTGACATGAGAATTGCACATAGCCTATACTTTATTAAAATCAGGGTCATTTTCATATAGAGTAAGGAGAGAATCAAAGGCTATGACACTACCTTTAAGAATAGTTAACAAGTTGACCTTTCTACTTAAAGCATCAGCAACAATGTTAGTACTACCAGCTTCATGTTTAATCATGAAATCAAATCTTTGAATAAAGGACAGCCACCTAGCATGCATTCGACTAATAGTTTTTTGAGTTTGAAGGAATTTTAGTGAAAAATGATCAGAAAATAGAATAAATTCATGACCTAAGAAGTAGTGTTCCCAAACCTTAAGTGCTCTTACCAAAGAATACAACTCTTGTTCATATGTGCTCCACTTTTGACGTGCTTCACTAAGCTTTTCGCTAAAAATTCAATCGGGTGGTTTTTTTGTGACAGAATTGCTCCAATTCCATATCCTGAAGCGTCTACCGCTACTTCAAAGGGTTGTAGAAAATTTGGAAGAGCTCGAACAGGTGCATTGCAGAGCTTATCCTTAAGAGTTGCAAAGCTATTAGTTTGAGCATTAGTCCAAATAAATTTTCCTTTTTTAAGACATTCTGTTAGAGGAGTTGCAATAGTACTAAAATTCTTTATAAAATTTCGATAAAAAGAAGCAAGCCCTAAGAAACTTTGGATTTCACGAACTGTGATGGGTGTATGCCAATTCATTATTGCGTGTATTTTACTTGGATCTACAGCAACTCCATATTCATTAATAATATATCCTAGAAAACTTATTTCATTCACAAGAAAAGAACATTTCTTAAGATTTATGTATAATTGATTGTTTGCAAGAACTTAAAATAAAGAATGCAAGTGTGATAGATGTGCTTCATACGTAGTACTATAGACAAGGATATCTGTTGGGTTTTATGCCCTAAAACTCGTAGATAGTAAATGTTGTATTTTGACCGTCATTAATAAATGATTATTCATTACTATTCAATAAATGTTATTGATTATTTTATCTTTTTTTAATAACCCTAAAATCCAATAAACTAACATCCTAGGTTGTTTTATGAGTCTTGAACAATATGTAGAGACATATAGAGATCAATGTTCAAGTTACAGCCTAAAGGGTCTATAGTATAAGGATAGGGTTGGGTACCTTATCCTGGTAACACTATGGATACGACCCACTTTGTATTTGATACAAACGCAATGATCCAACGCGTTCATGTAGGAGACATGCGAGTGAGGGTATCCTATGCAATGAGTTTGCATAAGTCTGGACCACGAAATAGTAATCATTAGATGTAACTCCGTTGACTGGTTAGGTTTCTATTTCAATAGGTTGACCTAGGCAACTTAGTCTTAATCTTGAGTATATTATGAACTCCTGTTCACGAGGGATTGTCCTTTGATTTGTATGGGTGAGAGTGGCCCGTTGTCGACTCGATATGCCTATCATTTTGGGGACCAAGACTGAGTGGGAGCTGGGAACATAATTTACAAGATGGATTTCACTCCTTCCCGACTTAGGGTAAGTAGATAAGTGTTCCCTTAAGTGGTGTCTCCGTGACTTGAACAAAGGGCCCTACCCTCTCACTGGCCCGAGAGGGGTTTCTGTTTGATGGTTGGACCATACAGTTGCTCATTAGAGGAGCACTGGTAACTTAAGGATTTAGAAGTAACTCAGGGGTAGCGGTATTTGACCCAGCTGGTGTTACGAACACTTGTGCGGGACTAACTTGCTATTATTGGTCTATATCCGTGGACACAGAAAGATCTACAGTGAGAAGAGTGCAACTGTGGGTCTTTAGTGGAGTGTACCCACAGTTAACGAATATTGATTAAGTGGTTATGAGTTTAGCCCGTTAATCTCATATCGTTGGAGCTTCTGATCTGTAGGTCCATTAGGTCCCCTTCCTAGCTCGTAAAGAATATTGAGGGTAATTTATTATTGTTGAAATTTGAATAGTTCAAATTTACTAGGGAAAAGTATAATGTATAATGATACATTATAATATAAAGTTTATTTTACAAATTAAACTTTATAGTATAAATATAATTTTGGATATGATTCAAAGTTAATTTGTAAGAGAATTAAATATTTGAAATTGTTCAAATATTATTTTATTAAAACTATAGGTTAAAATTAATGTGCATTAGATATACATTAAAACTATAGGTTCTGAGAGAAATGTATTTGAATTGATTCAAATGCATGTTACAATTAAATATTTGATATTTAATTGGTAATTAATATTGGAGATTAATTAGTTATTTAATTTAATCTAATTTAATTAAATTTGATTAATTAAATTAATTGAATTAAAACTATAGGTTATGTGAGAGGTGTTCATTTAAATATGATTTAAATGAATTGATTAATTAAATTAGATTAATTAATTATTAATTAATTATTATTTAATTAATTATTGATTTAATTAATTAATTTAATATTAATTAATTAAATTAGTTGTAACTCCCACGTAGGGGTTTTACTTAAGACGTGGGATAACACCCACGTTTCCCATTTTTCTCTCGCTTCCTTATATAGTGCTTAAACATAAATTTTTTTTTGGTAGCATTCTCTCAACAAAAAAAAAATTCTCAGCGTTCTCTCCAAAAAATTCCTCTCTGAAGAGTTCTGTATTTTTTTCCCCTTCGCCAAAAGGTACCCACAAACTTTTCCTCAAGATTCAGAGAAAAGGAAGTTCTCCAAGTGGTGGTGATACGTAAGTTTTTCTTCTCTATTTTTTTTTTTTTGTTTAACCTAGATTATTTTAAGTTTTTTTTTTTTTTTTTGCCAATGTAAAAGTATTTCAAAATTATTAAAATTAAATTTGAGATACGGTTCTGATACGTTTCCGCTGCGTTTTGGGTTTTAATCCCAGCAATCTCATCAAAGTAAACTACTAAAAATTTATTAAGAAAGGGATGAAGCACCTGAGTCATTAATCTCATGAATGTGCTTGGAGCATTTGAGAGACCGAAGGGCATTACCAACCATTCGAACAAGCCTTCATTAGTTTTAAAAGTTGTTTTCCATTCATCTCCCGGTCGGATTCGAATTTGATGGTATCCACTCTTTAGGTCTATTTTTTAGAAGAATTTGGCTCCTCCTAGTTGATCCAAAAGATCTTGAATTCTAGGGATGGGAAATCTATATTTGATTGTGATTTTGTTAATGACTCGACTATCCACACACATTCTCCATGTTCCATCCTTTTTGGGGGCTAGAAGGACGGGGACGGCACATGGGCTTAAGTTTGTCCGTATATGTCCTTTTTCTAAGAGTTCTTGAATTTGTTCTTGTAAAATGACATACACACTAGGGCTCATTCTATAGTGTGGGAGATTAGGTAACATTGATCCGAGGATGAAGTCAATGTGGTGTTGGATATCCCTCAATGGTGGAAGGGTAGAGGTGTTTTCAAGTACCTGTGGAAAATCTTCAAATAGCCTATCCATTTTAGGGAGAATACTATGGTGGCTAGGTTCCAGAACTTGATTTTTCACTATGATGGCCCATAGCTCGGTATCCTCCTTGTCAATGATATGACTATTGTTTACGAGGGAAAAAAGTTGTTTCTTGGTGCCAGTTTTTTCCTTGACCCTGATTTTTTCACACTATTCGCCGAAGGTAAGAGCTTGATCTTTCTCCCCATCCATGTGAACTCATAAGTATTTTCCCTCCCTCGATGGGTTGCTTGGACATCATATTGCCAGGGACGTCCTAACAAACGTGGCACACATCCATATCAAGCACATCGCATATAATTTGATCTTTATAAAGATTGCCACTTGAAAGAGTAATAGTGCACGTAGAACTTATCTGAGTTTCTCCACCTTTCTTGACCCAGCCTATCTTGTAAGGATGAGGATGAGGATCGAGTTGAAGGTTGAGTGCGTGCACCATCTTGGAAGAAACGACATTCTCACTGCTGCCACTGTCAATTATCATGTTACAAACCTTTTCGTTGATGGTACATCTTGTGCGAAACAAAGCATGCCTTTGAGGATTGATGTCTTTCTTTGGTGTAGTAAAATTCTTTGTAAAACGCAAGATAATTAATCCCCCGTGTCTGGTTCAAGCTCATTGAACTCATCTTCAGAGTTTGGCTCGTTCTCCTCTTGTTGTTCTTCATCTTCTTCATTGACAATAGCTACGGCTCTTCTCTGAGGACACTCATTAGATAAGTGTCTTGCTGTCCACAACGAAAGCATTTACCAAGGTTTGGTCGTTGGTAGTTGTTTGTGCTTCCTTTCTTGATAAAAGTCTCTTGGATCTTTACACCTTGAGTTGGTTTATTAATTTGTTCTTACTTGGAGATAACTGAATTTTGACTTGGTTTGTTGGTGTCTAGGTTCTTGCGTTGGTAAGAAGTAAAGGATCTTTCCCAAGAACCTTTCTTGGAGTTGCTAGCCTTCAGTATTTTCTCTAACCTGATTTCAGCTTTGTATGCCATGGAAATTGCGGTTGGAAGGGTGCTAATAGGTTGAAGATCCATTTGTTCTTGAATTTCTTCTTTGAGACCATCGACAAATCTTGCGATCTGATAATTTTCACTCTCATTTGTTCTTGTTCTTACATCTAATCTGTGAAATTCTTCTACATATTCACCCACCTTACGATTGCCTTGTCTACATTTTTTGTATTGCTGATACAGAATATGTTCATGATCTACTGGTAAGAACCCTTCCTTCATCATTTTGAGCATTCTTGGCCAATTATTGATCGGTCTTTTCCCTATCAATCGTCGGTTGGACTGAACTTGATCCCACCACGCGGAGGCTCCCGATTTGAGCTTGAAGGTTACCAATTTAACTTTTTTATTCTCCGGCGTGTTCATATACTCAAAGAAACTTTCCAAACTTTTAACTCAATCAAGGAATGTCTCTAGGTCTAGTTTGCCACCAAACATAGGCAAGTTAATCTTCATTTTAAAATCTTATTGCCGTTCATCTTGATCTTGATCATGAAGTCTTCTTATATTTCTTCTATCCAATGGTCGGCGCCTAAAAAATTCTTCTTCTTCCGATGAAAATTCAGAATCTTGATCCTCCAAGATTGGTTCTTGACATCTTGGAAGTCGAAAAAGTAGTGGATTTCCGTTTGGGGAATTGATATTGGTTTGAATACCTCTTCTTGGCAATCTTTCCTCTGTTTCTTGGAGAGGTTTCCTCAATCTCTCCTCTCCTTTGTTTTCTTCCGGTTGTCTTGGAATGGTTGTCAAAACTGTTCCATTTGTCTTGACATTCGGTTTATTCTTCTACAGCCAACAATCGGGCAGTAGCTGTCCTGGGAGAAAAAAGCTCGTCCTGTTCAGGATGGTTTTCTGCCGCCTTCCCTTTGCCCGTGTCCGCTGCGATTTTTCCAACCATGAAGTCCTAAATTCGAAGGGCTCTAATACCAAACTTGATGTGTCAAGTTGAGAGAGAAGACTAAATTCTGAAAATGCTTCAAATTGTATCCAAAATGATTGAGAAGTTTAGTTTAAATACTAAACTGTGCAGTAACAATTTAAAAGAATTACTTACCAACAGTAACTAAAGAATTTAAAGAAATATAAGAAAGTAATTAAAGAACTAACTAAAGAAGTAACTAAACTTAAAGATTCAGCAACCAACTAAAATAAAAATACATAATACATTCGCTTAAGATCCAATTGCAAGAGTTGCTCGATAAGGCTCCATGCATCCAAGTGTATTTACCTTGGGGTACACCAGTGTTGTTCTTGGAAAAAAAAAAGGACAATTCCTTACGTCTTTGCATTGACTATAGAGAGTTGAATAAAGTAACCATCAAGAATAAGTACCCTTTCCCTAAGATTGATGACTTGATTAAAAGTTTATGAGGCTAAAGATTAAAAATTGGATTCGAAATTGGCAAAAAAGAATCAAGATATTGGGGTTTCAGGTTCAGAAGCAATGAAAAGAAAATCGAGTGAAACGGTGTTGAGTCAGTTGTTTGCGACAAAATTGAAATTGAGAAAAAATCCCAAAAAGAAAAATTGAGTGAGATTGGATTAGTCGTTGGATGAGGATTTCATCAAGAAAATTGATTGAAACTTTCAATTTTATCAATTATTCCTATGTACTTTTTTAATGGTTGCAATCAACCCTTTTATTAAATTAAATTTTTATTTGTGAGTATTTTTTGTCTCTCCCCTTTTATTAAACATAGTTCTAAGTCCCACCGGCAATGTCATCCTTGACTGTCTGGAGGTCACCCAACATAGAATTGTTCTAAGTTAAACACACTTAACTTTGGAGTTCTATGATTGAGCCACCGAAAAATAAGGTACACCTTATTATTATAAGTAATAACTTTCAATTCTTTTAAGTCTTTCTTAACTATACTTTCATATCTTCAGGATCTCTCTCATTCGGATGTGATCTCGATTCATTCGTGTCTCTCTCCTAAACTCAGGTCATTACAAGTTGTCTTTTCAGCATCCAATGTTTGGATATGGGAAAAGCTATTGATTTAAGCTTATTTTACAAAATACGAAAACGCTTCCCAGAAACCTACTAAGGAAGAAAATGAGTTCACAAACACATTAAAAAAGCTCTAAAAAGCCAACACCAGTCTTGAGATTCAATACCACCCGATCTTGATCGCCATGATTCTCTCTGATTGTCGGAGCTGCCATGAAAGCTTTGCTCCAACCTTCTAGCCAAGGAAATAAAATTGGTTCCATCAATTTTTCGCGGATTACCTCTTCCCTTAGTAGGTCTCTTTGAACTTATTGGTTTCTAAGGTTGAATTCAAAATATCCTCTCACTGTGGTCTAGATTTGGATCTCTATTGGATGCCAAGACCTAGAGTGTGTGATTCTTTCATGAATCTTGTATATCATCTTGCATGGTTTGTTTTACTTTACACTGTTGAATATTGGCTTCACTGAGAGCTTGATGAAGAGACAACAAGAGAGAGATGATGAAGAGGGAGAAGAGAGAACAAGAGAGGAACAAATATCCACAAATAACAATTTAATTTAATAGAAGGAACTGATTGCAACCATCAAGAAACTACAAGCAGATATTTGATCAAATTGAAAGTTCATAGGTGTCATTGTTACCAACTCTATAGTTCAAAGGTAATTTTTGCAACTTTTCCTATTTTTTTTAGGTAAAGGATAGAACATATCGAGCGTTTGACAAGAAGGTTTGTTGAGTATGTCACGGGACTAGAGACGATGCTTCCACCCAATGTCATTTTTTTTAAAGAAGTTTTGAATGTTAAAAGAGAACAATTGAGTTTAGATGTTTTATTTATCTATTATTTTCTTTCTTTCTTTCTTTCTTTTCAAAGTTTTAGGGATTCCAAACTAAATTTTGTTTTTGAAGTCTTTGAATTATTTCAATGGAACTTCCATTTACATAAAAAAAATGTTTATTTTGAATTTAAATGGTTATCTAGTTTAATTTTAAAATCGCATGCATGGTAGTAATGACTCCAGTTAGAAATCTTAAAAAATCAAGTTGTTATACACAAACAACCAAAGAGTGGAGATTAGTAAAAAGGTACCGCACTTGTTTAGCCTTTAGAGATTGGTTAAAACCTTTCAATCACCTCCCCTCTCCTTTGGTAAACATAATGTGTCTCATGACATTACGAAAACTATCCTCTCCTTTGGTAAACATAATTTGTCTCATGGCATTACGAAGATTAAAGGCCTATTTGGATTGACTTGATCTCAAAAAATTTATTTCAAAAGCTATTTTGAGTTGACACGGAGACATAACTCTTTACCTTTAGTTTAAGGAAATAGGCAAAAACGTTTTCACACGTCTTGAATCTCATCTAAATCTCCACTAAAAGTTGGATAGAGATTTTAGAAACACAAACTTTATTGCCTAACTACTATTTTATCATTGTAGCTCATAAGCTTTTCAATACTGAACTCTTAAAAAATGACACCAACATAATAACAAGGGCCATTTGGAAGGAGAATTATGATTATTACCACTGGATGTAAAACTTCAGTATTATTTTATACACACCACACTAAATCCTTATTTTGGATCCCATGATAAGTAGCAAACTCATATTACCCATTCTACACTGTTGCAGATCAGGCTTTTACATCAACAACAGAAATCAAATAATATTTTCTACAACGTGGGAGGGATCCAAATGTAGCCATGTGTTTGAACATAACCAGCTTTTTCCAGTAGCTCGTCAGCTTCGGCTGGACCTCGGCTCCCTGGTTTGTATGGAAGTGACTTCAGCTCACCATTGTCGATTCTGTGCAGCAATGGCGTGAAGATCTCCCAGGCAGCCTGGAGATACAATGAAACTGTTTGTAAGCAAGAAGTCACCAAGAATTAGATGATTTGTAATTCTTTAATGTGTTAAGACATTACCTTCAGCTCGTCTCGACGGACGAAATGCTGCTGATCGCCCCTTATTCTGCGAGAGTGCCAATGTTATTTTAATTCTACCATGTAAATTCCATGAATGTTACAGAGGACAAAGGAAGGATAGGTCTTACGTGTCGAGAATGAGACGCTCGTATGCCTCTGGGATTGTAACACCCTGATAACGTTGGCGATACGACAAGTCTAATTCACTCTGTACAGTTGACATTTCCAGTCCAGGTTTCTTGACCTACAAAGTCCACAGCAAAGAAGTTAAGTATGATAGAACTCATGAAAGGCAGTAGAGATATTTCCATATGGGATTTGGACTATTAAGCAAAAACATGCACAACGAATTCATATCTTCGATTCGATTCCAATCGGAAAACTAGTTTCAGGGAGTCATGGACATTGGCAGATTTCAGAAGTTAAGCCACAAATAGAAGATGCAACTAAGTTGTAGCCTTGGAGAGTTTATACTCTAATAACAATTTGACATTTTCAATCTCTCTCCATTAGATGCCCTTTCAAGCTCTAAGAACATAAACATTTAATGGTGAGGTTAGCTTATAAGAATTGTTTCCGTACCGTAAGCTTCATGTACATGGCCTCCGAAGGTTGCAAGCGAATCACAAACTCGTTCCTCCCTTGCTTTTTGCCTGCATCATGAACCTTGATCAATTTCGAGCAACTAAACAAAAGCATGTTCAATTTTGATGGTCTATCTTATACATTTGCAAGAAAACATCGAGCACCAAGCCTATACACGTACACAAGTGAGAACAACCAGTATGATATAGATTATACTGATGGAACTTTAGATCAAAGGTCTTACATTTGAAAATGTCACCCGGAACATCCTTGAACTGAACTCGAATTTCTGCCTTTCTTGAGCTCAATGCTTTTCCAGCCTTCATTATAAATGGGACACCTGAAATATATATACACGAAAGAATCACACAGTTAGCTTTACAAATTAAATATCCAGAGACTAAATATTTTTAAAAAGCCCACCTGAAAACTATGTAACTTGTTCTAAAATATGTAAAAGAGAATGACTACAAGCCAAACTGTAAACGAAAGGGGATTAAAACTTTGAATAGTATTCTTACCCTCCCATCTTTCATTATGAATCCTCAACACCATAGTTGCAAAGGTTGGTGTATTTGAGTGATCAGGAACAGTAGGATCATCTCTGTAACCTTCATATTGCCCAAGAACTACCTCTTCATCCTTAATTGGCAGCACTGACTGAAGAACCTGTACCGACAATGGCCCATGGCATAAGAAAGTAGAAAGAGAAGACCCAAATTCAACAGCATTCTCGAGGAACTTGAGAAATAAGTATAAATATACATCTTACAAGATTTTATTTATTTATATCATAAATACACCCGTATTTATGATATAAATAAATAAAATCTTGTAAGATGTATATTTATACTTATTTATATCATAAATACGGGTTAAATATACAATAAGATTTTTTTTTTAGTTTGAATTCCTACCTTTACTTTCTCATCTCGGATGTGCTCAGGTTTGAGGGAAATAGGTTTTTCCATAGCAACCAAACAAAGAACCTGAGAGGGCAGCCAAAAAAAATTAAGAACTTTCAGAAGTGCAAAAGTGGTAGATAGTTTAAGACCAAAAAAGAAAAAAAAAGAAAAAGGAAAAAAAAACAGTAGTAGATAGTTGAGTCAAAGTTGAAACTTCTAGTAGTGCAACAATAAATTGAATCTAATAAATTTTAGGAACATTGTGAGAACAAGTCCCAATTAAAAAATTTAAGACACGTTACATGTTTTTGTCACAAAAGATAATAAATTATTTATTAATAAATTTAATAATAATGGAAGTACTCTAAATAAAATTTATTCTATTTTATTTGAAGATGAGATATTAGATGAACCGATATTCAAATTCAAAATATTAAGATGAATATGATATTCTATTCCAAATCTATTATCACAAATATAATCTAATTTAAAACTTTAACTATTTTATTTTTTTTTTAAAAAAAAAAAAAAAAAAAAAAACTCTTAATTGTATTGTATTTACATTTAATCTGAATATCAATATATATTTCTATTTTATAGAAATATTATCTACTTTCTTTAATATACTTATATTTTTATGTATATTTATGTTTAGTATTTTACAGAAATCATATGTATTATGTAAAAGAATGAGATTGTTTCATGTTTAAACTACAACATTTGATTTGATTTTTTTTTTTTTTTTTTTGCATAGGCTCTATATGATAATATATACGTGCAAGATATATTAGAGGCATAGAACTACGATAGAATGCGGGTCTCCAAAGGGAACATTAGTTGATTACTAAGCCACTAGAATTGGACCAGCACAAGTAAAGGATAAATGCAACAGGATTTCATTCAGTTCTTTAGGTACCAAAAATATTTTTGGTCGAGAACAACTTCTCACCTGTAATAGATGGTTTTGAATGATATCACGAATAATCCTGCAAAAACAGAACTTGAATAAGTTAGATTCATAAGGCCATGTTTGAAAGTGATTTTATAAACAGTGATTTAGTGAAAGTGATTGGTTTATAATTGATTCATTAAAGTTGATTTTTATATAATTA
The DNA here is from genome assembly GCA_002890555.2 of Lagenaria siceraria. Classification (NCBI taxonomy): domain Eukaryota; kingdom Viridiplantae; phylum Streptophyta; class Magnoliopsida; order Cucurbitales; family Cucurbitaceae; genus Lagenaria; species Lagenaria siceraria. The sequence goes on along the minus strand of CM016485.1, from coordinate 25,188,433 downwards.
TTTTAGCAAAAAGTACATTTTTGGTCCCTAGATTTTGGGTCTAGTTTACATTTGGTCCATAGGTACCAAAATGTTGCACTTTTACCGCTAAGTTTTGAGTTTAAATTCTATTTGATCCCTAGATTTCAAAATTTTACATTTTTTTATCCTTGAGTTAAGTTATGTTTCTATTTGGTCCCTATGTTTCAAATTTCACACTTTTAACCTTGATTTTTCACTATATAGTCACTATTAGAGTTTTGTCTATTAGTTAATTTAAAAGAGTTAAATTGATTATAATTGAATTAGTTTTTTTAACTAATTTCCCATCACTATTAAAATTAATTAAAAAATTTCCCAACATAATTATTTTAAATTAATTAACTAAAAGTTAACACCAAAGACCAAAGTGAGCATTAGTAAAAACTCAAGGGTAAAAGTGTAAAATACTACAACCTATGGATCAAATAAAAATTAAACTCAAAACTCAAGGGTAAAGAATGTAATGTTTTGAAACCTAGGGATCAAAAGAAAATTAAAACTTAAAACACAAGAGTAAAAGTGTAATATTTTGAAACATAGAAACCAAATAGAAACTATACTCAAAATCTAGAGACCAAGAAGATACTTTTTCCATCATTTTAATATTTGATTCCACTTTTAAAAGTGATTTCCATACCATCAAAAGTTATTTTGAATAATTGAGGGTATGTATAGAAGTGAGTCAAGTGACCTTAGAATAAGTGATTTAAACCTAAATGACTTAATAATTATTATTTATTATGAATTATTTGAATCTTAATTCCACACCGGTAAAAGAGCTTTTAATTTAATTAAAAGTATTCTTTTCATGATTAATGTTTGTTTTCAAAAGTGATCTTAGAGTAATCAAATGACTAAAAAGGGCATTCCATTGGTGAGAATAAAAAAATTAGAAGGTGGTAAACAAAAGTTACAGAGAGAAAAATTAGGATACTAAAAGTTTAAGAGAAAAAATAAAAGGCTAAAGAAAAGTTTTAGAGAGAGGAATAGAGGATATAAAAGTTAGAAAGATTTTTAAAATATTGGTGATTGAAAAAAGTGAGAGAACAAATAAAAATTTAAGAGAGAATAAAATTAGAAATAGAAATTATGAAAACTGTAGAGAGAAATCAGAGAGAGCAAGAAAAATTAGAGATAAATAATGATAGAGAGACAAAATTTAGAAGGAAAAAAATTAACTGTTCACATAATTTTAGAACAAAATAAAGTAACATATGAGGACTTTTAAAAAAAATGAAATAATCACCGATTCACCACTTTAAAAACAAAATCGCTCACAATTACTTACCAAAAATCATTTAAGAATCACCTCCTAAGTAATTGATTAAAAATCACATAAAATAATTTTGAGCATGACAAAAGTAATTTTGGTCCTTCCAAAATCACTTCCAAACATGTCCTAAGTTTTCATACATAGCAGTTAGCACACAATGGAAGTGTTCAACAACACAAAATATCAATATATTTAGAGATTTAGCTTCACACATGACATTTTCAGATGCTTAGTAGAGTAAATCAAAGATCATACCCATATTCATCAAAATATCCACCACGCCCCTCAGTACCAAAATCCTCCCTGAACACGATCTACAACGGAACAAAATGAAAGGGGAAAAGAAAAAACAAGCATTAGTACACAACTTTATAATAATAATAAAAAATAAAAAAAGACCATGCTTGAACTTTCAAATCAATTGTACTTCAGCAGCCTTGAATTTATTGTAAGAGTTTTGCAGATGTTCATATAAAATTAAGTAATGAACTGAACTCTCACCTGTACATTATCAATGTTGTCACGGTTCCAAAGGGGCAAGAAAAAGCGGTTTGCGAAACGAAGTACCAACTGAAAATTCAAATCATGCAAGAACATATTTAAGACTGCCATTTTTCAGAATCAGAGACAACCAATAATATCTTAGTTACGTTAATATTACCAGGTTTTGAACCAATTCCTTCCCCAGATAGTGATCTATACGGTAAATTTGTGGTTCATCAAACAATTCTCCAATCTGGGAACTTAACTTCTCTGCAGAAGCCAAGTCCTTGCCAAAAGGTTTCTCCACAACAATTCGGGTCCATCCACCAAGATCAGCTGAAAACAGATTAAACATCCTATAATAATCAGTATTCAGATGTGGACGAATGCCAACCATGAAAATAATCTGCACTTAAACCTTACATTTATTCATGCAATAATTCTTGATCATCTTGCAGACAGATGGATATACCGATGGAGGAAGTGCAAAATAGAACAGCCTGCGAGATGATCCCTCTGTACTATTTCTGGAAATCTCATGCTCTGAGATTTCCTTATCCAACTTCTGAAAACCCTCCGCAGAATCATATGAACCACTTACATATTTGATCTGCAGAAATTATTGCATTTATGAACGTGTATGAATCTAGTGAGTACATACCCATACTAACACAATAATAATGTGTAAATTGAGTAACACTAACCAACTGCAGAAACTTGGATACTTCTGCTAACTGCTCTGAGTCAGTATTGTTGCCTTGGACAAGATATCTGCAATCATTATTCACATTGAACAACCCCTAGTAAGTACATTACATACCGATTGCAAGAAAATACCAATGACTCAAGTAAGTTGACTCGATCAAATAGAGAATGACATTAAGAGTAAAACTAGAGCGGATTCCATATCTCACCCACGTATGCGGTTTCTTAGATCATCATCAGAAATTTTCGACCTCGCATAACCAAATATGTGAACTTCATTTGATTGTAGGAATCCCTAAGAATAACAATTGATAAAAAGACAAAGAATAAAAGAGTTAGATCATAGAGCACTATTAAATAGTAACCGAGAGTAACAATTGTACAATGGAAAAGGAAAACACTCAGACAGTTGAACTGAATAAACCATCAGAGAAATAAGTGCAAAGAGAAGACTATCTAGTAGCTAAGAACTCATTCAGGTTGCCAGATGCTCTCTGAAAAACCTTTAGAACAACCAAACAACCAAATTACTCCTTGAAAATCCTTATAAAAATAGGAATATTGGAAGTAGTAATTGAATGCATGAATTATTACCACCAAAGTTAAGTTATAATCTATTCTACTCTTCAATACAAAAGGGAGAGCCAATTAAATAGAATACAAATAAATAAACCTGGACAAAAAGGTGGAAGAGAGCTGGAAAAGTCTTCTTTTTAGCAAGATCTCCAGATGCTCCAAGCACAATGATGGAGAGACAGCCAGTTTCCGGCACATTCTCCTCTCCTGTAAAAGAGTCATTTCGAAGAGAAGATCTTTTCTCAATGTGCCATGATCCAGAGTCCATCTTTTAAGCTGCAGTACAAAAACCACCCTATTAGTACCTTCTGGACAACAAACCTAGTTATCAAAATCGAATAAAAATGAAAGAATCATAACTCAATTTGCACTACAAGATTCAATTAAAGGCAGCAGCCTGACCTGAAAAGAACCTTTTACTTCACTAACAACAATATCTATCAGCTTAATCCAAAACAGAAAGAACAAAGATAAAGGAAAAAAGAAAGAGACATGCAAAAGGGAAACAAAGCACTGTAAAAAATTCCGTGAAAGTTAACAAAAAGAGCACAAAAAAGAAAAGAAAAGGTGAGATTACAAGGAATCCACACTAATTCCCGGATCTGATTCTCTAGAAACGAGGATCAACACGATCCAACACCAAAATTCTGGAACTAATTCAGTAACGATCAGCAAATCTAGCTCCAACCCATCATTTTAAAAACATTGAACAGGAAAAAGAAACAAACCCCACAAAAATTAAAACCCAAATCAATGATCATAGTATTAAAGCGTCTCAAATGGCAGCAGAAAAAACAGAGAGAGCACAAACCTATGCCTCTTCTGTCTGACTTCTTCTTCAAAATGGGTCGAAATGAATGGAGATTTTAGAGATTCAGTGTGATTTTAAACCGTTGTGAGGCTCACCAACTACTTTCGTCGTCGGCAAATGGCACTCAGCCATTTCTAGCCGCCGTTCTAGACACGAAAAGAAAAGAATCATTTTTTTGCTTCGATTTTACATCAACGTCCCCATTTTTCCTCTTATTATCCTTTTCGCCCCTTAGTTGCTTCGTTATTTGACTTTATTTGGTGGAATCTTTATGTTAAAGGGTTAATTACAAGTCCATTACCTTTTTCATCTTTTTTATTTTACAAAGATTCCTTTTAATAAACTATATTAATTATACATTACACTTTGGAAAATTTTAACAGATAGTAAAAATTTCAAACTATTTACAGAAAATAGCAAAAAAAATATTGATAGACATTGATAGACTTCTATCAGCATTTATCAGTGATAGACTTCTATCATTTCTATTACTGATAGACCCTGATAGATTTCTATCAGCATCTATCACAACTATCTAAAAATTTTGCTATTTTGTATAAATAATTTCCCTTGTTTTTCTATTTTTAAAAATCCCCTTACACTTTTGCAATAATTATTAGCCTATGTATTTTCTTAAAATTTAAAAAATCACTTAATAAGGTATGTTTCACCTTTTTTTTTTTTGTTATAACAACCGATAATTTGGGTCCATTCAACTTTTTAAATAAACAAACATGGTATGAAAATTTAACTGTGTTGAAAGATAAATTTCGGTCCATTAGATTGTGTTATGTCTTAAATTTGTTCAATCAAAATTAGCCATTTCTGCATTTCATCATGTGTAATGGCACAAATTGGCTCAATCAAATTATGGCATGTCCATCTGATGACCCAAATTAATCCAATCAAACTACTACGAGTCTTTTACGACACAAATCGGTCCAATAAGATTACAATATGATCATTCGGTGCTAGTGAATCAAATGACATGAATTAGTATAATCAAATTATGTCATGTGGTAGTAGATTCACAATCAAATAGGCTTAATCTCACTAGAGCACATGTAAAATAAAGAAAGTCACCCCTCATCTTTAGTTAGAGGAGAGTGAGAAGATTTAGAATTTTAAGAGAATTCTCAAAAAAACTGAAAACTCTCTAGATATTGAAAATCGAAGGCTCTCGAAAGAATTTGACGACAAGTTTTAAGACATTTGAAGCATATCATAGGTCAAAACTTTGATTACTCTCCAAGACAATAAACAAGTCATAGGTTGGTCGAATAAGGTTGAATCCAAGTAGTCAATAAATCACTTTATGTTTGAGTGTAATAGACACTTAAACAACTTTAAAAAGTATCTAATACGTTTTTAAATTTTTAATTTTATATATAATAAATATTTGAAATTTAAATTGTCAAATCTATTAACTTCCTTTATATATCTCGTAGTTCTCTAGCAAATTCGAACGAATGTCCTTTTTTTATAACCATTTTATTTTTGGTTTTTGGTTTTTCAAAATTAAGTTTATAAATACTACTTCCACATATTGATTTCATTGTACTGTCACTACTTTGTAGGAGTATTTTAAAAAATGAAGACAAATTTTTAAGACCTTGTTTGATAATCATTTGGACCTTGTTTAGGAATAATTTAGTTTTTGATTTTCTGCTTTTAGAATTAAGCTTATTAACATTACTTCCATATATTGGTCTATGTGTCTTGTTATCTACATTTTAACAGTATTTTTAGAATAAAAACAAAATTTTAAAATTGAAGAAAATAGCATTAAAAATTTGATTTTGTTTTGAAAACTAAGAATTCAAATGTTTACGGAGGAAACATAAAACTATGAGTTAGAAATGGTAAGAAAACAAACAAAATTTTCAAAAGCTAATTAAACGGGACATTGGTTATAGTTTTTGGTTTTAGAAAATTAAACTTATAAATATTACTACCACGTATTGGTTTTTTTTTTTTTTTTGCCTTGTTATCTACTTTTTAGGTGTGTTTTCAAAAATCAAGCCAAATTTCGAAAACTAAAAAAAAATTATGGTATGTTTGTAGCATTTTGTTCTTAGTTTTATGTTTTTTAATTTATCCTTACTTTCTCCTAAGTTCCATATTATGGCCTTCACAATTTTTGGGAAAAAAAAATACTTGAACTCTTAATTATTGTAAAAAAGAAAACAAAAACAAGTTTTTAAAAGTTACGGCATCGTTTGGTAATCATTTTATTTTTTATTTTGATTTTTAAAAATTAAGTATATTTTCTCTCCGTTTCTTACAATGATTTGTATCTTTCTTAAGTACAATGGTTGAATTCTTTGCTAAATTCCAAAAACAAAAACAAGTTTTTAAAAACTACTATTTTTAGTTTTCAAATTTTAGCTTGATTTTTTAAAATATTGGTAAAAAGTAGATAACAAATGAGGAAATTTGGAGGTGAGAATAGTATCTATAGGCTGACCTTAGTTTTTGGTTCTTAGTTTTTGAAAATTAAGATTATAAACATTCTTTCATCTCTAAATTCTTGTTTTGTTGTCTACATTTTATCCATGTTTTCAAAAACAAAGAAAAAGAAATTAAAATCTTATTTTTGAAATTTGAAATTTCACCAAGAATTCAACTCTTCAAGAAAAATGCAAATTATTGTAAGAAATTAAGAGAAAATAGACTTAATTTTAAAAAATAAAAAACGAAATGGTTGTCAAACGAGGTGATAATAATTTTTATAATTTTGTATTTCTTTTTAGAATTTAAAGAATTCAAGTATTTATTTTTTTTAAAAAATGAAAAAATTGTAGTATACAAACACAAAACTAAAAAGAAAATTCTTATGAAACGAATTCTTAAGAAGTACTTTTAATTTTTTTTTTTTTTTTTTTTTTAGTTGAGCTGCTCAACTTTGGCAGGAGGAGGAACTTACAATATTCCTACATTTTAATACTATTTTGATTAAACTATTTTAATAAAATTATTCCGTCATCCCAACAAAATATTTTAAAACACCAATTTAGCACTTCCCAACTACTATTAAATTATTAATTAAAAAAACCAAAAAAAAAAAAAAAAGAAAATCCCGAAATTGCCGATCTGGAGATCACGAGAACAGAAACGTACTAACAATCCCACATGAGCCGTCGATCAACCTAAGATGTGTACGAGAAAAGGAATATACTGTGGTATCGGAAGCAGTGAATCAAATAAACTTTTGATGTGAATCACGTGTTATTGAGTTTAAATAAATATTTATAACCGTAAAAAAATTTTAGAAAGTAAATCTAAATAGATTTTTAAGTTTCTCCAAATAGATTTAAAATCACCTTTAGTCCCTAAACTTTCATAAAAGTAACATTTTAGTCTGTAAGTTTTAGTTTGTAACAATTTAGTCCATGTACTTTTAATTTTGTAACATTTTAGTCCTCAATTTTACTATGTAATATAGTCCTTGTATTTTAAAATTTGTAACAATTTAGTCTCTATTGTAGAAATTAGTTTTAAAGTTTAATGAGATTTCTTGCATAAGTAAACCGATAAACTAATTAGATACTCAATATTTTTGCAAAATACAAAGTCTACATCATAAAATAATAAAAATTGACATCTAATTTTGATGAATTTTTTTAATGTTAGGGACCACATTGTTATAAATTAGAAAGTATAAGGACTAAATTATTACAAACTTGAAAGTACATGGATTAAATCGTTATAAACTAAAGTTCAGGGACAAAATTGTTACTTTCGTAAAAGTTTAGGGATCAAAAGTGTTTTTTTAACCTTAACATTATCTAATACATCTCTTAATTTTAATTTGATTAAATTATAGAAAATATTTTTGAACTTTATTATTTGTGTCAAAAGCACTCATAAACTTTCAAATGTTTCAAAATATCTCCTAAACTTAAATGTTTTATCTTTGAAATTATCTTGAGTTAAAAAAAATAAAAAAATCAATTTTAAAACAACTTCTATTGATACCTTCATTTTTTCTTCATATAGAGATATTCTGATTTTTCTTTAATATGTCAAATTCTTACATCAATTTTATCGGCAACTAAACATAAACTAAAACTTCAAATTGAAGCATAAAATCCAACAAATTCTTATAAAGTTTCAAAATCAAAATCTCTCCTTCAAACTCAACAAAACCATGAATACTCAAATAAAAAAAAAAGACCAACAAAGGCATATAATTATTTATCACTTTGAATCTTCTTAACTAATCACAATAAACATGGTAGTTTGAATCGCAAAAATGATCAACAAAGTTTTCATCACTATAAAATTGGTAATGCATGTGTTTTCTTTCTTTTTTTTTCTCTCATTAATTATTCTCAAAATTATGATCCAAATCTCAATGTGTCTCTAGCTCTCAACATGTCTTACTTTTTGTACATTAAACTCAAATGACTTATTAACACACACTAAACTACTAATATACAACTTTGTTAAAACATTTAAGTCCTAAATCCCTTAGTGGTTTCATTATTCTCTTTCTTCTTGCGTAGTTCTTTTTTTTTTTTTTTTTTTAATAAACAAAGGTTGAACAGTTAACATGAACCAACAAAATGAGTAACAATAAGAGAATCAAGGACACGAGGGAAACAAAGAAGGGGATTAAGAGGGTATTGAAGAAAGACAAAAATAAATAGGGGGTGGGGGGAGAGGGAAATAAATAAGTATATCATAGATTGGAGCAGAGGAGAGGGAGAAAAATGGAAGAGGGGAGGTCGTGATGTGGTGTAAATAAACGATAAAAGCATTTTTAACCATTTTTTTTAAAGGTCAAAGGTATTAATTTAACCTTTGAAAGTTCAGAGATACTTTTTGTAATGAGGTACTAACAGTTTATGTTCTTATATTAACAGTAAGATATTTTTCTTTTCAAAGTCAAAAGGTACTTTTCAAACTTTTGAAAGTTCAAGAGTATTTGTGAAACAACGTAAAATCGAAAATGGATAGATATATCTACTATACTAAAGTAAATGTCTTTCCTCTTGAGTTATAGATACCGTAAAATTGAAAATTTTAAAACATTAAAGACAAAATTGGAACTAAATACACAAGTCAATTAACGTCATAATTGTCAACCTAAACATAACTAGCTCTTAATACAACTTAATACACAAGTCAATTAAGGTGTTATATCTTCAATAGATAGATTAGAGTTTTGAACTACACCTCCACGTATTGAACTAAAATAATAATAAAAACAAGGTTAAATTGTAAATTTGATTTTGATAGTTTGAAAAATGTTAGAGATTACTCCCTATAGTTTTAAAAATTAAGACTTAGTTCTATGGTTTGATAACGCCTCATAAACAATCCTTATAATTTGATAAAATTCTCATAAATAGTCCCTATAGTTTAATAAAACCTTAATATATATATATATATATATATAAAGATTTTATCAAACCATAAAGACTAAATTCTAATTATCTGTAATTAGCGTAAAAATAAAATCCCATAGGTGAGCATTAAAAGCTTATTTGGTCAGCTTCACATATGAACTTATTTAATGCAACTAAAGTCTGAACAAAATGTGACAAGGTTTTTGTCACTTTATGAAAACAAAAACCTTATTCAAATTTGAGAATTGAATATGATATAATAAAAAAGAAATAATTTATCCTTAAATAAAAAATTTGACTCTGAAATTAATAAAATAATAAATAAATTGAGAATTAAATATATCACCTACCCATATGTGGCCGCCAGACATAAAACTGGAGCTGTCAGATGCGACCATTCAGTCGACTTGATTCGTTAGGAGAAAAATGAGTTCAATAGATTAATTTACCTTTTTAGACTTAAATTTCCAAAGCAAGGCCAATGGAAGCATGGGCTGTTGGGTAATTTGCTAGCCTCGAAATGGTCATAAATGAAATAATAAATGTTATAGTATTGATTAAAATATTATTCTTATTTTAGATTTATTTCATTTTAGTCATACTTTTAATTAGAAGTGCAACAAATAATTAAAATAAAATGACAAACCAAATCGATTTATTAGTTATTTAATTACTTAATATAAAATTGAACATATTAATTTATATTTAGAAAAAATAAAAAAAATATTACTTTGATTCAATTTTTATTAAGAAAATCAATCAAAATTGTACCAAATTGATGGTGTATATATCTTTAAATTTGAGTGAATGATGTATTATTAATATTTTATTTTGTTAAATCAATGATAACATGTATTATTACTTTTACTTTTAATATTTTAAATATTGTAGTACATATATGTCTATTATTTAGAAAAAGGTACAATTATTATTACCTAAAAAATAAATAATCATACCAAACTTTTATCTAGAAAAAAATAGGCTGAATTTTAATTGGAGAAAAAACAATAATCGTCCATTCAAAATAGAAACTAAAATAAGATTGAAAGATTTGTTAAAAAAAAAAAAAAAGGAAAAGATCCAATTGGGTCTAAAACCGAAAAACCAAACCAACATGGAACTAATCTAATAAAAAATTGAACCATTAGTTTTGTCCTTTATTGGACATCAGTTTGATTTCCTATTTTATAAAATCAACCAGCTCAGTAATTTGGTTCTCGGTTGACCCCAAAATTGAGAAAATTGAATCCACTATCGTCCCTACTTTTAAATATCAAATTTAGTACATATATTTTGCATAAATCTTAATCTTAGTCCTTCAAAATTAATTTTTAGGAAAAATATCGATTTATACCCCTAAATTTTGGGGTTTATATTATTTAAAATCCTAAACTAGTAATTGTATCAATTTAAACTTTGAACTTGTAAGTTAATCAACTAACAATCTCCTTTTTCGTTTGGAAAAACCTCGTGAAATTTATAATTGTATCAATTAAATCCTTACACTTTCATAGATGTATCAATCTTGACACTTCGTCAAAATTTTCTTTGAGAATCATCTATGAATTTACTCTAATAATCCATTTTCTAAAATCAACATTTGAGGATGTCTACACACGTTTGAGAATTATTGAATGAATGATTTGAAAAGATAATCATAATGAAAGGTTTTAAAATTGATTGACGTATGACAATTTAAGAGTTTAATTAACTCAAATTATAAATTTTAATTTACACAATAACACTGTTCAAAAAAGAAAACAAATTTACACAATAATAGTCATACGAAATCTAAAAGAGAGTGTAAATTGATACACTAAATTCACAATTTTAAATTAATTAAATTATTATTTCAAAGTTTTAATTGATACAACCTTAAAGTCTAAGAGTATAAATTGATATTTACCTTAATGTTTATCCCAATTGTTAAGTTACAACATTAAATTTTTTTTTTTTTTTTGTAAGAAAATACATTGACAATGTATAAAAATTATAAAGAGAATGCTAATAAGAATTTTTTTTTTGAAAAAATAAAAAATAAACTCATTTTTATGGACTATATTGAATTTAAAAAACAAATTTCAAGATTAAAATGGGATGAAGACCAAAATATATATGAACCAAAATGGTAACCTTTTGTTTTTAGAAAACCAAAATGGTAATTTAATTTACATTTAAACCACAAATAATTATTGTATGTACCAATGTGATAATTGAATCAACTCAAAATAACAATAATAACAAGTAAATAAATAAAACATGATAATTGAATCCTCGTTAAATTATTGAAATCCTTTTTTATCCCTATATTTTGAAAAGTAATCGTTATAAATGACAAAACTACTAAAAATATTTTTAAATATAGCAAAATGTCACTATGTATTAGAGTCTACCACCGATAGACAATGACATTTTACTATATTTGTAAATGAGTTGGTTCAATTTGCTATATTTAAAAATAATCCTATTTTAAAACTTATTTTTATTTTAGTTTATGTATTTTTAAATCTCTTGTAATTTTCATAGATCTGAAATAGTATCTATATTATTAATTTATTGTTAACTTTTCTTTTTTTAAAAATAGTTTATATTAGTTTTCTCAACAAATTTTGAAAACATATTCATGTTGTATTGTTTTAAATAAGAATAATTATTACTATTTTACCAAGTCCAATGACAACTAACTTAAAACTAAAAATAAGGGCTAATTTTTTAATTTATACGAATGAATTATCATTTTCAGTTTCTCGACTTAGTCAAGTGTTTCATCTAATGTAAATTCGGGTATGTATCTCCTCAGAATTTGTTCACCTCATTACTTGTTCTTTATGCTATCCTTCTCTTTTGTTTTGTGAGCCTGTGTGCTTGTATGGCTTTGTTTATGTGCCTTGACCTTCAAGTTTTGAGGTCTTTTATTTTTCTATTGTAATAAAAAAAAAAGCTAGTTTTAATACATATTTAAAGTATAGATACCAAATTTGGATAGAAAATAGTAAAGCTAAAATAGACGGAGACCCAAAATATATGAACACAAATAGTATTTCAAGATTTTAAATCATAAATTTGATATGCTAACGTTATGTCTATATATATGTTGGCATAAGATTAATATAACAAATGTTACGGTAAAAATTTAAACTTTTGATTTCATTGTCATAACTACTAGATCTAGAGCTATACTTATGTTGGCATAAGATTATATCTATTTGTTTAGTCTATATATTTTGGGAGATTGTAGGGCAAATTTGGACCCATCCCTAGAGCAACCAAGTATTTTGGGGGTTTTGGGCCAAGGGCTTTGAGGTTTAGATTTTGGGCAGTTGCATGAGCTATTCTTCATAATGAGGAGATTCAAGAGTTGAAAGGGTGCGTTCAATGAATGGGAGGTTAGGTGGGTGATAGTTGAGCGGAAGTTAGAGAATTTGTTGTATGAGCATGTTAGACGAGATTTTCGAAGAAATTTGATTAGTGAAATATGAACTTTGTATTTGTATTAATTTCAGTGTAGTATAGTGAGTACAATCTCTAATACATAATCCTTTGATGCTTTCTCTCAAAAAATAAACTTTGCTTCTTGGGCTTGTTGATCTTCTTGGATGATCCGAATAAATCTGATTAGTGAAATTTGAACTTTGTATTTGTATTAATTTCAGTATAGTATAATGAGTATAATCTCTAATACATAATCCTTTGATGCTTTCTCTCGAAAAATAAACTTTGCTTCTTGGCTTGTTGATCTTCTGGAATGATCGGCCTTTGGGCTTGATGATCTTCTTGGAGGATTGACTTTTAGGCTTGATGATCTTCTTGGATGATCGGCCTTTGGGCTTGATGATCTACTTAGATCGGCCTATGGCTTGTTAATCAGCTTGGATCGGCCTCTGGCTTGTTTCTGACTTTAAGAGCTTTCAGGAGGTTTAGTCTCTTATGTCTTCAGTCTTCAGGTCTTTAGAACTTTAGAGGTTGAGAACTTTGATTTTCAGTTCTTTGGAACTTGAGAGCTTCAATCTTCAAAACTTGTGAGTTTGGGAGCTTCAGTCTTCAGATCTTGAGAGCTTTGATCTTCAGTTCTTTGGAACTTGAGAGCTTCAATCTTCAGAACTTGTGAGCTTGGGAGCTTCGGTCTTCAGATCTTGAGAGCTTTGATCTTCAATTCTTTGGAACTTGAGAGTTTCAGTATTCAATTATTCCCATCTTGAAGAAGTTATAAACTTGAGATCGATTAGAGCTTCAATCTTCTATCTTGAGGTCGACCAAAGCTTCAGAGTCTTGAAATCTTCAGAGTTTAGTATTCAAGTCTTTAGCACTTTGTTGCCAAATACTTCCAACCTCTACAAATGAAGGAGAATGACCTCTATTTCTAGAGGATTTTCATGAGTTTTTATGGGCTTGGGCCCAGTTGCTTTTAGGCTTGGGCTTAGGCCTAGTATCTTTTCATTGGCCCAAACTTCCATCATGGACCTGAATTGTGTTGGACTTTAGACCCGAGCCACTTTAATTACTCAACACGATCCAATTTATAATTTCCATCATGGACTTGGGCTTTCGATGTGACGAAATTTGGTTGGCCGAAATTTCTTATTCAACAAAGCAAAAGTAGTATTGAAAACACCAAGCACGCAAAAGTGTGGAGGGTTTGGGGTGACAGAAATACAAGTGGTTTCACTCTTGGACTACGAGTCATCAATGACAAAATTGACTAGTGGGGCTCCAGGATAGGCTGTGCAAGAGGTGTACTGAGGAGGTGGAGATGAGGCAAGTTGCAACCTAGTATTTATGTGACATATTTGCATATTCGTCTTCGTCGAAGGATATTAATAGGGTTATTGAATGTATCCCTTGTACAAGAGTTCACCCATGAAGAGGTGGAGACATCTTTGAAAGGTATGAGTCATTCGAAGACCTTGCATCTTGATGATGTTAATGCTCTATTTTCTTAGAGGCATTGGGATCTTGTAGGTGATGAGATAAAGTGGGATTTGTCTTGATGTGCTCAACGATTAAGCATCGATTGAACGACTTAGGTAGAGTCACATTGTGTTGATCCCCAAAGACTCATGAGCCTATAGGGATGAATGAATTTTGACCATCAATCTTTGTAATGTGATATATAAGACCATCATGAAGGTTATTCCCAACTGGTTGAGCGATTTTGGATATTTTGATTTCCAGTGACAATCTATTTTTGTGTCAGATCGTTCATAAAGTAGTGCAATTCTTGCTTTCGAGTGCATTCATGCATTATGAAGTAGAACATTGAAAAAGGTAGGCTAGGTTTTCCTAAAACTTGATATGAGTAAGGCCTAGAATGAAGTTGATTGACATTTATTGGTAGCATGATGACATAATTTAATTTTTGTGATTGATGGGTTGACCTGGTGATGAATTGTGTTCAGACAGTTAGTTTTTTGGCCTGATCAACAGCTATCCTTCACAAGTATTTCAATCGGCTTGGGGCTTGAGATTAGGAAGATCCTCTTTCCCCTTATGTCTTTATTATTAGCCCTCAAGGTTTTTGTGCTTTATTGCACGATTTTAAGGATCTACATATTAATAAGTATTGTCATGTTATTTCTCAATTGTCTACCTTATTTTCTTTTGTGCTACTCACTCCGGTTGTTGCTTTATTAAGTTTATGTTTTATTTGTCTGAATCTACCTCTGGGTAGGTCGTGAATTATAACAAGTTTGTTATTATGATAAGCGTCTAGAATAATACCAGTGTTGATGTACAAGAATTTATCCATAAGGAGTTCAAGGTTGGTGAGACTACCATGTTCGGAAAGTATTTAGATCTCCCATTGCAAATGATTAGAAGCAAATGTCTCATTTTTCGATTAATTAAGGAGAGACTCTAGAAGGTGCTTCAGGGGTGAAAGGAGAAACTTTTACTGATATGTGGGAAGGAAGCGTTGATTAAGGGAGTGACGCAAGTCATCTCCACCTATATGATGAGTTGCTTTAAGCTTCTAGATTCTTTGCGTTGGGAGCAGAATGTCAAATTAAAATTGCCATTTTTAAAGTAATTTTGTACGTCTAAAAGCAATTTTGAATTTAAAAGTTTAGAACCAAACATCAATATGATTGTATGAAAGTCAATTGTACCTAAATCTTTTTTTTTTTCTTAAAATCACTGCTTCAACCTTCACTCCCAAACATGCATTAAAATACTTGAACCTTTTTGAACAATTATATTACAATACAAAAACTAAAGTTTAAAAAGACAATTTTAGTAAAACGACAATAGTAAGCTGAATTGATTTTGAGAGATTTCTTATTCGAATATTAATACAAGTCCATATGTTTCATTCATCTACTTGCTTGTTTGCATATTATTCTTTTTGATATGTTGGAAGATCTATTTAAAGTGTGAATCTATGCATGTTTAATGGCTTTACTAGTTAATGCATCATTAATCCTTGCTTTAAACTATTGAGAGATACGTTTAAGCCTGAGTTCTTGTCTGAGAGGGTAAAGAAAGTGTAAAAAGCATTAAGTAGTGAGAATTAACATCTTAGAGATAAGGTGATACATTTAGCAAGTTAGTCATCGCATGCACCTTAGAGATAAGGAAAAGTGTGGGTTATGAACCGAGAGGTTGCTACAAAATTATATGATTGACACCGCGAATCTTGCGTAGATGCATGCTGTAGAAATTCTTGACTGTTATTAAGATTAATTCCAAACGCTGTCGCATGCTACTTGAGTAGAAAAATACTTCATTGACAGACACCATACACCCCTTTGCTCATCGCTTAACTCTCTTGTATTGTAATTACATTTTAGAATAGTTATCACCTCTTCCACCTTTGTATAAACATTCATCGCATAGTTATCACCGCAAGGTCAAAATCACAAAAGCATAAAAGTCCCTAAGTTCGACCCTGGACTCACCAGGTTTCTGATTTGAATTTATACTTGGATTCAAGTTAGATGAAGCTTTGTTCATCGCATGACATTACACATATCAACCAATTAGTGGAGAAGTACGCATTGTATATCATAGTTATTCATTGTGCTTTATGAATGCAACACCTGTAATTGGTGATTCTCCTCCACAAGGCTATCTCAAGCAAGGATCTGGCTTGTGGGAGCCTTTGTTGAAAGAAAGTAAGGAATTGGGAGAGGGCAAAATTATGGGAAACTCTTCTATGTGGTTTTGAGAGGTAGAGAGCAAAGATACGTAAGAAAACTTAAGCTTTTCTTTTTTGTATAATGTCCTATTTATAGGACCAAATTAAGTTAAAAACCTAACTATTATAATTAATCAATTTTAATATCTTATATTAAAATGATTAATTATTTGAATCATATTCAAATGTATTAATTCTCCCATATTATATAGTTTTAATATGAATCTCATTCATATTAAATGATTAATTATTTGAATCATATTCAAATACATTTATTCTCCCTTATTATATAGTTTTAATTTGAATCTCATTCAAATTAATCTTATAATAATGTAACTAAATACATCAACACTGTTGGAGTTTATGCCCTAAACTCGTGGTTTGTACTTTGTAAACAAATATTCTCTATTTAATGAAATAAATTGTTATTTTATTTGGCATTTAGACTTGTTTAACTCAATTCAATAAACTAAGATCCAAAATTATTTAATGTAACTTGAATATTATGTAGTTGACATACAAGTGGATCATGTTCAAGTAATAACCTAAATGGTCCACCGTACATGGATAAGGTTGGGTGTCTTATCCTAATACTATGGATACGACCCACTTTGTAATCATTACAAATAGTGTAATCCAAATCGTTTATGTGGAGACATGTGATTGAGAGTATCCTATACAAAGAGTTTGTATAAGACCAGACTGCGAAATAATTAATCTTTCTTTGTAACACCGTTGACTGAAGATATTAATATTTCATAGGATGACCATTTGTAACTCGATCTCAATCTTGAGTGAGTTATGGACTCCTGCCTAGAAGGGCTCGTCCTTTGATCTGTATGGTTGAGAATGACCTATGTTTGCTACTCAATAAACCTACCATTTTGGGGATAAGACCGAGTGAGGAGTTGGGAACATAGCTACACAAGATGAAATTCACTCCTTCCCGACTTTAGGATAAGTAGATGAGTTGTTTCCTTAAGTGCTGGCTCCGAGTCTTGAACAATAGGGCCCCTCTCTTTTACTGGCCCGAGAGGGACTTTGTTTATGGTCTTACCATAAACAAATTGTTCATTAGAGGGTCAGTGGGACTTAAAGAGGAAGAAGTAATTATAGTGGTAAACAGTAATTTAACCCAACTGTAAATACGAACGACTCGTGAAGGAATGACTTACTTGTAATGGTTATATCCATGGACACAAAACTTTCTAGAGTGCATAAGAGTGCAGCTATGAGTCTTTATAGAGTAACCCATAGTTAATGAATGGAGATTAATCTAACTAAATAGTTTAATTAATTAATCTCGTATCATTAGAGCTTATAATCTGTAGGTCCATTAGGTCCCCTACTAGCTCACAAACGGGAAAAACAAGGATCAAAGAGTTTTGAAAAAAATTTGAAATGTTCAAATTGACTAAGGGAATATATATTAATTGTATATGATACACAATTAATATAATGTATATAGATACATCATAACGTAAAGTTAAACCATATAATATGAGATTCAAAATTAAACTATATAATATGAGAGAATAATGTATTTTAATGAGATTCAAATAATAAATAATATGGATGAGATTCATATTAATACTATAGGTTATATGAGAGATATTTATTTGAATATGATTCAAATATGTTTTTAATTAAATATAAGATATTTACTTAGATCAAATTAATTAATTATGATCGTTTAATTTAATTTAAGGGGTGTTTTCAAATATAGAAAAATGAATCAAGCTATTTATAAATATAGAAAAATTTCACTATCTATTGCAGTCTATCACTGGTAGACAGTAAAATTTTTCTATATTTGTAAAAAATTTGATATTTTTTCTGTTTATAATAATTTTCCTTAATTTAATTTAAAGTAAAAATCAATGAATTCCCCTGCAGGTGAGTGGGAGAGTGGGGGAGTTATTCCCCTCTATCTTTAATATTGCAGAATGTTTGCATTTTGGGGTTACTGAATTCTTCTGTGATTTTGCCTCTTCCTCACTTTCTCACAAGATTTCTCTGACTCTCATAAAAACACAGAGAACTAAAATTCCTCTGTTCTCAAAATTCTCCACTTCCAAAAAGGTTCCCACGTAACTATCCTTACCAAGAGAATAACAAGGAGGACTTGATTGGAGGTGTTCCATCTTAGTACAACTTCGAGTTTGCTGTGGAGTTCCATTCGCTGAGAAGGAGATAAGAATTGTTGGAAGTTGAAGAAGAGTCTTCAAGGGTAAGTTATTTTTCTCTGTCCCTTCTTTGTAGAATAGCATGCTTAATCTACTGTATATTTTACTTTTCTTTGTTACCATTTTCAAATCATAATTGATAGCAAAGTGATCACATGCTTTCGCTTGGGATTCAATCCTGTTCAAATTAAATACATATTAATTGTATCTAATACACTAAATATAAATTTTCTTAATTTATCACATAAATTTGAACATTTCAAATTATTCTTTCAGTCCCTGTTGATTTGTTATGGGACCTTATAGACCTACCGATTATAAGTTCTAATGATACAAGATTAATTAATTAAATTCTTTAATTAATTATAGGGCAAACTACTATAGACCTATAGTTTCACTCTTATGTACTGTAAATAAGTTGCATCCATAGATATAACCATTACATGCAAGTCAATCATTCATGAGTTGTTCGTAATTATAGCTATGTTAAAAGTTTGTTTTACCCCTGTAATTACCGATCTATCTCCTTAAGTACCACTGATCCTCTAATGAATAATCTTATTTATAGTACAACCATAAACCAAGTCTCTCTCGGGTTAGTGAGAGGGTGGGGCTCCATTGTTTAAGTCCCGGAGTTAGCACTTAAGGAACTTTACTCATCTACTTTTCCTATATAGGAAGGAGTGAATTTCATCTAGTGAAATTACGTTCCTAGCTCCCTATATGGTCAAGTCTCCAATATGGTAGACATATTGAGTTGGCAACTCGGACCACTTACACCTATGCAAATCAAAGGAAAAACCCTCATAGGTACTCACAAGCAGGAGTTCATAACTCACTCAAGATTAAGATTGAGTCACACATGATCATCATGTAAAATTCTAATATCTGCAATTAACAGATTTACAAAGAGAGATCAAATATTTCGTGGTCTAGTCTTACATAAACTCTTTGTATAGGATAACATTACTCACATGTCTCCACATGAACGATTTGGATCAAACCGTTTGTAACAATTACAAAGTGGGTTTTATCCATAGTGTTACCAGAATAAGACACCCAACCTTATCCATATATTATATCCATATACTATAAACTCTTTAGGTTATTACTTGAACATGATCCATTTGTATGTCAACCATATATAATAACCTTGAATTTTTACAATATTGGATTTTGTTATGCAAAATAAAACACAAAATAAAATAATAACTTATTTTATTAAATATAAATAAATAGTTTATTACAAAACTACTAGATTTAGGGCATAAAACCTAACAGGTTGGAATCTTGCTCTTGCTACTCTCGCTCCTTAGGGTTTAGGTTTGTTCATTCCTCTTTCTTGCTCTCTCTTTTTGCTCTTTGTTCTATTTCTCTTTTTTTTTTTCTTTTTTTTAATAGAAATTAAAAGAGAGTGAGTATCAATAGTAGAAAGAGTCAAGAGTAAGGATCAAAAGCAATGATTGATCGATCAAATGTGTATGAGAGATAAAAATGAGAACAAATATGGTCTAAGTGCAAGTATACACTATTGATGAAGTAATAAATCTTGGAGTATTCCAAGAGTCGAATCCTACGAGACTATTTATGCTATTCAGTTTTTCTAAGAAATAGATTTATGATGCAAACCAAGGGGTAACTAGTAAAGTTTATATTGTGGAAAGTGAGAAAGTAACTTAAAAACAGTAAACAATGATGGATAAATAGGGTTAACAATGTTTCAACCTTTTGGGTGTTATGCCTTAAATGATGCGGTAGCATCATACTAGAGCAGTGAGATACACATGAACAGAAAACTACTCCTGTTCGATCTTGTGTCAAGTTCCTTTAGAAAGTCTAAGCAACTAATACCTAATATTTCCATGGTTAGCTGGATCTTAGACTAATTCAGGTTCAGTTTCTTTAGTCTATGGTCCCCTTATTTGTAAGACGATGTGACAGTCCTATTTCTAGGCTCTTAGTCTCATATTCCTTTGTGACATCCGCTTACACCCTAACCTTCTCAACATTAGAACTCCACTAGATTGCTAAATTAAGTTATCAGTTTAACTTACCAATTCTTATCTGTAAAATTAATAAAGAGAATGCATAAAACAAGGTGGTATGATGTGCAACATTACTTAAGCCATAACAAACCTAGGGCAACTATATTGTTGAACCCCTTGGAGGATTTAGCTCATGACTAATGATAAAATAATGAACTTCATTGAATAAGAAATCATAACTGTCGCAACATCATTGCGACGTGGAGCGACCGACGTTCTTCCCCAAGGATCTCTCTCGAGGTGAAAGATTTGGAGTCGCCACCAACCATTTTGGGGTGTGATTGGTCACCCATTTTAAAATGAATAAAAATAAAAATGGTCTACTTTTCTAAAGATAGGTTCGGGGGTTGTTGAGTGTAGGGAAGGTATTAGCACCCTACAACACCCGTTTGAAAACATTTTATTTTGTTATCCAAATTTGTAATGAAAATTAATAAAATGAAATTCGATAAAAATTGACTAAATAATTTACAGGTAGAGGTGTTTCTTTACAGTCAACTTAAGTACCTCATCCTAGACAGAATTATTATCTTAGCTAACTATTTTAGAAAAATTTGATAAAACTCAAATAAAGAAAATATCTCACCAAATTTCATTATAGCTTTAAGAATAAAGTATAATTGCATTGTGTGAGCGACAATGATTGCCAATTTATATTTGGATTCTCTATGAAGTATTTACCTCTGAAGCAGTATTTGACTCCATCATGAGATTTATGAAAAATCTAAAAAAATGTTTGAAATTCATTTGAAATTTGAAATTCACATTAATTAAGCTAGAGTTTATCTTGAAATTAACTTAATTTTGTTTAAATATTCAGTGCATAAAAAAAGAAATTTGGAGAAATTCCCTAAATTAAATCAAATATAGGAAATACTTGAAAACTTTGTTAGCTAGTAAAATTAAAATTTGCTTTGCCAATGCAAATGTGAATGTAGTAAGAAAATTATATTTAAAGGTTGAAATTCAAGAAATTTAAAATACTATTAAGAAATTCAACATTTAAAAAAACCTAGAGCATATTTAAGAGTAGTAAAAGCTTTGATTAAAGGCTCGAAAGAAATTTTAAATTTCAATACATTAAGACTCCAAAATCATGGAAATATCATGTTTAGAAAAAAAAATCCGCAACTTAAAATATAATACATTGAGGTTAGAAGAATCCAACAAAATGAAATAAATTTAAAACAAAACATTAAAAAACATCTTTAAGAAAGTAAAAACAAGAGAAATTTTCACAGATAGAAAAAATGTTAAACTATTTACAGAAAATAGCAAAAAAAACAATGATAGACATTGATAGACTTCTATCAGTAATAGACATTTCTATCAGCGTCTATCACAACTATCTAAAAATTTTGCTATTTTGTGTAAATAGTTTCCCTTGTTTTTCTATTTTTAAAAATTCCCCCAAAAACAAACCATAAATATTTTGTAAATGTAGAGATTAGATGATATAGATAAAAGAAAGAGAAAATAATAATAAATAATAAAGAGTAGAAATCGAAAATGGGAGGGAAAAAATAATATAAAAATACTTGGGGCCCACTATATTATTAAATAGATAAAAAAATAAATAAACTATGACATGGGCCCCCACACCTTTATTAAATACTTTCGTCTTCTTCCTCACCCATTTCTTCCCCTCTTCTTCCACCTTTTTCTATGTATTTTTTTCTTCCTTCACTTCTTTCCTTATTCAATCTCTCAACTTCTCCTTCAATTTTCAAAATTTTCCTCCCCTTCATTTTCTTTTTCTCTCCCAATCTTTTAATCTCATTTTCTCTCCATTCTTTCCCTTTTTTTTTTTTTTTTTTTTTTTTTTTTTTTTTTTTTTTTTAAATCTCCTCCTCCTTTCAATTTTTTTTCTCTCCCAACCTTTCAATCTCCTTGTTTCTAATCTTTCTTCAATCTTTTCTTCTTCTTTTCCCTCTTAATCTTTTAATTCATTCCCTCAATTTTTTTCTTCCATCCTTCATTCCTTTTTTTGTCTCCTTTCTTAATCTCCTTCTCCAATATTCCCCCTTGTTTCTAATCTTTCTTCAATCTTTTTTCTTCCTTTCTTCTCACCCTCTTCATTCCTTTTTCTCCACCCCTTTCTTTCACTGTGTATTTATAGGTGATTGGGTTTTTTAAATAGCATAACGTTACAAAATTTTGGTTGAGTGATGGGGAAGAATACATTGAATAGGGGAGAATTTTGGCATTTAAAAAAAAAAAATTTTTACCTTTAAATTAATTTAAAAACAAATCTTTTTCATCTTTAAATTTCATTAACAAAAACCATTTTTAAAAAATATTTTTTTTAATTTTTTTCATATATATATATATATATTTAAAAAAAAACTAAATTCCCAATTTTCATTAAATTTCAAAATTTGATTGATAATTAAAATTATCAAAACTAAGAACAAAATTGAACAATTTTAAAATCGAGTCGGACCAAATATGATGTCTATATATATATATATATATATATATATATATATATATATATATATATATATATATATTATATATATATATATAATAATAATAGTAATAATAAATCCAACTCTAATTGGATTTCAACTAATACACACACAACACACACATTTCAAACTCTCACCCAAAAATTCATGACAATTAAATTAAAAATTACTTGAAAATTTGAGACGTTACAGAT
Source organism: Lagenaria siceraria (assembly GCA_002890555.2). NCBI lineage: Eukaryota > Viridiplantae > Streptophyta > Magnoliopsida > Cucurbitales > Cucurbitaceae > Lagenaria > Lagenaria siceraria. Next base: position 25,165,182 of record CM016485.1, on the reverse strand, counting down.
ATTTCTATAGTTAGCTGGATTTGATTAATTTCATTCAATTTCTTTACCCTATGGTGTATCTTATTTCTAAGGCTAAGTCCTATTTCTAGGCTCTTAGTCTCATATTTTCTTGTGACAACAATTTATATCCTAACATTCTGATGTGGTAATGCAAGTGTACGTGTCAAGTGATAATATAGTGAAACAACTTGTAAGGTCGAGTAATATCGTCCTTAGAGAACAAATCACGGTGTATTGATTAGCTATTCTAGAATTGAATCAATTTTATTTAAGGGATCAAAATCGATTTTGAAATCAAGTTGTGAAAACAAATAAGGAAAGTAAAAGCAAATCGGAAATTCGAAGTGACAAAAATGTTTTAGGGTGTTGAGTTCCTTTAGTTAATCCCTTAAGTGATATCTAAGTTTTCATGGAATTATGCATAAGTAATATGTTTAAGTCTAGAAACTATTATCTAGATTATTTTCTCTTAAAAACAACCATTTCTTATGCAACCTAATTGATTAATAATTTCTTGAAATCAAGTTAAGAAGCATAGCATTAAGCATAGTCATTAACAACTTTCTTCACTAACTTAGCTATTTTCATGAAAGGTTAATAAAGATTCAATGTCATGGATCCGATTAAACATATAATACGCAATTATATATTTAACCTAACATTTATTGAGGATCAATGAATAAAGAATGAAGTACCATAGCGTTGAAAAACATATTATCTAACAACATCCATGAAAACTTTAAACAATCAACATGAGTTCATAATTAAATCCACCACCACCCTAAAACTAAGAGTTTAGCCACACATAGCCATCAAACACAAAATTTCATATGAGTTTTCAAACATAAAGCTAAAGAGAAAGAGAAATTTAAGGACACAAGACACTTGAATTGCTTCCCGTTTGTCGAATTTCGTCAATCTCGTCTCGGTCGGTAGCTCGGGATCTTAAACGGCCCCCAACTGTTCTCTAATACCTTTCCATCTTTTTTGTAGCAAACTCAGATTTTAAAGCTATGCAAGTTCGTGCTTAAGGCTTCTGATCACCTTTTAATTTATAGAATTCAAAAACTTGTAGCCCAAGAAGTTACAAGAAATGCAAAAATTGTAAATAGGAAAGGTGGGGTTGCGTCGCGACGTTGTCCATCATAAAAAGGCTCCTTCTTGCACACTGCCACGTGCCTTCCTTGAGCTGCGGTGCTCTTAATACAACGTTGTAGCACTGTTCAATGGTCCAGATTAAGTTGCTCCCAAGAAAACGTACCGAGGCAATACTAGTCAAGCACCATAGTGCTGCCTTGTTTTTAGGCTTTTTTTTTTCATTTTTCTTCACTATTTCATTCGATTTTGGCTCGATTTGGTTCTTTTGGCTTCCAAAACTTATTGTCTTCATAATTACCTAAAAACCACTAGCAAACAAGATTAAATTCAATAAAAACATCTCTAAATTAAAGGCAAATAAAACACTTTTTAGGTGCTTTTCACATTCTTAGTATTAAGACTCCATTAGATTGCTAAATTAAGTGGTCAGTTTAACTGAACAATTTTTTATCCATAAATTCAACAAGAGAAATGCACAAGTCAAAGAGGTATGAACATAAGCATTGCTCAAGTCATATAACCCCAGGGCATTCATATAGTTGAACCCTTTAGAGATTTTAGCTCATGATTACAAATAAATTAATGGATTTCATTAACTCATAAACCATGATTACAAGATAAAGGTTCAATAAAATAGAAGATGGAAGTAAATTAATATGCTAAAGCAAAACAGTGCTAGAAATACAATAAGAGAGATCCCTTGGAACAATCTCCAACTCTCCAAAATTCTTCTTAGAGTAGATTCTTCTTTTTCAAGGATGAATTCCTTCTCTACACTTGTTCTCATGGGGTAGGGATAGCCTAGAGCTAAGGCACTTCAGAGGTTTGAACCACCATTCGTGATGTGATCTGGCTGGAAAATAGGAGCTTGCTCGAGGGATGGTTGAGTTCAAGTGTGGACTATTCGTGGATGCTCCAAAGGGAAGGCTTCCCATCCTTTTATAGGTTTAAATCGGTTATAGGAGGGATGAAATTAGTGTTTCAGAGGTGTATCGGTTAATATTGGCACTAAAGAACAATTTTGGACCATGAGAAACGCAACTACAGACGATTGGGCAGAATTCTGAATTTAAGGATTTAGATGCAGGCGTATCGACACAATTTCTTCAAATCAGTCAAAATTACCTCTAATGAACAATGGTTATGTCTAACCATGAAATTGAGTCCCTCTCGGGCCAATGAGAAGGTGGGGCCCCTTGTTCAAGTCCCAGATTACTTTGACTATTTTCTCGAACTTGATCTACTTTTATGTCTCGACATAGAGTTCAAGTATTCATTCTTAATAGTCATGAGTTCTTAGTTTATTGGATTTAGAGTTACTTAACTACACAATTCACTTTATTCAATAACAACTTTACAACATAAACCTCAATAACATATTATATAAATAAGTTCATTATTTACAAACTACAAGTTTTAGTACATACAACCCAACATCTACTACTTTCCATAGACCAGTTTAGCTTAGAAAGATTCTATCTTAGGCTCCCTATGGTTCGACCCCGTTCTTTCTACTGATACTACTTGTTAGTTAAAATTCTTGATCGATGAATTATAATTTTACTTTATCGATTGAATGCCCACAACAGCATTTTGGTCCATCATGTCATAAACAAAATGTGAATGTGAAATGAAATTTTTTTTGTCAACATTATAATTAGGTTTTCTAGTATTTTCAAAATTATTCTTATTCAATTATATTTTAATTAAAAATGGACTTATCCTAACAGCTTTCTCACACATACTAGACAATTAATAGATTATTTCTTTTAGATTATTTTTTAGTTCCATTTTCTTAGGGTGATGAGGAGTAGTGAATAGTAAATGAGAGAGAAGAAAAATGTGAATAAATGCGAGAGTTAGAGTCAAGAGATGAATGTGAATGGTGAGAGAAATAGAAATAATGAGAAAATTAATTAGAGGGAGAAATAATGCGAGAGAAAAGTGTAATTTTAGAGGCTAGGTGAGAGATCAAATAATAGAAATGTTATCGACTATCTTATTTTGCTTTTAAAAGTATTTTGTTTAAATTAAAAGAGAAATTTATTGAAATTGTAAAACTACTCGAGAAAAACATTCTTAATAAATTTTAAATTAAAAGAGAAATTTATTGAACTTGTAAAGCTACTGAGAACTCGAACATTCTTGATAAAGTAATAATAACTAAAAATAGTGTTATAAATATTTGAATTAGATATAGATGTCCATAGATCATATATCACAAAATATTATTTCTAAATATATTCGCCATTATTTTCTCCATATATTACATTTTCCAAATCTCTAGACTCTATAAATAGTGGTTATTGAGACCTTTGAGATATACAATTGAATAGAGAATACATTCACTCTCCCCTTTCTCTTCTCCCCACTTTGTCCTTTATTCTCTTATTTTACAACACGTTATCAGCATGAGAGTCTACCACTTTAAAGATTGGTTTTGGAGTTGATTCACTCGTTGAAATACCAAAAACAATTTTGGAGTGAATTCATTGGAATACCAAGATTTTAATATAATATAAGTGATTTATGTGTTTGCAAATTGATTGATATGGTATAATTAGCATTAGTTTTAGATTTGATTAAATTGTATTAGATTTACAATTTGATTAACACATGAAATTCATTGAATTGCAAATTTGCAACCGAATTTAGTTTGAAGTTAATGAAGGCAATCTTTTGATCTCAAATTGTGTTATTATGAATAACATTCATTGCTGCATATCAACCAACATATTTATGTTGGATAAGTATATATGGTCAACTTGAATTTTATTTGAAGTATATGCACAAATTGGTGCTTGAGTAGCTAAAAGAGTTTTTGCTGATCAACTTTTCAATGCAATTGGTAAAATTTAGGGTGTTTAGAATGCTGATTTTTGGAATGTCTAAAATAGATAAAATATAATATCTTGACTTTAAACTATTGTAATTCAAATTGTCTTCAATTTTTTAAAGCTACCAAATATGTTAAGTCAATTTTGCTATTTAATTTTATTTATACATTTGATAGATATTTTAAATTGTTTATACTTATATGTTTTAAATTGTTTTCATTATAACTAATATGTTCAGAATATTACGATTCTATTTCAATATAATATTATCTACTATAATTTTTAAATATAACTCTTATATTTGAAAGATTCGATTGAGATATTTTCCTAATTAGTTTATATTTTTTTTATATCTTTGAATATAATTGTTAGATGTGGAAAATTAAATTAGGATATTTGTTTCTGATTGCATATTTGTTGATAAGATTTGAGTTTCTTTTAAATAAAGATAAGATTCTCTCCTATTAATATTATATTTTATTTGTTAAGATTGTTTTATGATAAATATTATATTCTATCTTTCAAATATGAGAATAAACATCCAAGATTATCTTTAATTTTATTTTGAAATCTTTAAGATTATTTCTTAAAGTGAATTTGTTTGAATAATATTAATAATTCACTTAGATTCACTAATCTATTAATTAATTTTTAATTAAAAAATTAATGAATTAGAAATAAAAATTAATAAGGGAACTATGTCTAAGGATTGTTATGAGGTATTTAAGTTGACCTTGAGGGAACACCTCTACCTGGGAACTAACTTGGGAGTTGAATTAGTCAAATTTTATTTTTCATGCTAATATTGAAATTTATTAGATTGTTGAATATTTAAATTATTCTCATGTAGATTTTGTAAACTTTAAAATTTTATATATAGTTAGTATATATATTTGATTGAATTCTCTCATGGCAAAGTTTGAAAGTTATAATAGTTAATTACTTTCCTAAAGCTAATTTTGATTTAATACAACTAAAGTTGCATAAATCAATTAGTGCTCATTGTTTTTACGTTGCACCTGTAATTGCACATATGTTAAATTAATAGATGCTTATAAACTAATAAGCATATATTACTTTCATATATCAAACATGCTATGCTCTTGCATTATCAATTTGAGAAAGAACGTTTGAAACATTGTGATGAATATTTATCTAATATATTTTGAGGTTGAATAAAACATATGAGCATATGTTCTATGAATTTTTTTTTACCAAATAATTTAATATTATTCCCTGAAGTGAATGTTTCAATATTTAATAATTGAGGTCCGAATCATATTAGTAAAGGAAGAAGTAATTATTCTATTAAAACCACACACGTATAAGTTTGCATCCCAAATATTTGATCATTGATTGGGATAAGTGTGAACAACCTATAGCTTATGATCAAATAGCAAAACTTATAAATCTGTATGAGATCTCTAAGCCAATGTATATGGCCAGAAGCCAAATATATTTCATGTGTGCAAATGTGTAGTAAATGTTTAAATTGTTCCACAACAATAATTATGATAATGGAGCAATTAAAATGAGTCCTCAAAAGAGGTTATGAATCTATGTTGCAATTGATTTCACATCAATCTTTGGATCCCTGATGGGTGATATGCTGGGATTAAAACCCTAGCGCAGCAGAAACTTATCAGAACCCTAACTCAAAATTAATTTATTGGATTTCGAAAAACCACTATATTGGTAAATTAAATCTAAAAGTCTAGGTTAAACATACTGTAAAAAAAATTCAGAGAAAAATAAACTTACATGATGATGAAAAGGAACAATTAGATCACTACCACTTGGAGTCTTTCCTATTCTCTGAACCTTGAGGAAAGATTTGTGGGGAACCTTTGGTAAGGGAAGAAAAATAGAGAGAGCTCTTAATGAAAACAATCTTTTCTTTCTTTCTTTCTTTCTTTTTTTTCTGTTGCAAACTATATAAGGAAAGGAGAGAAAGTGGGATACGTGGGTGTTATCCCACGTATTAAGTAACTCCCCTTCGTGGGAGTTACAACAATTTAATTTAATTAATTATTTAAATTAATTAATAATTAATTAAATGTAATTTATTAACCATTCATTTAAATCATATTTAAATGAACATCTCTCACATAACCTATAGTTTTATTCAATTGATTTAATTAAATCAAATTTAATTAAATTAGATTAAATTAAATAGCTAATTAATTCTCCAATTAATTAATTACCAAATTAAATATCGAATATTTAATTTTAACCCGCATTTGAATCAAATTCAAATATATTTATCTTATATCCTATAGTTTTAATGTGCATCTAATGTGCATTAATTTGAACTTATAGTTTTAATATAAATCTAATTCATATTAAAAATAATATTTGAACAATTTCAAATATTTAATTCTCTCATAAATTAATTTTGAATCATATCCAAAATCATATTTATACTATAAAGTTTAATTTGTAAAATAAACTTATATTATAATGTATCATTATACATTATACTTTTCCTTTAGTAAATTTGAACTTTTCAAATTTCATCCAAGAATTAATTACCTTAATATTCTTTACAAGCTAGGAAGGAGACCTAATGGACCTACAGATCAAAAGCTCCAACGATATGAGATTAACGGGCTAAACTTATTAACCACATTAATCAATATTCGTTAACTGTGGGTACACTCCACTAAAGACCCACAGCTGCACTCTTCTCACTGTAGATATATTTCTGTGTCCACGGATATAGACCAATAACAGCAAGTTAGTCCTTCACAAGTATTTGTAACACCAGCTGGGCCAAATTACCATTATACTCCTGGGTTACTTCTAAATCCTCAAGTACCAGTGCTCCTCTAATGAACAACCTGTTAATGGTCCAACCATCAAACAGAAACCTCTCTCAAGCTAGTGAGAGGGTATGGTCCTTTGTTCAAGTCCCAGAGACACCACTTAAGGGAACACTTATCTACTTACCCTAAAGTCGGGAAGGAGTAAAATTCACTTGTATAAATCAGAAACCCTCGTGAAAAGAGCATATTAGTCGGAAAGACTCTCACACATACAAATCAAAGGACAATCCCTCGTGAACAAGAGTTCATAATATACTCAGGATTAAGACTAAGTTGCTTAGGTCAATCTATTGAAACAGAAACCTAACCAGTTAACGAAGTTACATTATCTAGTAGTTACTATTTTGTGGTCCAGTCTTATGCAAACCCATTGCATAAGATACCCCCACTTGCATGTCTCCTACACGAACGCATTGGATCTTTGTGTTTGTATCAAATACAAAGTCGGCCGTATCCATAATGTTACCAGGATAAGGTACCCAGCCCTACCCTTATACTATAGACTCTTCAGGCTGTAACTTGAACATTGATCCCCATATGTCTCTACATATTGTTTAAGACTCATAAAACAACCCAATATGTTAGTTTATTGGATTTTAGGGTTATTAAAACAAGATAAAAAAATCAAAATTTATTGAATATAATTAATAATAATTTATTAATGACGGTCAAAATACAACATTTACTATTTACGAGTTTTAGGGCATAAAACCCAACATGATATATTTACTACACAATTTGCTATTTGTCATTAATGAGACAAATTTTTCAACATTAGAGGGAGAAATTAAGAAGTTGGAAAAATAAATTGAATGAAATGTATAAGTATTGTCTCATTTCAATCATCAGATCAATTTGAACTAGAAGTTCAAAAGATAATTCATTTGCAAAATATTGCAAATCAAATGCTAGATGCATTTATAGAATAATAATTATTGTTGCAAGCAAATGACCACGTTATACGTAATGGTGGCAAATACACCATCTAAAATTGATATCCCAATGCAACAAGTTGTCAATACTAATGAGTCTACAATACGCCTGAAACATGATAGACACATTGGTTCCAAAGATAAAGATCCTAAAAAAAAAGGTAGTCAATAATCAGAATGACTCAGTTAAGAATATGGATATTCTAGAAGAAATCCTGAATATGAGTACTCATAAGAATCTTGAAGTAAAAGAGGATGACAAAGAGATCTCGATAAAATATGTAATGACAAGAAAAAGATTGAATCATACTTAAATAAGTTGACAACATTTTTGCATACAATGTTGCTCACGATATTATTTATGAAAATGAGTATACTTAGATATATATTGAAAAATGTCGTGACATAGAAAGGATTGACTTATGTGGAAAGAAACAATCCAATAGAAATAAACTTATTTTCAAATCGTGAGAACTAGTAGTTCAAACATTAGAGAATGTCAAACATGTGGGATACAAGTAAATATTTGTGAGAAAAACAAATAGAATGAGGTCACATTATATAACGCGAGACATGTTCCACAATAATTCTCGCCAAGAAATGATATTGATTATAAGAAGACATATTCTCCTATGGCGGATACAATACCATGAGATATCTAATTTGGTTGTGTATGAAAAACTTAACATACATCTTATGATGTAGTCATTATACATTTATATGAATATCTTAATAATTATATCCTTGAAGGATTAAAGAAATCACAACCTGGGATTTACTATATATTATTTATTTGAGCATGAACTCCTGAAGAGATTTCAAAGGCAAATACAGTTTCTTAAAAAATAAATTGAGATGATAAGTTTTGCCTTAGCTTGCAAATAACATATGGAATTGCATCAATTTATACATATAAGATCTTATATGGACTAGTTTCACCATTGAACATCCCTACGATGTTTCATTCACTTGGTGTGAAAAAGTTATAACATCTTATATCAGAAAGATAATAAAGAACTTTAGGTCCCGAAGAATCATAATTTTGAGAAATAAGTGCACTTATATCTTTACTAGTTTATACGCTACCTGTCGTAGCATAATTATAATATTCCTTCAAAGAAAGATTTTAGAGTAGAGTTAAACGTATGTTATGTTTTTATTTGAGAATTCGTTTTACATGGATTTATTTTATTCTCATAAATCTAATGATTTAGTTGATTGTGAAGATGCAGGTTACTTATTTAACCCATAAGAACTATATCTTAAACAAGTTACTTAGTACAGAGAGAAGAATTCTTATGTTATGGCAGTTTATGAAGCAGATGATAACAACTACTTTAAATCATGTTATAATCCTGATGATGTACGAGGCTGGCCATAGTGTCCTTATATGAAGATGATAAAACATAAAGTACCGACATCACTACTCAACGAATTTCTCCAAAAGACTACTTGGGAGACTTATTGACGAAGGTGTTACCTGCAACAACATTTGAGAAGTTAACACACAACATTTGTATGTGACAACCAAGAGTATCAAGTGATGTTTTTATGAGGGGAGTAAATGTGCTGCACTCTTTTTTCTTTGACTATGGTTTTGTCCCACTGGATTTTCCTAGCAAGCTTTTAATGAGGCAGTTACTAAAGTATACGAATAATGTACTCTTTTTCCTTCACTAGGTTTTTATCCAATTGAGTTTTTTTCTTGTAAGGTTTTAACGAGACATATATTCTATACATTATGGACATCTAAGGGGGAGTGTTATAAATATTTGAATTATATATAGATGTCCATTTTATTTATCTAACTTTTTTTTTTTTTTTTAGGGAGTGGACGTCAAAGCCAACTTAAGATGGTTTATCCATTTATGGCAAATTTGGAGATAGAGAACTGCCGCATAATCTTTTTAATAAAAAGTCTTTAATGCTACAAGGAATAAGAGACATAAAAAGTTATCGAAGCCTTATTTTCATTTACTCCTACCACTAAAATCAATTAGATATTTGCTTGTGAAATCAACTTTTCATAACTCTTTTCTCTACCGGTTTAATTGTAAAAAGTGACACAAAAATACTCTAAGGTCCTATTTATAACCTAGGACGAAATTTGCCTAAATAAAATTATTTTAATATCTAATATTAAAATAATAATAGATTCATATATATATATACACACACAAACATACATTTTAATATGAAAAAATATACTTTTGGTCACTGAGATTTCAAGTATGTATCTATTTGGTCCCTAAGATTTTATAATGGGTACTTGTAATCCCCGAAGTTTGAATAATGGTTCTAAATGGTCCATAAACTCATTTGACCGTTAGTTGATTTAACGGATTGCTGACTGGGCTGTTAAAGGTTGAGATGTACTTGCTTACTTATCAATTTTTACCCTAAAACTAGATGAATTGCAAATTTATTAGGTTAAAATTTGAGATATTTAAAAAGATTTTTAAATAAACACCTTTTATTTTTGGGTATCTTTGAGAATCTAAACTGCAAAAAAATTTGTGTGACAATGGCCAGGAGTGTGAATCTTCAGTTCAACAACATATTTGGAAGGGGAAGCCAAGGAGTTTTAGAGAGCCTGTCATCAAGAAAAGCTCCATAAGAGAGAGATTTGACTACATACAATAATATACTAGGCCAATCCCATACTTCTAAATCAATCCTCCATATTTTCATTATTTTACTCTTGCAGTTGCAACTGTAAACAATAAAGAGAAACTAAAATAATGTGAACGTCCCTCTCTAGTCAGTGAGAGGGTGGACTCCATTGTACATGTTTCTAATCAGCACTTAAGAGAACTACTCATTTACTTACCATATGTGAGAAGGAATAAATTATATCTTGTGAAATTACGTACCCAACTCCTTATTTCATCAAGTCCCAAAATGGTAGGCTTCTTGAATCGATTACTTGGGCATTCTCACCCATGCAAATCAAAAGACGAACCCTCAGAAATAGGAGTTCATAACTCCCTTAGATTGAGATCAAGTTGTATATGATTATTCTGTGAAATATTAATCTCTTCAATCAATAGATTTATAATGAGAAATTAAATATTTCGTTGTCTATCTTATACACACTCTTTGTATAGGATATCTTGTCACTAGGAGAAGACATCCAACTTTATCCATATATTATAGACCATTTAGGTTATTTCTTAAACATGATCCGTCCTTATGTTAACTACATACTGTTAGAGATTACATTTATAACCTTAGATTTTTACTGTAAGGGCCCATTTTGATCGCAGATATTGTTTCATGGGTATGAATATTAACTATCTCATATTTAAATGTCTGAGATAATTAATGTCTGTGTTTGAATAGGTAGAAAATAAATGTTTGAAAATTAAATATATGTGCTTGATTTAGCAATTCTTTATATTGAAAACAAAATTAAACAATTACCCAATTAGATGTAAGAGGTAATTAATTCATAAATTAAATTTAGCATTTTTAATATATTATCATGTCAATTAATTATTTAATCACTTAAAAATAAAAATACATTTATTTTTATATTAACATTAATAAAACATTTATTTAATGATTTAATTTAATTAAATCAAATATAAATTAATTATAATATTAGTAATGAATAATAAGTTTTTATATTAAATAGTTAAGAGAGCATAAAACTTTAATTATTGTATAATATAATTACATTTAATAATTAATTAAAAATAAAAATAGTAATTAACTAGTATTTATTTATTAATTAATTGAAATATATATATATATTTATAATGTTCATCTCACAAATATAAAAATCTAACATGTATGAAGGGTATTAAAAACCATGTCAAGTGGGTTTTAGAGTTTCCTGAATAATAATATCATGAGATTTAAAAAGTGAAATCCTATGAAACAAACAAGAATATTAAATGTATGTCTGAAATCCTATGATAGACCTTTATAGTATTTCATACATTATAAACTCAATTCATTTTTTTAAAAAAATTAAAATATGTATAATATAATGCATATAGAATAATAATTAAACAAAAATTTTAACATAAATTATGTTCATATTAATTAATTAATAATAGTGTATATTCAACCTATTATTTAGTGGTAACTTACAACTATATTTATAGTTTGTAAATATAGTATTTTTTGTTTATTTTTCTTAATTGTCTTTTTTATTTTTATTGATTCCAAATGAAAGAGAGGTAATAAGAAAAACCAAAACATGTTATTATTGAATGTCTTTATTGGTATTAAATATGTAATTATTGTAATTGAAATATTCATTGTGTCGTCACGTGCCCGAGACGACGCGGAGCGGCCGACGTCCTTAAAAAGGGCTAATTTTAAAAGAAAAATAAAAAAGAGTCGCCACCAATCTTTTTTTACGGTGTGATTGGACACCGAAAGAAAGTAACAAATTTTAAATAAAAATCAACAAAAATGGTCTGCGAAAACTAGAGTTGAATTCAGGAGTCATTTGTGTATGGGGAAGGTGTTAGCACCCCACAACACCCGTTAAATAAAACAGTAGTCAATTCATTTTTATCTTGAATTAAAAATATTCTTTAAAAAAAATCATTTGGGAAGAAATTTTTTAAAAAACAAATGTCTTATTTTACCACTCATTACTCCAATATTGAAGTAATGATCCCATAAAATAAGTGGAAGAATTTCCATCAATTTGACTATATTAAAATTTGAGAGAAAATTCCTCACCTCAAGAGTTTGAGAAATTATTTCAATTTCTCAAAATCCGTCATAGGAATAGTCTTTTAATAAAAATTTTAAAACATTGATAAATAAGAAAGCAGATGGAATGGTTCTGTGTGAATTTTTCTATATTCCCTTTTCTTAACATACAACAAACTACCCTTACCATTATATAGGTAGGTAGAAAAGAGAAATACGAGGACTCACAGAAAGTACTACAAGAACCCAAAGTAAATACCTAACCACATGATTTAAGAAGAAAAAGGAGGGAAGAATCCTAACCACCACCCCTGTTAATAAGGAGAGAAAACAGGAGAGTACAACTGTAAATAGAGGGAAAAATATTAATCTGTAACAACCCCTCTCAAACGAGCCGCAGGTGAGAACCGAAGTGCGAGTTTGTCACGAAGACACCGAAAATGAGGAGGCGCCAACGGTTTTATAAGGCAATCCGCAATTTGTTCATGAGAGGCAATGTGTCGAATGTCCAAACGACGAGCAAGAACTTGATCCCGAATAAAATGAGCATCAATTTCGATATGTTTCATACGAGCATGAAAGACTGGATTGTAGGCCAAAGCAGTGGCACTTATATTGTCACACCAGACCGTGGGAGTGAATTTGAGGGAAACCCGAAGCTCGCTGAGAAGAGATCAAAGCCAAGTAAGTTCACAAGCAACATGGGAAAAAGCTCGATATTCAGACTCGGTGCTTGAGCGAGCCACAACAGCTTGCTTCTTGGAGGACTAGGATACCAAATTTGGACCAAGATAAACACAATAGCCTCCAACTGATTTAAGATCATCAGGGGAAGCAGCCCAGTCAGCATCGAAAAATCCAATGAGAGCAATGTGAGGGGCAGGTTGAATGAAAAGGCCAAAGGAGTGTGTCCCCTGAAGATAGCGAATGATACGTTTCAAGGCCTGCCAATGATTAACGGTGGGAGACTGATTGAACTGACTGAGTTTATTAACAGCGAAAGCAATGTCCAGACGGGTATGAAGAAGATATTAAAGAGACCCAAGAGTGCTTTGATACAAATGTGCATCAGTGAAGGGAGAGCTGTCATTAAGATACAGTTGTTTACCAACCACCATCGGGGTAGGAGCAGGTTTGAGGTGTTGAAATTTTAGTCTGGTGAGTAGATCCTGAACATATTTGGATTGAGTGAGAATTAACTCTATGGGAGTATGATGCACTTGGATACTGAGAAAGTAGTGTAATTCACCCAAGTCTTTCAAAGCAAACATGGTCTGTAAATGGAAGATCAATTGATCCATAAGGAAAGTATTCGAACCAGTGAGTATGAGGTCATCCACATAGATGATGAGGAATAGTGTGCCTTGATCAGATTGGTGAATAAAGAGTGAAGTATCAGCTTGTGAGGGGCGAAAATTCTATTGAATCAAGGAAGTCCTAAGAGCATCATACCAGGCCCGAGGGGCCTGTTTTAAACCATATAGAGCTTTGTGAAGCTTGCAGACATGATGAGGTCGAAGAGGGTTGATGTAGCCTTGAGGCTGAGCAATAAAGACATCTTCAGAGAGTTGTCCATGAAGGGGCATTGCTGACATCGAGTTGTTTTAATGGCCATTTCCACGTGACTGCCAAAGTAAGAACCACTCTAATGGAAGAAGGTTTAATAACCAGGCTGAAAGTCTCTCCAAAATCAAGTCCAGGCTGTTGAAGATACCCTTTGGCCACCAGTCGAGCTTTGTACCGCTGAACTTGACCATCCACATCTCTTTTGATCTTATAAATACATTTAGTGCCTACAAGGTTGTAAGAGGGAGATGGAGGAATCAAAGTCCAAGTATTATTTCGCTGAAGAGCATTAAATTCATCATCCATGACCGATTGCCAGGCAGGTATGGTGGTTGCTTCATGAAAGGAGGAAAGCTCGATGGAGGTCCAATCAGTGGAGGAATGCAGTGTAGTGAAGCCCTGAAAGGAAGTTTAGGTCTATAAATTCCGACTTTGGCCCGAGTGCTCATGGTATGGGAATTACTTGAAGGTGGAGGTAACGTAACTGGAGGTGGATTTGAGGATTGGATGGGCGAAGGACTTTGGAAGGAATCAAAGTTCAGGGGTTCAAAGTCAGAGGCTACAACGGGAGAAGGTTGTGGAGATGAAAAGGGAGAAGATTGGGAGGGAGTCAAGGAAACCACTCGATGGGAGGAGTTGGTGTTAGTGGGTGGTGAAGGAGAAGCAGAAGGGATAAGGAAAGAAGGATGCACTGGAAGCCAAGAGAGGACAGAAGCTGAGCTTGAGGATAAAGGTTCTGTAGTATTGGAAAAAAGCTCAGAATAAGGGAACTCGACTTCATTAAAACACACATGCCGAGAAATGAAAATTTGCCCATTCTTGTTTAAGCAGCGATAACCTTTGTGAAATATACTATAGCCCAGAAAAACACACTTTTCAGTGTGGAAATCAAATTTCTATTGTTGGTATGGGCGAAGGCATGGATAACAAGCTGCACCAAATGCACGAAGATTGTTGTAATCCGGTTGCTGAGTGTTAAGGGCAAAATAGGGTGAGACATGATTAATAGTTGGTGAAGGCATTCTGTTAATTAGATACACAACGGTATGAAAGGCTTCCCACCAATAATGCAAAGGCATATGGGCCTGAGCAAGAAGAGCTAAGCCTGTTTCAACCACATGTCGATGCTTCCTTTCAATCCTTCCGTTTTGAATAGATGTGTAGGGACAAGACAATTGTATATTTATTCCATGAATCTTTCCATATTGCAAGAAAGGCTTGAATTCACGCCCCATTGTCACATCTTACTGTTTTATTATGCAGCCCGTAGTGTTTTTCCACTTGAACTCTAAGCTATTGAAAAGTTGCAAAGGCTTCACTTTTAGACTTTAAAGGATAGATTCATGTATATCTAGTGTGATCATCAAGAAAAGCAATGTAGTAACTATATCCATTAGTTGATTTAATTGGGGTAGGTCCCCACAAGTCAGTGTGAATCAAGTCTAATAATTTTTCAGCTCTTGAATCAGATAAAGTAAAGGGTAACCTATGCGATTTTCCAAATTTGCAAGCCTCACAAAAGGTTAACTTATCATTACTTTGAATAGAAGCATTACACTGGTTCAAGATTTGATTTACTATTCTAAGAGAGGGGTGGCCTAATCTTTGATGCCAAACATCTAAAGTACAAGTCAACAAAATATAACTAACAAAAGAATTCAAATCTCCTTGATCACTACTGCTTGAAGTCTGCACGGTAGAGGTTATTGCCATGTGGACTTGGTCATGTGCTTCTTTATTCTTGAGATTTGAGGCTTCATTCACTTCCAGCAATCGATAGAGACCATTTTCACGCCGACCTACTAGACACACTGCCTTGGACTTCCTTTCTTTACATAACAAAACAGATTATGAAACTCAACTGTCACTGCATTATCTTGAGTTAGTTGAAAGATGCTAAGTAAGTTCTTTTTCATCAATGGAACTACCAGAACATCTTTAAGAAATAAAGAACCATTCATAGTTTGAACATAAGCAGAGCCAACAACAGTAATAGGTATCTTGGTACCATCTCCAACTAAGATATTGTTCACAGGAAAATGTGTACCTTTCAGTGAGAGTTTCCCCAGTTCAGAAGTGACATGGTTGCTTGCTCTGCTGTCGAGATACCATGATGGATCTTGAAGAGTCTCGGGGAAAGCCATAAGAGCCGAAGGAATTTCAGTTTCAGACTTGGTTTGTGTTTGGGCAGAATTGTTGTTGGGTGATGAAGAAGTTCCTGATTTGTCATATCTGTTCCAGCACACCGCAACAACATGTCCCATTTTGCTACAGATTTGACAAACAGGTCGGTTGTTTGAAGGGTAGGGCGAGAATCTCCCTCTTCCTCGGCCTCTTCCTCCTCTATTTGAGGGGTAATATCCCCTACCGTTATGGCAGTTGCTAGTGGGTGTTGTTTGGGTTTCTGTCTTGACCAGATTTGCAGACACTTGATGAGCTGTGATGGTGCTTTTGATCTTTTCAAGTTGCTCATACCGTTGTTCAGAAGCAATAAGTTCGAGTTGCATTTGACTCCAAGTCAGATCTTTTCCTCTCATCACACAGACAACAACATTATATTCCTCATCAAGTCCTGCTGTCACATGAGAGACAAAACTCCTCATATCCATTGGCAAACCAGAAATAGTTAGATTGTCAAAGTACCTTTTCATTGTATCCAAGTATTCGTGCATCTTCGTCGTTCCCTTCCTCGTTTGCTGCAACATTAATCGATTGAAGTCTTCTTGTGTTTGTGATTGAACACCATAATACTCTTGGATTGCATCCCACAGAGACTTTGCTTCATCATATCCCATGACTTGAACAACCACTTCTGGTGTCATAGAATTGTAGAGTCATCCGACCAAAAGTTGGTCTGCTACGAGCCAAATATCATACTCAGGATTAGGCATCAGTAATCCTTCAGGTTCTTCATCAGATGGAGGAAGGATAATGGACATCTTAGGGGCTGGTGTCTTTCCAAAAAGATGTCCTTCCAGTTTGTAGCTCTTTAGAATTGGTATCACAATACTTTGCCATAACAGAAAATTGTTTCGGTCAAGTTTGTTATAGCAACCTGATTTAGGAGATTGACAAACGAGGGAGTGCCAACAGGGGACAAGCCAGATCTGACTTGATAGATGTTGTTCCTAGTGGTTAGATCTTGATTGGTTGCTTCTTTGGTTTCCATCGAGGAGGAGGCTTTTGTTTGGGACTGGTTTAAGGCGTCAACCATTCAGTGCTCTGATGTCAAAATAAGAAAGCAGATGGAATGGTTCTGTGTGAATTTTTATGTATTCCCTTTTCTTAACATACAACAAACTACCCTTACCATTATATAGGTAGGTAGAAAAGAGAAATAGGAGGACTCACATAAAGTACTACAAGAGCCCAAAGTAAATACCTAACCACATGATTTAAGGAGAAAAAGGAGGGAAGAATCCTAACCACCACCCCTGTTAATGAGGAGAGAAAATAGGAGAGTACAACCCTAAATAAAGGGAAAAATATTAATATGTAACATTGATTAAATTCATTTTTTCTTGGGATCAAATCTCAGACTCCCAAAGATATGATCCCTCACCTCAAGAATTCTAGGAAAATTAGACTCCCAAATTTCCTAGATTCCGTCTTAGGAATTTTTTTAAGAAAAACGGTGTCAAAAACAAGTTCCTAGAAAAATTAATTAGGAAATCTTTAGAAATAATATATTAATTTTTTAAAGGTAAAATAAATGTATTTTAAAAAATATATATTTTAAATGTCTTTAAAAGAGTTTTAATAATAAAAAATTTTAAAAAAACTTAAAAGAAATGTTAACTAGAAATTAAAATCAACTTAAATGTGAACATTAAATAAACAAGTATAATTTAAGAAGCATAATATTAAATAAACATAAAATGACACATTAAAAATTTAATGAAAACATATTGGAGATCGACCTCGGACTCTCAAAGAATCGACTCCTCATCTCAAGAATTTTAGAAAATCAGACTCCCAAATTTTCTAAATTTCGTCGACGGATATTTTATACAAAAATACAAATTAAAATTAAGAACATTAAAATAATAACATTTAATTCTAACATAAATAATATGGATATATCAGAATAAAAGTAAAATAAAATGCTTAAAAGAATAAAAGATTTGTAATACTTAAAATAAAATGAGAAAATAAAAACTAAAATAAAAATCAAATATAGAAATGTAAAAAAGTAATTGAGAAAAGAAATAATAATAATAATAAAAAGCTTCGTGCAAATGCCATTAACGCTAACCATACTTCTCAAAAAAAAAAAAAAAAATTAAAAACTAAAATGGTGGGATGGGATCCCATCCCACCTTTTTTTTATAAATAATAATAATAATAATAATAATAATAATGCTTTTAAACTTTTTTTTTTAAAAAAAATCTAATTAAATTCTTTTTTTTTAAAACCTCTTTTTCTTCACACTTAACCCCATTTCTCTTTTTTTTTTTTCAAAACTACTTTCTTTTTCTCTTCAACATTTCTTTTCCTCTCTCTTTCTCTTCAACTTCTTCTTCTCTTTTCTTCAAAAAAAAAAAAAAAAAAACTATACTTTTTTTTTACGACAACCACAACATTTGGAAGGTATGTTAGTCTACTTCTTTACTTTTTTTCAACTCTGTTTTTTTTTTTAAAAACACATAGTTTACTTAAAAAAATAACTCAAAGAGAATGTAGGATGAAAGTGAAGATGAAAATAAAAAAAGTGAAAAAGAATAAAATAGACGAAATAGACAAAGTATAGATCTAAAACAAATGCATGTAGAAATATATAAATATCACATGATAATAAACGTAAGAATAAAACGGGAAGAAGTAATAAAAAAAATTTCCTTATAACCTTTTCTTTCTCTCTATTTTTTTTAGATCTCCAAGAGAGAAGAAGAAGATTGAAGGTTAGATCCGGAACAAGAAGTCGCTCATTGTATGAGGTGCGGATCCTTGGACAAAAAGCCCTACCAACAACCTCCAACTAAAGCTCAGACTTCTCTTGGTTCCGAAATTTCAAAAATATTGGGAGGATGTTAGAAACTCTCTAATTTTTTTTCTCTCTAGCGGTTTTCTCCTTTTTTTTTCTGTGTAAATAAAGACCCTATAAATAAAGACCCTCCTAGGGTTTTTTTGTATGTGTTTTTCTATCTCTTCCTCTCCGTCTCTCTAGGGTTTTTTCTCTCTGTATCCTCCCCCTCCCTGCTCTCCCCCCTAAAGCTGAAGAAGAAGATGGCTTTAAAGCCAACAAAACTTCCTTATTTGCCATAAAATTTTACTGGCTAGTTTTTTTCAAATTGAAACAAGGCCAAACTTGGCTCACACCCTAAGAAGGAAAACAAGAATTTGAAAATAAAACCTAATAAAAACTTTTTTTTTTTTGTAAATTTTCTAACCAAATTAGTTACTTTAACTAACCAATCTAGTTACTCTAACCAAACAGTAAAACAAGCATTTTTTTCTTTCAAGATAAAGGTGGATAAATACAAAATTAAAATTAACAAAATTAAGACAAAATTAACTTAATAATTAAATATTTTATGTAAGCCCAGACAAAAATAGGTGGCTACACATTGTTTTCGAGTGAATTAAAATTATTTATACGTGTTGATTATACATTAAGCTCATTTACACCACTATGGAACTCATTTTTCTTGAATTGTTTGTCATCATCAAAATGGAGAGATTGTTGACCTTTTTGTCCTTAATCTCTAATTAATTAATCGATTAATTAATTTTTTTGATGATAACACACCTAAATCAATTTACTAACAATTTGAGTATTTTAAAGTGTCCATAGTGTAGAGCTTGAAACAATAGTTCCAATGCCTTTTGAGTCACCTAAATCGAAACTTGAATGAGGAAGATATAACCAAAAACAAGTTCAACGAAAAATTGCTTGAGGTATTGACGTGACGGACCATATTATCAAAATGGACCCAAGTAAAAGGTGTCATGTGAAGCAATGGAAAAGTGACATATAATGTATTTTCGATTTCCTTAAATGAAAGAAGAAAAGGAATTATATATATATTTACATAAATACATACATATACATATGACGGTCACATGGTTAAAAAAAAATTGCATCAAATGCAAAGTGACAGTTGGTGAAATTTATTATTATTTAATATTTACCATTGATTTGAATTTTACCAAGATCTAATAACCCAAATTAAATTTGATTTTCACCTACTTCTCTTTTCATTTAAACTCATATTCTCTAATCTTGTCATAATAATTTCTATAGCTTCCATTGTTGCTCTTTAAGCTTGATTTTTTTTTATCTTTTTCATCTTATTCTTAAGATAGATCTATGTATTGTGAGGATTATTTTGTGTGAGCTCAAAATTTGTAAATCCACTATTTTAAAGAGTTCGTCCAGTGTGTTTTTTATTTTTTCTAAACTATTATAAGGGTTGCTCTTGATCCCGAAAAAGAGTTGTAGTAACAGTTTGATTCTCAATGGTAGAAAATATCGCGTTTGTTCTTTCTTTTGAAAAAAAAAACATTATAGCCATTCCACTTTAAGCCGTGAAAGGAGTCCAAGGCTTCTAATGAAATACCCAAGAGGAGCTGAGAATGAGTAGTACGATTCTTCCAAACCACTTATAAAATTTTCAATGACGTTTTTCCTATTCCTTTTCTATTTAATTTTGTTTATATTTTATTGCATGAAATTTATAGCAATTTTTGTTCTTGAAATTAATTGCTCACATTTATCTATTTAAGTTGGTTGAATTTATCTTTACATATTTTAATTATCAATCTTGTTATGAAAAATAATTTAGGTACTTGAATTTGTTTATGGTAATTTCTTGATTATTTTGAGTTGAAATTATTTTCAAACAAAAAGATTATTGATTTGTTTAATTGAGCCCACATTAGTAAAAGTTTAATTATTTGAATAAGTCTCGATCATGCCTAACAAAATGAACACACAATTGTAAGTAAAGCACCAATTTAATTTACAAAAATTACGTTCATAATCAAAGCAAGAATTAAAAGAAAAATAATTCAAGAATTCATTATTTATTCTTCTTATTATTCTTCATTTAATAGATTTTCAATAATTCTTTTTAACCGAGTTGTTCATTATAATTAACTTTTTTTGTCTACTACTATAAATAAGTAGATGAGGGACACATAATTATATCATAGAAGTTCGATCAAAATAGTCAAAAATTTATTATTCATCTTTAGTCACTTTTTAAGATAGTAAAAAATAAATAAATAAAAAAGTAGCTTAGTTAAATAATTATTTTTGGAACATTATATCAAAACACTATTTTTTAAAAAAAATTCCAAATATGTCCTTTAATTCATTTTTCGGTCCTTTAATTTACTTTTCGACTATTGTATATGGCTCTTATTTAATTTACTTTTAATTCTTTAATTAAATATTGCATAGGTTAACTTTATTCAATTGTTTTTTTAATTAAAACATTGACTTAGTTTAACCACATTCACAAAATCATACATGTTACTCCTAATAGATTATTTATTACTTTAATTTTCTTATTCATCTTCATTTAATAGGTTATTCAATAATTTTATTAATGAGTTGTTGGTTAATAACTCTCCTTTAGGTTAGTCCAATTTTGAGTTGTTCTCGTGCGCTTATGTCATTTGATAATACTATCAAAGTTGCGTTCAACATGAATCTCACCTTGTGAATCATTGATAGAGATCGTAGGATATGTTGACATATCATGTATGTCTTTCTCTCACTAAGTGTTTTGACATAGAGTTTTGTATTACTTAGACAAATTAAGATAAATATCATTTATCTAAGTTCTCAGGGTGTTCCTATACAACTAACATAAATACCCAGCCTAGTCATAACCCATCTATAGGATCAATATGACAATCTTAGAGGGGAGTGAATAGAGTTTAATCAAATTAATGAAAACTCATTCGCTAAAGTGGGTCCAATTAAACAAGTTAATAAACTTTTTGAAAAACAAGTAATTAAAATGTTTTCAATAGTGAATCAATTGAAATTGGCCAATAAAGTGACAAACAAATTCAAGCATCCAATTTAATTTTCATAACAGGATTGGTAATATAAATATGCAAAGATAAATTCACCCAACCTAGATAGACAAATGTGAGCAATTAATTTCAAGAATAAATTATAGTAATTAATTTCATGCAAATAAAATATATTAATAAATTAATTATAAAAATAAATTAGAAGAGAGATGAGAAAATGACATTGTGATTTTATAGCGGTTCGGCACAACCTAGTCTACATCCACTTTCCAAGCTCCTCTTGTTTATGTTACTAGAAACCTTGACTCTTTCCACGACTTAGAGTCGAACTGCTGCAATATTCTTTTTTCGGGTGTAAGAACCAACTTGATCCTTTTCACGATTGAGGATCAAACTGTTACAACAACTCTTTATCGAGGAATAAAAGCAACCCTTACAAAAGTTTGAAAAAATAAAGAGCACACTTGACAAACTCTCTAAAAGAGTGAATTTACAAATTTTAAGTTCACAATAAATCAATCCTCACAATACATAAATTACTCTCAAGAATTAGATGAAAAAGAAATAATGAAGCTTGGAGAGAGCAACAATAGTGGCTTTGAAGATTGAAAAAAACGTGTAATTGTTTTAATTTTGGAGAAGATGAAGAGTTTAAAAAAGAGATGGGGTAGGTGAAAACCAAAACCAATTTGGGTCATTGGATGTTTGTAAAAGAAAATTGAATGGTGGAGATTTAAACGTAACTAGCCGTCAGGCACACACATAATATAATATATTAATATATATATATATTTTAAATCATTTTCTTTTAAAACCCAACAAAAAGTAAAAGTCCACCATGTGTCCAACTAGCCGTTAGAAACAAACATAAAATAATATTAAATTCATTTTCTTTTTAGGGATTTCTACATAGAGGGCCTTAATTGTAGGCTCATATTACGTTATTGTCTTCTAGATTCTATTTATTTCAAAAATAGCTCAATGGACTACAAATTTTCACTAATGTTGGTGTCTATTTACTATTAAGTCCTTATCCATAATTTTTATAAAACAAAAATAAATAAATCACCTAGGTTTTGCGTATCTCTTCCTCGTGCATAGTCTAGATATTCGTGTATCTACCCATTAATGTTTCTTTTAAAAAAAAATTGTTGGAATCCTTATTCTTTCTCCTTCTTTCTTCTTAACCCTAAAATCATTTTGCTTCCTCGTTACTCTCTTTTTTCTTCTTCTCAGCAACGCAAGCAAAGCTCGAGTCTCTAACCGTTGAATTTTCTTGCCACCACGCACAGCTGCATTCTCAGCAACGCAAGCAAAGCTCGAGTCTCTAACCGTTGAATTTTCTTGCCACCACGCACAGCTGCATTGTCGTGTTTCGTTTGCTTCTAGCCTTGCCACCGCTCGTGTCTTTGATCGTTGGAGATCCTTTTCCACCACGTGTAGTTGCTGACGAAAGTTTACCATGGATCTCCATTCAAGCATTCGAGCTCCATCGTGGATCTCTATTCCAGCTTCGTCGACTGTCGAGAGCTCCATCGGCCTTCGTCAACAGCTCCGTCAAATGTTCGTCTCTAGTTCCAGATGAGCTTCGCTCACCACTGCCGTGTGAAGGGTTGACGATCGAGCGTTCATTCAAGCATCCATCTTTATTCAACCGTTTAAGCTTCATCGTGGTTCTCCATTGCAGCTCCATCGACTGTCGAGCTCCGCGGGCCTTCGTCAACAGTTTCGCTCAATGTATATAATCCAAAATCTCATAGTTTTTTTTTAAATAATCTCATGTATATCCGAGTTTATTTCAAATAATCAATATATATTTGGTCCATCTAGTCAACGAATCTGAGGTTTTAGATGGATGGACAGCAGATCTAGGTGTATTTATACATTTTTTTCAATTTCAAATACATATGAGTTTATTATGGATGTAGTATCATCTACACTGTTGTTTAAATATAGTGGTTTTTGTGATCTTCAACTGTATATTGCATATATATATATATGTATATATATATAGATGTATATATATATGTATATATATATATATTCAACCTAGGTGTGACATTTTCCACTTTTTCCTTCAAAATCCTTCAAATTTTCCAAACTTATGGTTTTAAACCCAAAATCTAAAATATTCTATCCGGTCGCCGGAAATATATAGGTTTATTTTAAATAATTCATATATATGTTTGGGTTTACTTCAAATAATCTTCAAATAATTCATATATATCTGGTCAATCTGGTCAAGAGAGTTGAGCTTGCGATGGATGGACGATGGGTCTGAGTGTATTTATACATTTTGTTTTCAATTTCAATTTCAAATATATATGGATTTATTGCATATCGCCTACCTCTATGGTTTAAATATAGTTATTATGTGATATTCAACTGTATATTATATATTTATACGGTTTTTTCTTACAATTTATATAAAATATACCATCAAATATTTGTATTGAAGGGGAAAAAAAGATTACTAACACATTTCATAGTACTAGCTTAAGAATTTGAACTCAATGAATTGGTTGTTTTTTTTTAAATAATTTGATCATCCATCTATCTTTGTTTATAGTCTAATTGGTAGCATATAATATGAGGTACATAGTTAGAAAATAACTAAATATACATGGGTACATATAACAAAGAATGTGAAATATATAACTCAATAGAAATAATGCTATAATTAAAATATGGAGCATATGTTATATAAAATCATTAAATTTGTACTTCTAAATACATTTGGAATAACTTCATATATATTTAAAATATACTGTTGTATATATTTGAAATAAACCTCGTATATATACATAAAAAAAAAAAATAAAAAATAAAAAATGCTTCTAACGTGAAAATGGATTGAAAATCATATTAAAAAAAAATAATGAAAAAAAAAAATATGCAACTGGAAAAAAAAATATCAACTAATTCATATGTATAATAAATGCATATTCTCTTTCCAACATATTCATTAATACAAAATTTGTCAAATTCTCTCTCCATCATTAAGAATGGTTGAAAAATATATAATTTTTTTGTTTAATAAATAGCAATAAATGCTTCAACGTAAAAAGTCCAAAATCGCTCATAATTATCTCTAAAAGCCTTCATTGGAAATTTTCAAACTTAAGGACTTTTATGAAATAGAGGACCCAAAGAGGATTTTTCATGTAAAATCCCTTCTTTATAAAACCAATCCAAAAATCAAAAGTCTACCATGTGTCATCTCTCCCATGCTCGAAGTGGCACCTTTCAGTTGGTCCACCTTGATGAAAAAAAATCTACCACATCATCATCTCATGATTTTTCCGTTAAACTTGTTTCGGTCATATCTTATTCATTTGAGCTTTGATTTAAGTTATTCAAATTGCGTTGGAACAATTGTTCTAAGCTTACACAATGGACACTTTAAAACACTCAAATTGTTAATAAATAAAAGCAAGTTTGTTATCATCAAAATATTAATTAATTAATTAATTTGAGATTAAGAGTGAAAAAAAACCAACACCATCTTTAAATAGAGTTCCATTATAGTCAATTCTTATTTAAGAAATTCATTAATCTTTAATTAACTATTAATTTCTAGATTAGTGAAACTAAATGAATTTAAGCAAAGTTTTTAATGCTAATAAAAGCTAATTAATTCATCTTTTAATTATATTTTTTAAACCATTTAAAACAAAATTAATAGATTAACTTTATTCTAACCTAAGAAAAACCCTAATAGATTAGACAACATTGCATTTCTTCAAAACAAATTTCTTAATTTTAATTTTCCAAATAATTATAAAATATAACACATATATTCTAATTAAGGAAAATATACGTCAATTAGAAGAAAAAAAACATGCATCTCAAAAATATTAGGAAACAACCTAATCAAATTTTCGAATATAACAATTATATAAAAAACCATTAAGATGCTTGATCATGCTTAATCTATGGTGGGATTTTAATCTAAATGACATACTTTATGCGACATTCAATTTATTTAAAACATGTATCACATGTATAATTAAATTAAATAAACAAATTTAACTAGCATATTTGACATATTCTAGAAATTAAAGAATAAATTACAATAATTTGATATTCCAAGACATATCCTAGTTTTCAATTTCTCTGTGTTGGGCCATCTAAAATTAGGGTTTGAAAAACCCTAAATTGCAACTGTACAACACGTTTTTGAAACTACACAACCGAGAACTGTTTTGAACTCCAATTATGTTAATGACGCAAAATCAATGATGATCTACTATCACTGTTTCCAAACGACCGAACGTGCTCCACATAATTTGTTCATCCAAAAAAGATGAGGTTGTATTTGAAGAAGAATTTATTCATTCACTAGAACAAATTGGACATTTCATAAAAAATTGTCATAAAAGCTAAATTGACTTTTTTTGTGCGATTTTGTGAGAAAAAATTATGATAGTTTTTCATGTCACAAATTTATGACTATGAAAAATAGTCATTAAATGTAGGAAAATGAAAAAGGTGCGATTTTGATGGGAAAAGAACGAAAAATTTTGGATTTCTCGACTATTATGATAATTTTTTTGTGTCACCAATTTATGATTAGAATTAACAGTCACTAAAGAGTGACAGTTTTTTAAAGTTATTAAATTGAAAGGAAAAAAATGGTTTTGGAGGAAAAAATTGAGAATTTTGAATTTTTAGACTTTTATGACTGTTTTTTAGTGTCATCAATATACGACTTGAATTGATTATCATTAAAGAGCCATGCGAAAAAAGTAGTTACGGTGTTAGATTAATTAATTTTAAATTAGAAAAATATTAATTGTTTTTTATGTTCTAATTGTTGGATTTTTGACCTGTTATATTTTGTGATTATACCTCATGTTTATTTGTGTACTACCGTTATTTATTTTAGATTTCTTACCAACAAGTTAATTATTATTTTCATGTGAGCTTGTTAAGTTTTATTGTTTGTTATAATTTGACTTGTTATGTTCATGATAGTTGAGTTGTTATATCTTATAAAACTTTAGACAAGTTATACTGTTTTTATGATTTTTTATGTCAAGTTTCTATGTTAAAAGTTTGTTAGAATTGTAGTTTTGAAGAGTGAGTTAGATTTTGAATTTATTTGTATGATTAAAGTTTGATTTGGAGCTTATAATGTGATTTTGAGCCTATTTATATGATTATATTGCGATATTACGAGTTTATTGTATGTTCAAAGTTCCATTTGAAGCTTATTTGTATGACCAAAGTGTGGTTTCAATTGTTGAGTATAAAGGTAGTGGGTGTATGTTAAGAGAGATTGTGAATATTAAGATGCGATATTACGAGTTTATTGTATGTTCAAAGTTCCATTTGAAGCTTATTTGTATGACCAAAGTGTGGTTTCAATTGGTGAGTATAAAGGTAGTGGGTGTATGTTAAGAGAGATTGTGAATATTAAGAATGTATGTAAACCTTATGACTATTGTTATTATTGTTTTCATTGATGTATTTTGTTGAATTCTAAAATAATGTTGTTGTATTTTTACTAGATCTTGCACAAATCCATTGAAGTGAGGAAATCGTCAAGCAAGTAATTTTTATATGTATTGTAAAATATGAACAAAACAAGAACAAAGGAAGAACAACGAAAGAACAAAAGAACAAAGTAGAGAGAATTAGAAAGTAGAGATAACAATTAAACTCAATTGTGGTGTGTTCTACAAAAGGACCATTCCACACTATTTATAGGACATGAATGGTATATGTTACATTATGTAATTCAATGGGAGGTTATAGATTTTTGTAACCTATGTAGGTTATGGATATCTACACTAAATATTACATTTATAATACTCCCCCTTAGATATCCATATTATATAGAATATATGCCTCATTAAAACCTTATTAGGAAAAACCCAATGTACAAACCTAGTGAAGGAAAAAGAGTACATTATTCATATATTTTAACAACTGTCTCATTAAAAACCTTGCTAGGAAAACTCGGTGGGATAAAACCGTAGTCAAGGGAAAAAGAGTGCCGCACATTTAACTCCCCCTCATGAAAATATCACTTGATAACTCTTGGTTGCAAATGTTGTGTGTTAACTTCTTAAATGTTGTTACAGGTAACACACTCGTCAATAAGTCTTCCAAGTCATCTTTTGAAAAAATCTGTTGGATATTGATGTTGTCATTTTGTGTTTTATTGTCTTCATGTAAGGACACTATTGGCTAGCCTCATGAATCATCAGAATTTTAATATGATTTAAAGTGGTTGTTGTTATGATCTGCTTCATAGGTTGTCATAAAATATAAAAATGCTTCTCCATGTACTAAGTAATCTGTTTAGGATCTAGTTCGCATGGGTTAGATAAATAATCTGCATCTTCACAACCAACTAAATCATAATTAGATTTATTATAATAAAATAAATCTATGTAAGGTAATTCTCAAATAAAATATATCATATGTTTAACTCTACTCCAATATCTTTCTTTTAGAGAAATATTGTATCTATGTAACAAAATTACTACAATACTACAACATGTAGTGAGTAACTAGTAAGGATACATAAGTGTACTTATTTCCCAAAATTATGGTTCTTCAGGACCTAAATTTTTCATTATCTTCCTGAGATCATATGGTATATCTTTTCACATCAGGTAAATGAACCACCACAGGAGTGTTCCATATTGTAACTAGTTCATATAAGATCTTTTCTGTATAAATTGATGTGATCACATCTGCGCGCTTTATGCTTTATTTGCAAGCTAAAGCAAAACTTTGTTTACCGGAACTCTCATCTCAATGTCATTTTCAAGAAACCTTATTGTCTTTGAAATCTCTTTAGGAGTTTCCATTATATATTCAGATCATCAACATAAACATATATATTAAATATTGACTTTGATTTTTTTATAATATCATATGGACAAATAGGGTTATTTTATACCTTATTTCAACAAATCTTTAATAAGATGATCACTATATCACATTCGTCAGGAATGTTTTATAAGAATATTTGTGATAAATATAATTCTCTAATATTTGAATTATATGATTATGATATCTTTAATCCTTCAGGGATTTTCATAAATTAAATATCATTATTAAGAGATTCAATGAATGTGGTATGACTATATCTATAAGATGTATATTAAACTTTTCATACACAGTCAAATAAATTCGATATCTCATGGTATTGTATATCCACTATTAGAGGATATGTTTTACCATAGCTAATACCAATCCACTGCGAGAATTATTATGGAATTTGACTTGCTTTATATCTTGTGACTTCACTCTATTTCTTTTTCTTACAAATACTCACTTGTATCCCACATGTTTGACATTCTCTGAAGTCTAGACTACTATTCCTCACGACATGAAAAATGAGTTTACTATTAGATTGTTTATTTCCACACAAGCCAATCCTTTCTATGTCGACATTTTCAATAGATGTAAGCACATAATACTCATTTTTATAAATAACATCGTGAGCAACACTGTACATAAAATTGTTGTCAACTTATATAAGTATGGTTCCATCTTTTTTCTTGTCATGACATATAATTTCTCGAGATCTCTTTATTATCCTTATTTACTTAAAGATTCTTATGAGTACTCATTTAGGATTTCTTCTGGAATATCCATATTCTTAACTGAGTCATTTTTTTTATTATTGACTACTTTTCGAGGATCTTTATCTTTGGAACCCATTTGTCTATCACGCTTCAAGCATGGGGTAGACTCATTAATAGTGACAACTTATTGCATTGGGATATCACTTTTATATGTTTTACTTACAACCAGTATATATAATTTAGTAACTTTCTTGCAACTATAAATGCTTTGTAAATACATCTAGCATTTAATTTTTAATATTATTTAAATGAGTTATCTTTTGAACTTCTAGTTCAAGGTGATCTGTATAATGATCAAAATGAGACAATATATATGCATTTCATTCAATTTCTTTTTCCAACTTTCTTAATTCCTCCCCCTAATGTTAGAAAATTTGTCTCATTAATGAGAAATAGCAAATTGTGTAGTAAATATATCACTCATCAAGGGTTTATAGTATTTATTAATTGATGTGAAATCAATTTCAACATAGATTTATAACTTCTTTTGAGGACTCATTTTAATTGCTTCATTATCTTAATTGTTGTTGTGTAATAATTTATTCATTTACTGCACATTTGCACACATAAAACATATTTGGCTTCTGGCCATAAGCTCATAACCTATTGGCTTAGAGGATACACAACAACGTGATCTCATACAGATTTAGAAGCTTTGCTATTTGAACATAAGCTACAGGATGTTCAACACTTATCCCAATCAAATATCAAATGTTGGGATGCAAACTCACTAGCATTATCAAAACAAAAATTTTAATTTCAAAATCATGAAATTGTACTCTTAACTATTTGAGCAACTAACCTTGCAGATGTAAGGTTTTGAATGACAATAAATATATATGTGATCATCAACTAGATGCGCCAACAAAACCATAAAATATTTAAATGGTTCACTTGGGAGGTTCAATTCCAATTTTAACTAGTGAGAGTTTGATAATTAATCTCTTGAGAACAAAGCCATATATGACAATTTATTAGATGGGAGAATATTTTAGTTCTTCAGTGGATGTCAATGTATATTTTCAATGTATATTTTTACTATTGACCCAAAATGACTCATCATGTCAAACAAAAATATATTTGGATCAATGAACTTCGGGTTCATTGTTGCATATATTTCAATTATATGAATATGTATGCAATACAATTTAGAAGGAAAAGCATACAGCTTTTCTATATGCATTTCCCGTAGGAGACAATAGATATAGTATATAAATATCATATATTATTCTTATTATCAATTTCTCTAGATGATATTTATTACAACATATATCTTCCAAATTTACTAAACTTCTCTTTGATTTACAAGAGAATGTGGTATATCAATTGTAAATTTTGCTCCTCTAAACAAAATAATTTCTTTTCCAAAATATTTTATCAAGTCTACAGGACATAATATATATCATATTTGATTTTTCGCTTCAAGCATTTGAATTTTGGAAAATGTATTATCTACTTCTAAGTATAATATGCATAGATGTACTATATGCAAAACATAAATATTATTAATTATACTTTTCTCTCCAGAAGATTCAAAAGAAAAACAAATATCTCATATACAAGTGGGTCAAAAAGAATAATCATATCTTTAAGAGATTCTAAAAACTTGTAACATCCAAAGAATATCATATTTAGGGAAATGATAAGTTATGATCTCTTCAAGAGATTCAAACAATTCTCAGAGTTTGCTACCACACATCATTTTCCTTGTTATTATTAAGGATTTTAATTTTTCAAAAAGGCTCTTAATGTACGACAGGAATTGAACAAGATCATTGTCTCTTTTGCATCAGATTTGAAATGAAATTCTCATATAAATATGTGTGGTTTTAATAGAATAATCACTTCTTCTATTAAGATGATTTCAATCACAATTATTAAATATTGCAACATTCACTTCAAGGAATGATATTAAATAGTTGAAATTCATTATTTTGCATAAATCATAGGCTCATTTTGATTTATGCAACTTCTAGTGCATTGAATAAAAATTAGTTTTAGGAAGAGTAATAAACTATTATGCATAACTTTCAAATTTTACCGTGAGAGAATTAATTCAAATATATTTTATCACTGTATATAAATTTTTAAAATTTACAAAATCCACGTGAGAATAATTTAAATATTCATTGAAATATTCAACAATCCAATAAATTTCAAAATAGGCAAACAAAAATTTGGCTAATTCAACTCTCAGATTAGTTCCCAGGTAGAGTTGCTCCCTTACGATCAGCTTAAATACCTCAGCCTAGCCAGAACCATCCTTAGACAGAGTTCTCTTATAGTCAAAATTTTATTTCTAATTCATTAATATTTTAATTAAGAGTTAATTAATAGATTAATGAATCTAAGTGAATTATTAAGGTTTATTTTTCATCTTATAAAAACTAATTCACTTAAGGAATAATCCTTAATATTTTAAATCTTAAACCTTTCAAAAGAAAATTAAAGATAGTCTTGGATATTTATTCTCATATTTGAAATATAAAAGATAATATTATTAGAAGATAATTTTAACATATAAAAGATAATATGTGTAGGAGAGAATCATAATAATCCTTATTAGAAAATTTCTAATGGTTAGAAATATGAGAGTTAAACACATTCTAATTCAATTTTCCTATTCAAATATATGGAAAATATAAATAATTAGGAAACATCTCCATTGAATTGACCATAATTTACAACCTTATTCTAAATGACATACTTTAGGCAATATATCAATCATTTTTAAACATATATGATAATTTACAATTGGTAGTCTTAAGAAATTGAAGACAATTTAAATTATATTGATTTGAATTTAGAATTCAAAAACCTTTAAAAAAAATATTCTTTTCTCAACTTACACAATCGTTTTGAAGAAGTTATTCAATTCACAAATTCAAAATTGTTTATGGCCTAACAACAGTAAACATACATATGCATATTTGTATATACTTCAAATAAAATATAAACCAAAATGCGAATTATCTATGTTTAATATGCATCATATGCACCCCAAAGGCATAAAATAAAAAGTTGAATGCTCAATGCTTTATATGAATTTTCAATAATAATGCTTAATTACTTTATATCAAGCCGCATTTAAGAGTTCATGTAGGCAAGTGCACACTTAACACAAATGCTGATAAAAGAATAGATTAAACTTTACTTCAAAAGGTTGAAAAATCTCATCACTAGTAGTAGAATAGCTCCAATCAAAATCAAGAATAAATAAGGTCTAGGAAACCAAAATTACCATGCAACTTACTGCTTAGGTTTTCTTATTAAAGAAATCTCATAATATGAACTTTTTAACTTTGATCTAATTAAAAGTTTAACAAAAAAACTAATACCAATATACCTTAAAAATTCATTTGCAAACATATAAATCACATATATGATTAAAATAGAGTACTCACATTATTTTGGACTTTAGTTTTAATAGAATAAAGATGAATGGTGGTGGTGAGAAAACCAATGATGAATACATCAAACAATATGTATAATTTTGTTTCCTCTAAATCAAACAAGACCAAATCACCAAAATCAAAATACTCGCCATATTTGAACGAAATTCTAAATACCTTAAAGATTATGGAGAAAATTCTAGCGGGTCTTTAGCGTTCTTGATATTCCAATGAATCGAATTCAATCTCTACAAAGGCTTCAAAGTGGTAGAGACTCGTGCTGATAACGTGTTGTAAAATATGAACAAAACAAGAACAAAGAAAGAACAAAAGAACAAAGTAGAGAGAATTAGAAAGTAGAGATAACAATTGAATTCAATTGTGGTGTGTCTTACAAATGCACAATTCCACACTATTTATAGGACATGAATGGTATATGTTACATTATGTAATTCAATGAGGGGTTATAGATTTTTGTAACCTATGTAGGTTATGGATATCTACACTAAATATTACATTTATAATAATATGTGTTTTTTTTTTTTGTTGGGATAGTGTCAACACTTTTTTTGCAACATGGGTTGTATTTAGTTTCTTTGTAAATAACTTAACTAAAGTTTGGTTACTAGTTTCTTTATATAAATTCTACCAACCTTATTGTTATATATGAAAGTTCATATTTATGTTTGTATGTATTTTTTGTCAAAATTGGAGGAAACATAGGTGCAGATTGTAATGACAGGTACAAACAAATAATTATCCATAATTATAAGCACTTCTTTGACAATTCATAAATGTCATGAGATGTATGTATTTGACATTTGAATGCTATCAGCAATTGAAATTCAATGATTATAAATAAGCGTCAACACATGTAATTCAATGACGTCCAAAAAGTGTCACTATTAAATCATTATTGACACTATAAATTGACATTATAACAGTTTTTGTGACAATTTTTTAGTGTCAACAAATTAGTTTGATTAACAGAAAAAGTCAACTTATAGGTCATTTTTTGACAATGATAAATTGTCATAGAAAATTACCATGACACGTAATAAATGTTTATTATTGACTAAATTTAAAAGTCATGAAATATTCAATAATGACAGATTTTAGATGTGTCATTGATGTATTTTCCTTGATACTGAATTCAAGGACCGAAAAAAAGAGTCAATAAATATGTTTATGACAATTTTTTAGAGTCATAAAAATCTATTTTTATATCTTGTAAAATGTAAGGGGAAAGAGGGGTGGAAAAGACAAATGAGCCACGATAACAAAGTCCAACTTCAACTACCCAACTAATAATTATACCATTAATCCATTCCGGGCAAATTTGGAGCTAGAAAATTGCCTCGTAATCTCTTTAATAAAAGGTCTTTAATGCTACAAGGAACAAGAGACAGAGAAAGTTATAAAAGTCTCCTTTTTTATTTAGAGTGTGTTTGAAATACATATTTAAAGGTTTAATTTAAAAGATAAGTCATTTTTGAAAACAAGTGGAGTGTTTAACAACCATTCAAAATAACTTTTGGTGTATTCTAAACAATTTTTATTAAAAGAGTTTAAATAAAAATGAATTTTTTGAAAAATAAGGAAAACTATTTAAGCAAAATAACAAATTTGTAGATAGTTGTGATAAACGCTGATAGAATTCTATCAAGGTCTATCAGTGATAGAAATGATAGAAGTCTATCACTGATAGATGCTGATAGAAGTCTATCAATGTCTATCAGTATTTTTTTTTTATGTTATTTTCTATAAATAGTTTGACATTTTTTCTAGTTGCACTCTTATGCACTGTAGGACAAGTAAGTTGTATCCATGGATATAATCATAACAAGCAAGTCGGTCCTTCACGAGTTGTTCATAATTACAGTTGGGTCAAATATTTTTTTTACCCCTATAATTACATCTTGGATCTTAAGTACCATTGATTCTCTAATGAACAATATATCTATGATTCAATCATAAACCAAGTCCATTTTGGGCCAATGAGAGGGTGGGGCCCGACCTCATTGTACAAGTCACAAATCAGCACTTAGCAGAACTACTCATCTACTTATTCTATGTGGGAAGGAGTGAATTTCATCTTTGTGAAATTACGTTTTCAGCTCTCATATTTCATCAAATCCCCAAAATGGTAGGCTTATTGAATCAATTACTTGGGCATTCTCACCCATGAAAATCAAAGGACGAGCCCTCACAGACGGGAGTTCATAACTCACTTAAGATTGAGATCGAGTCGGATATGATCATCATGTGAAATATTAATTTCTTCAATCAACGGATTTAGAAAGAGAAATTAAATATTTCGTCATCCAATCTTATACACACTCTTTGTATAGGATATCCCCACTCACATGTCTCTACATGAACGATTTGGATCAGATCATTTGTAACAATTACAAAGTAGGTCGTACTCATAGTATCATCAGGATAAGACTTCCAACCTTATCCACATACTATAGACCATTTAAGTTATTTATTTGACATGATCTGTCTGTATATCAACCACATACTATTCAATATTACATTTAATAACCTTGAATTTTTACTGTAAGGACCCGTTTGGATCGCAGATATTGTTTCATGGATATGGATATTAACTATCTCATATTTAATTGTATGGATTTTAAATGTTTGGGATAATTAATGTCTGTGTTTGGATAGGTAGGATATTTATGTCTGAAAGTTAAATATATCTATTTGAATTTAGCAATTCTTTATATAGAAAACAAAATTAAATAATTACTCAATTAGATGTAAGAGAATAAGTAATTAACTCATAAATTAAATTTGGCATTTTTAATATATTATTAGGGAAATTACTCTAAACAGAAAAAATATCAAACTATCTACAAATATAGAAAAATTTCACTGTCTATCAGTGATAGATCGCGATAGAATTCTATTGCTTTCTATGGCTCAAACAAATAAATTCTATCACTTGAGCGATAGAAAGTGATAGAATTCTATCGCGGTCTATCACTGATAGACTGTAAAAATTTTCTATATTTGTAAATAGTTTGGTTAATTTTTCTATATTTGAAAACAACCCATATTATTATGTCAATTAATTATTTAATCACTTAAAAATAAAAATCAACGAATATTGTTTTATTAACATTAATTAAACATTTATTTAATGATTTAATTGAATTAAATAAATATAAAAATATTAATAATAAATAATAAATAATAAATAATAAAATTTTATATTAAATAGTTAAGACAACATAAAAAAAAGTTATTGAATAATATAATTATATTAAATAATTAATTAAAAATAATAATTATTATTAACTAATATTAATTCATTAATTAATCCAGCTATATTTTTTTTCTTGTTCATCTCATAAGTATAAAAATCTCACCAATATAATAATATTCCGAGCTTTATAAAGTGAAATCCTATGAAAAAAAATAAGGATATTAAATGTCTATCTTAAATCCTATTGTAGACACCGCATTTGGTCCGGCTTGTTTTTTTAATTTGTTTATTTTTTTTATATTTTAATTATTAATCGAAATTTGAAATTTAATGAAAATTGAGATTTTAATTGAGTTTTGAAAAACGTATAAAAGGAAAAAAAATAAATATTTTATCAAAAAAGATTTTGTTAATAAATTTTAATTGAGTTTAAAAAAAATAAAATGGAATAAAAATAATTTTTTTTTTTTTAAAAGAAAAGGTTTTTTAATAAATTTAACTGATTTATTTAAAAAAAGAATTTAAAAAGGAAATTTGTTTTAAATTAAATATAAATCATTTTTTAAAAAACAGAATCTTCCCGTTATCCAACGTTCACTTCCCCCTCATCTCTTAAGCAGTTTTAACGTTAAGCTATTTTCAACCCAGTGATAGTTTATAAATGCAAGGAAGAGGTGAAAGCAAAATGAGAAGAGGCAGTGAATGGGCAAGGGTAGTGGATGAGAGGAGTAAAAAAAGAGAAGAGGAATTTGAAGAATGAGAAAGTGATTGAAAAGTAGGGAAGAAAATATTGAAAAAAGAATTTGAAGGATAAAAAAAATTTGAGGAAAGAAAAGAGGGAAAATAGTGAGAAGAAAAGAGTGAAAGGAAGGAGAAGATAATAGAAAAGGTGGAAGAAGAGGGGAAGAAATCGGTGAGGAAGAAGAAGAAAGAGGAGAGAAGAAGATATCGATAAAGGTGTGGGCCCCATACCATATTTTATTTGTTTTACTTATTTATTTATTTAATAATATAGTGGGACCCATATAATTTTTATTATTTATTATTATTATCTATTTAATAATATGGTGGTCCCCACGTATTTTTATATTATTTATTATTATTATTTTATTTAACAAAATAGTGGGCCCCACGTACTTTTATATTATTATTTATTTTTTCCTATTTTCGATTTCCACCATATTGGTTTATTTATCATTATTATATATATATATATATATATATAACATTATTTTCTCTTTTTTTTCTCTATTTCAACAAATCTATCTCTTCTCTCTATTTCAACAAATTTTTACATTTATAAAATATCCATGATTTATTTATTTATTTTTAAAGATGTTTTCAAAAGAATTTCAATCTATTTCATTTTGTTGGATTCTTCACACACATATATATATCTATATATATATATTACCTTACTAACCATTGGATTCCTGCATTATATAATTGTAAGTTGTGGATCTTATTTATTTATTTATTTATTTTAAACCTGAGATTTCCATGATTTTGTAATCTTAATAGATTGAAATTTAAAATTTATTTAAAGCATTTGATCAAATCTTTTAGTATTCTTAAATATAAATATGCTTTAGTTTTTTTCCCTAAGGTTGAAATTTCCTAATACCATTTCAAATTTCTTGATTTTCAAACTTTAAATACAATCGTCTTACTACATCCACATTTGCATTGGCAAAATAAAAATTTAATTGCATTAGCTAATAAAGTTTTCAAGTATTTCCCATCTTTGATTTAATTTAGGGAATTTATTCAAATTTCTTTTTTTTTTTCATGCATTGAATATTTAAACAAAGTTCAAGTTAACTGTTCAAGTTTAAAATAAACTCTAGCTTAATGTGAATTTTAAATTTCAAATTAATTTCAAACATTCTTAGGTTTTTCATAAATCCCATGATAAAGCAAATTTGCTCTAGAGGAAAATATTGCATAAAGAATCCAAATATAAATTGGCAAATCATTGTCGCTCGCACAATGCTATTATACTTTAAGAAGTTATAATGAAATTTGGTGAGACATTTCCTTTATTTAAACTATATCAAATTTTTATAAAATAATTGGCTAAGATAATAATTCTGTTTAGGCTGAGGTACTTAAGCTGACCGTAAGGGAACACCTCTACCTCGGAATTATTTAGTCAATTTTTATCAAGTTTCTTTTTATTAATTTTCATTACAATTTTGGATAACAAAATAAAAATATTTTCAAACGGGTGTTGTAGGGTGCTAATACCTTCCCTACACTCAACGACCCCCGAACCTATCTTTGGAAAAGTAGACCGTTTTTATTTTTATTTATTTCAAAATGGGTGACCAATCACACCCTAAAATGATTGGTGGCGACTCCAAATCTTTCGCCTCGAAAGAGACCCTACAGGGAAGGACGCCGGCCGCTCCGCGTCGCGATGACGTTGCGACACCTATGATAAAAATTGTGAAACAAAAATGAGTCTTTATAGTATTTTATGTTCTAAACTCAATTCATTTTTTTAATTAAAATATATATATAATATAATGCATTATAAATTATATGACATTACAAAATAATAATTAACCAAAATTTTTAACATAAAATATGTTCATATTAATTAATTCATAATAGTGTATATTCAACCTAATATTTAGTAGTAACTTACAACTATATTTATAGTTTATAAACATAGTATCAAACATATTTTGAATTATTGTTTATATTGAAATCAAAATTATATTTTCAAATGGTCTATACTAAACCCACTTTAACTTTTTGGAAATGTATCCAAAATTTTCAAAACACAATCAGCTTTGTTGAGTTTCCTACATTAGAAAATTCAAAGGATCCGACACTCTTTATATGATAGAAGAGCTACTCCTTTCATTACCAATTGATTTTGAGATGGAGTCTCGTGTAATCTAATATAGTATTAGAGTCCATACAACTCAAACAAGTATTTGGTCCAATAAAAAATAGTTGCAAATATAATAATCAGATTCAAAATATTAGCATATATAACAACATTTTTAAAAAAATTGCAAATATAGCAAAGTCTATCACTGATAGACATTTATAGCTGATAGACTTTTATGGACTAGAGTGGTCTATCACTGATAGACCACAAGAGTCTATCAGCAATAGAAGTCTATCACCGATAGATTTTGCTATATTTGCAATTTTTTAAAAATGTTGTTGTACACTTGGTTTATTGTCCCTAAAATTGCTACTTAGTACAATTGTCCTAAAAAAAATTGGGATTCGATTAGGAAAATGATGAACCCAAAAGAAACGGCATCTCGAAAGGGCATGGTTGAAGATCTCATATCAAAAAATTTTGACCGAACTAAACTCGAAAAAGAAGAATTTCACACTCTTTAGGTTGTGCATTTGGGTATAAAGTACATGACATGAAAAGGCAACTGTTTTGAGCAATAATGAAAGAAAAT
The DNA here is from genome assembly GCA_002890555.2 of Lagenaria siceraria. Taxonomy (NCBI): domain Eukaryota; kingdom Viridiplantae; phylum Streptophyta; class Magnoliopsida; order Cucurbitales; family Cucurbitaceae; genus Lagenaria; species Lagenaria siceraria. The sequence continues at coordinate 25,125,610 of CM016485.1, read as the reverse complement.
TGACCACAATTTCAGGTGTTTGGGTAGCATGAATAGTGTAGGCAAAAAGAGAGCCATTTTTTAAAATTAGAAGCAATATTAAAGAAGGGCTGAAATATATATAATGAGCTATAAAGAAACAAGCTTAAAGCACACACTCTTTTCAAAATCTTACCTAAACTCCATCTCCTTTCTCCTTTAAAACCTCTCACACACTCTTTCCCTCTTGTTTTAACAAAATCAAACCCATTTCTCATCCAAAACCCCCCCTTGTTTGTTCACTAGCATTTTTCTTCTCTCTTTCTTCCTAGTTACCTTACCTCCTTTTCTTTTCTTCTTCTTTTCCCTAGTTATGGAAACTTTGACTCTTAAACCTTTCTCCACCATGTCAACCCGTACGCGCTCTTGGCCGTCTTTGTGGACGTCGAAGAGCACGCATGTGGTTGCATGTACTGGTGCGTTGAAACCTTCGATCTCGACCAAGAGGGTGTCGTCGGTGGTGGTACGGGCCGTGGAGAGAGAGGTTTTGGCTCCCCCCAGCGGCAAAAACGACGAGATTGCTGTGAAGAATTTGGTTCCTAATTATGGAGGGTTGGTAGATATGGATGAGGATGCAGGAGGAATTGGAATTGTCAAATTCCTTAGAGGGAAAGTGTTTTTCATTACTGGTGCCACTGGATTTCTAGCAAAAGGTAACCATTTTTTCCTTCCTTCCTTCCTTCCTTCATACAAAATATTTATATAAACACACACTTGAAATTGTAAGCCCAACCATCTTATTTTTATATTTTTACCAATTCATGTTTCTTAAGCTAAGGCTTGGTTTAGTAATTGTTGCTATGAGAGCTGTTTTGTTTTTTGCCTTAATTTAGTAATTCTCTTAGTCAAATGCTAATATAAATGCTCATTAAATAAAATATTAGAAATTGAACTTTTTTTTCTTTTTTTTTGGCTAAACTTGTCGTATTAATGGTCCCTTTTTCTTTTCTTGTATTTTTCAAATTACTAAATCCAAATTATCTTTTTAAATGAGTTTCATATTATTTTAATCGTGAATGATATGGTCAAATATATATATATACACACACAGAAGTAAACATAGACCAATGTTGCATGAATCGTGTCCATATGTTTGGAAAATTAACAAAACTCAAGTGGATGAGTAATCTAAAATAATTATACAGAATAATCAATATATAGGATCTACACATAGATTAAAAAAAAATTAATTAATTATTGGAACTTAGATCATAATCTGCAAACCAGAAGTAAACATAGACCAATGTTGCATGAATCGTGTCCATATGTTTGGAAAATTAACAAAACTCAAGTGGATGAGTAATCTAAAATAATTATACAGAATAATCAATATATAGGATCTACACATAGATTAAAAAAAATTAATTATTCTTGGAACTGAGATCATAATCTGCAAAGAGATGTGGTTTAAGACTTTTATTTAGATATGTCTATTTAACCCGTGAGACTGGGACCCTCCCTGATTAGACGAAAAATAGAGAGGGAGTTGGGAGACATTTTTTTCGTTGGCTAAACAGTGATGAGCACAGGGACGGAGATGAGGATTATATTCATTGCCCCGTCCCGATTCTCTAGATATATATTATATATTATATATATTATATACTATATAATTTTAATTAAGTTGAGATTAGGATATGTTGTTGTAGTATTTAAATTTTAATTTTTAGAAAATATGAAAATTAAACATTTTAAGCGTACCTGGTCACATACGAGTGAAAAACTTAACTAGTTAAGTAAAAAAGAATTATAGTAGTGAATTAAATTAATTTTTTTTAAAAAAAATCCAAATGGAAAAAAATTCCCTACAAGAACTTGATCTCCATGAATTTCCCGTGGACAATTTCGTTAGGATGGGGAATGAAATCGGTAGTGTAGATGGGGACGGGGAAGTCATCCCGACCCTATGGACATCTCTATTTTTATTGAGAATAGGAAGCTAAAGAAGCATAGTATTTTGGGACCATAAACTTGTACTTATAATGTCGATGAGCTGGTTTCTACTCAGCATACCACATTTCTATTTGAAAAGTTATAGAATCATAGTCAAAATATGTCCATTAAATAGCTCAAATATAATTGTTATTTGAATTGGTTACCCACATATAAATTAATTATTAAATTAATTTCAACATTTCAAGCTGCAAGTCAACTACTTTTTTCATTAACGTTTATCTTCTTTTTTATCTATTTATTGGTTTCATTCTGTCAATTTTAATCTAAAACCTTTAATTTACAAAATTGAATCCTAAATTTAAATATTTTGTAAAAAAATAAAATAATAATACCCTTAATCATTTGATGAGAATTGTTATGGCCATAAGGAAAACATTTTGTAATTTAGTATCGATTTTATTTTTACGGCGTTCAAAAATTTTCAGCTGAATATACAATTTTAATTTGTTTCTTAATTTGAGTATTATTTTCTTCAACTTATATACTTTGAATTTTCATAATTAAGGACATTAAAATCTATGATGAATTTTCCTAAAATGAAAAAAGAAAAAAAAAAAAAATCCTGAATTCATTGAAAATTTCAGTCTCTATAGAGAAGATGCTGAGGACAGCACCAGATGTGGGTAAGATTTTTGTTTTGATTAAGGCCAAAGATGAAGAAGCTGCAGCAGAGAGTTTGAAAAATGATGTATGTATTTCTTTATTTCAAATTAATTAATCCATATTATTCCCATTTTCATAGTAATAATTTTGATGAAAAAGGTATTTGAATTTTGATCAGATAATAAATGCAGAACTATTCAAAAGTCTAAGACAAATTCATGGGAAATACTACATGTCGTTTATGATGAGTAAGTTGATTCCTGTGGTGGGGAATGTGTGTGAATCAGATGTGGGACTACATGTCGACTTTGCTCATTTCATTGCTAATGAAGGTGATGTTATTGTCAACTCCGCTGCCAATACAACTTTTGATGAAAGGTTTCCTTTTTCCTTTAATAATACTTTTTCTTTTCTTTTCTTATTAAAAAAAATATATTTTCTTTTCATTTTAGTCCTTATACTCTCTTTATTTACCTATCTAATTTCAAATATCTAAATTTACTTTCTATACTTATTGAAAGTAGTTAAATTACCATGGTTAATTTCTAGGGGAACGTAACTCTAAAATAATTAATAATTTAATTAATGCGTATTTAGTATAGTTTCCTGCATAAAATTGTAGGATCAAAACTGTTTTTTCCTTTTTTAAAAAAAAAATTTAAGTTATTTTTTAATAACCTTAAAAGGTTCTTCGAAAATAGCTTCTAAATTAAGGACAAATTGTAAAAACCACTCCTTAAGTATGATGGTAATTGCAATTACACCCTTAAAATTTTAATTGTAAAAATTAGGTCTCTAAACTTTTACAAATATTAAAAATTAAACCTCAAAGCTTATAGTAATTGTAGAAATTGGACTTACAAATGGTAAAAATTGAACCTCAAACTTATATAAATGTTACAATCTATACAATTATATGTAAGTTTGAAGGTCCAATATGACACAATTTTAACACTTACATAAGTTTGAGGGCTCAATTTTTAAAATTGAAAGTTTAAGGGTATAATTGCAACTATCATTATATTTTATGGGCTGTCTTTGCAATTTGCCCTTAAATTAATTCAATTTATTCGAGGTGCTTTTAAATTATTAATTTTTTGAAGAAAAAAGTACCTTTGATCACATATAGAAAAAATCATTCAAGAAACTATACTACATATATAGGAAAATTTTCACAAATAGAAAAAATGTCAAACTATTTATAGAAAAAAGCAAAAAAAAATATTGATAGACAGACTTCTACAAGCATATATCATAATAGTTTTTATCATTTCTATTACTGATAGACCTTGATAGACTTCTATCAGCGTCTATCATAAATATCTAAAAAATTTGCTATTTTGTGTAAATAGTTTTTCTTATTTTTCTATTTTTAAAAATTCCGCACGTATATACTTTAAATTATTAATTTCTTCATAGGTATGTATAAAAAAAATATTTATATGTTAAAAAATATTATTTTTACAAGTTATTCCAAATACACATCAAATATATTATGTTAATTACCTTATGAACTTGTAGATATGATGTTGCCATTGACATTAACACAAAGGGACCATCTAACCTCATGGGATTTGCTAAAAAATGCTCAAAACTAAAGCTCTTCTTGCAAGTTTCAACAGGTAATTTATTCACTTTACCAATCAAATTTTATACCTATTTTCATTTCCAAATTCTTCTTTTTATTATTTTATCATTTCCTTACGATCAATTCACTCACCATTAGTCGTAATTAAAAACGAAATTACTAGAAACAGAAAAAATATCAAATTATTTTTAAATATAAAAAAATTTCACTATCTATCAGTGATAGACCGTGATAGAATTCTATCACTTTCTATCACTCAAGCAAATAAATTCTATCGCTTGAGCGATAGAAAGCGATAGAATTCTATCGCGGTCTATCACTGATAGACTGTAAAAATTTTCTATATTTGTAAATAGTTTGGTTCATTTTTCTATATTTGAAAACAGCCCTAATTAAAAGCTATTGATTCTAACTTTTTCTCGGCCAAATGTGTTTTCAAAATTAGGTAGATCAAATGAGTAATTTAATAGTAATATTGATTCCGAAAAAAAAAATGGTTAGATTTTATTTATTTTAAGTGGTGCTTAGAGAGTAATTAAATTTGTAATGGGACAATATTTTTTCTCTTTTTTTATAAAAAATTTAAAATATGCCATTGTTTTAAATATATTATATTTGTCAACTTAATATAACCAAAACGTCAAATGTTCGAATTTTTTCGTCCAACATATTATTAGAAAAAAGAATTGATTGGGTGATACATTTAATGTAAATCAAAATTTAGATTGGACCATTTAGTATTTAAAATAATGCTTCATGAAATTAATAATGAGTAGTTTGGGATGTGTAAAATGTAGCATATGTGAATGGACAAAGGCAAGGGAGAATAATGGAAATGCCATTTTGCAATGGAGATAACATTACATTTGGCAATGAGGATTTGGATGTTGAAAGTGAAATCAGTGGTTTGCTTTTGATACCAAACAGGCTTTTCAAGATAATGCCATGGCCCAAAACATGAAAAAATTGGGCCTTCAAAGGTAAAAGCCCAATCCCATTTTCTCTTCTTATGCTAAAAAAATTTACAAATATAACAAAATCTATCCGTGATAAACTTCCATCGTTGATAGACTCTTATGGTCTATCAGTGATAGATCACCTAGACCATATTATAAAAGTCTATTAGCGATACAAGTCTATCACTAATAGACTTTGTTATATTTACAATTTCTTAAAAATATTGCTATATATGCTAATATTTTGAATCTAATTGCTATTTTTGCAGTTTTCTCAAATAGGAAATGAAAGCTTATTAATTTATACATTTTTTTTTTTTTTTGATATTTTATATTGAATCAGAGCCAAAAAATTTGGATGGCAAGACACTTATGTATTTACAAAGGCAATGGGTGAAATGGTAATTGACCAAATGAGAGGAGATATACCTGTTGCTATAATAAGACCAAGTGTCATTGAAAGTACTTTCAAAGAGCCATTCCCTGGTTGGATGGAAGGAAATAGGTAAATTTTTTACTTATTTCTCCTTTGCTCTCTTTATTATAATTCAATTCATTTTCAAATTTTGAAATATTTCGTAATAAATTAAACTTTTCAAAACACTTTCTACTCAAATTATGATATTACAAATAATTTTTGTTGAGTTTTTTTTTAAAAAAAACTATTATTTCATATTAAACAATTTTTCTCATATATCACTTTATTTTGTACTACAATTTTGAGAAATTTTGTACTTTTTATTTTTAAAAAATATCCATTTTTAATTTTATTTTAGGTAATTGTTGTAAATGGCAAAACTACTGAACATATTTTGAATTATAGCAAAATGTCAATGTCTATCAATGATAGGGATGGCAACGGGGCGGGGCGGGGCGGGGATGTACTCCTCGTCCCCGCCCCATTCCCCGTTTTGGAGAGTCGGGGTCGGGGAATCCCCGTTCGGAGATTCAGGTTCCCGCGGGGAAAAATCCCCGTTTATGAATTTTTTTTCTTTTTATTATTTAAAATTAATTAGAATTTAGAATTTATATTAAAAATAGAAGTATTTAATTTTTTTTCTAATTTTAATTTTTAAATATAATAAATTAAATTGTTTTATTAAATTTATAATAAAAAGCCTTAAATACTAAAATTTAAGCAACTCTTTTAGTTGTTTATATATAATAATAATAATAATAATAATAATAATTATTATTATTATTATTATTATTATTATTATATATATTAGATATAAATTAAAAAGTTTGAGTTATATATATATAAACAATTAAAAAAATTCGGGGCGGGGTCGAGGAGGGGGCGGGGATTCCCTCCCCGTCCCCGCCCGGGGACCCGCGGGGAATTTTGTCATCCCTAATCAATGACAAACAATGATAAACACTAATAGACGTGATATTTTGTTATATTTGTAAATATTTTAGCTTATTTTGCTATATTAAAAAACATCATTTTTATTTCTATCTAATTTTTACACTTTCACTGATTTTTTTAATTGTCATTAATTTTTCTCTTTTTTGTCTCTCTAATTTTTTACCTTTCTTTTTATTCTAACATTTTTTTTCTTTTACTCTTTAAAGTTAATCTCCGTAAATTTTTATCTTTCAACTCAAAAATATTTCCTCGGTAACTTTATTTCTCTATCTTCAAATTATTATTGTCTCATTAAATTTCTCTCTAATTTTTCCTCTATAAATGCTCCTTTTTCTCTAATATTTTTTTTTTCTCTTTAAAATATTAATGTTTGTCTACCACTTTCTAATTTTTTCAATCTCAAATGTAATGCTTATTTTATTAATTTGATGATTAAAATACATTTTTTAAAATACTTTTCATTAAATTAAATCACTTTGCATAAGTATAGAATCAAATATTAACGTGATTTATAACACTTTTACAAAACTAATTATAATCAAATAAATTAACTTAATTTACTTATTCTATAAGTCAATCAAAAAATCACTTTTTAAAAACTAAACATCAAAACAATTATAAAAATGTCATTGTTAACAAATGACTTTTTAATAAATATCACTATTTTTTATAATTAACCACTCCCACGACACAACACATGTTCTAAACTTGTTTGAACAACTATTTTTTTAATTATCAAAAGTTTATAAGAACCAAAATATGCTCATTTGCAAAACTTAAGTATACTAAACATAAAACATTTCAAAGTCATAGACATAAATTAGTATAAAATTCATTGACTACACTAAAATTAAAAACCTTGAGAATATTCTAATTTTGAAACAACTTATATATTTATGGTGCTTATACATATAAGTTATTTTTAAATATAGAAAAATGAGTCAAAATATTTATAAATATAGAAAAAATTCATTGTCTATCGCTCAGTGATAGAAGTCTATCGCAGTCTATCACGAATAGACAGTAAAATTTTTTTAATTTTTTTCATTTATATTATAGTGATTGAGATTGTGATATGCAATGACAGGATGATGGATCCTATAGTTTTGTACTATGGAAAAGGGCAACTCACTGGTTTTTTGGTGGATCCTAATGGAGTCATTGATGTTGTAAGTTTTCATTTTCTTTTCTCTTTCTTCTAATTTTTATTAGGAAGACTTTTAAAAATAGAAAAATAAGGAAAACTATTTACAGATAATAACAAAATTTTTAGATAGTTGTGATAGACGTTGATGGAAGTCTATCAGAGCTTATTAGTGATAGAAATGATAGAAGTCTATCACTGATAGATGCTGATAAAAGTCTATCAATGTCTATCAGTACTTTTTTTTTTTTTTTTGCTATTTTCTGTAAATAAAAGTTTGTCACACAGTAAATTATTATTGGATAACTAAATGAGCTACACAAAGATAATTTTAGTCCAAAAAATGTCTAAATATTTTTTTAAAAAAAATGATAAATAAAACGCAAATATCTTATTTGACGACAATTTTGTATGTATCTTTTCTTCTCAAAGTAAAATATATTTAGCACAAACATTCTTTCATTAGTTTCATTAACCACGGCCAAGCATGAATAAAAAAAGAGAAACATGTAAATATGCACATTTTATAATGGAAGAAAATACAAGTGTTGGATAATATAATATTAAATTTGTCTTCGCATTCAATTTAAACTTTTAGGTCAATTGATGATTTAAAATGGTCTTAGAGCATGTGGTCTAGGCAGAGGTCTTGTCTTCAAACCCCTGCGATGTTATTTCCTCATCGATTAATATTAAACAATAAATAAAAGAAAAAGTATGATTTTATTGAATGTTAGGTTCCAGCAGACATGGTCGTGAATGCGACATTAGCGGCAATGGCAAGGCATGGAAGAGCTCCACGGCCAAGTATGAACATCTACCATGTCGCCTCCTCGGGTGCTAATCCATTAGTCTTTCACCGTCTCGCCGCCCTCCTCCACCAACACTACGATTCTTCGCCTTGCCTCAACGACGACGGTACCCCAATCCGTGTCCCCTCCATGAAGCTCTTCAACTCCATCGATGACTTTTCCGACCACCTTTGGCAGGATGCTGCTCGACGTTGTGCCTTGACGCCCGACGGGAAGCTCTCTAAGAAGCTTGAAGCTATTTGCAGAAAAACTGTGGAGCAACTCAAGTACTTGGCTCATATTTACCAGCCTTATACCTTCTTCAATGGAAGGTATGTTTTTTTTAAAAAAAAACCCTAAACCTATTTATAGTCATTTGATATATACTTTTGATTAATTTATAATATTTAAACATTAATTATGGAGTTTAACTAATTGTACTAATATTCATTTTTAATATTTAAAAAAAAACATCCCAAGAAGTCTTCTTAAAAAGAAAAATACTTCACTATATCCTAAAACACTAAGCTAGTTCTAAATTGTATTTTGATTCTTAAAGTTTATGTTTATTTTATTTTGGTCTTTACATTTTCATATTAAATTTTGATTTAAAGAGAGATGTTTATTATTATTATTTTGAATTTACATGGGTAACTTTATAGTTGAAAATTTTATAGATATGTATTTTTCATAAAACTAATTAGAAATTTTTATAGATATGTATTTTTCATAAAACTAATTATAAATATTTATTTATTAATATATAGCATCATTAAATGTATATGTAATTGATTATATAATATTATTATATATGATATATAGTCACAAACCTACTTTCTTGATCAATTTAGATTTCGAGTCCCTCCCATCATGAGAAACACTAATTAAATTATATATTGGTTACAAATATTTTATAAAATTAACTACTCTTAGTCATTAACCAAAAAAAAAAAAAAACTTTTAAACTTAAACTTAAAGTAGTTAAATTCAACATAAGTAGTCTTACCGGATATTGAATTTGTAGGTTTTAAAGCATTATATTAGTGATTATTTTAAGAAAAATTACTATAAACATAAAAAATATCAAACTATTTACAAATATAGAAAAAATTTATTGTCTATCAGTAATAGATTACGATAGAATTCTATCGCTTTATATCGCTCAAGCAAATAAATTTTATCGCTTGAGCAATAGAATTCTATCGCGGTCTATCACTGATAAACTTTAAAAATTTTGTATGTTTGTAAATAGTTGGTTCATTTTTCTATATTTGAAAAGAGCCCATATTTTAAAGTATGTTTTTTTCCTTTTGACAATAATATTTTAAAGTAAATTTAAAACCTTGATTGTGATTAAAAATGGTAAGATGAATTTATACAGGTTTGACAACAGCAATGCTCAAGAGCTAATGGAAATTATGAGTGAAGAGGAGAAGAGAGAGTTTGGGTTTGACGTGGAGAGCATTGATTGGACGGATTACATCACTAATGTCCACATTCCTGGATTAAGAAGGCATGTCATGAAGGGCAAAAAAGGAATTAATTAACTAATTAATGTGTACCTAAATATAATTCCCAAATTGGCTAAGAAAAATCAATAACCTGTAATAAGAATAATGCCTATTTGGGTTCTTTTTTTTTCTTTTTTCTTTTTTTTTTTATTAACTAATCCCAAAAAGTCGGGGTCATAACAAGTTTGACCCCTTTTATTTCCATGTAATTAATGGAATTTTTTTTAAAATAATGTTAATTTAATAATATATGACAAAAATAGAGTAGATGGGAAAATAATGTCAAAAATGGAGTTGTAAAATCGTGTACCCGGTCCACGAGTTACCTGCCACATCTGCAGGTCAAAGGATTCCTGCTGCCACGCCTGCATAGTGAAATCGTGGACCGAGTCCACGATTTTCAACCATAACCGCCCCTCTCTTCTTCTTCTTCTTCACTCCTTCTCTTCTTCACACCTTTCTTCTTCTGCCGCCCAAATTCCTCTCGCCACTGCCGTCGTCTGCCGCCCACCACCGTGTTGCCGCCGTCTCCGCCGCCGCCGGTAATTTTTTTTTTTTTTAAACATAAAATTGTTATGAATTTTGTTTTGGTTATATTCACTAAATCTAGTGTGTGAAGCTTGTGTTGTTGATTAATATTGAATATTTATTTGTTTTGTATAAATTTAGTATTTTTTTACCATTAGATTTGATTTATAATTTTGTTTTCAGATGCATGAGTTTGGATTTTTTTAAAAATAATGTTATTTAATAATATATGACAAAAATAGAGTAGATAGGAAAATAATCTCAAAATTGGGGTTGTAAAATCGTGTACCCGGATCGTGGACCGGGTACACGATTTTGGCATGAAAAGTTGAGTTGTTTTTTTAAAGTTTAATAATTTAGGCTTATATTAGGTGTATCTTTATTTATTTTTTGGAAGAAAAAAAACTTTAAAGATGTATTGGGTTGTATGTTTATATCTGGGACTGATATTGGATTTGGGCCGTAGGGTTATTGAATTTTGTTTGTAATTTAAAGTTTAAGTTTTTATGAATTTCTAATCTTCAGACGCATTTATATGAGTATGCTATAACATAACAATATTAAGAAATGTAATTGTTGATTAAAAAAAAAATGAAATCGTGTACCCCGTACACGATTTTGGTCTCATTGACCAACCACGTGGATGCCATGTGGAAATCGTGTACGGGTACACGATTTTACAACCCTATTTTTGTCAATATTTTCTTCAACCATTCTATTTTTAGGATTTCTTTACTATGTACCCTATTTTTGTCAATAGTTCAAAATTCAACATTAATTTTGAATTTTGTCCTAATTAATGATATGTGTTTTTATGGAAAAAAAATTTATTGTTCTGAGTTGAATGAAGATGATAATATATCTCACTCGATTAAGGTATTATTATTGATCTCGACAACCTAAATGCACTTCAACTTATTGATATATTATATCTTCGTAGAGGTATTGCAAAAGAAAAGTTGCATATATCTATAAACGATCATTTAGTTTAAAATTTTATGGACATCTGGGAATACAAGATGTCTAGAAATCAAAGATGACTATGTTGTTTGTGTGCATGAGAAATGCTATCAGAATTTTATTTCAAAAATTATATTTGTATTTAATTTATGAAATTAAGTATGACAATCTTATAAAATTTTAATAGATTAATTAATTAAACAATAAATGTCATTCAATCTATTGATAAAAATTAATTAGGTAAGAATCAATAATAATTTTAATTATAAATATTTAAAATTTGAGTAATTTATAATTAAAATTCAACCTTATTAATGAACTGTCACATTAATTGAAATCTAATATTAAATCATTTTATTAAACAATATATTATATAAAAAGTGAAAAAATGAGATAAAAATATGATAGGTTAATAAAGAATACTAAAAGAAAGTTTTGTAAATATGATATGTTAATAATGAATGAAGTAATTTAATTAATCATATAAAATAGTTAACTGATTATAAAAAAATAATGATTATAAAAAATAATGATTATATGTTTATAATGAAGGATCAAAATTAAAATTACTATGAATAAATAATTGGTTGATTATAAAAAAAAAATAAGTAATCAAATATTATTATTGAAAAATTAATTTTTTGTTAAATTAATACTAATTAACTATATTCAATATGAAATTCTATATAAAATGAAAAATTGGAGAGAAGAAAAGAGAAAACTACAGTTTTGGAAGGAAAAAAAAAACCCTTATTTATGGAAAATGAGGATATATTCTCGTGTAAAATGTTGAAATATGTGAAACAAACATCGGGTTTGCATGCCTATATCAATTCTCATACAGAAAACTCTTCAACCTTTAAATCTTTCTCACTCTCGCTCGATCTTCTCCTCCTTTTTCTCTAAGTTCTATATTTTTTTACTTTTTTTTAATATTCAATCTTCGATCTTCTCTTTCTTCTTCTCCTTCTTTTTATGCAATTTTTTTTAAATATTTGATTTTCTCCCTTTTTTTTTCTCAACGAGAGCGAGATTTTCTCCTAATCTTCTCCTACCGACGTGCAAGAGGACGAAGCGAGCGAGATCAAGATTGACAGAGTGAGAATGAGATCAACGAGCGAGAGGACGAAACGAGAGCTAGGATCTGAACAAATGAAAAAAAAATAAAGGAAAAATGGTCTAATTTTGTGTTGATGAAGATCGGGAGGGAGAAGCGAGAATGAAGAAACGAGGAGTGAGAGGAATGAACGAGATTTCTTGGTGGCGAGCTTTCTAGGGCCAATCGGAGGACAAATCTATTTCTCGAGCATTTTTAAACTTTGGACCACTTTTCGTTCGCCTCTCTCAAAAGAGGCCATCTGTACAATTTTTCCAACGTGTTTAAATTTTAAGTTCCATAAATTTTGAAAATTGTAATTTAACTAAAAAAACATGTAAAGTGCAACTTATAGATAGACATTAAAAATTCAAAAATAACAATCAATGATAAAATAATTAAGAATAGTAATCATTATGAAGGAGGAACTGTATTATATAACTTTAAAAAAAAATGATTCGTGTATATCACTAATTTAAAAATTGTTAAATAACACTACTTCATCCAAAATTAAATGGTTGTTAGCAATTGAACTAAACTAATTAAAAAGTTAACTAAAAAATAAAGATTAGAGATTGATCCCACTCAAGAAAATATATGTAAATTATTTCATCTTTAACCTGGTACAATGAATTTATAATAAAAATATATTTTTTAGATATTATTCATTAAGTTAAAACTATTTATTTATTATAAATGTAATATATAAATGTAGATATCCATAACCTATAGAGGTTACAAAATATCATAAAACTCCCATTGAATTTGATATTGTACATACCTCCCCATTGATTCAATCTTGTAACATACACCATCTCATATCCTATAAATAGTGGTATATGTTACCTTTGTAATACACACCACAATTGAGTTCAATTGTCATTTCTACTTTCTTATTTCTCTCTACTTTACTACTTTTGTTCTTCCTTTGTTCATTGTATTGTTCTTATTTATAACACGTTATCAGCACGAGTCTCTAACCTTTGAAGATTTTGTAGAGGTTGGATTCGATCATTGGAATATCAAGAACGCTAAAGACTCGCTAGAATTTTCTCCATAATTTGTAAGGTATTTAGAATTTCGTTCAAACATGGTGAGTATTTTGATTTGGTCTTGTTTGACTTAGAGGCAACAAAATATACATGTGTTTGATATATTCATCATTGATTTTCTCACCACCATCATTCATATTTATTCTATTAAAACTAAAGTCCAAAAGAAGGTGATATTTTAATTTTTCATAATGCAATATACGTAGATTGTGAAATTGAATTGCAAATTTGACATTAATTAGAATTTTGCATTAGATCAATTTCTAGAATTTTATGTACTTATGAGTTTTTTAAATTTGTGTTGTGAATGAGATTGAAATTATAAGAATCAGACTGAGCACTCATGGTAGAAATATGATTGTATGCACAAATAATTTTGAATGATGTGATGCATTACTAATTGAAGAAACAAGATTAATCTCCTTGTTAAGTTCTTATTTTTGTGGAAAAGGACAAAATTTATATGTAAATGTTTACTTGGGGGTCGTGGACCTGTGCATGTGCTAATACAAACAAGTAATCACTGAAAAAATGACGGTATTTATTCTTGATTCAATGTTTTAATACGTACAAGAAACTTTTGGTAAAGGAAAATTGTATGGTCAATCAAGATAAATTTGAGTCTAATTATAGTAATTTAAGTGTTTTCAATTTGTTAAGACTACCAAATTATAAATGTCGTATATGTTTAAAATTGTTTGATTATTTGCATAAAGTATGTCATTAGAATAAGGTTGTAAATTATGGTCTTATTTTAAATTCAATTGAGATGTTCCTAATTAATTTATATTTTCCATATATTTGAATAGGAAAATGAATTAGGATTTGTTTTCATATTTCTAACCGTTAGAAGTTTTTTAATAATATTATGATTTCTCTCTACACATATTACTTTTATATGTTAAGATTATCTTCTAATATATTATCTTTTATTTTCAAATATGAAAATAAATATATCAAAGACTATTTCATTTCATTTATTTTAAAAGGTTAAGATTTAAAATATTAAAGATTATTCATTAAGTGAATTAGTTTTTATAAGATGAAAAATAAATCTTAATAACTTAGACTCATTAATTTATTAATTAACTCTTAATTAAAAGATCAATAAATTAGAAATAAAATTTTGACTATAAGGGAACTCTGTCTAAGGATGGTTCTGGCTAGGCTGAGGTATTTAAGCTGACCGCAAGGGAACACCTCTACCTGGGAACTAACCTGGGAGTTGAATTAGTCAAATTTTTGTTTGCCTATAGAAATTTATTGGATTGTTGAATATTTAAATTATTCTCATGTGGATTTTGTAAACTTTAAAAATTTATATATAGTGATAATATATAATTGAATGAATTCTCTCATGGTAAAATTTGAAAGTTATGCATAATAGTTTATTACTTTTCTAAAACTAATTGTGATTCAATGCACCTGAAGTTGTATAAATCAAAATAAGCTTATGATTTATGCAAAATAATGAATTTCGACCATTTAATATCATTCCTTGACGTGAATGTTGTAATATTTAATAATTGTGATTGAAATAATCTTAGTAGAGGAATAAGTAATTATTCTATTAAAACCACACATATTTATATGAGACTTTCATATTTCAATTGTGATGCAAAAGAGACAATGATCTTGTACCCGTCGTACATTAAGAGTCATTTTTGAAAAATTAAAATCCTTAATAATGAAAAGGAAGATGATGTGTGGTATAACAAATTTTGAGAATTTATTTGAATCTCTTGAAGAGATCATAACTTATCCTTTTAACCCCTAAATATGATGATATTTGGATGTTACAAGTTTTTAGAATCTCCTGAAGAGATGATTATTCTTTTTGACCCACTTGTATATGAGATATTTGGTTTTCTTTTGAATCTCCTGGAGAGAAAAGAATAATTAATAATATTTATGTTTTGCATATAATACATCTATGCATATGATACTTAGAAGTAGACAATACATTTTCCAAAATTCAAATGCTTGAAGCGAAAAATCAAATATGATATATATTAAGTCCGGTAGACTTGATTAAATATTTTGGAAAAGAAAATATTATTTGTTCAGAGGAGCAAAATTTACAATTGATATACCACATTCTCTTGTAAATCAAAGAGAAGTTTAGTAAATTTGGAAGGTATATATTGTAATAAATATCATCTAGAGAAATTGATAATCTATTGTCTCCTACGGGAAATGCATATAGAAAAGTTGTATGCTTTTCCTTCTAAATTGTATTACACATATTCGTGTAATTGAAATATATGCAACAATGAACCCGAAGTTCATTGATTCAAATATATTTTTATTTGACATGATGGGTCATTTTGGGTCAATAGTGAAAATAATTATTGAAAATATACATTCACGTCCACTGAAGAACTAGAAGATTCTTCCATCTAATAGATTGTCATATGTGGCTTTGTTTTCAAGAGATCAATTATCAAACTCTCACTAGTTAAAATTGAAATTGAACCTCTCAAGTGAACCATTTAAATATTTATGGTTTTGTTGGTGCATCCAGTTGATGGTCACATATATGTTTATTATCTTCAAAACCTTACATCTGCAAGGTTAGTTGCTCATATAGTTAAGAGTACAATTTCATGATTTTGAAATTAAAAATTTTGTTTTGATAATGCTAGTGAGTTTGCATCTAACATTTGATAATTGATTGGGATAAGTGTTGAACATCCTGTAGCTTATGTTCAAATAGCAAAACTTCTAAATCTGTATGAGATCACATTGTTGTGTATGCTCTAAGCCAATCGCTTATGAGCTTATGGCCAGAAGCCAAATATATTTCATGTGTGCAAATGTGCAGTAAATGATTAAATTGTTACACTACAACAATTAAGATAATGAAGTAATTAAAATGAATCCTCAAAATAGGTTATAAATCTATATTGAAATTGATTTCACATCAATTAATAAATACTATGAACCCCTGATGGGTGATATATTTAACACACAAGTTGCTATTTGTCATTAATGAGACAAATTTTCCAACATTAGAGGGAGGAATTAAGAAAGTTGGAAAAAGAAATTGAATGACATGCATATGCATTGTCTCATTTTGATCATCATACAGATTACTTTGAACTAGAAGTTCAAAAGATAACTATATTTAAATATTTACAGAGCTAAAGTTACTAAATTATATATATTGGTTGTAAATACAACATCTAAAAGTGATATTCCAATGCAAGAAGTTGTCACTATTAATGAGTCTCATCATGCCTGAAGCGTGATAGACAAATGGATTCCAAAGATAAAGATCCTCGAAAAGTAGTCAATAATAAAAAAAAATGACTTAGTTAAGAATATGGATATTCCAGAAGAAATCCTAAATATGAGTACTCATAAGAATCTTTAAGTAAATAAGAATAATAAAGAGATCTCGATAAATTATATGTCATGACAAGAAAAGGACGGAACCATACTTATATAAGTTGACAACATTTATTATTTATGAAAATGAGTATTATGTATTGAAAAATGTCGATATAGAAAGGATTGGCTTAAGTGGAAAGAAGCCATCCAAGCAGAATTAAACTCACTTTCAAAACGTGAAGTTTTTGGACCTGTAGTCCATACACCTGAAGGTGTAAAACCTGTGGGATACAAATGGGTATTTGTACGTAAAAGAAATGAAAATAATGAGGTCACGAGATACAAAGCACGATTGGTTGCACAAGGATTTTCTCAAAGATCAGGCATTGATTATGAGGAAACATATTCACCTGTGGTGGACGCTATTACATTAAGATATTTAATTAGCCTGACTGTATATGAAAAGCTTAACATGCATCTTATGGATGTAGTCACAGCATATCTATATGGATCTCTGGAAAATGAAATCTATATGAAAATCCCTGAAGGATTTAAGATACCTGAATCATATAATTCAAAATCTAGAGAATTATATTCAATCAAATTACAGAGATCATTGTATGGATTAAAACAATCAGGACGGATGTGGTACAATCGTCTAAGTGAATATTTATTGAAAGAAGGTTATCGAAATAATCCAATTTGTCCATGTGTGTTTATTAAGAAATCACAATCAGGATTTGCTATTATAGCTGTATATGTTGATGATTTAAATATAATTGGAACTCCTGAAGAGCTTTCAAAGGCAATAAACTATCTCAAAAAAGAATTTGAGATGAAAGACCTTGGAAAAACAAAATTTTGCCTTGGCTTGCAAATTGAACATTTAGCTGATGGAATTTTTATTCATCAAACGACATATACAGAAAAGATTTTAAAAAGGTTTTACATGGACAAAGCACACCCATTGAACATTCCAATGGTAGTTCGATCACTAGACGTGAAAAAGGATATCTTTCGACCTCGAGAAGATAATGAAGAACTACTTGGTCCTGAAGTACCATATCTTAGTGCAATAGGTGCACTAATGTATCTTGCTAACAACACAAGACCAGATATAGCATTCTCAGTGAATTTATTAGCAAGATACAGTTCTTCTCCAACAAAAAGACATTGGAACGGAGTTAAACATGTACTCCGTTATCTTCGAGGAACGGTTGATATGGGTTTGTTTTATTCAAACAAATCAAATTTTGATCTAGTTGGTTATGCAGATGCTGGATATTTATCTGATCCACACAAAGCTAGATCTCAAACAGGTTATCTGTTTACATGTGGAGGAACTGCTATATCTTGGCGGTTTGTAAAACAGACCATTACAGCCACTTCCTCAAATCATGCAGAAATTCTTGCAATTCATGAAGCTAGTAGAGAATGTGTATGGTTGAGGTCAATGACTCATCACATTCGAGGAACATGTGGCCTGTCTTCTGGAAATTTTTTACCAACAATATTATATGAAGACAATACAGCATGTATAACCCAAATCAAAGGAGGGTATATAAAAGGAGATAGAACAAAACATATCTCACCAAAACTCTTCTACACGCATGACCTCGAAGAAAATGGCGACATTAATGTTCAACAAATTTCTTCAAAAGATAACTTGGCAGACTTATTTACAAAGGCATTACCCACATCGACATTCGAAAAGTTGGTGCACAACATTGGAATGCGACGACTCAGAGAACTCAAGTGATATATTCATGAGGGGGAGTAGAATTACTGTACTCTTTTTCCCTTGGCTATGCTTTTCCCCATAGGGTTTTTGTAGCAAGGTTTTTTTAATGAGGCAGGAAAGTATATAAAATAATGTACTCTTTTTCCTTCACTAGGATTTTTTTTCCCATTGGGTTTTTTCCTAGTAAGGTTTTAACGAGGCATTTATTTTATATAATATGGATATCTAAGGGGGAGTATTATAAATGTAATATATAAATGTAGATATCCATAACCTATATAGGTTACAAAATATCATAAAACTCCCATTGAATTTGATATTGTAACATACCTCCCCATTGAATTCAATCTTGTAACATACACCATCTCATATCCTATAAATAGTGGTATATGTTACCTTTGTAATACACATCACAATTGAGTTCAATTGTCATTTCTACTTTCTTATTTCTCTCTACTTTACTACTTTTGTTCTTCCTTTGTTCATTGTATTGTTCTTATTTTATAACAAATTTAATATTGTTATTATATTAATGATGTGTTAATTCTCTCTCATTTTCTCTTCTATTTCCCCTCTTTTTCTTCCCACCTTCGCCAACACTTGTCTTGATTGCCTGCTGCCTCATCGCTGGTTGCACCTCTCTTTCTCTTCTCTCATCATCGCTCTTAAGTCATCTATTAAACATCCAAATATGAGTTTCCTTGTGATCTGAAATCTAAACTCTAAAAGTCAAAATCAAAATCGAGTTGGTTTAGCTAAAAAAATATATCTCGAAAGTACTTGTTCTGAAAATTTTATGGGAGAATCAATTATTTTGGTTTTAGTGTATACAGAAAAGATTTGAAATTTTTTGGCTTTGAATACTGGTAGAACACAAACAAATCTCCTCCATATTTAATTATTTTTATACCCCCCTCTCCTTTTCATTTCTTTCTCATCATATAATCAAAATTTGCTAGTGAAGTGCCTAATTGTTTGCTTGTTTTGCGTTGAATTTGTGATGAAAATAAAATAACATTATTGCATTTTCAATATGGTAATTTGAATTAGGGTTTTTGTTTGTTTTTGTGATGGTGGGGTTTGATTTAAATCCAAATTTGTGGACGTTTTTGTTAGGTGGGATAAGAGGGTTGATTCAAGAATTAAATTAAATTCATTCTTAATTTCAAACGTCTTATTCATTTGAACTCAAAATCTATTGTGTGAGTAATCTTCAATTCCTGGTAATGGTGATGGCAAGGATAGTAGTGAATAGATCGTTAATAAGAGAAGAGAAGGGAGAGAGGAGGGAACGAACGGGCCTTGACAAAGCGTCGTCGAAAGTGGAAGAAGAAGAGGGAAATGACTAGAAAAAATGACAAAAAATTAACACCTCAGCAATATAATAATAATATAAATTAATATATTTTCCAACTCACCTACACATTTAACAACTTAACCTCCACATCATTTTTCGTTAGTCAACTAACAGTCAAAGGACCATTTAGAACCATTTATCAAACCTCGGAGACTAAAATGTTCATTTTGAAACCTTAAGGACCAAATAGACACTAAGTCTAAACCTCAAGGACCAAAAATGTATTTTGCTCTATAAATACTTGTAATTGTTTCCGAAAACATCAATTGAAACACTTTTCTTCGTACAAATTTCTTATGAGTAGACATTTCCATCAATAGCTACCTATAAATATTGTCATAATGGTTAGAAATGATTTTTTAAAATGTTCAATTATATTCTAATTAAACCATAATTATTCTGTCAAAAAAATTAAACCATAATTAAAGTTTTCTTGATTAATTTTAATCAAACAATTTCTTTCAGTTTATGCAATTTCCACTTATTATTTAGCAACATTCTAAACTTCATTTTTTGCCTTAATTTTCCTTTCCTTAACCTTCTGTATATATTCTCTATTCTTTTACTTTTTGACATCATAGAAGAACGGAAGTGATTTTTTTTTTTTATAAAAAAAAATATTATAGAAGTGATTTTTAATATTATAAAACCTATTGATTTAAAATAATAATAATAATAATTTGTTGTTGTTGAGAACCTGTTTGGTAATGGAAGATTGTCCAAAAATTGTTTTGGAAAAGGAAAAAGACAAAAATTTAATAACTTTCTTATTTTCCCCCCTCTAAAATGTTAAATTTGAAAGGGAAAAATAATTTAGATGAAAAGTATATTTTTAAGTAGATATAATTCATTTACCTTTGAATAGCAAATAAAACAAATATATATGTTTGTTTTAAGGAAAAAAAAAAACGCAAAAAAAACAATAATAAAATAAAATAATAAATAAATGCGGATGAAAGAAGGTAGCGAGGCGGTGGCCGTTTGCACAGAGACGGAGGAAGCTGAAAAGAGTCGTTGGTTAAATCCGAGTGACGACGAACATCAGCCGTTGTTGAGATCATCGCCGTATCAGAAAGTTCCGATGGAACGATATTTTCCGACGCTGTAAAAACTATTCAAATTTCAAATTAACAACGGTCTGAAATTTAGCCCTATAAATCAGATCCCGCTCCCGCACAAATTCAATCCTCCCTCCACTTTTCAATTTCTAATCTTTGCTCTGTTTTAATTCATCATCAACCATGTCTTCCCGTACAACTATGTCCCTCCGATATTGTTTTCGCAGCAACTCCAACGGCAGCGTGGCCACCGACGATCAACCATTGCAATTCGTCGAACTCCGATTGAGGAGTTTCAGCGAATTAATGTGTACAACTTCTCACCAAATCCTCCAACAAACTTCCCCAACTCTAATTTCCGATGCTCTGTTTCCGTTCCCTCTGCGAGAGCTTGAAGACCCACCCTTCCTCTCCCACTTCTTCCTCCTTCGCTTTCTCTCTTCCTTCCATCTCCCCGCCGCCGTTTGTGACGTCATCTTCCAGAAGATCGCCTCCTTCGCCCTCCGAATGGCCGCCGGAAACCTCAATCTCAACTTCCATATCATCGCCGCTGTCGATTTTGTGCATACGCTGTGGGTGGACCTGGACCCAGCAGTGCTTGTTCCACAAGATTGGTCGCCGGTGAGGAAAGGGGCGCCGGCGTGGGTGATGGAGCGGGTAATGAAGGAGAAATATGATCGGAATGAGGGAGAAGAGGAAGGAGATCATTGCAGTGTTTGTTACGAGGATCTCCATGGGGATGGTGAAAAGGAGGAGGTGACAAGAATAGCGTGTGGGCATGTGTATCACAAGTCGTGCATCCTGAAATGGCTAAACATAAATAATTCATGTCCTTTGTGCAGAAGGGAATTAGAATGAAGAATAAGAAACAAAATCTTTCTTTTTTTTTCTTTTTTTTTCTTTTTTTTTTTTTATAATAATTTGATTGTTTGGAAAATATGTGATAAAATAAAGTGTATATTTGGTGTTTAGAATTGAATATATAATGTTTGTAATGAAAATGAGTGACGACCTTCAATCAACCTTCTTCCTCTTTCATGACTGCTCCTTGGAAATTAGTTTGAGTTTTTAAGTTCTTTATTTTTTTAGGCTAACTTTTTAATTAGTTTATTTAAATTTTTGATGAAGCAGTGTTATTTAACCATTTTTAAATTAGTGATATACACAAATCAATTTTTTTAAAGTTATATAATACACAAACCATTGATTTTCTTCTTCATAATTGTTACTATTCTTAATTATTTTATCATTAATTGTTATTTTTGTATTTTTAATGTCTATCTATAGGTTGCCTTTACATGTTTTTTTAGTTAAATTACGATTCTCAAAATTTTAGTAATTAATGTTTAATCAATTTGATCTCGTAGACAATCATCCATATGTATTAAACCATGAAATTGTAGAAAAAGACTTTAAAAAAATATGAATACTAATATATTGTTTGTATTTTTTTTAAATTTAAATATACCATAAATGCATTAAAATATATATAATTAAATGATAATTATTTTTACCATCAAATATCATTTGAATATTTTTTTACTATCAAATGCATTCATGAAATTTCTTTCAAAAAACACATTCATAAAATGAAAATGTCATGTAATAATTCAAATGAAAAAATTTTGAGGTTTTATATTTTTAAGAATATATATATTTTTTGGGGGAAGCTGTTAGGGTAGGAGTATTCAAACCCACAACCTAACGTAGAAGTGTAGACTACAAGTTACATGTTAATTACATGTTTTTTTTTTCTTTTTGTTTTTAATTTTCATTTGGAAGGTTACAATATTGGTTTTGTCTATAGTTTGAGTTTTATTTCATTTTAATTCTATAAGAAATTTAAAATTTCAATAGAACTACAATTTAAATTTAGCTAAATTATAAAAAATGTCTTTGAATTATGTACTTTGTATCAAAAATAAAATACCTTTGCCATTAGTTTTGGATGAAAACCATTAAAATTTTGTTTAAAAAATGCTTCGAAACTTTTCAAAAGTTTCAAAAATACCCTTAACTAAATTTTTTTTTTGAAAATACCTTCACTGTAAGTGTATGAACGCAAACCGTTAAATACCTCATTACAAAAATAAATTTAAAATAAAAAAAATGTAAAATTGGTGTAGGCTAAGAATTAAAAAATTAAGATGAAAATGAGAGTATTTATATGAAAAAAATAGGATATCTTTATAGTTTTTTTTTTTATATCCGTGAGTGTCCGGGCTAGCTTAGCGATTGAACCCATGACCTCTTTGTCATATATTGAGACTTTGTCTTCTTTTTACCACTAAGTCAACTCATGATGGTTATTTTTATAATTTGTTTTAAAGTTAAATCTTTTCGAACTTAAGAAAGCTTCAAACAAATTGATCACCATATTAATATTAAGAGCAATTTAATTTTTTTTTTAATTTTAAAGTTATTTTTACAACGAGTTATTAACAGTTTCTTTTCATAAATTACGATGGAGGTATTTTTTTAAAACTTTTTTTTGAGTTAAAGGTATTTTTTAAACTTTTGAAAAGTTTATGGGTATTTTTGAAACAAAATTTTAACTGTTTCCATCTAAAACTAACGGCAGGGTATTTTTTTTTTTTTTTTAAAGTTTAAGGGTATTTTTGAAACTTTTGAATGTTCAGGGGCATTTTTTATAATTTAATCTTAAATTTATTCAAGAATTAATAATCTCTCTTAAAGTGGTTTGGTTGAAGAGTTTTCTACTAGGAAATTGATACAGACAAGCAAAACTCATGTTTGTTTCACAATTTTTAACACTTTGACTGTGAATAGATCCTTATTTTCCATAGAAAAAGGTTTTTTTTTTTTTTTTTTTTTTTTTTTTTTTTTTTAAAAAAAACTGGGAATTTTCTTTTTTTCCCTCTCCATTTTTTAATTTTATATGGAATTTCATTTTGAATATAGTTAATTTATATTAATTTAACAAAAAAATATTTTTCAATAATAATATTTGATTACTTTTTTTTTATATATCTAATCAAGCAATTATTTATTCAAATTAATTTTAATTTCATCATTCCTTGTGAACATATAATCAATATTGATTTTTTATAATCAGTTAAGTATTTATTGTGATTAATTTTTATTACTTCATAATTCATTATTAACATATCATATTTATAAAACTTTTTTTAGTATTCTTTATTAATATATCATTTTTTTCACTTTTTATATAATATATTGTTTATTAAATATATTTTCTTATATTATTTATTTAAAATTAAAAATTACTAATGTTATACTTAATTAATTATAAAAATGATTAATTATTAGATTGTAATTAATATGACGTTGATTAAATATATTAATTGGTGAATTTTAATTATAAATTACTCAAATTTTAATATGACGTTGATTAAATATATTAATTGGTGAATTTTAATTATAAATTACTCAAATTTTAAATATTTATAATTAAGATTATTATTGATTCTTAATTAATTGATTTTTATCAATAGATTGAATGACATTTATTGTTTAATTAATTAATCTATTAAAATTTTATAAGATTGACATGCTTAATTTAATAAATTAAATACAAACATAATTTGTGTTCATAAAATTTTGATAGCATTTCCAATGCACAACCAAACGTAATAATCTTTGATTTCTAAACATCCTTTATTTCCAAATATCTATAAAACCTTAAACCAAACGGCTCCTTATACATATATGCAACTTTTCTTTTGCAATAATTCTATGGAGATATAATATATGAATTAGTTGAAGTGTATTTAGATTGACCAGATCAATAATAATATCTTAACCAATCGAGATATGTTATCATCTTCATTCAACTCAAACTCTCTCTTCTCCTCTTCACTCATAATTTCCATTAGCTCTTGAGCATTGCTGTTGTCAAACCTGTATAAATTCATCTTACCATTTTTAATCACAATCAAGCTTTTAAATTTACTTTAAAATAATAATCACTAATATAATTATTTAAAACCTACAAATTCAATATAAGATAAGACTACTTATATTCAATTTAACTATTTTAAGTTTAAGTTTATTTAACCTAAAAAGAGAAAAAAAAAAGTACTTTTAAGTTTTGTTTTTTGTTTTTTTTGGTTAATGAATAAGAGTAGTTAATTTTATAAGTTATATATAACCAATATATAATTTAATTAGTGTTTCTCATGATGGGAGGTACTCGAAATTTAAATGGATCAAGAAAGTAGGTTTGTGACTATATATAAATAGAATAATATTATATAATCAATTACATATACATTTAATGATACTATATTAATAAATATATGAAAAATTTTCACAGATAGAAAAAATGTCAAACTATTTACAGAAAATAACAAAAAAAAAAAAATTTGATAGATATTGATAGACTTCTATTAGTATCTATCAATGATAGACTTCATTTCTATCACTGATGGACCATGATAGACTTCCATCAGCGTTTGTAGCCACCTATTTTTGTCCTATTTGTTTTACTTCTTTCCCATTGTGTGTTAATTTTGGTTTTAAAAAAAAAAGTGAATAATTAAATAAAATATTTTGAATAATTAATCTTAAAAAAAATTAGTAATAAAAATAAAAGAAAATAAAAAAAAAGTTTTGTTTAAGGTAAATATATATATGTATGGAAGGAAAACATCTTGGAAAAATCTTTCTTTTTGAAAAAAAAAATCGTATTAAACTTTTGAAATTTTTTTCTCATAACTCCATTTTATTTTTTCCTTTTAAAACGAATCAATTACTTTTTTTCCTAAATTAAAAACGTTTTGTGATTATAAATTCTAGGTTTAATCTTTGAATGTGGGGAGTAGATTTTTTTTTTAGGAAGAAACCCCAGATCTAGTATGAACAAAAGAGAGAATATAAAAGAAAATAAGAGAGTTCTTTTACAAAAAAAAAGACCTATACAACATAAGGTTTAGTTTTCATGGAGGTTGAATTTGGTAGGACATTTTGTCCTGAGGATCCGCACCTCAAACAACGAACGACCTTTGAGTTCCGGGTTCCGACTTTCATCTTTTCCGTTTGGAGCACCTACAAGTGATAAAAGAGGAAAAAGAGGTATAAACAACATTCTTCTCTCATCACTTCCATTTTTTTTTCGTTTATGCTTTAGATCTATCCTTTTTTTGTATTTATCTGGATTTTATTTTATTTTATTTTATATATATATATATATATATATGCATCTTCTTAAAAGTTCTCTACTGTCCTTAAAAAAAAAGAGGCGAAAGTTAAAAAGAGTGATTACCATACCTTTGAATGATTTGCTCGATTTGCTCTTACTATGTTTAAAAAAAATGGCCACGATTTGAATTACCTAAAAAAAAAAAAGAGAATAGAAGAGGAGTTTTTTGTAAAAAAAAAAAAAAAGGGAAGAACAAAGAGGTAGCAAGAAAATTTTTTTGGAGGAAAAGAAAAAAAAATGTTGAAGTAGAAGGGAAGTAAAGTTTTAAAATGGGAAAGAAAATATTTGTTGCAAAAGGAAAAGATTTGTTTAAAAAGTTAAAATTTTAGAAGTGTTTAAAAAAAAAAGTTTTAAAAAAATATATAAAAAGTTAAGTTTTAAATTAATCGTACTATTATTATTTTATTTATTTATTATTACTATTTTCTTCATATATTTTGTGTAGTCATCCATCAGTTCACACTTTTCTAGTTGTTTTTTTTCTTTTCTTTTTGTCTTTTAGTCATTTGTTTATTATTATTATCATTGTTTTTTTTTTAAAAAAATAAAAAAGTAAAAGTAATTGATGGGACATCAGACCATCATTTTCTTTATTATTATTAATCTATTACTATTCTTATTATTTTGTTTTAATAAGTTATACTATTAGTATCTTTTATTTATTTTTGCTATGTTTAATTTATTTATTTATAATATGTAAATATATTTTACTTCTCTTGAGTAGTGTTTTCTAATTTTCAATGTTTTATTTTATTTATCTCTTATCATTGTTGTTAGTTTAATTTATTATTGCTTTAATTGGTAAATTGCATTGTTGTTTAATTTTTCTATTTCGTAATTTTTTTTTTAAAA
This sequence comes from Lagenaria siceraria, assembly GCA_002890555.2. Taxonomy (NCBI): domain Eukaryota; kingdom Viridiplantae; phylum Streptophyta; class Magnoliopsida; order Cucurbitales; family Cucurbitaceae; genus Lagenaria; species Lagenaria siceraria. The sequence goes on along the minus strand of CM016485.1, from coordinate 25,098,512 downwards.
AAAAGACCGACGATGGAATTTAGAAACTTTGGGAGTCCGATTTTCTAAAATTATTGAGGTGAGGAGTCGATTCTTTGGGAGTCCGAGATCGATCTCCAATATATTTTATTAAAATTTTAATATTTACTTAGTTAATTGTTATGTTATGTTTTGATTTCTATTTGAAATTTATCCAACTTTTTATTTAAATCCTTTTTATAACTCTTTTTAAATCATTAAAATTTTTCTTACAACTTTTTTTTTAGCCTTTAAAAAAAATTAATCTATTATTTCATAAGGTTTCCTAATCAATTTTTTTTTTTTTAAATAACCTACCGTTTTCTTAAAAAAATTCATGGAATCTAAAAATATCTGGGAGTCCGACATCTTGATCCCAAGAAAAAATAAATTTAATTAATGTTTTAAAAAAAAAATTCTTTTATTAAAGGCTGTTCCTATAATTTGAGAAATTATAATATTTTCTCAATTTCTTGAGGTGATGAATTTTTCCTTAATTCTAGTGTAGCCTAATTGATGGAAATATGCTCAACTTATTTTATGGGATCATTACTTCAAACATTGGAGTAATGAGGGGTGAAATAAGACATTTATTTTTTTTTAAAAAAAATCTTCCCTAAATGATTTTTTTAAAGAATAATTTTTAATTCAAGATTTAAAATTTGGTCATTGTTTTCTAAACGGGTGTTTTGGGGTGCTAACACCTTCCCCATACACAAACAACTCCCGAACCCAACTCTTGTTTTTTCGTAGACCATTTTTGTTGATTTTCATTAAAAATTATTTACTTTATTTTCGGTGTCCAATCACACCGTAAAAAAGATTGGTGACGACTCCTTTTATTTTCTTTTTTTAAATTAACCCTTTTTATGGACGTCAGTCGCTCCACGTCGTCTCGGGCACGTGGCAACAGTTTGGCGACTCCGCTGGGGACATGAGGTTCCACCTCGAGAGTTTGGTCATTTAATTTCTCCTTTATCTTGAATTATTTTATTCTTTAATTTTGTTTTAATTTATTGTGTGTAGTTCTTGTGTATTTTATTTTTGAACACACATTCACAAGCCTCCTACTCGGGCTTTACCTACTAGGATTAGAATCGAGGAGGGAGTATTGTTGACCTTCGAGAAGATTTGCTTCCGTGCAGGCACACGAAAAGTTCTCACTCAACTTGGTCATTCCGTCATGCATGACTTTTTGACCAAGTTGGGGACCTTTATCATTTAGGGCCTTAGAATTAGTCTCACCATTAAAGCTTTCATGTGATGTACTAGTCTATTTCCACATGTTTTTTTTAAAGTAATTTATTTTTAAGTGATGTTGGTTAAAAAAAAAAATTTATCTTGAAACCTTAAGATATTTATGTTTGGTTTAACATCACAATTTCATGAAAATTAAGTAAAAAGTGAATTTTTTTGTGTGTGCGCTTATTTTGACCTTCTTAATCAATTTACATTTTAGTAATCTTGTGGATGTATTTAAAGTTTTTTTTCTTCTCACATTTAAAAATATTTCTTTAAATAAAGTTGAGCAACGTTTTTTTTCAAAAAAAAAAAAAAACACATTTATTCAAATATTTTTGTTTGAAAAAAAATTATATATTTAGTAATTTGCGTTTTCATCACCTAATAATAAATTTTAAGTTAATAATGAAAAATGGTGAAAGAAACTCATTTTTTTAGTTGGAGGATAAAATTTTACAAAAAAAAAAAAAACTTTTGAAACTTGAAGTCATTATATTTTATCTCTTAAAAAAATCAAATATTTTAGAAATTTGAAAGATGAAAGGCGTATCAATTATTGTTTTATTTTTTCAAAATTAATAACATTTGTAATGAGGAAAAATAATTTTGATTAATTAATCAAAAGAAAAGAGACTCATAAATCACGATATGTTTAATGTAAATAATTAAATTCTACATTTTCATAAACTTTTTGGGGTGATATTTTCTAATTATTAATTAGTTTTTCATCTCATATAACCTCATTTTTTGCTATTGTATTTTGTTAATATCTACATTTTATCAAAGAATTTGAAGTTAACCATTTCTTTAGGATGTTACGCTTTTAATAATTAAATTTTTATTAAAGTATTTTTTTTTGTTACACTTTTAATAAACTTACATTTTTTCTTAAAGCATTAATGACATTTTTATAAATGTATATTTTAAAGATTGGATATATTTGTCAAAAAAAAAAAAAAAAAGAGAAGTTCTTTTTTAGAACTTGTTGCTTTTTAATTTTATAAGTTTTGTTAGTATGCATGTTTTTCTATTGCTATTATTTCATTATTTAATTGCATGATTTAACATTGATAGTTATTTCTTTATCATGCATAATCATATGTTTATAAACGCTCATTTTCATGTTATATCACTATTTGCTAGCATTTTGTTTTTTTTTTTAAAAAAATCATTAGTCATTGCATTTAGCCTTTTCTTCTTGAATTATTAATGAATTTTGTTTACATTAGGCTTCTATAATTTTTTGCATTGTCAATTAAATCATGCATACACTTCATAATAATAATTAAGTAATTTTGACTAATTAAATCCTTCTCTTTCTTTAAAAAAAGATTAAAAGAGTCAAAGTTTTTACGAAATAGCTCAAAAGATCTCCACCCTCCATTTAAGGAAAGTCGAGGTCATGGAAGAGTTCGTCAGCCAAGGGCAGACAATAAAAAAGGATGTCCAAGATTTAAAAGGACAAGTGGAAAGATTTTAGAATTACCCACTTCGGTTAAAGATACACCATTAGCAGGGGCATTCAAACAGGCAAAGTTGGTACATAGCCAAGTTTCATATGACACCTTTCCTTACCAACGTGTTTTTACTCTCAGAAGCTACTAGATCCATCATCAGTAGAATTGAAGGCTTACCTTACACAAAACTGCGAACAAGCTCCATTGCAAATGAGCCATTTAAATGATTCACTGTCTGTTCTAAGTATGAAAGCCTGCAAGAAGGCTCTTAAAGATGCAAGTCACGGGGTAAGATTATATTAAAGTTCCTAGAAGAGAGGTTATGTACAATAGAAGTCACCAACAACTACGGAGGCATTGAGGCGACACGACTGTGTCTAGTCTCGGGCGTCATCATTATTCTGCCCAAGTTCAAGATGTCGAAATTCGATAAGTATAACGGATTAGCTACCCAAATGTCATCTCGTCATGCACTGTTGAAAGATGTCAGTTCACTCACATGAAGACAAAATTTTGATTCACCACTTTAAGATCGCCTAATTGGCATTATTTTATGGCAATGAAGTTTTTCTCTATCAGGTATGAGGTATGGGGAAGGCGCTACGAGGGTGTCAACCTAGTTGAGATGTTCCGGTGAGCCTACTAACCCCACTTCTCCCTTTAGTTACTTGTTCATAAAATGATAGCCTAATCGGCTCGACTACTTATTGGTATATGCAATTATATAGCTCTTAAGTGCACAAATATTGAAACAGTACAAACATAGTATTAATTTGGCATTAGACCATTTGAATTTTCCTATGTGTGAAAAAGGAAGCAGTAGAGACTTTCAAGGAATATACTCAAAGATGCGAAAATGGTAGCTCAGGGGCAACCTCAGTTGATTGATAAGGAAAAGTCATCAATTGGTTATAGGCGTTGTAAATGCTCCATATTACAATAAAATGTTTGAAAGTGCCTCAACAAACTTCTCCAGCATTATAACAATAGGAGAAAAAGTTAAGAGTGCAGTTAAAAGTGGAAGGTTATAAAGTGATGCAGAAGTAGAAGTTAGCACCACTAAAAGCATGATTCTACAAGAAGAAAAGATAAATTGCAGGAGATTAGCTCGGGGCAGGGCATTATTGGCCACACATTGCTACCATCATTTAAACAACTGCACTTTGCTCAGAGTCCTCAATGAAGAAGAAAAAAAAAGTCAACTAGATGCACCAAGTTAACAATCGACAAGGAAAGGGCAACAAAGCACCTTGGTCGTTATCATCGCTAGAAGTACAACTCCATCTGATGAGTTGGTTAATCCGTGCTCACTAAGTCTGAGTTTTACATTTGAAAAATCAAAAGCTATGTGATTGGCTACCCTTAAGATCGGGGCAAGACCTTTGTAATAGGGGCACTTTTTAATATTTGGTTGAAATGAATGTAGTCTTAGTCAACGTGTCTTATTTGTCTTTATGTGGAATGAAATGGATTATTGGTATCCAATATTCAAGTACATGCCTAATGATATTTAATCGTAACAGGTAATATATGATAAGAACATCAGAAGTGAAATCAACATCCAGGTTTGATTTCAAATTTTCATCTCTTGATTTAAGGAGGAGAATTAAAATATGTTATGCTCGAGCATTTGAAAACTAGAATACAAGGGTTGGACAATTATCAAGCCAAAACCTTGGAAGCATCATGAGCCTGCATTTTGTCAACAAAATATGTTTATCCAGACATCATACCCCCATTTTGTGAGTGTAACGATGCATTAGGTTATGCCTAGATTGGATACAAATGTTGTAGAATCAACTATTTTCATTATCAAAATTTGAGTTGGTGTATTGTAAACATCCAACAAAATAATCAAGGTTATGGCAGTCGTGGAAGGCTACCATTTGTTTACACATCAACTGGGGCAGTTTCTCTTCATTTAGTATATAGGCAGAAGCCATTTTTCCTCATCAAGGATTATATACCATTTTTCTGAATATGACTACATTTGAAGACGGAGCTTTCGTTGCAGTTCATAGGATGTCCGTTGTCTTATCTTGCAGAAGAGAATCAGCTTCGAAGATGGCCTTCTCATTTTATTAAAGATTATCAAGGACAATTATACAGAAGATCTTCTCTTATGAAGTATTTAAGGTTTGAAGAAGGACTTTAACCTTTGAAGTTGAAAAGATTAAGGTTTTAAGTTACAAGGCCACTTTGTCTTTTATGGATCCACCTTCTTTTTACCATCGATCTTAAAGACTAGAGATGATGTTTTATTTGGAAAATAATCGCTCCAAGGAGATTGTCAAGGCAGGATAGAAGCCAGATTACAACTCCAGTTAATGGTACCTGATTACCAGTTATTATGGAAAAGAAAACGAGCTATTTTGTATGCTTTAACTTGTTTTCTTCTTTTGAAAAGAATCTAGAGAAAGGTTTAGCAAATAGACCATTTAAATAGGCATATTTTAGAAAGAATATATATGCATACATATATTCACCATTAAAACAAGCATATATATGCATACAATATTCACCTTTAAAATAAGCATATTTAACAAAGCATATACATGCATACATGCACTCATGAATGACATTTATCCCTATGTTTTTTTTTTGCTTCGATGGCGCTTATTTTATCCCTGGCCTCTAGCTCATTTATTTCTTGTCATGAGGCGCTTGTTTTATCCTTGGCCCTTGACACCCTATTGCTGCGATGATGCTTGTTTTATCCCTGGCCTCCAGCTCATTTATTCTTTGTCACGAGGCGCTTGTTTTATCCCTGGCCTCTAGCTCATTTATTCTTTGTCATGAGGCGCTTGTTTTATCTCTGGCCCTTGACACCATATTGGTGCGATGATGCTTGTTCTATCCCTGGCTTCCAGCTCATTTATTCTTTGTCATGAGGCGCTTGTTTTATCCCTGGTCCTTGACACCATTAATATATTTGAAGCATTTTATCCCGATAAAATAGTGGCTACACCTTCGTCCACCTTCTAATTCTATAAGGATGTACGACGGGAGGCATGCTGTAGCCACCTATTTTTGTCCTATTTGTTTTACTTCTTTCCCATTGTGTGTTAATTTTGGGTTTAAAAAAATAATAAGTGAATAATTAAATAAAATATTTTGAATAATTAATCTTAAAAAAATTAGTAATAAAAATAAAAGAAAATAAAAAAAGGGTTTTGTTTAAGGTAAATATATATATATGTATAGAAGGAAAGCATCTTGGAAAAATCTTTCTTTTTTTTTAAAAAAAAATTCGTATTAAATTTTTGAAATTTTTTTCTCATAACTCCATTTTATTTTTTCCTTTTAAAACGAATTAATTACTTTTTTCCTATATTAAAAACATTTTGTGACTATAAATTCTAGGTTTAATCTTTGAATGTGGGGAGGAGATTTTTTTTAGGAAGAAACCATAGATCTAGTACGAAAAAAAGAGAGTATACAAAAGAAAATAAAAGAGTTCTTTTACAAAAAAAAAAAAAAAAAAAAAAAAAAAAAACAAACGCATACAACATAAGGTTTAGCTTTTGTGGAGGTTGTATTTGGTAGGACATTTTGTCCCGAGGATCCACACCTCAAACAACGAACGACCTTTGAGTTCCGGGTTCCGACTTTAATCTTTTCCGTTTGGAGCACCTACAAGTGATAAAAGAGGAAAAAGAGTAAACAACATTCTTCCCTCATCACTTCCATTTTTTTTTTTGTTTATGCTTTAGATCTATCGATTTTTTGTATTTATCTGGATTTATTTTATTTATTTAATTTTTTTTATATATGTGCATCTTCTTAAAAGTTCTTTACTGTCCTTAAAAAAAGAGGCAAAAGTTAAAAAGAGTGATTACCATACCTTTGAATGATTTGCTCGATTTGCTCTTACTATGTTTAAAACAAAATGGTCACGGTTTGAATTACCTAAAAAAAGGAGAACAGAAGAGGAGTTTTATGTAAAAAAAAAAAAGGGAAGAACAAAGAGGGAGCAAGAATTTTTTTTTGGAGGAAAAGAAAAAAAAATGTTGAAGTAGAAGGGAAGTCAGGTTTTAAAATGGGAAAGAAAATATTTGTTGGGAAAGGAAAAGATTTGTTTAAAAAGTTAAAATTTTAGAAGTGTTTAAAAAAAAAAGAGTTTTAAAAATATATATATAAAGTTAAGTTTTAAATTAATCGTACTATTATTATTTTATTTATTTATTATTACTATTTTCTTCATATATTTTGTGTAGTCATCCATCAGTTCACACTTTTCTAGTTGTTTTTTTTCTTTTCTTTTTGTCTTTTAGTCATTTGTTTATTATTATTATTATTGTTTTTTTTAAAAAAAATAAAAAAGTAAAAGTAATTGATGGGACATCAGACCATCATTTTCTTTATTATTATTAATCTATTACTATTCTTATTATTTTGTTTTAATAAGTTATACTATTAGTATCTTTTATTTATTTTTGCTTGTTTAATTAATTAATTTATAATATGTAAATATATTTTACTTCTCTTGAGTAGTGTTTTCTAATTTTCAATGTTTTATTTTATTTATCTCTTATCATTGTTGTTAGTTTAATATATTATTGCTTTAATTGGTAAATTGCATTGTTGTTTAATTTTTCTATTTCGTAATCTTTTTTTTAAAAAAGACCGACGATGGAATTTAGAAAATTTGGGAGTCCGATTTTCTAAAATTCTTGAGGTGAGGAGTCGATTCTTTGGGAGTCCGAGATCGATCTCCAATATATTTTATTAAAATTTTAATATTTACTTAGTTAATCGTTATGTTATGTTTTGATTTCTATTTGAAATTTATCAAATTTTTTATTTAAATCCTTTTTATAACTCTTTATAAATCATTTAAATTTTTCTTACAACCTTTTTTCCAGCCTTTAAAAAAAATTAATCTATTATTTCATAAGGTTTCCTAATCAATTTTTTTTTTTTTTAAATAACCTACTGTTTTCTTAAAAAAATTCTCACGATGGAATCTAGAAATATCTAGCCGTCCGTTTTTCTAGATTCTTGAGGTGAGGGATCATATCTTTGGGAGTCTGAGATCTTGATTCCAAGAAAAAATAAATTTAATTAATATTTAAAAAAATCTTTTATTAAAGACTATTCCTATAACGGATTTGAGAAATTGTAATATCTTCTCAATTTGTTGAGGTGATGAGTTTTTCCTTAATTCTAGTGTAGCCTAATTGATGGAAATATGCTCCACTTGTTTTATGGGATCATTATTTCAAACATTGGAGTAATGAGGGGTGAAATAAGACATTTATTTTTTTAAAAAAATTCTTCCCTAAATGATTTCTTTAAAGAATAATTTTTAATTCAAGATTTAAAATTTGGCCACCGTTTTCTAAACGGGTGTTGTGGGGTGCTAACACCTTCCCCATACACAAACGACTCTCGAACCCAACTCTAGTTTTTTCGCATACCATTTTATTGATTTTCATTAAAAATTATTTACTTTATTTTCGGTGTCCAATCACACCGTAAAAAAGATTGGTGACGACTCTTTTTATTTTCTTTTTTTAAATTAACCATTTTTATGGACGTCGGCCGCTCCGCATCGTCTTGGGCACGTGGCGACAGCGTCTATCACACCTATCTAAAAATTTTGTTATTTTGTGTAAATAGTTTCCCTTGTTTTTCTATTTTTTAAAATTTTCCTATTTAATATCAAAATTTTGTTGTAGTGGGACTATATATATATATATATATATATATATATATATATATATATATATATATATAAGAAAAGTTTAAGCATTTGGGAGGCTATAACATCTAGCCTCTCTAAACTCATTTGATATAAAAGTGTAGGGACCAAAATAAAATAAGCATAAAATTTAAGAATCAAAATACAAATTAAAACTAGCTTGAATAACGTGATATGAACCGCCTAAGGCATCACTATATTATTTAATAATTTTGATGTAATTTAATAATTTCTAAATTTATCTTTGTTAATGACTTTTTAAGTAGGGTTATTTTAGACATTTTATTATGAATTATGATAAGTCATTTGGGTTTTATTGGGAAAGTTTGAGACAAGGGACCAAAACTGTGGAAAAATACTATGAAGAGATGCTTTTGTTACTTGAGAATATTAACTTGTATGAAGATGAAGAAACTGTCATGGATCGATTCTACAAATCACTTAATGAGGAGATCATTGATAGGCTTGCTAATCGAGAAGAAATTTGACCTTGTGCAAATTTGGAAAAAATGGTGCATGTTGCCATCAAGATAGAAGACAACTCAAGAAGATCATCAAGGTACACTAAATCTAAGTCTAGTTTCAATATCAACACATTAGTGAAAAAAAAATAATGTACCTATCATATACGAGCATTTGGAAAAGGTGGAGTAGTAAAGAAAAGCTTGCTTATGTTACATCTACACATGATAATGATGTTTCGTCTTGTAGATCATTAGAGAGCAAGGAATTACATGGTTGTAATCTTACTACTATTGTTGAACCATTTTTAGGAGAAGCAGGTGTTAGTAGTAGGGGGTAGAGGAAGTAGATAGTAATGAACTTGAAATAGAATACTTTGTGCTAACATTACTAGTTCATTAGAGCCCAAAGTAACAATTGATCCTCCTATTGTATCATTGCTTCCTAGAGAAGAAAAATGTGATGTGTGTGAGTTGGAGGAAAAAAGGCATGAGACCGAAGCAAAAGCAATAGAAATATATGAAGAAGAAAAATGTGCAAACATAGATGTGAGAGAAAAGTATGTGAAAAATACTTCGTCTAGAGATAAAAATGAGAGAAAAGCCAAAAATGCAAGTTTGAAATTGTGAGATTACTTGGTTCTTGTTTACAAACATAGCATTCAAGACTTTTTAAGCAAACGAGTTTGTTGTCTAACAAGTGAGCTTCAACCAAGTTTGCCTAGTTTCTCTTTTGAATTTTTCAGGAGGTTAAAGTATTGACTTTGAACCAAAGCTCAAAGAATGACCCTAGTTCTTTTGATTGTCACAAATTGAATGAAGATTTGAAGGACCGATATTCTTTCCAATATAGATGGAATCCAAAACAGTGCCAACCCTTGACATCTCATGACTACAAGGTTGCTTTACAAGGGAGACCATCCAAGAGAGGTGCTAGGAAATTGATATCATTTTCTTCCCATGACTTTAAAACTGATTTACAAAGCTTTGATTTGGATTCGAGGACGAATACTTCAAAAGGAAGAGAGGATGATATGAACCACCCAAGGCATCAAATATTATTTAATAATTTTGATGTAATTTAATAATTTCCAAATTTATCCTTGTTAATGACTTTTTAAATAGGGTTATTTTAGACATTTTACTATAAATTATGATAAGTCATTAGGGTCTTCTTGAATGAGAATTCTTTGGTAGATGAAAGAGTTTCATTTCGCCACTTTTTGCAATTCTGGAATCAAGGTTGCATGCCAAGAACATTCAGGTAAGTCTGACCATCTTGCTTGTGAAGTGTTCGAACTTGGAGTAAGGAACTAGTTCTCCTTATCTCTTGGTCTTCGATCAAAAGGTAGTCCAATTCTAATCTTTTCCTTTAGATTGACATCAATTGATTTGGGAGTTTTAGGTTTGTTGTTAGAGGTTCAACAATTAGGTTCCTAATTTACAAATTGCTATGGTTTTCATATCATAAGGATTAGTGTTTTATGATATAGGGAAGTATTTTTTTTTTAAGAAGACTTCCCGATGCGTGTGTTTTTTTTTAATATTAAAAATGAATATTAGTTCAATTAGTTAAACCACATAATTAATGTTTAAACTATATATCAAATAACTTATGTAGGTTTTTTTTCTCTTTTCTTTTTTTTTATTTTAAAAAAACATACCTTCCATTAATTGAAGAAGGTATAAGGCTGGTAAATATGAGCCAACTATAAATGAGTTACGTTGCTCTAAATTTATTTATTTTATTAGATCCTTAATTAGATTTTTATGTGTTGGAGATTAACTCTATCACAACCTTATTTATCTTATAAGATTTTTTAGGTGCTTGTTATTTTTTAATTGAGAGTTCTAATATGACTTAGTGCGCTATGAGATACAAATTTGCTTAAATGTTCATTTCTCTTCCTAATTAATATACAAATTAACAAAAAATTAACTCCAACATACACAACAATAATATTTAACCACAAACCAATAATAAAATCACAAAACCTAAATAAAAAATCATATCTAAAATATATCCCCAAATCTTTTACAAAAAAATTAATAATAAAAACGAACAATGCATGACCAACAAGACATCAATTAGTCTAAAGAACTAAACCAAACATGTAAATCACACACATAAATGTAAATCTCAACAATCATATTAAGTTTTTCTAAATAATTTAACAAAAAAATTTAAATCACACCACATGAAGAAAAAACAACAACAACAAATAAAATTACATCAAATTAAAAATTAAACAAAATGTAAATCTAAACAACAATACCAAATTTTCTAAATATCTTATGGAATACTTACAGAGAAATAGGGAGACTAGCGGCGAGCGGCGGGTGACTGGCGGCGAGCGGTAGATGGCAACGAGTGGCAGGCGGCGAGCGGCTGACGTTGGGCGAGTGGCAGAGGCGGCGAGCGGGAGAGGGAAAGTTTGAGAGAGGGAAGAAGAAATTTTTCTGCAGCAAGAGGGAGAGGGAGGGGCGGCGGCGATCGACTGCAAGAGAGGGAAGAAATGTTTTGAGAATATGAGGGAAAGGGAAAATAAAATTAGGGATTTGTATGTAGTTTTGCCGACGCCATAAGTGATGCGTCGGTATAGCCCACCATATGCCGACGCCGATTAATATGTCATCGTCATTGATTTCATTTTTACCGATGACAATAATCAACCGACGGTAGAGGACCATTTATGCCGACGCTAATTTAAATGTCGTCGGCATAAGCTCCTCTCTACCGACGCCTACATTTCTACCGTCGGCAGAGCTGTTTTTAGCCAATGGAGCTTTGAACCGTCGGTAGAGCCAGTCTTTGCCAACGCCATTTTGAGGCGTCAGCATGATTTTCGTCGGCATAGGTAAATTTTCTTGTAGTGAAAGTTTAATGTTTAACAAAGTGATCAACAACATATTAATTGAACTATAGAATTTTAGAATGAAAATTGAAGTTTTTATTCTTCATAAAGAAATTATGGAATTATTTCAAAATGAAGCTTGCTTGATAATTCAAAATATTTTTTTTTTGACGACGAGATAGGATTGTTATCTTGAAACTTATATTTAAATTATGAGTATGTAATTTTTGTTAGTTCGTGAATTTTTATATTATTATTATTACTTTACGATGCTAAATACTCTTCAATGAAATCATAAATAATGCATTTCTACTTTATTATATTATAATTATAATTATTTCATTGTTTTGGTTAAGTCTTTGATTAAAAGTGATGTTATATAAATTTCTAAAAGACTTAAGAGTTCTAATGAATTTTCTATCTACATATATATTTTTTTTTTCTATTTTTCATGTGTTTGCATAGATAAAAAATTCAGGTCATTTGAGAAAGTGATGTTCTACCTTTTAATTGAACCAAAATTTGAATTTAACATTTTTTTATTTCTTGTGTTAGGAGAACTAACCATGACAATAATAATGATGGCCAACGTATATCTTAATTAAATCAAATTTCATAAATTCATATTATAAAGATCATAAATTAAGTGTAAATTAGATGTCCATGCTTAGTGTCCATTGGCCATGTGTCAATCATATATTTATCTATGTATTATCCATGTGTCTCAAAATCACCCACTATTAAAGTCCATGTAATCCACCTCTTACTTGACAAATTGCCTATAAATAGTGGCATTTTGTGAATTTTATGAGACACACACATTGGTGAGAAATCCAAAAAATTTGGAAATAGTAGAGAAATTTGGAGAGTTTTTTTTATTTAATTATATTATTATTATATTATATTTCTCCAATATTTGTATTGTTGTGGTGCCCGTTTTTCTCCTCGATTTTACAACACGTTATCAGCACGAGTTCTTATCGTTTTCTCCGCTGAAGGTAAGTCCTCGAGGTAAGTCGTTTTTATGTTTATTATAATTAAAAGTTATTTTGTATGTCTAGTATATATTAAATTTCTAATATAAATATAATGTTTTTGTGATAGTGTTACCATGACAAATCTACGAAATTAGAATTCGCAACCCTTGACATTAATGGCAATAATTATTTGTCATGGGTGCTCGATGCTGAAACTCACCTGGATGCTATGAACCTGGGAGAAACACTTAAGGAAGGAAATACGACATCCAGTCAGGAAAAGGCAAAAGCCATGATTTTCCTTCGTCATCCTCCACGAGGGATTAAAAATGGAATATTTAACCGTAAAAGATCCTCGTATCTTGTGGAAGAATTTGAAAGAAAGATATGATCACCAGAAAACGGTTATTCTGCCTAAAGCTCGTTATAAATGGATGCATTTGAGGCTTCAAGATTTCAAATAAGTAAGTGATTACAACTCCGCATTATTTAAGATCAGTTCAAAATTGTTGTTATGCGGAGAGAAAATTACTGATGCATATATGTTAGAGAAGCATTTTCTACTTTCATGTCTCGAATATGCTCCTGCAGCGCAATATTGAGAGAAAGGTTTTAAAAAATATTTGAATTAATTTCATGTCTTCTCGTGGCTGAACAAATAACGAGTTATTTGAAAAACCATGAATCTCGACCAACTGGAACAACACCATTCCCTGAAGTGAATGTTGTGAATTTTAATCATGGTCGAGGTCGAGGTCGTGACTGTGGCAGAGGAAGAAACAATTATTACTTTCGTGGTGGTCATTTTAATCATCCAAATTTCAAAAGAACCACACGAAATGATGATCATAAAGGAAAAGCTCTAGAAGATAAGATTCAGAGGTGATGAACATAAAGCTTCCGATGCGGAATGATTGGCATTGGTCACGTGTTTGTCGTACATCGAAACACCTAGTTGATCTTTATCAAGCATCCCTGAAGGAAAAGGAAGAATGTGGAAGCAAATTTGTGCATACCAGGATAATGATATATTTGATCCATCCCATATGACAAATTTGGATGTAGCAGACTTCTTTGAATCTCCTGAAGAGAAGATTGGTACAGTAGATGGAACGGCAAGTGTTTCTTTTGATTTTGAAATATTTTAGAATTAATGTTGTTTGCTTTTCTATCTTTATGTTCTTTTAGCTAAGGTTAAATTTCATATTCAAGTTTCTCTCTTATTGTAATTATTTTTGTTTAAATGAAGAATCATGGACAGTTTTCATATTGGAGTGACTCAAAAATGAAGAATGAAGGTATTGTCTGGCAGACTGTGCAACTACACATACAATACTTACAAGTAGAAAATATTTTCCAAACTACAATGCTGGACAAAGTCAATACAATCAGGTACTGCAAACCTAATGAATGATTTGGAAAAGCAAATATTATTTTACCTAGAGGAACAAAATTACAATTGACAATGCATTGTTCTCTAGTCAATCAAAAGAAATCTACTAAGTTTAAAGATATACATTGCAATGGTTATCATATTGAGACGGATAGAAAGAATGAGATAGAATATCTTTATATCATATCTATTGTCTCATATGAAAAACGTATACTGGAAAAGTTGCCTACTTTATCTTCTGGATTATATTATACTCATATACGAGTAATCGAAACATATGCAACAATGAACCTGAAGTTCATGAATCCAGATATATTTGCTATTTGGCATGATAGATTAGGTCATCCAGGATCTATAACGATGAGAAGAATAATTGATAATTCATATAGATATCCATTAAAGAGCCAGAAGATTCTTCAATCTAATGAATTGTCATGTGATGCTTGCTCTCAAGACAAATTAATAATTAGACCACCACTAGCTAAAGTGGGGACTGAATCACCTACATTTTTGGAACAAATTCATGGTGATATATGTGGACCTATTAACCCACCTAGTGGACCATTTAAATATTTTATGGTATTAATAGACGCATCCAGTAGATGGTCGCACGTATGCTTATTATCAAGTCGAAACCTTGCATTTGCAAGATTACTTGCTCAGATAATTAAGTTAAGAGCACAATTTCTTGATTATTCAATTAAGACCATTCATCTTGATAATGCTGGTGAATTTACATATCAAGCTTTGTATTATTGTATGTCAATTGAGATAAATGTTGAACATCCTGTAGCTCATGTTCATACACAAAATGGTTTAGCAGAATCATTCATAAAACGTTGAATTAATTGCTAGACCATTACTTATGAGAGCTAAACTACCTACATCTGTATGGGGTCATGCTATTTTGCATGCAGTGTCACTTGTATGCATTAGGCCGGTAGCTTATCATAAGTACTCGCCATTACAATTAGCTTTTGGTCAGGAGCCAATTTTTCCATCTAAGAATTTTTGGATGTGCAGTATATGTTCCATTGCCCCACAACGTACTAAGATGGTCCTCAAAGGAGGTTAGGGATATCTGTTGATATGATCCCCATCATTATTAAGTATCTTGAACCCCTGACGGGTGATGTATTTACTGCACGATTTGCTGATTGTCATTTTAATGAGACAAATTTCTACATTAGGGGGAGGAATTAAGAAGTTGGAAAAAGAAATTACATGGAATGCATCTTTATTATCTCATTTAGATCCTCGTACCGATCAATGTGAACTTGAAGTTCAGAAAATAATTCATTTGCAAAATATAACAAATAAGTTACCAGATGCATTTAAGATGCAAGAAATAACTAAATCACATATACCTCTGTAAATGTCCCATCAAAATTGATATCCCAACGCAGCAATTGTCACTAATAGTCTGGAACACGCCAGAAGCGTGGTAGATCAAGGTTCTAAGATAAAAATCCCGAAAAAAAAATAGTCTAGCCAAAAAGACTTGGTTGAGAATGTAAACACTCATGAAGAAATCTTTGACATGACTAGTGAAGAAGGTGAAATACCTAAAGATAATAATGAGATTTCAATAAACTATATCATGACAGGAAAAAGATGGAACTGAACTAATGTAGTTATTGACAACATTTTTTCATATAATGTTGCTCTTGATATTATATCTGAAAATGAAGATTCTGAACCAAAATCTGTTGAAGAATGTCGACATAGAAAAAATTTGCTTAAGTGGAAAGAAGCAATTGAAGCAGAATTAAACTCACTTTCAAAACTTCAGGTTTTTGGACCAGTAGTCCAACACAGAAGATGTCAACCTGTGAGATACAAATGGTATTTGTGAGAAAAAGAAATGAAAAAAATGAGGTCGTAAGATATAAAGCAAGACTAGTTGCACAAGGATTTTCGCAAAGACCTGGTATTGATTATGAGGAGACATATTCTCCAGTGGTGGATGCAATTACACTAAGATTTTTAATT
Source organism: Lagenaria siceraria (assembly GCA_002890555.2). Classification (NCBI taxonomy): domain Eukaryota; kingdom Viridiplantae; phylum Streptophyta; class Magnoliopsida; order Cucurbitales; family Cucurbitaceae; genus Lagenaria; species Lagenaria siceraria. Next base: position 25,082,434 of record CM016485.1, on the reverse strand, counting down.
GGTCTAACTGTATATAAAAATCTAGATATGCATCTTATGGATGTAGTCACGGCATATTTATATGGATCTCTTGATAATGATATTTTTATGAAAATCCCGAAAGGATTTAAGGTACCTGAAACATATAAATCAAATTCTCGAGAATTATATTCAATAAAGTTACAGATCACTATATGGATTAAACACTCAGGACGAATGTGATAATCGTCTAAGTGGATATTATTGAAAGAAGGATATCAAAAAATCCAATATGTCCGTGTGTTTTTATAAAGAAATCACAGTCAGGTTTGCCATTATAACTGTATATGTTGATGACTTAAATATAATTGGAACTCCTGAAGAGCTTTCAAAGGCGATAGAATATCTTAAGAAAGAATTTGAGATGAAAAATCTCGGAAAAATAAAATTTTACCTTGGATTGCAAATTGAGCATTAGCAATGAGATATTGTCCATCATCAACTTACCAGAGAAATTCTGAAAAGATTCTATATGGATAAGCACATCCATTAAACATTCAATGGAAGTTCGTTCACTAGATGTAAGAAAGACATATTTCGACCTCGCGAGATAATGAAGAACTTCTTGGTCCTAAAGTACCATATCTTAGTGCAATTGGTGCACTTATGTATCTTGCTAATAATACAAGACTAGATATTGCATTTTCGGTAAATTTATGAGCTAGATATAGTTCTTCTCCAACAAAAAGACATTGGAATGAAATTAAACATATACTTCTTATCTCCGAGGAACGATCGGTATGAGTTTGTTTTACTCAAATAAATCGAATTTTGATTTAGTTGGTTATGCAGATTCTGGATATTTATCTGATCCACACAAAGCGAGATCTCAAACAGTTATCTATTCACATGTGGAGAACTGCTATATCATGGCGATTGGTGAAACAAACTATAACGGCTACTTCCTCAAATCATGCCGAAATTCTTGCAATTCACGAGGCTAGCAGAGAATGTGTATGGATAAGATCAATGTCTCAACATATTCGTGAAACATGTGGCTTGTCTTCTAGTAAAAGTCTTCCGACAATATTATACGAAGACAATACAGCATGTATAGCCCAAATCAAAGGAAGATATATTAAAGGAGATAGAACAAAGCATATTTCACCCCAGCTTTTCTATACTCATGATCTTGAAGAAATGGCGCATCAATGTACACCAAAATTATTCGAAGGATAACTTGGCGGACTTTTTACAAAATCATTATCAACCACAATTTTGAAAATTGGTACACGACATTGGAATGCGGCAACTCAAAGATCTTAGTGATGTTTCCATGAGGGGAGCAGATGTTGTATTCTTTAAGCGTATTAAACTATATTAAATATGTACTCTTTTCCCTTCACTAGGATTTTTTCCATTGGGTTTTTCCTAGTAAGGTTTTAACGAGACATATTTCATATATATTGGGCATCTAAGGAGGAGTATTATAAATATCATAAATTAAGTGTAATTAGATGCTCATGCTTGTGTCCATTGCCATGTGTCAATATATTTATCTATGTATTATCCATGTGTCCCAAAATAACCCACTATTAGTGTCCATGTAATCCACCTCCTACTTGACAAATTGCCTATAAATAGTGGCATTTGTGGATTTTATGAGACACATTGGTGAGAAATTCAAAAAAATTGGAAATAGTGGAGAAATTTGGAGAGTTTTTTTTTATTTAAGTTATTTTTTATTTTTATTATTTTATATATATAGATATATTATATTATATTATATTTCTCCAATATTTATATTGTTGTGGTGCCCGTTTTTCTCCTCGATTTTACAACAAAAGGATCTATTATTTGTATCATAAATATCTCAGATTTTTATTTAGATTTATTCTGACATTTACTCTAATAATAATATTTGTGCTATTTATGTAGGAGGAAAATAAATTTTGAGTCGTATTCCTCCTCTAAAACATGGAAGAGCAAAATGAGTAAGCATAAAAAATATTTCTAAGTTAGTTGCTATTTATGTTGTTCGTTCATTACTCTTTAATTTTATGTCATATATTTATATTTCCATAAAACTAATTTATTCAACATTTATATGTCACAATCAAAATTTTGTTCCTGAAATAACATATATATAATTTTAGCCATTAATATTTTTTAATAGAAATTTTTACAAATAAAAAAAATGTCAAACTATTTACAGAAAATAGCAAAAAAAATACGAATAGACTTCTATCAGCATCTATCAGTGATAGACTTCTATTAACGTCTGTCACAACTATCTAAAAATTTTGTTATTTTGTAATAGTTTTTCATTATTTTTTTTATTTTTAAAAATTCTCCTTATTAAATTACAATTTAAAATTTATTATAAACATTTATGTAAAAAAAATAAAAATTAAGCCACGTGAGTGTCTCCTACCTAGTTTTTAAAGTGTGTATATATTTTAGAAGAGATGAAAAGTATATTTTTCAGTAAATATAATTCATTGATCTTTTAAATAAAAAGAAAACAATATATATATATATGTTTATTTTAAGTTAAAAAAAAAAAAGGTAAAATGCGAAAGGATAGAAGGTAGCGAGGCGGTGGGCGTTTGCAGAGAGACGGAGGAAGGTGAAAAGAGTCGTTGGTTTAATCCGAGTGACGACGAACATCAGCCGTTGAGATCATCGTCGTATCAGAAAGTTCCGATGGAAGCATATTTTCCGATGCCGTGAAAACTATTCAAATTTCAAATTACAACGGTCGGAAATTTGGCCCTATAAATCACACCCCGCTCCCGCACAAATTCAATCCTCCCTCCATTTTTATTTGCTCTGTTTTGATTCATCCACCATGTCTTTCCGTACAACTCTGTCCCTCCGATATTGTATTCGCAGCAACCCCAACGGCAGCGTGGCCTCCGACGATCAACCATTGCAATTCGTTGAACTCCGATTGAGGTGTTTCAGAGAGTCAGTGTTTACACCTTCTCACCAAATCCTCCAACAAACTTCCCCAACTCTAATTTTCGATGCTCTGTTTCCGTTCCCTCTGCGAGAGCTTGAAGACCCACCCTTCCTCTCCCACTTCTTCCTCCTTCGCTTTCTCTCTTCCTTCCACCTCCCCGAGGCCGCATGTAACGCCATCTTCCACAAGATCTCCTCCTTCGCCCTCCGAATGGCCGCCGGCAACCTCAATCTCAACTTCCATATCATCGTCGCTATCGATTTTGTGCATACGCTCTGGGTGGACCTGGACCCAGCAGTGCTTGTTCCACAAGATTCGCCGCCGGTGAGAAAAGGGGCGCCAGCATGGGTGATGGAGCGGGTAATGAAGGAGAAATATGATGGGAATGGACGGGAAGAGGAGGGAGATCAGTGCAGCGTTTGTTATGAGGAACTCCATGGGGAAAAGGAGGAGGTGACAAGAATGCCGTGTGGGCATGTGTATCATAAGTCGTGTATCCTCAAATGGCTTAAGATCAATAATTCATGTCCTTTGTGCAGAAGGGAATTAGAATGAAGAATAAGACAAAATCCAAATCCTGATCAACTTGAATTCAACACGTTTATTTTTTTTATTTTTTTTTTTTTTTTTTTTTGTTAATATGAATGTAATGTTTGTAATGAAAATTAAAATTACATTGCAATAGATAGAACTAATCACCTTGAATGAAGCTTCCATTCTCAATTTCTATGTCTGCTCCTGGGAATTAGTGGATAATTATGAAATTGATTTTCTTCATAATCTTTGATTTCGATTGATGATTGAGGTGAGTTCTTGATTTTTCTCTTTGATTCTGAATTATTTTTATTGATTAATATTCTGCATGTGAATAAAAAGGAAATTAAAGTAAGAAACGAAGGAAAGTGAATTTTTGTTGAAGTAATTAACTTGCTCAAGTCTATTGATGTGTGTGGGTGTTGAAGTGATTATGATTCTACAACCAAAGTTTAAAATATCGAGATTTTAATTTTATATTTTAATTTTATGAAAATTTCGAAAAGAATATCGATTTCGATGGATATTTTTAAAAAGTTATAAAAACAAAATATTTAAAAAAGATTAAATTAATAAATAAACATTTTAAGATCTTCAAATAAATTATTATATTTTTATATTAGTAGCATTTTGATATTTATTTTTTGTGTTTTGTAGATTTTGTTACGATATAATATGAACATCGATTCACCCTTCATGTCAATGTCAAACGGATGAAAACGTAAAAATATGAATTAAAATATCCATGTGTTGACGAAAATTTAATATAATGCGACTATAAACGCATTTTATTTTAAACAAAACTTACCTCCTGAGTGTATCCTGTATCTACAGACTCCCACGTGGCGCAATCATATTGGTCACATTTTTTTCTTTTAATTTTTTTTTTTTAAGGATTTAAATCACTATTTTACACTTCCTTAATTAGACCATAAAATAAGAGAAAGAGAGAAAAGAAAACAGGGAGAAAAAACTAATTTGCTTGTGAAATTTGCTTTAATTTTGATATTTCAAAGTATGAAGTGGAAATTAATAGTCTTAATTAAAATTTAGGTGTTGGCTTAAACTTCAATTTTGTGAAAGAAATTAGCTTCATCTTCTTCTTTTAAAAACAAAAAGAAACCAAAACGTAGAAAATATGTATATGATTGCAGTTTTAGTGTTTCATATTCTTGTAGTTATACTATCCTATATGAATTCAATTCTAATGAATGTTTTGAATGATCTTATTTAATAGTTGACGGAGAAATTACAAATAATAGAGGAAAATGAAGTAAATATTAAGACAAACATTAAACAATTAGATTGAGACGCGGATATCTCGCTCTCTTTAAAGAGATTCAAGCCCACTACAGTGTGTATTGAAATTCTTAATATCAACCACCGGTGCAACAAATATTTTCTGGTCGGTCCTTTTTAGAATATAACAACCCAACTGAAACATTGTGTAGCTCAAATCACTCTATACTACACTGAAAGGTTGAGCTCAAAGCTCCACAACTAAACACATTCTTTGGTCAATTGCTCTTACAAGAGCTAATGAGAGAAAGTAAGAGCAAGAATTTTACAATATAGTAAAATGACAAAAAGTTTATCCATCTCACTGTATTCTTTTTGCTATATTTGTAAATAGTTTCATTATTTTGTCATTTAAAACAATTGTTCTAAATTTTAGATCTAAAAATTTAATATATAATTAATGTAATTTGTTTAACATTTCTTCAATTCACAACAAATACGTTTCTCTTTAATTTAATAATAAAAGCCTCTTTTAATTTTCTAAATTTTCATTATAAGTTAAAAATTATAAAAAAATTATTAAAAATGTAACAACAATACCCTTTTATTATTATAGAGAAATTTTTACAGATAGAAAAAATTTCAAACTATTTACAGAAAACAGCAAAAAAAACACTGATAAACATCGATAGACTTCTATCATTTCTATTACTGATAGACCCTGATAGACTTCTATCAGCGTTTATCACAACTATCTAAAAATTTTGTTATTTTGTGTAAATAGTTTTCCTTATTTTTCTATTTTTAAAAATCCCCCTTTATTATATTATACGCTATTTAAGTTCTAAAAACCTTTCTTCACATGAGTAGTCGTTGAATATATATACCTGACTATGATGAGTTTTTGTTTGTGCATAAAGAAGGGAAAAGAGAGCAAGAAATAGAAAATATGCATAAATGGCAGCAAAGCTGATGAAAAATAGCTTTTGAATATTCACATTGTATTAAATAAAAAAAATACTTAGACATACTCACACACTCACATTTAACTTAAATATTAATTGCATCCAAATAACTTGTTTTGAATATTAATTATATTTATTTTTAAAAACTTCATTTTTTTCCAGAATTTAAAGATAATAATATATCCTATTATTTAATAAAAAATTACTATAAATAGAAAAAAAATTAAACTATTTACAGATTATATAGAAAATTTTTACTATCTATCAGCGATAGACCGCGAGCGATATAATTCTATCGGTGTCTATCATGGTCTATCGTTGATAGACAGTAAAATTTTTCTATATTTATAAATAGTTTGACTCATTTTTCTATATTTGAAAACAACCATTATTTAATTAAAACAAATATTGCTTTTATAGTTAATAAAATTAAAATTTTAAAAATATTTGAAACTAACATAAAAATAATCTACTAAAAGGATTTGTGAAGCTAAATGTTTTGCTTATTATTATTTTTTTTTTAAAAAAAAAAACTTATTCTCCATTCGTTTGATCACAAATAGACTCTCTTATTTCTTTTTTTTTTTTTCTTTTGTTAAAATAGAGTGGAGGAAATTTGAACCACATATCTTTTGGTTGCTAACATATATTGTATGTCAGTTGCGTTGTGCATGCTCTTTTGGTTTTTTTTTTTCATCATAATTTGTTAATAATAGAATCTTGGGAAAATTAACTTTTTAATCCCCAAGTTTTGAACGATATGTGCGTTTAGTTCCTAACTTTTATAAATGTACCTTTTTAGTCCTCAAGTTTATAAGAATATGTCCATTTGATCCCTATGTTTTCAAAATGTACATTTTTAGTCCCTGAGTTTTTAAAAATAGGTTTAAGATGTCCCTCAAATAATTTTTTATTATTATTTTAAATAATTATATTACATTTTAAATTAGAAGAATACTTTTTAAAACCCATCTCCTCTCTAAAACTATTTTTTTTCTAATTTTATATATCATATAACTATTTTTAAAAAATCAAAGAAAAAAAATATTTGAAGGACCTTTTAAACCTATTTTTAAAAACTCAGGGATTGAAAAGGTATATTTTAAAAACTCATGGACCAAATTGACCTATTCTTATAAACTTGGGGAATAAAAAGATACATTTTTAAAACTCATGGACTAAATACACATATTATTCAAAATTTAGGGACTAAAAAGGTAATTTTTCCTAGAATCTTTTGTTATGGTGAAAAATATATGAATTTTACCTTAAAAAATTGTTCACAATTGTAAAAGTCTTATCTCTCTCTATTGCTATTATTATTTTATAATTGATGAGGTTTCTTTATAAGAACAATAGCAATACAACAATAAAACTAATTTGAGATAGATCATTATTATTGAATTTGAAAAACTACGCGGTAAAATATTAGAAGTACAGTTATTTCACATCGGTTAAATTCTTTTTGTATTCTCTAGTTTGAGAGTGGGAAAAAGGTGTGAGTAGTCGGAAGCTTTGAAAGAGTATTATTGTAATTGGGATCTGTTCGCACGAGGGTTCCTGAGAAACTTGTTTCGTGGAGTTGAACTGTGTTTATATAAGTTTGATGCGGATGTGGTTCGATCTCTAGTACTTGATCCTCTGATTATCTCTCAACTGTACGCGTACGCTTGATGTATGGGAGCGGAGCGTGGATGCACGTGAAGTTGAAGACTTGGATGGATGATGGATGTATGTATTCCAAGGAGCTTCAGTCTTCAAGTGTGTGGTTCAGCTTCAGGAGTTAGGGAGTCTTCTGATTCTAGGGAGAATTCTCTCCCAGCTCTCTGAGTGTAAAATTTCTGAACCTTGTAAATGAGGAGAACTTCTCTATTTATAGAGTTCTCAGGTGGACTTTATGGGCTTGGGCTTGACTGGTCCATGGGCCTGGCCCATTGGGCCCAACTAATTGGATTTGGGCCTTTGGGCCATTTGGGTCAAATTAAGTCTATTTTTGGACTTAATTAAATTTTAGCTCAAACATTAATAATTAATTGAACCAAAAATAATTAATTTGATCCAACGATGAGGACAGAGACACGTGGCACCATCGAGGTTGCCAATTTTCGTCTTCAATTTCAATTTAGGACACATGTAACATTCAATTAGTCCCAAATTTAATTATTTTATAATTTCGCCATTAATTTGGTAAATGACGTGGCAATTTGTGATTGGTCCAAAATTCTCCTTCAACAGGATCATGTGATTGTAACAATTTTCACATCGTGGATTTTTCTGGTCGGTGATTTTTCTTCGAGCTGTAAATTTTCTACGTTAATTCTTGTGTTTCCAATTTTTATTGCTCCCTCTCTTTTAATTTCTTACGATAGAAGTGAGAGATTTTTCTCAATACATGCAATGCACGTGCTAAAAAATTAGTAACAATAAAAGAAAAAATAAAATGAAGAAAAAGAATTGATGATGTATATATATTACTGTGAAAGGATCGACAAAGTACTAGTTTTTCCATTTAAAAGTAAAAGTACAAAAAAAAGTGACCAATAGGATTGTGCCACGTGGGGTCTGTAGATACAGGATATAGAACGGTCAGGAGGTAGGTTTTGTTCTTTTATTTTACAATTGCCAATAAATTGCTCATACAAATTTTCCATATTTCGCAATATTCTCCCCTCCCTCTTCTTTAAACTTATCATTTAATTTTTATTTTCTAATAAAAAAAATAATTTTGACCCAAAACTTCTCTACCAATTTTAATCTTAAAATTTCAATTTCACCAAATTTCTATCTTTCGGAATGTTAACCCTTCAATAAGTTTTTAATCCAAATCTCATTAATAACAAGTTTTGTCTCATACGTTGAATGAATTATAAAATAATGTAGAAAATGATAAAATTTAGAGAAATTTTCACAGATGAAAAAAATTTCAAACTATTTACAAAAAATAGTAAAATATATATATATATATATATATATATATATATATATATATATATGATAGGCATTGATAGACATCTATAGTGATAAACTTCTATTATTTCTATTACTGATAGACCCTGATAGACTTCTATCGCGTCTATAACAACTATCTAAAAATTTACTATTTTATGTAAATAATTTTCTTTATTTTTCTATTTTTAAAAATTCCTCTAAAACTTTAGAAAAAATTGTATAAGAGGTTTTTTTTCTTTATTATTATTATTATTATTATTTTTTAAATTTATGAATGGCTACAAAGTTATAATGTTTGTAACTCAGAAAAAAATAATTAAATAATTAATATCAAAATATTAAACACTAACATCTTTTATTATTTATTTAAGGAAAATTACTATAAACAGAAAAAATATCAAACTATTTACAAATATAAATTTTTTTTACTGTCTATTAGTGATAGACCACGATAGAATTCTATCGCATTCTATCGTTCAAGCAAATGAATTCTATCGCAGTCTATCACTGATAGACTGTAAAAATTTTCTATATTTGTAAATTGTTTGACTCATTTTTTTATATTTGAAAAGAGTCCTTTATTTAATTAATTCGAAAAAATAAAATTCTCTTACGATTTTATTTAAATAATAAAAAGAAGACAAAAAAAATGACAGTAATGTTGATCATACTAATGAAGCAATCAAAGGTGACTAGGCATGCTGGCGTGGAGGAATGTTCGAGATCCCTGGCGGTATTCCTTTTGGTGTTGTTATTCTGTTATCAACCCATCAATCAGATTGTGACAAATGTATAGTTTGTTACGATTCTTTATTCCTTTCCTTGTGTATTTATAAGAAGTTTTGTAGTGTATTTTATTCATTGAGAAAAACAATTTAATAATAGAAGAAGAAAATCCCAAAGAGGAATTTCTCAAAAAATCTTTGGTTGCCTTAGTTTCTAATTTGGTATCAGAGCATTAGGACTCTGGCAATGGCGCAAGCAAGCTCTTCGCAGTAGCAGTCATTCTCAATCTTCACCGGCAATGGAAATCCAACCGGACCGCCGCTCAATCAACTATTAAATCAGGTAACCTCGATCAAACTTGAAAGAACCAATTTTCTTTTGTGGCAAAATCTTGCTTGGCCTATCAAAAGCTATCAACTGGAAGGTTTTCTGACCGGAGAGAAAGTCTGTCCTCCCAAATTAGTCAAAAACGTTACTGAAGTTGGCAAAGAACCGGCTACGATTGAGGCGAGCACCAGTGTCGAGTCACCTATAGAAATAACAGAGGAAGTAACAAACCCATAATATATCTGTTGGGTTGCAGTTGATCAACTCCTCCTCGGGTGGCTTTATAATTCGATGACGCTGGAGATAGCCATCCAGGTGAGATATCAGTCATCCAAAGACCTCTAGAATGCTGTCCAGCAACTTTTTGGTGTCCAGTCAAAGGCAGAAATAGACTACCTAAAACGATTGTTCCAACAAATACGAAAGGGTTTTTTGAAGATGGAAGAATATTTATTAACAATGAAGAAATATACTGATGGTCTAACTCTTGCTGGCAGTCCCTTGTCAGCAGCTGACCTGGTTTCCCAGGTCCTCTCCAGTCTCGATGAAGAATATAACCCTGTTGTTGTAGTCATTTAAGCCAAGCGGGACGTCACCTGGACTGATCTTCAGTCGGATCTCCTGTCCTATGAGAAGCGCCTTGACTATCAAAATACTCTCCAATCAGGTATTAGCAATTTAACTATTTCATCTAGTAATACTAATACCTCTACATCTGTTAATATGGCTCAGAATAAGGTGTTGGCTTTTTGGCCCTTATCTCAAATTAATTAATTTTAATTAATGAATTAATTAATGTTTTGATGATAACAAACCTGATTTTGTTTACTAAAAATTTTATTATTTTGAATAGCCCATAGCGTAGAGCTCGGAACAATAATTCCAATGCCTCTTGATTCACCCTAATCGGAGTTCAAACGAAGAAGTTATCGTTGAAATAAAGTTAACGAAAAAATATCGAGGTGGTGACGTGGCCAAATTAATCATCAAATTAGACTAATTAAGGAGTGCCACTTGGAGCCATAGAGGGAGTGACACAAGGGGCTTTATTTTATAATTGGTAGATTTTAATAAAACTAAAAGATATTGATTTTGAAAATAATAAAAAAAATGATTTTAAAAAGAAATGAATTTAATATTATATATATGTATGTGTCTAATGGCTAGTTGTTTTTAAAGTAAATGAATTTAATATTACATATATTTGTGTCTAATAGCTAGTTGATTTTAAAATTAAAAAGAAAATTACTTTTTTACTTTTAATCTCAACCACTCAATTTGCTTTTTACACAATCTAATGGATCAAAATCAAATTCCATTTTTTAGCCCACTTTCCTCTCTTTTTAAACTTCATCTTCCCCAAAATTGTTTTAACTTTTTCACACTTTTCAATTCTCAAAATTAGTAAAAAGGCCACCATTGTTGCTCTCTCTCCAAGCTTCCAATTTTTGTTCTTTTCATCTTATTCTTGAGAGAATTTTCTATTGTATTGTGAGAATCAAAGTGTGTGAGCTCAAATTTGTATACCCACTCTTTTAGAGAGTTTTATTGAGTGATTTAAAGCTTTCAACAACATTGTAACGGTTTGATCCTAACCCGTGGAAAGGATCGGGTTTGCTCCTGAACCCGAAAAAGGAGCAAGGTAACGGTTCAGCTCTGATCCATGGAAAGAGTCAAAAGGAGATTTTTAATCGAAATCCCAAGAGGCGCTTGGGAAAGTGGATGTAGGTTGAGTTTGACCGAACCACTATAAAAATTACGGTGTCTTCTTCTCTAACTCTTTCCTAATTATTTTTTCATTTAATTTTAATTGCATGTTTTTGTTGGTTGATATTGATTGAGTTTATTGTTACATACTTTTTATCAATCTTGTTATTTGGCATCATTTAGGGTTTTTATTAATTTATTTTAAAAAGTATTTAATTAGTTTAAATTGAGCATATTTCTTAAAAAGTTTAATTAAACCCTATTCACCCCCCTCTAGGGTTGCCATACCGGTCCAACATAAGGGACAGGTTAATCAAAATAATCCCAACCAAAGTCGCACTCAAGAAGGTTTTTCACCAAACCAAGTAGTCGAGGAAGAGGTCGTCGTAGATGGAACAATCGACCAATTTGTCAAGTTTGTGACAAACCTGGCCATGTTGCATCAGTTTGCTACAATCGTTTCAACAAGGAGTTCAATAATCCAAGTAAAAATCAGCCTTGCAATGCTTCTGGACAACCTCAGAACTTAAACAACAACACAAATTATCGAGCTGGCTCTCCACCTTTCTATGCTAACTCTGTTATGGCAACTCCAGAGACTGTTTTTGATCCCAACTGGTATGCAGACAGCGGAGCATCCAGCCATGTTGCAGCAAATGCCAATTATCTGAACCCCAAGGTCGAATATACAGGTATGGATAAAGTTATTGTTGGAGATGGATCCTCTTTAACCATTTCACACGTTGGTGATTCTCTTGTTTCCTCTGCTTTTGGAAACCTTAAATTGAAAATGTCCTCTGTGTGACTTCAATAGTAAAGAACCTAGTCAGTGTGTCAAAATTGGCTCAAGATAACAATGTCATTGTTGAGTTTCACTCTAACTTCTGTGTTATTAAGGACAAATCAACGGGGAAGGAGGTGCTGAAGAGCACACTTGGAGATGGTCTATATCAATTAGCCGCTCCTGAGCAGTACAAAATTAATTTCAAGAATGTTGCTGCTCTCATCTCTGAAGGTTCAGGAGCCGCATCTGCTGCTGGTGTTTACTCTTCTGCTTATTTTACTGTTGAGACTAAAAATTATTCAACAAATGTAGTGGTGACCAAATCTCTTTTACACAAAAGTCTTGGTCACCCATCTCTTCCTACTTTGAATAGCATTATCAAGAGTTGTAATTTGAAACTTTCGGCAAGTGATAAACCAGTATTTTGTGAAGCTTGTCAATTTGGAAAGAGTCACGCCCTTCCATTTTCGAATTCTTTGTCTCAAGTTGCAAAATCATTTGATCTTGTTCATACAGATGTTTGGGGACCAACCCCTGTGCTGTCTGGTGATGGCTTCCGTTATTATGCCCTGTTTGTTGATGATCACGACAGATTCTGTTGGTTATATCCTCTTCGTCAAAAGAGTGACACCTTTGAGGCATTTAAAACTTTTCAGTCCATGATTTTAAATCAGTTCAAAACCACAATCAAAGTAATCCAATTAGACGGAGGCGGTGAATATAAGCCAATCATCACTGTCCCTAATCAATTAGGGATCAACGTTCGAGTCTCCTGCCCTCATACATCTTCTCAAAATGGAAGGGCAGAACGGAAGCACCGACACATAGTCGAAACTGGGCTCACCTTACTTGCCCAAGCATCCATGCCACTAAAATTTTAGTGGTTTTCCTTCCAATCTGCAGTATTACTAATTAATGGGCTTCCATCTCATGTTTTGCAGGGCCAGTCTCCTCTCCAGATTCTGTTCAAACAATCTCTTGATGCTCACTCATTAAGAGTTTTCGGGTGTGCCTGCTATCCGAATTTACGACCATATCAGCAACATAAATTTGACTTCCACACTCAAAGATGTGTCTATCTGGGACTCTCTTCGCTCCATAAAGGATATCAGTGTCTCAACACAGATGGGCGCATTTTCATTTCTCGACATGTAATTTTCAATGAGGAAGACTTCCCTTTCAAATCTAGGTTTGGAGCCTCCTCCATATCTCCCACAAGTCCACAACCTCCATGCCAATTATTTCCTGGTTTGGCCCGCCTCAATTTCATCCCACATCTCATAGTCCAATTACACAGCAATCTCCTAACTCTCCGATAAGCCCACAACCCAGCCCATTGAGCCCATCACCCACTTTTCTCCCTTTAGCCCACTCCTCACCTTCAGGCCCTTCTCTGTCACAACTTAGCCTAATTGCAATCAACCATCTTCTCCATCAAGTCCTACTCCCAGCCCTCCTTGTCCCACAAATCCTATCTCCCCTGTCTCAGAGCCTTCTTCCCCGCTTCCGCTGCCAATTGTCAACAATCACCCTATGATTACTCGTGGGAAGGCTGGTATTTTTTGCCCAAAGGCTTGGATCGTCTCAGCCTCTACTGATGCTCAGCCTGATCTCTTTCACATTGAGCCCACCAAGGTTAGTGACGCTCTTAAATCGCCAGTATGGAGAGCTGCGATGGAAGATGAATACTCTTCTCTTTGCAAGACTAAAACCTGGTCACTCACACCACCATCACTAGAATATAATGTTGTTGGATGCAAGTGGGTTTTCCGCTTAAAGAAAAACGCTGATGGCTCTATTCAGCGTCACAACGCCCGCCTGGTGGCTAAGAGGTTTCATCAGACTCTTGGGGTTGACTTCTTCGACACTTTCAGTCCAGTGGTGAAACCCTCCACAATACGAATTGTTCCATTTCTTGTTGTCTCCAATCACTGGCCTCTTAAGCAACTGGACTTTAATAATGCTTTTCTGAATGACACTCTCAAGGAAGCTGTTTACATGACTCAACCCCCTGGATTTGAAGATCCCAATCGGCCCAATCATGTATGCAAACTTCAGAAGGCCATCTACGACCTTAAACAAGCTCCTCGAGCCTGGAACGATGAACTCAAAATGTTTCTCCTTAGCTGTGGATTCACTCTCAGTAGGTCAAACGCCTCTCTCTACTTCCTCCGTCGATCTTCAACCTGTTGGGTTTGATGCCCTAAAACTCGTAGATAGTAAATGTTGTATTTTGACCGTCATTAATAAATGATTATTCATTATTATTCAATAAATGTTATTGATTATTTTATCTTGTTTTAATAACCCTAAAATCCAATAAACTAACATCCTAGGTTGTTTTATGAGTCTTGAACAATATGTAGAGACATATAGAGATCAATGTTCAAGTTACAACCTAAAGGGTCTATAGTATAAAGATAGGGTTGGGTACCTTATCCTGGTAACACTATGGATACGACCCGCTTTGTATTTGATACAAACGCAATGATCCAATGCGTTCATGTAGGAGACATGCGAGTGGGGGTATCCTATGCAATGAGTTTGCATAAGACTGGACCACGAAATAGTAATCACTAGATGTAACTCCGTTGACTGGTTAGGTTTCTATTTCAATAGGTTGACCTAGGCAACTTAGTCTTAATCTTGAGTATATTGTGAACTCCTGTTCACGAGGGATTGTCCTTTGATTTGTATGGGTGAGAGTGGCCCGTTTGTCGACTCGATATGCCTACCATTTTGGGGACAAGACTGAGTGGGGAGCTAGGAACATAATTATACAAGATGGATTTCACTCCTTCTCGACTGTAGGGTAAGTAGATAAGTGTTCCCTTAAGTGGTGTCTCCGGGACTTGAACATAGGGCCCTACCCTCGCACTGGCCCGAGAGGGGTTTCTGTTTGATGGTTGGACCATAAACAGGTTGTTCATTAGAGAAGCACTGGTACTTAAGGATTTAGAAGTAACCCAGGGGTATAACGGTAATTTACCCACTGGTGTTACGAACACTTGTGAAGGACTAACTTGCTGTTATTGGTCTATATCGTGGACACAGAAATATATCTACAGTGAGAAGATGCAACTGTGGGTCTTTAGTGGAGTGTACCCACAGTTAACGAATATTGATTAATGTGGTTAATGAGTTTAGCCTGTTAATCTCATATCGTTGGAGCTTCTGATCTGTAGGTCCATTAGGTCCTCTTCCTAGCTCTAAAGAATATTGAGGTAATTTATTCTTGGTTGAAATTTGAAAAATTCAAATTTACTAAGGGAAAAGTATAATGTATAATGATACATTATAATATAAAGTTTATTTTACAAATTAAACTTTATAGTATAAATATAATTTTGGATATGATTCAAAGTTAATTTGTAAGAGAATTAAATATTTGAAATTGTTCAAATATTATTTTATTAAAACTATAGGTTAAAATTAATGCGCATTAGATGTACATTAAAACTATAGGTTATGAGAGAAATGTATTTGAATTTGATTCAAATGCAGGTTAAAATTAAATATTTGATATTTAATTTGGTAATTAATTAATTGGAGAATTAATTAGTTATTTAATTTAATCTAATTTAATTAAATTTGATTTAATTAAATTAATTGAATTAAAACTATAGGTTATGTGAGAGATGTTCATTTAAATATGATTTAAATGAATTGATTAATTAATTAGATTTAATAATTATTAATTATTAATTTAATTAATTATTAATTTAATTAATTATTAATTAATTAATTATTGATTTAGTTAATTAATTTAATTTTAATTAATTAAGTTTGTTGTAACTCCCATGTAGGGGAGTTACTTAAGACGTGGGATAACACCCACGTTTCCCATTTTTCTCTCGCTTCTTTATATAGTGCAAAAACAGAATTTTGTTTGGTGTGAACCATTCTCTCAACAAAAAACAAAATTCTTAGCGTTTTCTAAAAAAATATCCAGAAGAGTTCTGTATTTTTTTTCCTGTGCCAAAAAGGTTCCACAAACCTTCCCTCAAGATTCAGAGAATAGGAAGGTCTCCAAGTGGTGGTGACACAACACGTAAGAGTTTTTATTCTCTAATTTTTTGCTTAACGTAGATTAATTTAAGTCTTTTTTGCCAATGTAAAAGTATTTCAAAATTATTAAAATTAATTTTGAGATACGGTTCTGATACGTTTCCGCTGCGTTTTGGGTTTTAATCCCAGCACAACCATAATACTTTTACTTGTTTATGTTGATGACGTTATTATTACTGGAAGCGACTCTGTCCTCACCTCTCAATTAATCGTTACTCTGGACTCACGATTTTCCTTGAAAGATATGGGTAGGCTTAACTTCTTCTTGGGCATTCAAATTACTTATGTCCCTACGGGTCTCCATCTCAGTCAGTCCAAATATATATTTGATCTGTTGGAACGACACAATCTGTCCAATATCAAGCCTTGCCCCACTCCTGTTGTATCTGGTCAGTCTCTCTCCATCAATGACGATACTCTCTTGCCCGATCCACTACCCTATCAGAGTATTCTTGGAGCACTACAATACCTTGTCAACACCAGACCCGACATTGCTTTCATTGTCAATCGCCTTAGTCAATTTCTCAAGGCTCCAATGGATGTTCACTAGAAAGCAGTCAAATGAATCCTTCGATATCTCAAAGGTACTGCACGTCACGGTCTGCTACTTCAACTCAGTGACTCACTGACCATTATCGTCTTCTCAGATGCTGATTGGGCCTCTAATGTTGATGATCGAAAATCAGTCGCTGCGTATTGCGTTTATCTGGGCACGTCTCTCATCTCTTGGTCTTCTAAAAAGCAAATGGCGGTTGCCCATTCTAGCACAGAATCAGAGTATCGGGCTCTTTCTCACACCTCTGCCGAAATTACTTGGTTGTGCCAACTCCTTAACGAGCTTGAGTTTTCGCTGTCCAGTAAACCAGTAATTTGGTGTGACAATATCCGTGTTGGCGCTCTTGCCTCGAATCTCGTCTTCCATGCTTGCACCAAACATATTGAAATCAACGTTCACTACGTACGCTATCAGGTTCTCCATAACAGCCTTGATATTCGATATGTTCCTAGTGAAAAACAAATCACAGACTGCCTAACAAAGCCTCTCACCTTTCACAAGTTCTCGTACTTTCGAACCAAACTCGGGCTTCTTGATCTCACCCCTCGTTTGAGGGGGGATGTTGAGCATACTGATGAAGCTGGCGTGGAGGAATGTTCGAGATCCCGGGTGGTATTCCTTTGGTGTTGTTATTCTGTTATCAAGCCATCAATCAGATTGTGACACATGTATAGTTTGTTACGATTCTTTATTCCTTTCCTGGTGTATTTATAAGAAGTTTTGTAGTGTATTTTATTCATTGAGAAAAACAATTTAATAATAAAAGAAAAAAATCCCAAAAAAGAATTCCTCAAGAAATCTTTGGTTGCCTTAGTTTCTAATTAGTAAGACCAAAATCAAATTGTATCTAAATAATCAATTGGATAATTGTTCTAATTTTGATATTAAACTTTAAGATGTGTTGCAAGTCTTCCCGTTCTCTTTCGTATTTAATAAATCATGCCATTTTTATTTTTTTTTACCAAAATTTTGTTGAAAATTAGTGATGATTGTGCAAGTTATAAATTAAATTAGTTTTTTCTTTAATTAAATTTAATGGCTTCTATTTAAGGTAGTGCCACCTAAATTGGAGGATAATGACATAATAGTTTGGATTGATTAAGATAGATTTTCAAGATTAGTGCATTAGTGTGTAGTTTATTATTTACTCATAAATACTTGTAATTGTTTTCACTACAAAAGAAAAAATATCAATTGAAGCACTTGATTTGTACTTTAATTTATGAAATGAATTTTATTACATTTGTTTATGCATCATTATGTATATATATAAATGAAACTTTTTCAATTTTTATTTTAATTACATTTTTTATACTTAAATATAAGAAAATAATTTTATTATATTTCTTTTTCTATATATGTACATATATATTTATATAACTATACTAAAGCTAGAAAATGTCAAAGTTGAAACTTTTTCAACTTTTTCAATTGCTTTTCTAATACTTTAATTTAACAAAGAAATTTGATTATATTTTTTTATACTTCATTTTTTACAACTACACTATAGTTAAAAAAAATATATATATATCGAAGTTGAAACTTTTTCATTTTTTTTTGTAATTATATTTTTGTACATATATATTTTAAATACAACAATTGTAGTAACGAGGGATCGAATCTTCAACCTTTAAGAAAGAGGACCATGTCAATTACTATTAGGTTAAACTCAATTTCGCTACATTTTTTTTACTTTAATTTCAGAAACAAGTTTGATTGCATTTTTTATGCTTCAATTTTTTTTATAAGTATACTAAAACTAAAACTAAAACAAAAAAAAAAAAAAAAAAAAAAAAAAAAAAAAAAAAGTCAAAGTTGAAACCTTTCATTTTCTTTAATTACATCTTTTTATACTTAATTTAAGAATGGAATTCAATTACATTTTTTTATATTTCTTTTTTTTATAAGTATACTGAAGTTACAATAAAAGGTTAAACTTGAAACTTTTAAATTTTTATACTTTAGTTTAAGAAAGGAGTTTGATTATATTTTTTTTATATAGACTATGGTCATATATTACGGTGTCTTGAATTAGACTACGGGTTTTCAACCATGATCTATTCCAATATAGTCTATAGTATATTTCACCGTTAATATTAGCCATAGTCTATATTATAGACCACGACTTACATTGACCGTGGTTATTATTGATAAATTGTGACTAATTATAACCTTAGTCTATACCAATAAACTACCAAAAAAAAAAAAAAAATAATCGTGGTCTATCACTATAGACTATGGTTACATTAGTTGTGTTATATACCAAAAGACTAACTTCAAATTCTAGTTCATCCAAATTATATCAATTAAATGAAATCTTCCATTCACACGAACAAATTCAACGTACTTAATAACTAAATCGTCCAATCAAATTGTATACATAAATGAAAGGTAAGAATACAATAACTTAAAAGGGCACTAAACCTATTGAGCCAACTAAAACTATTATACATCATTATCTGCAAAATATTTTTGAAGAAATTGTTCCTACCCATTGCGTACTTCAAGTGCATCTCAACTTGAACACGTGCCACCGGATAAATTGAAAAAAAGAAAGAAAAAAAATAAATGTTAAAATATAGAATTTTAAATTCTCATAATTAATCCCATCTTCTCAACCACAATTATAAACTTTAAGAGTAGAGTGCTTACCATAAATTTTAATTTAACTTTTCAAAATTGAAGTATATATCTTCAAATTGATATTTTCTAAATAAACTTTTAATTTAAAGTAACCACTTATATGATGCAAATCTAATAATTAATTCTTTTAGTCCTTGAAACTAAAAAAAAAAAAGAAATTACATTAATTTAGTTCTAACCATAGGAAAAATAAACATGTTATTATATTAAGATAAAAATTGAAAAGGTCCTTGAAATAAAGAAAAACTACAATATTATAATTCTAACTAGAAGAAAAATTAACATCATAACAAGTTATTGTATTAAGATAAAAGAAGAAAAGTTACCGTCTTTAGAGAAAAAATGAGGTCCTCCTATAATGAGACAACAAAACAACGAAATTTAAAAACATGTTTAGGATAGATAATTTTCCAATTTATGCCTATTTAAACAGACACTTAAGAAAACTATGAATGCATACAAACTACTAATATATTTCTACAACAAACAAAAAAAAAAAAGTCAGAATAATTAGACCCAACAACTAGAACTATTCAATAAGGTGAAAATAATGTTTATTTTCAAATTTATATGTTTTTGTTCATCTATTAATAACTATTATTTAAATTTGTTAATCTCTTAATTAACTGTTATTATTCTAAAAAATAATCGTTATTAAAGAAAATCTTGATCTTTTCTCTTTAATTATTAACGCATATCACCATTGTTTTAGATTTTTCAGTTTAACCATCACTATCATTTTCCCGGATGACTTCATTCTGCTTAGAATTATTATTGTTTAATTTCCAACTGACTGATTAATATCTCCATAGTTTCGCTGACATTTCCCTTCAAAATTATTTTCATCTGATAATCAAACTACTTTGCGTTCGGTTCAACTATGTATAAATAACCCTTAAACTAAGAACCAAACCTCAATAATTAGGTTTTTCTCCCCTAAAGGTCCTCATGAATTCCTAATTTCAATTAGATGATCCTTTTTACTTGATTATTTTATGACATTATAATTTTTTACATCGTTGAATAGATCCATTTGCAAACAATTCGATGCTGACAAAATTATTAATATTGACGTTGTTTATTTCTATTCAACAACGTACAAATAGTTCCTTGATTTTGACTAAAAGATTATGGAACCCTGTCTTGGAATAAATAGAAAAAAATGGATTGATATTGGTGTAATTTGACTCATTATTAAAGATCAATCTTGAACCTGACGGATCTTTCATTTTTTTTTATATACGAAGTATCGGATTTCACTAAGCCTATTTGTAAGAATTTTCGAACCAAACCATCTGTAGTTACTTCAACAAAGGAAGCGCACGCTTCTTCGATAGAAGAGTTTTTTTTTTTTTTTTTTTGTCTCGGTCCCAATCCAACAATAAACAAGTTCAAACTAATGAATGCTTGTGCTAGAAATTTCTCGAAATGGTTTGCCATTTCCATAGAGGACATAATCGATAACTCTAAGCACCAGATTATTCCTTTCTTGAAATTGATACTGTGGGAAAAGTGTCTAATATATTTTTTTCTTTTTTTTTTTTTTTGGAAATTCACAATCTAAAGGAATGTTCGCGAATTTATTAACATCTTTTTTTGTGTGCATATTTATACCAAATTTGTTCTTAGAATATCCTTATATTTTATGGTTGTTTGCACGAAGTTTTTGGAGACACGTGTTTCATGAAGTTGAACTTGAGTTTATGTAAATTTGATGTGAATATGGTTCGATCTCTAGTATTTGATCTTCTGATTCGCTGCGCGTGGATGTATGCGAAGTTGGAGCATTGGAGGAATGTACAAGGAACTCCAGTCTTCAGCGTGATTCAACTTCAGAAGAGCTTCTCTATTTATAGAGTTCTCATGTGGGCTTTGTGGGTTTGGGCTTGACTCATCTATGTACCTGGCCTTGCGTCCAACCAATTGGATTTAGGTCTTTGATGGTTTTTGAGCTAAATTAAGTTTATTTTTTTACTAATTGGATTTTAACCCAAATATTAATAATTAATTGAACAAAAAATAATTAATTTGATCAAACAGTGAAGACGAAAACACATGTCAACATTGGGATTGGCCAATTTACATCCAATTTGGGACACATGTCAACTTTTAATTAGTCTCAAATTTAATTATTTCTAATTTTACCAAAATGACGTGACAATTTGTGATTGGTCCAAAATTTCTCATTCAACAATAATATTTGTGGGAAGATTTTAGATATTATAAAGCATTTATGTAGCTTAGTTCAAACAAAGATTTAAACTATTTTTTTAGTGGAAGGTGTGCAGCAGAATTTGACGATGAGTCTATTAGTATATTGTATTTGTGATGAAGATTTTAGTTGTTTTTTATTGGGTTGCTTTTTAAATATAGTAAATGTCATTGTCTATCACGGATAGATTTTAGATGTTTTTTAATATAAATTATTTGTTTATGCTGATTGTTCTTTTTCGTTGCAAGTTTTTGTTGGAGAAACAATTTCAAGTTAAAAAATCACACTTTCACAAAATTTCTTATTTTCAGAAGTAGTAAATGAAAAAACAGATTAGATTATTTTAAAATATCGATGTCGAAAGAATTATTGAAATCTTAATTTTACGAAAATCTCCATGGAAATATCGATGAAATGTCGATTTCGATGGATATTTTTTGAAAAATTATAAAGACAAAAAATTCAAAAAATAAACCTAAATTAGTAAATAAACATTTTATGATTTTTCAACCGACTAACATGTCTATTATTTATATTGTATTTACATTAGTAACATTTTGTTGCTTATTTTTTATGTTCATGGATTTTTCTACAATATAATAGAAATATTGATTCATCTCTCAGTATCGAAGCCATGAAAACATTGAAATATCGATGAAAATTTAATATTATATATTGAATATACCTCTCAAAACTCTCGTTGAGAATGAGAAGAATAAAGTATTTTTTATAGTTGTAGGATAAGAAATAAGAGGTTTCAAAGCTTTTGAAACTCTAAAACTTTATTTAAAAAACTTTTGATATTCACTGATTAAATGATAAATATTTTATTTTTCATATTTCAATCTATTAAATGACATTTAACATAATTAAATGGATTGAAAATATAATTTTCCAAACAATCAAATTCAAGAAATAAAATTGTGGGATTGAAGTATGTTTTTATTTTTTTATTTTCTTTTTTTTTATTTTTTTAAAAAAAAGAAATCTCGTGAGATTGAAATTAAAGTAATAATATTTTATGAAATCAGGGGATTAAAATTAAATTTATAGTTTGCTAGTATTTTATAATAAAAGAAAAAAGCAAGTGGTTACACAACTTACACTAATATATTCGTTAACGAATATCTAAAAGAAAGAGAAATTACTCTAAACAGAAAAAATATCAAACTATTTACAAATATAGAAAAATTTTACTTTCTATCAGATAGAGCGTGATATAATTCTATCACATCCTATTGCTCAAGGGATATAATTCTATCGCATTTTATCGCTAATAGACAATAAAATTTTTCTGTACTTATAAATAGTTTGACTCATTTTTTTATATTTGAAAATAGCTCTAAAAGAAATATAAATGAAGGACAATTGATGTGGTAAAAAAAAAAAAAAAAAAGAAAGTTTCTTCAAACAATATGTTGGTGAAGTAAGATTATAAACCAAGGCATGTACAAAAACTTATGTACTTTTTAAGGATGTCCAATTGTATCTCAAAAGGAGAGTTTTCCTATAATAGAAAATAATTCACTTCATCAATTGCAATATTATTTGATTCTATCCATCTAATGTCATTGCTTCAACTAATACAATTGATTCAACAACATTCCTCAAGGTTAGACAATAACTCTCATCCCCACTTTATGTCGTGGTTCATAGCCACATTAATTAGTATTTAATTTTCAATGAAGCTATGGTAGGCGGTTTTCGATGTGATCACATACAATATACTCTCAATCCAAGTGGGTGGTGAGGTGGGGATTTAGATAAAGAAATTTATATGGAACAACTAGAGGGTTTTGGGGAGAAATGCAAAGAACATCTAGTGTGTAAACTGAAGAAAAGTTTTTATAGGTTGACACAGGCACTCAGACAGTGGTACAAGAAGTTTGAGTCCGTTATTAGGGGAGCAAGTCTACAAAAAAAAACTACTTCTGATCACTGCATCTTTGTTAAAAAAATTTCTGATGATGATTTTGTTGTATTATTGCTTTATGTTGATGACATTTTGATTGTTGGTAGGAATATTTCAAGAGTTGACAGGTTGAAGAAATAGTTGAGAAAATTCTTTGCCATGAAGGATTTGGGATCAACAAAGAAAATTCTTAGAATCCGAATAGTTCGAGGTAGAGCATCCAAGAAGTTGTATATGTCATAGAGTAAAGCAAAATCGATGAGTTCTCCTTTATCTAGTCACTTCAAATTTAGTAGTAAACAGAGTTCTTCCATAGATAAGGAGAAGGAAGTTATGAGTAAGATTCCATATGCTTCAACAGTTTGGAGCTTAATGTATGTCTTGGTATGTACTAGACTTGATATTTCTCATGTTGTCGGTGTTGTTAGTCGTTTTATGTCCAATTCAGGAAAGCAACATTGGGAGGCAGTCAAGTGCAGCATGAGATATTTACGAGGTACTTCCAGTTTGAAGCTCACATTTGGAAGTGGAAAGCCAATACTGTCCGGTTTCACTAATTCATATATGACAAGAGATCTAGACAACCAAAAATCTATTTCCAGTTACTTGATGATGCAAGTGGGGCAATGTCTTGGCAGTCAAGATTGCAAAAGTGTGTTGCACTTTCTACCATTGAAATAAAATATATTGTGGATGAAACACTTTAGACATGAGCTTGGCTTCGAGCAACAACGATATGTGATATACTGCGATAATCAGATTGCTATTCATCTTGGTAAGAATGCTACATTTCATTTCAGAACGAAACATAATAGATGTGAGGTATCATTGGATGAGTGATGCTTTGAATGATGAAATATTTGAGTTGGAGAAGATACATACTGATCATAATGAATTTGATATGTTGACGAAGAGTCTACCAAAAGAAAAGATTGAGTTCTATTATTATACTGAGGGAATGATAAGTTCCTCCACAAAGTGAAATAGGGAAAGATCTAATGGGTTTATTTCACGTTTGAGTGGATTATTTGTGAAATAATCTTCAGCAGCCGGTCAAATTGACTTCATGCCGACTGAGAAAGTTTTTGACAGTAGAGAAGAAAATTAAGAAAAATACATAAAAGAAAGTCATCCATGCAATAATGTTTTCATCCTTTTGGGGACTGATTCCTGGTCCGATCGAACTGAAATTTCGACAGTGTGTTCTTTTCACGAGAGTCTTCAATCTCGACGAGGGAAATTTCTTTTATACAGTGGGTAATTGGTTGTCACTTCAAGTGAGAAGTTTCTAATTTATTTTTATTTATTGTTGCTACTTGTTGTCGAGATTATTAATCTTGAGATATATTTTGTGTATGCCTCTAGTTGTGATTATAGTGGAGATTTTGAATTCAGCTCGAGGTTTTTTACTCCTCACATTGAGGAAGTTTTTCTTCGTTAAAATCGATTGTGTCTTTGCTTGATAATTATTATTGATTTCTAGTTATAACTAATTTCCAATTAGATTCACACAAGAGAAGATAATTGATCCAAAGAATTAATTGTTTATCTCAACAAGATCTTCATCTCCAAATTTATTGTATTGAAAAAACTTGATAGTAGTAGTTTGTTATTAATATAAGAGTGGGTCAATTTGAAATTAGTAACCTAAAAATAGATAGCAATCACCGCTGTACTGTTAATTTGAAATGAGTGTTTAAATTGATATAATATCATTCCAAAGTTTAGGGTATACCATTTTTTTAGTCCGTTTTGAAACTTCAAAGGGTTGACATGAGACTAATGAAGCGGCAATATTAATCTATTGAACTTGAACCAAACATTTGCCTATTCATTTATGAATTCATCAACGACGTTTATAAATTGATAGTAGCAATATCAAAGTGAGGTTAGCTCAAATGGTAATTGACATGATCTTCCTTACTAAATGTTAAAAGTTCGATCATCCATTCTGAAATGGATAGTAAAATAGTGGGCCAACTTGAAATTAGTGTTTAACTTGGATATAATACAATGCCAAACTTTAGGGTGTAGCATTTTTATTTTATTTTTTTTAAAAAAAAATCAGTTTTGAAACTTAAAATGGTTGATATTAAATTGATGAAGCGACAATATTAACTCAATATTAATTTATTAAACTTGAACAAAAAAATTTCCTAATCATTTATGAATTCATCAATGGCGTCCCCAAAATTGTCCCTTTCTTAAAATCTTTCCCTTTCATGAACAATGCTTTCGGTGTGCTGGCATCAAAAGCTACCAGTCAAAATCCTAACGAAGCCTAACCGAAACCCACAAGCCCACTGCCCTCAACAATGGAAAAAAACTGTTCAAACCCTCTCCCCATTCTTCCCTTTTTCGAATTCAAATGGACTAACCAATCCAAATTCGACCCGCTTTCCTCAGATGTATTAAGCACCTCTACCCTTCTGTTTCAGCCTTTGATTTCTTCTTCCCCTTTCTGATTCTCTTTTTGGAGGGAGGAAGAAGATAGAGGGGGAAATGGAAAGCGTAGCTGTCTGGCAAACGCTGGCTTTATGCGGTTTCCTCTCCTGGATTGCTTTGGCTTCCTACATTAACATAACCCACAAGCTTAGATCCTTGCTGCAACCTTGGGTGGCTCGACATGTCGTCGCGGGGGCTCCTCTCATCCTCCGAATCCAGGTTTGCGATTATTCGAAACCAATTATGTTTAAGTTTTTTGTTTCTGTTCGTGTTTGGATTCATTGTTTAAGGGTTTTTTTTTTTTTTGGGTCTGCAGAAATATCAGAATTCGTTCTTGGATGCCCTGTTTTCTGGGTTGTCTTGGATTGTTTCTGTGACCTTCTACACTGCTTTTCTTCCGCTGCTATTCTGGGTATGTTTTAGATCTCTCTCTCTCTCTAATTGTTGATCCCTCACTTAGTTCTTTTGTGGGCTAACTTTTTGTCTGAAAATGTAGAGTGGGCATGGAAAATTGGCTCGGCAAATGACTCTTTTGATGGCGTTTTGTGATTACTTGGGGAATTCCATTAAGGTAACTAGCCTTGTCCTTTTTTTCTCTCTTGAATTCAAGCTTCTTATATTCTCTTCCATCCAACATGTGGAGTTTTTCTTTAAATTTTCTAGGATGTGGTATCAGCTCCTAGACCCAGTTGCCCACCTGTTAGGAGAATAACTGCCACCAAAGATGAGGAAGAAAATGCTATGGAATACGGATTGCCCTCTTCTCACACGCTAAATACAGTTTGTTTATCTGGGTACGTGGTTCCCATCCCTGCATGGTTCATATGCTTGCTATTTCCTTTCTGGTATCATATTGCTTGGCGATATTTTCTTTCTCTTCTCTCAGGGTGGGGTTCATGCTAGGGTTTGATTTTTAGCAAAAATCGTTTATATTGGGTTATGAGACCCGAGCCTCGACTCAGATTTTGACGTGGTGTTTACAGTGACTTGTTGTCTTTTCAGCTTTAGTTGAATTTGTGTCTGAGCTTGTAATTTGATTGACCTAACGGATGTCTTCATAATCTTTGATGAGAATACCAAGTGGATCAGTAACTATAGGTTTAGCTCATCCTGTGTGGGAGACAGGAAAGATGATTAGCAGAATTATGCCTTTTCTTTCTTATTATTGTTGATGATTTGGATGTAAGGGGTCTCGTTCTCTTTAATTGAACTCAGTTTGGTTAGCTAGGATGCTCTCTTAAGTACTTTATATGTGAGAGTAGTGATATGCATACTTGCAAGCATTGAGAAGAATTGCCCCAAAGGACATAAGAAAATGAAGGATAAAACAAAAGGTGCTTGAGATTCATTGATGCCTTTTTCTGAAGGACATACTTTAAGGTTGAAGACTTTTAGAAGGACCTCATCTCAACATTTACTTTAGAATCAACAAGTAAAAGACTAACCTTGTTATGAACTTCAACTTTTCAAATAGCTCAAACATTGTAGCAAGTAATGGATGTAAAGTGACTCAAGTACCAAAAGGACTTGAAAGTCTCAAGTGAACGTGAAATGAGCCTGGTTACTTGACCCTTCTATTATGAGAGTTTGAAATGATTGAAAACAAATCAATATAGTTTAGGAGAGAGGTTATGATGGATTGAGAAGTTTCAGCAGTGCATTTTTCTTTAATTCATTTTATCTCACCTTTTATTTTCTTTTATTGTTTTGGGCTTTATCCAGTTTAGATTCATTTAAAGAGATTAGTAAACTTGCTGTATTGGGCCTATGTAAAAGGCAATTACAATTTCCAATATTGAGTGATCCATTAGATTATGACTGGCTTTTGTGTCACTGATATGTAGTTAAAGTTGAATATGAAAGGGCTTATAGTTAATTCTTGTTGTGAAATTGGAAAACCGAGGGGAAAGAGAAGAAAAGGAGGAATCTTCTCTCCATGTATATTAGTATGTTATCCAAAATGAACTTTATCCCTTTTGCTGAAAGTAAAATAAGTGGTTAGAAATGAAATTTGAATACCTTCCAAGCATTACAAGTTGTATTTCATGGACCATATTGGACCTCCATCTCAATAGTAAGGTTGAGGGAATTAGTTCCCAGTTTCCTTCTTCTCACGTTGTCTTTCATAGTCTCCTATCTGCTCTCTTCTTTTCCTCTTGAAAACAGTTCCATATTCAAACAAATGCAAATTCCATGGAAAAATAGGGTTGGTTAACTTTGGAGGCAGTTGTTTTCTTACTACTAATTTACTATTGCCATAAATTTTCAACTGTCATACATTGTGATTTTACAATCTATTGCCTCTTTGTGGCCTATATTATTGTTTTGACATTAACTATTTTCCATTGGTATGACCGTGCAGATACCTCTTGTATTATATCCTATCTTATACTGAGAATATTCATGCCCCCTACACATTTGTGGGATTTGCTCTTGTTTGTTTGCTTGTAGGCCTCATTGGCTTGGGTAAGCCTTATTTTCACAAGTAAACTTTTGCAATTTTATACCTTTTTTAGTTTCCCTCCCTATCTGAAAACTTTCATTCTATGGCAGGGAGAATATACCTGGGCATGCATAGCCCAATTGACATCATTTTTGGTCTTGTTTTCGGTTTGCTGATTCTCTTATTTTGGTTGAATGTTCATGAATACGTGGACAGTTTCATTACCACAGGCCAAAATGGTATGTTCACTTCTTCCCACATTTGTTTCCATCTTTCCCCCTAGTTAAGTTACTGTGCAGTATTTTGAGGAGATTCTTCTGATAAGGTAGTATTTGTTATTTTCAATGAATAAGATGCATATTCTATGAAAAATGAAAAGAAGGAACCAAAGAAAACAAGGGAAAGAGCACTCATATTCCCAAACTAGATGAGCTTTATGAAAGAAGATCCTATTGGCATGAATTGGAAAAGGTGTTGTACTGCTCAAAGAACTCAAAACTCTAACAGTATATTCCAAAGGTCACTCCAATGTATTTGTCACAAACAAGCCTTCACATCACACTGTGACAGTGTTTTAGCTTTCTACCTCAGCATTCTACATTAAGCTCCAAGAGAGAAGCCTTCAACAAATTAATCCAGCTTTCATAAGGAATGAATTAAAAAGAAAAAAAAGAAAAAAAAAAGAATTGTCTAGGCTTGCTACATTTTGTTTGAGAACCAAGTAGGAGAGATTCCAAGGTGATGATGCTGCCTCTGTACTATCTGCATTGTTCATTTCCCTAAAAAAATATAAACCACACAGACACCTTAATTTTTTTCGGAGCAGCATAATGGAGATGAAGAGGCTGACGAGAGAGCATAACTCAATACCTGATCTTCTAGCAATAACTCTTGAGTTAAAACCTTTCAGTTTCAAAAATGGTCACTGAAATTTTACTAGACTGGGCATTTGAAGATAGAGAAGAGAAAGTGAGTGAAGTCTCAGGAGAAGAAAGGGTTGACTAAAGAGGAGCAGGCAGAAAAATCTACAAAATAGGGGTTGGGAAGATTGAAAGAGCCTTGCGGGGAGAGAAAGTGAGGAGAATGAAAAGAAAATACAAAATCGATTAGAATGTCACATTGTTAAAGTAACTACATTATCTTTGCCACAACAGTGACATCGTAACGCTGTGTTATGTTATCTAAGGACAGATACTAAAAGCAAGTAAACTTCTGGGCTAACATATCCAGTTTGGAGCTATATGGCTTAAATAGGAGCCATCCCTTCCCTCAAATTATACACACAAAAAGTGTATTTACTCAATATTTGGATTCAATGAGAGAAGCCTGAGAACAAACAGAAGTTTGCGATCTAATCAATGATGTTGAGTTTATATCAGGTTCAAAATTGATCACTGCTACTCAATCTTATAATATAGGTAAATATGTCCTCAACTGACTATGAAGCAATAGTTATTTGGTTTAATCCAGTATCCCTTTTCCCGTGTCCAATCTTAGGGGATGTTAAGATATTACTGACAGACCATGTTACCTAGTAATAGTATAATTTGAGGAATTTGCAATCTGACATGATGGGACTTACCGTGCGATAGGTGTTTCACCACAAAACAGAGTTGGGTGGATCATCTTGATTTTGACATTTTCAAAAATGTTTGACATTTACACTTTAATGTCTCTCAAGGTGCATTATTATCAAGGTGATTCTGCTGTGCTAATGTTTACTAATCTATTTGTTGTTGCATGCAATTTCTGGGTGCAGTTACTTATTTCTGGGGTGCCCTGAGCATTCTGTTGCTCTTTGCTTATCCTACTCCTGAGTTTCCTACCCCAAGCTTTGAATTCCACACGGCTTTTGATGGTGTAGCATTTGGAATTGTAAGCACATTTTTCTTTCAGAATGCAGTTATTTTCAATATAATTGATGGTGGTTGTCTGTTTTAAAGGTGTCATTTTAAAGGATTATACTGTCAAAAGCTCCTTGTTCTTTAGAAGTTTGGATTCCTCCTAGTTTCATGCTTTCTTTTGTTACTTCAAGTATATAAGAGAGATTCTGTCCTGCAGGTAGCAGGAGTACAGCAAACATACCATCAGTTTCATCATGAAGCCGTTGCTCGTATCTTTACTCCACAACTCCCATTTTCCACATTTCTTGGTCGGATGCTCGTCGGTTTACCAACCATATTAATGGTGAAGTTTTGTAGCAAAGCTCTGGCTAAATGGATCCTTCCCATTGTTTCAAACACCTTGGGCATGTCCATAAGGTCAACCAGCTATATACCAATGCTAAATTCATCCTCAGCTGTTAAGGTAGATAAGAGCAAACAACGTGGTCCTCTGCACAAGCTGTTCTTCTTCTCGAGCCAGGACTCATTTGACATTGACACGGGTATTAGGTTCGTTCAATATGCAGGCCTTGCTTGGTCTGTGGTTGATCTTGTTCCCTCTCTTTTTTCTTATTTGAACTTGTGATCTGTTTAACTCCAATACAATCAGTTCCAAGTTTTAACCTAATTGAATCCTGAGTTCTCTGTATATTTTTTCATGTTGCATAGTCAATGTTTAGAGAAGTCATATGTCCTTGTGTCATGGACATTATTTTGTATAATGAGGTGCGGCAATTTTATATGAAGCCAACGAATTTGGCTATTAGCGACTACTATATGAGAAACAAACTTATGAAATGGGTTGTAAAGTGGAATGGAGGAAGATATGATTCTTCTCGTAGAGTTCGAGTTGAGTTATGCTCCTTTTGAAAAGAAAAGATGATTCTTTAGAAATTGGTAGTAACCTTATTAAATACTATTTTGATTCTTATACTTTAGAAATTGGTAGTAACCTTATTAAATTGGTAGTCTACAGTTGATTTCTATACTTTCAAAATGCTCATTTTGATTCTTGAAATTTTTATTTTCATTTCATTTTTTATGGATCAAAATAATTATCTTTTTAATGTTCAATGACTAAAATGAACCAAACATATTAAAAGTTGAACTAAAATGAACTAATATTTAAACCTACTTTTGCTTTAAAGTATATAATAATTAAAAAAAAATGAAAAACACTGACCATATACCAACTAATGATTATACAATTACTCAAAAAAAAAAAAAAATAGTATCATTAACTATACAAAATTTAACTAAGAGGACTCAGAATCATGTCTTTAACAAAAGAAGAAAATCTAAACTCAATCATGAAAAAAGTAACCAAATACCAGGCAAACAAATTGAAAATCTTAGCACCAAAATGCTCAAATCCAACCAATTAGAAGGTCGAAACAATAACAATATCCATAATTATAAATCTCATAGAAGAATAAAAATAAATATTTGCCCCACTTGTCCAAAGTGTAGGATTTAAATTTCACAAAAGGTGGAGTATAATCCCTGGCTGATTGGAATTTAAAATCAAAGCCAAAGCCAGCTTGACCTTATGGAAATGAAGCCTGTTTAGTTAACTTCAAAATTCTCAGGCACATTCGTCAAAAATATGCTTCATACTAAAATTTCTTGAAATTAAAAGTAACAATTCCAATAATTTCAACACAGCCTTTTTCCAAACACAACGGAAACTAACTTACACCTAGTACATGATAAACACCAGCACTATAATTTTCTACAATAGAAAAAGTGTTGTAACATTTAAACTACTTGAGATATAATGGAGAAAGGAGCCGAGGGGGGTGAAAGAAAGTCGAATATCTTTGTATCTCGAGGATGTCTTGATCTTCAAATACAAATCAGAGGGTTTTCTATATAAAAAGTTCTGTCTCGCAGGCAAAATCATCAATGCATGGATTTGACTTAGCTGCTTCATAAGAAGTAATCTGGCGTTCTACGGGTGACGTCGGGTTCTCCTCTTCTGGGTGCTGGCTCAAACTGAAAGAGAGAAACATGCAGAGAATGGAACTAATCATTCAGCTATGGATACTTATTGCAGGAATAAAGCAAAGGATGAGTATAGTTTGAGCATTCTCATCATTGTGCAAGTTCATGTGCGAGAGTGTGAAACAGACCTGGATAAATGTATGACTCCTGCAGTCATCAACCTCTAAAATTGAAGCCATGTTCCCACAGCGATAACAATAGTTAGGTGCACTAAAAATAGTAACCACCTTTTGTTCCTGCAGTCATCATACCAGAAATCCATAAAACGATAAGCATAGAATAAGAGAGATTCACAGGGTGAGAAATTGTTAAACAAACGTATTACGTGAGCCCAGTTAAATCCATCCATGACCAGTTGATGAGCTCTAGCTATCAACTTTAAATTATTCATGTGATTGAATTGTTCAGATATGTCCTGCAAGTAGGATATGAAACGTCAGATAGAAAATCCCTTAAATTTTCTTCTATTGGCATAAGGATCAAAGGGCAAATGTGAAAATAACAAAAGCCTTGATGCACGGTTAGAAATTACCTGGCCAAATGTATACCCAGCACCCCGAGGTGAAATCCCCCAGCCGCATCGGTCATCTGGATCAGACCATAATAGGTCACACATTGGGCCTTCATGTGGAACCTCTTGAACACGGTCAAAGTTTCGGATGTTATCAAGGGTTTCAATGGATGGCGACAACCCACCATGGAGGCAAAATATTTCAGACTCAACCTGGAAGGAAAAATAAGAACCAACAGATAAAACAATTGCATCAATAAGAGGCTGCTTAATAATAATTTTATTCAGTTTTCTGCTGTTAAAAGTTTTGTTAGGGTTCTAATAATTTGTTTGTTTTATGATCTGTTTACTAGCACTTTTAATATCTTAACCAAAATTTAGAACTAAAAGAAGTGTTTTTAAAAAAGGAAACATAGCATAGCGATTTAATTTCCAAAAATTGGAAAGACTACAGGAGTAATCCAAAAAGAATAAACCCACCAAAAATAAACCAAAACAAAAAGATAAATGGAAAAAAGTGTTCCAGACGTTGAGGATGAGAAACAGACATCAGAAAGGAGGTTAAACCTAACCGCAGTCCACTCCTCCCCAAAGACTCTATTAGTCTCAAAGCCAAATGTTCCACAAAAAGAGAAGGGAACACCGCCTCTGCCAATTGGCGGCAACATTTTATTACCGGCCAAAAGCACATAGGAGATCTCAAAAGAAAAAAAAAAAAAGGTACTCTAAATCAAAGACGATGTAAAATTCTCCATAGCACATGATCCAACAGATTCAATGTAAAACTAATTTATTTCATATCCTGTTCTTCAGTCACATGAAATATACAATATAGGAGAGGCACTCAAGAAACAGCGCATGATATATTGGTTCGAGATGGTAAATTGTGTAATAAAAGCAATATTTTACAGTGATACCAAAAAAAAATAAAAAAAAAATAAAAAAAATCACTAACCAAGGCAGTCAAAGGAAAATAGTCAAAAAGATCTGTAAACGTCTTCCATACATTAGCATTGCCATACCTGCAAAGT
This sequence comes from Lagenaria siceraria, assembly GCA_002890555.2. NCBI lineage: Eukaryota > Viridiplantae > Streptophyta > Magnoliopsida > Cucurbitales > Cucurbitaceae > Lagenaria > Lagenaria siceraria. The sequence goes on along the minus strand of CM016485.1, from coordinate 25,048,572 downwards.
ACAAAGAGAGGATCTCACTGTGGTAGATATTTAAACAATGTCAAATGTAATCATGAATCACAGATTGGACTTAAAAGCTTTATTGACCAATTGCGACAAAAATAAAGATTTTACAGCAAACAGATCACTTTTTTTTAATGATATCCGTGAGTGTCCAGACCAACTTACGTACACCTCGACTAATTTCATGGGACAAACCATCTAACCCTACAACATTTCAGTGCCAAGGAAGCTCGTATGATGTTAAATCCTAGGTAGGTGGCCACCATGGAATGAACTCATTCCCTCTAAGTCATTTATTAAACTCGTGGCCCTTATTGACCGCTAGGCAAACCATTGATGGTTCTACAGATAGATCACTAAAAGAAGTAATATAATAATTTACTAACCATCTTACAAAGTTACAATCAATACAGACTGACAGGAATATGAAGAGAAACAATAGGAAAGACTTCCAATTGTTAATAATCATGAAAAAGCTACAATTAAAAAAGAATTTTGTGTGATTTGTGCACTACCAAAAGGCATCAAGCTGCACATTTAGACCAAAAGAACAACTCTCGTCTTCAAAAGTCCTACTGTTTCTTTCTTCCCACTTCCTATAAGAGAAATGGATTTACTCAAAAAAAATTAAAATGAGGTAGGTCATATCTATGTAGCTAAGGCCGGCATCTGACAAATTTGACCATTAGATGAGTAGTTGGTCAAAATCTAGTCCATAAGATTGAACCTACTTCGCTCAAGGATTCCAGCAACCATACAGCTCAATCCAGCAGGTGTGATAGCACTAATTAAATTACTTGATAATTAAGACGGATTTGTCTTTAATCAGAAACAAGAAACCATGCCTAAGTGGACTATTAATACTATGGCATAATTCTGTTTTTCCTTGAGAGAGAGAGAGAAGCTTTTTGTCAAGTGAATGAAAGTTGGGTGGAAAGCGGGGGACTACAAAAGAAGCAAAACAAGAGAAAATTATAAAAGTAGAGAAAAGATCCCTAATTTTTAGTAACCAGAAAAGGAGGATAATTACCAAACAAATTAAAATTGAACACTAACATGGAAGTTACTTGACTCTCAATTTCGGGAAGAAAAAAAAATCATTTGTCAAGTTGTGACTATTTAAGAACAAGTCAAGTTTAGTAATTACTTGCTTGGACTTGTTCTTTTAAACTGGATCCCTTTTCTGTTAGCTAACTAGTCACTGCAGCTCCTTCTTCAGGTTATCTTATTGTATGCCCATCTTGTTGTGTTTTAGGGAAAAATGTACTTTCGGCTCCTGAGGTTTTGAGATTAGTATCTATTTAGTTCCTAAGGTTTTAAAAGTTACATTTTAGTCTCTGAGGTTTACAAAAATAGTTTTAAATGGTCCTTAAGTTAATTTGACCATTAATTGACTAACAAAAAAAATGACATGACATGTTGATATGACAAATTTCAAATGAGGTGGATAATTTGAGTTATTTTATATTATTTATTTTAGATTACTTCAGCTTTTTTTACTCTGTATCCTTTCTCTTTCTTCCCTTCTAGTTTCTCTCTCCCCTCTATTCATTTTCCCCTTCTCTCCTTCCTCTTCCTCTTTATGCTCTAATCAGTGTCATCACATCATCCCCGATGATGAATTATTTTTTTAAAAAGCTAAGGCTGAAATTAACACCCAATAATCTAATTAAGATTCTAATGATGTTTGGTCTCTTGTTAGATTCTATGTTTCCCTCTAGGCTTCAATTTTGAAGATCTTTTGTAAATATTCTGTAGGAACTATTTTGTATAGTTGGAACCTCTTTCTTTAGCGGAGTTCCCTCTTTTGTGGGCTTGGTTTTTGTATGTCGTTGTATTTGTTCTTTTTTTTTTTTCAATGAAAGTTGTTTTCATGGAAAAAAAGAAGACAAAAAAATCAAACTAAGGTGATTTGCAATGTCATAATAATAATAATAATAATAATAATCCCACACAAAATTACTATAACTTTCTCTCTCCCCAATTAAAATCTTTTAGATCTAAAAATAATAATAATAATAATCCCACACAAAATTACTAATTTTCACTCTAAAACCCCAGAAAAAGGTAACCAGATTCATCGATCTAAGACATTGTAGTTTCATTCATTGCACCAATGTTTGCAATTGATCATTGATTTCTTTTCCACAACGCTGAGCACAAGAATCAAACATCAGTAGATATACTAATCCTACAGTCTCATTGATCATACAAATTATCCCCCAAAACTCAATAGAGAGAGAGAGAGACAGATATAGAGACGGAAACAAAGACAGAGACAGAGTATAGAAAAACTCACTTCCTTAAACATTCGTCATAAAAGCCATAAACCTGAGTGATCTGAGAACAAGAAAGGAGAGAAGATGAAATGCTGCAAGTTAATTCGAGTGTTCAGCATTATTTCTGAACATGTCTAATTTAGATGAGACAAATCCCCAAAAAACAAGACACAATGAAGTGCAAAAAGAAGTACAATTACGCACAGCCATTATTCATTCTAGAATGAACTCATGAAGTAGTCAAATGGTAGAAAACTTCAAAGCAGAAAGCAGCTAGATTATTTTTGCTCTCCCTCGCTCCACTCCCAATCCCAACTTTCTGGATCAAGCGTCAATTTAAAAATACAGTATTGGCGTTTGGAATTAAGAAGCAAAATTGTGTGCATCATTTGTTCAAATATATACACATCCTGAACCCAAGATAGAGTGTAAAATCATACCTGACGGCTCTCATGATTCCCTCGAAGAATGGTAATCCGGTGAGGATAACGAACCTTTAAAGCCACTAATAACTGGAGTACGGTAGACAACCATATATATTAGCTCAAATATATCATCCAGCCAAAACCTACAAGTCTTACATTATACATGATTTTTCTTATTTAAAAAACTATTACATAATTTATGATTTGTAAGGGGTATATGGGTGCCTTGACAGAATGGTGAATGGGAAAATCAAATAAATTGGTATTAAGAGCTTACCGTTACAGTTTCAACAGAATAATATCCCCGGTCCACATAATCTCCCATAAACAGATAATTGGTGTCCGGACACTGTCACAATATTATGTAAGTATAGATTCAGACCTGATGCTAAGGATGCTCAAAAGAAATCAAATCGCAAAAATGAACCCATAATTCAAGGTTTAAATTAATTCCTAAACATTCAAATGTTATATCTTTGTCCCTCGATTTTCTAATGTTTTGTTCTAGTCCCAGACCCAGAAAACCCTTTAAAGTTAAAACATTGATTATGTCGAGTAATCATTAGAAGAAAGAAGGGTATCCCTTCGGCCAGACTAGGTCAACGATCCTTTGGAACTCTAAATTTAAAAGAAATGTGTAGGGTTTTTAATCCCGTGAAGGGAATATTTAGGTTTTTGGGCAAGTATGCTACCTTTTTTTTTTCAATTGGAGATCTCTCATAAAATATTATCCTAATGCTTCCCAGTTCCTCCTTTAAATAAAATTGGAAAATATAAATAAAGAAACTACGAACTTCGTTTTTTGTTCTTTTTTTTTTTTTTATCTAAACTTCCCTTGGCTCTCAAGACAATAACAAATATCTCACCCAAACTCCATTTTTCAGCATGAAAAAAAAAAATTCCTTGAAATAAAATTAATGAATATTAAAATAGCATAACTCGTACCTTCCCTCCAATTTGGAAAAGTTCTGCAAGGTCATGAAATTGCCCATGAATATCTCCACATATTGTGACTGGACTCTTCACAGGCTGAGTGAGGAGAAAAAAGATTCCATGTAACATGGATAAAAGAAGCACAAGAAGTTTGATATAGAAACCATGAAATTAAGCATAATTTTCAAAAAATAAAACACCAAATGGTAATCAAATGGAGCCTAGATAATTATGTGCTACTACTCTGCAATTTAAAATTGAAAGGAGAATTCGAAAATGCTAGTTTTCTACTATAAACTCAACTCCAATTCATTTTTCGGATGAGAAGGAGTTGTATTAATAATAAAAATAACAGAAGGAAGGGGGACTATGTGTCTTCCCTAATTAAATGGCCACGACATTTTGAACCAAAGAAAGTTTGGTTCTCAAAGACAAAAAGTAATAAAATGAAGAATACATGGCCAAAATATCTTGCTCCAAAATTCCAAATGAATCAGTTATGAAATTACATTCAAATGTCTTGAAAATTGAAATGAACAAATGATCAGAAAGACTGAATTTACATTCGAACATCTTGAAAATTGAAATGCTAAGAAAGAATGATGATGACCAATCACTACAAGGCACGCATGATATAATTGCAATAACTAACCGACCGTCTTCACATACAAGATTCTTTTTTAACTACAATCTCTCGATGGTTATTAAAGATTGGAAGGCTCTCATGGTATAGTTTCAGGATCTCGTTTCTTATCCAAAAATAAAAGAAAAATAATAGACACTGTATACATTATACTGCTGTAGAAGAAGACAGACTTGTTAACATGGAGACCTCTAATTTCAAGATGTACATCTTCAACCAGTACAAAGGCCCCAAATCAAGAGATATTCCAAACAAAAAAAATCATAAATGGATAAAATAAAAAAGGGTTTGAACGCACAATGCCACAAATATAATACCTGTACATTGCTCTCTTCCATTAGAACCTCTTTGGCTTTGTCACACAATGCCCTAACCTACATAAACAAAGGAACCATGTTAATTTTACTTCCAAACGCGCCATAGGGTCAAATTCACCTAACTAGGCATGGCACAAGGTACAAAACCATGCTAAAGTCAGTAAGGATAGTGAATTCTGATATCCTGTGGGCTATGGCGTCCCTTTAGAACTCCCTTCGTCATCAATTTTGCAGTTACACCCATTTAATTAGGGGAGTGGCTTTCTATAACCTTCTTTGGTTTGAGGATTTCATATCCTCCTATATAATGTACTATCTAGAGATTAACAAATTAATGAAATTTGCATGCCAAGAAGAAGAAGAAGATGATGAAAGAAAGAAAGAATAAAAGAAGGGCAATACAGGATTCTGGAGGGGCTCATAAACACAGCAGATAACTCGTTTCTAAATATAAATAATGTTAAAAGAGGAAGATTGTTAATAAATAAAAGTTACTGCTTCAAAGTTCAAACTTCAAACACAGCGAAAACTCCATGAATCCGAGCTAACACCAACTCCATTTTTTCATTTCAACAACATGCCAATCGTTATATATATATATATATATATATACAAGACCCACTCACACCATTATGCCTGAATCTATAGCTGAGAACCCAGAAAACAGTAAACCAAAAAAAAAAAAGATCGCACCCAATCAAGCAGATGTCTCCCAGTTTCCCTTTTTCCATCCACAAGATTCAATCACCATCTACTACTAAAGGCCCTCAATCACATAGGCAAGGTAAGATCTCCCAATAAATTACAATAAAGGGGGAAAAAAACAGATTCAAAATTGAAGACCTCCATCTTGTCTTCCCCATCTTTTAGGTCAAAAAACAAGAATCGCCGAAATCGGAGGCAGCCAGAAACTAGAACAAAAAGATGAATCGAAAAACAGAACCTGTTGCTCGGAGAGCGGCTTGCACTGCATGAGCTGCGAGATCTGCTCGTCCAGGCTGCTGTTGGCCTCGGACAACATCGAATCCGTGCCCATAGCTGCACCTGATAGAGGCGGCCAAGGTCTGAAGGTTCAGAGAGAAGGTCCGGCCGGGGCGTGAGACTCCACTGCGGCGGTGGGCAGTGGACAGAGAGAGGAAGAAGAGAGAGAGAGAGAGAGAGAGAGAGAGAGAGAGATGGAGATGCGCGTGAAAGAGAGAGCGAGTAGGGAATTGAGGTTGAATTATAGAAACCGGCAATGGCGATGGATTATTGGATTGAGTGGAGGGAAATAAATTATAATATTAAATTTTTTTTATATTTAAAGGTAATTCATTATAATCTCCTGTGGTAACCTTGATGGTAGCTCACATGTTCACCACCAACCGGGAGAAGCCACCTCATTGTGCTTAATCACACAAATTAAAGTATAGGTTAAGCTCCCATTTTAGTCCCTCTATTTTTAATAAATCTTAAATTTAATTTTTCAAAATTAATTTTTACTTATATTTATTAAATAATAATAATATTTTTCATATCATAAAAATATCAAAAAGTATGTTTTTTAACTTCCAATACAAATATATATACATATATTCCTGATTTTTATGATTATATATTGTCCAACAATTATTTAAAATAATCTTTTAACACCATGAAAATAAAAGTTTAATAATGTAAATTAAAAATGATTCGTTAATCTTGTTTTAGTATGTAAAAATAATTAAACAAAAATTTACTTCTTTTTTATACAAAAATTTAAATAATTACTCGAATAACTCGAACAAACCCAATCCAATATTTGGATTGGGTTTGGTTCATTATTTAATAAGGATTGTTTAGGTTGAAGAAATTTAAAACCGAACAATTGAGTTGGGTCTAAAAAGTGTTTTAACCCAACTCAACCCACGAACACCCCTAAAAAATCATTAAATTTAAACATAAAAATGACTATATAGATTGATGTGTCACAAAAAAAAAAAAGACAAAATACACTTTTAGTCCCTGAGGTTTGAGTTAAGTGTCTAATTGGTCCCTGAAGTTTTAAAATGGACACTTTTGGTCCTTGAGGTTTGAAAAAATGTTTTAAATGGTCATTGAGATTATTTGACCTAACTAACGGAAAGATGACGTGTCATGGTAAAGTGGCACCTTTTAAGTAATGTAGCAATTTTTATATTTTTTTATATTAACTTATGTTGGTAGAAGATGAGGGAGAAGGAGAGAAAATGAAAACAAAAAAGTTGGTCAATTAACGTAAATTAATATAAAATTAAATAAAAATTGCTACATCACTAAAAATGTGTCACTTCACTATGCCACATCATATTTTCGTTAGTCAATTAACGGTAAAATAACCTCAAGGATCATTTATAACAATTTTTCAAACCTCAAGGATCAAAAGTGCCCCTTTTAAAATCTTAAGGACCAAATAGACACTTAACTCAAACCTTAGGGACCAAAAGTGTATTTTGTCAAAAAAAAATTATATTTTTGTTTTTTCCCTCATTTCTCCCTTTCTCTCTTGTTATCTTCCCCTCCATTACCAAATATTCAAGAGAAACTTTAAAAAAAAAAAAAGAAAAAATAAATAGTTGTTTTATGTTGTTATTCCCTCTCCTCATCCTCCATAGTTGTAAACCTGATTAATCAATTATATTTTTATTATCGGTTGAAGGAGAAATTTTGGACCAATCACAAATTGCCACGTCATTTACCAAATTAATGGCAAAATTATAAAATAATTAAATTTGGGACTAATTAAATGTTAAATGTGTCCTAAATTGAAATTGAAGACGAAAATTGGCAAATCCCGATCGTGCCACGTGTTTCCGTCCTCATTGTTGGATCAAATTAATTATTTTTCGTTCAATTAATTATTAATGTTTAGGCTAAAATTTAATTAAGTCCAAAAATAAACTTAATTTGGCCCAGAGGGCATAAAGACCCAAATCCAATTAATTAGTTGGGCCCAATGGGCCAGGTCCATGGACCAATCAAGCCCAAGCCCACGAAAGCCCACATGAGAACTCTATAAATAGAGAAGTTCTCTTCATTTACAAGGTTAAAAAAATTTACATTCAGAACTCTATAAATATATTTCCCTTAAATAATTAGAACAATTCAAATTATTCTAAAAACTATTTATTGCTTATTTTTGTGTTATGAGCTAGCAAAGGGACCTTATAGACCTACAGATTAGAAGCCCCAATGATTCGAGATTAATTAATTAAACTCTTTAATTAAATTAATCAACATTCATTAACTGTGGGTACTAAAGACCCACAGCTGCACTTTTCGCACTGCAGAATATTTCTGTGTCCATGGATGAACCATTGCCAGTAAGTTGGTCTTTCACAAATTGCTCATAGTTACAGTTGGGTCAAAATTATTGTTTTACCCCTATAATTACCTCTTACTTCTTAAGTCTCACTAATTCTCTAATAAATAACCTATTTATGGTCCTACCATAAATAAAATCCCTCTCAGACTAATGAGAGGGAGAAGCCCCATTGTTCAAGACTCGAAGTCAGCATTTAAGGGAGCAATTCATCTACTTACCCTAAAGACGAGAATGAGTGAATTTCATCTTGTGTAGCCGTGTTCCCAGGTCCCTATTTGGACAAGTCTCCAAAATGGTAGGCTTATTCAGTTGGCAACATGGGTCACTCTCACCCATAAAATCAAAGGATTGTCCTCATAGACAAGAGTCCATAACTCACTCAAGATTGAGATCAAGTTACATATGATCATCTTGTGAAATGTTAATCTCTTCAGTCAACGGTGTTATAAAGAGAGATTAAACATTTCGTAGTCAGGTCTTATACAAACTCTTTGTATATGATACCCCCACTCGCATGTCTCTACGTGAACGATTTGATTCACATCATTTGTAACACTTACAACATTTGTAACATTTACAAAGTGGGTCGTATCCGTAGTGTCACCAGAATAAAATTGAAGGAATGGAATTCCCGAAGCAGAAGTGTTTGATCACTTTGTGTTTTAATTATCAATTCTTGAATGAACAGAGAAATACCAAAAAAACAGGATAAACGGTTTAAGGTTTAAGCATCCATTCTACAAGATTAATGAAGTATAAGAATGCTTGCCCTTGTAGATGATTTTCTCTTGACAGCAACACTTCAAACTTGAGACACCACCAAGAAGCCTTTTCCTTAGTATTCTCAAGGTGAGAATCACATAGAGTTTGTGGGCTTTTTTGAGAATTTTGGTGAAAAAAGGAACACAGGATAATCTGAGAGAAATATTGCTGAGAGGCGAAGAGAACCTCTAGTTTTCCAAAAAACCATTGATTAGAGCTATTTTTCCTTCTCCCATAAACTCCATCTTATCAGAGATTAGTGAGTGAGTAGGGAAGTTATTGAATAACTTCTCACTCACGTGAAATAACTCCCAATCCCAAGGAGTTATTTCACTTAAATTTAATATTAATTCAAAATATATATTAAATTTAAACTATATATTATATCCCATATAATATATAACCTATAGTTTATTATATCACATATAATATAACCTATAGTTTAAAATCTCTCATATGACCTATAGTATTAATACGAATCACATTCATATTAATTTTAAGATATAGTTTATATATCTCTATATATAAAAATGAATCATATTCATGTATTATATTTGAATTAAATTCAAATATGTTTCTCTCACTAAACTTTATAATGTATCATATACATTTAATTAATTGTATTTAATACAACTAACTTCCTTTAATTAACTTGAACGATTCAAATTAATTTCCAAAATAAATTTGATTCTTATTAATCCTTATTGAGTTACCGAGGGGACCTTATGGATCTATAGATTAAAGCTCCAATGATACTTGATTAATTAATTAAACTCTTTAAATAATTTAATCAACGTTCATTAACTATTAGTCATTCCACTAAAGACTGACAGTTGCACTCTTCGCACTATAGATATATTTCTGTGTTCATTTGATATAATTAATCAATAGTGTGTAAACCCTTCACAAATTGCTCGTAAGTACGGTTTGGTCAAAATTACCATTTTGCTCATGTAGCTACATTAACTCCTTAAGTACTACTGATCTCTCTAAATGAACAATTAGTCATAGTCCAACTAAAACCAAACCTCTCTCGGGCCAGGAAAGAGTGTGGAGCCACATTATTCAACCCTGGAATCAGCCCTTAAGAGAGCAAGGGAAGGAGTGAATTCCTTCTTGTATAGCTGCCTTCCCAACTCCCCAATCATACGAATCTCCAAAATGGTAGGCTTATTGAGTCGGCAATACTGGTCACTCTCACCCATACAGTTCAAAGGATTGCCCTCATAGGCATGAGTCAACAACTTATTCAGGATTCAGGTTAAGTCACCTATGGTCATCTTGGTGAAATGCAAGTCTCTTCTAGTAATGGCGTTATAAAGAGAGCATTCACATTTCGTAGTCCAGTCTTATACATGTCTCACATGTATAAGATACCCTCATTCACATGTCTCCACATGAACGTTTATGATCTTAACGTTTATGACACTTTACAACACTTGTAACAATCATAAAGTAGGTCGTATCCGTAATGTTACTAGGATAAGGTACCCAACCTCATCCATCTACTATAGACCATTTAAGTTATCACTTAAACACGATCCACTTGTATGTCTCTACATACATGTTTAAGTTACTACTAATAACTTAGGATCTTAGTTTATTGGTTTTGGGTTAATGCAACTAAATATCAAATAAAATAACTGTTATTTTATTAAACGAATAATTTATTGTACAATACAAGTTCATAAAATTACAATACCACGAGAATTAAAGCATCAACCTCAACAAAGGTACCCAACCTTATACGTATACTACAGATCATTTAGGTTATTACTTGAACAAAATATACGTGTATGTCTACCACATACTGTTCAAGCTACATTTAATAGCCTAGGATCTTATTTTATTGGATTGAGTTAATGCAATCTAAATATCGAATAAAATACTACTTATTTTATTAAATAAATAATTTGTGTATACAATTTACAAACTTCGAGATTTAGAACACCCAATAGAGCCAACCTTTTGAAGATCACACTGCATGCTTTCAAATTCATCATATAGTTCATCATAAATTGAGAATTTTTTATTTTCCTTAATTGTCACTTTCATCAACGAAATGAGTCATCAAGCACAACAAAGTTTCATCACATTTTTCTTTTTCTTCTCCAAGGATTTTTTCTTGATTTTAAGAATTGTAATTATTCTTCACATCAAATCAAAATTTTCAAGAAAGCTATAGGTTGGACACGTTGGGTGGTGATGGGGTTTTGGTGTTTGACAAGTGGGTACTGTTGGTTTAAAAAAAACAAAATAAAAATTAAAGAAATTGATAAGAATCAGGAGTGTGACATTTTGGTATCAGAGCAGTAAGATTCTGTGAGTTGTAAATGGACGTTGATATATATAGCTAGAAATGTATAGAGCAATGAAGGAGCATTATGAGTCGTGGTGACAGATATTTTGGAAATAAGAAATTGAAACTCAGTGAGCTATTAGTAGGTAAGATTGACGGGATCAAGCTAGATATGACTGGAAAGATAAATGCATACAAGAGATGAGTAACAGTGAAATGTTGATGACAGGGAAAGACAAATTTGCATTTAGTATAGCAAAAGGAAAGGAGACTGATTGAGAAGTACAAGACATGATAAAGCTTGAGAAAATTTTGTTGGTAGCAAGTTATGGAAAATGAAATAATGGATTTACTATCGATGAACCTAATGCAACAATGAACCTGAAGTTCATGAATCCAAATATATTTACTATTTGGCATGATAGATGGGGTCATCCAAGGTCTATAATAATGAGAAGAATGATTGAGAATTCAAATGGACGCCCATTGAAGAACCAAAAGCTTCTTCAACTTAATGAATTATCATGTGATGCTTGCTCTCAAGGCAAATTAATCATTAGACCATCACCAGCTAAAGTAAGGACTAAATCACCATCATTTTTAGAACGAATTCATGGTGATATATATGGACCTATTAACCCACCAAGTGGACCATTTAAATATTTTATGGTATTAATAGATGCATCCAGTAGATGATCACATATGTATTTATTATCAAGTTGAAACCTTGTATTTGCAAGATTACTTGCTCAAATAATCAAATTAAGAGCACAATTTCCTAATTATACAATTAAAAGCATTCGACTTGATAATGCTGCTGAATTTACATCCCAAACATTTGATAATTATTTTATGTCAATAGGGATAAGTGTTGAATATATTGTAGCTCATGTTCATACACAAAATGGTTTAGCAGAATTATTTATAAAATGTTTGTAATTAATTGCTAGACCATTGCTTATGAAAGCTAAGCTACCTATGTATGGGGTCATGCTATTTTACATGCAACGTCACTTGTACGCATTAGACCAATAGATTATCATAAATACTCACTATTAGAATTAGCTTATGGCCAAGAACCAAATATTTCCTATCTAAGAATTTTTTTGATGTGCAATATATGTTCCAATTGCTCTACCACAACATATTAAGATTGGTCCTCAAGGAGATTAGGAATATATGTTGGTTATGATTCACCATCAATCATTAAATATTTTGAACCCCTAACGGGTGATGTATTTACTGCAAGATTTACTGATTGTCATTTTAATGAGATAAATTTTCCAACATTAGGGGGAAGAATTAAGAAGCTGGAAAAAGAAATTATATGGAATACATTGTTATTATCTCATTCAGATCCCCGTACAGATCAATGTGAACTTGAAGTTCAAAAAAATCATTTGCAAAATATAGCAAATCAATTACCAGATGCATTTATAGATGCAAAGAAAGTAATTAAGTCACATATACCAGCTACAAATGTTCCATCGAAAATTGATATCCCAACACAAAAAGTTGTCGCTAATGAGTCTGGAACATGCCAGAAGCGTGGTAGACCAGTGGGTTCCAAAGATAAAAAATCGTCGAAAAAGAAAAACAGTTAATAGCCAAAAACACTTGGTTGAGGATGTAAATACTCATGAAGAAATCCTTCATGTGACTAGTGAAGAAGGTGAAATACCTAAAGATAATAAACTATGTCATGATAGGAAAAAGATGGAACCGAATTAATGTAACTATTGACAACATTTTTGCATATAATATTGCTCTTGATATTATATCTGAAAATGAAGATTCTGAACCAAAATCTATTGAAGAATGTCGACATAGAAAAGATTGACTTTGATGGAAAGAAGCAATCAAGGTAGAATTAAACTCACTTTCAAAACGTCAAATTTTTGGACTAGTAGTTCGAACACCAGAAGGTGTCAAACCTGTGGGATACAAATGGGTATTTGTGAGAAAAAGAAATGAAAATAATGAATTCACAATATATAAAGCAAGACTAGTTGCATAAAGTTTTTCACAAAGACCTGGTATTGATTATGAGTAGACATATTCTCCAGTGGTGGATGCAATTATACTAAAAATTTTAATTGATCTAGCTGTGTATGAAAGTCTAGACATGCATCTTATAGATGTAGTCATGACATACTTATATGGATCTCTTAATAATGATATTTATACAAGATTTTAGAAGGATTTAAAATACCTGAAACACATAAATTAAGTTCTTGAGAACTATATTCAATAAAATTTTAGAGATTACTATATGGATTGAAACAATAAGAATGGATGTGGTACAATCGCCTGAGTGGATATTTATTGAAAGAAGAATATCAAAATAATCAAATATGTTCGTGTGTTTTTATAAAGAAATAACAGTTAGAATTTGCTATTATAACTGTATATGTTGATGACTTAAATATAATTGGAACTCCTGAAGAGCTTTCAAAGGCAATAGAATATCTCAAGAAAGAATTTAGATGAAAGATCTTGTAAAAACAAAATTTTGCCTTGACTTACAAATTGAGCATTTAGCAGATGAGATATTTGTTCATCAGTCAACTTATACAGGAAAATGTTTGAAAAGATTATATATGGACAAAACACATCCATTAAACATTCCAATGGAAGTACGTTCACTGGATGTAAAGAAAGACATATTTCGACCTCAAGATGATAATGAAGAACTTTCTTGGTCCTGAAGTACCATATCTTAGTGCAATTGGTGCACTTATATATCTTGCTAATAATACAAGACCAAATATTTCATTTTCAGTGTATTTATTAGCTAGATATAGTTTTTTACCAACAAAAAGACATTGGAATGAAATTAAGCATATACTCCGTTATCTCTGAAAAACGATTGATATGGGTTTGTCTTATTCAAATAAATCCAATTTTGATTTAGTTGATTATGCTATCTAATCCACACAAAGCTAGATCTCAAACAAGTTATCTATTCACATGTGGAGGAACTGTCATATTATCGCGATTAATGAAACAGACCATAACCGCTACTTCCTCAAATCATGCTGAAATACTCGCAATTCACGAGGCTAGTCGAGAATGTATACGGCTAAGATCAATGACTCAGCACATTCGTGGAACATGTAGTTTGTCTTCTAGTAAAAATTTTTCGATGATACTATACGAAGACAACACAACATGTATAGCCCAAATCAAAGGAGGATATATTAAAGGAGATAAAACAAAACATATTTCACCCATTTTTTCTGCACTCATGATCTTGAAGAAATGGTGACATCAGTGTACAACAAATTTGTTCGAAGAATAACTTAGCAGATTTATTTACAAAATCATTACCAACTGCAACATTTGAAAAAATGGTGTCATCTAGTGAGCCGTGAAATTTTCTTGTGTAATCAATTAACAATAGATTGTGTGAGTCGATGAAAGGGTTGAGTCCTTCATTACCAAGAGCATGCAAGAATTAAAGTTATTGTACGTGTTATCATGCGGGATATTCTCCCTATCCACACCCCGTTCCCGATCGGGAACCCTATTTTAATCCCCAGTTTGACTCCTATTCCCACAGGTTTTTTTGCCAACTCTAGCCATATTCCATTAGACTCTTTATCCTCATAAATAGCCCCTAGAATTTCATCCTTATAGTTTGGTGAAACCTATTTGTTAAAATCCTCATAAATAGGACCTAGAACTTTATTCTTATAATTTGATAAAACCTTATAAATAGTCCATATGATTTGATTAAAGCCGCATAAATATAGAATGCTAACTTTTAAATCATAGGAACTAAATTCTAACTTTCTTCCAACTATAAAAACCAAATTCGTAATACAACCAAAACATCTCTTGAGCCAAAACTTTCATGTAATCTTGAGAAGGAAAAAAAAAAATGTAGAACCAATTAACATTGCTTCAAAACTTTGTACCGTCTAACTTGAGTAGAAAATACAATGCATAGTACTGATAACAAAGCAGAAACAAAGGTTACAACGCCAACAATTCCAGCATCCGATCGTTTACCTGCTGGTATCGACCATGTAAGATCTGCCTCTGCATCATCAGTTTCCAACTTAAATAAACAACTCCTATTATGTGGTTTTTCCTGTATGCTACACTGCAAAAACAAGTCTGGAGCTTTCAATCTAACTTGCACGTAACCACTTTCATCCAATCGCTGCAAAACAGCAAGAAATTTTAATTACTATCCAATTTTCAGTGTGGAAATTAAATGAATCGAATATAGTGAAACATTAATCTTAAAACATCTAGGACATTATCATTTTAAAATGTATATTATTTCTATATATTTCAATGTCTATATCCACTATGTCAAAATATTCGAGGGAGATCCAAACCAGATAATCATCTTTCTAAATGATTACATCTTAACAAAAAGTAATTTTAAAGTCAATAACGTTATGCATTATGTCTTTTGCACTCTATAAACATTCGCTCGCAAGATATTCAAAGCATTGATGCCTATTTATTGTGCTTGTCAAGAATTTGACATGAATTCAATGAATGTGCATTCAATTCTGCAAAAATCTAACACGTCTCATGAGTGTTGGAGTATCGGACACGGATACTTTGTCCAAACTTATATGAGCTCGTTAACGGAAAGAAGTTTTCAAATTCCATTACATCCACGATACCAGATTATTCATAATAAACTTAATAAAAACCCAAATCACCTATGGCAGTATTCTAAAAGATATTCCAGCCTTACCGGATATCGTGAATGTAAAGGCAGATTAACAGTGAAATCAAGCAGATTCTTGTTCTGTGACAAGATATTGAGACCAATGTCCTTGTGAACCTCGACAACAGATATGTTGGAAAGGACTGAAGGCAATTCCAAATTTGTATCTCCAAAAACAGCTACATCACTAAATACTGCCAAGAGAAGAAAACAATATAAGATGAAAAGGGTTGAACCTATCTTAAAGATAATGCCATTTGCTTAGGCTAAAAAACATAAAATTATAAAAGAAACAAGAGAAATTTAAATATGTTTTACCAGCTCGATGAAGAAGATGTTCCAATTCAAATGGGTCAGCAAAAACTCCTGATGGTAGTCGTTCAATGATGATAAACTTACAGTGGTGTGTGGGAACCTGAGAGCTGGATTTTTTTATGTTGAACTTGATGGTCGATGAAAGTTGACGATGAGAACCTTCACCCTTGATCCTTGACAGAATTGAGAGACTTAGCATAGTATTTAGATCCCATGGCAGAACTCGGCATATGTTGACAGGAAGATCTTGAGTCAGGAAATCATCAAAAAGTGAATCAATAAAGCTTTCGTGTTTTTCATAATAGGATCCCATAATATATCTTCCAACCTGAGTACAAGAGTAAGAAAAGAAAAATGAAAATAAGCTTAACAAGATGAACAATCTTTAGAACATTTATAATGCTCTTTTGCACCAACAAAGACGCATCAAATAATAGCAAACACTTGGGCTTGTTTGGTCGATAATCCAAATTCTCTTTTATGTTTTCAGATTCACTAAGTTCAACAAATTTGTATTTGGCAAACGACCCGGATTTTGTTTCTAAAAATGGTTTTTGGATTCTGTGATCCAAACAGTGCAAATTTTGATAACTAACATAACATTTTTATGTTTTCATTGCATCCCGATTTTAAATTTCAAAATGTATAATTATATTAAATAAAGAAAAACAAAACATTTAGAAATATTCTATGTCATGTTATAAACTCAATTCATTTTTCAAAAATTAAAATATGTAATGTATTATAAATTATATAATATTACAAAACAATAATATACTGTTTTTAACATAAAACATGTTCATAAATAAACTAATAATAGTATATTGTCAACTAATATATTTAGTGACTTAATTACAACTAGTTTTATGATTTATAAATATAGTATTAAACACATTTTAAACTTTTTTTTTTTAAAAGACACATTTTAAACAATTGTTCAAACACATATATGAAAATATGAAATACAACTTTGTTTTCATTGAATTCCTTGTTTTTAAATTTATGTTTTCAGATTCCCTACCAAACAAGCCCTTATGTACTCGACAAACAACTAAAGAGGATAAGATAAAACAAATCACACTTTTTTTTTAACAAGAAACAAGTTTTTAAAAATAAATTTATTAATGTCACAATTTAGAAACGAAGAAGGAGCAAAGTTATCTAAGCCATGAATGCTGTCAACAACAATAACAACAAGATTTGATTCAGTTTGAGTCTCTGAAGTAGTATTTTGTGGATAATAACCACAGAGATGCACTTTTATGTTGTCAATGCAATTCTACAACAACAGCATGTAATTTCTCACACCCTAAACCCTAAACCCTAAACCCTAAACCCTAAACCCTAAACCCTAAACCCTAATTTTCTGCAAAGTCCGTGAACTTGCTAAAACTATGTTCTTCGTAGCAACAATTATTATTTACATTAAAATATTACATATTGAGGTGTCATTGTTTGCTTGAGAGCACACAACACTACAATAATGGCCCAATCACATGATATCTCTCTTCAAGTTACTAATGATTAACAGAACTCAGATCAACCCAATTTGATAACCTTCCAAGTATTGTTGACCAACTATCTTTCCAAAAGCCCAGAATATTTAATAGTATGATATAATGGATAATGAAAATTTTCTGAAATACTAGTTTAGTTGGAATGTATTTAATATGGCATTCTCTCCAGTGGAAGGAAGAAAAAGAGAGATCTTGACAATCCTCTGCACTTTTACAATCTGAGTAACGCCCCAAGTGTGTAAACATCAAAGGAGTAGCCACCAACTGTTTAAAGGTTGCTTTTACTGAAATGGGCTAGATTTATCTAAGATTCCAGCATCATCTCTAATTCCTTCTTGAAATCAACGCGCCAACTACCTCCAATACTTCACAATACTCATTTCCACCTCACCTTCTCCTAACATCAAAACTCATCAAAACTCCAACAGCTGGAGCTTTCCACCCATGTTTAAAAAACCAATATATATATCTTTTTCTTAAGATATAAAAATATTGCAAGAAAAAAATGAGCCGAAGGCTGTTTGCCAATCCACAAGTCTTTCCAAAAATAAGTACTCTTCTCGTGCCTTACCTTTTTGAAGAAAATCTTCTAAATGTGTCCTTGTGCTTTAAAATAGTCCACCAAAGACCATTTTCAAAACCTGTTTTCTTAGACTTTTGTGAACCCAACCAGCCCAACACTCATTAGGTTCATTAGGTTCTAATGATAGAACCTCCATAGTCATTTTAAACGCCTGGCTTCAGTCTTCCTTCTTTAAGTTTCCAGTGCCCAACTCTTAAACTCTAATGGCTTTGAAACATTATTCCGACCAACCAACTGAAAAGTCTTTCTATCACATGTCCATCCTGAATTTACCTTTAAATAATCTCCTCAACATTGAGCCCTATTATTCATTCTTGGCATACAAAACAAAGACATACAATACAATGACAAATCCTTAATACTGCATTACATAAAGTCCACCTCACACCTCTTGAAAGAAAAGGCTTTCTCCATCATTCAATTGCGCAATATCTTATTCTCAATTGGATAGCTGGCTTTTTAGATTTCCCCCAAAGGCGATTTCCCCCAAAGGCAACCCTATACAAAGGAAGGAGGTTGTAGGCCTCCGATTATGAAAGTATATGAGAGGAGGGGTAGGAAAGGGAAATCATTCTAGACAGGGAATTGGGGAACGTAAAAGTTAGTTGTACCATTGTTAGGGATTGTAGGGTATTTAGCCTTTTTGATCCGTAGGGGAGGGGACCTTTTGGGATTTTGGGTAATACAACCGTAGTTCTTGGGAGAGATATCAGCCCTCTCGAATTGGTTGTCTTAAAGTTCTGTTAGGAACCAAAATAGTATGGGTTATCTTTGTTCCTCATTGGTTAGAACTTAGAATGGGATGACCAATGTACTTAAGTGGCTTGGCTCTCTCACCTCAATAGTTGGCTTTTGGGGTGTGATTCTCCAAGGGGCTTAAATACCTAACAAGTTTTTTGTCTTGTAATCGTTTTTGTTAAATATCGTAATACAACAACGGTAAGGGAGTATCCTTACGAGGCTAATACTTCAACCCAATTTTTGTGCAATCTCCATCCATCTTCACGAGCAAAGGCTCACAACACCTCCCAGTCCCCAACAACTTCTCCTAGTTCACCTTAAGTCCTAAACAATCCTAAAAAACTTTGATCTTATTAGATAAAATGTTGAGCATCAAGACATTATTCCTCGAAAAAGAATTGTCATCGAGAAATGAAAAATATGAAATATAATAATTACTAACTAAAAAACCTTTGAAACCACCTAAGGAAACACCAGTTTCAACAAGACTACTCCATACATATCTATGAGCAAAAAGGGAAAAAAATGGAGATAAAAGATAGCCTTGACACAATCCTCTGAAAGTGGATACCATTTGGGCCTCACAATTAACAAATATCGAGACCTTAGTTCCACAAATACAACCTTTCATCCAACAAATCCACACGCCCCAAAGGTTTTCTTTTGCAACGCCTCATATATGAAATCTCAATCCATTGTAGCGTAAGTCTATTCTAGATCAAATTTAAATATTCATCCTTTAATACTATAATCTTCTACTATTCCCTTAGCAATTAACACCCGGTGTCCAGGGTTTTCCTTTCTTTAATAAAAGCATTTTTCATAAAAGTGCCTGTCTATTAGTTTTGGTGGAATAAGATAATGTATTTCAATAAGATGCTTACCCTCTCTCCTCTATCCTAGCCCTCCTCCTGCCTTCACTGGTTTCTTTCCAGGCCTCCAGCCATTTAAGGGGAATGTTGGGGAAATGGCTCGGCACCTTCATTCTCACCCACCCTCCTTCACCATAGATAGGAAAACCTTTTCTATAGAAGTTTCACGTGCAGTTAGAATCACCGAAGCTTCTAGGGACAAGTCCTTTACTCTCTCTCTTAAGAAAAAATCTCTCTCATGGTTATACACTACTTTTCTTCTTTGATAGAGTCGCCTTTGAACCAAAAGTTCTTCAACAAGTCTCGACTAATTGAATATGATCTTTGGGTGGAGAAAATCTCCAACTGAAAAGGACATTTTGCAAAGATCACCAAGCTCGGAGTTAATGGAGGGTTAAACAAACTTATCTTACCCAGTGGCAACAACAAAGTCAATTGGAAAGGCTTCTTCTCTCTTCCTAATGTTCCACACAAACAACCCACCATCAAGCAACAAACCAACTTTATCTCCACATCTTTATCTTACAAAGATGTCCTCCATAATTACAAGAAGTTTTGTGAACAACCAAAAGCACAACGCTCTACCCCCTTCATCTCCTCCCCAATCTAGCAAGCTTGCAGCCTTCTACCTTGATACAACCATCATAATCATCAACAGAACTTCCACGACGATTGGTTTGAAATTCTTAGGGCTTTGCAAAGGGAAGTGTTCAACTTTGGCTCCATCAGCCCTCTACAGCCCAAAAAAGGTCATCTTAGCAGTTGAAAATAAGGAACAATGTTTGATTTTAGGCAATATCCGTGACTAGTACAAGGTTGGCTCTTTCATGGTGAAATTCAAACCATGGAGCATTGAGTCATACTACAAAGATCAGAAGGTGCCCTCATATGGAGGATGGATAAAAATTAGACATCTCCCCATTGATAAATGGTCCATTGAATCCTTCAATTTTATTAGTGATCTTTGTGGGGTTTTTTTGGATGTGGCAAAGAAGACCTTCTCGTATGGACATGATGGAAGTTTGTTTGAAAGTGAAGAAAAACCAACAAGGGTTTTTACTGGCCATTATCCATCTTTCTTCATCATCCACAAAGGCGATACCGTCCACATTGACCCATTTTTCGAAACTTTACCTCACATTGGGTACATCACTGAGAAGCATGGAGTGATTCCATGGCCAGCGCATGAACAACCGAGCGTGGAAGCCCACTCTCTCCCTCCCCCTGCACAAAGGATAATTTCTTCCGATCTCATTGAGGTCACTGCTGTTCAAAAGTACCATCGAAAAGCCAACCAGCCACCTACTTTTGTCCTTTTATCTTCCAATAACTCTCCTTCAAAATTGGCTTTATCATCCTCTACATGCCAGCCAATATTGACCACATCAAACTCTTTACCAAACATGTCCTCACCATACACTGTTGCTAGAATTTGCCAACTTTTTTCTGACCTATCCCATCCCTCCCCATCAGTTGTCCTGTCTATCCTCTGTGCCTTCCTTAAGTAACCCTCTGCATCCGATTTCCATAGCTCTCCATCTCCATCTATCAAACCATCTTCCCTTCCCCTTCAAACAACTTCTCCACCTAACAAAACAGTCCCTTTTTCTTCTCCACCATCCAACAATCCTTCAAGCATTCCACAACCATCATTGCTTCACCATTGGACGCCGAGACGCATGCCTATCTATCTAGCCCCATTCCTACTCCACCAGTTTCTCCCCATCTCTCATCCATCTATGATCACATGGGAGAAGAATGGTACGAATTTATCCCCCCATCAATTGCCGATTCTTTCAACTATGCTCCACATTTGATGGCATTGTCGCGTTGGCACCATGGTTTAGAGATATTGGTCTTTGCATAAAGGCGATTCCAACTAAAAAGCATCCCAACTGGTTTTTAGCTAAGAAAAAAAGAGGCTTTAGAGAATTACAGAATCTAGAAAGCTCTATTTCATATGACAAAAATGCACAAACATTGCTTAGAGAGGGTCTATATTAGCATGACATCAGATCGTTGACTCCACATATTTCGTTTTTGTTTTGGGCTACCAATTCTGTTATTGATGCTTCTCTAACATCACAAATGAGCTTCTTGAAGTTTGGTCTTTATCACATTTGATGTGCATCTTCTACCAGGATCTTGGTGCTGCTTTGTTTTTTGGTCCAGTCTAATTTATATGTTTTTTTATCATTTATTGATTGGCTTGTACATGTTTTTCTTTCTCCTTCCCTTGGTCTTCTATAGTATCTTTCAACTTTTGGGTTCTGCTTTTGTATGTATTTGGGTGTTCTCCCTTTTGGGTTTATCCCTTCTGAACTCTGTTAGGTATCAAGGTCCCTGCACACAGAAAATACACAACATTCCCAAAATGGATACCCAAACTCCACAGGAACAAGGTAAATCAGCTTCCCTGTATTACGATTATCAAGTCACAAAAGGTTAACCCAAGTCAAAATAAACAAGTTCTCATGAACACACACAAATAAGCAAGAACACAAAGAGAAAAACAACCAAACAGAAATGATAACAGGTTGTCGGCTATTCGAGAGAGTCGTCTTTCCTACTATGAGTCTCTCACTCACAAAACATGCCTCCCTTCACATTGATTCCCAAAACCCTACAAAAACCCTTCAGCTGGTCCCCTCCTCTGTACATTGCCCCACAAACGATCCCAAAACGACCAGCTAGTCAGTTGGTCCCCTCTCCCCTTACTGCTTGCACAATTCCTTTCCTACCCTTCCTTCTTTCATAAACTTTCATAATAGGAGGTCTCACAAACTCATTGGATATTTCATTCACTGATGAAATGTTTATTATAAAAAAAAAAAACATTTTTCATCAACAAAATTGGTGAAAGTAATACATAGTCTAGCCTTTTTTTCTTCCAATAAATTTAATTGAAAAAAAACATACTTTAGCCTTTATTCAATTAGCACCATAGCAACATTCTCATACACATTTGTAACCAAGCTAATTGATCTAAAATCTTTGAATCTTTGATCAAAAGAGCTTTCTTATTTTTCTTAATCAAGCAAAATAAGATTATATGTTATCTTTGTTTCTTAAGAAAAAATAATAAAAATAATAATAAATCAAGCAAATGAAGTTCTTCTTTAGCACGTACTCAAATGGTCATTTTCAAATAAGAAACAAAGATAACATATATTCATTTGAAGAAATAAGAAACATGAAACATTACATGGAAAAACAGAAAATGAGAAATAAAAATGTTAGCAAATAAACCAAAATGTCTACAGGCAATCAACTTCTCTCATATTGGACAACATATTTACCTCTTGTCAGAGAGCAGATTAATAGTCGTTGTATAAAGATTTCATTTTTTTCATAACCAAAGCATTTCAATTTTTCTTAAGTACAAACTATGCATCTATAGAAAAGTTAGTGACAGCGTTAAAAGTAGAACTTTATAATCATGAATTCAAGCTTTCATGGAGGAAAAAAAATTGAAAGAACACAAAAGTGTCAAATTCTTTTTTATTAAGAAACCAAGTTTTAAAAGTGGGATTTAGTTTATACCTTTTATCATTAATTAAAAATGTTGTGAGTTTCTAGAGGAAGCGCATATAAGGCAAAAAGATCCATTTATTCAATCTTTGTTTCAAGTTGTTATCAATTCCCATCTGCCTGCAAGTCTGCATTACTCCAATGTAGTATCGGGTTTCATTGTAGCCAAAAAGAGAAGTAAGAACATAAGTTGCCATATCTAATTCAAAAACACTAATTTTCATCCACTCAGTCCAACTGTGAACTAGGAGTGCACATGCAACATTCAAATTCCTAAACCAACTGTGAACTAGCAGTTGCACATAATAATAGACGCCAACTCTTGAACCCCATCCAACCAGCTGCAAACTCATATGGACCAGCAGAGAAGGAACTTAGCAAAATGTTTACGATGACTTTAAAATATAAGAACCTCACTGTCCTTGGGGAGTTGCCCCCGGTGGACCCAAGTTAAATGGCATGCTTTATACTAAATAGCAGGGTGTACTCAAGAAGCTTGCAAAATAAGATGAGTAAAACCTTTTTCAACCCTTGATGCACGCATGATAGGACCCCAAACCCATTTCCTAAACTGCTAAACCTTTTTCAACTCTTAATGCACGCATGATAGGACCCCAAACCCATTTCCTAAACTGCTTTGGATCTGGTTCAACATACATCCTTCCTACTTTTCATGCAATTTAAGAATAGGAGGAGAAAAAAAAATCATTAGGAAGAAAAAAATATATAACTTAAAAGGATGCCAAAAAAGAGAGATTACAATTTTATATAACAACTAGATGCAGCAAGAATTTGGTAACAGTGAAAGATAAAAACTAATGGCATAGTTTAGCCTAAACCCAATAAATGACAGCTCTTTGTTAACAACAAAAGATAGTGAGATCTACTGGAACTGATATAGCACATAAAATCTAATAAATGTAAAATGATAAAACTGTCAAGGAAAATAAATTGCTAGGACTCACCTTACTAGAGTGTGAAATGTCATCAAGGCAAGAGCCAAATGTAGGGTAGAATATCAATGAAATTCCCAACAATAAATAAATACAAACAAGAGTACGTGGCTCGGCCTTCATCACATAACTGAAAGAAAATAAGAATACAATGTTATGGTTTGAATGTTTATCTATAAGGCCATCTGTAGCACTGTACTTAAAATTTTCAACATTAAAAAGTTCGTCAAGGAAATGAAATTAGTAAATCCCAATCCAAAAGGGAAGATAGAAAAACAGAAGAATCACATCTATCAACTCAATATATTTACAAAAGAAAAGCCTTCAATGATGTACTGATGCAATTTTGATACATAATCAATCTTATTTGTTTTTGTTTATTATTCAAATGAATCTGCAAGTTGAAGTTCTAAAAGAGGAGACCAACCCAACAACAAAAGCCTAGGAATAACCAAAAACCACCCCAATTAGCAACAATTTTTTAAAATAATAATAATAATAAAGGTTAGTTATGAAAAGAACTAAAGCTCAAAGAGAAAGCTACAAAAACAATTACGTCCAGAAGCTCTTGCCAATGCTTTTCTACCATTTTTTTTAATAATAATAAACAAAGACCTTTTTTAAGGATAAAAACATATAACTTAGAGATTAGGGAAATGGACCATCCCTCTTATGAAGCTGTTATAGTATTGACAAAAACACCTTCAGTAAAGCACTCCAACTAGAGGCTGTGTACCCGACAAGATCACTATATCTACAAGAGATCCTCTGTTTATTTCTAAAATTGTGTTGTTTGTTTATTTCTAAAATTGTGTTGTTTCCTACAATTCAAATGGCCCAAAAGAGCACGAGAACGAGAAGTATTTCTCGAGCACACTAATTTAACCCAAAGACGACCAGTATAAGACAATTTGAAGAAACCAACCACCAAAATCTTTCGGACAGCATAAACCCAGACATTTTAGTAACAGGGAAAATTTCAGTTGTCTCTAGCCAATTTGTAGTGGATGAACAAAAACAGGGGTCAATATCTTCCATATTTGTAGTATAATTCATATTAGTCTCAAGATACGCCAGATTAGGAATATTCTCAGGTTGGGCAAAGACAAAAGGTAACTTTAACTTTTAAGAAACTCTAGACAAGCTGTCTTCAATCAAGCCACCATCCTACCATAAGTGAATGTGGCCTCCATAACCCACCCTGAAAACCAAAATCTGCCCCACGAAATTTTGGGCATCAAGCACTACTATAGTCCCATTCACACAACGGATATGGAACTAGCCATTTGAATCCGACCCATATTTAGTTTTATTGACTTTCTGTCTTCCCAAAGATACTTCCATATCCATCTTGACAGGAAGGCTTCATTTATTTTCTAGTGTTGTGGATTAAACCTCTCTGCCCAAGGTATTTCCAGTTAACCAAATGACTTCCCATTGAGCTCCTCCCAAAAAGGATGGACTTTTTGAACTGCTTTAGTCAGGTCAACTCTCACAGAGCATTTTCTCACTACCTAAATCTGTATGCGAAGGTATCACTTCTATGATTACTTCCTAATGCAAGACAAATATTTGAGAGGCCACTCACCCCATTTCAAATTGAACATAAAACTTCAAGAATCTTACCGATCCGAGGAGCACAAAGCAAGGAATCGAGGAAGGACAAAGGATGTTAGCCTGCAAGCTGAAATACCCAGTATTATTCAGACAGATGGAGAGTGGATGGGAATTTGTAATAGACCTTACTGCCCTTTCAAGTTTCCCTCAAATCATCACAGAGCTGAAACCCAAACTGGTTCTTGGCCAATGTGGCTTTAACCCAAAAAAAAAAAAAACAACAAAAACAACTTAGAAAGCATTGCCCAAACTGATTTCCATTAAAAAAATTGTCTCTAAACCTCCATTAAACAGTAGCATAACAAAATTTAAGGGGTTAGAGTTCAACTACAACATCTAAATTGACTCGGAAAAATAATTCGAAGTAACAATTACCCTTAAAAACTCGCACAACAGCGCGGCACCTTACTGGACAGCATTCAAATTCCTTCAAATTCTCAAATCGAAAGCAGAAACAGAGTGGGTATCTAGATTGGAAGTAACAATGCGTCAAATGTTAAATATGCTTGGTAGGGACTGTGGATGACGCAGAACGCTCGTCGAACTCGCCGGAGGAGATGCGTTTCGATTAAAAACGCGTCTGGCAGCACGACGTCGGAGCCGGACGATAGTTGGAGCTGGGCGGCTGGGCACGGCGATGCGGCGAGGAGGATGGCGTAGACTGGGCAACGGCGGTAACGACGATCGGACGTGTAGCGGCGACTGCTGCTGTGCGGTTGATAGAACGAGAGTGAAAGAGGTTAGTTTAAATTGATTGAAATTGGTGTTGTTTGATTCTTGTGTTTGTTTAGATTGATTGATAAGGGAAATCGAGGTTTAAGTTTATAGATGGTTGAAATATGGTTGGCTGGTTTTCCCAATTTCTATTATGGGAAATTTATAAAAATAGAAAAATAAGGAAAATTATTTAGATCAAAATTTTTAGATGGTTATGATAAACACTATCAAGGTCTATCAATATTTTGATCACTAATAGGAATATTAATGCCTATCAATATTTTTGTTTGCTATTTTCTATAAATTTAGTTTGACATTTTTTCTATCAATTTTTCTTCTATTTAATTTGCTTATTGAGATGAGGCGCTTTCCACCTTACCTTATATCTCAAACATCACTAAATTGTTCATTTTCCATTTACGAGATTAATTCTAAAAATTATGGGTATTGAGGATTTTAGTGAGTTGATTTTCTATGCAACGCTTAGGAAAAGGGAAATTTGTACAGATAATCCAAAAATTGGCCCGAGAATGCCAAATGACCTAGATTTTGAAAAAAAATGTCAAATGACCCTTTGCCGACGTCAAGATCGGATGAAATTACCGAAATGAGCTCACGCACGCGGAAAAGCTCATCTCGCTCTCGCTTCTTTTTCTCACTCATAATCCCTTTCATCTCGCTCTCTCTCTCGCACGCACTCTTGCTCTCGCTCATTGTCGCTTTCGCTCTTGCTCTCTTCTTTTTCTCTCTCACAATCTATCTCATCTCGTTCTCTCTCTTACTCACTCTTGCACACATCTCGCTCTCTCTCTCGCTCTCGCTCACTGAAACTGGCCGCGTCGGAGTTGCTCGTGCGAGAGAAGAAGTAGAAGAAGTTGCAGAAGAAAAAGAAGCGACAGGAAAAAGAAAAAGAAGAGAAGGAGAAGAAGAACAGATAGGAAGGAGAAGAAGAAGAAAAAAAAATAAAAAGAAAGATAAAAAAGAAGGGCAGTCGGGGATTCGGGGAGTCTTGAAAAAAGAAGAAAAAAATAAATGGTAATACTGTAAATTTACATAGCATAACATCATCCAAAGATCATTTGGCATTTTTTTAAAAAAATTAGGTCATTTATCATTTTGGGCTTTTATAATGGGTGTTTTATGCAATTATTCCCGGGGAAAATTGGAATCTTCAATCCATTTAACCATTTTCCTTTCAAGTTTGGCAATTAAAATTTCCATTTCGATGTGTTTTGGATTTGATCTGATTTTTTTCCCCTTTTTTTTTTCCTCTTGTTTGGAGTTGGACATTTCATACATTTGTAAACCCGCTCTAAATTACCTAAAATATGTATAAAAATGATTTTGAGTTAGACTTTTAAAGTTTGAAAGTTGGAAGATAGTTGCGAGATGGTTGTGAGATAAAAAATACTAACTAAAATACTTGGTAAAATATGTGTAAATCCACCCTAAATTACCTAAATCATGTATAAAAATGATTTGGAGTTAAACTTTTCAAGTTTAGAAGTTGGAAGATATTAAAGGAAATTAGGTTTAGGATTATTCTCAATTATTAGTTTCACAGTATTTCTCATTTTCTGTTATTTTTCCTTTATTAGTCTTGGAGTCTATTTATTGGTTGTATTCTAGTTATTCTAATCAATAAGAAATATACTAGTTATTATATAAAAGCAACATGGTATCAAAGCTTTAGGGTTTCGTATTATTGAATTTTAGTCGTCGTCGCTTTATTCGATCTCTACCTCCGTCGATCGGCTATCGACGAAGATAGATCTACGTAGAACCATCCGTTGCCACGAGCCCACACTGCCATATTTTCATCTTGCATTATCGTCAGTTTCAAAGGCCCAGATCACCGACCACCGTTCGCTGTACTAGATCCGTTCATCCATCAACAGAATAGCACCTCAGTCCATCTACTGCTTGATCCACGTTCGTTTAGTCCCTCGTGCACGCCACTACATCCGCCCGATGTCGCTCTCCGTTGATCAGTCGTCGCCTCAGTTTTCTCGCTTGCCAGTTCACACGCTACTCAAATTTGGTCGATCTCTGCCATCGTCCGTCCGTTGAAAGTCGTCTGTGGGTTTTCTGTGGTTTGCCCTGATATGAAATCATGGGTGTTCTACAGATCTGTTCACGAAGAATTTCACACTACTCTTTTTATTTTTGTTCCCATGAGTTTTGGTCCGATTATGTTTAAATTATATATAAAAAAAAAAACCAGTTTGGTTCATTTTAACTTGGTTTGGTTCACCTGCTTAGTTGATTATGCTATTTAGTTAGTCTATGTTCCAATTTTAGATCTTTCGAGGTCTCTACTCTGTTTTGTGTTTTGTTTTCAGATCTACGTTTGTGGATTTCTGTCACTATCCCTATTCTGTCTTCAGATCTGTGTTTGTGGATCTCTGTCCCATTTTCAGATCAGTCGTTCGTGGGTTCTACTTCAGATCTCTATGTAGATCTTTGTTTTCAGTCCAGAAATTCTTCGTGGGTCTCTATTTCCGGTCCAAAAGTGCTTTGTGGGTATCTATCTCCAACCTAGAAGTTCTTTGTGGATCTCTGTTTTCGGCTCATAAGTATTTTATGGTCTCTATTTTCTGCCCAGATCTATCGTGATTTGTTTCTAGCTCAGCAGTGTTATTTAGTTTTTTTGTCATCTGCCATCTTGTCAGCTAACAAACTCAAGTTGGTCACCTTGAGTTTGAGGGAGGGTGTTAAAGGAAATTAGGTTTAGGATTATTCTCAATCATTAGTTTCCTAGTATTTCTCATTTTCTGTTATTTTTCCTTTATTAGTCTTGGAGTCTATTTATTGGTTGTATGCTGGTTATTCTAATAATCAATAAGAAACATACTAGTTATTATACAAAAACAACAGAAGATAATTGCGAGATGGTTGCGAGATGAAAAAATACAATAGCTAAAAAACTTTCTTAAACATGTGTAGATCCACTCTAAATCACCTAAAATATATATAAAAATGATTTGATATTTGGCTTTTCTAGTTTGGAAGTTGGAATTGTCGGCACGTGCTCGAGACGATGCAGAGCAGCCGACGTCTTTAAAAAGGGTTAATTTTAAAAAGAAAATAAAAAGGAGTCGCCACCAATCCTTTTTACGGTGTGATTGGACACCGAAGTAAAGTAAACAATTTTTAAGTACAAATAAATAAAAATGGTCTACGAAAACTAGAGTTGAGTTCGGGAGTCATTTGTGTATGGAAAATGTGTTAGCACCCCACAACACCCGTTAAGTAAAATGGTGGTCAATTCATTTTTATCTTGAATTAAAAATATTCTTTAAAGAAAATCATTTAGGAAGAAAAAGTTTTTAAAAAAATGTCTTATTTTACCCCTCATTACTCCAATATTTGAAATAATGATCCCATAAAATAAGTGGAAAAAAATTCCATCAATTAGGCTATGATTAAAGAAAAATTACTCACCTCAAGAATGTGAGAAATTATTTCAATTTCTCAAAATTCGTCATAGGAATAGCCTTTTAATAAAAATTTTAAAACATTAATTAAATTCATTTTTTCTTGGGATCAAATCTCGGACCCTCCAAAGATGTGATCCATCACCTAAAAAATTCTAAGAAATCAGACTCCCAAATTTCCTAGATTCCGTCTTAGGAATTTTTTTTTAAGGAAAACGGTCTTAAAAACAAGTTCTTATAAAAACTTATTAGGAAACCTTCTGAAATAATACATTAATTTTTCAATGTTTACAAACACAAAAAATGTATTTTAAAAATATATATTTAAATGCTTTCAAAAGAGTTTTAATAATAAAGAGTTTAAAAACTTAAAGAAATATTAACTAGAAATGAAAATCAATTTAAATGTGAATATTATATGAACAAATATAATCTAAGAAGCATAGTATAAGTTGTTTAAAAAAAAAAAAAGCATAATATAAGTTAAATAAACATAAAAGAGCATA
The DNA here is from genome assembly GCA_002890555.2 of Lagenaria siceraria. NCBI lineage: Eukaryota > Viridiplantae > Streptophyta > Magnoliopsida > Cucurbitales > Cucurbitaceae > Lagenaria > Lagenaria siceraria. The sequence goes on along the minus strand of CM016485.1, from coordinate 25,018,107 downwards.
TTAAAAATTTAATGAAAACATATTGGAGATCGACCTTGGACTCCCAAAGAATCGACTCCTCACCTCAAGAATTTTAGAAAATCAAACTCCCAAATTTTTTAAATTCTGTAGTCAAATTATTTTAGAAATATAAGTGAAGAGTTAAGGATATTAAAATAACAGCATTTCATAAATAATATGGATATATTATAATAAAAGTAAAATAAAATGCTAGAAAAAAATATAATGATTAAATACAATACTCAAAAGGTAATAAATATTTAAAAACTAAGAAAAAAAGGTCAAATAAATAAATATAGAAAGATAAAAAAAATAATAATAACAATATTGTTATAAAACAAGAGAATAAAGAACAAATAAGAAGAAGAGAAATTAGAGAAATTAGAGAAATTAGAGATTGAATGTATTCTTTATTCAATTGTATCTCACAAAGGTCCCAATGACCACTATTTATAGAGTTTACAAGATATGGAAAAGCTAAATATAAGGAAAAGATCAAGGGAAAGATATTGGAAATAATATCTACAGATATAAAATCTATGGACATCTATATCTAATTCAAATATTTATAACACTCCCCCTTAGATGTCCATAGTGTATAGAATATATGCCTCATTAAAACTTTACTAGTAAAAACCCAATGGGATAAAAATCTAGTGAAGGAAAAAGAGTACATTATTCGTATACTTTAGTAACTGTCTCATTAAAAAACATTGCTAGAAAAATCCAGTGGGACAAAACCATAGTCAAGGGAAAAAGAGTGCAGCACATTTACTCTCCCTCATAAAAACATCACTTGATACTCTTGGTTGTCACATACAAAAGTTGTGTTAACTCCTTAAATGTTGTTGCAGAAAACACCTTCGTCAATAAGTCTCCCAAGTCGTCTTTTGAAGAAATTCGTTAAGTAGTGATGTTGGTACTTTATGCTTTATCATCTTCATATAAGGATACTATTGGCTTGCTTCGTACATCATCAAGATTATAACATGATTTAAAGTAGTTGTTATGATCTGCTTCATAAGTTGTCATAATATAATAATTCTTCTCTCTACTAAGTAACATGTTTAAGATCTAGTTCTTATGAGTTAGATAAGTAACTTGCATCTTCAGAATCAAATATATCACAAATAGATTTATGAGAATAAAATAAATCCATGTAAACTAATAAAAACATAACATACATATAACTCTACGCATAACATATTTATATAACCTAATATATAATTATGCTACTATAGATAGAGTATAAACTAGTAAAGATATAAGTGCACTTATTTATCAAAATTATGGTTCTTCGGGACCTAAAGTTTTTCACTATCTTTCTGATATCAGATATTATAACTTTTTCACACTAAGTGAATGAACCATGGTAGGAATGTTCAATGGTGAAACTAGTTCATATAAGATCTTATCTGTATAAATTGATGCAATTACATCTGTTATTTGTAAGCTAAGGCAAAATTTATCGTCTCAATTTATTTCTTAAGAAACTCTATTTGCCTTTGAAATCTCTTTAGGAGTTCATGCTCAAATAAATAATATATAGTAAATCTCAGATTGTGATTTCTTTAAATGTATAATGACTACATCCATAAGATGTATGTTAAGTTTTTCATACACAACCAAATAAATTAGATATCTCATGGTATTGTATCCACCATAGAAAATTATGTCTCATTATAATCAATACCATTTCTTTGCGAGAATTATTGTGGAATTTGTCTTGCATTATATAATGTGACCTCATTCTATTTGTTTTTCTTACAAATATTCACGTATATCCCACATGTTTGACATTCTCTAATGTTTGAACTACTAGTTCTCACGATTTTAAAAAATAAGTTTATTTCTATTGGATTGTTTCTTTCCACAAAAGTCAATCCTTTCTATGTCGTGACATTTTTCAATATATATTTGACTATACTCATTTTCATAAATAATATCGTGAGCAACATTGTATGCAAAAATGTTGTCAACTTATTTAAGTATGATTCTATCTTTTTCTTGTCATGACATATTTTATCGAGATCTCTTTGTCATCCTCTTTTACTTCAAGATTCTTATGAGCACTCATATTCAAGATTTCTTCTAGAATATCCATATTCTTAAATGAGTCATTTTGATCATTGATTGTCTTTTTTATGAGGACCTTTATCTTTGGAACCCATGTGTCTATCATGCTTCTAGCGTGTTGAAGACTCATTAGTATTGACAACTTGTTGCATTGGGATATTAATTTTAGATGGTGCATTTGCAACCATTACATATAACTTGGTCACTTTCTTGTAACAGTAAATGTTGTTCTATAAATGCATCTAACATTTGATTTGCACTATTTTGCAAATGAATTATCTTTTGAACTTCTAGTTCAAATTGATCTGTATGATTATCGAAATGAGACAATACTTATACATTTCATTCAATTTCTTTTTCCAACTTCTTAATTCCTCCCCCTAATGTTGAAAAATTTGTCTCATTAATGACAACTAGCAAATTGTGTAGTAAATATATACCCATCAGGGGTCCAAAGATTGATGTGAAATCAATAGCAACATAGATTCATAACCTCTTTTGAGGACTCATTTTAATTGCTCCATCATCATAATTGTTGTTGTGGAACAATTTAAACATTTACTACACATGTGCACACATAAAATATATTTGGCTTCTGGCCATAAGCTCATAAACTTATACATTGGCTTAGAGCATACACAATAACATGATCTCATACAGATTTAGAAGCTTTGCTGTGTGAGCATAAGCTATAGGTTGTTCAACACTTCTCCTAATCAATTATTCTCCCAATCAATTATCAAATGTTTGGGATACAAACTCACTATATATGTGTGGTTTTAATAGATTACTAATATTATTCTGACCTCAATTATTAAATATTGCAACATTCACTTCAGGGAATGATATTAAATTATTTGGTCATGGAACATATGCTCAAATGTTTTATTCAACCTCAAAATATATTAGATAAATATTCATCACAATGTTTCAAACTTTCTTTCTCAAATTGTTAATGCAAGAGCATAGCATGTTTGATATATGAAAGTAATATATGCTTATTAATTTAAAATATGTGCAACTACAGGTGCAACGTAAAAACAATGAGCACTAATTGATTTATGCAACTTTGGGCATATTAAATCAAAATTAGGAAGAATAATTAACTATTATAACTTTCAAACTTTGTCATGGGAGAATTCATTCAAATATATATAATCACTATATATAAAATTTTAAAGTTTACAAAATCTACATGAAAATAATTGAAATATTCAACAATCAAATAAATTTCAATATTAGCATAAAAAATAAAATTTGACTAATTCAACTCCCAGGTTAGTTTCCAGCTTAAATACCTCAGCCTAGACAGAACAATCCTTAGACAGAATATAATCCTAAATCTCACTAATTTGTACAAATTCAAAAACTTAAACCTTTCAATAAATAAATAAATGAGAATATAATCTTTGAGTCTTATTCTCATATTTGAAGGATAAAATATAATAAAATTAGAAGAGAATCTTAACCATAATAATAACAATAATGATAATAATAATATATTAGTATGATAGAATTCAAATCTATTTGAATTTATTTAAAAGAAATTCAAATCTTATCAAGAATATGCAATATAATTAAGGAAACAAATATCTTAATTTAATTTTTCACATATATAACAATTATATTCAAAGATATGGAAATATAAACAAATTAAAAAAATATCTCAATCAAATCTTTCAAAGATAAGATTAAAACTTAAAAATAAGATTGATTGCTAACAATTTTAAACATGCATAATATAGTCATTAGAGATTGATGACAATTTCAATTATCATAATTAAAATTCTAAACCTTCAAATCGACTAAACCTCAAGATTTGATTCAATTAGGTTTAGTGGATCATCACACCTAATAGACATCCACATAACCGGGTTACAACAACCACATGAAAATCAAAGCTTAGAATTAGTTTAACAATGTAAAACATATATCAAATGCATAAATAAAGTTAAATAGTAAAATTGACTAAACATATTTGGTAGCTTTAAGAAATTGAAGGCAATTTGAAATAAAATAGTTTAAAAATCAAGATATTATATCTTGCTTTGAAAAGTTGGCCAGCAATTGCTACTCAAGCACCAATATATGCATATACTTCAAATAAAATTAAGTTGACAATATATGTTTATTCAACATAAATATGTCAAGTTGATATGTATGCACCCAAAATTTTTAACAATGAATGTCATTCATAATAATACAATTTGACATCAAAAAATTGCTTTTCATTAACTTCAAACTAAATTCGGTTGATTTTCATGTGTTAATCAAACTGCAAACCCAATACAATTTAATCAAATCAAATCTATAACTAATGTTAAAGCAATCAATTTGCAAACACATAAATCACATTAGTTTTAAAATCTAGTAACATGATTAGAATAGAGTACTCACCTTCTTTGAATTTTAGTTTTAAATACCTTGATAATATGTAGCCTTCAACGTTCTTGGTATTCTCATGAATCAAATCCAAAACCAATCTTTAAAGTATGAATCAAATCCAAAACCAATCTCTAAAGTGGTAGAGTTTCGTGCTGATAACATGTTATAAAACAAGAGAATAAAGAACAAATAAGGAGAAGAGAAAGTAGAGACTGAATGTATTCTCTATTCAATTGTATATCACAAAGGTCCTAATAACCACTGTTGATAGAGTTTACAAGATATGAAAAAGCTAAATATAAGGAGAAGATCAAGGGAAAGATATTGGAAATAATATCTACGGATATAAAATCTATGGACATCTATATCTAATTCAAATATTTATAACAAATATAAATTAAAAAAAAAATTGTTGCCTCCGCCACTGGCGCAACCACACAATAAATTAGAAAAAAAAACAAATGGATGGGATGGGCTTTTTTCTTAAATAATAATAATAAGAATAATAAATAATAATAACTTTATATATATATATATATATTTAACTCCTAAAAATTTAATTTCTTTTATAAATCTTTTCTTTCACACTTTAAACCCTCATTCTCTTTCTTCTTCAATTTTCTCTCCTCTTCTTCTTCGGCTTAAACTTTTCTCTCTTCTTTTCCAACTTCAAACTTTTTCCTCTCTTTAACAAACGGCTAAATTTTTTTGTAACCACAGCAGGAAATCACTCATCCTAAGGTATGCTACTCTCATATTTTAACTTTCATCTCTTCTTTTTTACTTCACAATTTACTTTTTTTTTAAAAAAAAAATAAAACATCAATAAAGAAAATATCATGGAAGAGGAAGAGATGAACACCAAAAAAATAATAATAAATAAAAGAACAAACAGTAATAGTAGATCCAATACAAATGCATATAGAAATAGATAAATATCACATGATAATAAAATAAAAATAAAAAGGGAAGAAATAACAAGAATATTTTTTTTTTTCCTTATAACCTTTTCTTTCTCTCTATTTTTTTTAGATCTAAGAGAGAAGAAGAAGATTGAAGGTTTGAAACCCAACAAGAAGTCGCTTGTTGTATGAGGTGCGGATTCTTGGACAAAAACCCTACCAAATGCAACCTCCAACTAAAGCTTGGACTCTTCTTGGTGTTTTGAAGTTTCAAAGATTTTGGGAGGATTTTGGGAAGCTCTATAATATTTCTAAAGCTTGGACTCTTCTAGGTGTTTTGAAGTTTCAAAGATTTTGGGAGGATTTTGGAAGCTCTATAATTTTTTTCTCTAGGGTTTTCTCTGAGCTTTGTATAGATCTCTAGGTTTGTAGTTGGTGTAAAAAAATTGTTTTCTCCTCTGTATTTTTTGAGGATTTCTCTATATATTTTTTTTGTGTTAAAAAAAAACTCTCCTAGGATTTATTTTCTATGTGTTTTTTTTCTGTCTTGCTGAAGTAGAAGAAGGTTTTAATAGCCAAAAAACTTTCTCCATTTGCCATAAAAAACTGGCTATTTTTTAAAATTTGAAAGCAAAGTCAAACTTGGCTCAAACCCAAAAATGAATACAAAATTTGAAAATAAAACTTAATAAAAAACTTATCTTTTTTTGCAATTTTTCTAACTAATTTAGTTACTTTAACTAGTCAATCTGGTTAATCTCCTCGTGTAATGTGGTCTCCCTCATTCTCTATCCTCCATTAATGTTTGTTTCCTCCATTAATGTGCCAATTAAGGAAAATTTGAGTTTTTCATTCCCCATTTTCTCTCTCTCCAAAAACCGTTCGTCTCCCACAAAAACCATTTTTTCATTCATAGACTATATATACAAAAATTTATTTAAATAACTAACATATAATATATACCTCAGTATACAAAAAAAAAAAAAATTAAAACGAAAATAAGGCATCTATTGTATATGCAACTAGATATATGTGTCACATTGTACTTTAATCATATCTTTATGTATGAAGTCTTAAACCTAAATATATCCATGTATACACATAATATACGAAACTTTGTGATTTAGGCATTTTTTTATATGATATATACTCTCACATATATATTTTATGTTGAACATTGAACCAATCTGTTATTTATATATTATGGTATATATTATTGTACAACCGTATTATATGTAGTATATGATATATATTGTGGGTTATGTGAAAAAAATACTCACATACTGGAATGTTGTAAACAAGTTATAGAAAGAGCACAATGGAGACAAAACGAAAGAATTTTGGGTTCTTCAAGTAAACAGGGATCCAATAAACAACATGAGAAGGATTAAGTTATTTATTTTATTAGAAAGAAGTATTTGATATACTCACATTGATATTATATATAAACATATAAAATGATTGACTATTGTCGGCTGGGTTCTAAATATATACTAGTTAGTCTATGATATTCAACTGTATATTCATATAGTTTGGAGTATACATTTCCTTATATATATAATTGAATATGACCTAGTTGTTTTGATCAGGTCAGATGTATATTTCAAATGATCTAAGGTACAATATCGACAAGTGTGGTATCATGTATACATATTGAAATATCGTTTTGAGTTATCTATTTTAGCTAAAAGAAAATTCGATATACCCATGTTGATGTTATATACAATATTTTAAATATTTAACATACTTTATATAGCGCAATATACATACGAAATTTAAAACAAAAAAGCACATACTATATATACTCAAGTATATCTATGACATATGTAATGTGCTAATTAATTAAGGAACAATAAACCCTATAACATATCGAATCAAGTTAAAACATTTTTTATGCATTGACTATATATACAGAATAGTATTTACATATATAACATAACATATATATACCTCGGTATACAAACTAAAATTAAAACGATACACTTGGATATCTTTGTCATACACTGTACTTGAATCATATCCCTATTAATATATATTGTACACATATATGTACCCATGTGTACACAAAATCAATTGACCCATCACTAACTCATAGCAATATTCGGCAAAAAAACACCTAATGTATATGAAGACATTTCAAAACACAAACTCTAAAAGCTAAGAAAAATTTGGCATTTTTTCTTCCCTTCCTTTCCATTGACAGTTTCGAATCTAGGCATTGCTTTTATTATATATTGAAAAACAAAGCCATTTTTTCACACGTTGGTTGAGAAATCCGATCATCTTCTCTGCCATGTTCACAACTCTCTGATGAGAAATAGGATAAAATTAAATTAGGCGAAAGCATAGACTTCCAAAAAATGTTAGGCGAAAACTACTAGGGAGGGTGTCACGGGGCTAAAAATCGAAATCAAAACTTTTACCTTACACCTCGTGCAACCTAAGAGGTTCACCAATCTTAGTCAGCCTACTTGTCCCAGCAATCGTTAATGATACTTTGTTTTGAAAAAATGCGAACAAGCACACACACAAGAAAACTCACGTTTGGCCAAGGAAAACTCCCTTGTTTTCTTTATTACTTTAAATAAAGTGTTTACAAACTAAGTGAGTGAAGTGGGATTGATTTCCAAAGTGAAACTCAATCCTATTCTATAATAATTTACACCAACAAACCTTCCCTAATCCTAAAGGAGGTTGAGAAACTTGCGGAAGTCAGTTTACTTTTAATAGAAATCTGACTTCCTCACATTTAGCATAAAGAATAGTTCCACTCCCTATTCTTGGTAAATTGCCAAGTCAAACTGCTACTCATTAGGACAATTGACTTGCTCCCCACTCTTCCTTCAGTAGCATACTAACTTTACATTCATTTCTACTCTCTGAAAAATGACCACCGAGTTTGGAGAAGAATGGTGGCCTCAGTTGCTCACGCCAACCAGAAGACATCCACTAACAGCCTTCTGCATGCCCATCTAGCGTTAGGCTGCGCATGCCTGCTCGCCGGCATGCCACCGCTCCTAGTGCTGCACTCGCGCCTGCGGGCCATTGCGCGTGCGTGCTCATGTCTACCTGTGCGTCTACACTTGCCTTCGCCTGCCGAGTGCCATGCGTCCCGCTCGCCAGCCCTGCGCTCGTGCCTGCTCACTGCCCATGTGCTACCTTGCACGCACGCACGTGCACACACCCGCTTGGGCTAGCGCCTGCGCCTGCCCGTGCGTGCTTCTCTGCTCGCCCGTGCGCGTGCCCACGCTCATGCCAGCGCGCACTGCCCAGCACCCTTGTGCTTGGCGTGCGCGCTAGGATCTTCCCAGCGACTGCTTGCTGTATCGCGTTTGACCATGCCTCTGCCCACCAATGCCTATTCCAGCGTTGTGCATCCATTTAACGCTCGTTGGTGTGTGCCTCAGGTGTGCCTCAGGTGTGCCCTCTCACAATTTTATTTTTCTCAAACCTTGGCGTGTTTCTCTATTCGAAAAACACCCTTGTGACAAACCTCCCACACTTGAAAAGCTCGACGTCTTCATCGAGTCTGGCCTCCATCCTGTACGTCGGATGATCTGTCCATGTCTTGAACCCTCCTAGTACCTGTTGTCACCATATCATATGCTGACCTCTAAACGTAGTTTAAAAGCTTTTTGAAACTCACAGAAAAGATTTCACTTTACTTTTCCTCAATTACAAGATTTTTGACTTGATGAAGTCTACAACAATAGTAAAACTACCCATTAGAATTTCGTAAACAAAACAAAAAACCTCAACCAGTTTTGGGAAAACTATAACTCCAATTTCCCTCATTCCATGCCCTTCCCCTTCCATGGCTGCTTTCACCTAGGGATGGAATGAATTGTTCCACCCATAGAAGAATTCTGGAGTTACCCGTCCTAGACACTCTGCTGCAGAATGGAACTTACTGCAAAGCCAACACTCACCCAATGTTAACATTTCCTCAACCATCTCTTCCTCCGCCTCGGAGTCTAGTTCAAGGTCATGTTCCATCTCTTCATCATCTGAGTCACTCAACACGATTACCTCCGACGTGTTGCTTCCTGTCTCTGCATGGATTCCTCTCCCCCGAAGCAGGAACTTGCATTATTTCAAACACATACTCTGGAAATTGAAACATCATATCAACCTCCTGTTCAAGAAATGCTTGTTCTTCTCTCGCTTGCCTGGTCTCCCTACAAGCATCCATTTGTGCATGCATCGATACAATCTGATCATTTAGCATTTGTACCGATGTAGTTACTCCAATCAAGACCATCTCTAATGCCTCAATTTGAGCCTGATGGGTCTCCCTTTCTTTGGCTTCGACCTCCCTCGAACGTAGAACAACTCCATGTTCTTGTAAGATACTCTGAAGCCTTCCTTTGGATTGTTGAAGGTCCGCGTCCAACTTCTCCATTACTGCCTTCATCTCGTTGTTCATATGTATGAGAATAAGAAAGTAAGATCAGCAACCTACCCATCTTAGTCTCCCTCATGAGTAACCTTTACGCAAACGCAAGTGTCATTACGATCACTTTTACAAAGCCACGATCGTCATGTTGTGATCCCAAACATCACTTATTCTTTCCATAAAGAATAATAAATTGCGCTCTAATATCAACTGTCACGGGGCTAAAAATCGAAATCAAAATTTTTACCTTACACCTCATACGACCTAAGAGGTTCACTACTCTTAGTCAGCCTACTCGTCACAACGATTGTTAATGACACTTTGTTTTGAGAAAATGCCAACAAGCATACACACATGCAAACTCACGTTTGGTCAAGTGGAACTCCCTTGTTTTCTTTATTGCTATACATAAAGTGTTTACAAACTAAGTGAGTGAAGTGGGATTGATTTCCAAAGTGAAACTCAATCCCCTTATATACTAATTTACACCAACAAACCTTCCCTAATCCTAAGGGAGGTTGAGAAACTTGGGAAAGTCAGTTTACTATTAATAGCAATTTGACTTCCTCACATTTAGCCTAAAGAATAGTTCAACTCCCTATTCTTGGCAAATTTCCAAGTCAAACTCCTACTCACTAAGACAATTGACTTGCTCCCCACTCTTCCCTCAGTGACATACTAACTTTACATTCATTTCCACTATCTGAAAATGACCACTGAGTTTGGAGAAGAATGGTGGCCTCAGCTGCTCACGCCAACAATAAGACATCCACGCACAGCCTTTTGTGCGCCCATCCAGCATCACGTTGCGCGAGCGCTTGCATGCCACCGCCGCAGTGTTGCGCGCGCCGCCCAGCAGTCATGTGCTTGGCGTGCGCGCTAGGGCCTTCCCAGCGCCTGCTTGCTATGTTGCATCCAACCATGCCTCTACATGCCACTGCCCACCAAGCCCATTCCAATGTTGCGCGCCCATCTAACGCTCGTTGGTGTGCTTTGTCTTGCCCGTGCCCACAGAGCAAGTTACCCACATCCTTGTGTGCCTTAGGTGCGCCCTCTCGCACTTTTATTTTTCTCAAAATTTGGCGTGTTTCTCTATTCGAAAAACACCCTTGTGACAGAGGGCCATTAGAAGTGATGGAAAACCACGTGCAACGGTGGAGGCAAGGATCATGATTGGAGGATGCTGACGGAGTATTGATAATGAAAAATGAAAAAATGGAAAACTGCCAAAAGTGAAGAAAAATTGGAAGAAAAAATAAATGTGTGAAAAATGGAAGATGTCGAGAGCGAAGAAGAAAATAACATGAAGAAGATGAAAGACTCATTTAACATGAATGAATCAATGAAAAAATATGAAGAAGATGAAACAACCATCTATAATTAAGACAAATAAAATCTCGTTGATCAAGGAATATTTAATGTAAATGTTGTTATGAAAAAGAGAGCTCATTAATGACATAAAAAATGAATACAATAAAACAATAGAAAAAAGGGTAAAACTGTCCAAAATTATCTCTTAAAGCCTTGAATGAAAAATTTCAAATTAAAAGACATTTATGAAATATTTGGCCCCAAGATAGTTTTTCTTGTAAATATCTCTTTTTTTTTTTATAACAACACAGAAGACCCAAATTAAGGCCTTATTTTTCAATTATGTTTACCTTTTCTATTATTTTCAAAAATGTCCAAATGAACTTCTTAATTACAAAAAAAAAATTAGTGTCCAGTTATCTTTTGATCCCAACCCACAATTAGTTACGATTTAAAAAAAAAAAAAGGAAACTGAAAGATTTTTCATTGATACACATGAATTTGTAATAAAATATATTATTTTAAATTTTCCAAATAAACCCTAATATTCCTCATAAACCTTCCATCTTCTCCATCTTCCTTCTCAAACACGTCAAATCTACCAGTGAGTTCCATCTTCATTAGTTTGATTCCTACAATGGGTTTCCTTCAGTATATTGCATAAAATAGCGTTCAATTCTCACAGTGTTTGCCATTCCGATTTTCTATTAAGGCAAGTTGATTGGGGCATTCAATTTTGCGGCCATATATCTGAATTTTGCAGACCTATTTGACGGTGGTTCCAACGTTCGATTCAGGCTATAACTCCTGAGGTTTTAGATTTCTTCTTCTCCAAACAACATTCAATTGCTTCTTCTTCAACCCACGATATTTAGGATTTCTTCTTCTCCAAACAACGTTCAATTCTCACAGTGTTTGCCATTCCAGTTTTCGATTCGGGCAAGTTGATTGGGGCATTCAATTTTGTATCTGAATTTTGCGGACGTATCTGACGGTGGTTCCAACGTTCGATTCAAGTCATAACTCCTGGGGTTTTAGATTTCTTCTTCTCCAAACAGCGTTCAATTGCTTCTTCTTCAACCGATGATATTTAGGATTTCTTCTTCTCCCCACCTTATTTGCATTTTTTCGATTTTTCTTCAACCCACAGTCTTTGCAATTTCTTCTTCTCCTCAAATTATTTGCATTATTTGCGATTTGTTCTTCTCCAAATTGTCGCAACGTCATCGCGACTTGGAGCGACCGACGTCCTTCCTGAGAAGTGTCTTTCGAGCTAAAAAGTTTGGAGTTGACACGAATCATTTTGGGATGTGATTGGTCACCCATTTTAAAAAGAAAAACAAAAAAGCGGTCTACTTTCTAAAAATAGGTTTGGGGTCTTTGAGTGTAGATAGAGGTGTTTCCTTACGGTCAACTTAAGTACCTCAACCTAGACAGAATTATTATCTTAGCTAATTATATTTAAAAAATATTTGATAAAATTTAAATAAAGAAAATGTCTCACCAAATTTTATATAGAATAACAAAAAATAAGAAAAGTGAATAAATAAATAAATCAAAATTATATAGAATAACAAAAATGAAATAAAATTAAAAAATAACAACAATAATAAAAAAAAAATAATAAAAAACATTGAAATAGGGAAAAATGAAAATAAAAATAATAACTAATAAATAAAAAAACGTCGGACTGTCTACAGTTTGCCCCTTTGTGTATCTTTGAAGGATTAAAAGGGTAGACAAAGGAAAAGACAAACTATTTGGAAGACGAAAACTCAAAAAAGCAATGGAATTCTAGTGGAACACCATCAAATTTTGTAGGGTTTGATTTGACCGACACTGTAGCCACCTATTTTTGTCCTATTTATTTATTTTTTTTATTTTTTTCTCATTGTATGCTAATTTTGATTTAGTGCTAAAAAATAATAAGTAAATAATTAAATAAAATATTTTTAATAATTAATCTTTAAAAGAGATTTATAATGAAAAAAATTATTTTTAATGATTAAGATAATATTGTTCGCACGAGGTTTCTGTTGTGTTTATGTAGATTTGATGTGGACGTGCTTCGATCTTTAGTACTTGATCCTCTGATTCTCCCTCAACTGTACGTGTGCGCTTAATGTAGGGATGCAGAGCGCATGGATGTTCTTGAAGTTGAACTCAACTGTACACGTGCGCTTGTAGGGATGCGGAGCGCATGGATGTTCTTGAAGTTGAACTTAGTCTTCAAGCGTGATTCAGCTTCAGGAGTTAGGGAGAATTTTCTCCAGGCTCTCTTAGTGTAAATTTTCTAAACCTCGTAAATGAAGGAGAACTCCTCTATTTATAGAGTTCTCAGGTGGACTTTATGGGCTTGGGCTTGATTGGTCCATGAACCTGGCCCATTGGGCCCAACTAATTGGATTTGGGCCTTTGGGCCCTTTGGGCCAAATTAAGTCTATTTTTTTTACTTAATTAAATTTTAGCCCAAACATTAATAATTAATTGAACAAAAAATAATTAATTTGATCCAACAATGAGGATAGAAACACGTGGCACCATCGGGATTTGCCAATTTTCGTCTTCAATTTCAATTTAGGATACATGTAACATTTAATTAGTCTCAAATTTAATTATTTTATAATTTTGCCATTAATTTGGTAAATGACGTGGCAATTTGTGATTGGTCCAAAATTTTTCATTCAACAAATATTTATGTAGAAGAAGGGAAATATTTTTTTTTTGATAAACAAATCTTTTATTTAGGAAATTTTCACTTAAATTTTTTTTGGAAAAATCATCTCATAATCTACAATTTATTTTTTTCTTTTAAAATGAGTTTGATTGATTTTTTCCTAATTGAAGATATTTTTTAGTTGGCTATAAATTCGTTGTTTTTGGTCTTTGAAAAGGAGGAGGGGTGATTTCTTGATAAAAAAAAAAAAAAAAAAACCCTAGAGATCTAAAAAGAGAAGTGTGTAGGGGAAGAAAGATAAAAGGAAAAAGGAAAAAAGAATAAGTGAGTTTTATACAAATAAAAAATCCATACAACATAAAAAAGATCTAGTTTCGTTGAGGTTGCATTTGGTAGGGTATTCATCCCGAGGATTCGCACCTCAAACAACGAATAACCTTTGTGTTCTGGGTTCCGAACCTTTAATCATCTTCTTCTTTTGAGCACATACAAGCGTAAAAGAAGGAAAAAGAGGTGTAGACAACATGCTTTCATCATTACTCCCATTTTTTAAAAAATTTCGTTTATGCTTTAGATCTATCATTACTTGTATTTATCTTGATTTTGTTCATGTTCATATTCTTTAATTCTTTAGAGTCTTTTTTTTTCCTTTTTTATATGCACAAAAAAATTTTGAAGCAAAAAAAAAAAAAGAGACAAAATTTAAAAAATGAAAGTAACATACCTTAGAAGTGATTTGCTCTTGCTGTGTTCACAAAATTTTTTAACCACTTTGTTGATTTGCTAAAAAAATAATAGAAGAGAAGTTTTGATGAGAAAACTAAAAGAAGAGGAAAAATAAAGAGGAAGCAAGGGAAGAGAAAGAAGAAAAAAAAGAGAAGACATTTGAAAGAGAAAGAGAAAAGAGAAAAAAATTTTAGTTTTTATTTATTTATTTATTTTTTACTGGTGTGTTGGAAAATGTGTAATGTGTTCGGATGGGTGGTTGATTTGTCATCCATCACTTTTTTTTTATTTATCTATCATTATTATCATTATCATTATTATTATTAAATAAAAAAAGAGATTTTTACATAAATGATCATCTTTGGGCCCTATATTTCAAAAATGTCTTTAAATTTGAATTTGTTCAAGAAAGGCTTTTAGTGTTATTTTTGGACAAATTTACCCTTTTTATTTTCTTAATGTTCGAGTTTTATATTTATTTTTCCTATTTTTGAAGTTCCATAAATGATAGAGAGATAAAGTGAATTTATGATTGAGATAGAAAATGCGTTTAATATGATTTTATTCCCATTTTCAATTGGAGAGAGAAAATCTTTTTAATATTTTTTTCCATCCTCAATTGGAGAGAGAAAATGCATTTAATATTTTTTTTTATTTTCCCTTTCACGTATCAATCATTTCTTTTATATTGTTTGATATTATTTAACATTTGTCTTTTGATATTATGTGATCTATTTCACCGTTTATTTTGAATTCTATTTGTTTTCATAGAATATTTCATTATTTATTTGGTATATATGTGAGGTATTCTGATATGTATGCACTTCTAGTTAGGCAACGTTTATGTGTGCTTGTAATATATTCACCCAATGTTTGATATATATGTCACTCTAATATAATTTTTATATGATGGTTTGTCTTATTTGAGTTTGTCTATTATAATTCCTCGTTTATTTTGAGTTCATTTGTATTTTGCGTTATTATCTCATATATATTATAGTTTAGATTCTATCTAGCATGGTTTATAAATCTCAAATGAATTTAATGTTCAACATATATTAGTGTATATATATCATAAAACATAAAGTCTTAATAAAAAATTGAAGATATATATCACAGTATATATCGAAAACGATTATATATTTGCAAATATTCTAACCAATATATGAAATATACTAGTAAGATTGACTAAATTTCATTCAAGTAAATTTAACTAAAGCTCCCTAATGATTTTCAAATAAACAAAGCTATCTACCATGGTATATAAATCTCAAATGAACTTAATATTCAACATATATTGGTGTATATATATCATAAAACATAAAGTATCAATAAAAAATTGAAGATATATATCACAGTATATATCGAAAAATTACCTTATATATAAAAAATAAATCTATATATTTATATATCGAAAAAAAACAGAAAAGTACATATAAACCCACAACAGCGGCGATTGGTGACAAGTGCGAGATCTTGGTAGCATGCGAGTTGGAGTGAGATCGGAGAAGATTAGCTGGAAAAAATTGAGAAAAAAAACTCACCGTCGACCGAAGACTGAGCAAACTGGAGACGGCGACCACTGGGCGGCCGAAACTTGAACGACGAGAACAGCGGACAATGCGTTGAACGATGGGAACGATATCGTCAACGGTGGTTGGGTGGTCTGAGGGAGGGAGGCGGCGGTCGAAAAGATGAGAGATGGTGTTTTGAGAGAGATTGAATGGCTAGGGTTTTGAGAGGGAGATTGAAGAGATTGAAGATACACAAATTTTTAGGCTATGCTTGAGGGAGGGATACACAAAAACCTAGGTTTATTTATTTATTTTTATATGTAAAATATAGATAAGGACTAAATTGTAAATAGCCACCGATATTAGTAAAAATAGGGAGGCTAATAGGTCTTTTTATAAAAAATGAAATGTTCAAGACATTAGCGTAATATGGACCTATTTTTAAGTCCTTTTATGTTGAAAACCCTAAAAAAAGGAAAGAGATGGGATGGGCACATGGATCTTTTATAAAAATATTGTAATTTGAAAAAATATTTAGAGAAATATTGTTGTTTAGAAAATATTTATAAAAATGTGGTTGTTTTTATGGATAAACGAGATTTGTAAAAAAAAAAAAAGGCCTGCCACACACTTACCGCCCGTGAACTGTCAAATTTGATAGAGATAAAATTGAAACAAGATGGGTCGCAAGTTCAACTTGCGACCTATCCCCTGCTCCCTTTTTCATTTGCTTCAAATTCTCTCTCTCTCTTTTTATATATATATATAATCTCTCAACTTTTATATTTATATAAAAAAAAATATATAAAATAATTAATTTTATATTTAATAAATTTATAAAATATCTAATAAATTTCTAAATTTTTACTTTTTTTTGTTTAATACGTCTTTTATTATTATTATTATTAGTTTTTGCCTAAAAGAGAATAGTGGATAATATCTCATTGGTAGTATCTAGATCACAATCAATTTGTGTTGCTGCATTCTCAAGACTGAGTGGAGTTTTTTTTAAAAAAAAAAAAAATCTACAAAAGGTATTTAATCTTCTCCCTTATCATTCCAGTAAAGTTTGTTAAACATGTGTTGAATATTTGTTATGTGTAAAATTCTTCTAACCAAATTGGGCAAAAGTGATCACACGCTTCCGCAAAAAAAAAAATCAATTCCTTCATTGTTTATATACCAAATATGAAGTATATCATTTAGAATGATACTTAAAGTTTAACATTTGAGCTTTTATGTCATGACCAATTTAATTCGGTAATTAGTAATTGTTGGATTGTATAGTAGAGTTTATTTCTAATTGTAATTATATATGTAAAGTTTGTTTTAGTAATTAGAGTATGATATTAATTTAATTAAATATTTAATTATTAAATGTTTAACCACTTTAGTTTGATAATTAGTCAAATAATCTGTGATGTATATCGTTTGTTTGTTTTTTTTTTTTCTAGAAAATGGAAGACAGATGTTTGAGATTTATTTTGTTTACAAGTGGTCATATGATTGATGTTGTTGTTGGATCCATCATGTGGAGGTTTTAGCATAAATGTGAATTAGACTTGTATTTGAACAATTCATTGAAATGGTAGGGTTGTCACTTGGTGTAGATGTGAGGGCAAACAAGTTAGAAATAGTATAGGATCAGTAAGATTTATGCCAATCCTATAATGAGGTGGATGTTTATTTTTTTTTACAAATCAAGTCACTTGGTGTACCTGATGTTCCTACTCTTATTAGCCAATCTCCATGATGTGACAAAAAGTCCACTCATATGTTTTCATATTGGTGAGTGACATCGTTATGATAGGTGATTAGACAATTTGGCTTCTAACAAGATATCCTATCACAATAGGTGACCATTAGACATGTAAAAGTCTGGTAGGCGCCAAAATAGGTCGATAGAGCCTGGTAAGCGTCATTATGCCCTAGAAAGCCCCCATACGTGTATGAATCACCCGATAAGCCCTGGTAGAGTGTTTTAAGCCTGTTTTTACCCAACGAAGGGTCTGAGCTCATCCCAGCGAGGATGCAAAATGCTAAACTAGGATGACACAAAATATTAAAAGAATGTATATATTGGAGCACAAAGAAATTGCATTAAAAGACAAAAGGATGCAATGATTTATTTTTTTATCACTTTTTAAATAAAATTTAAAATTTCACTTCATAATTATTTTAAATTAATTAGTAGACATTGACATCAATAACTGAAAGTGAGTATTTAACTTAAAATCGGGGTAAAAAATGTAAATCTTTTTCTCGTGATATGCATCTTCTACATCGCCCACAGTCGTATAAGAAGAAAGAACAAGAAAATGAAGATTGAGAAGAAAAAAAATGAAGAAAAAGAGAAATGGAGAAAGAGAAAGAGGGAAAAGAAGAGAATGATTAAGATATTTTCATTTTTTTGGACAAAAAGTGAAAGTTCAAGACACATTTTACCTTTTTAAAGTTGAGGTACCTATAGAAATGTCTACGGGGCAGGGCAGGAATAAGGAAGGCTTCCCCTAAAGGAATCGAATCTCGCAGCGGAAGCGAGTGGTAAGTACATAAAAGATAAACAATAATCAACATTACAGTTTTTAAGCATGAATTTTAAAGGGGGAAAATTACTTTTGAATAACTCTTCTTCAACAACTAATCTCAACTTTTTACAATGATTTGTGCATCTTTTCGAGTAAAATAGTTGAATTCTTAGCCAAATTTCAAAAACAAAAAGAAATTTTCAAAACTACTTTTTTAGTTTTAAAATTTTGGTTTAATTTTTAAACCAGTTGTAAAAAATGTATAGAAAATCAAGAAATTTGAACGTGAAATGGGTATTTACAAGTGTAATTTAAAAATAACAAACTGGTTACCGAACAAGACATAAATTTTAAAGATTAAGTTTTGAATGTCACTACTAATTTATGCTATCTAAGAGGGTCTATGGGGGAGCGTTGAATGAGAAATTTTGGACAACCAAATTTTGCCATGACATCATAATGAAAGCCCGAGCCCAATGTAAAAATTATAAATTGGATCGGGCAGAGTAATTAAAATCATTTGGGTCCAAAGTCCAATACAATTCAAGCCCATTGTAAAATTTTGGGCCAAAGAAGATATTGGGCCCAAGCCCAAACTCACAAACAAATGGGCCCAAGCCCACCTAAAGCTCATGGAAATCCTCTATAAATAGAGGTCATTCTCCTTCATTTAAGGAGGTTGGAAGCATTTGGCAACGAAGTGCTGAAGACTTGAAGATGGAAACTCTGAAGATTTCAAGACTTTGAAGCTCTGGTCAACCTCAAGATTACAACATTCTGAAGATTGAAAACTTGAAAGATTGAAACTTCATTGAATTCCAGAAGATT
This sequence comes from Lagenaria siceraria, assembly GCA_002890555.2. Classification (NCBI taxonomy): domain Eukaryota; kingdom Viridiplantae; phylum Streptophyta; class Magnoliopsida; order Cucurbitales; family Cucurbitaceae; genus Lagenaria; species Lagenaria siceraria. Next base: position 24,998,764 of record CM016485.1, on the reverse strand, counting down.
GCCAAATGCTTCCTGAAGATGGGAAGAACTGAATGCTGAAGCTGCTCCGTAGATCAACTTCTACCCTCCTGAAGATTTAAAAACTAAAACTGAGAGGACTTCCAAAAGATCAGAAGATTCTCTAAAGCTCTTAAAGTCATAAACAAGCCAGAAGCCGATCCAAATTGATCAACAAGCTAGAGGCTGACCCAAACTAATGAACAAGTCGGAAGCCGATCCAAGCTGATCAACAAGCCCAAAGGCCGATCATCTAAGAAAATCAACAAGTCTAAAAAGGTCGATCATCCAAGAAGATTATCAAGCCTAAAAGGTCGATCGTCCAAGAAGATTATCAAGCCTAAATGTCGATCGTCCAAGAAGATCAACAAGCCCAAAGGCCGATCATCCAAGAAGATCAACAAGCCCAAAGGCCGATCATCCAAGAAGAACATTAAGTCTAAAAACCGATCATCTAAGAAGATCAACAAGCCCATAGGTCGATCATCTAAGTAAATCAACAAGCCTAAGAATCAAAGTTTACTTTTCGAGAGAATGAATCAAAGGATTATGTATTAGAGATTGTACTCACTATACTACATTGAAATTAATACCAATACAAAGTTCAAATTCCACGAATTAAATTTCTTCGGAAATCTCTTGTGAACAGATTGGCACGCCCAGTGGGACCTCTCTACCTTTCATCTCTTTATTTCACATAAGATCGAATGACATCAAAAGACAACGCTTCCAAAATCTCAAACGACGCTTACACAGGGTCAATTACTCGTGGTAGCTCCAAGGAAATTCAACAATCTGACAAGCAGCCAACCTTTGAGATCGCGAGGAATATATGAGAGCGAATCTCTAAGGACCCAAAAGTTGGGGTCGTCGTCAAAGAAAATCCTACAATGGATAAACACACCTCACCTTTTGAACAATTAAGCAAGGAGGCATCACACCCAAATATAATGTCAGTCATGATGGCTGACGTGGGAACAAGTAAAGAGGGGATGGGTGAACTTAAAAAAAAGGTGAGCCTGTTGATGAAGGCAATCGAAGAGAGAGATTATGAAATTGCCTCTTTAAAGAATCACATTGAAAGCCTTGATGTTGCTGAGTCAAGCCAGGCACCTATTGTTAAGAATAATATAAAAGAAAGATAGTATTGCAAGAAAGCCAACAACATTCAACTTCAATTGCTTCGTTGTCTGTCCAACAATTACAGGATATGATCACAAACTCTATCAGAGCTCAGTATGGTGGTCCTTCGCAAAGTTCTCTCTTGTATTCCAAACCATATGCAAAGAGAATCGATAATTTATTAATGTCAACTGGATACCAACTACCTAAGTTTCAGCAATTTGATGGGAAGGGCAATCCAAAGCAACATGTCACTCATTTCATCGAAACATGTGAAAATGCTGGTACGCGAGGGGATTTATTAGTCAAACAATTTGTTCGAACATTGAAAGAAAATGCTTTTGACTGGTACACAGACCTAGAGTCTGAGTTAATTGACAGTTGGGAACAACTCGAAAGAGAATTCCTAAATCGCTTCTACAGCACAAGACGAGTAGTCAGTATGTTCGAGCTTACCAATACCAAGCAACGAAAAGGTGAACTTGTCATTGACTATATAAATCGCTGGAGAGCCGCAAGTTTGGACTGCAAAGACCGTCTCACTAAACTGTCTGCCGTTGAGATGTGCATTCAAGGCATGCATTGGGGACTTCTTTACATTCTCTAAGGTATAAAGCCTTGCACTTTTGAAGAACTAGCGACTCACTCCCACGATATGGAGCTAAGTATTGCTAATCGAGGAGACAAAAACACTTTAGTCCCTAATGCAAATAATGAAGAAAAGTATGTCGATGTGACTATAGAAGAGTCTATGGTTTTCAATTCAACCCCTCTTAAGTCGTCCTTCAAAGGAAAAGATAAAAAGACTAGAAAACGACAAGAACATGAAAGGCGTCGTCAGACTTTGAAAGAAATGCAGGAAAAAGTTTATCCTTTTCCTGATGCTGACATTCCTGATATGTTAGAACAACTACTGAAAGCACAACTGATTCAACTTCCTGAGTCTAAATGACCAAAAGAAATGCAAAAAGTCGGTGATCTAAACTATTGTAAGTATCACCGAGTCATCAGTCACCCAGTAGAAAAATGATTCGTTCTAAAATAGCTAATTCTAAGATTAGCTCAAGAAGGAAAAATTGAGCTAGATTTGGATGAAGCGGTTCAATCAAATCATATTGCAATAACAACAAGTATATGCAGTCAAATATGCTGCAACCAACTTCATCATAAAAAACTGTGCTTACTTCAATTTAGAACGTTAGAACCTATATATGTTTAGTTTCATCATGAGAGGCCAATAAATAAATCCAAAGACGTGATCAAATGTATCACTATTGAAGATAATACTTCTGAAACTCGTCGGCAAGAACAAAAGCAACATCTTGTTCAAAAGAAATATTGTTCATTGAAGCCGAAATGTGAAATGAGGAAGAATTCAAAATGTTCTCAACTTCGCCAACTGATAACATCAAAGGAGCTCTTCTGTAGGAAATGTCTTCTTATGAAGAAGGAGGATGAAGACTCCACAAGTTCATATTATATTAACGCCGAAGAAGTTGACGATTCAAAAGAAATCAAGCAAAGAACTTTTGTCTTCGATCGTATTAAGCCTTCAACTACTCGATCTTCAGTCTTTCAAAGATTAGGTATGGCCACGATAGAAGAAGAAAACAATGTTCAATGTCTACTTCCACTCGAACTTCAACTTTCAAAAGGCTGAGTATCTCCACATCAAAGAAAGATTGACCTTCAACATCTGCTTTTGATCGTCTCAAAGTGACAAATGATCAACATGAAAGAAGGATGAAAAATTTGAAGGCAAAACCATTTTGTGAAGCAAACAATAACGAGAAAATTCACAGTCTTTTCCTTTCACGCATGAAGAGGAAGTTATCTATTGTCATAAGTACAGAAAGTTCATTGATGGTGAAGCCAAAACTCATCATATTGATCAATCCCACAAATGAAGAGGATCAAAGTCATGATAAAAATAAAAGCTTATGAAATATAAATGTAGTAACTCCTTAACGCAAGAGTATAAACTGCATGTTGCTCCTGGCCCGTATGAGCTTAAAAGGTGAATGACCTAAAAAATAATTGAACTACGTTATGACTTAATTCCTTCCTTCAAGAGTACGAAATGCAACTTAAAAAAAATTAAGTGCAGTCAATTAAATATTGTCACAAAAGTTTGGGTGGCACAACCACCTAAATATGTCTCTACAAAATTTATATTGTTCATCCTCATGGAATAATGATACCCAAAATTACAGACGTTCATCTCTATTGGGGGGCAACAGAACACATTGGGGGCAGAGCGACAAATTCAAGATGTTCATCCTCAACAGGCAGGTGATACAATAAATTGAAGATGCACTCTACTTTGCATAAAACTATGCAAATTGGATGCATACAAACTATGCAAATTGGATGCATACAAAAAGTTCTTGAAAAAAAAGATTCAATCTTTTCTTCACTTTCTTAAATAAAGAAGCTTCAAGTATTGGGGTAATTTGCTTCAAGTTCAAGGCTTCGCTCATCTAAAGTGGCATTTCATCTTCAATGTCTAGTCTGGTTGGCTTCGCGTGCTCAAGAATAGAGGCTTTGACAATGATATAACTTCGACAATGATGCAGCTTCAAAATCATACTTCTTCATTTCCAAGTTTGGAGGCTCTACTTCATCTCTCAAAGTCTCTAGTGTAGCTGGCTTCGTTTCACCTCTCAAAGTCTAGTTGGCTCCGCCTCATCTTCAAAGTCTCTAATGTGACTCGCTCGCCTCATCTTCAAAGCTCGACGGTGCATCCGCCTCATCTTCAAAGCTCGACAGCACATCCCCTCATTTTCAAAGCTCGACAGCGCATCTGCCTCATCTCTAAATCTCGATGGAGCATTCGCCTCATCTTCAAAATTTGATGGCCGCTTCGCTCAGACCTTTGCAAGTTCATCGAGATGGCGAACAAGCTCTGATCCTATGGCGAACCAAATCGCTCGGACTTTTGCAGGTTCATCGAGATGGGAACAAGCTCCGATCTTATGGCGAACCAAATCGCTCGAACCTTCGTAGGTTCATCGAGATGGGAACAAGCTCCGATCTTATGACGAACCAAATCGCTCAGACCATGGCAGGTTCATCGAGATGGCGAACAAGCTCAGATCCTATGGCGAACCAAATCACTCGGACCTTCACAAGTTCATCGGGTGGCGAACAAGCTCAAATCCTATGACGAACCAAATCGCTCGGACCTTCGCAGGTTCATCGAGATGGGAACAAGCTCCAATCTTATGGAAAACCAAATCGCTCGGACCTTTGCAGGTTCATCGAGATAGGAACCAGCTCCGATCTTATGGCGAACTAAATCGCTCAGACGTCGAGGAGGTCATCGAGATAGGAACAAGCTCCGATCTTATGGCGAACTAAATCGCTCAGACCGTCGCAGGTTCATTGAGATGGCGAACAAGCTCAGATCCTATGGTGAACCAAATCGCTCGGACCTTCGTAAGTTCATCGGGTGACAAACAAGCTCAGATCCTATGGCGAACAAGCTTCATCTCCAAAATAAAATATTGTGATGGCATGACTTCGGTTCATCTCCAAAATAAAATATTGTGATGGCATGGCTTCGGTTCATCTCCAAAATAAAATATTGTGATGGCATGGCTTTGCTTCATCTCCAAAATAAAATATTGTGATGACAAGACTTCGCAGCTTCATCTCCAAAATAAAATATTGTGATGGCATGACTTCGCTTCATCTCCAAAATAAAATATTGTGATGACATGGATTCGCAGCATCATCTCTGAAATATAATATTGTGATGACATGACTTTGATTCATCTCCAAAATATTGCGGGGCACAAGTTGCGCATTATTCAACCTTGTAAAAAAAGAGTTATTAAAAAAAAGTGATGCAAGCTACGAAAAAAATGATGAATTAAAAAAAATTGCAATAGAGAGATTAAAAAAAAAGAAGAAAAGAAAAAGAGAAAAAAATGGCATTTTTGTTCCATATGGATTAGAAGCATCAATCTCTCAATCAAAAAGAGGCATTGGAAGGATGAAGAATTCACGTTGTTTTCATCTCTATTTATAAGAGAAGAAAATCAAATCACAACTAACAAAGGGTTCAAATTCAACTAGAAGACCAAATCTTTCTCAACCATTTCAAATTTTGGGTGGTTTAATAGATTTTATAAGTCATAAAATTCAAAATTTGGTTAGAAGTTGTGATTCTCTCTTGATACCAAATTCAAAGTTGAATGGATTAAATTCTATTTCTGGTTTACCCAAGCGAAATGTAAAATCGTGAGATTATTCCGCAAATTTCTATTCCAATATATATTGAGTTTGGGGTAAGATTAAAATTAAATCAATCCAAAAATGGGTAGAGATATACCATTTTAGCTCAAAATTTGGGTATATTCCAATTTTTGTCAAATCCAAACCAAAATTTTGGATTGAATTCAAACCGTATTCAAAATTAAATATTTTCTCAAGTCAAATTTTGAAATACTCCAAATTTTATGTTAAATCAACATTAGAATAAAACTAATTAAAATTCAATTCCAAGTTCAAGCCAAGATCTGGGTGCCAATCAAAATTTTACTCCAATGTCAAAACTTTGACATAATTTAAGTGTTCCTCAAATCAAAATACGGGCACACTCCAAGCATTCACCAAATCAAAGTTGAAGTATAGAGAAAACGAAGTCAAATTCTACTTCAAATTCGCTTGAAGAGTTGAGTATATTCCAAATCTAAAAAAAAAAAAGATTGTTAGAATTTAGATACTACTCAAAATTCATTTTTCAATTAAAGTGGAGCATAAATTCTACTTTAGTTCAAATAAAAGACTAAAATTCATCTTTTGTTTACTTGGTGGAAAAATTAGTCAAGCAAAAAAAATTAAATCAAAATTTTGAACTAAATTCATATTTTGATTTAATTAACACATCAAATGGAGTCAAATCAAGAACATATAACTTCATTTTGATTCGAACTTCATCGTTTTCGAGATTCACCCACCGTATAGACGTGCATAAATCTCGAAAAGGGGGCATTTGTTGAATGAGAAATTTTGGCAAACCAAAATTTTCCACGTCATCACAATGAAAGTCCGAGCCCAATGTGAAAATTATAAATTGGATCGGACCGAGTAATTAAAATCATTTGGGTCCAAAGTCCAATACAATTCAAGCCCATTGTAAAATTTTGGGCCAAAGAAGATATTGAGCCCAAGCCCAAGCCCACAAGCAAATGGGCCCAAGCCCACCTAAAATTCATGGAAATCCTCTATAAATAGAGGTCATTCTCCTTCATTTAAGGAGGTTGGAAGCATTTGGCAACGAAGTGCTGAAGACTTGAAGATGGAAGCTCTGAAGATTTCAAGACTTTGAAGCTCTGGTCAACCTCAAGATTACAACAATCTGAAGATTGAAGACTTGAAAGATTGAAACTTCATTGACTTCCAGAAGATTGAAGCTCCCATCAATCTCAAATTTACAACTTCCTAAAGATGGGAAGAACTAAATGTTGAAGCTGCTCCCAAGATCAACTTCTACCCTCCTGAAGATTTAAAGACTAAAACTGAGAGGACTTCCAGAAGATCAGAAGACTCTCTAAACCTCTTAAAGTCATAAACAAGCCAGAAGCCGATCCAAGTTGATCAACAAGCTAGAGGCTAACCCAAGCTAATGAACAAGTCGGAAGCTGATCCAAGCTGATCAACAAACCCAAAGACCGATCATCCAAGAAGATCAACAAGCCTAAAAAGGTCGATCATCCAAGAAGATCATCAAGCCTAAAAGGTCGATCATCCAAGAAGATCAACAAGCCCAAAGGTCGATCATCCAAAAAGATCATTAAGTCTAAAGACCGATCATCTAAGAAGATCAACAAGCCTATAGGCTGATCATCTAAGTAAATCAACAAGCCTAAGAATCAAAGTTTACTTTTTGAGAGAAAGAATCAAAAGATTATGTATTAGAGATTGTACTCACTATACTACATTGAAATTAATACAAATACAAAGTTTAAATTCCACGAATTAAATTTCTTCGAAAATCTCGTGTGAATAGGGAGAAATATTTGATTTCCCCTTTAGGCTCTTTTAATTGATGGTTATAAGATTATATGATGTAATTTTAAATTTAAATTATTAAAAAATCCATATTAAATAGTTTATATTTAATTGGTTTAAATTTTGGCTATTAAATGAAATTTTTATAATGATTTGTTTTAAATTTAAATATTCTTCATTTTGTTAATGGATGAAAATTGTGCTATTTTAATATAATGTTTTTTTTATTACAAGTTTTTTAATTTTAGATGTCAGTTTAGTTTGAAGTTTGATTTTATTAAATTAAACAATATTCAGAATTAAAGAAATTAAAATAAAATATTTAGAATTAAAGAAGTTAAAATACAATATCTAGAATTAATTCAAGTTTATTTGGAGTGATATGAAAAAAATTAAAAAATATAAAGAAAAAAATTGTTATATGATTTGTTATAAATAGAGTGTATACACAAATGGTTAATTCCCCCCCCCCCAATTTCTTTTGATATTCTATCTGATGTGATTTCTTGAATTAGTTATGATTTCTAAAAAATAGGGTTGAATCCGACTGTACGTTTGTTGCGATTGCTTGATTTTCTGTGTTGTTTTTCAATTGAATGATTTGAAGTCTTGATGTATGTGTAGGATTATTTGTTTAATTTTATTGCAATATATGGTACGAATTATTTGTTTCAACCTTCTAGAATAACATAGAGATTTTTTTTATGCAATATGACTCAGGTAGTATTGTCGGATGAAAGAAAATATATTGTAGGCATTATTCTTGTTTGGCATTCAATTTGTATTAATTATTGTTGGGATTATTTGTTTTTATGCAATATATTGTCAGACATACTTGAATAACAAAGAGTATGTTTTTATGTAATGTACTTTAGGGATTATTTGTTATCAACAAACTTGAATAACAAAGGTTATGTTTTTAGAATAGATTATATATGTACTTGAGAATATTTGATATATACTTGTCTCCCATTCAATTTCTATTATTGGTGGGATTATTAATATGAAAATAGAAGAATGAAAAAAATTCTATAAAGATAAAATGCAGAAAAGCTCAGTGAAGAGCACTATTCATTCATTAGGTATATAAAGAGAAAGATAGTGTCACATGTCAACAACTTATAGGAGGAAGCAAAACAAAAAAGGAAAGCAAAAATATAAACCAACTAACATAAAGAATCGAAAAAATAACAGAAAGGAAAATCTTCTTATCATCCCCCCTCAAGTGAACGTGGTGCGGAAGCAACCGTGAACTTGGTCTTGAGGCTGAGAAAACGAGGAGAAGGGAGAGTCTTAGTCATTATATCAGCAAGCTGATCATCTGAAGGTACAAACTTAACAGAGAGCTGACCCTGATCAACCTTTTCCCTGATGAAGTGATGATCAATTTTGATGTGTTTCGTGCGGTTGTGAAGAACTGGATTAGCAGCCAAATAAGTAGCACTGACATTCTCACATAACAGTAAAGGTGAAGGAAGATTGCAAAAGCCAAGCTCGAACAACAGACTGAATCCACAAGGTCTCAGCAACAACATTGGACATTCCCCTATACTCAGACTCGGCACTTGAGCATGAAACAACCCTATGTTTTGATGAATTCCAAGAGACCAAACTGGAGCCAAGGAATACACATAAACCACTTGTGCTTCTCCTGTTGTCTAGGTAGCTTGCCCAATCTGCATCAATGAAACAAGTTAATGCAGAAACAGATGATTTGGAGAGCACAATACCATGATTGACTGTCCCTTTTAGGTAGCGAAGGAGACGCTTGGTAGCTTGAAGATGAATCGTGGTAGGAGCGTGCATAAACTGGCAGAGTTTTCCCACAGAGAAACTAATGTTTGGTCGTGTAAGAGTGCAATATTGTAAAGCACCAACAAGACTTCGATATTCAGTAGGATTTTCCAATAATTCACCATCATTAAGAGATAAATGCACACCAAAGGCCATGGGGGAGTGAATAGGCTTGCAATTAGTCATGCTTGCCTGAGCTAACAACTCATTTATATACTGTGCTTGAGACAAATGAAATATAGATTTATTTCGCAAAACGTGAATACCAAGAAAAAAGGATAGATCACCAAGATCTTTAAGAGAGAATTGAGCATTCAAACTTGATATAAAATGCTGGATAAGCAAAGCATTATTGCCAGTAACAATTATATCATCTACATATATCAGGAAAATGACTATAAAGTTACCCTTGCGAAAAACATACATTGAAGAATCAGATTTGCCACTGAAGAAACCCCACTCAAGCAAACAAGAATTGAGTTTCAAAAACCACGCACAAGGACTTTGCTTAAGGCCGTAAAGAGCTTTGTGAAGAAGAAACACATGATTTGGAAACTTCGATTTAATAAAACCAGCTGGTTGTTTGATGTAGACTTCCTCACATAGATCACCATTGAGGAACGCATTGTGAACATCAAGTTGTCGAACAATCCAATTATGATTCAGGGCAATGCTTAACACAATTCGAATTGTTGTTGGTTTAACAACTGGACTGAAAGTCTCAAAGTAGTCTATTCCATAATCTTGGCTAAAACCTTGAGCTATAAGACAGGCCTTATAGCGGTCAATCTCTCCAGACTGCTTTAGTTTCAAATGAAAAACCCATTTACTACCAATTATCTTACGATTTGGAGGTAAAGGGACTAAAGACCAAGTGTGATTGCGCAGGAGAACATCATACTCATTAGTCATTGCTTGTTTCCACTTTGGATGTAGTAGAGCATCCTTATAGGAACGTGGTTCTGCCTGATCCAAATCTATAGCCACAGCAACCCAAGCCTTAGGTTTAAAGATCCCTGTCTTAGATCTGGTAATCATGGGGTGAGTCTTCAATGTAGGTGGGGGAAGAGGTGAAGGATTAAGGACAATGTCAGGGGATTGGAGAGGGGAAGAAGCAGGGTCAGAGGCAGGAGATTGTAATTGGGATGGTGAAAGGTTGAGGCTAGTGGTGGATGTAGATGTTGGAATGGACAAAGGTGTAGGTGCAGGGAAGAATATAGTTGGTGAAGGAGATGGATGTGAGGTAGAGGGTAAAGGTGTTGAAGGAATAGGAGAGGAAAAGGGAAAAACATGGTGATGAACAGAGTTATTATTAGATGTGGGAAGAAAAATGCCTATAGAAGGGGGAGGAATGAGAGAAATTGGAGAAGTAGAGTTGGAAGTAGGAGAAGAATGAGGGAATTTGGCAAAGGGAAAAGCAGACTCATTAAAAATGACATAGCGAGAGATATAGATTCTGCCACTATTATGGTCAAAACACAAGTAGCCCTTATATGCAGAAGTGTAACCAAGAAACATACATTCATGAGACTGAAATTGCATCTTGTTATCACTGAAGGGACAAAGAAAAGGAAAGCATGCACAACCAAATGTTTTGAGAAGATTATACAGGATTTTTATTATAAAGCATCAGGTATGGAGAATTGTTATTTAGAACACCCGTAGGAAGATGATTTATGAGATACACAACTGTTTGAAAAGCAAAATGCCAAAATCTGTGAGGGACATTTGAGTGAGCAAGGAGGGAAAGACTAACCTTAACAACATGCCTATTTTTTCGTTCCACGCTTCCGTTTTGTTGGGGAGTATAAGAACAAGACATTCTATGGAGAATACCATGCTTATTAAGAGTAGTCACAAGAGACCGAAATTCCGCTCCACCATCGGTTTGAAGAGTTTTGATGGTTGTGGAAAATTGAATTTTAGCCATAGTGAGAAAATGAATAAAGGAGGGGAGAACTTCAGACTTGGCTTTTAAAATATAAATCCATGTGAATCTAGAGTAGGCATCAACAAAGAGCAAGAAAAATATGTTTCCATTAATCGATTTAACTGAGGAAGGACCCTATACATCAGAGAACACAAGTTCAAAAAGACAAGACACATGAGAAACAGAATGTGAGAAAGGTAAACGATAGCTTTTGGCCATTTGACAGGAATTGCAAAAAGGAAGATCGCCATTATTTTTAAACTTCACATCACATTGAGATAACACAAGTTTCACAATATGAGATGATGGATGACCTAGTCTACGATGCTAGAGAGACATATCTTGAAATGTGGAAAGAAAAGCAGAAGGCCTGTTATGAGGTTGAGTACCTTGGATGGACATTGGAGGAAAAAACAGCTTGTATAGACCACCATCAAGCTTGCCCTGAAGAAGAAGACTCTTGGTTTGAAGATCCTTCACAAGAAAAGAGTCATGGAAGAATTCCACATAAGCGTTGTTATCATAACAGAAGCGACTAGTACTTATAAGATTATGAGATATAGAAGGAGTGTGAAGGACAGAATTCAATTTAACAGCAGATTGTGAGGCAATTGAAGGGAATTGGGTTGAACCTACATTAGATATAGGTAGAGACTTACCATTTCTAATGACAACCTGTTCATTTCCATAATAAGGAGAAGGGTGTTAAACGTTGGCGAGGTCTAGGGTCATGTGATGGGTAGCACCAGAGTCCATGTACCAACTATCATCAGGATGAGTAGGACTAGGGGCAGGGTTCGGGTTAGGTGGAGGTGTGATAGGATTTTGAACAGGGGAGGTTTGGGCAAAGTGAGCTTGAGGTGGTAAAGTGGAAGGGACTCGAAATTTTGGATTATCTAAATTGTAACAAGCAATGGTTGTATGACCAAGTTTGTTACAAATTTGGCATTATGGTCGATTGGAGGATTGGGTGGGTGGCCATTTTGGTCGAGAAGGTGATCGAAAAGAGATAAAGTTACCAAAATTAGAAGGGACAGGGGAAGATGGAATACCTGAAGTTGGAAAACCAGTTGGAGGCCAAGGGGGACGGCGGTAGTTCTGGCCAAAAGAAACATGTGCAAGATTGCCTTGAATCATATTTAACTGATCAGTGGCGGTTTGTTTCTCTAAACGACCCTCATAGGCGATGAGTAAGCTACGAACATCTGCAATAGAAGGACGATCAGTACGATTATAGATTGAAGTCACAAAAGGATTATATTCGTTCCCAAGTCCTTCAAGGATGTAGCCCAGATGATCTCTGTATGACAATGGTTCACCAATGGGAGAATTTGTCAGCAACATCTTTAATCTGAGCCAAATATTGTGTCACAGTGAGACCATCTTTCCAAATCCTCTGGAGTTCGATCGAAGGCCCATGATTCAGGTCGTAGAAGAAGACTCATAAACTATTCGCAATGCTTCCCAAATGTCAAACACAATATCATACTCGACGATTTCTCCCATCTTGTCTTCATTGAGTGATGAGTAGAACCAACTCATGAGGGTGCGATTACATTTCTGCCAAAAAGAAAAATAAGGGTTTACCTGAGTACGCTGAGGATCAAGGAATTTTGGGGGTTGAGGAGACGAGCCATCAATAAAGCTTTCTAACCCATGACTCATAATTAAGTTGAGCAATTGGTTCTTCCATAAGAGGTAGTTTGTATCAGATAGTTTAATAGTGAAAGATTGAGTAACGTTTGGAAAAGAGGTCATAGGCGGCTGAGGCAGGGTAATAGGGAATAGGCCCTGACGATGTCTGAAATTGATTTTGAAAGGGTAAATTATTTTGGGAAAAATGGTTTGGGAAGGGTAAGGGGTTGGGTGAGCCACCGAAAACAGGTGAGTACTGAAAATTCGGTTGATTTGGAGCAACAGTAACGTTACGAGGTGGGAACGAAGGTAAACGTTGAGTAACTGGAGGGGTGATCGGAGGTGGTGTTGATTGAGCTAGTAGAGTTGTCGACACAGTCGCAGGGGAAGCCATCGGAAGAGTTGTGGCTAATGGTTGAATGGTTTCATCATTGGAGATTCTAGAGCTTGATGCCATAAAAAAATGAAGAAGAAACCTTACAACTCTGATACCATAATATGAAAAGAGAAGAATAAAAAAAATTCTATAAAAATAAAATGCAGAAAAGCTCAGTGAAGAACCCTATTCATTCATTAGGTATATAAAGGGAAAGATAGTGCCACATGTCAACAACTTATAGGAGGAAGCAAAACAGAAAAGGAGAGCAAAAATATAAACTAACAAACAGAAAGAATCGAAAAAATAATAGAAAGGAAAATCTTCTTATCAATTATTTGTTTTTATGGAATATATTGTAGGCATAGTGGAAACTTTCCATCGAAATCTTGAAATTTCAAGATTTCGAGGGTCTTGAAATTTCAAGATTTTGAGGGTCTCGAAATATTGATTGGGGGAAAATTTTTTCTCCCAATTTCAACGAAATTCTCGAAATTTCGAGATTTCGAGAAAATTTCGACATTTTGAGAAAATTCCAATTTTTTTTATCATTAACTATTTTAGCTTAATTCAAAATTTTCAATTTTATGGTCCTCTAACACACAATTTTATAGTTTCACACGCCAATGTCATTTTCGACAAAGGATTAAGCATTTTTTACGTGCTCCTTTTTTTTAATTTCCAACTTTTCTCAAGTTTTAGCTTTATTTTTTTATTCAAAACTTTCATTTATAAAGAAATTGAATTTGAAAGAACCACAAAAAACAATCTATATTTATTTTTAAGCTCAATCAAACTTTTTTTATTAAATTTTCACATCACTTCATCTTAAAATTGAATTGTTGTGAGATTTTTTTTACCATCCAAAACTTTCATAATTTTCACATAATTTTACCTCAAAGTATTCATAAACTTTTTTTTTATTATTGTGTAATTATTTTTTCATTTCTTTTTTAAATTTCTGCTCTCGTATCAACAGTTACTCAGATATTTACAATAGACATCTAAATATTGTCTTACTTTCTAGAAATTGTGATTAAAAATGCTTAGTTATAGTTTAATCAAGCCATAATCAAAGTTTTATTAATTAATTATAACAATTTCCATCAATTTTTCCCGAAATTTCCATCGATATCAATATTTCCATAAAATCGAGACCTCGATATTTCCATTAACATCGATGTTTTGAACCTTCGTTGTAGGGATTATCTGTTATCAACATACTTGAATAACAAAAGGTATGTGTTTTTATGCAATGTACAGTAGGGATTATTTGTTATAAACTTATTTGAATAACAAAGGGTATGTTATTATGCAATAATATTCATTTTATATACTTAATCGTCTATATATGTACTTTTTTTATATCCGTGAGTGTCCGGGCCAGTTTACACCTACCTTGACTAATCTCACAGGACAACCCGCCTGACCCTACAACATTTGAGTGTCAAAGAAAATCCTAGAAAATTAATTCCTAGGTAGGTGGCCACCATGGATTGAACTCATGACCTCTTAGCCAGACTTTTGTCTCATTTTTTAATTGTCTATATATGTACTTAATAATATTTGATATATACGTTTATAGCATATACTAAATAGATTATATATGTACTTAAAAATATTTGATATATACTTGTTTGGCATTTGATTTGCATTATTGTTGGGATTATTTGTTTTTATGCAATATATTGTAGGGATTATTTGTTATCAACATACTTGAATAATAAATGGTATGTTTTTATGCAATGCATTGTATTCATTTTATATACCTAAAGTCTATATAAGTACTTAATAATATTTGATATATATGTTTATAACATATACTGATAGATTATATATGTACTTGAGAATATTTATATATATATATATATATATATATATATATATATATATATATTGTTGATTTCAAGCTGTTCGTATTTAGGCATTCAGATTATTTAATTGTTGTACAACATTTGATTTAGGTACTGTTGTACAACAGATATTGAATGTGTGGTAGTATAAATTGTGTAACATATAATTTATGTATGTGGATCAATATCACTAGCCTTCTCCGCATCATTTACGAAAACAGTGACCTCATTATTGCCTATTCGTAGCACAACCACTCATCAGAACAATCGTTAACTATCCATCATTAGCAATAAGGCGTATTCTCAAAATACATATATCTACAATTGTGGCAATAGGTGCGTGATCTGGTAATGCACCAATTTGTCCACTATTCATAACTAAAATGATTTGTTTCACTTCTAAATTCCAAATAATTTGATTCAGAGTCAAGACACACTAAGATTTAAGGTCATTTCTTCAATTTGCTCATAGGACATGGTTCAGGTAAAATTGCCCTTTGAAAGTGGCAAACGAAGACAAAGTGGAAAGATATTGGGTTCGTCAAGTAAACAAGGATCCAAGAAACAACACGAGAAGGAGAAAGTTAAATTTTTTAGAGTCGGATGTAAGCATATTTACCTTAAAAAATTATGAGATCACCTTTCACATCGAAATTTGGATCGGCCGAAGAAAATAACATCATAATTGAAGACATCCCAGCCCACATTCCACCTATTGTCCCAAACTTAGGGAGAATAGATGATTGTACTTTGTTTTAATGTTTTTTTTTTATGAAGGATTTTTGTAATCAATATGAACTTTTAACTTTAGTTTTAATAATCAATTAGAACATGGATTATAATAGACACTTTTTTTAATGTTTGGCCAAACATTACTGACTACTTAGGTCCATATGATATGTTAGAAAAGTTCGTTACTGTCCATTTTATAACATTTAATATACAACATGTTTAGGTACATATGATAAATTTGAAAGTTACATATTTTCTAGCCAATATATTTCATATAAAGACAAATACTTTCCATCTGTGAGTATAAGGTATGTCTTAGAGTATTGAATAAAAATTATGAAATGAAACCTATGAAATTATGAACCATAATCTATAGAATATTACAAACATTTTTACTAATGAATATGCAATAAACTCATAAAATGTTTCGTATTTTATAGTATATTAAAAATATACTTGCATATAATTGAACTTACAAAATGACCAACAATATATTTAAGTACATTATAAATATACTTAACATTGCAACTATTGAATCAGCAATATACTTCATACACATGACATAATGATCTAAAATTCATGTAAAATATATATTCCATATACCAAAGCTTATAGCACATAAATGTTTGAATATTTAATTCAACAAATACAAAAACCAAAGGTATATTTTTCAAATTATAATATATTATCAAGAAACAAATATATTATTGAATGCAACTACTGAAGAGTTAAAAAACATATTAATATGATCCTTGAAAATATATTATCTAGCATACATAGGAAGAGATATTTCATATAAGGAAAACTGTTATTTATGATCCAAAACCTTTTTGATGAGACAAAACTAACCATTTTTAAAAAATTTCTTTTTCTAACATCTTTTTCAACTTTTCAGGTTTTCGATATGAAATGTCAAAAATACCCCCAATTTATTTCTCATCTCACCTTCTTCAATTTTTCTTCTTCTCGAGAGGCGGTTCAGATTCCAATTTAATATATTTTCCGGTTCAACTCCCATACGATTCAAATTTTTTGGCTTTCCTAAAACCCTTTCTCAATCCTTCATCTTCCCGAATCCCTCATTTTTCCTCAAACCCTCGTCTTCTTCCTTCCTGAAACCTTTGCCCTCCTCAAATCATCTTCTCAATTCATGCTTTGGATTCTACACAAGTACCTTCAATTTCTACAAAGGTACTTCGTCTAAAGTTCAATTCTATGACTTTTTTAACTATTCCCTTATTTGTGTGATTTCTGCTAAAAACTCACTGATTAACTGATGTGATTTCTAGAAAAAAAATCTATGAGAACGGCAAAAACCCCCAAGACGTTGTTGATGTTTGAAAAGAACTGCTGAATTTTTAAAAACTACGTATGTTAGGGTTTTTTAATAACAAAAATAAACTTCAACCATTTAACATCATTATTGTTATTAATGTTCAAGTCCTTTATGAAATCCTTAGATCCTATATAAACAAACAACTGCACGGGTGCAAAATTGCATATACTACCTAAGCCCTAAAATATCAATTTTTCTAATTCAATA
Organism: Lagenaria siceraria; assembly: GCA_002890555.2. Taxonomy (NCBI): domain Eukaryota; kingdom Viridiplantae; phylum Streptophyta; class Magnoliopsida; order Cucurbitales; family Cucurbitaceae; genus Lagenaria; species Lagenaria siceraria. The sequence goes on along the minus strand of CM016485.1, from coordinate 24,981,764 downwards.
AATGTCACCCCATCATGCATGACAATATTGCTGATCTGGAATCAACATAATTGTCCCATTTCATTGAAATGACCACTATAAAATTAGCACGCAAACGACACCTAATTAGTATCTAACATATATTAGAACAAATGGGGTACATATGTAAACAGACAATATAGATATTGGTATATGCATAATAATGAAGGGTAATATATACATACGCAAAATATACGATTGAATATAATAGACAAAATAAATTAGGACTAACCATCATATAAAAATGTCATTAAGATCACATACATAGCAAAACATTTGATCTACATATTAAATAAAATATATACTATAGTATATGCGATATAATACCGCATAATATATACATACTCAAGATAAACAATACAATGTAATACAAAATCACGCATATACTATAGTATATATTATGCTATAGCATAATATATTTTAATATATACCTGGGGTAGATATTACAGTCCATGTATATTTATTCAACAAACTTTTGAATCAAGCTATCAAACAAACAATGAAATATAGATTATATAAAATCAAATAAAACACACAACAAATCATGGAATATATCACATAATATCAAAAATTAAACAAAATGCATCAATACTATTAAACAAAAAATGTAAATTATTGTGCTTTAAACATACTCATCTACTTGAAAATTGTAACCAAAAGCCGTAACAAATATTATGAAAATCTAAAAAATACAACAAAATTAACAAAAATACGAAACCAACAAAAAAAAATAGTACAACAAAACAAGAAAAAAAATGAACTTGGAATATAATAGCTTCGACTCAAAAGAGAAACAAATAAATAAAATAAAAAGGGAAAAATACCTTTTTGGTCCTGTAGACACTGTATTTGGTCCGGCTCGATTTTAAAATTGTTCAATTTTATTCTTATTTTTTATATTATTAATTATCAATCGAATTTTAAAATTTAATGAAAATTGAGAATTTAGTGATTTTTAAAAAATATATATATTAAAGGGAATAAAAATAAATATTTTTCAAAAAAGGTTTATTAATAAATTTAATTGAGTTTTTTAAAAAATGAATTTTAAAAAAAATGATTTATTTTAAATTATTTAAATAAATTCTTTTTTAAAAAAATCCAAAATCCCCTTATTCAACGTCTCCTTTCCCCCATTTTCTCAACTTTTTTAAACGTTATAAATGTAGTGAAGAAGGAGGGTTGAGGGGGCAGAAAAAGAAGTGAAAGGCTGTGAATGAAAAGAGGGTGAAAAAAGAGAGGGGAGAAAAGATTGGGAAGAGGAATTTGGAAAAGGAAAAAAAAAGGAAAAAAAAAAAGAAAAGGGGATTGGAGAAGAGGGGGATGGAAAGGGTGAGAAGAGAGGAATGAAAAGAGAGAAAGTAGAAGATTACGAATGATTAAAAAAAGGGAGATTGAAAGATTGGGAGAGAAAAAGAAATTGAAGGGGAGGAAAAGAGTAGCTTCGTACTGGACGCCTGCTATGCGATGAACTTCGTACTGAACGCCTGCTATGCGATGAACTTGCAAATTAAAAACTTGTGAAGGCTGAGTCGCGGAGCTCGCTCTCTTTAAGACGTTTCGTGGCTCTGCCCAAGGTGCTTGTAGTTCTCAATGATTGTCGCATCGTGCCCACGATAAAACAGCCCAGAAATCAATGTCTCGATCGAAACTCGCATAAGAATCGATCGGAATGCTCACACTCTTTCTATATTGCTCAGTATACAAGAATTTTTTAAAGTAAAATTTTCGTTGTCCTTTTCAAATGAAGATGGCAACCTTTATTACATCGTGAGGTTCAACCATCACATGCTAGATGAGCGCTCGGCCACAGAATGTGCACCGCGCGGTGAGCCAAAAAAAGTGGCGTGGGCGCAAAGGACGTGAAGACTTGTTGACCGCATGATGAATGCGGCAAGGGGCAAGACGATAAAATTCTAAAAGAAATTTTATTTAAAAGAAATAAAATAATAAAATAGTAATAAAAAATTATCTTTATTGCCACCTCACCTCCCGCCCGATCGGACGGATGGCGGCGCGCGCATGCGTGGAGAAGCCACCAAGCCCACCATTGCCTATCTCCTCACCTTTTTCAAGACATGGGTACCCCTTGGGGCCCAACCCAACACTAAAGGAAATGGTATATAAAGTGAGGTCCCAATGCTAAACTAAGCAATGTGGAATTCTCACTTTTCCAAAACTCAATTTTTCTTTTTGTTTTAAAAAACATTTCCCAATATTTTTTCACCAACAATCCCCCACTTGAAAAAAATTTTAAAAGAGGAAAACATTTTGTTCATCGAGCAATTTCAAAATGTATAACACTGTACATAAGCAAAGGTGTCTTACGACTTGAACCTTTACGTAGTGTTGATGATTCAGATTTTACTAGAGTAACTCTTGGTTTTGAACTCTATCTCTAACAACATCTCACACACAGCATTACTAGATTGTAGTTTGAAAAGCCCGTGCTTTGAGGTCATGCATGTGTATCCCAGTCTAGTGAACGCTCGAGAGAATTTGAATAAAATTCCATAGGAAGCGGCCCTATCTTCCACATTCACATAGGTGAGTCTATCAGGGGTACTCCTGTAGCTAGGTACTCCACTTGACATCAAGTATAATCTATTAAAACTAAGTTCAACCTGTCATTCGCTTCAAGATATCATGCCAAGACTCTAGGTCCTAGGAAGGGAACTTTATGTTTATTTTGCACGATTCACTACCTATCACTTGTGATCAGTTATTACCTTTTGAACCTGTTTCTTGGGCTCCAGTCTATAGGTTGGGTTTCCCTCACTCATGATTCATCTTTCTATAGGCAGGAGTCTCATCCTTTCTGAGGTTTTGAAAACCTTTTCTCTGGTCAGTCCTTTCGTCAAAGGATCTGCCAAGTTCTCATTAGTCCGAATATGATCCACTCTGACGGCACCAGTAGTGAGGAACTCTCTAATGGTGTTATGCTTGCGACGTATTTGTCGTCTCTTTCCGTTATAATAACGGTTCTGAACTTTTGCGATAGCTGCAGTACTATCACAATAGATCAAAATGGCTGGTACTGGTTTTTTCCATAAGGAAATTTCTGATAGCAGACTTCTAAGCCAGCTTGCTTCTTCACTGGCTGTTGTCAGTGCTATCATTTCTAACTCCATCACTGACTGGGCTAAGATTGTCTGTTTCTTCGACTTCCAGGAAACAGCTCCACCAACTATGTTGAAGATATAGCCACTGGTAGCCTTTGAGTCATTTGAGAGGGAGTTCCAGTCAGCATCGCTGTAGCCTTCTAGAACAGCGGGAAACATTTGATAGTGTAATCCTTGGTTCTGGATTTTCTTTAAATATCTCATAACCCTTTCTACAGCATTCCAATGCTCTATACTAGGTCTGCTTGTAAACCTACATAGTAAACCTACAACATAAGCTATGTATGGTCTAGTGCAATCAGTAGCATATTTAAGACTGCCTATGATGCTCGCATACTCAGATTGGTTAACACTGTCACCAGTGTTCTTGAACAACTTTACACTAGGATCATAAGGAGTACATGCTGGTTTACAATCAAAGTAATTGTATTTCCTAAGGATCTTTTCCATATAATGAGATTGATCTAAGGAAATTCCCTTTTCAGACCTAGTGACTTTTATGCCTAGGGTTACACTTGCTTCTTCTAAGTCTTTCATATCAAAGTTTGCACTCAACATAGATTTTACGTTATTTATGACGTGCAAATTCGAACCAAATATTAACAAATCATCTACATATAAGCAAAAGATAGTGCAAAGGCTATTTTCAAACTTATAGTAGATGCATTTGTCACTTTCATTGACTTTGAAACCTTCAGATAGAATAAGGTTATCAAATTTCTCATGCCATTGCTAAGGAGCTTGTTTCAGGCCATAAAGAGATTTATCTAACTTATAGACTTTGTTCTCCTGACCATGGACTACAAAGCCTTTAGGTTGTTCCATATAAATCTCTTCTTCCAATTCATCGTTTAGGAAGGCGGTCTTTACATCCATCTGTTGTACTACGAGGTTGTTTAAAGCAGCGAGAGAAAACAGTACACGAATAGAAGTGATTCTAGTGACAAGTGAATAAGTGTCAAAGAAGTCTATGTTTTCTCTCTGTCTGAAGCCCTTGGCTACTAACGTAGCTTTAAATTTGTCTATGGTTCCATCAGGTTTGAGTTTCTTCTTCATGATCCACTTACATCTTATGGCTTTGCAACCTAGGAGTAGGTCTACTAAATGCCAAGTCCTATTTGACTCGAGAGAGTCCATTTCGTCATTTATAGCTTCTTGCCATAAGTTTGCATCTACAGAGGACAGGGCTTCCTTAAGGTCTCTAGGATCTTCTTCTACATTGAAGGTTTGGAAGTCGTCTCTAAAGTCTTTGACAGTTCTTGTCCGTTTGCTCCTTCTAAGCTCAGAGACTGCTTCCTCAGATGTGGGAAGACTTCTAACTGGAGGTAGACTACTGGAGCTCGCGCCCCCACTATTTCTAGATTTAAAGGGAAATCTATCCTCAAAAAAGTCGGCATCATTCGATTCAATGACTACTTGGTTTGAAAGATCGTAGAACCTATAGGCTTTACTATTCACGGCATAACCTATAAAGACACACTCATAGGCCCTACTGGCAAGTTTTCTCCTTTTTGGGTCAGGATCCTAACATAGGCTAAGCACCCCCACGATCTAAAGTAGGTCAAGTCTGGTCTTTTATTCTTAAGGACTTCGTACGGTGAAGTTGTGTTTTTAGACTTTGGTATTCTATTTAGGACATAACACACGGTAAGGATAATTTCACCCCACCAATAAGACGCAGCTCCTAAATTAAGGAGAATAGCAACTACTAGCTCGGCTAGAGTTTTATTCTTCCTTTCAGCTTTGCCGTTCATTTCAGGAAAGTATGACGCAGTCTTTTCATGTATTATTCCATGTGAGTTATAGAAATTATTAAAACTGTCTGAGTCATACTCAGTTCCCCTATCACTACGAAGTCCTTTAACCTCTCTATTATACTGGTTTTCTATTTCAACTACAAATAACTTGAAAGCATCAAAGACATCACTTTTATTTTTCAACAAGTAAACAAATGTGAAATCAGAGCATTCATCAATAAAAGTGATAAAATATTGTTTGCTATTTCTAGTCAAGACACCATCAAATTCATAGATATCAGAATGAATTAAATCTAGAGACTCAGATACCCTAAGTACAGATTTATGCGAGGTTTTTGTTATTTTAGCCTGACTACAAAATTCGCATTTCTCAAATTCATTTGAAGATAACTTAGGAATCATTTCTAACCTACTCATGTTACTAATTATGTGATTATTAACATGACAAAAACCTAGCATGCCAAACATTGAAAGAACACAACATGCACACAGAAGAGTTTGTTTTATTTAATTCAACATTCAGTTTAAACATGCCCTCTGTAGCGTAACCCTTTCCTACAAACATATTATTTTTGGTAAGGGTGTACAAATCTGCCCTTATGGTTTGAATGAAGCCAGCCTTATTGAGGAGATAGCCCAAGACCAGATTCTTCCTTATCTCCGGAGTTTGCAGGACATCCCTTAGAGTGAGTGTCTTTCCGGAGGTAAACTTCAGCTCCACCTCGCCCGTTCCAGCAACTCTTGATGAATGGTGATCCCCCAACAGAATATTCTTATCCTTAGTTTCAGTATAAGTTTTAAACTGGCTAAGGTCGTGACAGACATGGCGCGTGGCGCCCGTGTCTATCCACCACCCCTCAGAACCACCGATCACATTTACTTTTGTGATCATGGCTATTAATGGTTCTTCTGTCAGATTCGCCTGTCCAGTAGGACGACGCCTATTCCTACCTGGCCATATGCCCAGGTTTGTTACAATTATAGCAAATGAACTGTACCGTTTCTCCTGAGGGGGTTTCTGTCTCTTCTGGTTCTGTTGGTTGTTGGATCCGCGATTCTGACCTTTCCTCTTAGTCCCTTTCTGCTTCTGGTCAGGTTTCACAACTGCTGGGGCGGGCTTCCTCAGCATGACGTTTACCTCCTCCTTCTGGTCTTGCTCCAGGCCTCCTCCTCAATCCCCAGCGCGTGATCAGACTCTCCAAGGAAAATTCCTTGGTCTTGTACGTCAAGGTGTTTTTAAAAGTCCTTCCACAGAGGGGACAGTTTGTCAATAATAACAGCAATTTGAAATTGCTCGCTCTACTTTTTCTGTAGAGCCTCCCATATAGCTTTCGTTGTCTTCATAGAGCTGTAATAGTAATACAGATCATCAGTCAAACTGTTTAAGATAAAATTCTTACCGAGAAAATCATTTTCTTCCCAGTCGAAGGTCGCCTTTAGTTGCTTGTCTATTGGATTTTTCTCCGGGACTTCTGGCTTTCCCGTATTGCAGGTATCAGCGACCTTCTTGACGGTGAGGAAGAACATCATCTTCTGTTTGCACCGCTTGAAGTTCGCTCCTTCGAAACGGAAAGGTCGGTTGAAATCGGAGACCATGACGTCATTTTGGGCCATCACTATAGCAACAGATGGAATCGTCTTAAAATTGTTGGAAACGTGAACTATGCGTTTAACGCAAGGTGGTCAACGCCTGGTGGTCAACGCAAGGTCTGGACACCTACTATGCGATGAACTTCGTACTGAACGCCTGCTATGTGATGAACCTGCCAAATAAAAACTTGTGAAGGCTGAATCGCGGAGCTCGCTCTCTTTAAGAAATTTCATGGCTCTGCCCAAGGTGCTTGCAGTTCTGAATGATTGCCATGTCGTCCCCAGGATAAAACAGTCCAGAAATCACTGTCTCGGTCGAAACTCGCACAACAATCGATCGAAATGCTCACACTCTCTCTATATTGCTCGGTATACAGGAATTTTTTAAAGTAAAATTTTCGTTGTCCTTTTCAAATGAAGATGACAACCTTTATATACATCGTGAGGTCCAACCATTGCATGCTAGACGAGCGCTCGGCCACAAAACGTGCGTCGCGCGGTGAGCGCTTGACCACAACATGTACGCCGAAAAAAGTGGTGCGGGCGCGAATGACGCAAAGACTGGTTGACCACACGATGAACGCGGCGAGGGGCAAGACGGTAAAATTCTAAAAGAAATTTTATTTTAAAAAAATAAAATAATAAAATAGTAATAAAAAATTATCTTTATTGCCACCTCACGCACGTATGGACGGGCGGGCGGCACGCGGAGAAGCCACCAAGCCCACCATTACCTATCTCTTCACCCTTTCAAAGACATTGGTACCCCTTGAGGCCCAAGCCTAACACTAATGAAAATGGTATATAAAGTGAGGTCCCAATGCTAAACTAAACAATGTGGGATTCTCACTTTTCCAAAACTCAAATTTTCTTTTTGTTTTAAAAAACATTTTCCAATATTTTTTCACAACACTCTAGCTTAATGTGAATTTCAAACAATTTTTAGATTTTTCATAAATCTCATGATGGAGTCAAATATTGTTTTAGAGGGAAATATTTTATAGAGAATCCAAATATAAATTGGCAGTCGTTGTCGCTCACACAATGCAATTATACTTTATTCTTAAAGCTAAAATGAAATTTGTCGAGACATTTCTTTTATTTAAACTTTATCAAATTTTTGTAAAATAATTGGCTAAAATAATAATTCTGTCTATGCTGAGGTACTTCCTCTACCTGGGAATTATTTAGTCATTTTTATCGAGTTTCATTTTATTATTTTTCATTACAATTTTGGATAACAAAATAAAATAGTGTTGTAGGGTGCTAATACCTTCCCTACACTCAACTACCCCGAATCTATTTTTGGAAAAGTAGATCGTTTTTTATTCATTTTAAAATGGGAGACCCACACCCCAAAATGGTTGGTGACGACTCCAAATCTTTCACCTCGAGAGAGACCCATAGGGAAGCACGTCGAGCGCTCCGCGTCGCGATGACATTGCTACAGGTCCTAAATTTTAAAGAATATGTGCATTTAGTCCTCATGTTTTAAATGGGCCAATTTAGTCCCTAAGTTTTCAAGAATAGGTTTAAAATATTTTTTTAGTTAAAAAATCATTAAATTTGAACAAAAAGTTGATTATATGCTTAGGCGGCAAGATGAGTTGGATAAAAATACTATTTTTTTAATTTCTTAAAAATACTATTTTTTTAATTTCTCTCATCTCTCTCCCGTCCCTTCGTCCTCCCTCTTTCCTCTCTCACATCATCTTCTTTCTTTTTCTCTCTCCTCTCACTCCAGGGTAAACTAACAAAATTTCAAAAAATATTGAGGAAAAAAAAACAAATCTAAATATGGTTATTATGAGTTGTTGTCACTTATCCTTAATTTTAAGCTAATTTAGAGGCTGCTAATTTAGAAGTTTAGACCTAGACTTTTCTTGATTATTTTACCGTTTGTATATATTTAACCATGTATTCTTCATTGTAAAAAAGCGAGATTATCAATAAAATATCATTACATTAATAAATAAAAACGAAAGAAAAAAAAACAAAAAATATTTCAGTTTTGTTTGAAAGGTTTTTGAGATTTAGAATATGAAACCAAATATTAGATTAGTATATAAGAATTTTGTTTCTCTTTTCACAAAGATTTTTATGGTTTTTGAGAGGTTAGTTTTTTAAATCTTTTCTGTATGTAGTTTTGGTTAGGATATTTTGATGGTTTTTAAGAATAGATTTGGTGTGATCTTTTATATCCAATAAAGTTGAAAAATGGAACTCGAACCTATTTTTCAAGATTTCTATTTTTTTTTTCCCTCAATTTCACAAGGACGTTGTGCATAAATTTTCCCTAACTCTTATCTAATTCATTTGAGCTAATTGTTAGATGTGATAAAATTTGATTGTGATCCATTAAAAACGCTTTTAGTTTTAAAATTATGATTAGACAATTAGATGAGATTTTCAAAATTTACAAGAGAGAGTAATAAAGAACTTATATGGGATTGCAATCAAAATGTTAGATATTAACTACCATGAAAATAAAAATTAACACAACCAAAAAATATTCAGACGAACGAAAAAAGTTGTACACCGAAACCAAACAACTTCAAACTCGAGAATGATAGACTTGATTTGGAAAAAAAATATTATTAATTTAAAATTGGGACAAAATCTAAATTAATAAATGGAAGCTAAAAAATGCATATTTTCTTTTTCACCCTTAGGGAAACTTCCTAAGTAGGGAAAGGGATTCCTAATAAACAGTAAAAAAGAAAAAAAAGATCCGACTACCTGGAGGGATATTATGGTCCAAAAGTGGCAATAAATCCTTCATACGAAAATATCCAATTATTTTGACATTTTTTTAAATAACTTTTCAAAAGGGATGGACATTTTAATAATTTTTTTTTTCTTCCTTTTTTTCTCTCGTTTTCTTCTTCGTTCCTCGCTCTCCAATCGGTATCCACACACCAACTCCATCTCTCGTCTGCTCCACGACCTTCTTCTCATTCTTCTTCAAGCCGTCTCCTCCTCCGTCCCAGCAGCTCAGTATCGTCGCCGCCTCTCTGTCGTCTTTCTTCCGCTCCTCCAGCCGTAGCCTACCTTCTAGCGGGTTTTGACTGATTTTCTAATTGTTACTGGTATTCTCCCAATCTTCATCTTTCTTCTCACTTGAAAAACACAAATTAGGACTTCATCTATTGAAAGAATGTAGATATCTCTGTCAAATGAGGCCTTTATCATCTGTCTATCTCTTTTGGTCTCGGCTGAAAATTTCCTTATTTCGACGACCATGAATTTTCAGCATCAATCAGTCGAAGTAATCTATTGTATCATCCAATTCTCTTATAATCAGTTTGCAGGAGTTGTTTTGATTCTCCGAATGATGTATTTGTACTTTTGTAGATTATAGTTGGGAAGAAGACAATGTTTTTCCCCTCCTTTTTTAAAAAATGAACATTTCTCCCACAAGTAACCTATACAATAACCATGGATAATTTGAATTTGCTGAAAATAAGAGCTGTCAATATGCTTTGTATTTCATTTAATTGTTTAAAGGTATAGATAATGTTCACGGTGAAAGGAACCTAAGGGTTCTCCCTATTGGCCTCTCTCTCTCTCTCTATATATATATATATTGTTTGTATTTAAATGTATAGAAAATTTGATCTAAATTAAGTACGATTTTCCTATGATTTTAATGGCTGGTTTGATAATCATTGTGTGAATGAAGTTCTGGAGGCTTCTGGGTAGGTCAATGCTATAATCAACAAATTTAAGAAGTTGAATTTGACTTTCAGGGTATGGGGTTTCTTTTCATATGTTGTATAACCTGCCTCAATATAGAGAACATTCTATTAATAATGTCTGGGACTCTGGAATGAGAAAAAGCTAGGTGAGAATGAGACAGAGGAATATTTGAGTCGAGTGAAATACGCTATTTATCCAATGCCTTGATGGCATTGGTTTGATACTCTGTTTATTGCCTATCCCTTTTTCCTATTCCTGCCAGTTGTGCTACAACCACTGACAGGCTTTTTCAGAATTTTCTATGGGAGGGATCTAAGGACAAAAGAGGCGCCCATAATCTGAGATGGGACAAAGTTAAACTCCCCCTCGAAGAAGGGGTTTTGGAGATTATTGACATGAAACATAAAAACAAATCCTTGTTGGCTAAATTGATTTGGAGATTTCACAGAGAAAAATCTGCTTTATGAAGAATAGTCATTGTTGCGAACTTTGGCTCCACTCACTTTGATCTGAAACTGGGTCACACTTCATTCAGAACCCCAAGGGCCCCTAAAGATATATTCAGAATGGTAAATTACATATTTTCTCCAACATTTCATGTCAAGTTGGATGTGGCAGCACTGCTGGTTTTTGGTCAGATCCATGGTTGGGGGACAACACTTTACAGATATGTGGGACCCTACTTCTGAAAGCTGGAATTTTTTCTCTAGGCACTATTTGAAGGATGATGAAATTGGCCTCCCTTTCCCATGAACTTGAAGCTATCCATCTCACTGCCTCCGATGATGTTTGGTGCTGGAACCTGAGAAAAATAGTTTCTTTTCAGCCAAATCCTTAACTCTTTCACTGGCCTCTAAAGGTAATGTTACTTACAAGCATCCTTACCAATCTATTTGGAGTGGTAGTTACCCTAAAAAGGTTAAGTTTTTCATTTGGGAATTGAGACACACTTGCCTCAACACACATGACAAACTCGGTCACCATGAATTGCTCTCCCCCAACTTTTGTTATATGTGCAAGAATGCTGGAGAGATCCACTTGGTACCAACCATGATGTTTGAGAAGCTTGTCTATCACACATCGAGAAGCTTTTCAATGGTCATCCATTTAAAAAGGAAAAGAAGATTCTTTGGCTGAACTTTGTGCGTGCTTTGGACTATGTGGCTCGAAGGGAATTCCCAGGTCTTTATAGATAAGGAACAAAACTTCTACATAGCTCTCACTTCTACTACTTTTCTTTCTCTTATTGGTGTAAATCAAGCCGCCCTTATCGTAACTATAGTTTAACTAATCTTATGACCAATTGGAGAAATTTCTTGTAATCCTTTGGAATAGGTCCCTTTTGTAATTTCATCTCATGAATGAAATTTTTGTTTCCTATATAAAAAAAAAAATTAAACCTTAAGACTTCAGGTATTGAAAATTTTAATGAAGGGGTAGTTTCTTTGCTTTTCTTTGTATAATTTGTTCTTTGTTCTCAGTTGGGTTACTTTTATATCTTGCTTGTTGAATCCTTCTTTCACAATCTCTATTTTATGGCTTCATTTCAGTGGTCGTATGGCTGATAATAAAGTTGACGTTATTAGCACCTCAGTTGAAGCAAATACAAACAATTTTAAAATAAAAAAGGGAGATAGACTCATATTAAGGGGTCTAAAGTTTCACGGTTATCATGGGGTGCATCTTAGAGAAAAGGAAACGGGACAAATGTTTTTGGTAGATGTGGATGCTTGGTTGGATCTCCGGGCAGCTGGAAAATCTGACAACTTGAGCGATTCTGTAAGCTATACAGCAATTTATCGGTAAGTACTTTATTTAAGCCTCTTTCGTTATGGTTTCTAATGTGATTCAATGGATTAATGTGTATTACTATATGTCTGTTATCTGCATTATGGATGTTATTTGTAGTTTTTAAGTTCCAGGTAATGTTACAATTATTTGATCACTACTCTTTCACATTTCTCAATGGAAGCATACAACAATTATTTGCTTATTGCTGTATTCTTGAATTTTGGCTATTTGAAGTAAAGGTTGCATAGTGTCCTTCAGAAATGTGGCTTTAGGAGGTAGCAAGAAGGCTTTATAATGCATGAAAGGATTTTTTTTTTTTTTTATAAGAAATGCATGAAAATATATTAAATTAGAGTGACCATTCAAACACTAAGTCATACTGAATTTGTATAATATGTGGCATCAATATCAGATATGTAATACAATTCTAACCAGGATTTCTGCTTAAATGTTGAATTAGACTAAGGTAGTTCATTTATGAAGGTGAATAGAAATAATACCCTATCTCCTCTCTCCTCTTCTTCCTCCCCGCCCTCCTCCGTTCAGCCTCCTCTCCAGTTAGCTTTTCTCCTTGCCTAGCCTTCCTTCTTGCTTAGCTTGCCATTTATTCTAAGGATTTAATCAAAATATCCAGAGTTTTCCTTTTTACAAAAGATGAAAGTCAAGAGTTGCTGCATTAGAAATTCTTATTATTGTATTTGGTCAGAAAGGAAAATGGTATTTGGGAAGAGAGGAATTATAAGCGGAAAATATTCATATCTTTTTCTTCTTTACAATGGCTTGAAGCTGGTTTAGTGGAGTTGTTGCACTCTCCCATTAAGGATTTCTTCCAAAAGAAAACAAAAAATGATTGTGAAGTGATTCGGCTTGCAAAATTTAGAAATCAAGAGGGTTGTTTCTTAGAATGTGCAGTTTGGTCTTCTACGGGAGGAAGGAAAAACCTTCATCTCCTTGCTGGAGTTGATAAAAAAGGTTGGCTAGTTTTTTGGGATATGATCAGAGATGTTCTTTTGGAGTTGGATAATCTTCATCCTCAGATTCGATTAAAAGATTCAATGGTAGACTTCATGGCTTCAAAGGCTGATGAATTTGAAGCAAAAGAGTCTCATGAAGGTCCTTTGTTGATGTGCTCCGTCAGCCCGCACCTCAAAATTCTGCTCAAAGTTTGTCCTCAGAAAAGAATTGTTCATTTTGGGTTAAGAAAGATTCTGAGGTGTTGGATTTGAATCTGAACGCTTGTGGTTTCAAGACTTTTTGCTCACTACTCTAGGAGGGAAGTTAAAGAGTCTTTGGAAGATTTTTTCAGTCACAAGTCTCTATGAATGCATTTATGGATGATAAGGCCTTGATTAAAGTGAAGAAAGACTTTGTTCCTTGCTTGAAATTTGGTAGATGGCAACTAATTGGGAAAATGCATCTAAAATTGGATCATTGGTCCAGTCGTGCTCATTCTAAACCAAAATTTTTAAGGTGTTGTGGAGGTTGGATTCGTATAAGAAATCTTCCTTTAGGTTATTTGAAGAGCTATGCTATTGGACAACAATTAGGTGGCTTTTAAGTATCTCTTCTCAAACACTTAATTGTTTGAACTGCTCTTCAGCTAATAATCAAAGTGGAAAGGAATTTTTGTGGTTTCATCCCTGCTTCAATGATTATCAAGGATTTCAATATTGGTGATTTTTCAATTAATTTTTAAGCATTGAACTCTTGGATTCCCAGATCATTAACTCATTGAGTTTGGATAGCCTGTTGGATTTTTCCTTCGCGAACTCCATTGATCAAGGAATAGTACTTCAAGGGTTGAACGATGAAGAGACTTTTGAAACGTAGGCAAACGAAAAGGTAGGTGGTTTTTTATCTCAAGTTAATTGTTCTCCCCATAAGATTAAAAAAAGAAAGTTCAAAAGCCCCCTCGTTTTTTGAGGAAAACAATAAGTTGGATGGAAATAATGAAGGGGTTTTTTTGAGGAAAACAAAAAGTGCCACGAGTATTGCCAAGAGTTCTGCAGAATCTGCAGGTAAGGAAGCCGAAGAGTTAGCTGTTGATGTTGTTTCCGATTCGCTCTCACAAGATCTGAATTCGAATGTTGTGCCCAATGCATCAATTAATAAGATAGAGAGTTTTTGAAGCTGCCTTAATTAGTGAAGGGGATTTCAAAGAGACAGTAGCTGTGGAGGCCGAATTAGGTGAGGTTGCTACTGCTTCTCTCTCTCCAATTTATACCCCGACTGATGCTCCCAAAGTACCCTTCATTGATAAAGAAAAAGATGTTGAGGATGGTTCGAATTTAGCAGAGCTTTTGAAGAGTCAGCCGCTGTGGAAGATGAAATGATAAATGTTCAAGGGGCTGCCGTTTTTCTCTCTTCAGATTTTAATTCAGATAAAGTTCCCAAGCCATCTTTATTTATGAAAGAGAACTTGAACGTAGAAAGGAACGATTTATTTGATGGAAATGTTCTTCCATCTTCATTAAATGCCCAGCCCTCCTCCTTAGATAATGAAAACGAGAAGGTGAAGCAGTGGTTTCCACCAGTCTCTGATTTTCTTTCTCTAACCAATAATTTTGCTCAAGAAAGGGAAGAAGATTCTTCAGCTTCGGAAGATGAAAAGGCAAATTGGAAGGAGAAAGATCAGGATAAAATTTCAGGTTGTTCAACTCCTGCACTCCCTTATTATTATACAAGAAAAAAAACTTCCCCAAATTTCTCCAAGATTTGTAAGATAAATTATGATGCTTTAGAAATTGGTTGTGTGAAAGCTAAGTTCCAGGCATTTCTTCAAAAAAGAAAAGAAAAATTGGGCCCTTCAAATTCGGTGAAGCCTTCTTTGGTGTTTTCTCTGTCAATATTAAAGTTTACAAATTCTTCCGTCCAATTCAGAAGGTGCACTCCTTGCAGTTCTTTTCCAAAAAGCCCTACTTCTCCAAGTGATTCCGACGATGATTCCACAGCAAGTATTAGTAGTGAAGAAGAGGATTTTAGTTCTCAATTGCCCGTGCCAGATTCTCAATTCTCAGAAGATCATTATGAGGAAGCTTTGAATGGTCTTTTTCAAGTTTCAGCCGAGAAGACAGGGTTGAACTCAAAGCAAGTTTCACCCCTTTGCCTGCTTCACAAATTCCATTTAACCTAAAATCGATTGTTGATATTTGGTTTAGCCCCTTCTTAGTTCCCCTTTGTTTGATTAAAAGGCCCAGCTGATGTTATAGTCTTTCTCAAGGAATTCATGAGGGTTCGGAGTCATTTTTAAGAAGGCTGCCAGGCTTTTTCATTGATTACTGCCTTTGTTCTTCTAAATGAGAAAAATCAGAAGTCTTTTCTTGATTTTTGGGAGCATCTTCGAAGTGCCGTTGTCTCGATCTTTGTGGTTTCTAGTGAGATTTTTTGGTCCTTTTCGTGGCACATAATGGTTATTCTGGCTCATTCTTTGGGAGTTGTTTCGGCGAAGGCTTCTTTTCTATTTGTTTCGGGTTTGTTCAAGTTAAAGTATTATCATGTGGTTCTCTTTCTAAGCACGTTGCTGAATATTCATTATGTGTTCAACTGTTTGTTTTTAATTATTTTAAAGAGCTTTTGTCTCAATATTTTAATCTGGTTCTAGCCTTGTATTGGTAGGTTTTTTTTTTTTTTTTTTTTTTTTTTTTTTTTTTTTTTTTTTTTGTCTTCTCATATACTCTAAGCATTAGTCTCTTTCATTTTTTCAATGAAAGTTTTGTTCCGTTTCAAAAAAAAAATGTTGAATTAGACTAAAGTTCCGGAGGGCATGCAATTCTGACTAATTGCATCAACACCAAGATCAATTTGCCCTGTTCTTTTTGTTATACTTGTTCCATTTACAGTTTTTGTGTGAACAAGATTGACTTATTATAAAATGATTGGGGGATTTTTGGACCTTTTTTTATCTTTCATGATTAGGTTAGATTTTATGGGTTAACATTGTCAATCTAAAAATAGCAACTGGTTAAGATATAGATCCTATCTTATCTTCTACCAAAAGGTTAGAAGTTCAAATAAGTTCAAATACTCACCCTACATGTTGAACTAAAAAATATTGTGTTAATGCTTTCTTTGTTGTTTTTAGCCGTTGTTATGATTCACTTTTCAAAACAAAAACTTGTCCAATCTAATGGACAATGAACTTCAACCAATAGCATGATATTATATTATTATGTGTAGTGTTTCTAAGATGTTTTTAATATTCAACAACAGCATAGCAAAGGAAGTTATGACTGGACCATCACATGATCTTCTGGAATCAGTTGCAGAGGAAATTTCTTCGAAAATAATGATCGAGTACAATCGAATAACTGCAGTTCGAGTGAAAGTTGCGAAGCCTGACGTTGTTGTTGGTGGGCCCATTGATTACTTGGGTGTTGAAATTTTTAGAAGTAGAGATGGAGATGTACCAATCTAAGGGGCTTGTTTGGTCAAGCTAATGTTGTACTTTGATATTCTGTTGAAAAGAAACTTGTGCGAGTGAAATAAAGTTCTTGTTAATACATAATATTTGATTAATATGATCAATTGAGTTTTTGTTGTATTTTTACATTGGGGTAAATAGTAAGTAATTTAGCTTACAAGGATTTAAGGATTTGGTGGGTTATTCCATAAGCATGTTTGTTATCTTTTAGCTCCTAATGTCTGGGAATCATTTTAAATTTGGCCTTTATTATTACAAAAGTAGTAACAATTACCATTTTCGTCCTTAAGGTGGTTTACATAGGAGTCCCTAAATTTTAAAATATTATGGGTTGTTTGATGACCATTTGGTTTTAGGTTTTTAGTTTTTAAAAAATGGGTATGTTTGGTATCCAATTGGGATTGTTATTGTTATGTAATTAACTCTAGTTTTCTTTATTATGAAGCTTTTTTTTATTGTAATTTATTTTTTCTATTTGTAATCGATGTTGTTATGTACTTTTAGTGATTTTGCATCATAGATCTTGGTCCTTCTAATCTGATATAACTATATCAACAAAATTCTCATTGTTCACAATCGGTATGAGATAGTTCTTCTACTATATCTACTATAATTTTGAGTTGTCAAAGGAGGGAGCAGTAGTTCAACAAATTATCTCATTCGATCCACATATCATGTCGTACGTACACCATGCTGGTTTTCTTGGGGTTACACAGAGTGTTAGCGATTAGAAATCCACACATTTCATATGTCTTGTGGTGAATGTACAATTACATTGGATGTCGCAATTCAATTCAGTTTGGACACATTTCATATGTCATTACATTGCAGGATGTCGCAATTTAGTTTGGATTCAGTTTGGATTACCAGTGGATGGTGAGCTTGTGATGGGATCATTATAATATGATTAGAAACAAACTTGTGAATATTTTTTTTGGGTGTTCAACCTTCTGATTTGAAAGGCTCAAGGTTGAGTATCTCATGGTTAGCATCTTAATTTACAGAGTTGTCCCCCGATGGCGACGACATCAGCATACAAAGGTATGCACGAGCATATTTTGATTAGAGGATTTAACAAGTCACCTTATGTTTCTTCCACTACTGGCAAATTGGTAGATACTCGTGGGGTGGTGCCTGCTTTGCATGACTTTGTGCGGTTGGCTTTGTGCGGTGGTGCCTGCTTTGCATGGCTTTGTAGAGAACTATGTCGAGCTAGTAATGCACAGACTTTGGAAATAGCAGAGCCACTAATACTGCTATAAGTAAGGGCATATGATGATCAATTTAACAATGTAGCACCACAAGTTCAGTTACAGGCTCCAGGTCATCGTCCACTCATTGTCAGGTATTAATTTATTTATATATTTTTTCCGTTATCATTTTATGTAATAAATTATTTTTTTTTTTTTTAATTTTAGATGGAGTGATATTTTAGTTGTATCTGAACAGTCAGCGAACATGTTATTAGTATATCGACTACTATTTGACCGATTGATGCACAATTAGGTAACAAATGAATGTACACATGAATATTACATACTTTTTAGGTGTTTAATTATTCTTTTTTTTTTCAAATTAATTGGACACCATACACACAAGACATTATGTCATTACTGCCTGATTAGAGTAGCATCAACCAGATCGTGTTTTGCGACAGTTCGGTATGCGACAACCAGTACCGTCATTGTGTCATACACTCCCGACACTAGACCAGATTGATTTAAGAGGTAAGCACATCAAGACTGGCATCGAATTCACGCGGAATATATAACATTGTGGCGTGCACGTCATGATCGTTATGCACAAGGAGAAATAACAAATGGGCTAGCTGTATCAGATGACTACTTTTCCGAGTATGATTTAATCACGACGCGATTTATCACCCCTGACGGTTCTTACTATTACTGCATGGTAAGAGTTTTGTTATCTTACGTTTTTCATTTATATGACATGAACATTATTTAATATTAACATTTTTCATCATACAGAATAATTTTGTCCAAGATGTACAATAAAATTTACTAGAGTTGACTATAATGTGTGACCAAAACTTGGTAAATGTACAAAACATTATTCAATAAGATGACTCATTGTTGCTGACACTGATCGAATATGTATTTGTCGTAAACGACAACGATAACGCCAACAAGGTGAAGCTATTCCAGAGGAACAAGTTGACCAGGAACCTTCGTTATTTCATGATCCAATTTCAACTTCTCCTAGAGCAAACATCAGATTGAGTTCTAGCCATCAACAATAGTAATACGCGCATGATGAACATCCATCCGTTGTCACCTAAGAGGATATCGATGAATTAATTCATCAATAGCAACACTTTGGAGTACCTGTACCTCGCCGTCCGCAACGTCAACGAAGACGACCACCATGTGGCACATGAGTGACTTGTAATTTAAAGTTTTAGCTTTTATGAACTTCTATCTTGAAATAAAAATAATTAATGGAAATTATCTTTTATCTTGAGATACACTAAATCTAATATATGAGTATGATATAAAAGAACAAGAATAAAACAAATAAGAAAGATAATTGTTAATTTGAAATATATATATATATATATATATATGGAAATCGTGTACTCCATACACGATTTTGGTCACTATCCTATTTTTGTCAATACTTTTTCCTTCAACACCATTTCTGCAATTACTTTCTTCAATTACTTTATTTTTCGGATTTCTTTTTTAAGTACCCTAATTTTGTCAATATTTTGCCCTTCAATATTATTCTTGAACTTTGTCATCCAATAACTTGCAAAATTTTATTATTTTTGTTTTTCACTACATTTTAATAAATTTCTATTCGTTAGTGAACGTGTTTACTGTTTAGTATGGCTTAGTGGTTGCTCAATTGCCTACAATCCTTGAAGGTTTAGGTTCGTGAGATCATGGAGTCGTTGCAGGATATGTTTGGGCAACTGTCCACACAGATCCGGCACGAGGCCCTCAAATACGTTTATAACGCACGTATGAAGGAAAGCCAATCAGTGAGAGAACATGTTCTCGACCTCATGGTTCACTTCAACGTTGCTGAAATGTACGGCGCGGTCATAGACGAGCAAAGTCAGGTGTCCTTTATTTTGGAATCTCTTCCGACGAGTTTCCTTCAATTCCGCAGCAATGCGGTAGTGAATAAAATACAGTACACCATAACTGCCCTCCTAAATGAGCTACAGACTTTTCAGTCTCTTATAAAAAATAAGAGACCGAAAGAAGGAGAGGCAAATGTTGCCCATTCCAAGAAGTTCCACAAGGGTTCAACCTCTGGAACTAAGTCTGTTCCATCATCTTTTGGTCCCAAAAAGATCCAAGGCTCCCGCTGCTGACAAAGGCAAGGGTAAGGCAATAAGGCTGACAAGGGCAAGTGCTTCCACTGCAATGTGGATGGTCACTGGAAGCGCAATTGCCCCAATACCCCCGAGAAGAAGAGGAAAAGGAAGGTAAATATGATTTACTTGTCTTAGAACTTGTTTAGTGGAAATGACTATAATGCCTGGATACTTGATTCAGGAGCCACTAACCACTTTGTTCTTCATTTCAGGAAACTAGTTCCTTCCAGCAGCTCGAGGAGGGTGAGATGACGCTCAAGGTTGGAACGGATACGTCATTTCAGCTCGTGCAGTGGGAGCTGCAAAGTTGTGTTTTAGAAATAGATATTTATTTTTGGAAAATTTGTACATAGTTCCAAAATTAAGAGAAATCTTGTATCTATTTCTTGTTTAATTGAACAATCGTATTGTATTACTTTTTTACAAATGAAGCGTTCATTTCAAAAATGGTGTACATATTGTTCTGCTAAATTAGAAAACAACTTATATGTGTTAAGACCAACTGAAACAAAACACTTTTAAATCATGAATGTTTAAACTGCTAATACTCAATCTAAAAGGCAAAAATTTCTCCAAGTAACAATACCTATCTTTGGCATTTGAGATTAGGTCACATAAATCTCGATAGGATCGGGAGATTAAGAATGGACTTCTAAGTGAGTTAGAAGATGATTCATTACCTCCTTGTGAAGCTTGTCTCGAAGGAAAATGACTAAAAGACCTGTTAGTGGAAAAGGTTATAGAGCCAAAGAACCTTTAGAGCTGATACAGTCGGATCTTTGTGGTCCAATGAATGTAAGCTCGAGGAGGTACGAATACTTCATCTCTTTTATAGATGATTATTCGAGATATGGTTACTTATACCTAATGACACATAAGTCTGATGCCCTTGAAAGTTTAAGGAGTATAAGGCTGAGGTTGAAACCTGTTAGGTAAAACAATTAAAACACTTCGATTTGATCGAGGTGGAGAGTATATGGATTTAAGATTCCACTATATGATAGAACATGGAATCCAATCCAACTCTCAGCACCTGGTACACCTCAACAAAATGGTGTATCAGAAAGGAGAAATAGAATCTTGTTAGACATTGTTCGTTCTATGATGAGCTATGCTCAATTGCCTAGCTCGTTTTGGGGTATGCAGTAGAGACTGCAGTTCATATCTTAAATACGTTCCCTCGAAGAGTGTTTCTGAAACACCTTTCGAGTTATGGAGGGGTAAACCTAGTTTGCGCTACTTCAGAATTTGGGGTTGTCCTGCACATGTGCTAGTGACAATCCTAAGAAATGGAACCTCGTTCAAGATTATGCCATTTATTGGTTACCCTAAGGAAACGAGAGGTGGTCTTTCTTTGATCCAAAGATAACAAAGTGTTTGTATCGACAACGCTACATTCTTGGAAGAAGACCACATGAGATCATAAACCACGAAGCAAATTAGTATTAAATGAAGCTACTGAAGAGTCAACAAGAGTTGTTGATGAAGCTGGTTCTTCAACAAGAGTTGATGAAGGACCTAACACTTCAGGTCTATCTCATCATCTCAAGAGTTGAGAATGCCTCGACGCAGTGGAGGGCTGTATCACGACCTTCTCGTTACTTGGTTTACAGAAACTCAGGTTGTCGTACCTGACGACGGTGTTGAGGATCCATTGTCTTTTAAACAGGCAATGAATGATGTTGATAAGGACGAATGGGTCAAAGCCATGGACCTTGAAATGGAGTCTATGTATTTTAATTCAGTATGGGAACTTGTAATCCCCTGAAGGGTTAACCCATAGGGTGTAAAGGGATCTATAAGAGAAAGAGGACATAGCTGGTAAGGTACAAACCTTTAAAGCTCGACTTGTAGCAAGGGTATACCCAAGGGAAGGTTGATTTAAGGAAACTTTTTCCCCTGTTGCTATGCTTAAGTCTATAAGAATTCTCTTATCCATACTTGGAATATTAGATTTGATACTGCGATCAAATCTTTTGGTTTTGACCAAAACGTTGATGAACCTTGTGTTTACAAGAAATCATCAAGGTAAAGTAGCTTTCTTGGTACTATACGTAGACGATATCTTACTCATGGGAATGACGTAGGATACCTTACTGACATTAAAAAATGGCTAGCAGCCAATTCCAAATGAAAGATTTAGGAGAGGCACAGTATTGTTCTGGGATCCAAATTATTAGGGATCGTCAGAATAGAACGCTAGCTCTGTCTCAAGCAACTTATATCGATAAAATGTTGATTCGATATCCGATGCGAACTCGAAGAAGGGTTTATACCTTTCAGACATGGGGTCACTTGTCTAAGGAACAATGTCCTAGACACCTCAAGAAGTTGAGGATATGAGACGTATTCCCCTGCCTCAGCTGTGGGCAGCTTAATGTATGCTATGCTCTTTACTAGGCAGACATTTGTTATGCAGTGGGAATAGTTAGTAGGTACCAGTCTAATCCAGGGTTTGACCACTGGACAGCAGTTAAGAATATCCTCAAGTATCTTAGGAGAACGAGGGACTACAAAGCTAGTGTATGAAGCTAGGATTTGATCCTTACAGGTTATACTAATCTGATTTTCAAACTGACAAAGATTCTAGGAAATCCACGTCGGGATGTGTTTACCTAAATGGGGGAGCTGTAGTATGGCGAAGTATCAAACAAGGATGCATAGCAGACTCCATATGGAGGCAGAGTATGTAGCTGCTTGTGAAGCAACAAAGGAAGCAGTTTGGCTCAAAAAGTTCTTAAGTGATTTGGAAGTTGTTCCAAATATGAACTTGCCTATTACCCTATACTGTGACAACCGCGGGGCAGTAGCCAACTCTAAAGAACTTCGAAGCCATAAACGAGGAAAGCACATTGAGAGGAAGTATCACCTGATAAGAGAGTTGTGCAACGAGGAGATGTGATCGTCACAAAGATCGCTTCGGAGCACAATATTGCTGATCCATTTACGAAGACTCTCTCGGCTAAAGTGTTTGAGGGTCATTAGAAAAAATCTAGGTCTGCGAGATTTGTACTTGGGTAATCTAGGGCAAGTGGGAGTGTGTAATGGGTATACTGATGCCCTAGTTTATTGTATTCATATTATTTACCATGCCATTGTTTGGTATTATCGGTAAAAAAAAAACCCACTACTGAGTTTTAGTTCAAGTGGAGTTTGTTGGGTTTGATGCCCTAAAACTCGTAGTAGATAGTAATGTTGTATTTTGACCGTCATTAATAAATGATTATTCATTATTATTCAATAAATGTTATTGATTATTTTATCTTGTTTTAATAACCCTAAAATCCAATAAACTAACATCCTAGGTTTTTATGAGTCTTGAACAATATGTAGAGACATATAGAGATCAATGTTCAAGTTACAACCTAAAGGGTCTATAGTATAAAGATAGGGTTGGGTACCTTATCCTGGTAACACTATGGATACGGCCCACTTTGTATTTGATACAAACGCAATGATCCAACGCGTTCATGTAGGAGACATGCGAGTGGGGGTATCCTATGCAATGAGTTTGCATAAGACTGGACCACGAAATAGTAATCACTAGATGTAACTCCGTTGACTGGTTAGGTTTCTATTTCAATAGGTTGACCTAGGCAACTTAGTCTTAATCTTGAGTATATTGTGAACTCCTGTTCACGAGGGATTGTCCTTTGATTTGTATGGGTGAGTCGACTCGATATGCCTACCATTTTGGGGACAAGACTGAGTGGGGAGCTGGGAACATAATTATACAAGATGGATTTCACTCCTTCTCGACTGTAGGGTAAGTAGATAAGTGTTCCCTTAAGTGGTGTCTCCGGGACTTGAACATAGGGCCCTACCCTCTCACTGGCCCGAGAGGGGTTTCTGTTTGATGGTTGGACCATAAACAGGTTGTTCATTAGAGGAGCACTGGTACTTAAGGATTTAGAAGTAACCCAGGGGTATAACGGTAATTTGACCCAGCTGGTGTACGAACACTTGTGAAGGACTAACTTGCTGTCATTGGTCTATATCCGTGGACACAGAAATATCTACAGTGAGAAGAGTGCAACTGTGGGTCTTTAGTGGAGTGTACCCACAGTTAACGAATATTGATTAATGTGGTTAATGAGTTTAGCCCGTTAATCTCATATCGTTGGAGCTTCTGATCTGTAGGTCCATTAGGTCCCCTTCCTAGCTCGTAAAGAATATTGAGGTTATTATTGGTTGAAATTTGAATAGTTCAAATTTCAGGGAAAAGTATAATGTATAATGATACATTATAATATAAAGTTTATTTTACAAATTAAACTTTATAGTATAAATATATTTTGGATATGATTCAAGTTAATTTGTAAGAGAATAAATATTTGAAATTGTTCAAATATTATTTTATTAAAACTATAGGTTAAAATTAATGCGCATTAGATGTACATTAAAACTATAGGTTATGAGAGAAATGTATTTGAATTTGATTCAAATGCAGGTTAAAATTAAATATTTGATATTTAATTTGGTAATTAATTAATTGGAGAATAATTAGTTATTTAATTAATCTAATTAATTAAATTTGATTTAATTAAATTAATTGAATTAAAACTATAGTTATGTGAGAGATGTTCATTTAAATATGATTTAATGAATTGATTAATTAAATTAGATTTAATTAATTATTAATTATTAATTAATTATTAATTAATTAATTATGATTAGTTAATTAATTAATTTTAATTAATTAAGTTTGTTGTAACTCCCATGTAGGGGAGTTACTTAAGACGTGGGATAACACCCACGTTTCCATTTTTCTCTCGCTTCTTATATAGTGCAAAAACAGAATTTTGTTTGGTGTGAACCATTCTCTCAACAAAAAAAACAAAATTCTCAGCGTTCTCTAAAAAAAATATCCAGAAGAGTTCTGTATTTTTTTTTCCTGTGCCAAAAAGGTTCCACAAACCTTCCCTCAAGATTCAGAGAATAGGAAGGTCTCCAAAGTGGTGGTGACACAACACGTAAGAGTTTTATTCTCTAATTTTTTGCTTAACCTAGATTAATTTAAGTCTTTTTTGCCAATGTAAAAGTATTTCAAAATTATTAAAATTAATTTTGAGATACGGTTCTGATACGTTTTCGCTGCGTTTTGGGTTTTAATCCCAACCCAACCGTGGGCATGTGTTAGAAGATTGGCTTATAAATAGCCACATTCAACCACCTCAAAAGAGGGAGAGTAAGTAATCGGAGTGCAATAGGTTCGATACCACACAAGTGTGAATATCTCTTTCACAGATTAGTCGGACGTTTTCGCTGCGTTTTGGGTTTTAATCCCAACACAACCGTGGGCATGTGTTAGAAGATTGGCGATAAATAGGCCACATTCAACCACCTCAAAAGAGGGAGAGTAAGTAATCGGAGTGCAATAGGTTCGATACCACACAAGTGTGAATATATCTTTCACAGATTAGTTCGGACAGTGGGCTAGAGGTCAAGACCACCAAGCACCCGCAACGAAGCCCTTCGTGAATGACATCCGAGCGCCAGCAAATATATTTACTTTTGTTATTTTTTTTCATTTTATTTGTGATCAATTTGTACGTTTAACATATTTATATTTATATTGTTTTATCAATAAGAAATTTTTAAAAAGGTTAAAAATAAATATATAATTTATAATTATGTATACTAGATGAAAAAATATTGCAAAAAGAGTGATTTTATATATAACCAAATTTCCTTTATTATGATTTTTCTTCATTTTTGAGGTATTTCTAAAATTCCTCATCGTGTGACAACCCAAACTAATTTGGAAACATTTTCCTTATCGATTTTAGTCACTAAATTTTCTTGGACTCGGACCATATTTAACTTTTGAGGTCATTTAGCTTTTCATGACTCCAACATACAATATGTTTTGGTCATGACGTTATCTTATAATCCAGACACATCATATGTTATCTAGATAACATAAGTAAGTCATCACCTCAAATTTAATTCATGAACACTTCATGAATCAACAACACTTTTTTAGAACATTTCCCAAATTAAAGACAAATTTAAAAGTTACATTGCATAATGTGTTGATCACAATTATTCGAACATATTTATCAAACCTTTTAACTTATATCGGTAATTAAAATTAAAAACTCCTGAGAAAAAATGACATAACCTTGAAAAATATAAAACATGTTATTCTTTAACGCAATCTATTATCCATTCTAATTTATCATATAAATTAAAAATGAACCCAAAAAATTTAATATGAATCTTATTCATATTAATTAATAATTTTTATTGCTATGATACTTCAGTAATTTAGAATAAAAGTCACCACATGGCAGTCAGTTACCCCTTCACTGAATCGAGATATTCTCAACCAAATATTACACCAGAATACCTCTTATTCCTATAATATTTAGTTATCATTATTTTGGTCAAAATATCATTAACCACCTTACTGAATTCTTGTAAGTGTAACCCATCATTTTGGAATTCATAATTTTGCCCCAACAAGTCAAAATTATAATCCTACCTTTTTCAAGAGTTAACCCTGATATTGACCCATGAAAACACCATCTGTAGGGGACACTCCTATGGGTGCCACGAGGCCAAGTATGAATTTCATGATGTTAACTAATAATGGAGACTATGGGATGTGTTGACACATATCCCTTTCCCATTTACTATAAATACTTTCTTTAATTCACCTTGATATTGACTCATGCAAACATCGTCCGTAGGGAGACGCTCCTATGGGCGCCTTGAGGTCAAACATGAATCTCACTTTGTGACTTACTTGAGAATGTAGGAAAAATAAATATATTATTTTCTCCCACTAAATATTTTAAAACAAGAGTTTATTACTTAGGTAAATCCGGCTAAAAAATTTATCTAAGTGATTGTTAATTTGTCAAATATAACATTTATGTTGGATAGTTTAACAATATGTTTTAGTTTATTAAAGTGTTTAATAAACTAACTACATAATTGCATGATTATAAAATTTTGACTAATTCACCTCCTAAGTAGGGGTGTTCCCTTACAATCAATTTAAATACCCCAACCTTAGTCAGAACCTTTCTTAAACAAAGGTCCCTTATAGTCAACATTTTATTAATTAATCTTTTATTTTTCATTTTAATCCTATTAAAACAAAAATAAAAGATCATTTAATTCTAATCTTATTAAAAAAAAATAACATAAAGTTTTAATTACCAAATTTTAAGCCATTTAAAATTCAATTAAAACCTTATGTTAGCATGCAATTCTTTATTGTAGATTTTAATTTCTAATCCATTAAACCTATAACACTTATATTTTAATGAAATATTAAAATCTATCATCATGTCTTCTCTAATAACATTATAAATATAACTCTTGTACTTACTAAAATAATGTCATGTTCAATGCATATCCATTTTAATTAAACAATATAACACTTGTATTATTATTAATGAAAGTAATTCACATGCAAGCATACAATATAACAATTATATTTTAGTATGATGCATGAACATGCTTAATTAATCATGCAACTATATAATATAACACTTATATTAAATATGATGCATGAAACATGTTTATCCTAAGGTGAGATTTTAAACTATATGACATGCATTATGCAACATATATTAAAAAATAATTTAATCATACATCATATGCAAAATTAAATAAAATAAAAAATAGACTGAATTTTGGCATCCTAGAACATAATTAAATTAAATTACAAAATTAATTAATTAAAAATGAAAAAAATAAAAAATAAAAAACTGCAAAACTACTCCCACCCACGCTTAAACCCATGACCTCGTGATTTCTAGGCACGCTAGAAACCGTCAAAGCGTCGCAATGTTTATTGCGATGCTTATATATATGTGTATGTGTTGTAGCGTAGCACTGAACATAGCTACGCTCTGCTCTACTCTCTACCCTCTGTGTCGCAGTGTAGAGTAGAGCATAGCGACTCTTAGCTCTACACTCCAGCACAAAAACTTCAGATCTGCTTCGTTTTTGCTCCGTTTTCGATCAATCTCTTCAACAACACTTGCTTCTCGATCGAC
This sequence comes from Lagenaria siceraria, assembly GCA_002890555.2. NCBI lineage: Eukaryota > Viridiplantae > Streptophyta > Magnoliopsida > Cucurbitales > Cucurbitaceae > Lagenaria > Lagenaria siceraria. Next base: position 24,954,006 of record CM016485.1, on the reverse strand, counting down.
ACAGAGTTACAGACTCGATTATTGAATTTAAATACCCAAAACAACAGGCCCTTACATGATCTTATCAAGTAAAAAATAATAATCTAATGCCAAAATTCGAAAATGCCTATTTTGCAAAACCCACATTCAAAATGCATAAAACAACCCACCTTTCCTACTATTTTTTTTATTCCAAATCTAAAAACAAAGGCACGACTTAGCTCTGATACCAATTAAAGGGATCGAATTCCAATGCGAAAGCGTGTGAACGCCTTGTGCTATTGAAGTTCAATTTAGAAATTATAGAAAATAGAGAATAAAGAATAAACATAATTTTGCAGCATGCTTTTCAAAAAGAAAATCACAGGGAAAAGAGTGTTATCTTTGAAGACAACCTCTTCAATTCTTTTCTTAATCTATGTTGTGATCACCGTCTCAGCAATTCTACTTCAGATTCGAATAGAACACCACCAAAGGGTCTTCCCCACTATTCTCCGGCAAGGATCGGGTTATGTGGGAACCCCTTTTGGAACGATAAGGGAAGAAGAGAAATAACAGAGAACACACTTTTTTCTTTTGTGGATCTGGAGAATTGAGAGAGAAAGAGAGTAGTTGGATTTGATTTTCTAGCACTATTTTGTGTTCCACTTCTTAGAATATTACATTAATCCCAATATAGGAGAGAGTGGAAAATTAAATTTGTTGGGTTTTATGTCCTAAAACTCGTAGTTTGTAAACATTAACGTGTATTCTATTTATCAATAAAGTTATTATCGATGTTATTTAATAAACTTGTTATTTTGAATAGAGTGAATTGTTTTTAATATAACTCTAAATCCAATAAACTAAAAACTCATGGCTTTAGTATGAAAATGGATCAAGTTCGAGTAAATAGCCAAAACGGTCTAATAGTATAGGGATAAGGCTGGATACCTTATCTTGGAGACACTATTGAATGCGGCCCACTTTGTATTTGATACAAATGATGTGATCCTAAATCATTCATGTGGAGACATGTGAGTAGGGGCGTTCTATACAATGAGTTTGTGTAAGACCGGACCACGAAATAGTCACTATTACTTTATAAAGTCATTTACTGTTAAATACTGACTATTTCAACTAGATGACCTAGGTAACTTGATCTTAATCCTGAGCTAACTATGGACTCCTGTTTATTCGAGATTATCCTTAGATCTGCATGGGTGAGAGTGACTCGGGTTCGCCGACTCAATAAGCCTCCCATTTTAGGGGTAAGACCGAGTAGATAGCTGGGGACATAGTTTTGCGAGAAGGAATTCACTAGGGTTAGTAGAAAGGTTGCTCCCTTAAGTACTGATTTCGGGTCTTGAACAAGGGGCCCCACCCTCTCATTGGCCCGAGAGGGACTCGGTTTAGTGATAGGATCACAAACCAATTGTTCATTAGAGGATCAGTGGGACTTAAGGAACGAGATGTAATCACAGGGGTAAAACGGTAATTTTGACCTAGCTGTGATTATGGACAACCTGTGAAGGATCGATTTACTTATTATGGTTATATCAAGTGGACAGAAATATATCTACAGTGAGGAGAGTGCTGCTACGGGCTTTAGTGGAGTGTCCCGTTAGTTAACGAATGTTGGTTAACTAGGTTAAAGAGTTTGACCGGTTAATCTCGGATCGTTGGAGCTCATGATCTGTAGGTCCATTAGGTCCCTCTACTAGCTCATAAATGGACTAAAATTTTAGATAGTGTGGTGAGTAAGTTTGAATAGTTCAATCTTGACTTAAGGAATGAAAGTCGAATATATACGATATATCGACGTTTAATTACGAATTAAACGGACAAATAGAGTTATTTATAATATTTAAATATGATTTAAATATTAATTATATGAATAGGGATTCATATCGGTTTTTTGAAAAAATTGGGATTAGTGGGAAAAATAATATTTTATTATTTAATATTAAAATAATATTATATTTAATTAATTAAATATTAATTTATTATTATTATTTAATTAATTAATATTTGAATTTAAAAAATCAAATTAAAATTGATTTTAAATTCAAAATTGGAAATTATTTGAAAATTGAGTTTTAAATTGAATTTTCAACTTTTAGGATTTTCCCACTAACTAAGCTAGTAGCTTAGTTGTTTGCTTTACAATTAGCCAACAAATTAACCATTTTGTGTTGTCAAATTTTGATGCAATTGGATTGCATGTTGTTCTTTAATAAATAGAGATGATCTTGGCTTAAAAATGGTTAAGAGTTTTGTAAAATTAATGGTTAATTTTGCAAAATATCATCCATAACTCTTTTCTTCCCCAACCTTCATTCCTTCTCAAATTCACCACAAATTTGGATTCCACCATCCAATCTAAGCCTAGAGAATAGTGGAGAAGACTCTTGTGGTGGTCTACAACCAAGTGGTGTTGATTTCCATTAAGAATTGAAGGAGAATTTGGAGCTTCAAGGGTAAGTGTTCTTGAAACTTGGTTTTTCTTTTTTAATTGCATGTTTAATCCTCAAAATTAAGCATCTTAGAGTGAAATTTCGTCAAATTAAATTCCGCTGCATGCTCATTTATCTTTCAAAATTAACTTCCCTCTAACCCAACTTTAACTCCCCTTAACATGGGGAGTTAACCTTTAACTAAAGTTAAATTTAATTTAATTTAATTTAATTAAAAATATTAATTAATCTAATTAATTAATATTAATTAATTAAATATCATATATTTAATTAATATTACATTTTAATTATATTCAAATGTATTTCTCTCTCATAACATATAGTTTTAATTTTGAATCTAATTCAAAATTAACTTTATAACATAATGTATCTATATACATTATATTAATTGTATCATATACAATTAACATTTAATTATCTTATCATATGAATCTTATTCTTATTAATTTAATATTTGAATCTTATTCAAACATTAATACTCTCATATTATAAAGTTTAATTTTGAATCTAATTCAAAATTAAATTTATATTATAATGTATATATATACATTATATTAATTGTATCTAATACAATCCATGCATTTTCCCTTTTTAATTTGAATAATTCAAAATTTTTAAAACTAAATAATTCTTGTTTTACCCTTAGTGAGCTAGCAAGGGGACCTAATGGACCAACAGATTAGAAGCTCCAATGATTCGAGATTAATTAATTAAACTCTTTAATTAAATTAATCAACATTCATTAACTGTGAGTCACTCCACTAAAGACCCACAGTTGCACTCTTTGCACTATAGATATATTTATGTGTCCATAGATATAATCGTTATTAGTAAATCGACCATTCACGAATTGCTCGTAATTACAACTTGGTCAAAATTACCGTTTTACCTCTATAATTACCTCTTACTCCTTAAGTACCATTGATCTCTCTAATGAACAATCAGTTTATAGTCCAACTATAAACTAAATCCCTCTCGGGCCAGTGAGAGGGTGGGGCCTCATTGTTCAAGAGTCGGAATCAGCTCTTAAGAGAGCAGTTCATCTACTTACCCTAAAGGTGGGAATGAGTGAACTCCATCTTGTGTAGCTATGTGTTCTTAGCTCTCTATTGACTTTTTGGCCCTTAATCTCAAATTATTTAATTAATTAATATTTTGATGATAACAAATCTGCTTTTATTCACTAATGATTTTAGTGTTTTGAATTGTTCATTATGTAGAGCTCGCAATAATGATTCCAATGCAATTTGAATCACTCACATCGGAGTTCAAATGAAGAAGATATGACGGAAACAAACTTAACGAAAAAATACTCGATGTCGATAACGTGGCAACCAAGTGATCAAAGTGGACCTACTAGAGGATGACAAGTGGAGCAATTGATAAGTGACACGTGGGGCTTTTGATTTTTTGATTGGTTTTAAAAAGAAAATGAATTTGAAAAGAAAATGAATTTAATATTATTATATATGTTTGTATTTGGTGGATAAAAAAAATACATATTATTTTATGCTTGTGTCTAACGGCTAGTTGAGTTTAAATTTCCACCATTTAATTTTCTTTTACCAATATCTAATGATCATCTAAATTAAATGTGGTTTCACCTACTCCATCTCTTTTTAAACTCATCTTCTTCTCCAAATTTTCAACAATAATTTCATATCGTCTTACAATCCTCAATAATTCATTAAGCCTCCATTGTTGCTCTCTCCAACCTTCAATTTTCTTCTTTTTCATCTTAGTCTTAAGAGAGATTATGTACGGTGAGGATTGATTTGGTGTGAGCTCAAAATTTATAAATTCACTCTATTTAGAGAGTTTCTCAAGTGTGCTATTTAATTTTTCCAAACATTTTGTATGGGTTGTTCTTGTTCCTGAAAAAGAGCGGTTGTAACGGTTTGATCATAATCCGTGGAAAGGATTGAGTTTGCGCTTGAACTTGCAAAAAGAGCGGTGTAGCGGTTGATCTCTAATCCGTGGAAAGAGTCGGTGGATCCTCATTCAAAATCCCAAGAGGAGCTTGGGAAGTGGATGTAGGCCGGTTATGTCGAACTACTATAAATTCTCGGTGTCATTTTCTCTATCCCTCTCCTATTTAGTTTTGCAATTAATTTGTCATTATAGTTTCTTGCTTGAAATTAATTGCAACTTTACTCTTGAAATTAATTGTTCATATTAGTTTATTTTGATTGGTAACTCTTAATTTTATATATTCTTTATCAATCTTATTATTAAAATTAAATAGGGTGTTTAAAAGTATTAGTTTTAATTTCTTGATTATTTTGGATTGAATTTATTTGCATAGAATCCTTGTTTAAATTACTTGTTAGTATAAAAGTGTATTAATTTGTTTAATTGGGCCCACTTTAGGAAAAAGATTTTCATTAGTTTGAAAAACCCTATTCACCCCTCTAGGATTGCCATATCGATCCTACACTCCCTACTTGAACAAGTCCCTAAGATGGTAGACATATTGAGTAGGCGAGACGGGTCACTCTCACCCATACAAGTCAAAGAGTTGTTCTCATAGATAGGAGTCCATAACTCACTCAGGATTGAGATCGAGTTACACGGTTATCCTATGAAATGTTAATCTCTTCAGTTAACGGTGTTTATAAAGAGAAATTAATCATTTCGCGGTTCGTTCTTGTATAGGATACCCTCACTCGCATGTCTCCACATGAACGATTTGAATCAAATCATTTGTAACACTTACAACTCTTGTAACATTTACAAATTAAAGTGGATCGTATCTATAGTGTCACCATGATAAGACACTCAATCTTATCCATATACTACAGACCATTTAGGTTATTACTTAAACAAGATCCATATGTCAACCACATACATGTTTAAGTTACATAAAATAACCTAGGATCTTTCTTTAATGAATTATTGCATACATTAAATAATCAACCATTACTTCAAATAACAAAATAACTACAAGGCTTTAAGACATACATCACTTTCTACATTGACAACGAGTTTTATTGTTTAATTCACGTTTACGTTTGTTTCCAGGTAAGTTAAGGACACAATGATCGAGACCCTTGGTCATTGTGAAGGTATCCCCACACGGAGTGATGGAGTTGCAAGGCAATGACGGTACAACATTCAAAATGAATGGTCAAAGATTGAAGCACTACATTATCTATGAGGAATGCCAAATCAAGAACGTAGTCTTCAAAGAATGATCTTAGTGTTTGATTTAGCTAGAGACCTTAAACCAAGCGCTTTTTGGGAGGCAACCCAAGTTTGATTGCTTTCCTTATTTTCAGTCTTTTAGATTAACTTCTTTTGTTTTTTTTTTTTTAAAAAAAATTAATGGAGTCACTCATATGCTCTCATATTTTTCAGGATCTTTCTCTAACACAAAAATTACTCTTTCCACTAGCCTGTTTGGTAGACTCATGCATGCTCCCAGACTTGTATTCTTTTGCTCTATTTTTTCATGCATTGAGGACAATGCATATTTCTAAGTTCGAGGTGGGAGGTGTCATTTGTACTTTTGTGTGTTTTCTTATCCTGTTATGCATGTTAATGAGGTTTTAATGATGAAATGTATATTAAATCGAATGTTTCAAAATTTAAGATAAATTTTTATTTTTTTTTCAAATTGAGAGTTGGAAGATGATGGGAATGGTTCATAGTTGTGTGCTTTTGATGTTGATTGACTATGACGAGATTTGAATATGCATGATGGATGACTTATTGCTTGAGTTATGATTTATTTAAGTCCCTCTTTGAGTCTCTTATTGACCGACCGAGCGGGTATAAATGGTGAAAATATAGAATGAATGATAAAAATATGGAATAGATGAGGCTTACGTGCAAGTATACACGATTGATGAAGTAATGAACTTAAAGTATTCCAAGTGTTGAATCCCACAAGACTAGATTGAGCTTAGATTAATTATGACTATGGACCAATGAAACCAAGGTAAATAGTGAAAAAGTTTGTAATTTGGTAGGTGAAAGAAAGCTTAAAAATAATAAACAATGGTAATCAAACAAGGACAAACAATGCTACAACCATTCGGGTGTTGTGCCTTAGGTGATACGACCGCATCATACCAAAACAATGAATAAAACATGAACAGGAAACTATACCTATTCGGTCTTGTGTCAAGTTCCTTTAGGAGTTCTAAGCAGCTAATGTCTAATGTTTTCATGGTTAGCTGGATCTTAGATTAATTCAAGTTTAGTTCATTTATCCTATAGTGTCCCTTATTTCTAAGGTGATGTGACCATCCTATGTCTAGGCTCTTAGTCTCATATCCCTTTGTGACATTCGCTTACACCCTAACCTTCTCGGCATTAGAGTCCCACTAGATCGTTAAATTAAGTGACCTGTTTAACTTATCAATTTTATCTTTTAAATTCAACAAAGAGAATGTGTTAAACAAAGTGGTATGAAGTGTAACATAACCTAAGTCATTACAATCCTAAGACTTTCATATTGCCTAACCCCTAAAAATATTTAGCTCATGACTTTTGACAAAATAATCATCTTTATAAATCATAAATCATAGCTACAATGAGGAGTTTGATCGATAGAACTAAATGGAAAAACAACAAAAATTAAATAAAAAGTAATGATGAAAAATACAACTCAAGAGGAACTTGGGAAAATCCTCAAGTGACAAGTATTTCCCTAGGATGATTCCTCCTCTTTCAAGGAAGAATCGTGTCTTGACACACACTTCTGTGGGAAGAGAAATCCTAAAGCCGCTATGCCTTAGAGGAACTTTCGTTCTTAAGACTACTGACTTGAAACTTTGAGAAAAAATCCAAGGTGTTGGAAAATGACAGAAAAATGGTGAAGAGAGTGATGGTCTCGGCGATGGAGAGTTGTGTCCCAAAATGGAGAGTTTCTTCGCCTTTTAAAGGCTCCAAATATGTTGAGGAGGGTCGGGATTCGTGTTATGAGGGTTTACCAGGCAAAATTGGAGGTCCCCAGCCATTAAAATTGTGAAAATCGCAATTGTTCTTAACTGGTTCGGATTCTAGAAATTTAGTGCTGGACAGTGTTGGTACATCACTTACTGTTGTGGGCGCATCACATGAAAAACAGCTAAAAACCTGCCAAAAACATATCAGATCAGCACCAAATTCGCAAATAACATCTATTAAGCACAATTAACCCTCATTAAGCGTATTTAAACATATTAAGATAAAAGTTGAGATAAAATTCATGCAAGAGCCTATTTTTCACATTAAAAATGCCCAAATAAAAACCTAATTTCATGCATTTCATAGCATGAATCACCTATATCTTGAGCTTGTACTCACTTTAATTTGGAAACTTTGACTTAGAAAATGATTAAGTTGTGTGTATTTGGTTGTCACCTTGAAAGGCCCCACCGGTTAGAAAGTTGAAATGCATGATAGTTTGTAATAATAGACTAAAGAGAAAGAAAAGATTGATTATGCCTATAAAAAAATGTACACTTGATTTTATGAGCTTACAAGACTATCTTTTTATAACTGAATGTTGTTAAACTTGTAGCGTGTATGCATGGATAAGGGTAAAAAGAGCTACTCTTGCTGTGATTAGTTAAGACGCCTGAGAATTAACTGGGTACAAGTCCCTACAGTAAGTGTGTGAAAGCTAGTACCCCTAGGCAAAAGAATGCAAGTTTAGGGCCTTTTGAGATTGATGTTTAAGGCACTTTAGTGGACATTACCCTCTTGAAATGTGTGGATTCTCGAAGACTGGTGCATGAGCTAGAGTAGAGGGAAGATTAGAGAAGCTCTCTTAAGTCTTAATTTGAGTTATAATATTTTGAATTAAAGGAGACTTGCACACACACATGAGGGATGATAAGATTTGACCTTGAATGTTTATAACAATATAAATATGCATGAATGTTTCTCTTTGAGGTCCTAATATGTTATTCTCTGAGGCATGAGTCATTAGCATACTTATTTTAATTTTTCTTAAGGTTTTGTTTTATATTTGCTCGGGACTAGCAAATTTCTAAGTTTAGGATGGTAAAAAGCACTTCGAAAGTGCTTTATTTACTCTTAATTTAGAAGTGTTTATTATATTTGATGTTGTTTGCTAGTTGCTTTCAGGTAATAATGAAGAAAATGAATTTTAGAAATTAAAAGAACCAAATCAAGCTAAAAACAAACGAAAAAGTCAAGAAAAGGTAAAAAAAAAAACCCTAAGAACAGGGTAGCGTAGCTACGCCACCTTCTACGCTTCAGACCTGAGAGCTACTCTTTTTGGCAGTCATCAGAGCATAACAATACTCTCTTAAAGTGCAGCTACATTGGGCAAGTGTAGCGACGCTTACTTGGAGCGCAACGCTACGATAAGAAACCCTTGAGCACAGCGATGCTCTATTTGAGCATAACAACGCTGCCTTTCCAAAATTAAAAAATTTGTAATTTTGAAAAGTTTTTGGGTTGCAAGTTCGGAATCTCTCAAGAATAAGATGAAAAGAAAAAAATGAGAGCTTTGAGAGAATAACAATAATGGCTTTGAAAATTGCAATTGTTTAAAAATGGAGAAAATGAATGTGTTTAAAAAGAGGGAAAAGTTGTTGAAAACTAAATTTAATTTGGGCGTTTAGATCTTGTTAAGATTCAAACCAAAGGTTGAGATTAAAAGTAATGAAAATAATAAAATAATACATATGTGTGTGTTAAATCACTTTACCATTTCTCACAAATATATATAATATATATAAAAGTACGAATGAGGAGAAAACTTTTGTCGGCCTCATGTATTTTTATAATGGCTAAATTAACCTTGAAAAATAAACCACTAATTACTCTTGCTCCTTCCAATACTCTTCTCCTCTCTCACGAAATGTCTCCCACACCACCCCTCGCTAGTTCCAACTCTCTCGCTTTAATGCTTTATTACTTCTCTTTTTCTCTCATTTTTTCATTCACATTCCTCTCTTTTAAACTTCCATCTCCGACACCTATTCATATTCCCCATATCTCTCATTAACTATTCACTATCTCTCACAACCCTTCATCATCCCCATCTCTATTTTTTTTTGGGTATAAATATATCATTCTTTTCTTTCATTCATGCTCACAAAGTCACAACAAAAGGCAAGGAGGTGAAGAAAATCACATCATTCTTTCCTTCTAATTTTTATTTTTTTTTCTATATATTTTTTTTTATAGCTATGCTTTATGTGTATCTTTTTTATTGTATTTCTTTTTTTTTCTTTTCTAATGTCTTAATCTTAATGAATGAGGAATTGTTCATTATACGTCCCTTTTGTTCATTATTTATTAAGTTATAATTTTATTTTGTATGTCAATATAATATATTTTAAATTTTTTATTCCATCTATTTTTACCTTTATATTTATTTTTTAAATTAAATGAACAGATTTGCATGTGTAAATATTTTGTTTTCTTTATGATGAGTTGATGTGTATTGTAGTCAAATGTTGGAAGTCATAGTTAATAAATACTGAATTTGAAACAAGTTCAAAGTTTTTATACATATTATCTAGATTAAGAATTATTTAATATACATGAGAAAAGAGAATGGTTAAATTAAGAATTATTTAATATATGAAAAAAAAAAAAGCTTAAACATAAATTAATATTATCTTTAACTCTATTTTTCTTTTATTTCTACACCTCTCTCCAATGACTATTATGAAGAAAAAAAACTGAAACATAAACTGATAGACTTCTATCAGCATCTATCAGTGATAGACTTCTATCAGCATCTACGCAACTATCCAAATTTTTACTATTTTTTAAAAATTCCCCAATCTTTAACTCTACTTTTCTCTTATTTCCACATCTCTCTCCAACTTTACATTCAATTCAACATTTCTTTTCTGTTATCCATCTAAATTCTTATTTTTCACACGAACTTTCGATTATCTCTCCATTGGTGAGCAATTATTTAAAATTATTCTCTAAATAGGGTTAGAACTATTCTAAATTTATGAAATTATCCTACATAAACTAAAAGTGAATGTCAAAAGTTTGGAATCCTAATATTGTTTTCAAACCTTTGGACAATATTATTTTTATCATTTTATATAATACCTAAATAATTCTAACATTCATTTTAATTATTCAATCAATGTTTTAGCCACCTTAGAAGATTTTTTTTTCAACTATGGCCTTCTCTCTCCCTCTCTCTCCATTAAAATATAATCCACACACCACTCTCTCCCTCAATTCTCTATCTATTATTATTAAAATAAAAGCATTTAAATTACATTAAAATCCAAACTCCCTTAAGAAAACCTCTCATCTCTCCCTTCTCTCAACCACAACGTATGAAAGAATGAGAAAAAGATTAAAGGATTTTTTTATTCTTAGCTATGATGATTTTATAAATACCTAATCTATCTTCATCACACTCTCATTTAATTTAGTATATCTCTCTTAAGTTGTAGTTTCTCCCTCTCATTATATTCAATTCCACTTTTTTCTCCTCTCAACCTATCTCTATTCTCTACTATTTTCTATCTCTCTCAATTCCAAATTTATCTCTTTCACTCATCCATAATTTTTCATTTCGCGTGTTAACTTTTCATTGTCACTCAACCTAATCAAATAAACTCTTAAGATTAAACTGTCAGAATTTTGGCAAAATATTAGAAGTGCAGTTGTCCCACATCGGTTAAATTGAAGAATAGGGATGAACTCCAAGCCTATAAAAGGAGTCTATGCCTCTAGTTTCAAGTCGTCTCAGTTAGAAACACTTTAAGCTTAGTGTGCTAACTCTAATTAAATTCCTTTTGTATTCTCTAGTTTGAGAGTGGGAAAAAGGAGAGAGTAGTAAAAAACTTTGGGAGAGTGCTCTTGTAATTGAGATCGGGAGATAGAATTTTTCGGTGTGATTGTAACAATTTTTCACACAGTGGATTTTTCTGATCCGTGGTTTTTCTCCCAATTTAGAGTTTTCCACGTAAATTCTTGTGTTTCCAATTTTTATTGCTTTATTTTAATTTCTCATATATTTTTCTGTTTATTCTTGCGGTAGAAGTGAGAGGTTTTTCCCAACATAAACAGGTTTGAATATAAAAAAGTTTCTATTTTTCAATAATCTAATTCTAAAATTTATGTCTTCATATTAATTTATTATTTATTATGAAATGCCAAAAGTTTTAGAATTTTAAGAGTTTCTGTAACCATCTTCACTCCTAACACTACATCAAAAGCTCTCCTAAGTATTTTATACGCATTTGTGAAGTTGTATTGTTTGAAAAAAAAACACATATTTCTTTATACATTAATTATAACAAATTTAATATTTTATGTTAAAATAAAATGAAAATATTACTAATCTAATAAAATAAAATAGAAATCTCACGTGCAAGGCACGTGTTTAAAACTAGTATATATAAATTTAATATTTTTAAAATTCATTTTCTTTTTCTTTTTCTTTTTTTTTAAACCAACCAAAACTCAAAAAGCTTGCCATGTGTCACTTCTCAATGCTCTACTTGTCACCCTCTAAGTGGGTCCAATTTGATGATCTGGACGCCACGCCGTATTTTTCCGTTAAGCTTGTTTTGGTCATAATTTTTCGTTTGAGCTCCTATTTAAATGATTCAAAATGCGTTGTATTCGTTATTCCAAGCTCTATGCAATGTACTTTTTAAAATACTAAAATTGTTAGTAAATTAATACAAGTTTGTTATCATCAAAATATTAATTAATTAATTTGAGATTAAGAACAAAAATACATTTAATTATTTTTTTCAATTCCAATTCAAACTCGATTTCGATTCCTTAAATAAAGTTGAGTCAATTCTTGAATAGCTAAGCAATAAACCGTGATTTGATCTCTAGTGGAATGATACTCAGTATCTAAGGCGGTTTTAATACTATTACTTGACGTGTGCACTTGCGCCCCATCATAGCCCGTTCCTTGCCCAAGAAGTTTTCTAACCGTCAATCTAGATATGTTGTTTCCTTCTCATTTATAAGCAAATGATGTTTACCACCAACATGAGTTAGTAAAAATTACCAACTTAATGTTTGGCCCACCACCTTTAATATGTTGGTGGAGTTGAGTTGGCTATTTTAACCAACTCACTCCCAACTATCTCTCTCTAATGTTTTTAATAGCTCCACCCATAGGCCACCTCATTTAAAATTGTTAACTCAACATGCCACCTCATTTAAAATTTGATCACTCAACACGTCATATCACTTTTTCGTTAGTCAACTAACGACCAAATTAATTTAAGGACTATTTAGAAGCATTTTCCAAACCTCGGGGACTAAAGTATTCATTTGAAAATTTAGGAACCAAATAGACACTAAGCTCAACCCCCAGAGACTAAAAGTGCATTTTGCCCTTATATAAGCAACAGTTTATTGTCTATGTTAAGTGCAATATTTATAAGTGGAAAATTGAAAAATATATTTTTATTTATTTGAGTTCACATCTCAAATGAGTGTTAAAAATTTGAGAAAGCATGTACGTAGTTGAATAGTGAAACAAAAAGTTAAGCAAAAAAAAAAAAAAAAAACATAAAATGCACAATTTTTTAGGTTACAAAATTTACATATATATCCATAACTCAACTCAACTTTGTACACCAAACACAAACTTCCTAAACCATCTCAACTCAGCACCTTAAACATAGACAATTAGACACAACTCTGCAGGCCAAACACACCCTAAAAGTTACAACATGCATCAAAATTTAAGTTTTTAGGGAAAAAGAGACTTTTTGGTCCATGAGGTTTGAAGTTATTGTCTATTTGGACATTGAAGTTTAAAAATTGTCACTTTTAATCCCTAACATTTGATAAATGTTTTTAAATGATCCCTAAGTTAAGTTTACTGTTAGTTGACTAACGGAAAAATGACGTGACAATAATTATAGATTTTATATTGGTTTTATCTCAAATGACATTCTTTTTCTCTCTCTTTATTTCCCCTCATTTATCTTCCTCTTTCTTTCTTCTTTATTTCCCCTCATTTATCTTCCTCTTTCTTTCTCCCTCCTTTTTCTTCTTTGTTCCTTTCTGAAGGTGCCGACATCACTTCGTTCCCTTTTGTTTCTCTCTCTTCACTTCTCTCTCTTCCTTGGAGGTTTTCTTCTTTCTCGCACCTGTTAGCATAATTACTTTAAATCTATATGGTATAGATTAACCATAGGATCATTCATGCCAAATTGTCAAGAATACATAACATACCGGATTCCATTGAGAGATTGAAGACAACTTAAGATAGACTATTGTCTTCCTCAACCAAAACTCTGAATGCCCTTAATGAGATCTCTCTCTAGATGGGATTCAAGAAATCTCTAGATGGGATTCAAGAAAGACTGAATGCTTGTTGTTCTGGTGTGTTGGGGACCATAACCCTACAGTCTCTTTATATATTAGTTCAATTAGGTTTCTCATTAAATCTTGATCAATTTAAGAATAAACTTCTACCTATTAAGTCCATACTCAATTAGGATTCCTATGGCCTTAATTAATTAGATCACATATTAATTATATGTAAAAAAATACGTCTAACAGCACCAATTAGAACGAAGTTTTGTTCATCTCTGTTTTATTTTTATTTTTATCATCTCTATCTTCAACCACCAATTTTCACTTCCAATTTTGAGCACATCTCTTTCCCCTCCTCCGCGGACGTCTCTCTAGCCACACACACCTTCGAAAATCTAGAAACCCTAATGTCCTTTTCTTATTTCTCTTCAACTTCTTCGTTTTCACTATAATTTCTAATTCTCCTTCATGAGGAGGATCCATCAACAATGATCAGCCGCCAGAGTATGTTGCTAATGCTCTTCGATTTACTGCTAGTATTCCTCTTCTCCTCTACTTCCTCATAATCAGAGTTTAGTCAACCAACGTAAATTTAATTTAGTAACAATCTAAAATCATTTTTCAAATCAAGACTAAAAGTGCCCATTTTTTAATTTCGAAAAATAATAATTTTGGCCCTAAGTTTTATTAGACAAATTTTATTTATTATTATTATTTTTATTTTTAATAAAAAAAAACTCGGAACCCTTTGTAAAATTAAGTACAATAAAAAAAAAAAGAAAGAAAAAGGAAACCTCCCCTAAACCCTTCATCTTCCGCTTACCTCACCTCCTCGCCTCCACCATCTCCTCTTTTTCACGCCGTCTCCTCCTTTTCAGCCGCTCAGTGCCGCCGTCGCTTCTCTCCCGTTGACTGCTTTCGCCGACGCCTTTCTACTGTTCGTGCCTCCGCAGTCTCACTCTTAGCGTGACATTCACGGAATTACGGTTGAAGCTCCACTGAGGTTGTTTTGTGCAGATGGCTCCGCCTTCAAGAAAATCACAGGATGGCCCAAAGTTCAATAAGCATTCCAAGAAACCATTCAAGTCGAAGAAGAAAACGAGTGAAATAGCTAAAGCCGAAGCTATATCGTTGCAGATTGAAGATGATGTTCCTGACTTTCCTAGAGGTGGGCTCCGACTCTGACCATTTGTTTGATCTTTTAGAAGTTGCCTTGTGTGAATATGAACTGACAACTGTTATGATTTTGGGTTTCTATTGGAAGCATGATCAGTTGGGAAGTTAACTTTTGTTAATGCTTCAATATTCTCTCCCGATTAAATGGAATTTATGTTCTAGATAGGAATAGCATGGAAGACTTGGTTCGGACCGTTTGGTCGTATTCAACAATGATTTTAATTTGAAGGAAATCCAATGAATATAAAATATACGACTTGTTCATAATAATATTCAGGCTCTTAAATCTAACAGTTTTCATGTTTAGGTACTTTTCTAATGTCTCTCACTGAGTTACTTCGATTTACAGGTGGAGGAGGTTATTTAAAACCAAAAAGGGGGGAAAAAGTACGTGCCCAAGGAGATAAGGAGTTTCAGAATGATGATCTGAAGATGACAACAAAAAGAGGAAAGATGAGAAGAAAGCATCCGTCAAACGGGGATGATTTGGAATCCTTGTTGAACAATGGTGTAGTGGGAAACCTTCCTAAATATGCAAATAAGATAACTTTGAAGGTATGGCCTGTAACAGTTCAGTTAGCTATATATATGAAAGGAGGGGTAAAGTCTTTATACACCATAGATTATGTGAGCCGAGTACTTTTGTTCTATTATTGCTATTATTCTTATTTGTTTTTTTTCCTTTTTTGGATAGAGAACCACTAACTGATTGTTTTTAATCACTCTTGCCTACTTGCATTTTGTAGTTGATACTATCTCCTTACGTTCAAAGAGGAGAATGTCTTGCTAACATCAAGAGTATTTTGAAAATCTTTCCTTCTATTGCTAGTCTTAGAACGGATGATTGAGAGCAAATCATTAATTTTGATCTCGATCAGCTTTACAGGTAGCTCATTTGGTGGTGTAGCGGTGTCCTTATGACTTCAGAAATTTTATGGGATATATTTCTAAATGAAAATTTATTTTAGGAACTTGTGTCAGAAAAACTTTCAAAGTGCCTTTCGTCGTCGTAGATATGTTCTTTTGTAAGGGGGAGTGTTTGAAAAATGTATAGATAAGGCTCAAGCCCCTATACCTTTTTGGCTTCTTTGTCGGGCCATTCATTTTTAGGCATTTTTGTGTTCTTTTGTTTTCTCCCTGGAACCCCAATTTTCAATGAAGAAATTTATTTGGAATTTGGTTGGTTTGGGACTTGCGTTCATCTTATTTCCAAGAAAGAGAATTTGAGCTAAGGTGAACGATTTTAGACCAATAAGCTTAATCATGAGTGTCTACAAGATCATTGCTAAAATCTTGGAAGATAGATTAAGGAAAGTCCTTTCTAGAACACTCCAACATCCAAGGGGATTTCATTCTAGGGAGACAAATCTTAGCCCAAGTACTGATTGCTAATGAGCCATAGCGAACTATAAGGAGAGGAAGAGTGGATGGTTGTTAAGATCGACTTAAGAAAGCATATGATCATCTTGATTGGACCTTCTTGGATAGAGTGTAGGATAAGAAGGGTTTTGACTTTAAATGGAGGGCTTGGATGTGTAATTGTATTAGCTCAGTGAGCTTTTCAGTTTTTGTGATGAGAAGCCTCTGTGTAAGATTTTGGACATGAAGGGTTTGAGACAAGAAGACTGGTTGTCACCCTTCCTCTTTGATCTTAGTGGTGGATGTTCTCAGCAGACTTGTCTTGTTAAGCTCGGGGAAAGGTGTGATTGAGGGGCTTAAGCTGGATAAGGAGATAGTTGTTTTGACCCACATTTAGTTGGTAGATGACACTATTTTTCTCTATTCAGGGAAGAAAACTCTTCGTTGATCTTAATAGGTTTTTGAAGTTGTTTTTGGGCTCAAGATTTATAGAGGTAAGAGCTCCCTACTGGTTATAAATTGTTGTCCTTCCAAGTTAAGATCATGCTTATCGCTGTTATGGCGTTATGGTGTTTTGTGAATTATGTGGTATGTCAGTTCCCTTCCTCATATCTGGGTACCTGCCTTAGGAAGTCGAGGTGTTTGTCTTTTTAGAATCCTATCATGGATAAGATGTAAAGGAGATTGTCTGCCTGGAAAAGCTTTTTTCCCCAAAAGATGAACTTATGCTAATCCAATCTTTGTCGAGAGGGATGCCTGATTATTACTTGTCAATCTTTAGGATTTCGATCTTGGTGAGTAAGTCATGAGAGAGTGATGAGCTAAGAAGCACAAACATGGTGAAAACCAATTTCCAAAGATGTAAGACACGAACACATCAGTGGCATATTTATTTTTCTTATCCAAAAAAGAAATTATTTTAGATAATATATGTGTATATATTTGATGAACTAATACTTCAAACAAAACAAAATGTGTGCAGTTTAAACATAAATGACAATTATTGGAAATTGATTATCCACCAAAATATCACCATATATATAAATATATATATATATGACGTATGTATTATATATGTATGTATGTATTTTAATAAATGTACTAGAAAGCAATTTAGCCTTTTATGTGGGTTTCTTTTTTTTAAACTTTTGGTTCTCTAGTCGTGTACTTAGGTTAGGCCTAGGCCCAAGTAGGGCTCCATAAATAATGGAAGCTCACATTTGAAAACTTCAATCCATCTGAACTTTGAGGAGTTTCCCCAACCCTAGAACTTCTATATTGCACAACGAAGAGCCTTTGACATCACCCATTTTGTCTGGTCTAAAATCTCGCTCTACTTCAATTGTCAAGTGTCATTCTTGTTTTATTTTTCTGTAATGCACAACACCCTAGATAGGGAGGGTAATCTTAGACCACCGATCTTATTTAAATATCATAGGAGGGGTAAGAAGGGGATGGCTTATGTAATGGGGAGTGTAGCTTCTAGTTCTAATAGAAGTAGGGTGAGTCCCATAGTTAGTTAGAGGAAAGAGGGAGTATAGAAGGTGGAAATGGGAGTCAGAGAGGTTCCCACCTGGGCAAGTGGTGGGTGGTCATGAAGGCCATGGATCTAGGAGGTGGAGTTAGGCATTGTGAGCTTGAGGTTGTGCAACGAGTCTTTCCTAGCTAATTGGTTGTGGTGTTTTTTCGGAAGTCTGACACATTGTGGATTGGGTGGTTGTGAGTAGGTATCAACTGTATGGCCCACACCCTTTTGAGTGGTGTGAGGGTGGGTGGTTTTTGGGACTTGGAAAAATTCTTCGAGAAGTTATTTCTTTGGGATTTTCCTCTTTCTCTATGTTTATGCGTTATGTCGAGGAAGGCTTGAAATTTATTTTTGGGAGGGCTGTTGGGTGGGGGATAAAACCTTTGTGCATTGTGTTTTCACTTTTATATCATATTTTGCCACTATTTGCCTTCCTTTGATCCTACTTCTTCGCTTTCCTAAGGCTTTTGGTGGTCCTTGTTTGATAGAGAAATGGCCGATGTTTTGGGTCTTCTTTCTATTATGCAAGACTTCCAAGTTTGCCTAGGGAGAAGGGATGTTCGTATTTGGTCCATTGACCCTTCTAGAGGGTTCTCGTGTTGCTCCTCCTTTCATATTTTGTCTATTCCTTCTCCCTTCATAGTTCCTTTGCTTTCTCCTCCCTTTGGTAGGTTAAAATTCCAAAGAAGGTCAAGTTTTTCACATGGGAGTGTGAATACCTTGGAACATGTCCAAATTCCTTCATTTTGTTTTCGCAAGGGTGCATTCTTTGTAACAGGCATGGGGAGGACCTTAAAGTGTGACAAGCTAGTTTTTTTTGTTGTTTTGTTGGGTATTTGGTTGGAAAGGAACAATATAATTTGTTAGAGATGTTGAGAGATCGGGTGAGGAGGCTTGAGAGGTGTCTAGGTTCAAGCCTCCCTTTGGGATTTGAACCTTTGATCTCAAGGGAAGGAGTACATACCAATTATCGGTGAGCTATGCCCTCTTGGTAGTACTAGGTCCTTTTCGTTATTATAACCGTGGTCTTGTTCTATTGATTTGAGTCCTTTTCCGTAATTTGTTTTGGGCTCATTTATTATAACCTTGGTCTTGTTCTATTGGATTTGAGTCCTTTTCCGTAATTTGTTTTTGCCTCATTTAGGTTTCCGTTGCAAAAAGAAGTTAAGAAGTTTAATTGAACTCATTTCCTATGATATTCTTCTGTTGTTATTTTAAAATTTTTTATTAACTATGTTAAATTTCATTTGAACATGGTGTCTCCTACCTTTTCCCCTTCTCTATTGGTGCATGTTAAATGCTAATTCATGATTATTTATTTCCAGAATATAAATCCAAGAATGAAATTTTGGGGAGTTGTTGCTGAAGTTAATAAGAAGGATCTTGTTATTAGTCTACCGGGGGGCTTACGCGGATTAGTGTCTGCTGCTGATGCTTTTGATCCAATTTTGGAAAAAGAAATCGAGGTAGGATTTACACACATTTCTCGAGGAGTTGTATTGCATCAAACTGTTACTGTATGTTATGGCGTTGGACTGAATACTCAACCATTCAAAATTTTTCTTACTAGGATCCAGAGCATGATTTGCTTCCTGTCATGTTCCATGTTGGGCAACTGGTTCCATGTGTTGTGCTGCAAGTGGATGATGACAAGAAAGAATCAGGGAAGAGAAAGATCTGGCTTTCATTACGTTTATCTATATTGTACAAAGACTTCTCATTGGACCTTCTTCAAGAAGGAATGGTATATAAATTTAAATTCTTTAGTTTCGATCCTTTGCTTGCTTTGTATCTTTTGCAGTATTCATATTCTCTGTTTTTTTTTATCTAAAACACAAAAAAGAAATATTTCAACAGTACAATATTAGTTACTTGCAACGTGTTCTGTATTTTTAACTCCCTTAGAAAACTAAGTTATGTTAGGGCTTCACAATCAATTATTGTCTTAACCTTGTTAGATCTCATCCTTCTTGTTTTCCTTTCTAATCTTGTTTTCTGTTCTATGATATCCATTAATGATATTGAATCATGCAATTGCTGAGTTTTTCTTTGCGGTTATTGGTACATATTAATGAATACTCTTTCAGGTTCTAACATCATATGTGAAAAGCATTGAAGATCATGGCTACATTCTTCATTTTGGTTTGACTTCCTTCACTGGATTTTTGCCAAAGACCAAACAATCTGGTAAGAAGTCCTTGTGTTGTTGTTTTTTTTTGGGAAGAAAAAGAAGTCCTGACCAACTATTCGAGAAAAAGAAGTCTGATGTTAAAATTGTAAGTCTGATAACTTAAGAGGGAAAAATGGAAGTTTCACAATACATTATCATATAGGTATATTTATCATGTTTTATATTTTAATTTTCAATATTGCATTTTCATATGTATTTTTGACTAATCAGCACAATACTTTTTACAATTTGTGATTGTATTTTGCTTCTTGTCCTTTGTTTTGGTTTTGCAGATCAACCTGGGAATGAAGTGTATGTTGGGCAACTTCTTCAATGTGTTGTTAGAAGCATTGACAAAACTCGTAAAGTGGTTTATTTTAGTTCTGATCAAGATATTGTGTCCAGCAGTGTGGTAATATCCATGTGTTCTTCATTTTCTATGTCTTTTTTTTTGTTGGTATTCTTTCTCTCAAAGAGTTCCCCTTCCATCAATTGTTATCATGACTCATCATTATTATGATTTTAATTCATAAATGTTACAGACGAAGGATCTAAAAGGTATTTCAATTGACCTTCTCATCCCTGGCATGATGGTTAGCGCACGAGTACAATCAACCCTTGAAAACGGGATCTTGCTATCCTTTCTCACTTATTTTAATGGAACTGTGAGTTATCTTCTACCTTTTAACTTGTTCAAATATATCAATACATTTAGGATCCTGTTGTAGGAGGTGCTTTTGAATTCTCCTTTAGGGAGGAGGTAAAGTTTTGTGGGACATGAATGGAGAGGAATAATACAATTTTTAGAGAGACGGAGTGATGAAGTTTAGGGTGGCTAGGTTCAATGACCCATTGTGGGCATTGGCTACTAGACTTTTTTCTAATCATGAGCTTGTCTTGTTCTCTGGGATTGGAGTCATTTTTGTGGTTAAGATCATACTCTTTTTTGTATGCCCTTTTATATTCCTTCGTTTCTCTCAATGAAATCGTGGCATCTTACACGAGAAAAAGAAACTCAAGCATTATTCATATTGCCAACTTAAGTATAGTTTAGTGGTAAAGGCACCTATGTCTTCCCGAAGGTTTTTTTTTTTTTTTTTGAAAAGATAACAAGTCTCTTCATTGATATAATGAAATGAGACTAATGCTCAAAATACAAAAATGATACAAGAGCAAAAGAATAAACAAAATATGGATCAGTGAGTGCACCTAGACATCTCAACTAAGTTGACACCCCTTTAGCACTCTCATCATCTCCTAATAAAAATAACATCTCCAAATATCAAAATATCAAATCCATCAAATAAGGAACACCCCGAATACAAAGGGCAACAAAAGGAATAAAAGGATCTAAAAAGTACAGCCATAAACAAAACTATGAATTTGGAAAAATGAATGCCTTCCAATTTAAGGAGACATCCTGAATGGAATAATCTGCAAAGGATTTTGAGAGGGTGCACCAAGAAGAAGCGTTAAGTCGAGCTATCTCAAACCTATCCAACCAAGATGTAGCTTTATCATGAAATACTCTTTGATTCCTTTCAAACCAAATTTCCACTAACAAAGCTTTGACCGCATTAAACCAGAGAAGCTTGGATTGTGATTTCAGCTTTGGACCCAACAGAACTTGCAATATATTGTCTCTAAAAACATTGCCAAACACCCAATTTAAGTTAAATAAACCCAATAAACGAGACCAACATTTGAAAGCATAGCAACAATAAAAAAATACATGCTGAAGGGTCTCTTGGTTAGCCAAACATAAGGCACAAGCCGAAGGAAATAGACTATGAGAAGGGAGTTTCCTTTGTAAGACCGAGGAAACATTTAATAATCCAAAAAACATGATCCATACTATGGTATTAACTCTTCTTGGGCTCTTGGACTTACATAATGCTTTCACCAACAATTTATCAATCGGGGATGCCAAAGATAGGTGGGTAACAAGGGACTTAACCGAAAACTTACCGTTAGCCTCAAGAGACCAAATATGCCTATCGGGAGATGTATCCACCCTTTTATTCGCAATAAGGCCGAGGAGGAGCTGAAAATCCTCCATTTCTTCCTCCTTTAATAATCTTCTAAAAAATATAGACCATGAAGAGAAGGAAGAATCCCAATGATCTGCCACTATACCGTTTGGTTTGAGAGCCACTTGGAAATCGGATGTTCAAAGGAAGTCTATCCAGCCAAGGATTCAACCAAAAAGCAATCCGGCAGCCGGTTCCAAGTTTAAAAATTGCCAAGACATCAGTTTCCAGCCAAGTCCTCGAAATACTAATCCAACGGCTACGAAGACTTGCATTAACCTTCCCAGCCGTGTGCCAATTGAAGCTATTGCTACCATGAATACTTTTAACTACTTTGCACAAAAGAGCATTTTCCTCGATCATAACCGAAATCCCCATTTGGCTAATAAAGCCAAATTTCTATTCCTTAAGCCACCTAGGCCAAGTCCTCCATCTTCTTGGGAGCGAGAAACAAAATCCCATTTAGCCAAATGATGTATTTTCCCCCCATTGTGTCCTTCCCAAAAGAAATTTTTCATAATACGCTCCATAATTGACATAACCTTTCGGACATTAGGAAAGAAGACATGTAATAAGTTGGAATATTGGCAAGAACGGACTTACAAAGGGTAGCTCTACCGCCTCTAGATAAATTATATCTTCGCCATTTGTCCAGTTTCCCTTGTATTTTGTCAATGACTGGCTGCCAAAAGGACACCTTCTTGGGATATCCTCCTAACGGTAAACTGAGATACATGAAAGGTAATTGATCTACCTTACCGTTCAATCTGGCAGCAGCTGAATGTAGTTTATTATCAATAATATTAACCCCACCTAGCCGTTCAAAAAAAAAAAAATTATTAACCCCACATAGTGTAGATTTCTCCCAATTGACTTTTTGCCTGGAGCACCATTCAAACAACTCTATAGTTTTTTGTAGATTTTCTAACATCCCAGCTTCATACATGCAGAAAATCAATGTGTCATCAGCATATTGGAGAAGAGAAACATGCATCCTGTCCTTACCCACAATAAAGCCTTCAAACTTTCCTTTTTCATGTAGTCTTGCTAATAATGTGTTTAGCAATTCACTGACTAAGAGAAAAAGGAAAGGTGATAAGGGGTCACCTTGCCTTAATCCACGAGTAGCCTGTTGTTGAGATCCTTCACCTGCAAACAGAAAATTTCCCAACAATCTCCCAAGAACAGAGTATAACTCGGATATATATTATTTATCAACTTCTTGGAAACTATTACAAGATATATGACCAAGATGAACAGAAGAAGAAAAGAAAATAACACAGTGAATTCCCAAACATTTCAGCTCTTTACAGAGGGCTGGACATCCTCTCCCTCAAGGCACTAGCCTACCAAAAAACCTCCTCCTTTCTCCCCCCCAAAACCTCTCTTAAACCTCTCCTAGATGGTCCCTCACTACCACTTCCCTTTCCGTCGAATTCCCCTGGTCCCCACTAAATCCTTTTTCTTCTAACGGATTTCCACCTTCCACCATTTGATTTGTTTTGTCATTTCCTCTTTTACCCTTCTGTTTATAAGTATGTAGGATTGGAGGCCTTACACCTGTATCCTCCCTCTTGGTCTTCCATTTATGAATATTGAGAATTTTGGATTAGAGACACAGCCCATGATCCACGAAATCCACCTGTGATCAAAGTTCTTGCTCATTAGAACTTTCTCAAGAAAGTCCCAATCTACTTGGTCGAATGCTTTTTCCAAATCAAGCTTCAAAATCCAACCTTTCTTCTTTTTGGAACGATAATCTTCAACCACCTCATTAGCAATGAGAACGATAATCTTCCCGAAGGTCAAATGTTAAATCTCCACTCCATAATTGTTGAACTGAAAAAATACTATTCTTCATCATCTTCTTGTTTTTCTTCTATTCTTTATTTATTTATTTTAAATGTTCTCATTTATTGCTTTGTTTGACATGCTTGTTGTCAATTACTTTTTTTCAGGTTGATATGTTTCACTTACAAAATAGTTTTCATTCTTCAAATTGGAAAGATTATTACAACCAGAACATGAAGGTATCGTGTGGAATTATTCACTACTTTATATAATTTGTTGTTACATTCTATTGCACTAATCTTTACCATGATGCCAAACTTGTGTCATATCTTCGATTTTCTCTAATTTGATGCTATAGGTTTAGTACATCAATTAGGTAGTCTATTTTCTCTAGAAACCAATTTAAACCAATTTTTAATGTATGCTAGTCATGAGTCAGCCATGTTTCGACTGGTTCTTAATAAAAGTTATAAAATGTAATTTGGATGTAAAATTTTGCACGGGGCTTCCAACCAAATATTCATCTGTCAAGTGCCAACCCCGTTTTTAAGCAATAGGAGAGAACTAGGTCTTCTGTGCTTTATAGGTAACTTTTGAATGGTTTTGCATGGTATTACTTTCCTGGATTGTCTCTTACTGAACATTGAATTAAGTACTGTGCATTTTGTTCTTCTACTTAGCAATAGCTTACAGTTGGTTAGGTGGTTAAAACAGTTAGTATACTGATTGAAGCTAATGGCCAGGGTAGCTGTCAAATTACATGAGTCAACTTTCTAAAATATAATTCAGTCAATGTAATATTACAAAAGTTTCTGTTGCAGCGTCTTGCTATCAGGTTGATTGGCCTGGTGTTAACTATGAGCATTAGTCTCGATGTTTATATAAGTTCGTAACTATAATCGGTAATCAGGCAGATTTTGGATGAAAGAGATGTTAAAAATCTCCCCAAGAACGACCATTCCTCTCCTAACACGCCACAAGCTTTGTGAATATCTTTGTAGGATATTTTCCCTTCTGGTTCAGCATGTTTTCCCCATTTTTCAATGTATACTTTCTTTGATGATTATGTTGTTGCCTCTGCCACTTAGTTAATGGTTTTTTCTTATGTGCTGCTGTTCGAAGCACATTTCTAATTGATGGTATGATGGCCAATTATTTGTTTCCTGAATCCAATCAAATTATTCATTTCATCCATTACATTAATGAAATTGTGTCTCCTCTTGAAACAGGGTTCTTCCTTCAAGTTCCATTCTTGGATTTTGTCGTATATTAATGTGTATATATATCTTTCTTATATAGGTGAATGCTCGGATATTATTTATTGATCCTTCAACTAGAGCTGTGGGGTTGACATTGATTCCACATCTCGTTCATAACAAGGCTGCACCTCCAGTAAGTTATTATAAAAATGTCTGAAAAATCATTAAGTGAAGAGCTAGAAGTTGACTGATATTAAAATTTTGGTTAGGTTTAATGCCTCCTCTCATCGGGTGTTTATTTCTAAGGATCCGTTTGTTTAATGGGTTTTTGCCATGAGTTTTCAGACAAACATTTAATATATTTGTTTGTTTCATAAGCTTTCGCTTTTTAAAATCTAGGATATTATTATTTAGGGAATTTAAAGACCCAACAAACATGAGATGTCTTTTTTGGTGAATGAACAAACATGAGGTGTCTTATAACTTGTATTATATAGGTGGGATTTTTGTGACTTTTTTTTAAAAGAATTTTCTTATGATTTGGTTTCTTTGTACTTTGGAGCATTAGTCTCTTTTCATTTTCTCATTGAAAAGTTTGGCATTATTTTCAACAAAAAAAAAAAGTTTGATACTTTTATACCTAGGAAAAATATAACCTGATGAATGAATGAAACATCTTAATTACACCTTTCATGATCCACATCCATGCATGAGGTCCTATAAGGCTATAACAAGTATTTCTATTACCATATGCGTGAACATCTTAATTACATTGAACAAACATTGTCAATCAACACACAGTCATCAATCATCAAACATTGCAATCATCATACTTTATGGCCAATACATAGATAATATATGCGTATCCAATTGGCCTTAAGGCCGTCCATCAAAAAGATCCACTTACCTTAAAATAAGATTCCAACAATTATAAAGTCACCCACAAACGTTCTTGCCTTAGTCTCAATTCATTATTTCAATGAAGAGGCTTGTTTCCGCTTCAAAGAAAAAAAAAACAAAGGTTCTTCCTGGCCTAAACGATTCTTGCCAAGTATTATAAATTTCAAATTAAAACAAAAGATTAAACCCCTAATTGGCTTTGCAAAAGTACCCAAACAAAACAGCCCATAGGGTTTATCTAAGCAATTGTTAATCAATTGTCATTCTTGAAACCGAACGTTTCCAACTTCGACAATTACTCTTAAACTGGACATAAAAATTCAATGATTAGTGTTGTTTTAGAATCACTTAGAGCAACCTTGAGGAGATGGATGGTTTCTTACCAAAGATTCGAAGAAACCACAGAATCCAAAAGGTGGTTTCTTCCCACTATATAGATTGGGGACGATATTGACTAGGCGTTTGACGGTGACATTTGTACTAGCTACGATCATATGAGGAGAGGCAACGACAGAGGGTGTTGGGAGAGAGAGGTGCCGCGAGTGAGGGAGAAAGAGAGAGAGGGAGATAAACCCACTAATTGGCGACGATCGACGTGAAGGGTGGTAGAGCAAGGATTGATGGTGGAGTCTTGATTGATCGATAGCAGTGGCGACCTGTGGAGAGAGAATCATAAGTGAGGGACATGGAGGAGAGTGAATCGAGAGAGGGAACGTTTAGACAGGTTATCGAGAAAGTCAATCACTCTTTTTAGTGGGGAGGAATAGTGCGGGAAGGGAGCGAGACCAAGCCGAGCAGAGTAAGCCCTTCCCACGTCTAAAGTTGAATAAATGAATGCGACCTCAACCAGAGAGATCGACCATCGCCTTTCATTTTAGGCCGGAAGCGGTGTAGAATACATTAATCCGCGACCAACAAGTTTTCTAAAACTAAATTGAAGAAAAAAGAATTGTTACTTTACAAAAATGCTTGCTAAAAATCAACGAAAGAAAGAAGGTCCATTTTCTCACGTAGTTCATCGGTTAAACCAACTAGATTTTCCTCTCAAAGTAATAGAGAGATCTTTTTCTAGTTAGACTTATGTCAATGCAACGAAAGAACCATTCCTTCCTATTTTTTTTGTCCTGTCAGATAGAAAGAAAATGAGTCCCTAAAGATCCCTTCTTTACCACTTTAGCAGGTGGGGGTGAAAGGGGGTTTTACAACCAAGGAAAAGTGGTTTATGATTGAATCTCAGAGTCATTCTTATCATTTGGTGGATCCTAGTCCATGGCCTATTTCGGGTTCACTCGGAGCTTTGGCAACCACTGTAGGAGGTGTGATGTACATGCACCCATTTCAAGGGGGTGCAACACTGCTAAGTTTGGACCTCATATTTATCCTATATACCATGTTCATATGGTGGCGCAATGTTCTACATGAATTCACGTTGGAAGGACATCATACCAAAGTTGTACAATTAGGACCTCAATATGGTTTTGTTCTATTCTGTTTATCGTATTCGAGGTTATGTTCCTTTTTGCTTTTTTTTTTTTTTTTTGGGCTTCTCATTCTTCTTTGGCACCTACGGGCTATGATAGAGATTAGAGGTATTTTACCACAAAAAGGGATTGGGGTTTTAGATCTCGAGAAATCACTTTTATTAATACCCATATTCTCCTTTGATCCAAAGCAGCCATAACTTGGGCTCATCATGCTATACTCGCGGGGAAGGAAAAACAAGCCAACAACTAAAAAAAAGATCTATTCTTTGGGATCCTTTCTTTCTTCAAACAGAACGAACAAAGATTGAATTAGACTGATTCCCTTAATGCTTTTCTAGGCTGAGAACAAGATCAAAAGCGCAACTTCTCATTCGAAGCATGAAAGTGGTTAGATCACAAGAAGCTGGAAGAGAGAGGAGTGGCCTTCTCAAAGGTTGGGGGTTGCTCAAAGTTTGTCAAATACGAGCCCTTCTTTTTATATTCAATCTACGACCTACCTCGATACCCCTATGTCATAATGGCGGATCTTTTGTGTGAGGGAAGCTAAAGCATTGGTCAAGAGAGAGAAAGAACGATGTCTTCATCGTTGACGTTCATCAAGCAAGCCACATGGATTGGCCAGGGTCTTCTTCAGCTAATGATACTTCGATCCTCAAGCCTTCGAAGTATCGTTTTGATAGGTGCCTCGAGATGTATGGGGAATTCGCTGCTGATAGATCCCGCCTAGTGTCCTCCTCCCTCGCGTGAGAATAGGGTGCTTCGCATGGCGACAGGCAACGATGGGACGGAGGATGGTGGTGTAGGTGATGGACAACTAGCGAAAGATTGGGAGAGAGACAACGAGGCATGCGAGGGAGAGGGGGTGAGAAAGTGGGGTTTTCTTCGTGAGCATGAATGGTGAGTTGTGATAGGAAAATATGAGATTGATGGGGGAGGTGGTTGATTGGGTATTTAAAAAACAAAATTTCTCTTTAACACCTAACAAATCAGCCATTATAAGCCGAAATCTTCCCCAACTTTAATTCAATAATACCCACGAGCCCAATGGAATTAGAGTGACCTTAACTTAATCCAGATGGGGGTTTAAAATTCAAGATTGAAAGGTACATAAACCCAATCATGTGAGAGAAAAATAGATTAACCTCACCTAGGGCTCGCAACATTACAATATTTAGAGATATTTTTCCTTTGTGCTGCTCCTGCAGTGGTGCATCCAGACATTAGTCAGAGAACATGCCTCACTTGTTGTGGGGCTGTCAGTTTGTTCAGACTCTTTGGTTTCTGTGGTTGAACTCGTTGGGTTTATATTTTGTGTGAAATTGGGACAATTACGCTATGATTGAGGAGGTGCTCCTGTGTTCGCCTTTTCTGGACAGAGGAGGCAACGTTTTGTGGCATTCTAGGTTTTTTGCTATTTTGTGGGGCATTTGGCTTGATTGGAACAACATATTTTGTCACGAGGTTTAATGCCTCCTTAGGGGTGTTAGTCTCTAGGTATTTTTGTAATTGTATCATTGTTAGATTTTGTTTGGTTGAAGTCTCTTTATTTACGTGTTTTGAGACTTACTTTTGTTCGACTTTTTCTTTGTTTTGTTTTTTGTATGCCCTTGTATATTCTTTCATTCAGATTAGTGAAATCTTAGCTTTTTACCAAAAGAAACTTGCACATCAGCTAACATTCTAGCTAAAGAGCTTATACGCTTTAGTGGCTAAGCTACTAAGTCTCAAACCTACGGGCGCCAACCTTGATCTTTCTAGAATGAAAATTGTACATTTTCGACAGTCTAGTGTCTAAGCATTCTAATAAAATTTAATATTTATCTACATTAATGTGTCTATTGTACTAAAGAATTCTGTTGTATATCTTTCGTTGATCAACTTAGATCAGAGGCCTTCCCTTCACATTCTTTTGTCCGTATATTTATACCTTTGTTTCTCACCAGAAAAAGAAAAGAAAAAATCCTATTATATATCAGAAACTATGAAACTTATCTTTGACTTAGTTTTCACCGAGGTGCAGATTGTAGAAACTTGCAGTTAGACACTATGTAGATTAATTGAGTTAGTTAACAAGTTTATATTGCCACTACTTTTGGTAGTTGCAGGGGTTCCCAGAGTTAAATTCATTATAATTTTGTTCCTTCACTTTTGATTGCTTTGTAAATAAGTTTAACTGTAGTATTGGTATAAATCATTAACACGATTCAAACATATAGCATCAATCTGTCTCGAAAACTTCTTTACTCTCCTGTGCACTTTGCCATGCATGTATAAGGTCGGGTGGTTGATAACTTTAACCATGCAAAATGTCTCCACTCTATATTTGTCCTTATACTTCTAGATACGTTGTCTATTTGACCATATACATTTACTGTTTGTTACTTACTACTGAAATTTGTGAATTTATTTTCTTTCATTTTCAATGTAGCATGTGAGAATTGGTGATATATATGATTCTGCAAAAGTTGTTAGGGTTGATAGAGGTTCAGGCCTGCTTCTTGAAGTAACCTCTTCTCCAGAGTCAACTCCAACATTCGTTAGTGTGAGTTTCTTTTGTTGCTTTTGTTGTATAACTGTTAATGCCTTCTAGTTAATCAGTTTATAATTTATATTGACTGCAGGTATCTGATATGGCCGAAGAGGTCGTGAAAAAGATTGGAAAGAAGTTTAAAGAGGGGAGTCATGTTCGTGTTCGTATTCTTGGCTTTAGACATTTGGAAGGACTTGCAATTGGGACTTTGAAGGTTGTGTTCTCTGATTAACTTTATGAAAAATGAAGCATCACTATTATGATATTCATTAATCACTAGGTTGTCAGCTTTAATTGTTTGGTAAGATGCAACTAAAGAATGAGAAGAAGATGAAGGTAAAGAGAATAAAATCAGTTAAGCTGTAGTTGTTTTGGGGGGGGGGGGGGGGGGGGAGATTACACCATGTGAGAGTTAAAAAGGCAGTCTGTTAAAACTATCAAAACTTTGTTGTTGAAGATCTGAGCATTTCTTTCAATCCACCTTATCCGGAAGAAAGCCCTAGAGAAGTTGAGTCTAAGAGTCTTTTTCTCATTCTTGGAGGGGTGCCCACTGTCCTGTGAGCCAAAGGTTAAGAAGAGGGAAATGCCCACATGATACCAACCTGAAAATGAAAGAGAGAAACAAAAGCAGCCTCATAAAATGTAGAGGGTTTAATGAACTTACAAAAACAAATCTTGGATAAACTACTCGACTATATTGCAAATTAAGATAACATTTGTTTTGTTGATTTTTTTTATTGGCTCTTACTCCGAATGATGATTCTTAAACAAATCTTGGAGCACTCCAAGTTTCTTGTTTAATGATTTTCCAAGATTTCTTAGGGACTTCTATTGTAAATGTAAAACCATCTAATAATCCAAGGGCTTTATTAGAACCCAAATACATGTTTTTCTCGGAAAACAATTTATTGACTGTATTAGTCTCACTAATAGATTTTGTTTAAGAATCTAGACACTCCGAATCTGATACTAAACCTTTTTTTTGACACATAAACACGCCCCTTCAATGAAATGGAAACGAACTAATGCTTAAAGTACACTCTTAATCTGATACTGAACTTGAGGACACCTCTTTTTCAGCTTCATCCTCCTTGACTAAACTTTGGTCATTATCATTAAGGTTTTCCAATTAAACATTTTTCCTCCTTGAAGGATTAACTTGATAATGGAACGCTAATGTGTTTTCATCTTTTTTTTTTAACCACTTTACTTTTCATTTCATCCTCCACTTGGTCCTTTTCAAAATTAATAACCATCACCGATTCACCTCAAAGTTCAACAAGATCCGTTGCTGCTTCTCTCAAATAATTAGAGCCCTAGCCTTTTCAATGGTATGATTGGAGGATATTTACTTGAAATAGTTTTTGTTTGAGGTTTTGCTTTATACCTTGGGATTATGAAAGTAATTAAGGCATTTTATTATTTCTTCCTCTTTCATTCCTTTTTTTTTTCTTTGCTTAGTTCACAGTTGGTTACCTTTACAAATTGATGCTCCCGTTTGATATGAACATGTTGTGATTTTTGCCAGGCCAGTGCCTTCGAAGGTCCGGTGTTTTCCTACTCAGATGTGAAGCCTGGGACGTTGATACGTGCTAAAGTTATAGTTGTCGATGATTTTGGTGCTATTGTGCAATTTCCTGGTGGTCTGAAAGCTCTGTGTCCTCTTAGTCACATGTCTGAGTTTGAAATTGCTAAACCTCGGAAAAAATTCAAGGTCATTATTTCAAACTTTTCCATTCCATAAAATCTATTTTTGTTACATAGTGGCAAGAGATATATAGAATAACTTTTCAAGATCAGTGCAGGGTACATGGAATCATCTGGGGATCTTTATTCAGTTTTTACATATTTATATAGGGCTAGAACTGGCTTTGGAGATGGTTTGAATTTACAACACAGGGTGAGGTCCCAAGCCAAAGGGGATTACAATAAGTCATCCAATTGGCGCATATAGTAGTAATTTCTTATTTTTAAAAAGATGGCTCATGAAAATTTTAGAAATGAGGGTGTTAATGTCTCTTATTTTCTCTGATAGTCAATATGGCAGATTGTTCTGTGTTACATAGGAAGCTATATTAATTTTTTTTTTGTGCAATGATTCCATGAAATGTTACTTGCCTTTGAAACTTCAAATTCTGTTGCCATGCCAATATGCAGGTTGGGGCTGAATTAATTTTCCGTGTGCTTGGTTGCAAGTCCAAGAGAATAACTGTTACACACAAGAAGACACTTGTATGTTCCTTTTATCTTATCTGTATTTATATGGGTCCTTGAATCCTATAAATATAGTTGCTCTTTTTGTTATTTTTGAGTTTGGCAGGAGTTTCAGATACAACATTTCAGTTTTTTTTTAATTAATTAATTTTTTTTATGGGAAACAAATCATTTCATTGACATGAATGTATTTTAAAAAAAGAGATACCTTTCTACCCAGCAGATTTACATAAAACTATTCCAATGAACTATAGTCTATAAGCAAGGATAGGCTATAATTACAAAAGGGGGAGCTTAATTTACACCGAAATTGAGATGGATAAATAATTGAAGAGAGGAGTGCTTATGTACGTACTGCAATCACTTGGTTGGTTGTCTTGTGTACGTTAGACAGACTGAACAGTCGTCCCTTGAATACGATTAAGTCTGATCTAGACTATTATGGTACTTTACTTGCTGTTTAGTTAGTTACATTAATGTTTCTTGTTATTAATCAAGTACGGCTTATAGCTTATTAATGAGCTTATGTTGATTTACTCGTTTACAGTTTTAGTTCGAAACAACTAGTTATTTTTCAGTTATTAAATGTGTTTCCTGACTTTTTATTCTCATCCTTTAATATTGATTGTTTTTATATTTGAACAAGGATTGTTTTTAGTATTCTTAGGGGGCTCCAATGTGTAGGCTTCACTATTTTACATGTTTAAAAGGGACTTCTCTCTTCTCACACTGTCTCCACATTTCTGGTCATCATGCATTGTGAACCATACGGTCTATTCTCAGTTAAATTTTTACATCCAATAGAAATGTGAAAGACAAATATGTAAACTTCTTAAATTTGACAATGTTAGTTTTAGCAATCGAAGAGTATCATGAGCTTTGCTTCCGTGCACATGCATTAAAACCCTGCAATTATCCCATTATCATAGTTTTTGGTTGAATAATCCTTGACCAAGTATTCTATTTGTTATTGTACCCTGCAGTCGGCACTATCTTATTGACCTTTAATTATTATGTTCAACTCATTTTGTTCTAGCTATTTTGAAATTAGGCCTCTTCCCTTCAGGATTCTCATATCTTGGACATCTACTTAGTTATTCTGATACATGCCAATTTACAGGTAAAATCAAAATTGGAGGTTCTTAGTTCATATGCTGATGCTACTGCAGGATTAGTGACCCATGGCTGGATAACGAAGATTGAAAAACATGGTTGCTTTGTCAGGTTTTACAATGGGGTTCAAGGTTTTGCTCCTAGGCAAGTTGGATCCTGCATCCATATAGCTTTTGAACTTATCTTTCTGTGTTTGACGTAACTATAATTTGCTTGTTTTCAAGATTTGCATATTGTAGTTACAAGCACTATCATTTTATTTACGCACCTTGTGAGCTAGGATGTGATAGGGATGCCAGTAAACCTTGTGGGGTCAGTATTCAAGAATTTAAAGACTCATAACTAAAGGTGTGCACGGTTTGGTTCGGTCTGGTTTTGGGCAAAACCAAGGACTGAACCGAATGGCTCGGTTTCGGTTTTGGAACTGAATCGTCTTGGTTCTATTTAGGATGGTCGCTTTGGTTAAAACCGATTTTTTTTCAACGTTGATTTTTTTCAGAGCATTGATTTTTTCAGCATCCATGCATTGCAGATCTCTCTTGAAATTAAAATATCATTTAAAGAAATAGATATATATACCAGGCAATGAGGCGTGGCCTTTGCTGGTAGCAGATGAAAATTAGAGATGAGGCGCGACCGGCGAGTCGGAGAGGTCGGAGAGACGTGATGCTGTTGGTGACTAAAGACTGGTAGCAATTGTTAGGCTATCGGCGATTGGTGAGTTGGAGAGGTTGGAGAGGTGTGACTGTGGCGAGTTGGAGAGGTTGGAGAAATGTGGCTGTCGGCTGAGAAAGTGAGAAGTGAGAGTTGGAGAGACTGAAATTTAGGGCTGGTAGGCTGCCTTTTTAATCGTGGCTGGTAGGTAGATGAAAATGGCTGAAATTTAGGGTTAATTTTTTTTTAAAAAAAATTATATATATATATATTTTACTTTTTAAATGGGCTAAGGGAGTAATTATTGGGCTAACTAATGGGCTAGGCGGGTTGCTGTTGCCACTGCAAATGGGCTATAAAATATTTTAAAAAAATCATATATATAGGGCCGGTTCGGTTTTGGCCGGTTTTTTGAAGTATTGAACCGTGAACTGAACCGAACTGGTCGGTTCTTTGAAGTAGTGAACCATTGATTTCAATATTTGTGAAGAAACCGGGCCAAACCAGCCGGTTCGGTCCGGTTCATCCGTTTTGTCCGGTTTTTGCACACCCCTACTCATAACAAAGTCATGTTGGCTTAATGGCCTTGGCGTTTCTCCTCGAGCCTAAAACCCCTTGGTATAGGATTATTGTGATCAAGTATGAGTCTCATCCTTTTGAGTGGTGTCTGGTGGGGTTTAAAGCACTCATAAAAATTGGTGGAAAGATATATCCATTGAGCTCCCTTTCTTTCTTACCTGGTTAATTGTGCGTGAGTGATGGGAAGGAAGCATATTTTTGGAAGGATAAGTGAGCGGGGGATAGATCCTTATACACTATGTTTCCTTTTGTTTTCATCACTTTCCTATATGAGTAGTCGACTAGTCGCTATTTGGCTGATAACTCTCTCTTTTTTATTTGGTTTCTATCTTCTGTTGTTTGATAGGAAAACAATGGATGTCTCAGCACTCTTATCTTTGATGAGAGAGTTTGAGTTTAGACTTGAGAGAAAGGATGTTCATTTTTGGAGATCCTACCCTTGTGTTTTCTCTTGTAGTTCTTTCTTTCACTGCATGTTGGAACCTATTTTTTGTTGCTATGTGGAAGGTTAAAATTCCAAAGAAGGTAATTTCTTTGTTTGGTAGGTTATTCATGGAAGAGTTAATAGTCTTGATTGGCTATTAAGAAAGTCACCTTTATTGGTTGGGCCGTTTTGTTGTATTCTTTGTCCATGTGATTTTGCTTAGTTAGTTCGAAGTTACCTTTTTTGAGGCTGTTAGCATTCAGTTAGCTTGTCACAAAGATTTAAGTGAGATGATCAAGGAGTTTCTCCATCCAACGTTTTGGAAGAAGGGGGAGGGGGTTCTTTTGGCAAATTGGGGTGTGTGCTTTGTTGTGAGGTCTCTAAAGGAGAGGAATAATCCAGTTTTTGGAGGAGTGAAGAGGGATCTAAGTGATGTTTGGTCCTTGCTATGGTTCTATGTTCCTCTATGCTTCCGTGACGAACTCTTAGAGCTCCCTCCTTTAGTGGTGTTGCCTTTGTGGGCTTGGATTTTTGGATGTATCTTTTCATTTTTTTCAATAAAAGGTTAGTTTTCATAACAAAAGTTTTTTTTTTTGGCTATGTATAACTGTATAAGTAAAAAGCAGTTACCCATCTAACAAATATATAATGCAGTAATAATATTTTGATTTTAGACAGAGGTTGTGGCCCTACTTTCTTTATTGGGGGATGTTGTGGTTAGGCAAGGGAGAAAGGATTTTCGTTATTGGAGTCTTAACCCTTATGATGGATTGGTCGCAAATCTTTCTTTCAGTTCTTACTAGATCCCTCTCCCTTTAGAGAATCAATTTTTTCTGCTCGTTGGAAGGTGAAAGTCCCAAAGAAGTTGAAGTTTTTTATTTGACAAGTTATTCATGGAAGAGTTAGTACCTTGGATGGGCTTATGAGGAAGATGTCCTTGGTCTTGCACTGTTTGCTGTATTCTTTGTTGGGGTGGAGAAAGACTTGGATCAGTTGTATGATTGGTTTGAAACATCTTCTTCGTGGTGTTTGAGTACTAGCTAGCTAGTCACACAGACTTTAGAGGGTGTTTGGGCAAGGAGTGGAATAGTGAACTCCTAGGAAGGGTGTGTTTGGCCTTTGAACTCTGGCCCAAGAAGTCGGTGGGTCCCACTATGAAAAAACATCAATTTATATCTTTTATATCTATCTTCCACCATCTGCAACTTATGTTTAGCAAGCAGTGAAATCTTCAACATGTGTTCTTTGATTGTCCTTATTCAAGCAAATTCCGGAGGAAACTATTATCATATGTCAATCTACATTGGTTTTTTGGACAAAATATTAATAGCAATATCTCCCACATTTTAACCGGCCCTATTTTGCCTCCAAAGTCACAAATTTTTTGGTAAAATGCGGTTAAGGCCTTGATCTCAGAAATTTGGTTTGAGCAAAACCAACGAGTCTTCCACAACAAAGCTATTGATTCGTCTGATCGGTTTGGATCAACTTGTTTATTAGCCTCTTCTTGATTATTCTATTAAGGACATTTGTCTCAACTAGAATGCTTTTACATCTTCCTTGTAATCAAGCAAGTAGTCTTTTGTCTTTTGTATTGATAGCTTTTTCTTGTAAATGGATATGATGAGGGTGCTATAGGGGTGTTAACCTAGTTGAGATGCCCTGGTGCACCTACTGATCCATGGTACTATGGTTATTATGATTATTACTATGGATCGTTGTATTTTGAAGCTTTGTATTTTGAGCATTAGTCTCTTTTCATTACATCAATGAAAAGTTCGTTTTCGTTTAAAAAAAAAATTCCTTACACTGTAGGCCCCAGGAGTTCACAACTCCCTAGACTTCATAACTCCTTACTCCTCACTATTCCACTCCTTACCCTAAACACCTCCTTAGTGTTCTAATTGAGGAGTTCCTCTTCCATCTACCACTTGGAGGGAGAGAGGGGTTTTTATGGAATGTTGGTGTGTGTGCGTAGTTGTGGGCCATCTTGGATGAGAGAAATAGAAGGATTTTTTGAGGGGTGGAGAGGGAACCTTTCGTTGTCTGGTCCCTAGCTAATTTTAACGCGTCTCTTTAGGCGTCTGTGACAAGTTCTTTAAGTAATTATTCGTTAGTCTTATTTTATTAGATTGGAGATTCTTCTTCTAGGGTGCTCCCTGTTGTGGGCTTGATTTTATGTACATCTTTGTATTCCTTCATTTTTTTTCTCAATGAAAGTTAGTCTTTTATAAAAAGAAAACAAATATTTTGATTTCGGACGTGGCTATTGTGAACTTTACTCTGTTCGTCGTCTTTGTTCCAACTTTTCATTTGCCATGAGATAGAAATTATGTTACTACCCTATTCTTTGTCTCAACTGACTCAAAGTCCTAGGTGTATAATTATTGTTGTTTTCTACATTTGTTTTCGGTCTGTTGTTTTGTTTGTAGTAACCTCAATTAAAATGAAATAGCTTGAACTTATAATGAGGAATGAAAGTTGCTAATGGTATTAGATTATTCTACATTCTCGTGTAGCAAATTCATGTATACACTTGTTTTGACTATTCTATTTGTGGAAGTTAATTATTATTCGTTTGTCTTTCATTTTTTTCTCAATGAAAGTGGTTGTTTCTATAAAAAAAAAAAAATTGTGGAAGTTAATTATTATTTGCTTGTTACTGTAAATCTAATTTTTCTGTTCTTATTCAGGTTTGAGCTTGGAATAGAACCTGGTTCTGATCCAAGTTCAACATATCATATTGGCCAAGTCATCAAATGTAGAATAACAAGCTCTGCTCCCTCCTCCAAGCGAATTAGCCTTAGTTTTGTAATGAAGCCTGCAAGGTTTGATTCTATTTACCTCATATTCAGATAACTATGGTCATTTCATTTCTACATATTTATTGGATATAATGCATATTATAAATATGCCTCTGAAATTCTAGAAGTAGCCAAAGAGGTAAATGAACAAATAATTCTTTTGTAAATTCTTGTGGTCATGTACTGTTTAAGGTCTTTACTGGGATTCTTGTTGTCTTTTATACTTGTTATGAGGATATTTATATCTTCTGTTTTGTTTGCTTACTATTTTGTATTTAGAGCATTACTAAATACAAAATAGTAAATTGACACCAGTTGACAAGGTCAAAAGTTATGTATCTTTTAAAAAAAGGAAAAAACCCTGACTTCTTGTGAATGGGATTGGGAACTACTAGGAAATGGGAAAGGAAAAATAAATTGACACCAGTTGTTAGCCATTTTGAGAAAAGAAAAATTAGTATTTCTTATGATTTTCTTCTGTAAAAGAAATGGAGAATTTGTTATTGCATGCAATATAAGTTCTGACCGGTGTCATTATCATTGGAGAGCTCAATTACAGGGTTTCTGAAGACACAAAGGTTGAGTTGGGTTGTATTGTAACGGGTGTGGTTGATGAAATAACTCAGACCCATGTAACACTCTATATTAATGGAACCGGTTACTCAAGGGGAAGGATATCCACAGAACATCTGTCAGATCATCAGGGTATATATTTACCTTTGACATGCATGAATGTGTATTTACCTTTACCTTAACGTGCACGAGTGTGTATTTTTCCTTTCTTATGGATGTTGAGTTTTGTTTATTTTCCTAATTAGTGATGCTTGCTTGCAGTGCATGCTGCTTCGATGAAGTCTGTTTTGAAGGTTGGATATCAATTTGATCAACTGCTTGTACTAGGTAATTTTATTATTTAGGATATTTTTTTGCAAATTCAAGTTTAATTGCAGACATGCAAGGTTTTAAATATTGATATCAGCCGAATGTATAAATTATAGAATTAGAAATTCTAGAATCAAAATTGTAAACAAATGTGCCACGATATAATTTAAAAATTTGAGATTCTAACAATAATTATTATTATATTATTCCTTATAATAATAACTTGTTATAATTAAAGACAAACTATGTTTTTAGTTCGAGGTTTGAAGTAGGTCTATAGGTGTCTATTTGGTCTTTAAAGTTTTAAAGGAGAGTTTTTTAGTTCCTCAGATTTTAAAAAATTGTGTAAATAGTTCTTGAAGTTAGTTGACCGGTAGTTGACGGATGGAAAAATGACATGATTAGTAGTTGGTGATTGGACTTGGATTAAGTGGCAAAATATATTAGTTTTTTTTTTTAATCTTTATTATTATTATTATTATTTTTTGTGATTGTACAATGAGATGGAAAAATGAGAACGCATTTTTCTTTGTGATCGGACACGGAAACGCTAGCCAAACTAAAGTTTCTGTGCTTCTTAGTGTCAATCTAAGCATAAATCAACAAGTTACAGACTTGCCCTCCTTCGACCAAGAGGTTAAGTTTCAAATTTTCCAACTGCCACTTGTTTAATTATAAAACTTAGACATCGAACCTACCCCAAAGTATTAAATTAAATATTTAAAGTGGCAAAATACACACATATTTTAAAGAAAAGAACTGTCTTGTCCCCTGCAGTTGCATTCTACTTTTTTAGGAATTGATGTGTGTGTGTCACAAATTCATGTTTGTGCTTGTTAGGATGTTATTGTTAGGGTTAAATTGCAAATTTGGTTCCTATAATTTGGAGAAAGTTAGAATTTAGTCTCTATGATTTATAATTAGAATCTAGTCTCTGTGGTTTGATAAAACCCTTATGAAAAAGTCTTGTTTCTGTTTGTAAAAAAAAGATAAAACCCTTATAAATTGTTTCTAAGGTAGGGACTATTTATGAGGATTTTATCGAACTATATGGATTGTTTATGAGATTTTATCAAACGATAAGAACTAAGTTCTAACTTTTAAAATTATAGAGACTAAATTCTAACTTGCTCAAATCATAAGGACCAAATTTGTAATTCATGTCTATAAATGCGTGCATTGTAATTATCAATAATTTATGTACTTAAACACTTCCTGAAGTATTCTCTCAGTAAAGTGATTGGAGAATATGAAATGCTGCATTAAGTTGGTTCTGTTTATTTTATGAAAAGGTTCTTAGTACTTGCTGCTGTGTATGATTTTATGAGTAATCGGAACTTTTTGTAATATTGTTTGGACTGTACCATTTTCTTTTTTTTTCTTTCTGCTTCCCCTACAAAGTACACCCAACTTTTCTTTTAATGGTAGCTTTTTCATCTGTAAATTCATTCATGATTTGGTTTTTACGATTTGATAATTCTTCTCCCACTGTTTTCAGATATTGAAGGTGAAAGTTTAATCCTCTCTGCAAAACAATCTCTTATCAATTTGGCTCATATGCTTCCATCTGATGCGAGTCAAGTAAATCAATTTTCTGTTGTCCATGTAAGTGGCTGATGTATGCCAGCATTGGTCAAACATCAATGTCGTGTCAATGTGATTTCTCTTGCTCTGAACATCAAATCATTCCATCAATCTGTTTTCTCTTCCAGGGATTCATTTGTAACATAATAGAAACAGGTTGTTTTGTTCGCTTTCTAGGACGTTTAACTGGCTTTTCTCCACGAAATAAGGTAAAAAATTTTGTGAGAAGATTTTTTCCAGTATTATTTGAATTGTATTAATTCCAAATTTTAACCTATGCATTCTTATGCTTCAGGCTATGGAAGACCAAAAATTGGATCTACATGAAGCTTTTTACATTGGGCAATCTGTTCGGAGTAATGTAGTTGATGTCAGTAACCTAACTTTAGGAATAATATGCGCAGTTGTAAAGTAGATACATATTTGATTGTAAAATGATGCAATTGTATTTTGATATTTCAGGTTAGTGGTGAAACAGGTAGAATCACACTTTCTCTGAAGCAGTCAACATGCTTTTCAACCGATGCTTCCTTTATACAGGAATTCTTTTTGACGGAAGATAAGGTACATATTGGACCTCAGTTTGGTTCTCTATTTATAAAACCAGTCGGTTTGGTTTGTGTCCCGGTTGGCCCCAAAATTGAGAAAACCCAATTGACTATCACCCCTAATTACTTTCATCGATTCTGAGAGGAGTAAAATGTTAATAATGATAGAAAAGTTGCAGTCAAACTTGTGGTAATGTCAATATAAATATCCGTGAAATGTTGATTGTGTGAAATATTCCTAGAACAGTAAAAATTATAACCGATATTAAGGTAAAAGGGGTGGTGCTTGTTATGCCACTATGTTATGCCGACTTTTCTAATATTTCTTGATATTCTCAACGTTTTATCAATATGAAAGGTATCGTTTCTCGCTTTATTGAATGTAAACGAAATTACAAATGTCCTAGCATAATGTCAAAGATCGATCACAGAGATTGTCTTCCTCTACCTCTCACTCTCGAGAGAATGAAACTCCAAAACTAACTCCCCTCACACTCTCACTAATCAATATAAACCACGCCCACATCTCCACTAACAATATCACACTCTCACTAATCAATATAAACCACGCCCAATTCCCACCTCCCGTGGTCTCCATTTTTACATAAACCCTGCCTAATTTTCATCCCCTGTGGTCCCCACGTTTACATTGGCATTTCCTTTTTTACTCCTCTGGTATTTATACACAATTGGAGGCCTAACACAATATTTCCATTGTCTTCTTAGAAATGATATTGTTTCTTCATATTGATTTTGAAGGATTCAATTTATATCTATGGGTATAATATTCTTGTTTTGTTGGTGTAGAGAACTTATAGATTCTTTTTAAGCTTTTTTTTGAAATGGAAACTAACACTTTTTCATTGAATTAATGAAATGAGTCTAATGCTCTAAGTACAATGAAAGAAACAAAGAAAAGAAAAAATACACAGAAGTGGATCAACAAGAACAAAATGAAAGATAAATGAGACAAATC
The DNA here is from genome assembly GCA_002890555.2 of Lagenaria siceraria. Lineage (NCBI taxonomy): Eukaryota > Viridiplantae > Streptophyta > Magnoliopsida > Cucurbitales > Cucurbitaceae > Lagenaria > Lagenaria siceraria. The sequence continues at coordinate 24,912,391 of CM016485.1, read as the reverse complement.
CTTAATACAACATCCAACAGATAAAAAATTCCAAGCTGCCATTCTTCTAGCAAAGTACAAGACTTGAGACTTGAATGTCATAAAACTTTGAAAGCAGATGAAACTTGAAAAGGAGTTCAAAACCAGACTTACTTGCCTGTTGCCAACCCTAGAGATCTAGCCAGCCAAACATAAAACACCAAAACCACTGACCAATAATACGACCACAAAATGGAGGAGAGCACTATAATCGGAAAAATAAATAATGCGTTGAAGACTAGCACCACAAACTAAAATACTATAAAAACTCCATAGCTGAAAGTGACCAAAAAAAAAAAAAAAAAACTCTTTTAGATGTATATCTGTGCAATTTTTTTAAGGTTTCTGCTTTCTCTAAATAGTAAAGGAGTTACATGGTTTGGAGTCATCTCTTTGAGGTGTGTTTGGTTTTGACCTAGCATGGCCGAGGGATTGTAGATCCATGATTGAGGAGTTCCTTCTTTTACTACTCTTTTAGAGATGTTTTTTTGTTGTGGGTGGGGTGTGTGGTTTTGTAGGGCTTTAGAGTGTGAGAATAATAAGAATCTTTAGAGGGTTGAGAGTACTTTGGTTGATGTTTGGTCCCTTGTTAGGTTTCATGTTTCTTGGTGGTTAAATCTTTTTGTAATTATGTGGTAGGTCTTATTTTTTTTGACTGGATCCCCTTATGGAAGCTTGACTCCTTGTGTTTGGTTTTCATTCTTGTATGTTTTTGTATTCTTTCCTTCATTCTTGATGAAAGCTGGGTTGATCCCTCGGCCTTTCAAACCATGTATACTCTATTTTTACCATATATAATCAATATATCAGTTAATTTGATTATACTTTTGAATGCTTTGAATTGACATGTTCTATACAGATTGCAAAGCTCCAATCATTGGATGAATCAAACTGGGCAGAAGAATTTGCAATTGGTAGTGTGGTTAAGGGAGAAGTTCAAGAGGTCAAGGATATTGGAGTTACTATCAGCTTTGAGAAGTACCATGATGTTTTTGGTTTTATTGCACTCCATGGATGTAAGTTCTATCATATTATTTTTATTTCTTCTGATGAAAAGTGCTTCTAACTATGGTTATATAATCTGTGCAGTGAGTGGGTCCATACTGGAAACAGGTTCCACTATTCAGGCTGCCATTCTTGATGTCTCTAAAACTGAACGGCTTGTTGATTTATCCTTAAAACCTGAATTAGTTGATAAATGGGAGGGAAAAAATTCTAGCCGGCAAACTAGTAGGAAGGTGAAGCCTAATATTCAGTTCTATATAAAAAAAAATATTTTTTGGCCCTTTCTATAGTTCTTCTGACAAGAGAGCTAAGCCAGACATGACTTGTTTTGATTTTAATCGAATTTTAACCATCTTCTGTTGTTGATACTATATCTCTCGCTCAGATCTGACATTATAATTTATATATACACGCATACTTTGGTAACAGAAACGAAAGGCAGAAGAATTGAAGGACTTAGAGATGAATCAGACTGTGAATACTGTAGTGGAAGCTGTGAAGGAGAACTATCTGGCATGTTTTTGATGTTATTGTTTATTCTTCTTTCCCTTTTTTTTTTTTTTTTTTTTTTTGTGAAAAAACCTGGAGTAGATTTTATTGATGTGTTGTTTCACATTTCACTCGTCTTCTGATTTCTATTTTACTTCATTATAGGTCCTTTCACTGCCAGAGTTTGGTTACGCAATTGGTTATGCATCAACATCTGATTACAATACCCAAAGGCTTCATCAGAAGCAATTTACAATTGGACAAAGGTGAAAAACAGCATCTTGCCCATCCGTCTTCCCTACCTCCCCTCCCCCTCACCAAAACAAGAACAAAAAAAGGCTCCATGTTTTCTGCTTTTCATTTTCATCATTCCTTGAAACTGCATATATTTTTTTGTCATATTTTCTTTGGTGTTTGGCGTGTTTGGAGTCTGGGGTACAATGGTTTGTTTCTTCTGGCACTCGGGTTTTACCATGGTCTAGTTATTGGGGCTGTGTTATTACTGGGCTTGTTAAAATATTCATTATTTGCACGACAAGGTGTATACTAGGTAACCTGGTGCTTGGCTTGTTTTCTTAGTTCTTTCAGATTTTTTTTTTTTTCGGCTTTCCTTACCCTTGGACTTGTATCTTTGTAATTATACAAGTGATTTACGCATGAAATCAATGCAGCGTTGTTGCCTCGGTTGTGGCTCTTCCTTGTCCTTCAACATTTGGAAGGCTGCTACTGCTTCTAAAGTCAATAAGTGAGGCCATTGTTACACCTGGTTCAAAACGGTCAAAGAAGAACTCTTCATGTGAAGTGGGATCTCTGGTTCATGCAGAGGTAGGTGTTTTCCCTCCAGTCTTTATGTTTGGTCGAACCTTTAGGACCTCATTCTCAGTTCTCTTATTAGGAAAGCTTGCATCGAGAACACATTTTTTGTTTCAGATTTGTTTCTGTGATGGAAATTGTATATAGAATTCTTATTTGATGCAATGGTTTCCAGATCATTGATATTCAACCCCTTGAAATGAGATTGAAATTTGGAGTTGGATTACGTGGACGAGTTCACGTGACAGAGGTAAATTTACAAATTTATTTTTGAACCTATAAAGATATTTCTGACTCTATACATAATCTCCTATTATCATGTTCAACAAGCTTTGACCAGTGTTGTGCACAGGTTAGCAATATGCTTGATGAAACTTCAGAAGCTCCATTTAGTAACTTCAGGGTTGGGCAAACCGTAGTTGCAAGGATTGTTGCAGAGGCTAATCATTCAGCTAACAAAAAGAAGGGCTACCTATGGGAGTTGTCAGTAAAACCTGAAGTTCTTAAAGGTAAAGCAAATAAATCTCCAAAATATTTCTTTGATAAACCATTTTTGGAAATGATTTTTTAAAACTCTACTTCAAGGCATGGAGTCAATTTCAACCATAAAACTTTCAGTTTTGTCAAATATAACCCTAAATTTGAATAGTTGGTGCATTTCTTGTGGTTATATGATGTTATTTTTTGTTTACTGGATCTTCTGATTGTGTTAGATATTTCTTTAGCTACCTGGACATTTTGTTGCTCTGATCGAGTGCTTTATTAATTTACTTTTAATTGGTAAGAAACTGATATTTCATATACAGAAAAGGGTGAAACCCAAAAACTGGATTACAAAAAGGCCTTCTAGTTTGTCAAGAGGTTGTTTATACCATGATTTGTGAACGAGGAATAAAAGCATTTACACCACCCAAGATCTGGATTATAAAAAGGCCTTCCAGTTTGCACCAAATGGTTGTTTAGCAATAAATTTACTAAAGGGGAGGGATTTGATTTTGTGGCTAAGCTTGGGTAATCTTATGTTTATGATTTTGAGTGTGTGTATGTGTTTTTTTGTCAAATTTTGGTGGTGTTATATTGGCTGGTTTATGGACAGCTTTCTAAATTAGCTTTGAGGAAATATTAATTTCACCACTCCCTGGATATACTGAATACTGATCCAAGGACTATGCAAACAACCATTCTTCTTTTCAATTGTGCTCCACACTGTCCAAGGGAATGAACCCTATGTATGCTTGACACCACCCAACACTATTGGTCAGAAGATATACTACAAAATCTCCAACCTTACTTTGCTGATAGAGTTTGATTTTTAATTTTAAGATGAACTATACCCAGCCCCCCTTCCTCTGGTGTATTAGAAGCAATATTCCATCTAATCTATATCCAGCCCTTGATCCATTTGGTCAGACTAAATTATTCTGTGCATTCAGCTATTTTTCAACTACCAATGCCATTCACCTTGGAGCCAACATGAACCAATTGACAAGTGTCTTGTGAGCTAAACATTAGACATGGGCAACCATCTTTATTCTCTCTTTGATCATTCTGTTGTGCTCCTTCAATAAAGTAATAGTTTTCTTATGAACTTCATTGCATGTGGAAGCAAATTGGGGGTGGTTTTCGTAGCTTCCCTCAGTGTGGGACCCATTTCCCCTATACTTAGTAATATTTCATCTTATCAATAAATTGATTGATGTTTCTCATATAAACTAAGCGAGTTTGTGATGGTTTCTTAAGTAGTTTCCTTAATTGAAGTATAAGTACTTTTGAAAAAGTCTTAATTTACTAATCTTTAATTGAAGTTTACATGGATTGTCTTCTTAATATGGTATTTTTTTTTAGGTTCTTAACAATTTGATTTATCTTTTTGTTGGCTCAGAAATTTTTTCCAGTCTTGGTTCTTTTCCTTTTTCTTCAGGTGTTAATGGTTTATGTGAATGTGCATTTGTTAACTGTTACTATCATATAACTAGTATACTCGAGTAAAATTGTCAGTGTAGCTTCTAATGTGGTATAAAACCAGATTTCACTGGCGTGGGAGGTGAGACTGCAAATGAAGATTTGGGTTTCTCGATTGGACAACGCATCACTGCTTATGTAAGCAATGTAAATGGTGAGTGGGCATGGTTGGCTGTTACTCGGCAAGTGACTGCCCAACTATTTATTCTCGATAGTTCTTCGGAGCCTAGTGAGCTTCAAGAGTTTTCCAAGCGCTTCTATGTTGGAAGGGCTGTTTCTGGATACATATCTAACATTAATGGCGAAAAAAAAATCTTACGGTTGGTTTTGCATCACTTATCTACCGCCTCAACTAGAAAAGGTGACCAAGAAAATTTGAAGATTAGTAATTTGCAGACTGATGTTGTTGGTAAGAAAGTTACATGTCATTTCAATGAAGGAGACATTGTTGGGGGAAGAATATCAAAAATTCTTCCAGGTGTTGGTGGACTGCTCGTGCAAATCGGTTCCCATTTGTTTGGCAGGGTTCATTATACAGAACTTACTGACTGTTTGGTGCCTGATCCGTTGTCTGGATATAAAGAAGGACAATTTGTCAAGTGCAAGGTTATAGAAATTACCCATGCAGTCAAAGGTACAACACACATTGATTTGTCACTGCGGTCTTCAGCTGGCATCCTCTGTCAGAACAATGTTGAATGCAATAACCATGAGTAAGTCCTGGTTTAGTATTCTGGTTACCTTCTTTTGTGTTGACAACAGAATTATGTTGGATGTCTTGAGTAGATTTTTAGTAAAGCATTTGTAGTGATTTGCATCTATTAATTTTATTTGATTTGATGCTTACTGAACATCCTTTCATTTTTTATGGCAACTTCATTCCTACGAGTGTGTTTGGCCCAAGGAGTTGGAAAGTAGGAGTATGGAAATATGGAGTTGTGAACTCTACTCCTTGTTTGGCCCGAGGAGTTGGTGGGTCCCACTACTAAAAAACATCAATTTTATATCTTATCAACTTCTTACACTGTGGGTCCCAGGAGTTCACAACTACCTAGACTTCATAACTTCTTACTCCTTACTGTTCCATTCCTTATCCCAAACACCCCCTTAACTCTTTTTAATCAATTTCAAGGGACAATTGCATAGCATTTATGAAAGAAAAAAACAACTTCATCAATGGTTCTCTCTTTTGGCTTCCATCCTATTGCATCATGGTGAAATACAGGAAATGAGTGTAATTTGGATATATATATGTATATATAAAAGAAAGCTCAATGATTTCTTGAATTAGTACTGACCCATGTCTGTGTTATTTATCTGGTTGTTTGGTCATCATATTTAGTATCATTCATCACTGAGGCATTGATCGTGGCATTTATTTTTTTGGATGTTTTATCGTTTGAAATACCGAGTTAGTTTGAAAACAAAAATCGAAGCATGCAAAATGAATTGTTGAATTTATTCTGATATACGTTCGTCTTGTTCGCTATCTTGTTTATTACATGGATTCTTATGAGCTATTGGGTTGAAATACCGATTCAAACCAAAGCTTTCCTGTTTATGTAAAGACAGCAGTTATTCCAAGAATATGGTCAGAATTTTTCTTTTAATGAGAACAGTATATCAGACTCTGATAATTTACATTCATATCTGTGGCAAGCTTATCTTTTTTGTATTATTTTTATACATCTACCTAGTTGCTTTAAAACCATACAAGATTTAGTTGTTTGTTTTATGCTGTTAAACTTAAACTGTTATTTATTATTATTAGTCAGCAATTGACATTCTTTTTTCCCTGATTTATACTCCATATTACTTAATTTTTTTTCCCAGAAACATCGATTCCGGACGTGTGAAGATAGAAGATATGCATTCTCATATGGAGGTCCAGGTATAATTTATTATAATTATACACGACTGTCAACATGTAGTTGGTTTCTTCTTATATTTTGTGCTCCTGTACTTTTTCTCTGGTATATTTATGTCTTGGGAATATATTTGCCCTATATTTTATTGAGGGCTCTTTTCAAATATAGACAAATGAGTAAAACTATTTACAAATATAGAAAATTTTTACTGTCTATCAGCAATAGTGAAAATTTTCTATATTTGTTAATAATTTGATATTTTTTTCCTTTTGGTAATTTTCCTTTTATTGAAGGTGGGTTTAGCCAGTGATACTGAGTTATTGTATTGATACAATTTTGGTTTTGCACTTAAATCTCCAGTCGGTCTTAAACTTTTAAAATTATTCTATTTAGTATTGAAATTCCAAAATGTAAAGTTTAGTCCAACCAGGAGAAAAATAACCACGTCATTCCTCAGGGTCATTTTATGTTCATTTATTTAATTGATAGAGGATTACTTTGGATACGTGGATTAATATGTTAGACATGGTTGTGTATTGGAGTTACGGAGGTTGGTATTGTGTGAAGGTAATTTTTAGATGGAATTGATAGGGTTCCATTTATTAAAAAAAAAAAACTCCTCCATATTGACATGTGCATAACACGTGGATTAATATGTTGGCATGGTTGGGGTCCCTTCTCGTGAAGGGAGTCCCATTTTTTGTGGGCTTGGTTTTTTGGATGCCCGTTTCATTTTTTCTCAGTGAAAGCTGTTTATCTTCATTAAAAAAAAAGATGGAATTGATAGGGTTTCAATTATGTTCAAGGTTATTGCTAAAAATATCAGGACTGCAATGCTAATAATTAGAGTTGATTTTTTACTAGCCAAAAAGGGAGAAAATGAGGGTGAATGTTTACAACACACTAATACAATTAATTTTTGTACTTTACCGATTAAAGTTTAGAAGCTAGGTTTAGTATTCCTTTCTAATAGTTGTTTCACTCAAGCCATATTGCTCAAAATAATGCTATGTAGGTTCATGTCCAGAGTGCCCACTTTTCCTTTTTAAAAGGAGGCCATAACAATATGAAGGAGAAGAGTTTTGTTCAAAATATGAGAAGAAGAGTTCATGTTCCTGTGCATAAGGCCAAATATCATATAGCAAAGAGTGTTTGTTTAGTGTTTTGTGTCAGTTCTTACTGTTTCTTGCAAGGGTAATGTCATTCACATTGACAATGGCAGCCATTTTTTTGCCAAATTTTTTTTGACAAACAGTATTTCTTACAACTAGGCGATCTTCCAAACCAGGCCTCACGAGACTATTTTAGGCCAGATACAGATTTACAAAGTTCACATATTTTGCTAGTGGTTTTAGTTGTATCTCTATCTATATCTAGAACATCCATGTGAATTAATTTTCATATATTACTATAGAGAAAGACATTCATGTCTAATTGATGGAGACAGTCTCAAGAGAAGGATGTAGTGTAGATGCTATTCAATTTTAACATTAGAGCGAAGGTGTGAATTTTAGGATTGAGATGCGTATTGAGAACTGTAATTTATAATTTGTATACGAGGATTAATAATGCTTGAATTTCTACTATTTAGTAATATTTATTAGTAGTTTTTATTAGTTAGAGAGTTTGTTGTGGTTATAAATAGAGGGAAGGGTAGTGAGGAAGATAAGCAATATTATGGTCAGTGATTTAGGGCTTGAGAAAATTCTCAAGAGAGGGAGGGTCCAAGTACTTTGAACACTTGTCTTATCTTGTAATTCAGATATCGTTTATCTTTCAATATATTTGAGTTTTATCATATTATTGTTATTCTCTTTCCTTAATTGTAATAGGTCTCTCTTCTATATAAGAAGACTTAAGTTGCACATATTAAAATAAAATGGATCAGTAATTTTATCCTCTCAAATTTATGAAATTTCTTACGTCTTTTTCTTTTCTTCTTGTGAGTGTTTAGAGTTTGTGCTAGGGGGCCCTCACTTGTTTCTGAGTTTTGAGGTGGCACTTGATTAAGTTTAGAGTAGGTTCTTTTTTCTAATATTCTTTTTCCTCTTACAAGGTATTGCTGTAGCCATTCTTAATTATTGATTACAAGATTACTTGTAAAAGAAAAATAATTACAAAATTTGAACCAATCAAGGTAGTGGCTAACTGCTACATTCACTGTGATAATCTATTATACATTATGATTGTCACTCATTTATATTTTAAACATTACTATTAGTTGGAGTCTTGGGCTGGAAGTTTGGCCATTTTTTTTTCCAGATTTGTTTCTTCTCACTTTAGCTGTTGTCACTGTATTATAGAAAATAGCTGGCTTAGGTGTTTTCTCTGTTATTTTTTTCTTTACTTATTTTCTTTTTGGTTTTTGGGTGTTTATAGACCATATAAATGTGGAAGCTTTTTGCTTAAAGATGATAAAATGATATTGAGAAAATGATTTCTTAAAATACATATATAGTCTCTTGAAAAGTTTTGAGACACAATGATTTCCTTTATACTTATGGAATCCTGCCTAAGCTCCCTGCTCTGTGCATGGATTCGTAGGGTTATGTGAAAAATGTATCGCCGAAAGGATGCTTCATTTTGCTGTCACGGGGCTTGGAGGCAAAAATTCTTCTATCTAATCTATCTGATGGATATATTGATAATCCTGAAAAAGAGTTCCCTGTCAGGAAACTTGTTCGTGGAAGGTAAAACAAGTTTTAACTATTGTTACATGTTCTTATGGTTTTAGTCTTTGAGAGAAACATAAGAAACCATAATGCAGGATATTATCCATTGAGCCCTTATCGAAGCGAGTTGAAGTCACCCTGAAGTCTGTGGCTGAAAGTGGTGCATTGAGAGAAACAAATACCGATTTAAGAAGTTTTTCTGCTGGAGATATGATATCTGGAAGGATTAAGCGGGTGGAGTCATTCGGTCTGTTTATCATCATTGATAATACAGATGTGGTGAGGATCTACTTGCTCCTTATTCAAGTTGACTAAAAACTGAATAGATGCTGAGGTGGTTCTTTGTTGTTTAAACCATGCTATTGTTAATATAAAACTATTTTCTTCTCTGGGCAATTGGCAAATCATCTCCTTTGTGTTTTTCTTTCTCCCACAAGGATGTTTTCATTTACACAAATAGTCGGGTTATTAGGTTCATGTTTTAAAGTGAACAGTTTTACTAAATGACACAGACATGACACATTCCAACACAATCACTAATGGATGATTGTTTAAATGAAAATACAGATGGGTATTTTGGAGAGGATCTATGGTTCCTCTCCAAAAAAATGTTATTTTTCTTGTGTTTTTCTATTACATTTCAATTTCATGAAAAGTCTTACTTGGCTGTTATAACATTATTAGCTAGGTATACACTGATGAATATTGATTGCAGAATAGTGAATTATTAAATGGGTACATTATTACCTAATAATTTTCATTTTATAGGTTGGGCTGTGTCATGTATCAGAAGTTTCAGACGATCCTATTGAGAACTTAGAATCTAGATACCATGCTGGGGATACGGTGAAAGCAAAAGTATTAAAGGTACATATTGACATTGAGTATAAAGGAACTATCTCAATCTTCTTTTATGAATATGAATATAGATGTCAAAGTATGTTTCCTATCATAGTATAATGCCACGTTTCACAAAACAAGAATTTGCGTAATGGATTTTTGTTCGTTGTGCCTGCCTTCGTATAACATCATTTATTGCCCACCTTTGTATAACGTCATATATTGTTGGAACTTGGAAGTAACACACTTTGTCTATAATGTTTAACCTATGATTTAATTGGTCAGGCTTTTCTGTCGAAGAGGTCACATAGTTTGTCTTAATTTCTTTTGTAAATGTTTTTCCAACTTTTAATAGCTAAATCTTTTATTTGTCGTTGCTCTTTACATGAATTATTGTGTATATGATTTTTAATATTATTATTTTTCTCAAGGTGGATGAAAAAAGACATCGTATTGCTCTGGGAATGAAGAGGTCATACATTGGAGAAAGAAGTGAACTTTGTACAAATCTGGAAGAAGAGCATGATGATGTCACTGATGGTGATGATTTCATTGGCGATACTAGGTTGTCAACAGATCCAAATAGCAGTTCATCCAAGTTCAAGGGTATGGATGATGACTTGGACAATATTGAACCTGAACAGCCACCTAGGCTAGCAGAATCAAGGGCCTTTGTTCCACCACTTGAGGTCACTCTTGATGATATAGATGAAATTGACATGGTTACTTTACGGTCTGAAAATAAAGAGCTGACGAGTGGTACAGACTCTAGGGAAAAGACTAATAGACGAGAGAAGAAAAAGGCTAAAGAAGAAAGGTAACACACTTTTCATAGTTGTAAAACATGTTTTTGTCACTCGGGCGGGTTTCTTATTTTTCAACCTTTTTTAGGGAAAAGGAAGTGAGGGCTGCCGAGGAAAGATTATTGCAGAACAATTTACCAACTACTGTTGATGAATTTGAAAAATTGGTTCGAAGCTCTCCTAATAGCAGTTTTGTTTGGATTAAGTATATGGCATTCGTGCTCTCTATGGCTGATGTAGAGAAAGCCCGTGCAATAGCTGAGAGGTACTACTGAACCTACTGAAATTTTTGATTTGAGTATGAAAAATGAAGCAAGTAGTCTTTCATCTCCGTTGATAAGGTTCCATCATCTATCTACATTTGATGAATTTGTTTTATAACATAAATATGCACAAATACACATTTCTTGTTAATTACATTCAAATGTATATTAATTTATTTTAGTTTTTTATGTGTGGATGATTATGGTTCTAGTGGTTGTTTTTGTCAACTAGATTATTAATATTATTAATGATTGCTTTTCTGTTTTTTGAAGGGCTTTGAGGACAATCAATATTCGGGAAGAGAATGAAAAGCTCAATGTCTGGTTGGCTTACTTCAATCTTGAAAATGAATATGGAAGCCCTAAGGAGGTAATAGAAACAATTTGCAGCTTTTCGATTAAACTGATAACCCAAGTGTTTGATGACCTTGATGTCACTCCTGGTACTAAAGCTCTGGCATTTTATTTTATTTTTTCTACAGGATGCTGTTACTAAAATCTTTCAACGAGCGTTGCAGTGCAATGATCCCAAGAAGGTTCATTTAGCATTGCTTGGAATGTATGAGAGAACAGAGCAGCATAAGGTGGCTGATGAGCTCCTGGACAAAATGATCAAGAGGTTCAAGCACTCCTGCAAGGTACTTGACTATTTTTTTACCATGAATATCTTCGCACAGTTAATCAAAGAGTAGGGTTAAATATATTACAAGGTTACCCGACATTGTAAGATTTGCTGATAAATATGAAGAGAATTGGAGTCTCAGTGTTTTTTCCACAACTTTTCAGGTTTGGTTAAGGCGGATGCAAAGTTTGTTAAAGAATGGACAAGATGAAATTCAATCAATTGTAAACCGTGCCCTACTTTGCCTTCCAAAACGTAAGCACATTAAATTTATCTCACAAACAGCTATCCTTGAATTCAAATGCGGGGTGGCAGATCGAGGTCGGTCAATGTTTGAAGGAATTCTTCGAGAGTATCCAAAGAGAACGGACTTGTGGAGCATCTATCTTGATCAAGTAAATTATTTTTATTGAATTTGATGTTTTTATGTTCTCCAAATGAAAGGTCAATTTCTTATATCGTTATCTACCAATTTTCCTAGGAAATTCGTCTCGGTGATGCAGATATGATTCGTGCCCTTTTTGAGAGGGCGATTAGTTTATCTCTTGCTCCCAAGAAGATGAAGGTGCGTACATGCCTTCTTCCTTTACCATGTATCATCTCTTTTTAGTTGGTGAATTTTTGAAAAATAATCATTTTGGTATGTGAAATTTCAAATGGTATATTTTTCACATTTTGGCTCTAACTTTTTAAAAAAAGTGACTCGAACACATGCCTATTTATATGGTTTTTTTTTTTCGGAGTTCAGGACTAAAATTAATGTTTTAAAAGCTCAAACATCAAAATGGATATTCTAAAAATGTTAGAAGAGAATGATGTTAGATTTAAAACATATTCATTTTGCCTGAGCTTTTCAATCTTCTGGGTTTTCAGTTCTTATTTAAAAAATATTTGGAATACGAAAAGTCTGTTGGTGATGATGAACGAATCGAATCAGTGAAGCAGAAGGCATTGGACTACGTTGAGAGTACATTAGCCTAATGAAGTACAGCTATCTAGAGTGAATATTGATAATGTAATATCAGTTCTCTTCAAGCCTGAATTGAATTTCACCAGCAAGCTAGCGTGGTTTAACTAAGAACTGAACAACCCCCCACAATTTTGTTAGCTGTGACAGTGAAGGGGTTTGTTACTTTGTATGAGTAATTTCCCTTTCAAATTATTATTGAGACAGTAATCAGAGAAAGATTATGTTCTCTTCCATTCCAATTTTGTATCATATCCAGTTTCTTTGACAATTACGGCAAAAACCAGTAGTTCACTATTTGCTGGTTTCAGTGAAAGAATGATTCATGTATTTTATTTATTCTAAAGTTATGATATAAGCCTGAAAACCCCATTGCAGTTTGTGCTTTGTGGTTACAAATAATCAACCATCTTACTGGTTTCTATTATTTATTCAACTTTTTTTTTCCAATTTGTTTTAATGATAAATTCTATGGATTATTGGAATCAGTATAGTTTATGTGAAATATGAGAATAATTTTTTTCTTGTCTATAGTTTATTCTTATACTATAGTATACCCGAGGAGAAATTTTGGGCCTGTTTGATAACACTCCTGTTTCTCGTTTTCTATTTCTTGTTTCTTATTTTTTAAGAACTAGAAATAGGAATATGGTAACTATTCTTGTTTCCAGTTTCTTGAAAAAAAGAAACATAAACAAATTTGTTTGATAACTATTTTTGTTTCTTGTTTTTCTTTTTTTTCCCAACCCTTTATTTTATTTATTTATTTATTTTGGTCACTGGCCACCACCTTCAACCATCGCTGCCATGCTGCCATCCAACTCCAACCACTGGTGGCCATTGTTACTGCCCAACTCTGTCACCTTTGATCATTGCCATTGATGATCAACTCCAACCACCACTACAAACTCCTATGGCGATCATTTCTTGTTTCTTGTAATTTTTCTAACATTTTCTTTTATTTTATAGTTCAAATATAATTTAATTATGTAAAATAGAAAATATACAACATGTATTAAATTATAAATAACAATTATAAAACATTTACATTATCAAATACACACAAGTTTCGATGCAAAATTAATAACTATCATATAATTATTTTTATAATTCATATGTTGCTAAAATTGGGTCTGAAATATTATTTCTTACTCAATTCATTTGTCTTAAATGATGTTGACTCAAATTCGACTCAATTATATTATTATGTAAATGTCATAGTTGTAAAATATCACAGTGAACTTAATTGAATATCTTATTAAACAAAATTTATATATTACAAAACTCTAATCAGTTTCAAATGTACTAAAACTAACAAATTTGAATTTAAAATAATATATAAACATGCATATTGTAAAATTTAAAATTTAAAATTAAAAAAATATTTAAATATAGATATTGAAAATTTGCAATTTGAAAGCTAAAATAATATATAAATTTAAGTATTAGAAAATTTAAAAATTAAAATTAAATTAAACATATTAATGTAAAAAAAAAAGTTAATAAAGTAAAAATATAAAAGAAAGAAAGAAATATAAAAGTAAAAAGAGATATAAGAAATAAAGAAATGTAAAAGAGAGATAACTAAATTAATATAGAAAGAAATGAAATATATTAAAAAACATTGTAATGTCTGAGAATTCAACCCAGGAGATTCAACCAAGGCTTGGGCGCATCTCATTGGCAACCAACCAAGCCAACATTTCATGACGTATAAAAACAAAATGAAATAAATTGGGAACGGAACAAGGAACAATTATCAAATTTGGCCCCATTTTTTGAAACGTTTCTCAAATTTTAGAAACAATAGACGGAAACAGTTATCAAACATGTCAGTTTCTTAAAAAATGATAAACAGAAACAAGAAACAAGAAACAGAAACGTTAATAAATGGCCCCTTTATGTGCCAATTTTACCTTACCCTCTCACTATAAACCCTCTTCCAAAATTTCTAGTTCGAATTTACATTTTATTTTTAATAAAGATTTACATTTTACTAAAGATTTTGAGTTTTCTCACTTATTTTTCTTAACATTTTTACATGTAAACAAAAAAATCATGACAAAAAAGAAGTTTCACTTAAAAGCAGAGGTAAAGCTTTCAACCTAAGAAGTACAAACACTTTAGTTTAGCTAGCGTGTCTGTGTCCAATATGTGTTGGACACTTGGACACTCCAACACTTGTTGGATACATATCGGATACTTGTTAGTGCAATAGATATGCTAGACACTAGTTGTAAGTCAAAATAGGATCAACATTTGGTAGACATACATCAAACACTTCTTACATATACTAAGTCAACACATATATGATAAAAATAATAAAATTTGAGAGCAAAATACATCAAGCTAATTTTTTAAGCACCCAAATGAATAAACTCATCGACTTTGAATTTCCTTCTTATTTAAAAATGATATATTTTAAAAAATAAGTTTTAATAAGCGTGTCCTTATTATGTTCATGTCCTAAATTTTAAAAAAATGGCACGTCACCTTGTAGGTGTCGTGTCGTACTCATGTATTGTATCTGTATCCATGCTTCTTAGCTTTAAAACTTTTTTCATGTCAAAGCTTGGGATTAATCATAAATATTGGCACAAGGGCTTTTCCCACGACACAGCTAATACAAACTGATATTTGCTTAAGGGCTTTTAACGCTTATAAAAATATGACATTCGAACAAAACCTTCCAATCAAGAACAAGAAGTATGGGAGAGATCTCATAAATTTCCCACACTAATCTTTGATCCCTGGGCTTAACAGGGAAGATTCTTACAATTATTCAATGTGCACCATGTAATAGCTGCTTGTTATAGTCCTGAATTTCTCCTCATCAGCAGTGTCAAACTAAAAAGAATAAATAAAACAATAGAATCAGTCTAGTCTTCTGCATGTCAAATTAGGTTTCAAAGAGTCCTCGAAATAATGAGGAAAACAACTTTCATAAAAGAGAGGAAGCCCGAAGACGAGCAATATTTTCTTCTTTTTTCGCGTGCTTTTAAGAATTCACTACAAAAAAAAAAAAAAATACGTCTCTAGAAACAGTTTTTTTTGCAGCAGTTTAGAAAGCGCAACAGGACTTTACAAAATTTCCACTCTTGTGTAGGCCCTTTTTGGAGTTTGAACAAGTAAGATATTAAGGTTTGAGACATTCCTGAAAGTTACTTTCTTTGCATATACTCTTGACCAAACATGTTTATTTACTCATATATGTTATTCAGTTTTGTTTGCTTGAGAACAAGATTCAAGTTTATGGGTGTGATAAGTGTAAAAAAGGTGCATAATTTCACTAATATTTGGTTATTATTATTCCTTAGTAAAAGAAAACTTTCGTATGATATTTTCACCCTGAAATGACCTACAAAGAGTAAAATAAGTAACCACGTGTCCTTGAACCACTTTAAGTTAGTTTTAATTGTTTTGGACCAATTTCATAAGCTTTTATAAAGTTTTAACTATTTTTTTTTTACAGAAAGAGTAGTGATGCACCCGCATCAAAGGGACGATGCACCACATCAAAACCTTAATTTCATTAGATCGTGCTCAATTGTTCGTGTTCGCTGGTTTCTCGGTCCACAACAATTTTTCAACTCCAAAATTGATTGAAGAATGTCGAGGGCATAATTTTCGGCCACTCTTCAACTTTCATGACCTATATAAAGGGTTGGAAGCCTCTTGGATCATCATCATCTACTCTTAAGAAGAGATCTGACAAGTCCATAAATTCTTCAAGAACGAAAGTTCCTCTGAATAACTATAGATCTAGGTCATCCCTACCATGTGAGAGTGTGTGTAGAGTGAGGATTCATCCTTGAAAGAGGTTGAATCCGACCTAGAAAGTATTTAAGAGTGGGATTTTGGTTCAAGGAGTCTTGTTAGTGTTTTTTCCAGCATTTGTCTAGTTCATTCTTTATATTTTTCATTTCTTGATTTTCTATTCTTTGAAAGTTGACATTGTAGACCATGGCTTTTGAATTAGTGAAATTCATTCATTCTTCTCTAGTTATGAGCCAATTCTCTAAAGGATTGATCACGTAGATACCTTAAGACTTTATGGCTTGAGCCAATGCTAATACAACATGTTGCTTTGACCTTTACATTTTCTTTGTTGAGTTTATTGTTATATTGTGAAGTTGAATTTGTCACTTAATTTAACATATTAGTGGAGTTTTCATACTGAGAAGGTTAAGATAAGAATGGATTTCACAAAGGAATATGAGACTAAGAGCCTAGACATAGGTAGTTAAGTAACTTTAGACATAAGGTACACCATAGGACTTAGAAATAGCATGAAATAATCTAAGATTTAGCTAACCATAGACATATAGAACTAGCTACTTAGGCTCCTAAAGGTATTTGTGAACAAAACTGAATATGAGAAGTTTTCTATACATGTTGGGTCACTATCGATGTGATACAGCCGCATAGCTCAAGGCATAAAACCTATTGGTTGAAACTTGACTATAAATCCATATTGTCATCTATTGTTTATTTCAACACTTTGCACAACACCAAATCTCCTTTACTAATCACTAAGTTACCACTGGTTTGCATTGTTAGTTTTTGTTAAAAAAAATTGAATTGCATTTAGTCTCATGGGTTACGGTTCTTGGAATACCACCAAGTTTATTACTAATTGGCAATGTATGTTTGCATTAGACCACTTAAAATTATATTTTCAACATCCATACATATTTGGTTGATAAGGGATCTAATTCCCCCACTCCCTCTCTATGTCTTCAATCATCTCCTCGAGACAACCCTCGTGTGGCCTAGGCCAATGAGACACTTTACCTTGTATCCTTCATGGGTGATGATCCTAATTGGAGTCATCTCCACCTCGATTGATGTTTGCCATTCTTCTACTCATTCTTGGAGAATTTGATGACAAACTTTCTACTTAATGTTTTTCTTCCCCATAGACTGCGCCAACTGTTGACGCAAAAATCCGGACATGATAAAACATATCTGAACTTCACGTGACATCAATGATAAATTTGTTTGATAGGGAAAGAGAGTGACTTACAAATAGGAAGACCTGCACATCCGTATAGTGTTTTCCACACATGCTTTGATGCTTAAGTCAGAGAGTGAATAAGTGCTCCAAGTTAAGAGTTTGTGAGTCGAAAATGGATTTACTTTTTCTAGAGCTATAATTATGTATTTATAGGAGTGGTTGACACAGGTTGTTTTGATAGGGTTTTAAAGTTGCTTTGAGATAATTCTTTATCTCACTAGGCTGATGGACGTGCCCTCTGTCGTATTTAGTCGCGGTTCGTCTTAGAGCGCACGGGTTTAGTAAATTTTGAGTTTAATATATATGCACTTAAAACAAAAAGGAATACAAGAAAAACGTACAAATACAGTGGCAATTTATAGCAACCATAATCATGAAAAAAAAAAAAACAGATGAACAATAAAATACTTGTTGGGTTTCACCAATGTTATTCCATGATGGTTGATAACCTTATTTAAAGTCAAACTTCTAGATGATAACTAGAAGAACGATTGATGTCAAACCCAAACCCAACCTTATAGTGGAAGAAAACACCTTAATTAGGTAGCTCTAACTCTTCTTCCTTTGTCTCATACTTGAAGTTGTAGCAATTTACAGCAGCATAAATTCCATCATCATAGTAATTAGTCACTTGATCTCCATTCATAAGAATATCCCGTTGGGTATATGAGTACGGGACATCGCAATGGCCTTGTGTTGCTACTAAACTCACTCTCACCCTTGTCATTGGTGGCACAGTTACTTTGTATGTTGTCTCAATCACACTTGATTTTGATTTAGTTTCTCCCCATGTGTATGATCCAGAAAACTCACCAGAAACTTCAATTTTTCCCTCTGCAATTAGTGGAATACCAGCTTCAATTGATGTCTTTACACCAAGTTTGGCTGAAACAGTGGATGACCATGTATTACTCTCAAAAATTGTATAGGAGAGCTTAATATCTATAGTGTTTGCTTCATTTGAATCATTAGTAGCATCTCCATTAGCCATAGTGATGATATTTTCTCCATAAATTCGTGCATCAAGAAGATGAAAAGTTAAATTGTAGATGGTTCTTGAAAGAACAAGCTCTTGTATCTCCAACCGTGCTTCATTACTGATGGTTTGTACAGCAGCATTAAGACAATTTGTCTTGTTATCAGCTGTAAGACTCTTGCAAAAATTATTGTTACCCAAGTTTCGAAGCGCGACGATATTATTATCGACTTTCACGGGCCAAAATAAAGTATCTTTGTCATTTTCAGTTGTGTCAGTCGAGTCGACCCAAATCCAATCAGAACTCCGTCTCCAAAATTTACTGAAATGACTCGACTTAATACGAACATTTCCATCACTTGTGGTTGAAACTTCATTTCCAACTGTTGGATCTCCAATGTCATTAGAAGAAAATTGTAGATATAGATGATCTTCAAATGAGTTTGCACTAAGGTAAGTACCATTATTACTACATTTGAAAGCAATGTACTTAGGCAAAATAAAAAATGATTCCCAATCTAAAGCAATATGGAGATCACAAAGGTTACCATCTGGAGTTGAACTTGCCATTAGTAAGCATCTATCTCGAGGTGAACCATCTCTCCAACTACATGTGTTGAAGCCAAGGTAGACATGTTTGATTTGATAAGCTTGATGATCAGGATCATAATGGACTTGAAACAATGTAGAAGCCCAATTAGATTGATCTTCATTTGGCTCATCAGCAGCAGCTACTACATAAGGAGTATCGATTGAAGGACAAACCCAATATTTGTTGTTGTAGCAACATCTTATGTTGACATAGTCATTGCCAACTTTTGCTGGCTCAACTTCGTACTTTGTGTAAGGGCTTACCACATCATGAGCATCGTATTTGACATATCCATGAATTTGATCATCTTCTTTTATGTACTTTAAGTATAGCTCATCTGCTTTGGATTTGAAAGCTACATACCTTGGGAGCACCATTTTTCTCTTGTGTTTTAACAATGGCTTTTTTGATCAATACTTTTTTGGTGGTGTTGGTGATTCAAAGTTGATTTTGGAAATGATTATTTATAGATGGATTTTTAGATCCATAAATGTCAAAGGATAATGAGCTGTTTCATGAAAAATGGGAAGTATTATAATAATGCTGATGGAGCTAGTTGGGTATACAAAAACTAAACCTTAGAAAATTCCAATTAGAATTAAACTATAGAATATATAAAAAGGACCAAATCAATAATATATATATCTAAACTGATGCACTAGTAATATTTACACTTGAAATTGAATTTGAAATGAGTGTTAATCTATTACTGATGCACTACTGATATACTTGAATTACGTTTTGAATGAGTACTGATATACTGCTGATACACCAATTCTATACTAGAAATGGATTTTGATAGCACCTACAATGTGCTTTCTTACTCAACTTAACTCGAGTTTGTTGTGCGGTTTAATGTGTTTAATCTATGATTTTGTAGGTGTCGAGCACTTGAGAGATAGATTTGAACGTTTAGATGCAAATCAAGCTAAATCAGAGTATTTGGAGCTAAAATAGAGCATCCAAGTCAAGAGGGAGTCAAATTACGAAAATGCCCCTGAAGACCTAAAGCATAGGATAACTACGCACAAAGCGCTGCAACGCTCTTTATTGAACCAATGCTGAGCAGCAGTGTTGCGACATTACATAGTTTTAGAAAGTTCCCCATGCGATAGTGAGGCCATCAAATAGTGACACTCTTCCTAGCGTTGCAGTGCCATGGAAAATATGGAAGACATTATTTAAGGAAAGAAGACGGAGCCGTAGCGCCCTCAACTGTTTATAAAAAGAAATTTTCAGCATTAGGCTAAGCATCGAGGATTCCATCCACCACTCGATCTATAGCCAATTTTCACACTATCTTCACTTCTCTTTCTCTGTATTTTCAGACCCTTATGATGTATCTTGACCTCCAAAACATGTATTCATTGGAGATCTCGATATTTAACGGCTAAGAGGTATTTTCTAGCTTAGGGTGAGGAGAAATCCGTTGTAATAAGGTGTGGGGACTTATTATTTCATTGTATTGTTATCTAATGAATGATAGTGATTCTTGAATGCAATTAAACTTATATGTTATGATTTATGTTTGGATTGATCACCCTTGCAAACTTTCATTCCCTTGCTAGAGATTCATAATTGGTATGTGACATATAACCTTGCATGAACCCTGAATAGCACACAAATCAAAACATGCTTGTATGTAAATGGCTTGGTTATTCATGGTGACCCTTTTACAACATTGCATGATTTGTCAACTTCAAGAATAAAACCAGTTAGATTACTTAAACATTACTTAGTAACTAATTGTCTTAACTTTATCCCTGGAACTTAATGTGGTTGATTGACTGTTTAATATGCAGTACAACTAAATGTGTCAATTAATTAGATGTGTTGGGCTTCCTTAAAATTGTTGGTTAAACACTTGCATGATTTCGATGATTATCTGTAGTGTCCAATAAACAACTAATTACAAACAGTTCATTTAAATTCATGGAATCAAATAGTTCCTGTAATAATTTGTTAAAGTATTTCCAAGCAAAAAGGTCACCGAATGAGACTTTCTACAAAACATCACTAGGGACAAGATTAAGAACATGTTTACCAATATCTAGAATTGACCCACCAAAAATATAGCCACCACCAAAGCACTAACCATTTGTTTTTAGTTGAATAATTAACAATCATTAAGCAAATTAAGTAAATGATTTTATATTTAATTAATTTTTTTTTTATCGATTTAGAATGTGAATATACCGAAATGTCAAAATAATGTCCACTTGGTCGTTTTGGCAAAAGGACCCTTGGTAAGTGTGTGTCTAATAAGTTGACTTTTAGCTTTTGACTTTCAATTTTCTCTGTTCAAGTGGCCAACATCATGATGTAAGTGTGTCTAATAGACACAATAGGATTGACCAAAGATAAGCTAAATAAAACAACTAATGATGTCAAATAAAAAATTATTTTCATATGAAATTATTTTCTTGAAAATAAAACTCTATTATTAATTATAAGTTTTTCTTAAAAGAAATCCTCAAATATAAAAGGTTTGAAGGATAATTTATATAACTTTGGCCTGGAAGTTTTAAAATTGTGTTTAAAACTTCCAATTTTGTGTCTCAATTTTTCAACTTTAAAAATCCACTAATTAGTCATTAAATTTCAGTTATATATGTGTGTCTAATAAGTCCGATTTTTTCGCTACATTTTCGATTAATAATATATATTTTTTTATTTAAAGAAACAATATATTTGTGGAGTAGATGATTTAAACTTCTGGGTGAGGTTCATGTAGACTTATCCTTTTAAACTCACAAACCTATTATAAATTTTATAATTTTTTTTTAAATTTTTAATAACATGTGAGATATGCAGGGATTGAACCTTTGAACTCAAGGTAAATTATACAAGTTTATGTTAGTTGAACTATGCTCATGTTGACAACTTTATAGAATTTAAAGATCTATTAAACACACAATTATATAAATTAGGACTAAACTTTTAATTTAATCAAAATTTAAAATTTAAAATTATAAAAAGAATCAAATAAAGAATAGAATAGGGAAATTATAATAAATGAAAAAGATACCAAACTATTTACAAATATAGAAAGATTTCACTGTCTATCGCTGATAGACAACGATAGACTTATATCATTGCGCTATCATGGTCTATCGCCTAGTGATAAAAATCTATTGATGATAAACAATGAAATTTTTCTATATTTATAAATATTTTAGCTCATTTTCTATATTTAAAAACAGCCCTACAGACTAATTTAAATTGCAGAGTTATCATACAAATAAAATAAACTTAACAAACTAACTCGACAAAATGGTCCTCTAGTCCCAATGTCAGTTTTCCACGTAAATAAGATACCATCATTTTCAATTTTTTGTTCATGTCTTGTTTCTAACTAGTCAATTCAAAACAACATTTGGATGTGACATGATACAATGCTTAACAAATTAAATAATACATCAATTACTATTTAAAATCCATGTTTGATTTTTCATTTCACAATTATTGAACTTAAAAAAAAATACGACATAT
Organism: Lagenaria siceraria; assembly: GCA_002890555.2. Lineage (NCBI taxonomy): Eukaryota > Viridiplantae > Streptophyta > Magnoliopsida > Cucurbitales > Cucurbitaceae > Lagenaria > Lagenaria siceraria. The sequence goes on along the minus strand of CM016485.1, from coordinate 24,889,992 downwards.
TGTTAGACCATTTCAAGAAGGAAATTAACATAATTAGGCCCACTTGTTAGAGACTCGCCTGCCCTAGTACATAGCCAAATACTTGTTTGCTAAGTACATGTTACTCAACTTAAAATAAATACAAGTTAACTTAAAATAGAAGGATATAATAATAATAATAATAATAATAATAATAATAATAATAATAATAAGTTTCTTTTTTTTTTTTTCTGGCATTATTCTCATTTTAGTTGACTCCATAGAGTATTATAGAATATGAGTAGACCAGCACATGATTTAATTAGATATGAAAATATTCACCGAGAGGAGATCCAGTTCCATGATTTTTTATTTTTTATTTTTTTCTTGAGTCAACAAGATAAATGGCTAAAAAATAACCAAACCCAAAAAATAGCTAACCGCAGAAAAGTTTAGAAAAATAGTTAAAAATTACTTTTACCGAATATTTAAATTGTCTGGGGACAACATTACCTCTGAAAGCGTATTTATTTTCCACTTTTTAACTCACTATAGAGAAGCCTAGAAAAAAGTAGGGAGATTAATGGAAAAGAGAGAAAGAAACCTTTGATTGCAAAATATCAATTGACTTTCACGTGCCGTCGTGAACGGTAAATTTGTAATTTAAGGAAGGAGTTACCTACAAAATAACAAAAAAATAATACATTGATATGTGCTTGCCACAGACACACCGATGCTTTTAGAGCAAGCAGTTTAAATGAGAAGATTCACATACCTTTTGTGGGGACTGTCATGCTTTATTTATAGTAGTGTTCAAGGATCTTCCTTATTCCTTGAGGGTCAGGATTTTATCTTCTTTTCCTATTTGGAAATCAGACGCTTAAGGGCTGGACTCGAGGCACTTAGGATGTTCCAGGATAGAGGGTCAATCTGGATTGGCCTCTCTAAAGCGATTTATTGGGCCTCGGCCGCCTATTTTTGTGAAAGCCTAGTTGGCTTCAACCTTGGCCTCCAAGGCCAGGGTGGGCCAAAATTGTCTTTCCCTCATTTGTAAAGAACTCTCCTGTGCTTACTTTGTAACGCTTGAGAGAACATGAAGAATGTTTAATGAAATATGTATAATTCTTAGTGGATATTCATGATAAATACCACTCCTGCGTTCAAATATGCATAAAGGCTTAGAAATCAATAAAAACACAAGGTTTAACACATGCATATGCCAAGCACTAGCATGAATGCAACACTCAAACGCATTGAGCTAAAAACCAAAATCTATCTATTTTTATAGTTAAATACCATCATAATATACATTTTATGAATATCTAGACGTGGAAAAATTAAATCCAATTATATCATTAAAATATAAAAATCAATGGCTTAAGGGTAAATTTGGTATACAAACTTGCAAGGATTTGAGTCATGCTAAAGTTGAAAATTCTCTTCAAAATTGATATTTGTGAAAGATATAGTTGAAATGTTGTTATTTCTTGTCATTTTTGTTTCAAAATTTTGTTTTTGTTTTTAAAATTTGACTAAGAATTTAAGTGTGTATTCAAGAAACATGAAAACTATAATATGAAAGTTATGATAAAAGTATAAATTTCAAAAACTAAAAACTAAAAACAAAATCGTTACCAAACAATAATTTAATTGTTTGATTTTAAAACCATAATATGGATTGTTCGGGGCACTGAGTTGAGTTAATATGTCCCTAGAGATAAGAAGTTTGTGTTTGGGGTGCGTAGTTATTTAGTCTGAGTTATAAAGTTTGTGTTTAGGTACAAAGTTGAGTTATTATGTCAATGGTATATTATATAGGTTTTTTTTTTTTTTTTTTTTTTTTTTTTTAACTTAAAAGAAGTATAGTTTTCTACTAGCTATTTATTTTTCCTTAAACTTTTTATTCAATCATTCTCAATTCCACACATATTTTTCCTAATTTTTTACACTTAATTGAAATTCCAGCTTAAAAATTTCACGTAGATTTTACAATTTTTTGCATGTAACCTATAACATCTCAAGTTTTCAGCACCTTAAAATTTAATTATCTTAATAGAAATTATATAAATAAAAAAAAGTATTAAACTATTTATAAATATAGAAAATTTTTACTGTCTATTCGTGATAGACTGCGATAAAATTCTATCTTTTGAACGATAGACAGAAATAGTTTGACTCATTTTTCTATATTTGAAAATAGCCCTTATCTTAAATTGATTGAATTTATGACTCTTTAATTTTGGTTTTAGAGCCAAAGTTAGAGAAGATAATTAATTTAAAAATTGAGTTGATGAGAAAATTGGATTTAATTCAAATCGAGAGAATTGGGGTTTATTTTAGTTTTTCTAATTTAATTAGAATATGGATGTCTAATTTAATTAGATTGTGGATTTTCTAAATTAAATATGGATGCCTAATTTAATTAGATTATGGATTTTCTAATTTAATTAGAATATGGATTTCAAAATTAATTAGATTATGAAATTTCTAATTTAATTAGAATATGAATTCTTAAATTAATTAGATTATGGATTTTTTAATTATTTAAAATGTGGATTTCTTAATTAAATTATGTCATATTCAAAAAAGAAATCTAATCTATCTACTGCTTTAATTAATCGACTATTTCAGTTATGGGATCCCAAATAATTCAGGATTAAGATAATTTTTCCTCTATAAATACAACCGTTCACTTTATTCTAAACCACCCACTTCATTCCAAACTATTCATTTAATTCCAAAGGGAGGTCAATTAGAGAAAAGTCCCTTAGAACTTTCACATTTTTTTAACCATACTCTTGCTCTCCTTTTTGCAGTGAAGAAGTTCCTTCTAGAAACTTCTAAAGACATTTAGAGGTTGTTTGAGGTGTTGAGTTGAGATATGATGTTTGTGGAGTTTATATGACTGTGCAGTTCATATATCTGTGTTTTAGATATTTGGGGTGCTAAGTTCATATGTTAGGAGTATCTAGTGCAGTTTTTTTACATAAATAATTTGTTTTTATGATGATTATTTTTGTTTGGAAACTTTTTTATTCAATAATTTTACATATATTTTTTAATAAACTATAGATTGCACTTCATTTTATAATTTTTTAAGCACACATGTATTGTTGGAAGTTTTGGGAAATTGAGTTTAAGTTTACTTTTGGATCATGCATTTTAATTTTTTTTCTTTAATTTAAGCAACCATTTTACGAATTTGTACATGTGACATTTCTAGTTAAGTCGTTTTTATTTTAACACTTTTGATAAAACCTTTTAAAATAAAAACACTCATGTTTCTAACAATTTTTTCTCAAAAGTACGATGAGTACGATGATAGTAGCATGTGATTGATATATTATGTGTGAGACTTTGAGACATGTACTATAATTTATGTTGAAATTTACTGAAAGCATGTTATATTAAGAAGTGATGATTGCCCTCCTAACACTACTATGTTATTGGACACCGATGAATTTTCAACTATGTTACCGGAAGCCTACGAGTTTCCTATTGTGTTCCCAAAAACTAACAGGTTCTCTACTATGTTACTGAGTGCCAACGGGTGCCCTACTATGTTTGTGAGCCTTCGGGCCACCAGATGTGTGTTAGGTTGGGTTAAATCGCTCACTAGATGGTCATCCAAGATTAGTTGATGTATGCATGTCCCACTAGTATGTTGTATTATTGGACATAAATATTAATGTATAGCTTGACCCTGGTAGTGGGGTTACTTACTGAGTATTTTTATGCTCACCATTTTACTTATATTTTCAAGTAAGGAAAGGATGCACTGGCGCATGACAAAAAGAATCTGTGATAGTGCCATGGGACCAAAAGTAGCTTTTGCATAGTTTTCATGTGTTAATGCCAACATATGGTGTCTAAACCTCTTTTGGAACTAGCATTTTATTTATGTAATTTCAATGCACCAAAATTTATGTTTTAACTGTTTTGTAGTAGAGGTACTCTTAATAGAAGTTTTGAGTTTTTGAACTGCGATCTTGAAAAGTTATTTATGTAATGAAATTTGTTTGTTTTTGTTTATACTTGCTAAAGTGTTTTGCTTTATAGTTATGCATGCATGAAGTAACATCCTATTAGTAAGTCTTAAAGAGTCAGATCGTTACAATTAGTTGGCGGAAGAAAAAGAATAAGGATAGTGCTAGGTCTTCTCATGCTTAGTCGAATGTTGATACACGAAATTTTACCCAAGATGAGGTTTAGTTGAACCGTCCTGTTCGAGGTCTCCACTCTCCTGGTGAGGGCTTGCACTGATCCACCCACCTTGAGAGCATTCCCGTCTCCCAAGAGGCTAGCGGGGGCCTTAGCTCTTCTACTGCCATTAAAGTCTTTGCTCTTCTTGAGGATTTTGCTAGATCTAACCAAGTCGACCTCTTATCTCGTAGTTTCCAACTGTGGCCAGGACTGGTCACTAAGGTTCTTACCTCGGCTCTTTATGGTCTTCAAGAGGTGATTTAATATTTTATTTTATATATACTTTTTATTCTTTATTTTTGTGGTCGGGTCGACCTCAAGTTGGCTCTGGTCTCTAAGATCAAGCTTAATGTTCTAAGTTTGTTTTTTTTATTAACTTTTAATGTGTCTTTTATAGCTTTGTACCAAGGTTTTTGTTTCAAGCTTGAGCTTGATTGACCACATCAACTCCTTGCAACAGGATCGTGTGGAACTGGTCCAACCTCGAGCCAACCTAACTCGAACTCAGCAGAATCTTGAGGAAGTGAGAGATGAACTCTACACCCACAAAATTAATTTTCAATTAGTGAGGCCAAAGGATACCTTGAATATGCTGACCACCTAGCTAATCATTCGAGAAAACAGAGAGGTATACTAAAATGCAAAATGATGTTATGGAACAAGGACTTACCTAGTGGTGTAAGAAATCCTCTCGTTAATATCCTGGTCAAAACTATAACATGTCCAGTCCATATGAAGCTACAGTAAAATGATGTTGTCTCCAAGAGGTTGAGTCTGAACTTGAACGAGTAGCTTTATCCAAGCGAAAAGGTATTGGAGTCCTTGATCATCGTTCTTGGATTTACAATAAACGTTGACTGGTATGCCAATTCAATTTCGTTGACTATTGTGACTGTAGTTTCTGGCAGAATTAAGAATGCTCCTTGAATCGCATGTAGTCTTGTGAAAAATAAGATTAACAAAGATAATGCAAGTGCTGGAGTGTTGGGGTTGGTACCCTAAATCTCTTGAAGTCTTGTAATTTGTAATGTGTACATGAAAATTCATTTATTCAATAAAATAAGTTGTATTTTATTTGACAATTAGATCGCTTTAACTGAATCCAATAAACTAAGATCCTAGGTTATATAATGTAACTTAACAGTATGTAGTAGACATACAATTGGATTTTGTTCAAGTAATAGGCTAGCAACTTAGTAACTCTAAAAAATACAAAATATTTATAGGCTAGGAACTTAGTAACTCTAAAAAAATACAAAATCAAATCAAATAAATACATATATTGAAACATTTGACAAATTTAACTTAATTTAGTTGTTACTTGACAAAAATCACACATAACTCATTCAAATTGAAGAAACTACAAATTTAACTTTCATACATGTTAAATTTTTACATGAAACATCATCTTAATTTGATGGTTTCAATCCAATTTGAAGTTTCCAACAATGAGTTTAATCTACACAATTAAATCCAATTTTTATGTTTCAAATATTCACGAAAATCTCACTTTTTCTTTCACTATAAATATCCAACAATCCCTCACATGAAAAAAAGTGAGAAAAATCGAACAAAACTGTTGAGAGCGAATAGACAAGCTATGCATCAGGAGAGGTGTCTTCTGGACTTGAACCTTCCTTAGTGAATATCCATCAAATTTACTGAAGAAATAGTGAGACCAAGCTCTAGAACTATCTTTCTCATTGGTGAATTGAGACAATAGATATCACACACAACTCATCTTGTATCTTTGAGTTCTATACGTTTGTGTCCATTTTGGTCCTGGACAAAATCCTAAATTCATGAGAGCTTTAGAGAACATAAGTCATTTGAAAAGTTCTCATAGAAGCGACCCCACTTCTACTCTCACATAGATAATATTGATTAAGAGTATTCTGTCATTACTCCTCTTATAAAAAAAGATATCTATATGACCTTAACATCAACAGACCACACACTCTACAACATCATAGAAATGAGAAGAAACTACAAGGTCCTTAGTGTGTCAACTATGAGTTATCCAGCTAGTTTGCCTATTGAACTTATATCTTGGGATCTCCAGTCAACTAGGTTAGGTTACCACTAGATAACTTATTTCATAGGCTTTAGCCCCATTTCCCTCGATGTATATGCAACTTGCTCTCTTGACAATCCTTTTCGTCAAAGGATCTGCAATATTCTCTTTTGATTTTACATAATCAATGGAAATTATTCCATTAGAGAGCAATTGCCTTATCGTATTATGTTTGCGTCTAATATCTCGTGACTTGCCATTGTGGACATTATTCTTGGCTCTCATAGAAGCCACTAAATTGTCACAGTAAATACATATTGCACTTACAGGCTTTGGCCACAATGGAATATCTTCAAGAAAATTCCGAAGTCATTCAGCTTCTTCTTCTGCTTTATCAAGAGCTATAAACTCTGATTCCATAGTAGAACGTGCTATACACGTTTGTTTTGAAGATTTCTATGATACAGCTGCTCCACCTAAGGTAAAAATATACCCATTGGTTGATTTAGTCTCCATGCTATTAGAAATCTAATTAGCATCACTAAATCCTTCCAATACATGTGGATACCTTGTATCAGAAATCTTAGAACTTTGACTAGAGTATTCTAACGATCATGCCTTGGATTGCTGGTGTATCTTGCTAACCTTCCTACTGAATAGGCAATATCAGGTCTTGTACAATTCATTATGTACATTAAGCTGCCAATAACTCTAGAATATTCTAGAGAAGACACACCTTCATCATTGTTTTTCTTCAACTTACAATTTGGATCAAATGGAGTAACAATCGGCTTACTCTCAAAATGATCAAATTTTCTCAACACTTTCTCTATATGGTAAGATTGAGAAAGTATGTATCCACTTGAATTTCTTGTTATTCGAATTCCAAGGATAACATCAGCAAGACCAAGGTCTTTCATATCAAAGTTAGATTTCAACATCCTTTTAGTGGAATCAATGACACTTCTATTTGTGCTCATTATTAACACATCATCCATATACAATCAAACAATGACATACTCTTTATCTATGGTTTTAACATAAACACATTTATCACACTCATTTATCTATAATCCATTTGATAACATAGTGTGATCAAACTTTTCATGTCATTGTTTGGGTGCTTGTTTCAACCCATAAAGAGACTTGACAAGTTTACAAACTTTGTCTTCTAGTCCTTTAACAATAAACCCTTCAGGTTGTTCCATATAAATTTCTTCATTTAAATCTCCATTAAAGAATGCAGTTTTTACATCCATTTGGTGTATTTCTAAATTTTGTAAAGCTGCTATTGCAATTAACATCCTTATAGATGTTATTCTCGTCACTGGAGAATATGTATCAAAGAAATCTAGCCCTTCCTTTTGGCGAAAGCCTTTAGCTACTAAGTTGGCTTTATACTTATCAATAGTGCCATCAGCCTCTAGCTTTCTCTTAAAAATCCATTTACTCCCAATTGATTTACTTTCAGGAGATAAATCAACCAATACCCAGGTATTGTTCTGTAAAATAAATTCTAGCTCACTATTGATAGCTTCTTTCCAATAAGGTGCATCAGAAGATGATACAGCTTCTTGAAAAGTTTGAGGCTCACCTTCTATCATATAAGTTATGAATTTAGGTCCAAAAGAAGTAGCTTTCTTAGCTCTTTTGCTTCTTATAGGTCCAGATTTAGTATTCTGATCGTCTTGACCTTTCAAAGAGCTAGCCTCGTTAATTCTTTTGGCATCAATAATTTTGTGTCTTTCCTCATTTAAAGGAAATATATCCTCAAAGAATTCAACTTCAATAGATTCCATGATGGTATTGTTATTAATATAAGATACTTTTGATTTAATCACCATAAATCTATAAGCAGCACTATGCATTGCATAGCCTATAAAGACGCAATCAATTGACTTAGGTCCAAGTTTGGTCCTTTTTGGTAAAGGAACTTGTACTTTTGCCAAACACCCCCACACTTTCAGCATTTTATATGAGAGCAACTTTCCATTTCACACTTCATAAGGTGACTTATTAGTCTTCTTATGTGGAATTTTATTTAGTAAAAATTTGCTGTCAGCAAACCTTCCCCCCACAAATTATGAGATAAACCTAAACTATTTAACATGCAATTAACCATGTCTTTAAAAGTTCGTTCTTTCTTTCAGCTACACCATTTTGTTGTGTTGTATAAAGTGTTGTAGTTTGATGGATTATACCATTAACTTCACATAAATCATAAAGTGATGATGATTCATCTTTACCACCTCTATCTGATCTAAGCACCTTAATTTTCTTCTCAAGTTGATTTTCAACTTCTGCCTCATATGTTTTAAAAATATTAAAGGTCTCATCTTTACTATGTAATAAATACACATAGCAATATTTACTACAATCATCAATGAATGTGACAAAATATCTCTTACCACCTCTTGTGGGAGTATTTTTCATGTCACATACATCACTGTGGATTAAATCAAGTAACTCATTACTTCTTTCCACAGGTGAAAATGACTTTCTAGTAAACTTTGATTCAACACAAACTTCACATTTGTGTCTATTATCAATGTTAAAATTCGGCAGTAGTTCTAAACTTACCATTCTATTTAAAGAACAATAATTGACATGCCCCAATCTAAAATGCCACACATCACAGAGGATAAGTATTTTTTCGAAAGTCCATTTCAGTAGGACCTTCCCTTTACCTTCCACAGAGGCAGTTGAAGCATTTCCAATGTACAGCTTATCGCTGCCATCTAGCTTCTCATATGTAATGAACAATGACTTGTCCTTACAAATGTGCCTAGTAGCACTAGTATCAATCCACCAACCTTTGTTGTCTGAAGCCATATTTACCTAAAAAATGACGGCGACCATATCGTCATTTTCCGTGACATTGGCTTGATTGTTGAAACTTTGACCCTTTTTGTGTTTGCAAATTGCAGCGATATGATCATTCTTACCACAAACCCAACAATTTCCTCGAATGCGCTTGGTTGCATCATTCCTTGACCCATGATTTACATTTTTCTTCTTAAAATTCTGCTTCTTAGGTTTATGTATTGAAGCTTCAGCAACATGAGCTTTGACTTCAACTTCCAGTGGAGTTTTATCTCCCTTTCTGTTATCCTCTTCTATATGGAGTTTCACCTCAAGGTTCTCAATGGATAACTCATTTCGTTTGTGCTTGAGATAACATTTGAAGTCCTTCCAAGAATGAGGCAACTTCTCAATCACAGCAGCAACTTGGAATGGAGCACTGATGTTCAATCCTTCACTTTGTAAATCACTAATGATAATTTGCAATTCTTCCATCTGATTGACTACCACCTTGGTATCAATCATCTTGTAATCTAAAAATTTTCCTACAAGGAATTTCTTGGTACCAACATCTTCCAACTTGTACTTCTTGTCTAATGCCTCTCACAATAATTTTGATGTATTGTAGGCATTGCAATAGGTGTTATACAAAGTGTCCTCAAGACAACTAAGTATATAATTACAACACAGGAAGTTTGAATGTATCCATGCTTGCTTCGTGGCTTCCGTTTTAGGAGTTACAGCTTCTGGTGGGGTAACTGGGCAATCATGGTGAGGTAGAAGATCATCTTCTGTTGCCATCTTTTGAAATTGTCTCCTTTGAACTTCTCCAGTTTTTCAGCATGGGGTTTGACAATGGACTATCCCATCATGGAAGAAGTAGCAACATTGGTGGAAGTGTTTGCAACCATCAGTTAAGATATATTAACTGTCTTCAGATTGTTGGGGGACATGATATATATGAACTGAATACACTAACAAACTAATTACAACTCAACTAGAAACAATCAATATATGATATTCAACCAACAAGATGGTGTAACACGACTTAGATATGATAATAACCAAAGATTTGGAAGAACCTCAAAACCTTTGTAGACCCAAAATGTAGTCGAGGCACACTTCTGATAAGTGTTATCTTGAAGACAATTATTCGTTCTGCACCGGATGTAAGCAGACTACAATGATCGTCTCAGTAGGAAACAACAACTAGCTTTAGTAGAACTACAACCTCGAACTACTCGGATTTGACATAACTCTTGGATACTTGCTCTCAACTCAACACAAGATGAAAAGAAAGAAATATAGAAAAAAAAATGAGAGAATTCTTCAATTTGAAGTGGGATACTACAAATGAAGAAACAAGTTGCTATTTATAGGCTAGCAACTTAGTAACTCTAAAAAATACAAAATAAAATCAAATAAATACAAATGTTGAAATATTTGACAAGTTTAACTTAATTTAGTTGTTACTTGACAAAAATCACACATAACTCATTCAAATTGAAGAAACTACAAATTTAACTTTCATACATGTTAAATTTGTTCATGAAACATCATCTTAATTTGATGGTTTCAATCCAATTTGAACTTTCCAACAATGAGTTTAATCTACAATTAAATCTAATTTTTATGTTTCAAATATTCACCAAAATCTCACTTTTTCTTTCACTATAAGTATCCAACACTTTAATCTCGTTCTTAATCGATACACTTAAGATAAAGGTGACCCGCTCTAATACCAAGTGAAAAGATGAAATGACTCGCCACTCAAACAACAGATGTTAAACTAAATGTTTTGGCTCGTTCTATAACAACAAGATAATATCAGATAAAGAATTAATAAGTAACACACAAGGATTGGTAACTCAGTTCGATGATAAGCACCTATGTTTGGGGGGTAGTGTGCCCAGAAAAGATGATCTACTAATATTAAAGAGTCAAGCGTTTACACGTTGTACTTATCTGAGAAGTAACAACTTTTACAGAGACTCACATAGAGCCAAACTCACAGATCACCTAGGCTCCCCCTAGATGTGAGACTCCCTCATTGTGGAAACATAACACAACTAACGTCAAAACCTAAATTAAACCAACAAAATTAAACTAACTAAATGAAAATAACTCTATATCAAAACGAAACAAAAATACAAATAACATTTACCATACTAGAAGAAACAACTTCAAGTAAAATACAATTAAAGTCAGAATATATCACCTGTATAAATATTCTTTAAATAAAGTATATTGGTCGATTGATATAACAAATATAAAGTCAATTGACTAATATACAAAAATATAGAGTATATTAGATCTACCTGCTGATACACAAACGAGGGTAAAATCGAAATATTAAAAAACCATAAAGCAGGTCTAAATTTTATGCTATATTTGCAATTTTAGAAAACCATTGGTAAATTTGCAAACATGCTTATATTTTTTTTGCTACTCATTGTAATTTTCCTATTTAAAAACTTATTTTTATTTTTAGAATTTGAATAAGATTCAACTCTTTTATTTAAGTAACATGCAAACCCATGGTAAGAAATTGAGAAGAAATATGCTTAATTTTTTTTTAAAAAAATTATGTAGTTACCAAACGGACCTAAACTATTACATCATTTAAGTTCATAGGCTACATTTTTTAAAAAAAAAAATAAAAAATAAAAATAGAAATAAAGCGTGTATATCATAATTTATCTATTGAATTTATGCATTTATTTGAGATCTCTATTCACTTTCACACGGTTTATTAATGAACAGTACCAAATTAAATTTGTTTATTTAATATAAGGTGGTTTATCTTTTAAATTAAATAATGAAAAAAATATATTCTATCTCAATATATATATATATATATATATATATATATATATATATATATATATATATATTTAATTGTATTTGGAAATGAAATATTTTTTCTTTGGTCGGTCATGATGTCTTCACACACAACCCATATAAAACTTGTTTCCTTTATTTTTTAATACATAATAATTTGTTTAGTAGTAGAAATTAGATAATGATAGAAATATCAATTTAATATACATGAAAATTAAATTTAAAATTAAAATTTGTCCCTAATCATTTATATATTTTTCGCACGGCTTAAGAGGACAAAATGATGGGTACCCTATAATATTTTGTTTATATAGTTTAAGGATTTCTTGAAGTTTATATTAAAATAATGAAGAAATGTCTTTCATTATATTTAGAAATGAAAAACTTTTCCGTTTTTCACATGTCTAATATGTAGCTGTCAAATTTTGTTTATTTAAGTTAATATGTTCTTGTAATTTAAAGTAAATCAACAAAATAGTTGATACATCTAGTGGATGAATAAAAGAAAGACATTAGGGTTCCATAAATTTTAAACAACATATTAAAAACAAACTCTAGTTAGAACTTTTTTGACATAAACTTAGCAAATTCTTTCTTTTGGCTATGCCATAAGTAATTGTTCGCACGAGGTTTCCAAATAAACGTGTTTCATAGAGTTGAACCTGTGTTTATGTAGATTTGATGCGGATGTGGTTCGATTTCTAGTACTTGATCCTCTGATTCTCTCTCAATTAACACATGCGCTTGATGTATAGAAGCGGAGCGTGGATATTCTTGAAGTTGAACTTCAGTCTTCAAGCGTGATTCAACTTTAGGAATTAGGGTTGTAGGGAGAATTCTCTTAGACTCTCTAAGTGTAATTTTTTTTTAACCTTTCAAATGAATGAGAACTTCTCTATTTATAGAGTTTTCAGGTGGACTTTGCGAGCTTGGGCTTGGCTGGTCCATGAACCTGAGTCAATGAAGACAAAAACATGTGGCACCATCAGAATTGGCCAATTTACGTCTACAATTTTAATTTAGGACACATGTAACTTTTAATTAGTCCCAAATTTAATTATTTCTAATTTCACCATTAATTTGAGAAATGATGTGGCAATTTGTGATTAGTCCAAAATTTTTCATTCAAGAGTAATTTTAGAAGATCTTTTGTTATGGTTATAGGATGAAACACTAACGAGTCTAAATTTTCATTGTGTCACATCACTCGACAATTAACAAAAAAATTTGGTCTTTTTGTTGAGCTCAAACTAAGCAATTAACAAAATTAGGAAACACAATAATTTACATGGAAATTTTCAAAACCGAAGAAAAATCATGACCCTGCCAAAAAGAAACCTACTATGTGAAAAATTATTACAATCATAGAAAATTCTCTCCCAAATTCCAATTACAAAAACACTCTCATACATTTGATTATTCAATAATTGATCGTTGATTCCCCATAGAAAGCTCCAAACAACAATAGAGGGCAAACTAGTAATCTCCTCCCATTCATTTGCATCCCATTCATGACTATAAAAACACACACCAATAAGTCCTCTCCCTCCAAAATTGTCTATCAATCATCCCCAAACTTCATACTAACCAATGGCTAAGTCTCTTTTCCTAGTAGCTTCTCTCCTCGTCTTCCTAGTCGCAGTAGTAGAACCACGAATCGCTTCAAGAAATCGCTCGGAGTCAGAGGTAAACAAGTTCTTACCAATAGAGAATATATCAGATCCATACTTTCAAAACCTTGGAGAGTGGGGAGTAGATGAACACAATAAAGAAGCCAAAAGTGATCTCAAGTTCCAGGAAGTATATAGTGGTACTTATGAACATAGAACAGGCTTAAATTACAACCTCCATTTAAGAGCCTTAGATGGGGTAGTAAGTGGCAACTATGCAGCCCATGTCTATGTAACATTGCAAGGTAATTTGGATCTCATCCAATTCTATGCTATCCATTATGATGATCTTCAACAAGTCGACGACTCCTCTGCCCTTGTTTGAATGCCATAAGCTTCCTTACAATATGTGTATATCTAATAATTAAATAATGTTGTCTCTCTACTTCTACTTTTCTTTTTTTTCTTTTTTTTTTCCTTCCCATGTTATTGAATAATTAAAAAAATTATGGATAAATAATTAAGTACTCTCGAGAACTTGCTTAAGAATTGACACTATATAAGCATCTAGAGCAAACCTGTAATGCTATGGAATCAATCTTAAGACATGTTTAGGAGTGATTTTAAAATGAGTAAAATCACTTTTGTCATTTTTAAAATCACTATGAAATATGTTTTTAATCCTTCAAAACTAATTTTGATGATTGAAAATTGCATTTAAAAGTATAAAATTAAAAATTAAATTAATTTTGAGTGATTTTAAAAATGATAAAAGTAATTTTTACGATTTTAAAATCGCTCCTCTTATTATATATTTTCATGGCTTGGTTTAAATCCCTCGTTTAACTAGTTTTTTCTAAAACAAAATCTCTCATTTAAATACCATCTGTTATTTCTTTTAATATTTTTTTTAATTTAAAAAAGAAAAATATAAGAGAAAAAGGAATGAAAAGAAAAAGTGGGAAAGAAGTCAGCAAAATCAAAGCTCTACCTGCCCCCACTGCTCGTTACCCAGCATGATGTTCCTCATTTTTGCAGCCCTTAATCCGTGTTCTAGGGGTAAAAGTGTTAGGAAAATAGGGAATCAAACAGTGAATTTTGGGTTGAGGCGCGTTGACGCTATCTTTAGAGAAGACGTGTTCTCACTTGCACCGAGTAATTCAACACTCCACTTCCAGAATACAACACCCTTCAAGAACGCTTGTGTGGAACTGAGCGATCTTTCGAATTTCATTGGACTTGTAGCTCACAAAATCATTTTGGAATTGTATATGAAAACTAGAGATTTTTTTTCCTAAAAACTGTATATATCTCATGGAAGAAAGAAGACGATTAAAAAACTCTAACCACTTCCACATAGCGTTAAAGTATCTTTAGTGTTTGCTATTGCCTACCTAGATTAAAATAGTTTGCACTTCAAACACAAATTATTATATCCTACATATTATTATAACCCATGTACCATAATAACCAATTCAATGCCCTAAACACTCTCTAATTTAGTTATTTTAGCTAACTCAACTCAACCTAATAGTCAATTTAACTCAACCCAAGTTGGCAGACTAAACACCTTCTAAAGAATAATTTGATACAACTTCCAATATCATGAACTCAAAGTATCACTTGCCATTTTCTTTTAAGTACAACATATGTAGGATAAAAAAAATATAAACCTACAAACTCAAAGCATAGAAGTAATGTGAATGAGTGTGACTTACATTGGCCAAAGAAATTTGCATATAGAGAGAGAAATCCTCCCCTTTTCATGAAACAAAATTTATCATAACAAACAAACAATCCCAATTGCTTTCCTTAGAGGAAAAATCACAATTTGTGAAAGGTGAATTCCGTAATTTGCCCAAAACAAAAATATCATTACATGAAATATAATCCCAAGGCGTAACAGCAATACCAGCCACAAACTTATAGTAAATGACGAAACTACCCCTTCTATGAAAAAAAGGCAGTTTGAAAGCTTACACTAACAGCCACTCATTCTTCTGCTACCAAACAGAACATATTGGTCACAATCTGTCTCTCACTGTCATCTCCATTCTCACTCTCACTCCACTCTTTACTCTGCCATTAACCAATTTTCAGTTTCTTTTTTTTGATGTCTTCATGAACACCATGATTGTTTGCAGAGCTTTGCGGTTCAATTTGGGGCCGCCATTGCCGTTAACATCCAGCGTCTATGTCACACAAACGGAGTATTGCCAAACTTCCTCTTCCTCTCTTCCATTGCGCACTAAATGCGTCTCCCTTTCTGCTGCTGAAGGATTTGAGTGGAACTCGACCCAGTATTTTGCTAACGGCTGTAATTTGAAGAGGGGAAGTGGGGTTTACGGTGGTCGAGAAGATGGTGAAGAGGGTGAGGCAGAGAGGGAGAGAAATGTGCGTTGTGAAGTGGAAGTTGTGTCGTGGAGGGAGCGCCGGATTCGGGCTGATATTTTTGTTCATTCTGGGATTGAATCGGTTTGGAATGCTCTTACGGATTATGAGCGGCTTGCCGATTTCATACCCAATCTTGTTTCCAGGTAGTGTGGCTGATTTCTTTTTCTATGAAATGCTCGTTCGTTACGTGTTCTTGTTTTCATGTCTTTCGGGGAAATGTGTGAGAGAAGTAATAATTTTATAGCATACACGTCTGTAATCTGTTGTTATTGCAAGTTTTCATCAGGTGGTTACTCTGTTTGATTTTTGTGTCGGTTAATCTCTTTCTTAGAGAATTTGGGGCCTTGTGATCTTTGTTGTGCATAAATGTTATATTTCTTTGGTTAAGATGACAGTTTGTTAGGGACGAGGACCCTCCACATATCTCCACAATGGGACGATATTGTCCACTTTGGGTATAAACCCTCATGGCAGCTTTTGGTTTCACCTAGAAGTCCTCATTCCAATGGAGATAATTGTCTTCACTTTTGTTCGCACTCCTAACAAATCCATTTCACTCCCAACCATGAGAGCTTGCTCTAAATCCCAAGGCACCTCCTGTTCATCTTGGGTCACTTGACCACTCGAGCACGAGCACGGATCACACTTGCTCTTATAACTTAGATAGAATACGAACAAGGCTCACTAAATTTCTTTGTTCATTATCTGAGGATTACACCCACACAGCTAGGTTTAGATCAAGGCTCTGATACCAATTGTTAGGGACAACGACCCTCCACATATCTCTACAATGGTATGATATTGTCCACTTTGGGTATAAATCCTCATGGTTTTGCTTTTGGTTTCACCCGAAAGGCCTCATTTTAATGGAGATAATTGTCTTCACTTATATACCCATGATCACTTCCTTCCCTAACCAATGTGGGATTTTGTTCGCACTCCTAACAAAATTACCATGAAAAAAAAAAGTGCTAAGAACCTGGGTATCGTCTAAAACTAGACTAGGTTAGTTGATTGAGAGCTTTCTTTAACATTAACTACTTGGACTTCTGCATTAGTCATGGTCGTATTTCTAGCTGAATCAAGCTCTTGTCAAGACGTGGAGATGCAAGTTACATAGTTTTAGTAGTGTGCGGTGTTCGATTGACATGGTCCTGCGTACACTCGAGAGACATATCTTGGTTCGTTATATTGCCTGAGCAACATGTCACTTTGGTTGGCATATCAGGATCATGTGAACTAGTAAGGTGGTTGTCTGTCATGTGGATCATTGTATCGAGTAGAGAGCCAGGTTGAGCCCATCAGTTGTTATATTACAAGGTTATTAGAACACTAAGGAACCTTTATATTATATTGCCGGTTATTTATATTTCTACATTCCAGAATTGTTACATAATGAATCAAATGTTTGTGTCGCGACAACCGTTATTAATGGAACAAGAAAGAAAGAATGGTTATATCTGTAGGTGTTACTATAATTTACCTTGAATTATGTATGCTTTTCTACAGATAACCCAACTGCTGAGTATAATTTTGCTTCCGAGCCATTTTACATGATAGTTTGACTTTCAACAACCCATATATTTCCTAAAGATCTTGTTCTAGCTGTTGAAATTTCTTACAACGTTTTCTTTATCTCTGCCGTATAAGTGGATTGGTCATTATGTTCTGTGATTCTGTCCAGTGGAAGAATTCCTTGTCCACATCCTGGGCGGATATGGTTGGAACAAAGAGGTCTGCAACGGGCATTGTATTGGCATATTGAAGCTCGAGTTGTCTTGGATCTTCAAGAGCTTCTAAATTCGGTGAGAAAAACCTTAGTTATCTGTTTATATGATCTGTTTTATCCTGATTGGTTTCTTTATTAACCGTGTCAATCTTTTTTGCATATAGCTATCTAATTAGCATCATAGTAGCATACACACTGTAAAATATCTATTTGCTTGTTCTGCATTACCTCTGTTGCTATTGAGACCATGCTATCTTCTAACCCTAGTGAATTATTGGTCTTAGGATGGTAGTCGTGAACTCCATTTTTCCATGGTTGATGGGGACTTCAAAAAGTTTGAAGGCAAATGGTCCATAAAAGCTGGTACAAGGTAAAATTTTGTCTATTTGTTCTTTGACACTAATTTAAAAAATTTAAGAATATTAAAATACAGCAATTTTTATGTCATTAATGGACACTAGCTTAGAAGGTTAAATTACTATTTAGTCTTGTGGTCTGCGTGCCATTTGAATTTGGTGTCAATGGTTGATTTCAATATAATGCTTATTAGTGATTGGAAGGTGCTACTTTTGTAGTTTGTTGGGTGGGGGTTCCCTCTTCCCTGGCTCTTAGGTTGTCTTGTTTTGTTTTCAATACAAAGATCATTTCTCATGAAACAAAGAAAATTTGGTCTCAATGATTTTAAAAGTTCCATTTTAGTCCTTATAATTTTGTAATCTCCTAACACATTCTTTTCATTACCAAACTCAAGCGGTTGGGCCTAAAATGGTGATTTAACAGGCTTATTTATACATGGACATATGTAGATGTTAATATCTTCTCGTGTGTGCTACTGTGTCTGCCGGAGTGTTTTTATTTATTTATTTTTATTTTTTAAAGATGCCTCCTTAGTCCTTTGCACACTGGAAGAGAGGAGTGCAAACTTTTGGGTTGGCTTTTATCCAAGTTGGATATCCTCTGCTTTAATTGAGGATTTTGGTTGTACCTAACGTTTGGTGCTTTTAATGTAATTTTCTTTCTCAGAAAAAAAAAATTATATACATAATGAAAAATTCCTGTATTTATACTTGGTTAGCACAACTTCATACTTCATTTTTTTTATTTTTCTCCCAACGGTTTATTGCTATCTGGTATTTTCCTACCATAATACTAGTCAAGTCACCCAATATGATCACAATTTGCTTCACTTACAGTCTAAACGATTGTATATGTTGTTGAATTCTTCTCAAGTTATATGTCAGTGTGTTGTCCTTTTTACTTTCTAATATGCATGGCTATCACTGTTATTTTTTGTAGGTCATCTCCAACAATGCTGTCATATGAAGTTAATGTGATACCAAGATTCAATTTTCCTGCCATTCTTCTAGAAAGAATAATTAGATCAGACCTTCCGGTGAATCTTCGGGCCTTGGCCTGTAGAGCCGAAGAGAAACCTGAAGGGGGTCAAAGAGTAGGACACACTAAAGACTCCAAGTCCGTGGTTCTCTCTAATACACTTAATGGTGCTACATATGAAAAGAATGAAATAGTACAGGAAAATTCTAGAGGGAGTAATTCTAATTCCAATTTAGGACCCTTGCCCTCTTTATCTAATGAATTGAATACCAATTGGGGAGTTTTTGGAAAAGTTTTCCGACTTGACAAGCGTTGCATGGTTGATGAAGTTCATCTTCGCAGATTTGATGGTTTGTTGGTAAGTGAATCAACCCTAGCATGTTTGACTTATGAGGATAATTTATGAGGTTTAACGTTTCGTTATGAGTGTCCCTTTAATTGGACTTTTCGTAATCATCAACTGGGTCTTATCCTTGGATAAGAGTCATTTCTTGTAGGTAGTTGAAGACTCCTTTTTGCAGGATTATTTTTCGTATGCCCGAGTACATTCTTTCATTTTTATCAATGAAAAGTCAGTTTGATATATAAATATACCCGCACACATATATATATAAAACTGAGTTTGATATTTAAAAAAAAAAAAGTTCCAGGAATAATTTATGATCCTCTCTGCAGAAAGATTTTCTTATGAATCCCCTATTTCTTCATAATGGTTGTACTCTAAAATAGTAAAATGTAATGGTATCTACAGATGACATCATTTTAGATTCATCATCAGAGCCATTAGAGTAGTAGAAATAAATAACTCTTAACAGTTTTTCAATGGACATAATCCAATTTTGTAAGTCTGGCTCTGTAATGTTCAAAATTTCTTATAAGATGAATTTTACTGAAGGAAAATGGAGGTGTCCATCGTTGTGTGGTAGCTAGCATAACAGTGAAAGCTCCTGTTCGTGAAGTCTGGAATGTTCTGACTGCTTATGAAAGTCTTCCCGAGTAAGTTATCTTTGCCTCTTTTCTTCAATTTCTACTTTTAGCTTCTTTTTTAAAAAAGGAAAAAAAAAAAGAGAGAGAGAGAGAGAAAAACTCTTTTTGATTGGCTAATCTTTTCAAGAGTTTCTAATGCTCTTGTTCAGACTTTGTCAAATCATCAAAACAATTTTTAGTGACTTCTCAAACGAAAATGCAAAAACATGATTTAACTTAGCATTAATTTAACATAACAGCTAGAATTGGGAACAAGAATCTGATGAAGATATAATGCTTCTTCTTCCTCAACCCAGGTTGTGTCTGTTAGTTAACCCAAGTTTGGATTTTAGGGTATCAAACTTGTATCCTGATAGGGCCTCGGTAAAGACTGTTTGTACTTTAGTTGGAACATGAACAAGCCTCCTCCTGCACCTTTATGAATGATTGCCAATCGTCACATGCTAGGTATTATTTAACAATCTGATGCACTTCCTTGCAAGGTAGCTTGATTAACAAAGGATAATCTTGACTTTCAAAAGGTATTTTTAGTTTTGAAGATCCTTCTTAACCATATCCCCTTGCCAATACCTTGTGCCCATTTTGCACTGCTTGAGACTACCAACTCTTTTCTTGCTTTGTGACAAGATTTCTCATACGTAAGTGCAATATTCAGAAGTAGATCTTCTGCTAGTACTTGATTCGGTCCAATTTACATAGGTAAAAGACTCAAATTGCAATTTCTCATTTGATTTCTGCTTAAAGTAGAGTCCTCATTGTGTTTGTTTTAAGTATCTTTAGAGTTTTTATATAGCTTGAAGGTGTGTGATACTGAAATCATTATAAATTGGCTTAATGCTCTTAAGTCTTGAGGAAAATCGATGTCTGGTTTGGTGTGGGACACAAACAAATGAGTTTTTCCACAAGGCATTTCTATCAGTTTCTATAAACCACTGTGCTTGGTTGCTGACTATTATATTTGTCTCCATTGGTTTGTCGTTAGGTTGGCTAGCTGTCGCACCTCTTTCTTTGGGAAGATTGAGAATTTATTTCCTTTGGGATATGCTTATTCCTTTCTTAGGTCTATCAACTTTCATTTGCAGCAATTATTTAAGAGTTCTCAAATCTTTGATTCCAAAATTTGTAGCCATATATCTTTGAGTGTTGAACTCTCTCTCGCGATGTCTTGTAAAAATAGTGTCATCAACATACACAGTAGTAACAATTATCGTAGTTTGGGGGAGAATATAAACATTAACATAGCATGATAACTCTGACATTAAGTGAAGCCCTGAATTTTTATAGCTTTACTGGAATGTTTGAACCCACTTTTGGGATATTATGTGGCCATAAAGAGATTTGTGGAGCTACTGATTTTACCCTTACTTTCACTTACCTCTAATTCTATGTGTACCAATGCAATCCTCATCTAATGTTAAAAGAGATGTTAAAAGAGATAAAAGGGACATGAATAGTATTTAGTTATGCTGCAAGAGCAAACATTTCTAGGTACTCAATCCCATCCACTATAAATCCCTAGGCGACTGTCAGGCCTTTCTTTTCTTCAGGAAGATTACTATACTCTTTTGCCCGTTCTTTTCAAGAGCTATTATTTCTTCCTACATGGGTTTATTCTATTTTGGGTGCTGGAGAGTCGTGGATATTATTAGGATTTTGAGTGTCTTCAAGGTTGGTAAATTGCAATTTTGCATTCAAGGACTTGAGGAAACCTGATGTGTACTTACCTGATGTTCAGCACCTATTGTTATGCTTATCGGAAGTTTGGCTGTGCTCATTTGGAGTATTATTTTCCTTCATTCCTCGGTGCATAATAGTGCCATTTCGAGCTTTTATATTTTTCATAGAAGGTGGTTTGTCATTTTCTGGTTTTATTGCTTATAGGGTACTTCCAAATATTTTTTGGATTTGATAATCTTCTTATTAATTAAATTAATTGATTGCAGAGTAGTTCCGAATCTAGCAATCAGCAAGATACTGTCAAGAGATAGTAACAAAGTTCGCATTCTTCAGGTAAAATCAGAATGTCAATCGCAATTCAGATGAACCTCCTTTTAGCAGTTCTTATCTATCTTAAAAATATACATGATTTGATGTGTGATAACTATATACATGTTGCATTTGTCTAGTGAGTCATGAGTAGGTTTGGTTCTTGTAGGCAGGTCATATACAGCTTTTTGGCTATGGAAATTAAATGAAAATGATTTTAAAAGAAAAATAATTGGGGGAAGGAATGCTCAACGGGAAGCTCAAAAACCTGCAATGCAGAATCAGAAAAATAATAACAAAGTATAGAGTCACAGGTTCCAATATGCATTACGTGTAATATCATTGTCTAAATTATGAGAATACTAGGATGAGTTAAGATTAATAATATACCAGATGAACTAGATGAACTAGATTTGAGGCTCTCTTGGCACTCAGTGCTACTGTAAATATCTGATGCAATGTTACTTGATGTGATTACTACCTTTTCCATTTTACATGCGCTATGCATGTAGGTAGGAATGCTACAACAGTTAGCTTATTGAGGGAATTATTATGATTCCCTAACCAATAGCTACAAACAGTTTAATTTAGTTTGCTAAGGCTGTTTGTTGATTGGGAATCAGTTAAATAATGAAACTAAGTAGAGTCTCGACAAAAATTGTACTTGATAACTATCAATAGAATGTGTTCTTAAAACGTAAATTCTAAGAGTTACTTGCATTGTTAACAGCAGTATCATGCTAATTCCCAAAAAACTTTACTATGTACAGGAAGGATGCAAGGGTCTACTGTATATGGTTCTGCATGCCCGTGTAGTTTTGGATTTGTGTGAACAGCTTGAACAGGAGATTAGCTTTGAACAGGTTGAAGGAGACTTTGACTCTCTTAGCGGAAAATGGCATTTTGAGCAGTTAGGAAATCATCATACCCTTTTGAAATACTCGGTGGAGTCGAGAATGCACAAGGACACTTTTCTTTCTGAGGCTCTAATGGAAGAGGTTCCATTTGCTCTCTCTCTCGTTTTCTTTTCTTTTTTTCTTTTCCTTTCCTTTTCTTTTTCTCCCGTTCTATCTTCTGTTTTTTATGTCTCTGTGGCTAATCTAATCTTGCTTCTATCGAGTAGATACTGTTACTCTGTAGTTTTACGTCCATACTCCCATATTAAATGCATAATATATAGAAAACGATGCTAGATTTGCCGGAGATATTATATAAATTTCAGTTGTTCACTTTTCTTTATGTGGAAACAAAATATATTTCTCTAATTACTTGATTGCAACTTTTTACAAGTTATTACTGAATAGGTGAAATAGTTATCACTGCAGTTCTTTTACAATCAATCACATGTATTCAGGTTGTATATGAAGATCTTCCTTCAAACTTATGTGCAATTCGAGACTCCATTGAGAAAAGGGGTTTGAAAAAATCTTTTGAAGCATTTGATGAAGGTGATTCAGAGGAGACAAGTGTGACACATCGAAACAATCAATCCAATGGCTATACGACAACAGCTGAAGGAGTTTCAGATGTCATTGGCAGAGATTCATGCAGACCAAGGCCCAAAGTTCCAGGCTTACAAAGAGATATTGAAGTTCTCAAAGCAGAGGTGCTCAAGTTTATTTCAGAACATGGGCAGGAAGGATTTATGCCAATGAGAAAGCAACTTCGCATGCAGGGAAGGGTAGATATTGAAAAGGCAATCACACGTATGGGTGGATTCAGAAGGATTGCATCACTTATGAATCTTTCTCTGGCTTATAAGCACCGCAAGCCGAAGGGTTACTGGGATAAATTTGACAATTTGCAGGAAGAGGTATGTTTTAGATTCGCTTGTAACTTGTTGAAACCCTTTTGCCTTTTAATTTCTCATTCTTTGTGTTGGTTAAAAATTGTATGTTTAGCATGTAAACATGTTTTGGGCTTTCTGGTTTACATCAATTAAAATCTGAAATTTTCTATTCAATATGGATAACCTTACGACAGATTTCTAGAGTGAGTTTGAGAAAAATTTTTAGAGTAGATTATTTAAGTAAAACACATCTTTCCATACATATTTTTTAAAAAGCCTTTTAAAGGTGCTTACAGGTGATTTTAACAAATGAGAATCACTTTTGGCCATGTAATCAATGCAATTTTTTAAAAAGTTTTAATCCACTAAAAAGTATTTTCATCAGTCATACTAAACTCACTCTTATTCAAGCTACTCCTCTGCCTTTAGAATGATTGAAAATGTATGCTTCATGCTTCATGTATTGGAAAAAGATATACTTCATGAATTTTGTTGTTAAATAAACAGATAAATCGGTTCCAGAAGAGCTGGGGAATGGATCCATCATACATGCCCAGTAGGAAGTCCTTTGAACGTGCAGGTACAAAGCCACTGAATATATTTAATATCTTCTTCCTTTCTTTTTTTATTTTCTTAATTCATCGATTGACCAAAAAGTTTAATATTATATCATCTAACACTCCCCTCACTTGCGAATTTGAAATATGTAGAAGACCTAACAAGTACAAATTAATTTTAGTTTGGGAGGAAATAACATTACATGAATTTGAACACATGACCTCCTAGACCACCTATTCTGATACTCAAAACCATTATTTTTATTTTTATGCTCATAGAACAGCATGAACTTGTAATGCTCGACCACCCTTGGTTTCTAACAACTCGTCTCAGAAGTCACATCATTGACTAGTTTCAAACACGCAGCAACCTTGAATCATCTTTGAGATGTTGTGTCAGGCTGTCAGCAGTAGATTTTAAACACCTAGTTGGGTATATATAAAATTCTAGGATTTCAATATTTGGGTACTCTTTCAGAAACTTTTTGGAAGCTGTTTTTGTAAAGGCTTTTGGCTATAAATGTTTCTACCATCCGGTTACAAATTATAGTTGTAAATGTTCAGCAATCTCTTGATGAATTTGCAGGCCTTTCTGGAACCTCCAGAAGTTTGGGGTTTGGCTTCTTTTTGTATAGTTCATCATATCCATGAAATATTTGTTTCCTATACATATATGTACACATATACTGAAGAGTCTGAGATGATCTTGCAGGGTCATGTTAGGCATAACTTTCATTTTAGGATTAGTAGATTTGATTTATGCCCTTACTTTATGAAACTATATGAGCATTCCATTCTTATATATATATTATGTATGTAAAAGTACATTGATCGACAAAGCCTTGTTGTAGGGAGGTACGACATTGCACGGGCACTCGAGAAATGGGGTGGACTACACGAAGTTTCTCGTCTTTTGTCACTGAAAGTGAGACATCCTAATAGACAACCAAGCTTTGCCAAAGATAGAAAGAATGATTATTTAGCTGTAAATGATGTTGATGCTGAAAGTAAAACTCCATCTAAACCCTATATTTCTCAGGACACAGAAAAATGGCTTACAGGACTAAAATATTTGGATATTAATTGGGTTGAGTAGTGTACATATTCAAAGCTACAAATGTATATATATATATTCAAGAGTATCTGTAGTGATTGACCATTTTTTATAATGTATTATAGAAAATGTCATTAAAAAACTTGTGCAACAGTAGACTTTTTATTTTTACAAAAGAAGTTAATTATAAAAATTGGGTAATTGTTTTAAATGAAAAAATTACTGAAAATATTTTCAAATATAGTAAAATATCACTGATAGATAGTGATAGACATTGATAGGCTACTATCATCTATCATTGTCAACCAATCATCTATCGTTGGCTATCAGTCTATTAGTGTCTATCATTGTCTATTACTGATAGACAGTAACATTTTGTTATATTTGTAAATAAGATGACTCATTTTGCTAACTTTTTCCCTAAAGTTTGAGATTTGCATATTTTTTGTTTTTGATCTTTAAAGGTGTTTTGTAAGTTTTTAAACCTACCGTTTGTATTTTGCCTAATAGGTCTTTTAAGTTTTTAATTTTGTATCTAATAGATATTTGACAAATTTAAAAGTTTTAAAAACTAATTCATCTATTAGATATAAATTTAAATTTTGTTTGATAAAGTCCTAAACTATTGATTATGTATTTAGTAGATTTGTGAATTTCAAAAAATTCAAAAGTTTAGAGTTTAATTTTGTAATTTTGAAAGTTCAAAGATTACATAAACAAAACTCAAAATATAGGTACTAAAGTTGTAATTTAACCTTTAAAAGCTCCTAATATAAATCAATGCTTTTCTATTTTGTAAATTGAAATGGTAATTTGCTTATTGACTACTAATTGACAAAAATCAAGGTGAGCATGTGTGTCAAACTACACTTGAGTATCACATGTTGCTACTCCTCAACATATTGTGTGGCTTCCAATATAGACTATGAATCTTGGAGAATTCTTAAAGGAAAATCTTATTAAGACTCCTATTTATAGAGTTTTAATACAAGCGGGGGGGTAGAAAGGGAATTAATCTATACTTTTATTCAATTACCCAATTTAAACCGTTTCTACTTATATCATTCTACTCCTCCAAAAAGAAAACTCGTCCTTGAATTTTAAAAAGAAGAAAAAAATGAAACAATTAAGAAATAAAGTAAACTTGTACAACAAGAGTATGACCAAAGCAGACTCATATATCTTAAACAAAAATATTATGAAAAAAACTCCAAGACATAAAATTTTCATCAAGTTCAGCAAGACTCTAACCGTTGTAGGTGTTCAAATACTCGTTGACGAAGCCAATATCTTTAAGCAAAGAAAAGAACTCCCTCCTTAGTGAACCAATAGTCTTCACTGACTGTATAGAAAGAAAGTTCTTCCAATAAATGTCATATCCACCAAAGTTCTTCTCAACTTCTTTCTGTCCCCCAAGGCCTGGATAATAACAAGGTGATCACTCTGATTTTGTCAAAATTGGGAGTTTGCAGTCTCTAAAACGTCCTTCTTCTTAAGTGGCATTAGAAAAGAGTCTCTCACATTGAGACGGGCAAAAACGGTCAAAATTGGTTCCATTGGGAGCATAGTCAAATAACGACCTAAAATATTAAGATTTATACTCCTATCTTGATATTTTTGCAACTTGGCCACTTGATTTTAGACTCAATGTGGGTTTCCTTGATGTTCTTGAAGGACAGCATTAGCAACATATTCTTGAACATTTGGTTGACTCCCATTTGATCTTGAAACGACTCTTGAACCCATTCTTTGACATTCCTGAATCGGTGTTTTTGTTCATGATTTTCATATGAAAACTGAGAAAAACCTCACCAACCAACTTCTTCTTTTGATGTTTTAGAATCAAACCCAAGTACATTTTGAAGAAAAGGTCTATGAGGAGGATGATGTTGTTCAAACACTGGATTATAATTGTTCATACCCGGTTGATTTCTTTGGATGAAGGGTCTTGGTGGACTTCTTGCTCTTTCATGAAAATGCCGACCATAATTTTTGTATTCTTGGTATGGTTCTTGGCCTTGAAGGTGGTTTTTTTTATATAAAGGGTTAGGAGGGTACATTGGAAAATAATTTTGGTGGAATTGTGGACAACCTTCATTGTTTGAAGAGTCCGAATCATATCCCATCATATTGTGTAGAATCGGTCTTTGTGGTTGAGGAATAATACTTACCGAATAATTTTGATAATTGATTGTTGGTTGAAATTATGAAATTTGTCTTCTAGTTAGATTTCTTGCAACTTATTGTATTCTTAGATTTTCTTGGTTGTAAATTTCTAGTCGTATTGGATGTTGAATTGGTTGTCTTTGATTTTCTTGGCGATTTTGTTGATTACGCCCGTGAAAATCTTGATGAACATTCCCACATTCTAGGTTGTAGATTGAATTATCGTGTTGTTCTTGATTGCACGGAAAGTTATGGTGTTGTTCTTAGATAGGGATGGCATCATTTAGAGTTGCAACATTTGGAATATTTCTCATTTTTTGAGTAAGATTTTCTACAACTTGGTGGATGTGCAAATTTGTGGCCATAATTCTAGTCATATTGGTTTTAACTTCAATCAGTTTCACATTTAACTTTCCTTGAGAAGTTTCTACAAGAGTTAATCGTCGGTTGGCAAATTGAGGGGGAGAAAGATGATGTTTCTGCATCTAAGGTAGGAGAATCGGGATTCTTGCTGGTGTTCTTGATCACCATCAGGCCCTTTCATAAAGGTGCTCTGATACCAATTTGATGTAGACTAAGAATCTTGGAGAATTCTTGAAGGAAAATCTTATTCATTAATTGTTCATACATGGGGGAAGACTCCTATTTATAGAGTTTTAATACAAGTGGGGGGTAAAAAGTGAATTAACCTATACTCTTATCCAATTACCCAATTTAATCCCTTTCTACTTACATCAACTTCTCTAAAGTTTTGGTTGCCTTGAAGCATATTGGAGGTTTTTGAAATTTTGGTAAATCTTAAACATATTGTGTAGATATGAAATATACTGTGTAACTTTGTTGGTTCTTAGGCTATTTTTTTTTGTAACCTTTGGTAGTTTTAAAACATATGTGTAGCTTTTCTAAGAAGAATTATATTGAAACTTCCAACTGTGAATTGATCAATGAAATGAAATGATAAATTATGTGCAGAAATTGTGTTTGTTTGCTGAAACATTTGTGTGGAACATATGGAATTAATTAAAACAGAGGGTGAGAATTATTCTACAAATTGGTTTTGTACATGATTTGGGTTTCAAATTAATGCTAATTAATCTATTACATGTTGAATTGGACACGATGTCAATTTACAATCGACATCCATTCAATATATAATGTTGGTTAAAATTAATTGTGTTTTATGCTCTTAAGCTCGTGGTTTGTAAATAAACTATTTATTGATAATTAATAAAATAAATTGTTATTTTATTTTGTATTTAATTTTGCATAACTTAATCGAATAAAGAAAAATATAAAGTTATTTTGTGAAAACTTGAATAGTAAGTAGTTGACAAATAGGTAAATCATGTTATAACCTTAAGGGTCTATAGTATATGGGCGAGATTGAGTGTTTTTTCCTTGTGACACTATGGATACGACCTACATTGTAATTGCTACAAATGATATGATCCAAATCGTTCATGTGGAGACATGTGAGCGGGGGTATCCTATACAAATAATTTATATAAGTCTAGACTACGAAATGATTAATCTCTCTTTGTAACTTCATTGATTGAAGAGATTAACATTTCACAGGATGATCATATGTAATTTAATCTTAATCCTACATGAATTATGAAGTCCTACCTGTAAGGGCTCGTCCTTTGATTTCCATGGGTGAGAATGACCCAAGCCGCCGACTCAATAAGCCTTCCATTTTGGGGACTCATTGCCTCGGGAGGAACTTAGTTTATGGTTGGACCATAAACAAATTGTTCATTAGAGGATCAGTGGTACTTAAGGACACAGAGGTAATTACAGGGGTAAATGGACATTTGACCTAGCTGTGATTACGAACAACTCGTAAAGGATCAACTTACATGTAGTGATTATATCCACAAACTCAACTTGTCCTACAGTGAATACGAGTGCAACTATGAGTCTATAGTAGTTTGTCTCATAGTTTATGAATAGAGATTAATTAATTTAAAAGTTTTGTAAATTAACTACGGATCATCGGGGCTTATAATATGTAGGTCCATAAGGTCTCTTTGTTAGCTCACAACGGATCAACAAAAACCAAGGTATTGAAAGAATAATTTGAAATGTTTAAATTAATTTAGGGAAAAATATATTTATTGCAGATAAAATTAATATAAAATGTAATATATGAAGATATATTATTATATAGTTAATTATGAATATGATTCAAATTTAAATTATATAATACGAGAGAATTAATGAATTTAAATATGATTCAAATAATAAATTAATATGAATGAGATTCATATTAAAACTATAGATTAAGAGTTAATACGAATGAGATTCATATTTAAACTATAGGTTAAGAGAGAATTACATTTGAATACAATTCAAATATATATTTAATTAAATATAAGATATGTTATTTAATTAATATAACTCCCTTTTAATAAATGGGAGTGGGAAAGTAGGCAGAGCAATTCTCTCTATACTCCTACGTTTTATACACAAAGAAGTTATCATGTATTTGGACTTCTTGAAGAATTACAATTTTAACTTCTCCCCCTCAATTTTCCTCATTTTTCGAAAGAGACTCCCACCAGTCAGTACTAGGATCTATGTTCTAAATCTCGTAGTTTATAATACATAAATAATATTCATTTATTTAATAAAATAAAGGGAAACATAAAATTCTAAACCTGATAAAACACCTTTTGAGTGCTTTTCAGGTTGTCATATAGATCTAACATAAGATTGAAGAACTAAATCGGATGCTTGTGGTGGTGTGAGTTCTCGGTGTGCGTAATCTTAGTATTGTAATAGACTAGTGGTTGCATTATTGAACTTGAACTTTGTTGGCAAGCGTATCTCATTCAAGTCGTTGCTCTATATACAAAACTCTTTTGTTTGGAAAATGCATCTACGCTGATCTGAAGAGAACTCACACTAGTATGGTATCGAGCCAAACACGCTATGATGCCTAAGTGTTGAGTTTTATGTCCTAAAACTCGTGGTTTGTAAACAATAAACATATTATATTTTCAATAAAGTTGTAATTGAGGTTTTCCAAAAACACATTAGAATTCTTCACCTTCTCCCATCAACTCCCTTTTTAATTAGATATTAGTGAGTGAGTGGGGAAGTTATTCACTCCCACTCACGTAAAATAAGGGAGTTAATTCCTTTAAATTTAGTATTAAATAAAAATATATATTAAATTTAAACTATATATTTTATCCCATATAGTATATAACCTATAGTTTAAAATCTCTCACATGACCTATAATATTAATATGAATCACATATATCTCTATATATAAAAAAAAATGAATCATATTCACATATCATATTTGAATTAAATTCAAATATGTTTCTCTCATTAAACTTTATAAAGTATCATATACATTTAATTAATTATATCTAATACAATTAATGTCCTTTAATTAACTTGAACGATTCAAATTAAATTCCAAAATAAATTTGATTCTCATTAATCCTTATTGAGCTACCGATGGGAAGCTCCAATGATACTTGATTAATTAATTAAACTTTTTAAATAATTTAATCAACATTCATTAACTATCAGTCATTCCATTAAAGACTGACAGTTGCACTCTTCGCACTGTAGATATATTTCTGTGTCTATTTAATCTAACCAATCCCTTCACAAATTGCTCGTAAGTACAGCTGGGTCAAAATTACCATTTTACCCCTATAGGTACATCTAACTCCTTAAGCACCATTGATCCCTCTAATGAACAATTAGTCATAGTCCAACTATAACCAAACCTCTCTAGGGCCAGGAGAGAGTGTGGCGCCACATTGTTCAAGCCCTGGAATCAGCCTTTAGAGCAATTTATCTACTTACCCAATTAGTAGGCTTATTGAGTCGGCGATACTAGCCACTTTCACCCATACAGATCAAAGGATTGCTCTCGTAGGCAGGAGTCCACAACTCACTCAGGATTTAGTCAAGTCACCTATAGTCATCTTGGTGAAATATAAGTCTCTTCTAGTAACGGCGTTATAAAGAGAGAGTTCACATTTCGTGGTCCAATCTTATACATAGGATAACCCCACTCATATGTCTCCACATGAAAATGTAGGATTTAAACGTTTGTGACACTTTACAGCACTGGTAACAATCACAAAGTGGACCGTATCCGTAGTGTTACCAGGATGAGGCACCCAACCTTATCCATCTACTACATATTGTTTAGGTTATCACTTAAATACGATCTACTTATATGTCTCTACATACGTGTTTAAGTTACTACTAATAACCAAGGATCTTAGTTTATTGGTTTTAGGTTAATGCAACTAAATGTCAAATAAAATAACTGTTATTTTATTAAATAAATAGTTTGGTTTGTACAATAAAAATTCACAAATTACAAGATCACGAGATTTAGGGCATCAATCCCAACAGTTACTTCTACAATCGTAAAGACAATAAAGTGTGTGTCGACAAACACTACTGATTCATGTTATGAAATGCATGAAATTAGGCCTTTATTTTAGTATTTTTAATGTGAAAAATGAACTCTTGCATGACTTTTATCCCAATTTTGATCTTAATATGTTTAAATGAGCTTAATGAGGACTAATTATGTGCAAAAGATGATTTTTGCGGATTTAGTGCAGATCTGGTACGTTTTTTACAGGTTTATGGCTGATTTTCATGTGATGTGCCCACAGCAGCAAGTGATGTACCAGCGCTGACAAGCCCTAATTTTCCAGATTTGATTCTGCCCAGATCAGTTGCAATTTTCTTGGCTAAAAATCCTCGATTCTGCCTGGTGAATCTTCAAAACACAAATCTCGGCCCTCCTTAACAGATTTGGGATCTATAAAAGGTGAGGAAACCCTGTGTCTTAGATTAACTCATCGCCGCCAAAATCATCACTTTCTTCTCCGTTGTCAAATTTCCAGCACCTTGGGATTCTTTTCTAAGTTCAAATCAGTAATCTTAAGAACGAAAGTTCCTTTGAGGCGTAGCGGCTCTAGGATTACTCGTCCACAGAAGTGTGTGTTGAGGCAAGATTCTTCCTTGAAAAAGGAGAATCGTCCTAGTGAAAGGCTTGTTACTTGAGGATTTTCCCAAGTTTACTTGAGTTGTATCTATTTTCCAGCTTTATTGTTTTCTTGTTGTTTTTCCATTTTACATTCTACCAATCAAACGTTATACTGTAGCTATGGTTTATGATTTAATAAAAATGATTATTTTATCAAAAGTCATGAGCTAAATATTTTTAGGAGTTTGACAATGTGAAAGCCTTAGGGTTGTTATGACTTAGGTTATGTAATGCTCACACCACTTTGTGTAATCACATTCTCTTTGTTGATTCTAAAAGATAAAATCGGTAAGTTAAACTGGTCATTTGATTTAACGATCTAGCGGAGCTCTAACGCTGAGAATGTTAGGGTGTAAGCGGATTTTACAAAGGAATATAGGACTAAGAGCCTAAACATAAGATGGTCATGTTATCTTAGAAATAAGGGACACCATAGAATAAAGGAATTGAACTTGATTTAATCTAAGGTCCAGCTAACCATGGAAACATTAGGCATTAGCTGCTTAGAACTCCTAAACGAACTTGATACAAGACCGAATAGGTGTAGTTTCCTGTCCATGTGTAATTCATTATTCAGTGTGATGCGGTCACATCACTTAAGGCATAACACCCGAATGGTCGTAGAATTGTTTGTCCCTGTTTGATTCCTACTGTTATTTGTTTTTAAGCTTTTCTTTCACCAAAATCCTAAGTTTTTTCTTTGGTTACCTTTGTTTCATTGGTCTACAGTCATAAGAATTTTAAACTCAATCTAGTCCTGTGGGATTCGACACTTGGAATACTCCAAGTTATTATTTCATCGATCGTGTATGCTTGCACGCAGACCTTATCCAATCTATATTTCCTATCATTTTTACCATTCATATACGCCCGGTCGATCAGGGAGCACAAATCATGCAGTAAGATATTATTGAATGAACTTTCCAACGAAACTATTGAAACTTCAACAAGAGTTGTTAAAGAGCCAAGTATACATCAACAAGAGTTGTTGATAGTTCATCTAGTAGGTCACATCAACCTCAACCGCTGAGGGAGCTTTGACGTATTTTGGGAGTGTTGCAAACCCACCTATTCGCTATATGGGTTTAACTGAAGGCAATGGAGGATGTAGACAAAGATGAATGAATCAAAGCTATGGATCTCGAAATGGAGTCTATGTACTTCAATTCAGTTAGGGATCTTGTAGTTCAACCTGTTGGGGTAAAACCTATAGGTTGTAAATAGATCTATAAGAGAAAAAATGGTGTCGATGGTAAGGTACAAACCTTTAAAGCTAGACTAATAGCAAAGGGTTATACTTAGGTTGAGGGAGTTAACTATGAGGAGATTTTCTCACCTATTGCCATTAAAGTTTATCAAGATACTCTTGTCCATTGTCGCATATTATGACTATGTAATCTGGCAAATAGACATTAGGACTGTCTTTTTGAATGGTAATCTTAAGGAGACCATTTATATGCAGCAACCTGAGGGATTCATAACCCAAGGTCAAGAGCAAAAAGTTCGCAAGCTTAATCGGCCCATGCGATCTTATAAGATTTGATACTACGATCAAATCTTATGGCTTTGATCAAAATATTTATAAGTCTTGTGTATATAAGATGATCATCAACAGTTCATTACCTTTGTTAGTGTTATACGTAGATGATATGCTACTTTCTAGGAATGATGTAGGCTTAATGGCTGACATAAAACAGTGGCTGGCAGCCTTATTCCAAATGAAAAGTTTGGGAGAGGCGCAATTTATTCTAGATATTTAGATCTTTAGAGATTGGAAGAACAAAACGTTAGCTTTGTCTTAGGCATCTTATATCACTACAACAAATATCAAATACGATAACTTTAGAAAAACACTATTGTAGACATTCCATAGCGTTTTTTAAAATGCAATAGGCAATGTTATTAAAAGTCACTGGCTTTCATAGCATTTTTTTAACGCTACAAAAAGTCCATTTTTTATAGCATAATTTTAGTGCTATGGAAACTTTTCATAGCGTTAGCAAAATGCTATGGTTGTTTATTAATAGCATTTTTTATAGCAATTAAAAAACGCTATAAAAAACATATCGTAGTATTTTTTTAGGACGTTGTCGTAGTCAATGTTATTAAAAGTCTCCCACTTTTAATAGCGTTTTTCCAACGTTATAAAATAAGCTATAAAAAATTCTTTTTTATTACATGTTATGGAAAATTTTCATAGCATTACAAAAATGCTATCAATGACCTTTAATAGCATTTTTATAGCAATAAAAAAATGCTATCAAAACATATAACATTTTTAAACCTCATTGCAGTAACTACTATTATGGATCGTAAGCAACATTTAATAGCAATTTTTTTTTTTTTGTTTGCATTTGTACTACTTCTGAGTCGCATATCATTTTTATAACATTTTATATAATACAAAAAAAACAACATAAACATATACATCATCCGTAATGTGACTCTCTAATCACTACAATAATTCAAACTGTATTATAGTTAACAAAAAAACAAATTAACCAGCTTTCTAGTTTCTTTGAATTACATTATTTAGTTTTCACATCCTGTTGTCTGACTAATAATTGTCTTTTATGATCGGCTTCTACAAAAGGAATGTATACTTATCATTAAATTTACCTCAAATGCCTATTTACACAAAATAAATAAATAAAGTCTACAACCATCGTTAATTTAATGTAAGCTTGTGACGAAATCATCCTCTATAGCTAATGACATAATAAAATGAACAATCATCGCTTATCCAAATTATTTGAAAAATTAACCATGTGAGATATACTTGTCTTGCATAAAATATACCAAAGCGCTAATAACACATATTGCATTAGTTTCCACAAGCAACAGAATAATTAAACATTAGGAATACAATAAGCTATTTCGTTATGAATTCAATACTTTTAAAATACCACAATTTGGGCTATTTTGATTTAATATCTAAAAGAAAAAAAATGATTGGTTATCTTTACGTTCAACCTTAAATTTAAAACAATAATAAAGACTCATGACTCAAGACTCATGACTCAACAACAATTTCTCATAAAAAGTAGTATATAAATGAAACTAGCCTAAGTGTCACTTTGACCATCAAAATCACTTAAAAAGTTTTCAAATTGGGCTACTTTGTTTTAATATCTAAAAGTAACAGTAAAGTTTGTTATTTTATCCAACACAATGAATTCAACTAAATCATTAGGCCATCTTAAATAATAGATAGGAAATATAACGATTTTCTTCTCACTGAACTTCAAAATAATCATAGAACGACATACCGATGTTTGCACATCAATGATTAACTTTTCATTGATGCATTTGCAAATGATTGGATGGTTTCATTTTGCTTGAACCAAGTATATATGCTCCCCATATTTCATCTTCAAGTAGTGGTGGTTGAAACCAATGTCCTAGTACTTGGCTACACAAAAAATTGTAGAGATATTCATTAAACATAACCCTCCTCAGACTAAAATTATATATATATAATTATGAATCGAGAAAAACTAAAAGAAACTCTAGAGATTATATGATGAGGTTAATAAAATTAGCACAATCAAGAAGTTATCGTAACTATTCTGAAGTACTAGTTAGAGTTGCGGTGTCCAAAATTTGTGATATAATTATGAAAGTTCAAATATGATTTTTACGAGGGCGTTAAGTTACTTCTATCAAATCACTAGCTTTTTAATAGAAAATTATCCAATACTTTTAAGGAGTAACTAAAAAGTGTCAAATGTCATTTTGACTATCAAAACCACGTAAAAGTTCGTAAAAAGTGTCTAAGTCACAATTTGAAACTATAAACAACCTAAGTGTATAATGAGTTACAGCCACCCCAACAAGTATGCATCTAACTTTATTTTCTCCCTTGAAAGGAACCAATTGAGCTGCACTAACATTAATCAACATAAATAGAGTACAAAAGGTAAGAAACTTTTGAATGTGGTTGGAACAACATAGTAGACATTGATAAAATTATCTTGTATATGTTTGTAACATATAAAATAAAATTCTTAATTAAGCTACTTACGCTCTATACAATCAAATAAATAAACTTTTTCGTCATACAACTTTCCTCCCTCTTTAAATGCATCCTGACAATAATTGCAAATGTTATATCACCCATTCTAATAAATTCACGACCAACATAAATTCGAAAAAACCAACCAATATTGGACTATGAGAGATTATCAAACCCACTTCGAGATTTGAGAAATTCCTTACTAGACTTGGATGGGTACCCTAACAACTTTGAGCAAGAAATCTTGGTTACAATTCATTTTTCAAATTGGTAAAAGAACAGTTGGAAATTTACTAACACCATATATATATTGAACTAAACACAAGCATACAAACCACTTGGTAGCCTTTGTCTCATACAAGATTAGAGTTTGATTCCCAAATACCTGCAACAAAAGAGGAGAGATTAGACGACCCTTCCTATTGTTTTTACATTTCTAATTCCATATATTAATTTTGTATCCACATTCTAAAATCTCTTTGTTCTAAAGAATAAGAAACAACAACTTATCACCATTACAACACTATAATAGCACAAACATGTGAGCTTCAAGCATTGAGGTGATGGTGAAGCTTTCTTGAACTCAACCTAGGGGCTAGGACTTTTGTAATTGCATATCAAGGTGACTTCATCAGTCAATTAAGTAGCAAACCTAGAAAAATTCTAATTACAAAATCTAATTGTACTAGCATTAGTGAAATAAGATGCTAGATTAGCATCCAAATAAGCAACAAACCTAGAAAAAGAATTAGTTAATTAAGCAATGGTTGGAATCAGCAATCAACCTGCAAAAGAAACTATATGGATTGAATTAGTGAGGTAGTAATCTCATTTAGGTTAAAGGTTTTGAATTGACAAATCACACCTTTGTTTGGTTCTTTAATCATGACATAAAATCAAGAAAAAGAAAATACTTGGACTAAAATTTACAACATGACAGTCATAATTGGATGCAATAGAAAAAAATGCATCTAAGAGTGAGAAATAAAAGTTGAACCGCAAGGAAGAAAACAAAACCCAACATTCTTTGTCAATATCTCTAAATCCAAACATGTCTGAGCTATATCAGTTTACTTACTATGAAGTTAGTTCTTTCATTGCAGCAAAGTTCAAACTTCATTACAACTATAAGAGTCTTATGTCATAAATTTTGTTCATTTTCACCCTGCAAACAATCAACTTGTCTTGCAAGTCAAAGTTTTCTATCCATTTTGCAATACATTTCAACCATAGGTACATAAAAAATTAATAACACTAAGTGAGCAACTTAACCCCTGCTAATAATCCAAGTTTCTGTATCTAGAAAGAACAGATAACTGCAACAAAATTTTGTATTCATTTATTTTAGATTAATGCCTTCTGAGTACAAAAGTGTGTTTATGTCGCAGTTAACCACAGTTTAGACTTTAACCTGACATATTGAAAGAGGTAGTAGTAGTACAGATAAACTTGATTTTATTATGCCACTAAAAATATAATTACAAAATGTATACACAAATAAAGTAAAAATAGAACAACCTTACATCTCGGAAACCAAACAACACAATGAAGATTGAATCCAAGAAAATGAAACAAGGGTGAAGGGTAAAAAATCCCTAAATTAGGATATTCAGATACTAGCCTTATGAAAATTATAGATGAGTGAAAGAAACAAAAGAGACCAATATATGTGTCAACAAATTATAATATAATCTTCCAATCAAAATCAAATAAACACACTGTAACTATTGCATCAAAACCCAACCAAATATAAGATATCAATAAGGATTCAACTCGTCCCAAGGATCTATAATTAATATTTAATACTATGAAATGAGTTTTTATCTCATGTATCAGATTTGAGACATACAAATAGATTAAAAATTATGAAAAAGACAGCAAAAAAAATTGTCAAGACATCACCAGAATTCTAATACAAAAGCTTGAGCAAAAATCTATCGAAGCAATCTCAAATCAAGGAAAATTTAGGGGTTTTATCAAAATAGCTCTACCATGAAAAAATTTAAAATAAAACCTAGAAATCTAGAAATTCTAGTGTTGTAAAATTGTTTAAAAAAAAAAAAAGAGGAAGGAAAGAGGAAAATTGCAACATAAAAGCAAATGATGAAAAAAAAAAAGTAGAAACCTAGCTATTTACCTCACATATTGCTCGAAATGCTAGAAATATTTCTAGAATCCTTCAACCTAAACCAAGAACATAGGAAAAAATGTCTATATTAAATTACAAACTCCCTAAAAAACTCTTATTTACTACCAATAAATAAATCAAATCGCAGTAGATGCGAGAACAGACAAGAGATTTACTACCTTTCAGGCACGGAGTTGCTCTGTCTAAGGAACAGTGTCCTAAGACAACTCAAGAAATTGAAGAGATGAAACGGATTCTCTATGCATCAACGATTGGTAGCTTGATGTATGCGATGTTATGTACTAGACCTAACATCTGTTATGCAGTGGGGATAGTCAGCAGATATCCATCTAATCCAGGATTAGATCACTGGACTGACATTAAAATGATACTCAAGTATCTTCCGAAAACGAGAGATTACATGCTTGTGTAAGGTGCTAAGGATTTTGATGTATGCGATGTTATGTACTAGACCTAACATCTGTTATGCAGTGGGGATAGTCAGCAGATATCAATCTAATCCAGGATTAGATCACTGGACTGACATTAAAATGATACTCAAGTATCTTCCGAAAACGAGAGATTACATGCTTGTGTAAGGTGCTAAGGATTTGATCCTTGTTGGATACACTGACTCTGATTTTCAAACTGATAGAGATTCTAGAAAATCCACTTCATGACCAGTGTTTACTCTTAACGGAGGAGCTGTAGTGTGGAGAAGCACGAAGTAAGGTTACATTGTTGACTCTACCATGGAGACAGAGTATGTAGTGACTTGTAAAGCTGCCAAGGAGGGTGTATGTCTTAGAAAATTCTTGACTGATTTGGAAGTTGTTCCAAATATGTCATTATTCATTACCCTTTATTGTGATAATAATGGTGTTATGGCGAATTCCAGAGAGCTTAGGAGCCACAAAACATGGAAGATATAGAGCGCCAATATCATTTAATCCGGGAGATTGTGCATCTTGGAGACGTGGTCGTCATGAAGATAGCTTCGGAGCATAATGTTGTTGATTTGTTTACAAAGGCTCTCAAGGCTAAAGTGTTTGAAGGTCAACTGGAGAGTCTAGGTCTACGAGACATGTTGCATCTAGTCTAAGGCAAGTGGGAGAAATTACTGGGTTTTGTGCCCTAGTTTATTGATCTGTGTACTGTATTCTTTCTTTACAATATAAACCCCACTAGTTTTAGGATAAGTGGGACATTGTTAGGGTTGATGCCCTAAATCTTTTGGTCTTATAATTTGTGAACTTTTATTGTATAAACGAATTATTTATTTAATAAAATAACAGTTATTTTATTTAACATTAGTTGCATTAACCCAAAACCAATAAACTAAGATCCTAGGGGTTGTAACTTAAACACATATATGAAGACATACAAGTGGGTTGTGTTTAAGTGATAACCTAAACAGTCTATAATAGATGGATAAGATTGGGTACCTTATCCTGGTAACATTATTGATACGGGCCACTTTGTGATTGTTACAAATGTTGTAAAGTGTCACAAACGATTCGATCCTAAATGTTCATGTGGAGACATGTAGTGGGGGTATCCTATACATGTTACATGGCGATATGTATAAGACCGAATCGTGAAATGATTAGTCTCTCATTTTAACACTATTGCTTGATGAGACTTACATTTCACTAGGATTATCATAGGTGACTCAACCTTAATCCTGATTCAGTTGTGAACTCCTGCCTGTGATGGCAATCCTTTTATTTGTATAGGTGAGAGTGGCCAGGTTCCCGACTCAATAAGCCTGCCATTTTGGAGATTTTTTTGAACGGGTAGTTGGGAACTCAACTGTATGAGATGGAATTCACATCTTATGAATTACTCCCTTAAGAGCTGATATCGAGTCTTGAACAAGAGGCGTCTCACCCTCTCACTGGCCAGAGAGGGGTCTAGCTCATAGTTGGACTATGACTAAATTGTTCATTAGAGGGCTCAGTGGTGCTTAAGGAGTTAAAGGTAACACAGAGGTAAAACGGTAATTTAACCCAGTTGTGGTTACGAGCAATCTGTAAATAGTGTATATTATGTGAGAGATAAACATTTGAATAAGATTCAAATATTATTTATATGAATGAAATTCCTATAAATACTATAGGTTAAATTTTAATGTAAATAGGATTCATATTAAAACTATAGGTTAAAGAGAGAAGTATGCTTTTAATGTGATTAATATGCCTAATATATAGTTATTTAATTAATTATATATGTTTATATATTGATTATGTTTTATTTTTAATATATACAATTTGTTAACTTCCCATTACTGGGGAGTGACTCTCTCTTACAGGAAGTGGGGAGTTAGAGTAACTCTGCACCTCATTCTCTCATTTAATTTGTGTTCGAAACACACATGATACATAATTTTTCAAAAGAAGAAAGCAAATAGTGAAAATACTCCCTAGTTCTTGAGAAGAAACAGTTGCTCTGTATTATTTTTTCTCTCAAACTTTTCCTCATCCAAAAACTAAAAAGGATAACACACTTCTTGTATTCCTTGCTGGAGAATAGCAAGATCACTGCATGGTGGTGTTCGTGTTTCTTTGGAGAAGAGTTTTGTGAAGAAAAGAAAACTACAAGGGTAAGGTTTCTTTCCTTTTAATCTTCTTTCCTTTTAATCTTTCTCTTCTCAGCATGCTTAATTGTGTAGTCAATCCTACGGTAGGTCCATTAGGTCCTCCTGCTAGCTTCGGACTAAACCTTAGGACAGTGTGATGAAAGAATTCGAATCGTTCAAACTTGGTTTAAGGAAATAAGCGTTAATTACATACGATATATTTAACGTGTAATCGTTTAATTATGAATTGAATGATAATGGAGAGTTGAAAATATTTAAATGAGATTTAAATATTGTATATATGAATAGGGATTCATGTTTAAGCAATCGAATTGCAAGAAGTTGGGATTAGGGTAAAATATTAATTTAATATTTGATATTAAATTAATATAATTAATTACATTGTTTAATTAATAAATTAAAATTAATTTTATTTATAATTGATTATTTGATTTAATTTTAATTTAAAATTGATTTGAAAATGGAAATTTCATTTTAAAATTTAAATTTTAGAAATTCAAATTGAAATTGAAATTAATCTTTTCAAAAGTGAAAAATGTGGGATTTTTCCACTTTGAAAGCTCTACAATTAGCCACCTAATTTCACTAATCAGTCATCAATTTGGTGTCAATTTGAGGGATTTTGAGTTGCATGAATCCTTCTATATATGGAGGATTAAAAGACTTGAAAGTGGTTGGAAATGAATCCTTCTATATATGGAGGATTAAAAGACTTGAAAGTGGTTGGAAATTTTGACTGCAAATTGCTGAATATTGTCTTTCAAATTCTCAACTCTCCAAACTCTACACATACTCTCTTTTTTCCTAAATTCACCACAAATTTGGATCCCACAATCCGTGTTAAGGCTGGAGAATAGCAGGGAAGGCTCTAGCGATGGTCCACGAAGTGTTCTTGATTAGAATACTTTGAAGAACAACCTCAATTTGGAGCTACACCCTATGTAAGTTTACTTGAAACTTAAATTTCAATTTTGTACATGCATGCTTAATTCTTCAATTAATGAAATTAGAGTGTTTTAGATCCAATTCGCTTTTGCATGCATGTTCCTAACTCTTTCACTATGTTAGTACAAGAAGTGTTTAGTTTAGCTAAGCAGTGAGAATATTACTTACCCTTGAGGTTGGAGAAATGGAGCTATTTATAGAGTCCATTGCCTAACATTCGGCTGGGACATGTGCAATATCGGCAGCACCAGCTTAGGTGTAGTCCCCCAGATTGCAATGTTTCAGGCAGTGAGCTTGGTTCAATTATCACCCCTTTTGGTGATATGGGACGAGCTCGATGTTACAATCACAAACTTTCTAACTTGGGACGGGCGATTGTGTGACACTTGCTCTAATCTAGCAAGCAAGTCAACCATATTAAAATTGAAAGTCACGAACAACTTTGCTATAGGGTCTAACCTATGCTCACGTTTTGAGAGAAAATGGTTTTTTTAAAACGTGAGAGAGAAAAAGGATTGAAAACATCATTAAATAAAACATTGAAGACTGTTAATTGCCAGAAAGCTTAGATTGCAAAGAGTACAACAATACTTAGTCAAGGGTTGACTAGTGTTCCCCTTAGAATAAATTTTGAACAATTTCTACCATGGTAGGCTTGCATATCAAAATCGTGAGGAGACACTTAAAGGGAAAACAACATGCAAATAAAAATACCTTGCTAAGCTATTTACAAGACATAAATATAAGGTGGTTGAAGATGGTTTGGACATGCGGTCATAGGCAAATACACCGTAGACGAGCATGCCCAAGACACTCGGCTAGGCTGACCAAACACTTGAGGTTATGACTTTTTGTTAGGGAAACACAAACTCTCAAGCATACTCCCAAGATGTCCTTGGGCTTGGGCCTGCATATGGGCCTAGGATTTGCCTTGACAACCTTCAACAACCTTTTTTTTTAATGATTGAATTATTATGATGATTGTAATGGAAACATTTAAATTTGAGTTGTTTGTCCTTTTTGGATTTGTTTCTTATGCCCAAAATCATTGTAACATTAGTCATCAGTCCCTAGTTGAGGCTCATGGTTTAAACTTTATGATGATTATAGGTTGGATGTTATATTCCAGATTTATTGATGATTACAGCAGAAAAGCATGGGTTTATTTTTTGTAGAGAAGCCAAAGTCTCTTAATTCTTTCAAATATTTCAAGT
This sequence comes from Lagenaria siceraria, assembly GCA_002890555.2. Taxonomy (NCBI): domain Eukaryota; kingdom Viridiplantae; phylum Streptophyta; class Magnoliopsida; order Cucurbitales; family Cucurbitaceae; genus Lagenaria; species Lagenaria siceraria. Next base: position 24,846,630 of record CM016485.1, on the reverse strand, counting down.
CTAGGGTTTAGAAAGAAACTAAATTGTCTATTAAATGTGTTGCGTTCATAAAGTGTGAAGCTAAAGTAAGTGATGCGATATATGTTGTTTCTACCAGAAAAAACTAATATATATATAAACGAGCGATGAACACAAGCTTCACCTAATCTGAATACAAGTATAAATTCAAATCAAGAACCTGGTGAGTCCAAGGTCGAACACAGGGACTTTAATACGATAGTGATTCAAAATTTGTGATGAATATTTATACACAGAATGAAGAGATGAGAATTTATCTAAAATATAATTACAATACAAGAGAGAGTTATGCGATGAGCAAAGGGGAATAGGGTGATTGTCTATGAAATTGCCTTCAATCAAGTAGCATGCGATGGCGTTTGAAATAGACTTAATAACAGCGCTAAGATTCCTATTGTTTCCTTTATGCAAGAGTTGCGTTGTCAATCTCGTAACTTTACAGCGACCTCTCGGCCCTTAACCCACACTTTTCCTTATTTCTAAGGTGCATGTGATGATTGACTAACTGACTGTACCACTTTATCTCTAAAGTGTTACATCTAACTGCTTAACACTTTCTTCACCCTCTCAGGCAAGAATTAAAGCTTAAACTTATCTCTCAATAGTTTTAAGTAAGGATTAATGGTGCATCAAATAGTAAAGCTGCTTAACCATGCATAAATTCAATCACTAAGTAAATCTTCCCAACTTGTCAAAAAGATCAATATGCAAACAAGTGAAGCTAAATGGATGAAAGATATGGACTTACATTAATATTTAGAATCAGAAGTCTTTCAAAATCAATTCAGAATACAAATACAGTGAGCTTGGATTGACTACTTGTTGATAATAACTTCAAAGTTGATGATGGCTCTTGCTATTCTTTCTGAACTTTGCACTCAAAATTATGCAAAGAAAAGCTTGAGGATTGAAAATAGTGATGCTCTCACTCTCTCTTGGGGAAGCTGATCTCTCGACTCAACCAACCCCTTCTTCAGTTTTTGGGCTGAATATTTATAGGCACCAAAACGAGCTTCTCTCTAATTATTTCCTGACGCGTGCATTAAATTCCATGCCCTGCTGCGCCGACTTGCTTTATCACGAGTTCATTGACTCTACCATGAATCAGTCTAATTAGCTACCAACTTGTTCTGCAGATTTGACAATCGTCGCTTGCATATGTCAGACCTTTTTGCATTCATCACATGGCTTGTTTTCTAAACACGTTGGTCGCCTCCTTTGTGTTTATGCAATCATGGCTTCAGCAGTTTCTTCAACTTGTATAGTTTTCTCTTCATTTCTACGATGAAACAAAAAGATTTTTATGATTTGTAGTTTTATAGTACTTATAAACACATGATCGCAAAGTACGCTCATTTGCTAGGATTTATAACACATTTCTATAATTTCCTTGTGAATTTCTCTAATTTCTTTAAATAAAAGAATAGAATAACTTGTATTTCTACGAGTTATCAAAATGTTTTTGCACCGATAGAGGGGGAGAATTCAATTCAATTGAGTTTAATGATTTTTGCAAACAAAGTGGGATCAAACCGCAACAAAATAGTGTTGCATAAAGGAAATATAGAACCATAATGAACATGGCTCGTTCAATGCTATCAGAGAAGAAGATACCCAAAACATTTTGGCTGGAGGCAGTAAATTGGATTATTTATGTCTTATATAGATGTCCAACCTTGGCTGTCAAAGATATCGCACCAGAGGAGACTTGGAGTGGAATAAAACCGTCAATGGATCATTTTAGAATTTTTGACTGCATAGCACATGCACATGTTCCAAATGTAAGAAGAACCAAGCTAGACAATAAAAGCATCTCTTGTCTATTACTTGGAGTTGTGAGGAGACAAAAGGTTATAGATTATATGATCCCAGAAGAAAAACAATTGGATTGGGATGCAAAACAGATAGCAATAGTACACTTAGATTTAAGTGATGGAGATGGTGCAAATGAAGAAGAAGAGATGAGTGAGAATGCAAACAAGCTTGATAATGATGGAGAGATTAGAGATGATGGAGTTAATGAGGACCATGTTTTTAGTGAAGGTGAACCAAGTGTTAAGCAATCTCGTGAAAGGCATCTTCCTACATGGATGGACGATTATGTTAGTGGAGAATGTTTATCAGAAGATGAAGCTCATATGGCACTAGGGGTATCAACTGATTCGATGTATTTTGAGGGTGCTGAATAAAATAAAAATTGGAGATTGACAATGGATAATGAAATTAAATCCATTGAGAAGAATAAAACATAGACACTCATTGAACTACCAATTGGAGCTAAAAAAAATTGGAGTAAAATGAGTGTACGAAACCAAATACAATGAACATGGAAAAGTTGATAAGTACAAGGCGCGATTAATTGCTAAGGGCTATTCTCAACAACATAAAATAAACTACACAGAAGTTTTTGCACCAGCGTTAGGATGGATTCAGTAAGAATGGTTATTGCTCTAGCTGCACAAAAGGATTGGAAGATTTTTAAGCTTGATGTTAAGTCTGTTGGCTTTTTTGCCCTTAATCTCAAATTAATTCATTTTAATTAATTAATTAATTAATGTTTTGATGATAACAAACCTGCTTTTATTTAGTAATAATTTGAGTGTTTTGAAGTGTCCATTGTGTAGAGCTTGGAACAATGGTTCCAACACAATTTGAATCACTCAAATCAGAGTTCAATCGAAAAAGATATGGCCGAAACAAGCTTAACGGAAAATTACCCGATGCCGATGACGTGGCGGCCAAATCATCAAAGTGGACCTACTAGAGGATGACAAGTGAAGAAATAGATAAGTGACACATGGAGCTTTTGATTTTTTTTTTTTTTTTTTTTTAAAAAGAATGGTTTTAAAAAGAAAATGAATTTAATATTATTATATGTTTGTGTCTAACGGCTAGTTGCCTTTAAAAGAAAAATCAATTTTATATTATTTTATGTGTGTCTACGGCTAGTTGTTTAAATCTCAACCATTCATTTTCTTTTACCAACATCTAATGGTCCAAATTTAATGTAGTTTCCAACAACTTTTCTCTCTTTTTAAACACTTCATATTCTCCAAAATCAAAACAACAATTTTACATCTTTTTACAATCCTTCATAATTCATTAAGCTTCCATTGTTGCTCTCTCTCCAAGCTTCAATTTTATTCTTTTCATCTTATTCTTGAGAGAAATTTATGTATGGTGAGGATTGATTTGTTGTGAGCTCAAAATTTGTAAATCCACTCTATTTAGAGAGTTGCTCAAGTGTGTTCTTTAATTTTTCCAAACTTTTGTAAGGGTTGCTCTTTATCCCGGAAAAAGAGTGGTTGTAACAGTTTGATCCTAATCCATAGAAAGGATTGAGTTTACTTTTGAACTCGCAAAAAGAGCGGTGTAGCGGTTGGGCTCTAATCCGTGGAAAGAGTCGATCTTTATTCAAAATCCCAAGAGGTGCTTGGGAAAGTGGATGTAGGTCGAGTTTTACTGAACCACTATAAAAATTCTCGGTGTTAATTTCTCTATCCCTCTCCTATTTATTTTTGCAATTATTTTGTTATTATTTTTATGTATGAAATTAATTGCAATATTATTCCTTGAAATTATTGGTCATATTTGTTTACTTTGATTGGTAGTCCTTAAATTTGCATATCATTTACCAATCTTATTATTAAAATTAAATAGGGTGCTTAAAAGTATTAGTTTATTTTCTTGGTTAATTTTGGATTGAATTATTTGCATGAAATTCTTGTTTAAATTACTTGTTAGTATAAAGAGTATTAATTTGTTTAATTGGACCCACATTAGTAAAAAGTTTTAATTAGCTTAATAAAACCTTATTCACCCCCTCTAGGGTTGCCATACCGGTCCAACAAAGTCGGCTTTTTTCCATGGTGAATTGAATAAAGATGTTTATGTAGAGCAACCTAAAGGGTATCAAAAGAAGGGAAATGAGCACTTGGTTTACAAATTACACAAAGCTTTATATGGATTAAAACAAGCTCATAAGTTTGGTTTAGTTGAATTGAAGCACATTCTTAATGAAGGATTTCAAAGGTGCAATACTAAGCAAACATTATTCACCAAGAGAAGCATGGAAGGAAGAATTATCATTGTAAGTGTATATGTTGATGATTTAATTTTTACTGGTGATGATGAAACTATGTGTCCCCACGTGTCCGTGACGACGCGGAGCAGCCAACGTCCTCTAAAAAGGGTTAATTTAAAAAGAAATAAATGAGTCGTCACCAATCTTTTTTACGGTGTGATTGGACACCGAAAATAAACTAAATAATTTTTAATGAAAATCAATAAAAATGGTCTGCGAAAAAACTAGAGTTGGGTTCGGGAGTCGTTTGTGTATAGGGAAGGTGTTAGCACTCCATAACACCCGTTTAGAAAACGGTAGCCAAATTTTAAATCTTGAATTAAAAATTATTCTTTAAAGAAATCATTTGGGGAAGAATTTTTTAAAAAATAAATATCTTATTTCACCCCTCATTACTCGAATGTTTGAAGTAATGATCCCATAAAATAAGTGGAACATATTTCCATCAATTAGGCTACACTATAATTAATGGAAAATTCCTCACCTCGAGAAATTGAGAAAATATTACAACTTCTAAAATCCGTCATAGGAATAGCCTTTAATAAAAGGATTTTTTTTAAAAAAAAAATATTAAGAAAATTCATTTTTTCTTGAGATCAAGATCTTGGACTTCCAAATATATGATTCCTCACCTCAAATATATAGAAAAACAGACTCCCAGATATTTCTAGATTCCATCGTGGGAATTTTTTTTTTACAAAAACGATATGTTATTTAAAAAAATTGATTAGGAAACCTTATGAAATAATATATTAATTTTTTTTAGGTAGAAAAAAATTGAAAGAAAAATTTAAATGATTTAAAAAGAGTTATAAAAAAAGATTTAAATAAAAAGTTGGATAAATTTAAAATAGAAAAGAGTTATAAAAAAAGATTTAAATAAAAAGTTGGATAAATTTAAAATAGAAATCAAAACATAACATAACGATTAACTAAGTAAAATATTAAAATTTTAATAAAATATATGGGAGATCGATCTCGGACTCCCAAAGAATTGACTCTTAACCTAAGAATTTTAGAAAATCGAACTCCCAAATTTTCTAAATTTCATCGTCGGTTTTTTTAGAAAATAAAAGTGAAGATTTAAAGATATAACAATATATAATTTGTAACATAAATATGAATATACAAAATTAGAGGTGAAAAGTTTGATAAACAAAGTAACTAAAAACTATATTTAAAAGAAAATTATTAAGAACATAAAGAGAAATTGCTAAAAGGAAATATGAAATATATAAACAAAATTAAAATTAAAATATTAAATAATAATAGTAATAATTAACAATAAATTATAAAATAAAATAAAATAATAATAATAAAATAGACGCAGACCATACAATTTAAAAAAAAAAATTAATTAACTGATGGGCTGGTCGCAGCTCATCCCATCCTTTCTTTTTTTTTTTTAATAATAATAATAACCCAAATAAACTTTTAATTACTTATATATTTAGCTTTTTTTTATTTAAACAATTCTAAAAAATCCATTTTTTTTAACCTTTTAAATAAATCTTTTCCTTTCCCAACAAATCTTTTCTTTCCCATTTTAAAACCTCACTTCTCCTTCTACTTCAACATTTTTTCCCCATTTTTTTCTTTGCTCTCTTTGTTCTTCCCCTTTTCTTATTTCCTTCTTTTTTTTTCACCAAACTTCACTTCTGTTCTCCCCTATTTTTTTAGGCAATTCAAACCGTGGCCATTTTTTTTATGAACATAGTAAGAGCAAATCATTCAAAAGTATGGTAATCACTCTTTTTTAACTTTCGTCTTTTTTTTAGGATAGTAAAGAAAATTTAAGAATATGCATAATAATAAAAAAAATCTAGATAAATACAAAAAAAAAAATAGATCTAAAGCATAAACGAAAAAAAAATGGAAGTGATGAGAGAAGAATGTTATTTATACCTCTTTTTCCTCTTTTATCACTTGTAGGTGCTCCAAACGAAGAAGATGAAAGTCGAAACCCGGAAACTCAAAGGTCGTTCATTGTTTGAGGTGCGATCCTCGGGACAAAATGTCCTACCAAATGCAACCTCCACGAAAGCTAAACCTTATGTTGTATGAATTTTTTTTGTAAAAGAACTCTCTTATTTTCTTTGTATTCTTTTTTTTTTCATACTAGATCTAGGGTTTCTTCATCAAAACCAATCTCCTCCTACTCAAAGATTAAACCTCTAATTTATAGTCACACAAATGTCTTAATTTAGTTTAAAGGAAAAAAATAAAATTGATTATGAGAATATTATTTCAAACATTTTAATACAAAAAATTTTTAAATAAAAGATCTTTCTAAAATATTTTCCTTTCTTCTACATATATATTTCCTTAAAAGGAAATCCTTTTTTATTTTTTATTACTAATATATATATATTTTTTAAAGATTAATTATTAAAAATCTTTTATTTAATTATTTACTTATTATTTTTTTTAAAACCAAAATTAGCACATGAGAAAGAAGTAAAACAAATAGGACAAAAATAGGTGGCTACAGCATCTAGAAATATCTGGGGTCCGTTTTTCTAGATTTTTTTTTAAAACCAAAATTAGCACATGAGAAAGAAGTAAAACAAATAGGACAAAAATAGGTGGCTACAGCATCTAGAAATATCTGGGGGTCCGTTTTTCTAGATTGTTGAGGTGAGGGATCATATCTTTGGAAGTCCAAGATCTTGATCCCAAGAAAAAATGAATTTAATTAATGTTTTAAAAAAATTCTTTTATTAAAGGCTATTCCTATGACGGATTTGAGAAGTTGTAATATTTTCTCAATTTCTTGAGGTGAAGAATTTTTCTTTAATTCTAGTGTAGCATAATTGATAAAAATATGTTCCACTTATTTTATGAGATCATTACTTGAAACATTGGAGTAATGAGGGATGAAATAAGATATTTATTTTTTTAAAAAAATCTTCCCCAAATGATTTCTTTAAAGAATAATTTTAATTCAAGATTTAAAAATTTGGCCACCGTTTTCTAAACGGGTGTTGTGGGGGTGCTAACACCTTCCCCCATACAAACAAGACTCCCCAACCCAACTCTAGTTTTTTTGCAGACCATTTTTATTGATTTTCATTAAAAAAATTATTTACTTTATTTTCAGTGTCCAATCACACCGTAAAAAAGATTGGTGGTGACTCCTTTTATTTTCTTTTCTAAATTAACCCTTTTTAGAGGACGTTGGCCGCTCCGCGTCGTCACGGGCACGTGGTGACAACTTGGCGACTCCACTAGGGACATGAGGTTTCACCTCGAGAGTTTGGCCATTTTTCTCATTTGTCTTAACTTATTTTATTCTTTAATTTTATTTAAATTTATTGTGTGTAGTTCTTGTGTATTTTATTTTTGCACATACATTCACAAGCCTCCTACCGGGCTTTACCTACTAGGATTAGAATCGAGAACAGAGTAGTGTTAGCCTTCGAGAAGCTTTGCTTCCGTGCGGGCACACGAAAAGTTCTCACTCAACTTGGTCATTTACGACTTTTTGACCAAGTTGGGGACCTTTATCATTTAGGAGCTTAGGATTAGCCTCACCATTAAAGCTTTCATGTAATGTACTAGTCTATTATCATTTAAAGTTTTTTTTCCTCACATTTAAAAAGAAAATATTTCTTTAAATAAAGTTGAGCAACATTTTTTCAAAAAAAAATACATTTATTCAAATATTTTGTTTGAAAAAAAAATAAGTATTTATAATTTACGTTTTCATCACCTAATAATAAATTTTAAGTTAATAATGAAAAATGTTGAAAGAAAATTTTTTTTTTTTTAGTTGGAGGATAAACTTTACAAAAAAAAAAAAACTTTTGAAACTTGAAGTCATTATATTTTGTCTCTTAAAAAAAAAATATTTTAGAAATTTGAGAGATGAAAGGTTTATCAATTATTGTTTTGTTTTTTCAAAATTAATAACATTTGTAATGAGGAAAAACAAATTTGACTAATTAATCAAAAGAAAGAGGCTCATAAAATACCATTTGTTTTATGTAAATAATTAAATTCCATGATTTCATAAACTTTTTATGGTGATGTTTGTTAATTTTTTTTTTAATTAGTGTTTCATCTCATATACCCACTTTTTTTTATTGTATTCTGCCTTTTATCAAAGAGTTTAAAGTTAGTCATTTCTTATAGGAGGTTACACTTTTAATAATTAATTTTTTTATTAAAAATTTTTTTGTTGCACTTTTAATAAACTTACTTTTTTTTAAATGACATTTTTTATAAATATATAAATTTAAAATTTGATATATTTGTTAAAAAAAAGTTCTTTTTTTTGGGCTTGTGGCTTTTTAATATTATAAGTTGTGTTAATATGCATGTTTTCACACTGCTATTATTTCATTATTTAATTGCATGATTTAACATTGATAGTCATTTCATTATCATGTATAATCATATTATTTAAACACTCATTTGCATGTTATGTCACTATTTGCTAGCATTTCGTTTTTTTTAAAAAAAAAAAATCATTAGTCATTCCATTTAGCCTTTTCTTCTTGAATTATTAATGAATTTTGTTTACATTAAGCTTTTATAATTTTTTGCATTATCAATTAAATCATGCATACACTTCATAATAATAATTAAGTAATTTTGACTAATTAAATCATTCTCTTTCTTTAAAAAAAGATTAAAAGAGTCAAAGTTTTTACAAAATAGCTCAAAAGATCTCCACCCCTCCATCATTATTGGACTTTAAGAAAAGTCAAGGTCATAGAAGAGTTCGTCAGCCAAGGGCAGACAATCAAAAAAGGATGTCCAAGATTTAAAAGGACAAGTGAAAAGATTTTAGAATTACCCACTCCGGTTAAAGATACACCATTAGCAGGGGCATTCAGATAGGCAAAGTTGCATAGCCAAGTTTCAGATGGCACCTTTCCTTACCCACGTGCTTTTACTCCTAAGAAGCTACTAGATCCATCATTAGTAGAATTGAAGGCTTACCTTACACAAAACTGCGAACAAGCTACATAGTAAATCAGCCATTTAAATGATTCACTGTCTGTCCTAAGTACGAAAGCCTACAAGAAGACTCTTAAAGATGCAGGTCACGGGGTAAGATTATATTAAAGTTCCTAGAAGAGAGGTTGTGTACAATAGAAGTCACCAACATTTACGAAGGCATTGAGGCGACACGACTGTGTCTAGTCTCGGGCGTCATCATTATTCTGTCCAAGTTCAAGATGCCAAAATTTGATAGGTATAATGGGGCAGCTGCCCAAATGCATCACGTCGTGTACTGTTGGAAGATGTCAGTTCACTCGCATGAAGACAAAACTTTGATTCACCACATTTAAGATTGCCTAATTGGTATTATTTTATGACAATGAATTTATTCTCTATCAGGTATGGGATATGATGAAGGCGCTACGAAGGTGTCAACCTAGTTGAGATGTTCCGGTGCGCCACTGATCCCACTTCTCCCTTTAGTTGCTTGTTCATAAAATGATAGCCTAATCGGCTCGACTACTTATTGGTATATGCAATTATAAAGCTCTTAAGTGCACAAATATTGAAATAGTACAAGCATATTATTAATTTGGCATTAGACCATTTGAATTTTCCCATGTGAAAAGGAGCGTAGAGACTTTCAAGGAATATGCTCAAAAATGCAAAAATGGTAGCTTAGGGGCAACCTCAGTTGATTGATAAGGAAAAGTCATCAATTCGTTATAGGCGTTGTAAATGCTCCATATTACAATAAAATGTTTGAAAGTGCCTCAACAAACTTCTCCAGCATTATAACAATAGGAGAAAGAGTTAAGAGTGCAATTAAAAGTGGAATGTTATAAAGTGATGCAGAATTAGAAGTTAGCACCACTAAAAGCTTGATTTTACAAGAAGAAAAGATAAATTGCAGGAGATTAGCTCGGGGCAGGGCATTATTGGTCATATGTTGCTACCAACATTTAAACAAGTGCATTATGCTCAGAGTCCTCAACAAAGAGAAAAAAGTCAACTAAATGCACCAAATTGACAATCAACAAGAGAATGGCAGCAAAGCACCTTGGTCGTTATCATCGCTAGAAATACAACTTTATCTGTTAAGTTGGTTTATCCGTGCTCACTAAATCTGAGCTTCACATTTAGAAGGTCAAAAAGTTATGTGATTGACTACCCTTAAGATCGGGGCGAGACCTTTGTAACAGGAGCCCTTTTTAATCTTTGGTTGAAATGAACGTAGTCTTGATAGCCAATGTGTCTCATTTGTCTTTATGTGGAATGAAATGGATTATTGGTTTCCAATATTCAAGTATATTCCTAATGTTATTTAATCATAACATGTAATATATGATAAGAACATCAGAAGTGAAATCAACGTCAAGGTTTGATTTCAAATTTCCATCTCTTGATTTAAGGAGGAGAATTAAAATATGTTATGCTCGAGCATTTGAAAACTAGAATACAAGGATTGGACAATTATCAAGCCCAAACCTTGGAAGCATCATGAGCCTGCATTTTGTCAACAAAATATGTTTATTCAGACATCATACTCCCATTTTGTGAGGGTAACGATGCATTAGGTTATGCCTAAATTGGATACAAAATGTTGTAGCATCAACTATTTTCATTATCAAAATTTGAGTTGGTGTATTATAAACATCCAACAAAATAATCAAGGTTATGGCAGTCGTGGAAGGCTACCATTTGTTTACACATCAACTGGAGCAGTTTCCCTTCATTTAGTATATAGGCAGAAGTCATTTTTCCTCAAGGATTATATACTATTTTTCTGAATATGACTAAATTTGAAGATGCAACTTTCATTACAGTACATAGGATGTTCGTTGTCTTATCTTGCAGAAGAGAATCATCAAGGACAATTATATAGAAGGTCTTCTCTTATGAAGTATTTAAGGTTGGAAGAAGGACTGTAACCTTGAAGTTGAAAAGATAAGGTTTTAAGTTACAAGACCACTTTGTCTTTTATGGATCCACCTTCTTTTTACCATCGGTCTCCAAGACTAGAGATGGTGTTTTATTTAGCAAATAATCGCTCCAAGGAGATTGTCAAGGGAGGATAGAAGTCGGACTATAACTCCAGTTAATGGTACCTGATTACCAGTTATTATGAAAAAGAAAACGAGTTATTTTGTATGTTTTAACTTGTTTTCTTCTTTTGAAAAGAATCTAGAGAAAGGTTTAGCAAATAAAACCATTTAAATAGGCATATTTTAGAAAGAATATATATGCATACATATATTCACCATTAAAATAAGCATATATATGCATAAATATATTTACCTTTAAAATAAGCATATTTAACAAAGCATATACATGCATACATGCACTCATGAATGACATTTATCCTTATATTTTTTTTTTGCTATGATGGTGCTTGTTTATCCCTAGCCTCCAGCTCACTTATCCTTTGTCATGAGGCGCTTGTTTATCCCTGGCCCTTGACACCCTATTGCTGTGATGACGTTTGTTTTATCCCTAGCCTCCAGCTCATTTATTCTTTGTCATGAGGCGCTTGTTTTATCCCTAACCCTTGTCACCCTATTGCTGCAATGACACTTGTTTTATCTCTGGCCTCCAGCTCATTTATTCTTTGTCATGAGGCGCTTGTTTTATCCCTAGCCCTTGACACCCTATTGCTGCGATGACACTTGTTTTATCTCTGGCCTCCAGCTCATTTATTCTTTGTCATGAGGCGCTTGTTTTATCCCTGGCCCTTGACACCCTATTGCTGCGATAACGCTTGTTTTATACCTGGCCTCCAGCTCATTTATTTCTTGTCATGAGGCACTTGTTTTATCCCTGGCCCTTGACACCCTATTGCTGCGATGGTGCTTGTTTTATCCCTGGCCTCCAGCTCATTTATTATTTATCATAAGGCGCTTGTTTTATCCCTGGCCCTTGACACCCTATTGCTGCGATGACACTTGTTTTATCCTTGGCCTCCAGCTCATTTATTTCTTGTCATGAGGCACTTATTTTATCCATGGCCCTTGACACCATGTTACTGCGATGACGCTTGTTTTATCCCTAGCATCTAGCTCATTTATTTCTTGTCATGAGGCGCTTGTTATACCCCTAACCCTTGACACCCTATTGCTGCGATGGTGCTTGTTTTATCCTTGGCCTCCAGCTCACTTATCCTTTGTCATGAGGCGCTTGTTTTATCCCTGACTCTTGACACCCTATTGCTGCGATGTGCTTTTTTCCTGCCTCCACTCACTTATCTTGTCATGAGGCTTGTTTTATCCCTGCCTTGACACCTATTGTTGCAATGATACTGTTCCCTGACTCCATATTTATTCTTTGTCATGAGGCGCTTGTTTTATCCCTGGCCTTGACACCATATTGTTGCGATGATGCTGGTTCTATCCCTGGCCTCCAACTCATTTATTCTTTGTCATGATGCGCTTGTTTTATCCCTGGCCCTTGACACCATTAATATATTTGAAGCATTTTATCCCGACAAAATAGTGGCTACACCTTCGTCCACCTTCCAATTCTATAAGGATGTACGAAGGGGGCATGCTGTAGCCACCTATTTTTATCCTATATAAGGATGTACGAAGGGGGCATGCTGTAGCCACCTATTTTTGTCCTATTTTTTTACTTCTTTCTCATTGTGTGCTAATTTTGGTTTTAAAAAAATAATAAGTAAATAATTAAATAAAAGATTTTTAATAATTAATCTTAAAAAAATATATATTAGTAATAAAAAATAGAAAAAAAAAAAAAGGTTTCCTTTTATGAAAATATATATGTAGAAGAAAGGAAAATATTTTAGAAAGATCTTTATTTAAAAAAAATTGTATTAAAATGTTTGAAATAATATTCTCATAATCTATTTTACTTTTTCCTTTTAAAACAAGTTGATTTTTTCCTAAATTAAAGACGTTTTTGTGACTATAAATTAGAGGTTTAATCTTTGAGTAGGAGGAGATTGGTTTTGATGAAGAAACCCTAGATCTAGTATGGAAAAAAAAAAGAGAATACAAAAGAAAATAAGAGAGTTCCTTTACAAAAAAAATTCATACAACATAAGGTTTAGCTTTCGTGGAGGTTGCATTTGGTAGGGCATTTTGCCTCGAGGATCGCACCTCAAACAATGAACGACCTTTGAGTTTCCGGATTTTGACTTTCATCTTCTTCGTTTGGAGCACCTACAAGTGATAAAAGATGAAAAAGAGGTACAAATAACATTCTTCTCTCATCACTTCCATTTTTTTTTCGTTTATGCTTTAGATCTATCTTTTTTTTTTTTTGTATTTATCTAGATTTTTTTTTATTGTTATGCATATTCTTAAATTTTTTTTACTGTCCTAAAAAAAGACGAAAGTTAAAAAAGAGTGATTACTATACTTTTGAATGATTTGCTCTTAATATGTTCATAAAAAAATGGTCACGGTTTGAATTGCCTAAAAAAATAGAGGAGAACAGAAGAGGAGTTTTGTGAAAAAAAGAAAAAAAGGAAGGAAATCAGAAAAGTGGAAGAACAAAGAGAGCAAAGAAAAAAATTTGGAAAAAACATGTTGAAGTAGAAGGAGAAGTGAGGTTTTAAAATGGGAAAGAAAAGATTTGTTGGGAAAGGAAAAGATTTATTTAAAAGGTTAAAAAAAATGAATTTTTTAGAATTGTTTAAATAAAAAAAATGGGTTAAATATATAAGTAGTTAAAAGTTTGTTTGAGTTATTATTATTATTATTATTTAAAAAAAAAAGAAATAAAAGAAAGAATGGGATGGGATGGGCTGCGCCCAGCCCATCAGTTAATTAATTTTTTTAATTTTTTTTAAATTATGTGGTCTGCGTCAGGCCTTTCTATTTTCTTTTTTTTCTTTTTTTTTTAATTTATTGTTAATTATTACTATTATTATTTAATATTTTGATTTTGTTTATATATTTCATATTTCCTTTTAGCAATTTCTCTTTATATTCTTAATAATTTTTTTTTAAATATAGTATTTAGTTACTTTGTTTATCAAATTTTTCGCCTCTAATTTTGTATATTCATATTTATGTTACAAATTATATATTGTTATATCTCCAAATCTTCACTTTTATTTTCCAAAAAAAACCGACGATGGAACTTAGAATATTTGGGAGTCCGATTTTCTAAAATTCTTGAGGTGAGGAGTCGATTCTTTGGGAGTCCGAGATTGATCTCCAATATATTTTATTAAAATTTTAATATTTACTTAGTTAATCGTTATGTTATGTTTTGATTTCTATTTTAAATTTATCCAACCTTTTATTTAAATCTTTTTTTATAACTCTTTTTAAATCATTTAAATTTTTCTTACAATTTTTTTCTACCTAAAAAAAATTAATATATTATTTCATAAGGTTTCCTAATCAATTTTTTTAAATAACTTACCGTTTTTGTAAAAAAAAAAATCCACGATGGAATCTAGAAATATCTGAGAGTCCATTTTTCTAGATTCTTCAGGTGAGAGATCATATATTTGGAAGTTCGAGATCTTGATCCAAAAAAAAATGAATTTAATTAATGTTTTAAAAAAAATCCTTTATTAAAGGCTATTCCTATGACGGATTTGAGAAGTTGTAATATTTTCTCAATTTATTGAGGTGAAGAATTTTTCTTTAATTCTAGTGTAGCATAATTGATTAAAATATGTTCCACTTATTTTATGGGATCATTACTTCAAACATTGGAGTAATGAGGGGTGAAATGTGATATTTATTTTTTTGAAAATTCTGCCCCAAATGATTTCTTTAAAGAATAATTTTTAATTCAAGATTTAAAATTTGGTCACCGTTTTCTAAACGGATGTTGTGGGGTGCTAACATCTTCCCCATACACAAACGACTCCCGAACCCAGCTCTAGTTTTTTCGCCGACCATTTTTATTGATTTTCATTAAAAATTATTTACTTTATTTTCGGTGTCCAATCACACCGTAAAAAAGATTGGTGGTGACTCCTTTTATTTTCTTTTATAAATTAACCCTTTTTAAAGGACGTTGGCCGCTTCGCGTCGTCACGGGCACGTGGCGACACTATGTTGATTGAATTTAAAATTTTCGTGTTGCAAGAATTTGATATGTCTGACTTGGGAAAAATGAGATTCTTTCTTGGTATTGAAGTGTTACAAAAGTCTGATGGTATTTTTATATGCCAAAGAAAATATGCATTAAAGGTTTTAAAAAGGTTTGGCATGCTAGGAAGTAATTCAGTGAGTAGTCCAATAGTTTCTGGTTTCAAATTGAGTAAGGATGGAAATGGGGTCACTGTTGATGATACACACACTATAAGCAATTAGTAGGAAGTTTAATGTATCTCGCTACCACTAGACCCGACATGATATTCGCTACTTGTCTTATAAGTAGGTAGATGGCGAAACCAATAGAAGTTCATTTACAAGCAGCCAAAAGAATACTTTGATACTTAAAACGGACCGTGAATTATGGAATTCATTACAAAAAATGAGTGTTGGGACTAAAACCCTAGCGCAGCGGAAACATATCAGAATCCTAACTCAAAATTAATATTAAGATTTTGAAATACCACTACATTGGTAAAATAAATCTAAAATCGTAGGTTAAGGGCTATATAAAAAAAAATATCAGAGAAAAAAAACTTACATGTTGTGAGGAAAAGCAACAACTGGATCACTACCACTTGGAGTCCTTCCTTTTCTCTAAACCTTGAGGAAAGGTTTGTGGGAACCTTTGGTAAAGGAAAAAAACAGACAACTCTTCCTCTGAGAGAATTTTTTTAAAAGAAAATGCCAGATCTCTTTTTTTCTGTTACACACTATATAAGGAAATGAGAGAAAGTGGGAAACGTGGGTGTTATCCCACGTATTAAGTAACTCCCCTACGTGGGAGTTACAACCAACAATATTAATTTAATTAATTAATTATATTAATAATTAATAATTAATTAAATCCAATTTAATTAACCAATTCGTTTAAATCATATTTAAATGAACATCTCTCACATAACCTATAGTTTTAATTCAATTAATTTAATTAAATCAAATTTAATTAAATTAGATTAAATTAAATAACTAATTAACTCTTCAATTAATTAATTACTAAATTAAATATCAAATATTTAATTTTAACCTGCATTTGAATCAAATTCAAATACATTTCTCTCATAACCTATAGTTTTAATGTACATCTAATGCGCATTAATTTTAACATATAGTTTTAATATAAATCTAATTCATATTAAAATAATATTTGAACAATTTCAAATATTTAATTCTCTTACAAATTAACTTTGAATCATATCCAAAATTATATTTATACTATAAAGTTTAATTTGTAAAATAAACTTTATATTATCATGTATCATTATACATTATACTTTTTCCTTAGTAAATTTGAACTTTTCAAATTTCATCCAAGAATTAATTACCTCAATATTCTTTACAAGCTAAAAAGGGGACCTAATGGACCTACAGATCAGAAGCTCCAATGATATTAGATTAACGGGCTAAACTCATTAACCAAATTAATCAATATTCGTTAACTGTGGGTACACTCCACTAAAAACCCACAGTTGCACTCTTCTCACTGTAGATATATTTTTATGTCCACGGATATAGACCAATAACAGCAAGTTAGTCATTCACAAGTGTTCGTAACACCAGCTGGGTCAAATTACCGTTATACCCCTAGGTTACTTCTAAATCCTTAAGTACCAGTGCTCCTCTAATGAACAACCTGTTTATGGTCCAACCATCAAACAGAAACCCCTCTCGGGCCAGTGAGAGGGTAGGGCCCTTTGTTCAAGGCCCGGAGACACCACTTAAGGGAACACTTATCTACTTACCCTAAAGTCGGGAAGGAGTGAAATCCATCTTGTATAATTATGTTCCCAGCTCCCCACTCAGTCTTATCCCCAAAATGGCAGGCATATTGAGTCGGCAAATGGGTCATTCTCACCCATACAAATCAAAGGAGAATCCCTCGTAAACAGGAGTTCATAATATACTCAAGATTAAGACTAAGTTGCCTAGGTCAACTTATTGAAATAGAAACTTAACCAGTCAACAGAGTTACATCTAGTGGTTACTATTTCGTGATCCAGCCTTATGCAAACTCATTGCATAGGACACCCCCACTCGCATGTCTCCTACACGAACGCGTTGGATCATTGGTTTGTATCAAATACAAAGTGGGCCGTATCTATAGTATTACCAGGATAAGGTATCCAACCATATCCTTATACTATAGACTCTTTAGGCTGTAACTTGAACATTGATCCCCATATGTTTCTACATATTGTTCAAGACTCATAAACAGCCTAGGATGTTAGTTTATTGGATTTTAGGGTTATTAAAATAAGATAAAATAATCAATAACATTTATTGAATAATAATTAATAACAATTTATTAATGACAGTCAAAATACAACATTTACTATCTACGAGTTTTAGGGCATAAAACCCAACAATGAGGAAATGGTAGATTGTTGGCATATAAAGATAGTGACTATGCTAGAGATATGGAAGATCGAAAAAGTACATCTAGGTATGTATTCTTAATGAGTTCAGGTGTCGTTTCGTGGTGTTAAAAAAAACAGCCTATTGTGACTTTATCTACTACCGAAGCTGAGTTTGTAGCTGTTGCAGTTTGTGCTTGTCAAGGAGTTTGGGTCAAGATAATTTTGAAGGAGATGGGTTTCTCTGATGAAGGTTGCACTACTATACTATGTGATAATAGTTCAACCATCAAACTGTCTAAAAAATCCTGTTATGCATGGTTGAAGCAAGCATATTAATGTGAGGTTTCATTTTTTAAGAAATTTCACTAAGGATGGTGTAGTTGAATTAGTTCATTGTGGAAGCCAAGCCAAGTGGTAGACACATGACCAAACCCTTAAAATTGGAAGTCTTTCAAAGGCTTCGAAGGTTGTTGGGAGTATGTGAAATTTTAGATAAAAACTAATAAGCATATTACACTATGATTATCTACTCTCCCCTTTTGGGGTGGTTGAATGTAACTACTTATAAGTCAATCCTCTGACACATACCCGCGATTGCGTGTGACGGCAGGGGGGTCATTGACGTTTCAAGCACTCGAGGTTGTTGGGTGCCTAGTTCGGCCTTAACTTCTTTATTTTTTAATTGATATATATTTTCCAACTCGGGTGATCGGCACAAACCCCGAAGCACTGACATTTCCCTTTAAACTAATGTTTTTGTGTGTTTTTAAACTGGTAAGAAAATCACATATTTTGGAACTATTAGGAGCAATTTAAATAATCACATTTTTATAAAATAAAAAAATACATATTCTTCCATTAAGGTTATATTTTCACAAAAAAAAAACCATAATAATAATAATTTATTCATATTTTCTAACCATTTTAACTTTGATGATTTTTGAAACAATTTTGAATTTTTTTAAAAAAAATATTTGTTAAAATAAAAAATGAGAATGGATGTGGAAATAAAGTGTATAACAATCAAATATTTTAATATTATTTTCCATTGAATTTCACATTAAAAAATGTTGGTCAAACCTGTGACCTGCAATAGATAGACTACACCACCACTAAAGCAAGCGCATACTAGTGTTATAAAAAATGAAAACGGTTTTTAAAAACATCTTTTTCAAAAATGTTTTTAGAATTAAAAAAACAGAAAATCCAATTGAATATCAAACAAAGCTATTTTTCATAAATTAAAAACTAAAAGTCAAATAGTTACCAAACGATTTCTTAAATGTTACATTTTAATTTTTAAAGTTTAAATTTTATTTCAAAATAACTTTATGAGTTTTTGTTGTTACATTTATAGATGAGAAATTCCAATTAAATGAACCATAAAGTATAAAACTGTTGTGACAATTTTTTTTTCGTAAAATAGAAGAAGGAGGTAATTAAAGGGTGGAGTGGAGGGTAAAATGGAGCCACAGGAAAAGAAAAAACTCGCGAAAAATCAGCCGTACAAGGCGCTTACACATACAAAAACGAACTCCTTTCCCTCTCTCATCAATCCATTCAAAAAATACATCCCATCCATCATCACCACATCATCATCATCATCATTTATGCATCATTGTTTTTTTTTCTTAATTTTTTTTCCAACCAAAAATTTTAAAATAAATTATGTTGATGACCTTTAAACGGTAAAATTTATAATTTTAACTTATTTTTTACTGTCAAGTTATTCACGATCTTAAAATTGACTTAAACGTTAGAGAGTTTGTGACTTGAACTATCTTCTTTCACGATGTAAATTTATCATTGGTCCATTTTTTGTATCAACAAATTAAACTTTAAATATTATTTTTATTTTAGCTTTTTTTTTTTTTTACTATGGTTACTTGAACATTTTGATTTTTATTCATATTTATTGCATTCTTAAAATGTTTGTTTTCATCCCATAGTTTGAAAATATGATGATTTTGGTTTTTGCATTTTTTTTTTCACTTCATTTTTGGAAGTATAGGTATATTAAAAGGAGTAGAAAGTTTAAAATACAACGATGAACATGACTATTTTGAAAGTATGAACCAATAGGAATATAGGTTGGCTCTCTTTTTTTAGACTTTTTTTTCTTGAGTTGTCACAGCTTTTTCTATGTGGTGGTTGTAATCTTTGTCTTAATTTTTTCATCTATTTTGCAAAGAAAAATGAAATAAATAATATTTTAAATATATATATATATATATATATAACGTTTTATCATCAAACAATATGTAGGTGGAAGAATTAAAACTCTGACCATGAGATTGAAAATACAAATTGTATGTAGTTGAGTTTTCGAAATTGATATGGTTTAAATACTACTTTGGTCCTTGTACTTTTGGCTTTCGTTTATTTTGGTCCCTATACTTTTAAAATGTTCATTCTAGTCCCTATACTTTTAACTTTGGTTCATTTTGGTTCTTGTACTTTAAAAATGTTAATTTTGGTCTTTGAACATTCAATTTTGGTTCATTTTGATCCTTGAACTTTAAAAAACTGACTATTTTGATATTTAAAAATGAAGTAAAATTAAAATGGAGGGACCAAAATGGTCATTTTTTTGGAAGTATAAGGACCAAAATGAACATTATGAAAGTATAGGAACCAAAATAAACCAAAGTTGAAAGTATAGGGATCAAAATGAACATTTTGAAAGTATAAAGACCAAAATGAACCACAACCAAAAGTATAAGGACCAAAGTAGTATTTAAACCAATTGATATTTAAATTATTATATACTTTAGTGATGTGTAACGATTTAGTTTTTATAGTTTCAATTTTATAACAATCTAGTTCCTAAAACCTAAATATATACCAATTTAATCTTAATTTAGAATTTGTAACAATTTAGTCTTTAATGTGAAAATTTTATAAATATTTAATTAAATCTATTAAGTATTTAGATGGATAAACTAATTATAGACTAATTAAATCAATTAAGCATTTAGATGGATAAACTAATTATTGACTAAATGTGTTTGAAAAATACAAATATTAAGTTTTTTTTTTTAGTATTCAAGTATTAAGCTAGACAGTTACTTTTTTTTCTGAACTTTTTATTAAGAATAAATTATTACACATTTGAAAATATTTAATTTAATTTAAAAGAAAATATAGAGATTAAATTATTATGTATTATTGTAAGAAAAATTATTACCAATTAAAGTTAAATTATATGGTCAAACTGAACAATATCTTAACTAACGTAACATAAAACATATAATGTCAATTTGGAATTATGAGGTTCGAAAAAAATAATAATAATAATAATAAGTTCAGAGGACTACGGTATTGATTTCGATGGAATTTTAGTGAAAAGGTGAGTTTTAGCCAAAAATAAATAAATAAATAAAATATGAGAATATTAAGGAAAAAAAAAAAAAAAAGAAGAAGTGGTCCCCGCCTGAGTTGAAAGAAGGAAGAAGAGGGAAAGAGGAGAAGGAAGAGTGGGGTCCACAGCACCACAACCGTAAAGGGGGTCGTACCGGTTCCCACGATCATTGAATGCGATCACGTGGGCGCGTCTCTGCAGCGTACGATCCGGTTCAGAAATCTCAGCCGTCCAATTTCTCCCTGGGCCCCACCCCTTTTCTTTTTCTTTATTTATTTTTTATGTTTTTTCTTTTGCCCTCCTTACTCGGGCTCTCCTTCCTCCTCCGCAATCGCCGTCTTTCCCAATTCCCATAAGTTTTTATTTCTTTTTATATATTATTATTATTATTATTTACCATTACCATTCCATCTTCCCCAAAATACCCCTTTGTTTCCAATTCAAAATCCATTCACCAAATTATTATCACTTTATTATTATTATTATTATTATTATTATTTCGGGCAAAATATCATGTTTGGTTGATATATTTTGAAGTTTATTTAATTCTATTTCATATAATTTTAAATCTCTCATTTTAGTTTATATAATTTTAATAAATCTTAAATTTAATTTTTAAAATTAATTTTTATTGAAATTAGTTAAATAATAATAATAATTTTAAAATACAATATGTTAAGATTATTTACAAATATAGAAAAAATTTACTCCCTATCTACGATAGATTGTCATAGACTTCTATTTAATTTACTCTCTATCTACGATAGATTGCGATAGACTTCTAATTATAAATAGTGAAATTTTTCTATATTTGTAAATAATCTAATATTTTTCTATTTAATAATTTTTCATAGGTTAATAGATAACAAAATTTTGAACGAAATTTAAAATTTATTAAAACTACACGAAATTTAAAATTTATTGAAACTACAAAAATTAAAATTAGACAATTGAAAGTATAGGGACTAAAAGTGAATAAACTTTAGAGCATATGGACTAAAATGATATTTTAATTTTTCTTTTTTCTCTTTTTTTTACTTGTACTTCGACCTTCCGAAAAAAAAGAAGTAAATGTTGATTATAATATAGTATGTTCACTTTAACATTTATCTATTAGTTTTTAAACTTTTTTTTTAAAAAAAAAATAAACTTTAAAACTTGTGTATATATTATGTTCAACAATGTTTAATAAGCCAATGAAATTTTTCCCCAAAAAAATTATGAATTAAATCTTAAAAAAAAAAGTCGCGTAAATGAGGGATTCATAATATAAAATTGAAAGCTTTATATATATATATATATATATATATATAGGATATTTGAAGTTTAATAATCCATTTGAAAATTTTAAAAATCTATTAAATAACATTCTTTAAAGTATAAGTATCAAATAGTTTAATGATAGGTTAAAACTTAAAACTACCCATTTCAGCATACTTCAATTGGCTAAATGGTTAAAGTACTTTTTTTTTTTTACCAAAAAGTTAAAATTTTAAAATCTTTTCCCCTGGAGGTTTAAATATTGCTTTGGTTCTTCAATTTTTAAGATTATTATTCTATTGTAGTTCTTGAAATAACAAAATGACATATTTTTGTTGTAACATTTTTATCTTAGAATTTTGACCGTCTATTTCAATTTTTAAACTTTTAAAAAACCAACCATTTTTATTTTAAACTTTTATCTTTTTAAATTGATAGTGTAAAATGAAATATGCATGGTATTAAATTTTATTCGAAAAATTGACGTTTTTATTGATATCTCACTATTTTCATGAATTCAACGTCAACGTAAGAAGTAAATCGACATTTCTATTATATCGTAAAAAATTATGGAAGAAAATAATAAATAGTAAAACTTCATTAATATACATAATAAACCTTTCAACTTATTTAAAAAAAAGTTTAATAGGTTGATTTATTAATTTAAATATAATTTTAAAATTTTCTAAAAATATGAGACCACTTAAATCGACATTTTAAATTTTTAAAAATGATTAATATGAGCATAATTATTTAAGTAATTAAACAGAATGTTTATTGAAACAAAATTATTGATTTAACACAACTCTCTCTTGCATCAAATTCCAAGAGGAATCCTTGTTTCCAACATTGTCAGTATACTTAATCAATGCAGAGAAACAACAAATCCCTTTAATTTATTACTATTATTATTATTATTAATAATACATCAATACCCACACAATCCAAGAATCTTTGAATTTCTCTTCCATCCATGTATTTATTTATTTATTCTTTTTTTTAATTCAACTAAAAGAGAGATCTTAACCAAGAGATTATTCTAAGGAAAATTTTTATAAATAAAAAAAATGTCAAACTATTTATAGAATTAAGATATGAATGGACTTCTATCAGCATATTTCTATCATTTTGATCATTGATAGATTCTGATAGACTTCTATCAGCATATATCATAACTATCTAAAAATTTTGCTATTTTATGTAAATAGTTTTCCTTATTTTTCTATTTTTAAAAATTTCCCTTTATTCTAAGGATGTTGGTAAAATGTGGCCAGTACTATATATTATTTTTACCATTGTAAATGGTAGATCATATATTAAAAATTATACATTAAATATTTATCCATTAACAAATTAGGTTGGTCTTTCATATATATATATATATATGGATTGAATTAAAAGAAGTAAATGTGGTTGTGTCAATCCCTCATATGTCATATTTGAATTTAATATTATGACATAAATGTCAGCATGTTATATGCAATCTATTTTTTTTTTAAAAAAAAAATAATAATTTAATCCAAAAATGTGTCTATCATCTCCCCAACACTAATTATGCTCACCAACCCCAATAGATTTTATATACTCTTCTTTCACTCACTCTAATTTAAAACGTTCCTTAAGCTCAATAAAGTTTTAGGGCTATTTTATTGGAACCTATCGGTTTGAGGTCAAATTACAAACAAAACACAATGAAGATAGAAAAGAAATGGACAATAGTAAAAACCGACCAAACATAAATTGATAAAAACACACCCAACTCAAAAAAAAAGTTTCAACGAAAAGAACCTTCTTAGGTTCACTCAATAGAAGTCCCAAGTCATTTGAGATCCTAAGTCATTTATAACAAAAAAAAAAAATAATAATAATAAAAAATAAATTAAATTAAAATTTCAGACTAAACAACCGAACTAACTACTTGGGAGGATGAAATTATTTTTGTATGTTAAGTAATATATATGGAAGCTAGGCAAGTTTGAGCTATATAAAATTAAATGAAGGATATAAAAATATTTAATATAGAAACTTAGAGACAATTAAATTATGTTTTTGGTGTCAAACTAAACATAATTTAACTGACATAAAATATGTATTAATGAGAATGGAATTTGTGATTCAAATAATATCATTCCCTATTATACTAAAAAAAATGACATCTTTAGTTCTGCATTTTGATATTATGTTTATTTAATTTTTGTACTTGAAGAAATTTTTTATTAGTCAGTAAAATTCTTAATTTTTCTATTTAATTATGTCTATTTATTTTTATTTTTAATGTCTTTTTTACAGATTACATGGTGTGAGTTGATTTTGAAAACGGAAAATTGGAATTCAAGAATGTATAGAAATATATTTTTAAAATATCTCTTAATAAAATAAATAAATACAATTCAATTCAAAATGACAGGGAACTTAGAAGATACAATTGGATATCAGTCTTATAATATAGGAAAATTTTTTAAAATAGAAAAATAAAGGAAACTATTTATACAAAATAACAAAATTTTTAGATAGTTATGATCACTACAATAATTTTGGGCTTAGATGGCAGTTGACATTTTATAAACGCCTATTTTTATAGAAATTTTTAGGTATAAACGAAATTTTTATAAAAGATGAGGGACAAATTCAGTCATTGTATGCACTGTTACGATGGCGGTTCAACACCGCCATCTAAACCTAGAAAAAGCCCAGGAATATGTGTGCGCACTTTATTTTACGTTCGATGACGATTCACAACCGCAATCTAAACCGAGAAAAAAAGTCTTTTAGAGTCTATCAGGATAGAAATGATAGAAGTCTATCATTAATAGATGCTGATAGAAGTCTATCAATATTATTTTTGTTATTTTTTTTGTAAATAGTTTGACATTTTTTCTATCTGTAAAAATTTTCCTATAATATATTTATTTAGAG
Organism: Lagenaria siceraria; assembly: GCA_002890555.2. Taxonomy (NCBI): domain Eukaryota; kingdom Viridiplantae; phylum Streptophyta; class Magnoliopsida; order Cucurbitales; family Cucurbitaceae; genus Lagenaria; species Lagenaria siceraria. The sequence continues at coordinate 24,821,610 of CM016485.1, read as the reverse complement.
TTGATACATATTTTTAAATTATTAATTTTAAGTTAAATTGAGCATAAGTCATCAATAATTGATATGTAATTGTTTTTTTTTTTTTTTTTTTGATGTGTTCAAATTTTTGTATACCTCAAATTTATATACATTAAAAAAATGTGTTTAATTAAAAGCATTAAAAAATGTGTTTAATTAAAAGCATGTTTTGGACTTTTATGGGTGGTTGACTGAAAATAAAGTACCTAATTTTTATAAAAGCATTTAATGAATTTTCTTGAATTACATACATGGGTAAACATTGTCAGTTTTGAACAAAGCTAGTCAAAATTGCTTCTAGATGCTTGAAAGAAAAGATTCCAAGAACATCAATACATGAAATAGTTCAAAACAATAATAAAAATGATAATAGTAAATAAAAACTTTGGGATTAAAAAATTTACAATTGCAAATGAACAACAATAAAGAAAAACCCTAGCTAAATGTGCCATATTTTAATCAGCGAAAACACATATAAAAAACATAAAATTAGTGTTTGTTTTTCAAAATTCAATTTAGTTGTGACTCGATCCATGTCCATGTCAGCATGTTATAAATGAGGGGTGTTTTTAAATATAGAAAAAATGAGTCAACTTATTTACAAATATAGCAAAATGTCACTATTTATCAGTGATAGACACAATGTCTATAAGTGTAGTAACATTTTACTATATTTGAAAATATTTTCAACAGTTTTATCATTTAAAACAATTATTCTATAAATAAATACATTTGAAATCACATAATTAATTTGTTAAATAATAGACTAAAAAAATATTAACTATAACCATCAGTTTTAAGAAGTTTAGAAATTAAAATAGACACATTTTTTAAAGTTATAAATCAAAACAAAATAATATGAAAATTAAAGAACCCTTTAAAAAAAAACTAAATTTTATGATAATTTACTAGATTGATTTTAGATTTAGTCCATGTACTTAATTTTGGAGGTATATTTAATCGATTTTAGAGAACTTTTAATTATTGTATTTAATGGATTCTTAGTCTCGTAGTATTTTTTAAATTAATGACATGTTTTGAAGTGATTTAAATAGTCAAAATCACTTTTATTATTTTTAATATAACTCAAAAATAAACTTTTAATCACTCAAAATTAATTTAATTTTCAATTTTACACTTTTAAATGCAATTTTCAATCATCGAAATTAATTTTGAAGGATTAGAAACATGTTTCACGATGATTTGAAAATGACAAAAAGTGATTTTAGCCATTTTAAAATCACTTTCAAACATGCCCTAAATTCATGAACATATATATTAGACATTAAATTGAGTTTTTCTTGAAATTCTCTCGAAATGTCGAATTTTCGTCGAAATGGGGAGAATCGAAATATTCTAGAAATATTATCGAAATATTCTAGAAATCTCGAAATTTTGAGAAATTCGAAATTTCGTCGAAATTGGAGGAAAAATGAAATTTCCTCCAATCAAGATTTCGATTGAAATTTTCCACTATGATTGGTGACATCATCAATTTGTAGAGATTTCAAATTCCTTTAGTTACATCCTATCTCTAAAATTATTTTTTTTAAAAAAAAATTGTAATCATAGTATTAAATTTTTGTCGACATCTTGATATTTTCATCAATATTTTCATATTTCCACGATTCGAGAATGACATGAAGGGTGAATTGACATTTCCATTATATTGTAGAAAAATTCACCGAAAGTAATAAAATAAACAACAAAATGTCACTAATGTAAATATCATATAAATAATTAACGTGTTAACTTGTTTGAAAATCTTTTAAAATGTTTTGTTTTCTAATTTAAATATATATTTTTTCTAATTTTTTCTAATTTTTCAAAAATATCCATCAATATCAACATTTGATCGATATTTCCATTTATATTTTCGTAAAATTGAAACATCTATCTTAAATTTTATTTGCAATAATTTTAGGTTAAATTGTAAATTTAGTCCTTATAGTTTGGAAAAAGTTAGAGTTTAGTTTTTATAGTTGGATAAAATCGATAAATAGTTTCTAAGGATTAAATTTTAACTTTTTCTAAATTATATAAATTACATTCTAAATTTCTAAATTATAGGGACCAAATTCTAATTAAACTAAATTCTAACTTTTTTTCATACATAGACCAAATTGGTAATTTAACTTAAATTTTATTTATTTTGGTGAGATTTTTTAGCTGGCAAAATAAAAATTAAAAAAAAAAGCCAAAAAATAAAGAAAAAAAAAGTGGAAATGAAAGTCACCCGGGGCGTGCGGGTAGGAAGGTACAGAGGGAAGTTAGAAAGCAAACAAATGAAGATTTTTTTTTATATATATTATTTATTTTTGGTGAAAAACAAAAAAACAAAATAAAAAAAGGAAAAAGGAAAAATAATAATAAGGTAATGATGAAAAAATGGCATTAAAGGCTGACATGTGTGAAGTGTGCTTTTTAATTACTCCATTTGTCTTGTTGTGCATGCTGTGTCTGTGTCCATGTCTGAATCCAGAGACAACCGCTCACTGGCTATAGCAGGTCACACACTGCCCCCTTGACCGGTAACTGCAGGTCATACATATCCCCCTTCTCTTCTATCTCACTCACTCACACCCTCCATCATTTTCTTATCATCACACCCTATTTTTTCTTTTCTTTTCTTTTTTAATTAACTAATAAATACACATTTATTTCCCCATCTTTTAATAGCATGCATTGGAATCTTGGAAGTATGGGTGTAACTCACTCTATTTAGTTCATTTTTTTAACCTATATTTAATTGCATTAAAATACAAATTTTTTTTTTTCTGTTCAGTTGAGTTAGTTTCAAATTTACAAATATAAATACGTTTAATATTTTAATTTAAATTCTCTTGTTTTCAAATTTATTTATTTATTTCATAATGTTTGGTATTTTAGAAAGTGAAAACTTTTAAAAATAGTATTTACATTATGTTTTATATGTTTCATTTAATCTTTTATTTTGCAATTTTCTTTTGGTTCACAAGCCAAATACAAAAGCTAAAAAGGATTTATTTTATGAAAATTGAAACGATTCACGACAATAATTCAAAACTAGTTTCCAATGCCCAAAATCGTTAGGAGTGGCTAATGCGATATCAAATAACAAGACATCGATGTAGAAAACTTCTGTCAATCACGAGTTAACTAAGAGTCAATAAAAATCATCAAGGCCAATCAACGCTATAGATTAGTGTCAACCTTAGTTTTACACCGACACCAGATTTTGACATAAGTATTGACGTGTCCCCATTACTTCAGTAGTTAGCATCGGACTAGATTTTTCTTGTAGTGATTTCTTTATTTAAAAATATTTGAAAGTACAAGGATTAAAATTGAATAAGTCACAAAATACAATCATCATGGATTGATCTAGTGGTAGTGGGAACATAAAAAAAATAAGGGGTTGTGGGTTCAATACATGGTAACCACCTACCTAGAATTTAATATTCTACGGGTAAGCCCGGACACTCATGGATATTAAAAAAAAAAGTAACAAAATACATAACTAAAAACCAGTTTTAGGGTCTTATTTGGTACGTTTTTGCCCTAAAAAAAAGTGGGATTTTTTTTGTAAAAGTTAAATTGTGTGTATACATCTGAATGTAAAAAGCATCATTACTAGAACTGAGACTCAGTCGTCACTGTACGAACATATTATGTTGTTTTTTTTTTCCTTTGTTTTAACATATATTAAGGAAACTTGTATGTTTCTCTCTCTATAACCAAAAAATAGAGACAAGAGTAAAAAACAAAAAAAAAAAAAAAAAAAAAAAGAAAAAAAAGACCCTATAAATTAAGGGCAAGGGAGTGTGGGTAGTGCCATTGCGTAGGGCACTTTTTTAGAGAGAGAAGTTGGGGGTTGTGAGGAATGTTGGCTGGCTCGAGGCTTTTCAAAAGAGAGATTTTCTTTTTTTCTTTTTTCTTTTTCTTTCTTTTTTCTTTTTATTTTCAACTTGAAAAAAAAAGAGAGAACTGTTAGGCTTCGGACCAGGCTTCATTCCCCTCAACTCAAAACTTCACAAAACCCTAATCTTCATCTTCCCTTTCTCCACTTACAAAATTTAGGGTTTTTTCTTTACTATTTGATTTTTTTTTTTTTTTTTTTTTGTTTTTCTTTGAATAATATATATTTGGCTTTCCTAACAGAACCCCATTCTCTCTTTTTTGTTGTTCCTAATCCAGATTTTTCATCTCACCATTTGCAGATTCACCGTTGGTGTTACGTTCTCGAGCTGAAATTGCTTTCACATCCCTTTTTCTCTCCTTCAATATGACTGACAGTTTTACACTACTAGTTACGAATGTCCTTTCACCAAATATGTAATCAATATGAATATATGTAATGATCACATTGAATAGTCTTTTTTTCCTCCAAGAGCTAGGGTTCCTCCATCGTCGTTTCTGAGCAGATTGTTTTTAAATCCGTCTCATTTCAACGTGATTGACAATTTTACACCTCTAGTCATAAATGTATATTCTCCGTGTATGTAATAGCTATGAATCTAACGATCTTATTGAATAATTTCTTTTCTCGAAGGGTTTGCGTAGCCCTCCGAGCAGATTGTTTTGTAATCCATTTCCTTTCATATGTGGCTGAAAATTTTACATCACTAACGAAACGACCACGTTGAATAGTTAAAGTTTTGAGTTTAATTTCCATTTGAAGTTGAGATTTTTTTTTTTTTTTTTTTTAGTATGTGATATGAATTAGCTTTACACTTTCCTTTTCATATTTGACCCAAAAAGAAAAAACTCTCAAAAAGTTTTCTTTTGAATGTTTGTTAATTAGTTAATTTTTTTTGTTCATTGAAAAAAGTTGAGGGAAATTAAAAAAAATAAAAATAAAAATAAAAAATGAGAGTTTTTAATTGAGTGATGTGAGAGAGACGTAATAGATGGAAACGTAACTGTTGAAATAAATGCAAGTTTTTGTCTGTGTTATAAAGGTTGTTTAGATTATATTTTCAGGCATTACTTTACCTGAAAGCAACTGAAAAACATATATTTGAAAGAGTGAATGAAAGAAAATATGCCCTAATAAGTAATCTAATATAATTCTCATTTTTATTTATTTCTTTATTATTATTATTATTATTTTTATTTCACTCTCTCTCCCTTTGTTGGGTTGTGTAAAGGATCAAACTTTTTTCCAAAACATTTCCATAACCCATCATGCCCCAACAATCTGATGTATATAACTAATAAACCTAAAAGAGAGAATCTAGCAAATCTCTCTCTCTCTTTCTCTAATAAATTATTTGAGGAACCTTAGTTTTAACAGCGATCCTATATCGTTAGATGTATGAAAAAGAATTCAAATTTGTATCGAACGACTAATACAAACAAACATATTTCTAACGGGATCTGATCTCTTTCTATCTCTACGGATCATATTTTCCAAATTCTATACCGAATATTAAAGGAAAATTTTCACAAATAGAAAAAAATGTCAAACTATTTACAGAAAATATATATAAAAAAAATACTGATAGACATTGATAGACTTCATACTTCTATCATTTCTATCACTGATAGACTATTTTATGTAAATAGTTTCCTTTATTTTTCTATTTTTAAGAATTTTCTAATATTAAATTATATTTTGAACCCTAAAGTTGTTGTTCTTATCTTCTTCTCGTCCGGTCTTGAAAAATTTACTTAAAGAAAATAAAACAATGTAGTCGACACAATTCTATATATATAATGCTGGATATACAAGAGAGAATTTTTTAAAAACCGTTAGGGTTTCTGGACAACGGTTATCCAAGAACAACAATGATATTATAGTAGTCACATTGAATAATTTCTTTTCATAAAACCTATCATGATCTTGAGCTCACATGATCACCAAAGAATCTGATGAAAAACAAAACCCTAAAAAAAAAAAAAAAAAAAAGAGAGAGAGAGAGAGAGAGAAAGAGAAAGAGAATGCTAAATGTAAATAAGTATTAAAGAGGGTTTTGAAGTTGTTGAAAAATCAGAGGGCAAAATTGGAAAAATTAGGTGGGGTTGTAGTATGTGTGTGTGTGTTTTTAGGGTTTTTGGAAGAAGAGAGAGAGTAAATGAGTATATGAAGAAGCTAAGAAGAGCATCTGATGTGTCTGATAATGTCTGATCTGACCAATCTTGGGAAACTAAAAACAAAACATAGAGAGAAAAATGAAATAGAAAAAGTGAAGAAGGAGAGTAAGTGTAGGCATTGGGTCATCAGATTTTTCAGATAATGGATGTCTTCAAACAGGGAAACCATTACCCTTTTATCCCTATCCTATTAACCCAACTATCTCTTACCTTTCTTTTTCTTTGCAATTATATATTTTTTTTTATTACTATATATCTTTTTGACTTTTCACATTTTCTTTTTCTTTTTCTTTTTCACTCTTCTCTAATTTCAACTTAATGTTATTTTCAAAAAAGAAAAAAAAAAAAAAAATTCAACTTTGTATGTTTTGTTTCAAGTAAATCTCTTCTAAATGTATTTAGATTGACTCATTAAGGGTATGTTTGGAATATATACCCAAGTGTTTAATTTTAAAAAAATAAGTCATTTTGAAAAAAAAATTAAAGCGTTTGGCAACCACTCAGAATAAATTTTGAAGTGTGTATTTAATTTAACGAGTTTAAATAAAAATGAGTTTTTTTAAAAATATTTTTTTCTCAAGTCAATCCAAACGGGCGTTAAAGCTTGATGATTTTTTTTTTACATATGATTCTAAATTTAAATGAGTTGGATATCGACATATGAGTTGTATCCTCTTTTCTCTATTCATATTCCACAAAGAAAAATATATATTCAAACCCAACAACTTCATGTTATCCCTCTAATAGTGTTCTAGAGAATTTGCCTTGACCCCTTCATACTCACATACATATGTGATTCCTATAAACAACACAATATATGTTTTATTTTTCATAAATAATTATTCAAACTTGTAGAAATCATTAAAAGCATAGTGATTACCCTAAAACCATAACTGTATTATCTCATCATCCTTAGAATGAGTAAGAGATTCGTTTGTCCATTTCAGTCAACTTAAGTTAGGTTGCCTCTCTAGCTAGTTAACTTTTAAACTATATGCTTTAATCTCATTTACCTAGATGAACTTTCAACCAAGTCTCTCCTAGTTAAGATTTGTTGTAAGCAAATATATGCAATATTATCTTTTAACCATATAAAGTCAATTGTGATAATTCCATTAAAAAGTAGGTATTTAATTGTATTATGACCTCATCGTATATGTTGAGACTTATTGTTCGTTAAATTTGTGCTCTTCCAATAGCGCTCTACTATTATAATATATGCAAGGGGGGTATAACTTCCAAAAATTTGTGACAATTTCAAATATATTTACACCTAATATTTTAAAAATGCTTTCACATTTTCTAAACTTGGATTATTAGTATAGGAATAGTCATTTTTTTCAAATATCTCCACAATTATACCATTGGGTCTTTAAACTTGGTTTTATGAAGTTCTTTCTTTCTGAAAATAAAACTAATAAATAAATAAATAAAATAGTAAATGACTTGGGTATATGATAGTCATTACATTCATCTCCAACAAATCATTAAGAGTGTGTTTGGAACACATTTTTAAGTGTTTAATTTAAAAAATAAGTCATTTTGAAAGAAAAAAAAGGAGTATTTTAAACAATTTTTATAAAATGAATTTAAATAAAAATGAATTTTTTGAAAAACTTTTTTCTCAAGTCAATCTAAATGAACATTCTTACTAAGTTCACAGTACTTAATAAAACAAAGACCCATTTTTATTGTGCAGAGATCGTGTTTTTTTTAAAAAAATATTTTTATTTAAACACTTTTGTTAAAAACTGATTAAAATACATTTAAAAAACTATTTTGAGTGGTTGTCAAACACTCCAATTTCTTCTAAAATGACTTAGAATATGTTTGGAATACATTTTCAAGTGTTTAATTTAAAAAATAAATCATTTTGGAAAAAAATAGAGTGTTTGACCATTTAAAATAGATTTTGAAGTGTATTATAAACTGTTTTTATGAAAAGATTTTAAATAAAAATTAATTTTTTGAAAACCACTTTTTTCTCAAGTCAATTTAAATGAGTTTTTATTTTTTAAAATTAAACACTTGAAATGTTCCTGAGCATTTAAAAGATTCTCCATTTCTATTATTTGAGCTCGAGCATTTCTTTTCTAAAGGTTCTTTGGCTTATGACAAATCCTTGAAATGATGTCTTTGACTTGAGTTAGTCATCAGAAAATTTCATTTTTTTCTTGCTGCAACTCAATCCATGGTTTATTTTCCACATCATTTGCCTTGGGATCTATAGTACTATCTAAATAACATTTTTTTTGGATTGTGTTAAAATATAAACTTGATTGTCTAGTCCAAACAAAAGCCCAATTTCTAGAAGTATTAAGTATTAGAATTTTTTAGATAAATTACTTGTAGAAGATGCTTAGAGTATAGTAGAATTACTTAAAATATATGAGAAAAAAGTGTAATTTGTAAAGAATATTATAGAGAGATTTTGTAACAATTAGATTATTATGTGTTGGCAAAATCTTAGCCATGGATTTAGGGATGCCAACTAGCATAAATAGCAGGTACGTCTTAGTATTTGTATCAAGTCAATAACAAAAGTAGTCTCTTTCTCATATCTTTCTTTCAAAATTACCTTCGACCTTCAAAAGTTTCTTTCCAACAGATTGTTGTTGTTCTCTTCAATTCCAAGGTGAACCATAAATTCTTCAAGCTTTATCTCCTCATCCTTATGCTTGAAGTGTGTTGTCTATCATGAAGAATGACTTGAAATTCTTGAACTTGGCTGATCATCGATTTTGAATTCACCATTTTGTAGTTCTTGCCAACTATGAATTTCTCCGAACCAAGAACTTATGTTTTCTATTTTTTCTCTAGTGAATTTCAAAGATTCCATGCTGAATTAACACTACTATATACATTGTAAAGTTTGTTTAATTCTTGCAAAGATGTTTTACATGCATCAAGTGCAAATTGTTTTTTCCGATAGTTAACACCACGAGCAAGAAGATAATTAAAGTAATTTGAAGAAGTCATCAAAATAACTTCAACAATGAAGAGAAGAAAAAGGAAAGATGTGAGAGAAAAAAGATGTTATTATATTATTATTGAATACATAGAACACAATCAATTACATACACAATGAAAACAATCACATGGACTGATTGTATAAACTAATAACATACAAAATAACGTAAATTAAATTGCAATTCACGTAAAGAAGAGAAATAAAACTCAGTGCGTCACAATTTTAATCTATATTAAAACAAAAATGTAAAAAACAGAGTACAAAACCTAAAATCTATTAGGACTTGAGCATTATTTAACTATGCTTTTTTAAAAGACAAAACATAAACATGCACTAAACCTCAAAAAGAAAAAACAAAATGAAGCAAAGAGCAAAATAAAGCCAGATTCTCCGCTGATTAACCAAAAAAAATGTCGTAAATTCACAAAACCATAAAAGTATATGAATTGACGAGGGTAAATGTCAAAAATAAAACTCAAAGTTTTCTACTTTTATAAATGTTGTAGGTCATTTCAAACTTGATGAAGAAGTTAAGTTTGAGGGTGAAATCAGAAAAGTTGTCTTATCCCAAACTGACTCAAGACAGGCAGGAAATAAGCCCATGAGAGATGTCAATGTAGAGTAGGCGAAACAATTGTTGAGGCACCATGTCAATGTAGAGTAGGCGAAACAATTGTTGAGGCACCAACTCGCCTCTCTCATTTTGACAGATGCCAAAGACAAGAAGGAAAATCAATTGGGCCGCGAGTCCGAGGCCAAAGCCAACTCGCCCATTTCCTATTAATGGATGATCAAAATGTATCCCTCGTTTCCAGGAACATAAGCGTTAAGATTCAATGGAGGGTCAAAACGTATCCCTTTCTAGGTTGGGGTTGGTCTATCATGTTTCTCCTCAAATCTCTCGGTGCAAGGTCAGGAGTATATGAGACTTCGTTGCAGCTCATTGTCATAATTGCACCGGCATTCCTCACACTTGGCTTAGAAAGGAAGCTTCCCATGTTGTATCTCTAAATTTCTTACTTTTCTATCTATTTTTTACTAATGTTTTTAAAAAACCAAGTCAAATTTTTAAAACTAAAAAAAGTAGTTTTTACTTTTAGAATTTGGCTAATAATGCATTTTTTATATTTAAAGAAAAATGTAAACCATTGTAAGAAAGTGAAGAAGAAATATGGTTAATTTTTAAAAACAAAAAACTAAAAACGAAATGGTTACTAGAAAATTCAATTATATATTTTGTTAGGGGTATTTTAATAACTTAATAAATATTAAATAAAAATTTTTAAAAAAATATAGAAAATCAGTGTGTCCATATTTCAAATCGAAAAATCTCCAACTCTTCTTCTACCGCCTTCATACTGCAGTGCAGCCAGCCGCCACCTCCTTTGCCGACTCTCCAGCTGAAAATCCACGACGACGAGCGGCTTCTCCCTCTCTTCCGGAAAATTTAGCCCTGCGACCACGAGTGTATTTCTTCTTCGGCGAACTCCCCTATTGCAGCACTCCCTTCTGCTCGACGTTTCTGTCGTTACCCACGCAAGTCCCACAACATCCACTGCTGTGGACGACGTCGAAAACCTCCGACGGCTGGCGGCACGGTTCTCTGCGAAAACCCATCTGTGCGACGGCGACGAGATTCTTGACGGTGGTGTGAACTCTTTTTGCAGCAGTGCCTAGAAGAAGGTACTTATGTTCAATATATATTTTAGAACTTCAAACTCTTTCACCAAGTGCTACTTTCACTTCAAGCACCCTGTTTTTATTCGTTGCATCGGCAACATTGTGTATTATTCATCGAATCCTGTCTCCAATCAGCTTCTGAGTGAGTTATCTAAAGATGGTCGAGTTGATGATGCGCGTAAGTTATTTGATCAAATGCCTGATCGGGACAAGTACTCATGGAATATTATGATTTCTGCTTATGCCAATTTAGGAAATTTAGTTGAAGCTCGCAAGCTTTTCAATGAAACTCCAACTAAAAATTCTATCACTTGGTCATCCCTAGTATCCGGATATTGCAAAAATGGTTGTGAAGTTGAAGGCTTGAGGCTGTTCAGCCAAATGTGGAGTGAAGGGCAGAAGCCAAGCCAATACACATTGGGCAGTGTTTTAAGAGCATGTTCAACTTTAGGTTTGCTCCACAGTGGCAAAATTATTCATTGCTATGTAATAAAGACCCAATTAGAAGCCAATATATTTGTTGCAACTGGTCTTGTCGACATGTATTCTAAGTGTAAGTGTCTTCTGGAGGCTGAATACCTCTTCCTATCACTGCCTGATAGGAAAAACTATGTTCAATGGACTGCTATGCTCACTGGATATGCTCAAAATGGCGAGAGTTTGAAGGCAATTCAGTGTTTTAAGGAGATGAGAATACGGGGAATGGAGTCTAACCATTTCACATTTCCCAGCATATTGACAGCATGTACAGCAATTTCAGCTTATGCTTTTGGTCAGCAGGTACATGGATGTATTATTTGGAGTGGTTTTGGTGCTAATGTATATGTTCAAAGTGCATTAGTTGATATGTATGCCAAATGTGGAGACTTGGCTAGTGCAAGAATGATACTGAATATCATGGAAATTGATGATGTTGTGTGCTGGAACTCGATGATTGTTGGGTGTGTGGTACATGGACATATGGAGGAAGCTCTAGTTTTGTTCCATAAGATGCATAATCGGGATATAAGAATTGATGATTTCACATATCCATCTGTTTTGAAATCTCTGGCTTCTTGTAAGGACCTGAAAAATGGAGAATCAGTTCATTCGCTGATTATTAAAACTGGTTTTGATGCTTGCAAAACGGTGAGCAATGCGCTTGTTGACATGTATGCTAAACAGGGAAACTTGAGTTGTGCATTAGAGGTTTTCAATAAGATATCAGATAAAGATGTAATATCGTGGACCTCCTTGGTCACAGGATATGTTCACAATGGCTTCCATGAAAAAGCTCTCAAGTTATTTTGTGACATGAGAATTGCAAGGGTTGATCTCGACCAATTCGTAGTTGCCTGTGTTTTTAGTGCATGTGCTGAACTAACAGTTATAGAGTTTGGTCGACAGGTTCATGCAAACTTTATCAAATCTAGTGTTGGTTCATTGTTATCTGCGGAGAACTCTCTCATAACAATGTATGCGAAATGTGGATGCTTAGAAGATGCAATTAGAGTCTTTGACTCGATGGAAAATCGAAATGTCATATCATGGACTGCCATAATAGTTGGTTATGCACAAAATGGGAGAGGGAAGGACTCTCTTCATTTTTATGATCAAATGATAGTTGATGGCATAACGCCAGATCCTGTTACTTTTATTGGTTTGTTGTTTGCTTGCAGCCATGCAGGTCTTGTGGAAACTGGCCGATCTTACTTTGAATCAATGGAAAAAGTTTATGGAATAAAGCCAGCTTCTGATCATTATGCTTGCATGATTGATCTACTGGGACGTGCAGGAAAACTCAATGAGGCAGAGGATTTATTGAACCGAATGGAGGTTGAACCCGATGCAACCATATGGAAGTCATTACTTTCAGCATGTAGGGTTCATGGGAACTTAGAACTTGGAGAAAGGGCTGGAAAAAACCTCATTAAATTGGAACCTTCAAATTCTCTGCCTTATGTATTATTGTCCAATATGTTCTCTGTTGCTGGTAGATGGGAAGATGCAGCACATATTCGTAGATCAATGAAAACATTGGGTATTAACAAGGAGCCCGGATATAGTTGGATTGAAACGAAGAGCCAAGTGCATACTTTTATATCTGAAGATAGGAGCCATCCTTTGTCGGCTGAAATATATTCAAAGATTGATGGAATTATGATCTTAATAAAGGAAGCTGGGCATGTACCAGATATGAACTTTGCATTACGTGACATGGATGAAGAGGCTAAGGAACGTAGTCTAGCATATCATAGCGAGAAGTTGGCTGTTGCATTTGGACTTCTCACAGTCCCGAAAGGAGCACCGATTCGAATTTTCAAGAATCTTAGAGTATGCGGGGACTGCCACTCAGCAATGAAATATATATCTAGCGTTTTTAAGCGGCATATTATTTTGAGAGATTTAAATTGTTTCCATCACTTCATCGAGGGAAAATGTTCTTGTGGAGACTTCTGGTAGGAAGGGTGTTCAGCTTCTTGATTTCTGTATCTTTGTTGACCCACCTTCGAGAACAAAACAACTAATTCTTTATGATACCTCATAGAGTTATTCTATTGGCACGACCCAAGCAAGATAAGAATGGTGGTAGTCATTTCCCGATCATGACAAGAATTATCTCTATATTCTAATTGAAGAGTAACAGTTATGTTTCTTGGCTCTCTTCCTTCTCTACTTGATGAAGGAGATACAAATTCCATTCAACCAACAGGGGCATCACTTGACCTTATTCCATTCATTGTTCTCAATCGATAAGTTTCACAAAAGGAAGCTTTTGAGAGTCAAAGTTTAATCCTTACGTCTCTCTGGCCATCTACTCCTTTCAGATGAAGCCACAGCGATGGTTCTCATTTTAGATGCTTTGCCGGTCAAACATAATTCTTCACTAGGTTTGGCAAGCTGCTCAAGAAGGCCAAAAGTGGTGTCGGGAGAACATTCTCAAAGACCAGAGACAACTTTTATCAATGAGCTTCTTCTGTACTAGAATCTCACTAAAACCAAGAGTTATCGACGAACTCGAAGAGGTTTGTCTTTTGTTTTATTGTCTCAAGGGAAGCACGGAAAACAGTTCTCTTCGTGAATTTTTGGATTATTTGAACTCAAATTTGTCAAAACTAATCCACTATATTTTTTACGTTTCTTTGCTGGAAGGCGGAGGAAGACTTGGACCATATTCTCTGGCGCTGTGAGTATGCGATTCGTGTTTGGGATTCTTTCTTCCAAACATTTGGGGTGAAGATCGCTCGACATAGAATGTCAGTGCTATGATCGAGAAGTTCCTCCTCAACCATCTTTTGGGAGGAAAGACTATTTTTTATGGTGTGCGGGGGTGGGTGCAATTTTAATGGGTTTTGTGGGGTGAACGGAATAGGAGAGTATTTAGGGGTGTGGATATCCTTTGGATGTTTGGTCCCTTGTTCATTTCTACGTTTCTCTTTGGGTTTCAATTTCGAAGGGCTATTGTAATTATCCTATAGGCATTTTGTTAAATAGTTGGAGCCCTTTCCTGTAGAGGGAGCTTCCCCTTTTTTTGTGGGCATGACTTTTTGTATGTCGGTATATTCTTTCATTTTTTCTCAATAAAAGTTATTTTCATTAAAAAAAAGAAAGAAAGTGTAATTTGATTTTAGTTTACATTTATCTCTTATCTTAAACTTTGCTCAAGTATTTATTTATGAGAATGAACTTAAATCCATATTCTTCCAGAATGAAATTTTTATGCTACAATGTTGTGTAATTTGTCTATGTTCTAATATATTGATATGGGTTGGTAGTCCTTTTTTTTAAATCGTCAATTGACCCAAAAGCTTAAGCTGGTGGGTGAAAGGCAAATTTAATATCATATCTTAACACTCCTGCTCACTTGGCGAGGGTTATTTTATTACAGCATGGTATCAGAGCGGTAATAAAATATAAAAAACCCTAATTTTTTTTCTAACCCTAGTTCTGCCGCCGCCGCCCTTCCACTGTCGGTCGCCTGCGTCTTCAACAAGCAGATCTGCCGACGATGAGCAGGTCTGTCTTCGACTGGGTTCACAGGCGTCTTCACCGAGCATGTCTCTTGGTTCGCCGTCGCACCTCCGGTTGCACCTCTCTCTGTAGTCGACGGTCGATCAGAGCATAAAAAAAGGTCCGTTCGTTCGCCGTCGGTTGCCCAGATCCACCCAAATCGAAAAATTGTCGTTCGTTCGTTCGTTCGCTGCAGATCCATCTCAGATCTGAAATCCGTCTCAGATCAATCCGGGTCGGGCATATTCGCAGCTCTCTAAGATCCATCGTCGCTGCAGATCTCGCCGTCGAACGCTGCTGATCTCTCGACCATAGTCGCGTGACCTGGCGTTGACCACAACCAAAGATCTTTGCTTTACCTCTATTCAGCCACTGCCAGAGTTTGGTTTCTGTCGCTAATTGTTCGTGGGTTGTTCTAATTGGGGTGGTTCGTGAGTTGTTCCAATCGTGTCGTATTAGATTTCGTCCGTCGAGCTCCACTCTTTGCCGTTGCACCGGAACCCTAGCTGCTGACGTCAAATAGCGCACTCTACTTCCGGTTGCAGATTCGTCGGCACTATAGTTGTGGTTTGTGGGTTCGATTCACTCAAATCCAATTTGGGTTTGGGTTGGGTTGCTTCAATTGGGTTTGGTTTAAATATTGAACTTGGCTGGATTTCTACTATTTCTCTACCATGTTATAAGGGCAAATTTATCAAATCTTGAACTTGTTACCCACCAAATTGTCATCTAATAATTCTTATGTTTCTTTGACACAAACAGGAAATTATCCTAAGGCCTTCTCTTGTGGTTATTCATATCCGTGGATTATTGATTCTGGAGCTTCAGATCATATGACTAGTTCGTCTTCCTTCTTTGATTCCTATTCTCCATCATATTGCAATGAGAAAATCAAAATTACAGATGGAAGTTTTTCTTCTATTGCAGGAAAAGGAACTGTTAAATTGACTGACAACATCTCTTTACAGTCAGTTCTTCATGTTCCGAAATTAGCTTGTAATCTTTTATCTGTTTCTAAACTCTCTAAAGATTCTAGCTATCGTGTTATATTCTTTGAAACACACTATTTTTCAGGATCAGGAATCAGAGAGGATGATTGGGAGTACTAGGATGCTTGATGGTCTCTACTACTTTGATTAAGATTCTTTTAGCAATAAAATAACTTAAGGTCTTAGCAGTATCAGTTCTCTTTCTATTAAAGAACAAATTACTCTTTGGCATCATAGACTAGGACATCCCAATTTTTCTTATCTCAAATACTTGTTTCCAAATTTATTTAGGGAGTTGATTGTTCATCTTTTGATTGTGAAAGTATTTTTGCAAAAAAATCATTGGTTCACATATTTTCCAAAACCTTATAAGGCTTTCGAACCTTTTTATTTAATTCATAGCGATTTTGGGGTCCTTCTAAAATTACAACTAATAGTGGAAAAAATGGTTTGTTACATTTAGTGATGATCATACTCGTTTATCTTGGGTTTATTTAATGCAAAAAAAAAAAAAAAAGGATGAGGTGAGAGACATTTTTAAACATTTTTACAATATGATTGAAACCCAATTTCAAACCAAAATTTGCATTTTACACTCTGATAACGGAACTTAGTATTTTAATGCGTCTTTTGGTGATTTTTGAAAGACAAAGGAATTATTCATCAGTCTACATGTCGGGATACTCCTCAACAAAATGGGATTGCTGAAAGAAAAAATAGGCATTTACTTGAAGTGGCACGTGCTATAATGTTTTCCATGCATGTTCCAAAATATTTATGGGGGAAATCAATCCTCACAGCTACCTACCTAATAATAGAATGCCTAGTAAAATCTTGAATTTTAGAACTCCTATCGATTGTCTTAAAACTGTTTTTCCAATATCCTGCATATATTCTGAATTACCTCTCAAAGTTTTTGGGAGTACTGTTTATGTTCACATACCTAGTCATTTTCGGTCCAAACTTGATCATAGGGCTGTTAAATGCATTTTTGTAGGTTATTTTTCAAGTAAAAAAAGGTTATAAATGTTTTGATCCTCAAACAATTTTTTTTTGTGAGTATGGATGTGTCATTTCTAGAAAATCAACCCTATTTCCCCCAAAATTCTCTTCAGGGGGAGAAACCAAATTTGGAAGAAATTTTTTGGGATATTCCCAGTTCAGATGTTACTAGTTCTATGATGCCAGGCATAGAATCTTCTCAATTAGGGGGAGAAATACTACAAAATGGTCATATTGATCAAGTGCATGAGCTTAAGTTTTATACTAGAAGAACATTCAATCAAAGGAACCAAGACAAGGTAGTTGGTCCTTCACAGAGCCAGACTCCAACGAATGAAACTGGTAATCCTCCTTCCATTTCTACTCCGAATGAAACTGGTAATCCTTCTTCCATTTCTACTCCTTCAACTATTCAAAGTACTTCACCAACTGTGTCCGATCTCGATGTTCCTATTGCCCTTAGGAAAGGTATTCGAAGTTGTACCAAATATCCTATTGCAAACTTTATTTCATATACAAAATTGTCGAGTAATCATAGATCGTTCACATCCAGGATAGATGACCTATTTGTTCCAAAGAATATACATGATGTTTTAGATGATCCAAATTGGAAATTAGCAGTTATGGAGGAGATGAATGCTCTAAAACAAAATGGAACTTGGGAAATAGAAGAGTTGCCTAAAAATAAGAAGCCCGTGGGATGTAAATGGGTATTTACCATAAAATGTAATGCTGATGGTAGTGTTGAGAGATATAAGGCCAGACTGGTTGCTAAAGGATTTACTCAGACATACGGAATTGATTATCAGGAAACTTTTGTTCCTGTTGCTAAAATTAACTCCATTAGAGTTCTTTTGTCTATTGTAGTTAACTTAGAATGACCTCTTTACCAACTTGACGTGAAAAATGCTTTTTTGAATGGTGATCTTGAAGAAGAGATATTTATGAGCTTACCACCAGGTTTTGAAAAGGAGCTGGGTTGGAGTAAAATTTGCAAATTAAAGAAATCTCTCTATGACCTTAAACAGTCCCCAAGGGCTTGGTTTGAACGTTTTAGAAAAGTTGTGTCCAGTTATGGATTTCTTCAAAATCAAGCATATCATACATTATTTTATAAACACTAACAGAATAATAAAATCTCAATTTTAATTGTTTATGTAGATGATATTATTCTCACAGGTGATGATGGAGCATGTTTAGCTGATCTCAAGAAAAAATTAGCATGTGAATTTCAAATCAAGGACCTGGGAACGTTGGAATATTTCCTAGGAATGGAATTTGCAAGATCAAGGAAGGGGATTTTTTTTAACCAAAGAAATTATGTTCTTGACTTACTTAAAGAAACAGGCTTACTTGGGTGCAAGGTTGCAGAAACTCCTATTGAGCCTAATCTAAAGCTACTAGCAGCAAAAGCAGAAGAAGTAAAGGACAAGGAACGATATCAGAGACTTGTTGGTAGATTGATTTATTTGTCTCATACACGTCCTGATATTGCGTATGCTGTGAGCATGGTTAGTCAGTTTATGCATGCTCCTGGACCGATCCATTTTGAAGCTGCCTATAGAATTTTGAGGTATTTGAAAGGATCTCCTGGAAAAGATATTCTATTCCAAAGAAATAATCACTTCCAAATAGAAGTCTACACTGTTGCAGATTGGGCAGGAAGTGCCATAGATAGAAGATCTACCTCTGGTTATTGTTCATTCATGGAGAAGTAAAAAACAGAATGTAGTGGCCAGAAGTAGTGCTGAAGCAGAATTTAGAGCCTTAGCTCATGGAATTTGTGAGCGCATATGGATAAAAAGGATACTTGAAGAGTTAAAGATTTCCTTGACTACGCCTATACGGATTTATTGTGACAATAAAGCTGCAATTTCTATTGCCCATAATCCAGTTCTACATGATAGAACAAAACACATCGAGGTTGATAAATATTTTATTAGAGAGAAAATTGAAGCAAGAACAATATGTATTCCTTATCTTCCTACCTTAGAACAGATTGCTGATGTGCTTACTAAAGGCCTTCCAAAGAAACAATTCAGACAGATTGATTGCCACTCTGCCTCGCAGGAGCCGTTACACCTCGATTTGACTAAATAGCCACTGCGTAACATGACGGTTTATCAAATATAAAGTATCCCGGGCATTACTCAATTTTCCATCCTAAACTAACCGACTCTACCTGCTTCTTCTTCTACCAGAAGACGTAGCACAATTCCTTGCCACCGATCAAAACCCATTTCTTAAATCTCACTTTTCTTCACCTCACAATCCCGAAATCCGAAACCCAATTCGCGAAAAATCCATATGAATACCGGGACAAGTCGTTCATCTTGATCTTCACATTCACTGTAACAATTTCCTCACAGAAATCGATTTAAGCAAACCAATGCTTACCCGAAGGCGTTTAACGGAGTTCATAATCGGTTTCAATTCGGAAACCTGGAGAAGAAGTTTAACCCGATGGTTTTCCAGCAATTCAGGGAAGACATTTGCAGCAGTATGGGGTAATGGCGATTTCGGAAGGCTGGGGCTTGGAAATTTGGATTCTCAGTGGAGCCCTGTCGCCTGTTCTGCATTTGATCACGAAATGCTCAGGGATGTTGCTTGTGGCGGTGCTCACACTCTGTTCTTGACAGGTTCTAAACTTCCCTTCTTTGTAATTTTACGGCTTGGTTACGGGATTTGTAGTGTTTTGTATCTGTATCTATTTGAGGGACATTGTGTTACGTTTCGAGTCCCGCAGATGTTGAGAGCAATCTCCTATGTATTGTTGGTGAAATTGTGAAGATGTCAGCTGTGTTCGAGTAAAAGCTCACGAATTATCCCCCCTCATTTGGCAGAATCTGGACGGGTTTATGCTACTGGTCTTAATAATTTTGGGCAGCTGGGAATATCAGATGAAAAAAACTTTTGTACGGTATGTTATCTCACACTCGATCATCATTATCTACATGTGATAGTCTTTTGTCGCTACATTTTGCACAATCTGAAGAAGCAATTGATCCTGCAGTTTTTGTATGAGTTTTTCCTTTCCATCTTTCTTCCTGTTGGGGAGTCCTCTTGTTGCCATCTCATGTTTTCGGGCTTACTTGTATTTCTTTTTTTAATTTTGTATAAAGACACGTTAATTATTACTCATGAGCATGGCATCTTGATGCAGGAGCCTGTTGAGGTTAGAATTCAGAAAGAAGCTGTGCATATTTCAGCTGGTTATAATCACTCCTGCGTTGTTACAGGTTTGCTTTGCAGTTCGCTTGATTTGAGTGGTGACTAAAATTGAACTGTTAACTTCGTTTAGAAGTAATTTAATTTGTATTGGTTAGTTAAAGTCCCTACTTTGTAACTTGTTAAAGATAGAACAATGATGAATCAGCTTTATGGAATGGGAAAAATTATCGTAATTAGCTCTTTCTTGGGTAGTTTAGTTGAAAGGAAAGCTTCTACTTTTAAAGATATATATTAAGACTGGGAATTACTCTGGTATTTTTCTCCTTTCTAGGTCCAAGTAGGCACAATATCTTAATTTTGAGGACTCACATATATTTTTATACTTTAGATGGCTCTCTCTTTCTCTCTCTCTCCCCCACCCCGATGAAAGATATCTCATGTTTTTCCCCTCGTAATTTATCTTATCAATACAAATTTGTAATCTTTCAATGGTTGAAAAGAAAAAGAGAAAAATATTTGAGTCCTTCCACTCAAGTCGTAATGAGGAATGAGTATCTGAAAGATGGTGCCCCCCTCTTGTTTTTTTGACATGAAAAAATAAGTTCTGCTTATTAATTATGCTTCTCGCCATTTAACTTGAGATTCAAAGCCATTTTTCGGAAAAGGTCCTAATTTCAACTAGATTGCAAATAATATCAAACTTTATTTGGGTTAAAATATTTGACACGAACGAAGTTAAAGAATTTCTTTGGAAGTTGATTTCTTTCTTTTCTTTTTGTTTGAACAAAAAAAAAAAAAAAAAAAAAAAAAAGAAAAAAAGAAAAAGAAAACAAAATAACAAAGGAAGAAAAGAAAAGAAAAGATGATGAGAAATCAACCTGAAGCCATGTGCTCAAAAAACAAATCTCCTAATGGGTTTTTTAAAGCCGTCAATAATAGTAAAAAAAGAAACCTCAAAAAAGAAAAGAAACTATACTACTATAAAGTTTGCCTCTATCTCTAATTTTTAAATGATTATTTTTTCTTTCTTCATATCAATGCTAAATGAACTCTTTTTCATCACTTGGCCTTTCAATTGACTGCTTGCTTAAGTTCGAAGAAGAAACAGAGAACCCGAGAGAGCCATAGGACTTTCTGCAACTTTCTGCCCAAAAATGGTTTCCACTTATTTACCCACTTGTTTTACTAAATGTAAGATTAGTTAACGGGCTTAACCTCGTCGGTTTTGGTCCTAATATAATCTGAATTGGCAATGAGGTATAGGTATAATTGGCTGATTATTTTTGTTGATACCCGTTAATACAAAATATCATGTCTTGCACGTTTTATTGCATGCCTT
Source organism: Lagenaria siceraria (assembly GCA_002890555.2). Lineage (NCBI taxonomy): Eukaryota > Viridiplantae > Streptophyta > Magnoliopsida > Cucurbitales > Cucurbitaceae > Lagenaria > Lagenaria siceraria. The sequence continues at coordinate 24,800,375 of CM016485.1, read as the reverse complement.
CAACAGCAAAGTAAGATCTTATGGCTCAATGCTTCTAGGGCTATTTTGAAGAAAGTCAACCCTTGGATATTAGGAATAGAAGAATTTTGGATGAGGTCGATAGATGTTCTGGAAATATTTTGGACATTGTGTTTTTTTCCTTCCTGTGGTCTTCTTTGAATAAAACCTTATGTAAACTGAAGAGATATTTCCTTAATTCCTATGATATAAATATAATTTGTTGTCTTTTGTATATTTCTGTATAATGTTAAAATGACATAGTTACAGTTAAGTTTTTAAAAAAATTCTTTGATACCCTTCAGAAAAAAATCATCTGGGTAAGGTAATATTGTATAATATGCACTTGAAATCCACTGTTATTTCCGGCATCTCCCTAGGTGATAATCTTATGCGACCAACTCATTCTTCCCTGATGTTACTGCTATTGGAAATTATGAATACCATTAATTATTATTATTATTTATATATATTTCTCAAAAACGGATTATAAAATAACTTTTCTTTTTTAGCTTGTTTTGTTGATCCTATATTTTATTTCTTTATAGCTGATGGAGAACTGTATATGTGGGGGATGAATTCAGGTGGACAGCTTGGTCTTGGAAAAAGTAAGTACTAGATTCTGAAAATATTCTTCTTGCACTATACAGTTTTGCTAATCTAATGATCTCATTTAGAATTTGAAGTTTTTGTAGGAGTGGTGGTTAGACAATGAGCAATGAAAGAATTAAATGGTCTCATCTTGGTTGTTGTTAGGCCACCAATCATACTTACGTGTGCTAAGAAGGGTGGGAAGGGAATTGTGCACCTGAAAATTGGTTAGTGGGAATGGGAATGTCATATCTGTACATGGGAGTGTGGGTGGGTATTAATGTTAGAGAGAGATAGAGGGGATGTCTTTTGTGAGATGGAACAGTAGAGTATTGGGAGAGTTTACTAGCCCTCAGACTTGGCTGGGAGTTTTCTTTTTGTTATCTTGTTATTGTGTATTCTTGTTATTTTAATAAATGAATCAATAGAACGTGAGGATCCTTACAACTGTACTGTCATACAGGGTCAGCAAAAGCAGTACGCCTACCTACTAAAGTAGATAGCTTAGATGGGATTGTAATAAAGAGGGCTGCTTTGGGTTCAGATCATTCGATGGCTGTTGCTGGTATAAATATCCTACCACATTTCAGTTTAGTAGTTTTACCATTTTTCATGTTTTCTTAATGCACTTGGAATTTGTGATATTATATTTCTCTCGATGTTTATATTTTTCATCAGATGGAGGTGAAGTTTTTAGTTGGGGAGATGGACGGTCAGGTAGATTGGGTCATGGTCACGAGTCAACATTTTTGGGATTTCTAAAAAGTACCAGGTACTTCAGTGGAATTATAGTTTCTTCTTAAAGAAGTAATAATAAGAATAAAAAGCATCGGGTACTGTTAGATTCATACTGATCTGCGATCTCCCTTTTCTTTCTCCTTTAGCCCACAGAAAAATAAAATAAAAATAAATTGGCATTTGATCAAACTCATTTTTTTAGCATATTAATGTATGAAGTTATTGACTTTGAATTTTCTTTGGTTCTATATTACATCAACAACTAGATTCATATTGCATCTTAACTCTTTGTTTCTCGTGTTCTTATGACTGGTATATTCTTTTATAGTGAATTTACACCCAGACTAATTAAAGAACTTGATGGGATTAAGGTAATGTTTCCATAGTGAGCTTTCACTCATCCCATTTAGGTTAACAATTTTTTTTTATTTTTTTAATTTTTTTTTTCCCGATTATCAGGTTAAACAAGTTGCAGCGGGGATGCTGCACTCCGCTTGTGTAGATGGTTGTTTCCATTTCATTTGTTTTTTCTTTTTATGGAAAATGTTGTTTCTTTTGGCACATTGTTTTACTAATGCTTCAGAAATTTAGCAGAACATGGAGCTGTTTACATATTTGGTGAAAGGGCAACAAACAGAGTGGCAAGTTCCAATTCCATATTTGAATTGTGTGTGTGTGTGTTCAGTAAAGCTACATTTTGCATGATGTCATTGCATTTAAATTATGAATGGTATGATATAGAGCTTTGGTGAGGCAAACAAGGCAACAACACCATCAATGATCAGCACACTCTTGGACTGCGAAGAAGTTGCCTGTGGTGGTTATCACACGTGTGTCCTAACAAGTAACTTTATCCTTTTTATTATTTTGAGAATTGTAACTTTTCCTGAAATGTAGTTTAATAAACTCTGGAATTCGGATATTAGCTGATTCTTGTGTCTTCTGGAAAAGATTTTTGTTATCCCTTTTGGCATAGGACTTGGCTTTCCTCCGCATCTTTATGTAGTTTAATGTCCTAGCTGACCTGTGCATTATATTTATGAATGACATTGTTAAAAGTTAAGAAGCATGGACACTGACATGCGACACAAATATGATACGACACTGACACGACGACACGTCAATTTACAAAAAAGTACGACATGACATGTTGGGAGCACGTTATTATTTACAAAAATAAATATGTTTGCATAATTTGATATATACGCCGTATATTTAACAAAAAGTAAGAAAAAACAAAAACGGAAGAAAAGGAAAGATAAAAATGGAAGGAAAAAAACAGAAATGAGAAAAGAAAAAAACAGTAAGAGAAGTCAAATAAGTTGTCAGCGGTTGTTGGTCTTGAAGTTGAGGTCACTGCCGTCAATAAAGTTAGAAAGAAAAATCAGGTAACATAGTGAGTTTTTTATTTTTTTGAAAAAGGTCGTGGGTTAAGTCTTGAGGGTGAAGTGTGTTAGTATGAGCAAGTGGGTAAAAACTCTAGAATTTTGAAAAAGTTGGGCTGAATAGTTAATTTTAATCGGCTTAAAATGCCCCTTCAATGGGCTGCCAATAGTGGGTCTTGTTTCATTATTTTAATTTTTTTTCTTTTTGCATATGGAGTGTCCTAGGTGTGTCTTGGCATGTCTTAATGTGTTGGAAAGCAAATGAATAATAATAAAATAGTGGACACGCCAGCTGGTGTGTCGGTGTCCGACACCGACACTTCGCCAGTTTAGAAGTGTCCGTGCTTTATAGGTTAAAAAGGTGTATATTGTGACATTGATGTATAACTATAGAATTTTTTTTTCATCTTAGCAAGTTATATATTAGAATAATTCTGTAAATGAGTTAATATAAATGTTCTGATATCTTTGCTTCATTTTTCTATTGTTTCATTATGACATTTAACAATAAAATTGGAGCAGCAGGTGTTTCTTTGTGTTAGTAACTTAGTATGAACATGTATTGGACAGCTGTGTGCATGCAGATTGATCTAAGTTTCACAATAGGCTGCTCATATTTTGTTTTAATGACGGATGACTCTATATGATTTCTAAACCGTGATGTGTAATTTATTTATTCATCAGAAACTTTATTTGAGATTCTGAACATAGTCATCATCTTCAATTTTTTTTTGTTTATCTGTTACAGAAGGTGGGGACCTGTACAGTTGGGGTTCGAATGAGAACGGTTGTCTTGGGAATGGGTATCCCTCTCATCAATAATATTTTGTAGTTAGGACATCTTTTCTAATTTTGAAGGTTCACTAGTTAAAGTACTGTATTCGTGATATCTGGTTATTCAGGTCCACAAGTGTCTTTCATCTCCCTGAAAGAGTCGAAGGTCCCTTTTCAAAATCTCCTGTAAGCAAGGTTGGAGTTCAACGTTCTCACATCAGAATTACTTGAATGATTTGATCAATCCTTTTCCTTTTGGAAACAACTTCAATTTTTTATATTGTGAAGATTAATTCTTAATTTCTTTCTCCCTTTAAATATTGTAGGATCTGAAAAGAGCAAAATAAAGGGAAAATTAATTCATACATAAGAACAGACAATAGTCAAAAGTTTTTTTTTTTTTTTTTCTAGAAAAAGAGATTTATTTGTTATTTGTTATTTGTTATTATAATACAATATATTTATTTATTTATTATAATTCATTCTGTTCAATATGTTTAATAATCATATTTCACAGGTGTCTTGCGGATGGAAACACACAGCAGCAATCTCAGGTAAGAATTCTCAAATGGAACTTGAGATATAAATTTAAGCTTCAAATTTGTTAATTCTTAAAGCCTTTCATATTAGGTGAGGTTTGCAGATTCTTTTGTATCGTAGAGAAAAATGTTTTAAAAACTAAAAATTATCATTTGATTGGAACAAGACTCACATTGTTTTTTTCTTTTTTCTTTTATAAGAAACGGTCGAACACTTCCATTGATAAAAGGCTCAAAAATGGCCAAAACGGCCAAAACAACCAGCCTAGGAGACTGAGGGACAAAGTAGGTATCCTTTTCCCAAAAGTAGGTATTGCGAAAAAGTCCCCTAATCTTACATTGTGATCATTTTAGTTGCCTTGAAGAATCCGTTGGTGTTCCAATGGAGGGGATGCCTTCTCTTATCGAGTTGGTGACACAATACAAGGGACAGTTTATAGAATTTCAAGCTTCCTTCACTGCTTTCATGGCCCAAATTGAGGAACGATTTAGCATGATAACGCATGCTATTTCTACTTATTTATTTTTCATCAAGGCTAACCTCGATATGTTAAAGGGAGAAATAGGTGAAACCGAGAATGAGATTCTACTTGTTAGGAAGGCTCTAACAAGCATTCTAACTATGGAGAATGTGGGCTCAACTCAACCAAGGTTAAGATTTCTAAACCCTAACCATTTAATGGTTCAAGGACTGCGAAGGAACTTATGGGTCATGGAAGAATACTTCAAAGTACTGCACATCCCTGTGGATGGTAGAGTGGGAATGACATGCATGTACCTCCACGGGATGCCATGTTATGGTTGCATACACGTCTTCAGAATGATGAGGATGCAAGAAGACCGAGGATTTAATTGAGGGAAACTATGAGAAAAGAGTTCAAGGATTAGTTTTTACCCTGTAACATTGTTCGCTTTCCTTATCAAGAAAAGTAAAAAATCTATGTTAATGGAGGTTAATCCACAACATGTTCACATTGGCCACACTATTCTTGTCTACTTGGTTTGTGAAGTCACGTGAAATCAAACTTTGCAAGAAAACTTTGCTACCTTGCCCATTTCGGAGTACCTTTTCTAGATTTTGAAGCAAGTGTTAGCTACATTGTCCATCGCCACAAAGAACTTTGTTCAAAGCAAACAATGTCTCCAAGTGTCAACGCAATGGACCACCGTTCTCATCTCGTTTTCATGGGTGAAATATCGTTGTCTGACGTCTTTAAGCTTTTTACTCTCAAATGTGATTAAGACACCTGCAATGCTTTGTCATATGCCTCCATTTGCACCTCAAAGGGAAAATTGAAATATCGTAGCCTCAATATTGGTTTAGTTGCGATTGCTTCTTTGATTTCCTTGGAGGTTTTCAGACAAAATCCTAACCATGTGGATTTGACATCCTTAGAAGGTTCATCAAAGGACTCTCCTTCTTTGGCTTCGATGAAATTGCTTGTAGTAGTTACTAGTTAGCTAGACCAAGAAAAAATCTCAATTTATCTACCTTGGATGACACGAGCTGGTCTACAATAGCCTGAACCTTCTGTTCATCCATGCACATTTTCCCTTTGCTCACCCAATGTCTAAGGATTATTACCTCACTTTGGCATAATTCTCATTGCTCCTTCTTGACGTACAAGAATTTCTGTAATTTATCAGAAACCTTCCTTAAATGGATTGATGATCAAGTGTCGCACTATTAATAACAATGTCACTAAGGTAAACCACCACAAAGTAGTTGAGATACTCGTAAAGAACATCATTCGTTACATTGCAAAATGTTGCAAGTGTGTTTGTCAATTCGAAGGGCATTAGGAGGAACTCATAAGCACCGTATCTAGTCGCACACATAGTTTTCCCCTCATGCCTTTTACAATTATGATTATGACTAGCCAATAATCAAACCATTAATCTAATTTTGTAAAGCAGCTTGCGACGATCTGGCCAAAAAATCAGCAGCGTTCAGAGTCAGATAGTTGTTCTTGATATCATATTTAGGGTTTTGTAGTCTACACATCCACAAAGATCTGTCCTGCTTCCTATGGAACAGAGCATGCAACTGTATGGAGCTTTGGACGACTGATCAACCCAACATTCAATAGGTCGTCCAATTGCTTTTATAGCTCAACTAACTCCAACGGAGACATTCTATATGGTGATTTCAATGGAGTCTTGGCTCCAAGCTCAAGTGCGATATTATGATTCTTGACTCTGCTGGGAGGAAAAGTCTTGGATAATTCTGAATGCATTACGTCAATGTAACCCTAAGGACTCTAGCCACAATGCTTGACACTTGCTTGAACTTATTTGGATTTTAACTGAATCAGGGTAGACAATATAAGTCTCTTCTCCATGTTTAAGACTCGCTTTAAGTTGTTAGGCAGAGGGTTACCCTCTGGCCAACGTCACCATCATGTCCTCACAACATGCACGAAACAAGGGGACTTTTCATCAGAAATGAGAATCCCATTAATGAAGGGAACCATGGACATCTTTGCCCTTGCAAGAAATTGGATACCAAGGATTAAGTCAAAAGTCATCTAAATGTTACGATTACGACCATTAGCTTGTGCATTTCCTCCCATAAGTTTCAGCTTCACTCGCGTCCTTACAAAAAATTCGATACCAAGATTAAAGTCAAAAGTCATCTAGTTTTATCACCAGTAACTTGGACCGGTCCTTCCAAAGTCTCAGCTTCACCCTCGTGACTGCCACACCATGTGTCGACTGGGCCACCAATGGGTAGTCTTAACTTGAGTTCCACTCTCGCAAATGCGAACCTCTAAAACCCAACCCTAGTCCCACTTCTGGAGGATAGGAAATTATTTGTTGCTTTTGTGTCCAGAATCGCCACCACTGCTTGTCCATTCATGAGAATAGGCACATGCATCAACTCGCACGGCGTAGACCCTAGGTTGTTTCCATAACATTCAGCAACTGCAATAGGTTGACTGGGGTAACTTCCTATGAACCCTCCTTGTGTGCCTTCTAAAAAAGTCCATCGATTGAGTTAGATGAAGAGGAGTCAAGAACCCTTTTCTTTCCTTACCCTTTGTCAGGGCTCTTATTGGAGAACCTCCAGCCTCGTCTGTTCTGTGCTTTGGATTTCTTCCCATCATCCTTCTTTTCAAATGAAGATGTTAAGTCTGTAGTCTACCAAAGCATCTGTCGTTGCCAAAGTCGACAGCAAGCCCTTCACTTTCACTCTCCTTAGTTTCGCATGCATCCATGGTATGTTATGGGTTTCTAGCATTCTGTTGATTGTGTTAATGCTTCCAAGAGCTGCTGTTCACAGAATAAAATTCATATTTTTAGGAGGATTTTCTCCCAAATCAGACGACGGACTTGTTCCTTAAGGATCTTTTTATTTTCTTGCATGGCTACGTTGGCTGATTCTGTTGAGAACATCCTGGACTCGTCCAGCTTTTACACAATACAATTTGACGTTTGGTTAAGCCTTGCTGATTCTAGCAAAAACACGTCTCACCCACTCAATCAGCTCTTTCAAACAGATTTCTTCTAAGTTTAAAATCCCAACTTTGCTCGACTGGGTTCCACAGCTCATGGAATTTGCTCTCCTCGGCCAATGAATTCTGAAAATAGTAGGGAAGGCTGATTTGGAATCCACGTCTCCTCCCAGAGGGAAATCTTGTTCCCATCCCTCAATTTGTAGCCAATATTTGACCAGAAGAACCTGTTTGCTTTAGCAATATCTTTCCTCGGGCTGTACACACCTTTCCATATCTAGAACAAGACTCAAATTCGCAATATGGTTAAAAATATTATCAATTTGTGTTGAGTAAAAGAGTATTATATGAACATTGGATGCTGCTGCCTTTTCATGTAAAGCTATACCCCATGGCAACGTTCGTTGCTATTTCACTTTTTTGGTACTTACTGTTTGATAGTTTAGATATCAAAGGCCCCGATGCTTGTATTTTGTTCCTGATCCACTACACATGAAGTCTAGGGGAGGCTCTGTTCACCTCAATGTCTAATATGAAAGACAAGGGTTTAAGTTTTATATAATCTAAGTTTTTAACTTGGAGGTTTGAACTTAGAACCTTCGAGGGTATCTCTAAATATCTCGTACCCTTACCATTGGGCATCCTATGTATGGGTATTGGTAATATCTTTTGTTTGAGGCTTGTACTTTTTTGTCTATGCTTCAAAGGAAATAATGAATGCGCACTACAGTTATCTAATAAATAAACTCACAAATGATACAGCAAAATTCTTTTAAATTCCTCTTTTATATCCTGTTTCTGCCTTGTATTCTTTTGATTCTGGTTCTTTTGTTCTTTTGTTTTTTTTTTTTGAAACATAAACATAACTTTTCATTGATGAAATGAAAAGAGATTGATGCTCAAAGTACAAGAAACATAAGAGCAAAGGTACAAACAAGTCAAACAAGTTCTAGGATTAGTAGGTGCACCCGATATCTCAACTAGGTTGACACAACCATAGCACCCTCATCATGTCCTTATACAAAAGAAATCTGCTGGATAAAGCTAAAGAGTACATGATTATATAGAAAAAACAAAAGTGTTCCAATTAAGACAAATATCTTGTATAGAATATTCCGAAAAAAACTTCGATTGGGAACTCCATGAAGAAGCAAGTACTCGAGTAGATTCGAGTCCATCCGTTCAATCCAAAGTTTTATCATGAAATACTCTCTGATTTCATTCAAACCATATTTTTGAAATTAAAGCTTTAATGGCATTAGATAAAAAATCTAAGCTTTAGAAGATAGGAGAGGGCCAACCAAAATTTGATGCATATTCTCTCTAGATGACTTCCCGAACACCCAAGTTAAGTTGAAGGTGGAGAATACCTTCCACCAACCTTTGCTTGTCTAAGAACATTCAATAAATAGGTGATGTCAGTTCACTTCATTTGCTAGACGCAAAGGGCACACAAGGATTTGCAAAAGACCCAGTTTAAATGAAAAATGGACATCAGCTTTTTCCAGCATGCAAAGGAATAGCTGCAATCACGGAATAGGTGCTGGAAGTCTTCACAATCAGTCTTGCACAGGGGGCTTATGGATGGAGATAAGTAATGATTTGGTAGCTTTCCTTTGAAGTGTTGAAGAACAATTTAAGGAACCACAACATAATCCAAATAAGAACATTGATTCTTTTTGGACTATTTGACTTCCATTTTAGTCTTCTTTGGCCATATTGTCTTCGGCAACCAAGCTTCAAGAAAAGGGATTTAACCAAAAATTTACTAGAAGATTCCATGGACCAACATCTTGAGTCTGGCAAAATCCCAAGGGATTTATTTGATAGATCCATAAGAAGTTGCTGAAATACCTGATTATCATCTTCCTTAAGCAATATTCTAAAAAAGAAAATTAGAATCGAACTCTTTGAACCAAATTAAACAAAACCTGCAGCTTTAGAGAACAACCACAAAACTCTTCTGGATATAGCAGAAATACTGAAATTCCAATTTCCATCAAAATTAAAGTGAATTGTGATGAATAATCCTTTTGAGCTTCAAACCGCCAAGCTTCAATTAATGAGGAAAACTTTGAAGGGATTTCATAAGATTTAAGTAAGGAGAACTTACAAGAAAGCAACTGTGGTGACGGTTTGCAAGGAGTTTGAAAGAGATATGCAACTTTTTTTTTGAAAATAAAATCATCCTTTTCTGAGGCTGAGTTTGGGACCAAATTTCTGGTTCTTCACTACTAACACTTGCTGAAGAGTCGTAATCTGAATCTTCCTCTATCACATGACTTTTTGGACTTGCAATGTCTGGAACTTCCCTCGTTAAATTGAATTTTCCATTCGGAACTGGAATAGTCGATCTAGTGACAGTAAGGTTGGAGCAAGAAATCTCAGGTTGTTTCCTGATTAGTGCTAGAACTTGGGCAAGAGTGCAACAAACTTCAATTACATCAGAATTAAAATCAGCATCCTTTGATAATAAAGAAGCTCCTCGTTTACGAGAATAATTTTTTTTATAAGAAGGCATGAAGGTACGCTTTTTTAAATTTTGATGGGGAGTTCTGAAAGCTTGAGAATCAGACCTTTCCATCGAAATTTTAGGATTATTTGCTACCAAATTAAATGCTGAAGAAGCAAGTAGTCTCTGAACTGAATACGCATCACAATGATGGATTTAATTTGAGAAGAAATGGAAGCCTCTTGAAGAAAAAGAATTAATTAAGTTAAATGAAGAAAATATCATATTCATCATCATTAGGTTGGCTCTTATCCCAATGGAAAAAGTATTATCGTCTTTAGCCTACGATGCGATTAAGTTCGAGTTTCATGCTGAATTCAAAAGAATTGAATCTTGATAATCTAATCTTCAGATTTCAAATGATCCTGCTGCAGTATGCTTTTAGGTTCCTAGACAGAAATTTGTTTACTTAGTACTTGTGTGCATATCTTTGTTACACCTCTGTGATGCATATTATGCTCTTCATTGGCATTTGATTAAAAAAAGCAGAGTAAAGAATAAATAAACGGAAATGAGGGGCAGAAGGATAGTAACAAAAGGTCAAGTAAGATATTTAAACGGTTTGTGTAGAATATTCTTTATTTAATTTTACGAAGTTTGTGACTGAATCAGGTGGCGCTATATTCACGTGGGGCTGGGGAGGTTCTCACGGAACGTTTTCTGTGGATGGTCATTCTTCTGGGGGTCAGCTGGTGTGCTTCTCATTTTCTTGTCTTTTCTTTTTCACTGGCTTATTATATCTCTGCTGCTCAATGAATCTGGATTTACTGCTGCATTTGTTTGCACTTGGTCAACATTTGGATGTGAATGCTTGAATAGATTTTTAATTTTATCAAATTGAGCCTTGAAATTAAGTTAAGTCTTTCAATCCTTACCTTAAACTTGAATGGCTGTTACAATCTTTATTTAAAAAGGAAAACTAAAGATATAGTATGAAGGATTATTAAAAAGAAGTTATGATGTTCGTTCAATACGTTATTAAAATATGTTTAGTACGAAATTGATGAAACTTTTAGGGAAATATAATGCTAGAACTGTTTTTTATTTTATTTTGGCTATTGTTTCGATTGTTTATATGTATTGATTGGGCTTAATGTTATGCAATACTTGATTTTCATTGAAATTAGCGAGTTGGAAAAAGTTTTTACCTGCCTTTGTTAAAATTTGTGGATAAATGTAGTGGAAATGAAACAGAAGGTAAAAATACCAACACTTGGGTTAATTTCAATGAAATTGAAAGTTCAGTTGTAAAGTGCTACACCTCATCAGGTTTGAGGTAAAAATATAGTTCCTCTGTTAAAAAATAATTCACTACACAACATAAAATGTTTCGTATCAGTTATATATATAGACTGACTGTATTCTGAATTTCCTTCCAAATATTTGGGTTTGCACTAGATTTAGGACTATTCAGTGAATGTGGTATTTACCCATAAAGGATCTGCTTTAACTCTAGGGGCATGGAAGTGATGTTGACTATGTGAAACCGACAATGATCGACCTCGGAGAAAATGTGAAGGCAGTACAAGTCTCCTGTGGTTTCAACCATACCGGTGCAATACTCGAGTACAAGTGAGTTTTGAACTTTTGACCACGGGATACATCCAGGTATAATAGTAATTGAGCAACGCATGTTCATAAATTCAGTACAAAGTCATTACAACATGTATCATTCATATAAATGCATCATTACCAGTAAGGAAAATAAAATTGTAAACTGTATATGATATGATTCTGGTGTCACAGAAATAATCATGAACATGGGAGATGATTCCCAATTCTGAGAATATTTATTCAACATTAAATTTAGAATGGTTCTTTGCAGCTCAAGTTTATGGTGTTTTATACTCTCTCATTTGATTTCTGCATTGCCTTGTGTGAACACCTTAATGATATTGGTAATGTTTTTTTTTATTCCCTTTCTTAAGGTCTCTGAAATGGTAAATTGATTTGTTTATTTGATAACCAAAAAAGTTCCTACTTTTTGCTATGTTTTTAAACTTTTAAACGTTATGTTTCATTCCTTAAATGAGTATAAAACCTCATTTTTCTTCTTGTCATCACCTTTGATTGAATTCTTGTCGTCAACTATGGTTAATTTTTCAGTATCATCTTTCCTAATTAAATAGTTGAATTCTTCCTCAAATTCTAAAAAGAAGTTTTTAATAGCTTTTTATTTTATTTTTTTATAGATTTCAGAAGTTGCTTTCGAGGTTGAAAATATGAACAAAGAAATCAATGGGTGAAAGTGTTTTTAAAAGTTATACTTGTTTTCTTACCTCTTTATTATGGAGCTTATTTTTCCTATCTAAATACTTGAATTCTTAGGCTTTTTTTCTTAAAAAAAAAAGTTCGTAAAGTTATATATAAATATAAAACTTGGTTTGATTTTTAAAAACATTTCTTAAAAGTAGGTAACAACACTAATAAATAATAAATTAATAGGTGAGAGTAGTGTTTACCAGTTTAATTTTAAAAAATTAGAAATCAAATAGTTATCAAATGGAGCTTAAATTAAATTGGAATGTTCGAAAATTTAAGCATTATGGAGTTCAAGATCAAGATAAATATGAAATTCAACAACTCATTTTTACTTGATCTAAGGTTAAATACAAAGTTTGGTTCTAGAATTTTCATGTTTGTATATAATAAATCTCTAAATAGAAAGTATTTTGATAGGTTTTTGAACTTTTAATTTTGTGTCTACTTAGACTTTAGCATATTAAATTGAATTTTGTGTCAATTATTAAACCTCAATTTCATGGCTAGAAAATTCGTGAATTTTAAAAATTGTGGAAGCCAAAAGTTTATGAGATACAAAATTGGAAGTTTAAATACTTACATGTCATTTTTTTCAACTTTAAGGATCTATTTGATTCAAAATCCGATCACTTTCTCAAGTTTAGGGCTTAGGGCTTGTTGATCACTTTTTCAAGTTAAAGGATATATTAAATATAAAATTTGAAAGTTGACTATTATTATTCTTTTTAAAAAAATTTGAAGACTATTTGACACAGATATGAAACTTTAATTTAAAACTTATAATTTAATCTTAATCATGAAAGGTTGTAGTTTCTATCTACCAAAGAAAACCTTACTTTGTAAACTTGTAAGGATGAACTTGGATTCAGTGTACAAATTTTTATCCTTTACTGTAAACTTGTCAAATATAGCTATGTTAAACATGAGCATAGTTTAATTAATCGATTGGGTTATACATTTGTTTTAAAGGTTAAATGTTTTAAATTTTCGTATTGTTGAACTAAAGATAAAAATTCCATATAAAGTTTTCTTTTCTTTTTCAAGTTCAACCTGAGTTTGAGAATTTGAATCTCTAATTTTTTACAGTGACGATATATGTTAAGTTATATGCTCAAGTTGACCAAGTATATATAGACTAAGAAGAAAAAAAAAAGTATACCTATTATCTAATTTTATATTCCCCTCTCAACCCCCTATTAATACATTAATTAGAGGATACGATGAATATCTAACGTGAAATTTAAAATTAACTATAGGGATAATGACTAAAACTATATAAATGTTTTATTTTAGTTAATTTATAATAAATATGAAATGTGTTGGATGTAATAAAAAATGTTTGAAACAAAACTTCATAAAGTAAAATATAAATAGAACGAATATAATTTTTGTTAATTTATAATGAATAAGGTATTTTCATTTATAATTTTAAATGTTTTTGAATAAAAATAATTTATCAATAAGTTTAGTAATGATATATACTTGAGATCTTTAAAAAAATTGAAAATTGTTGTATCTTCTAACACATTATGGAATTTTATAGGTTTGAAAGGTATTTTTTTTCAATAAAAAAAATTAACAATTCAAAAACTGATATTCAATTCTTTTAAAATTTACTTTAATTACAATTTTCTTACTTTGGCCGAATATTAACCATAAATATTGAATTCAAATGAAACGAGTAAAACAATAGTGAAATATAATTTAAAAATAATATAAATATACACTTTGTTAAATTATATTGATTCTAAATAAGTTATTAGTAAACAATTATTTCTTCTTAAAATAAAAAATTAAAACGAAATAGAATTATTTATATGTATAATCTTGTTTCTTTATCAAAGAAATTGAGAATTTTCATAATATTATCAAATAAGTTATCTACAATTTTTTGAAAGGAAAACTCCAAATAAATTTTTGAATTATATTTACACGTGTTTTCAAATAAGAAATTAGTAAATAATTGTATTTTCTTAAAATTAAAAAATAAAACAAAAAGAAATTAGTTAGATAGAGACTCTTGATTCGACATCCATAAAATCTAACATTTCGTATACTTGAAGTTATTATTGTTATATGAAAAAATAAATTAATCATAAACTATCTACTAACCTCTATTTTTGGAAAAATAACTTCAAATAGTTTTTTGAGTTTATATTTACATGCTTTTCAAATAATTTATCAGTAAATAGTTATATCTTGTTTTTGTTGTAAAAAATTGTACTTTCATAAAATCTAACTATATCTCTTCATCCAACAAAATAAATATATCTAAAGTCTCTTTCTTCGATCACATTTCAATGTTTCTCTTACAGAGAACCAAGACTTTTGATTTTCATTTAGCAGACTTTGAGTTCTCTAATAAAATGAAGTTTGGGAAAAAGAAAAACGAAACATATGTATTTGTTATGCAAAAAGGTGCAACAAATAGAAGTGTATAGTAATTGTGTGAGGAAATTGGTATTTGTTAAAGGATGTGTATAAATGGTTTTAAATTTTAATTTACTAATTATTTATTACTAAAAGTTAACAAAAAAAAAAAAAAAAAAAAAAAAAAAAAAAAAAAAAGAAGAATGTAAAACTAAATGAAACAAAAAGAAAAAAAAAAGCATCAAATGTAAAAAAATAAAATAAAAATAGAGGTACAAAAAGTATGAAAGGATACATGAGGATAAAATATAAATTATTGAAAGATCTAATGACAAAAGAGGAATGTAAAATTAAATAAATAAAAAAAGTATGAATGGTATGTATAAGAACTTAGAGTGTGAGTGTGAGGGAAAAATAGTCATTATTGAAAAAGTTAGAGACAAAGAAGAAAGTTAAAAATTTTCGCCAAATGAAAACTACCACAAAATATTGCAGGAATCAAAACTGCCAAAGCACCACAAGAAATACACCCAACTCCTCATGACACCTAGCTCATGAACAAAACCAATCAATTTATCACTGACTAAAGGGGTATTCACGGTTCGGTCCATTCGATTTTAAGCAAAATTAGTGATCGAACCAAATAGGTTAGTTTTCAACAATGTTGAATAGACCAAAATTGAAGCTTCTCGATTTTGATTTTTGAATTGATTTGCCTTGGTTCGGTTAAAATTGATTTTTTTTTTCTTGTTGTCCCAACCCAAATACAATCTCTCATATTTTGTATTTTTTTTAACAACCTTATAATCTCAGCCCAAATACAAAATCTATCCAACTTTCAAACCATCCTAAAATTCAATACAAGTCTCACGCACTCCAAATTTTAAATATAAATATTTAAGAACAAAATTCAATCCATCCAAAGTCTTGCATGTTCAAAATTCTTAATACTAGAAATGAACCTTAAAATTTAAATACAAAATAAAATCCATCAAAAGTCCCAATCAAACTTGCATGTTCTAAATTCTAAGCACTAGAAATCAACTTAGAAATTTAAATATAAATTACAATGCATCCAAAGTTCAAACCCAACATAAAACGGAATTAAAGTACACAAATTACAAAGTTTGAAGTCCAAACACTACTACAAAAGTGAGTTTCCATGACATAAGGGTAAAGCCAAAAAATAACCATCATGGATTGGCCTAGTGGTAGTGGGAACATAAAAAAAAAAAAAAAAGACCAAAGGGCTAAGGGGTTGTGGGTTCAATTTATGGTGGCCACCTAACCTAGAATTTAATATCCTATAAGAAGTGCATAAGCTGCGACAGTTACGTACATTAAAAAAAATTACCTGACTCAAGCTTTTTAATATGACCTATTGTTGTCTCAATTATCTCAACTCTAAGTGTAATTGGTGTAGAACATATCAAATTTTGCATACAAACAAGAGCTTGATTGGTTCAATACCTACAAGGAATTGGATGGTGGATCGGTCTACATGGGAAATAATAATGCTTGTCCAGTGATTGGCATTGGCTCAATCCTTTTGAAACTTGAAGATGGGATAGTAAAATTACTACAAAATGTTAGATATGTGCCCAAACTTAAAAGAAATTTGATATCTTTGGGTATGCTTGACTCAATTGGCCACTGTGAGTATAGAGGGAAAGGAGGCTACTGTGAAGTTTGAAAAGACTCCAAGTTAATTCTCAGAGGTATCGGAATAAATGGAGTTTATGTAGTTCAAGGTGTTCAGAAAATACAATCAGCTTTAGTTGTTTACTATTGGAGACCTATGGCACAAAAGACTAGCACACATTAGTGTCAAAGGTCTTCAAACTCTTAGTAATCAAGGAATTCTTCCCAAGGAGGTTCACAAAGACATTTCATTTTGTAAACATTATGTGATTGGAAAAGCTACAAGACAAAGTTTTGTTAAAGCTCAACATACAACTAAAGGGATCCTTGACTACATTCACTCAGACCTTTGGGGTCCTCCACCAACTCCATCTTTAAGTGGTTCTTGACTCGGTGTGTTCTTCTCTCCTTCCTTTCCTTACATGCATCTCACTGCTGTTTGACCAAATTTCCAGTTCTTCGTCACTGAGAACTTCATCTTTTCTCTCTTCTTTTGCTGAAGTTCTTTTTCCCTTTCTTCTCCTGGGCATCACATCTTCTCTGCATCAAAACCAATATTAAATTGCATGAGATACGTGCCTAAAAGTAAAGTTATTACTTTACATCTGACAAAGTTCATTTTTAGCCTACTTTGTCATTTGGGCTTCTGATCTTCAACCCATTTAGCCCATCAAGTTGGTATCAGAGCCTGCAAGAATCTTCAAAGAACTTCAAGAATTTCAAAGAAGGTAAATCTTGAAAACAAAGAAGCAAGAAAGAAGCAACTCAATGGCAGTAGCAAGGTACGATATTGAAAAATTCGATGGGAAAGGAGATTTTAGTCTATGGAAGGCTAAAATTAAAGCAATCTTAGGGCAACAAAAAGCTCACAAGGCTTTAGAAGATCTTACAAAACTGCCTGACACAGTAACAACAAAAGATAAAGAAACCATGGAGCTGATTGCTTATAGGACTCTTGTTTTGAACCTAACAGACAGTGTTCTTTGACAAGTAATTGATCAAGATACTGCCTATAAAATGTGGACTAAATTGAATGAATTGTATGTGACTAAAGATCTCCCAAATAAGATGTTCTTAAGAGAAATATTTTTTACATTCAAAATGAATCCATCCAAGACCTTGATTGAGAACCTAGATGACTTTAAAAAAATAACAGCAGAATTTAAAACACAAGATGAAACTATTGGAGCTGATAATGAAGCCTTTGTTTTATTGAACTCTCTACCTGAAGTTTATAGAGATGTAAAGACAACTTTGAAATATGGGAGAGAGACAATCACTACAGACATTATCATTTCTGCCCTTAAAACAAAAGAAATAGAGATGATGTCCAGTAAAGAAGAGAAACAGAGTGCTGAAAGTCTTCTTGTAAAAGGAAAGACCAAGAATCACAATAAAGACAAAGGCAAACAACAATCTTCAGAAGAAAACAACAGTAAGTCCAAGATTAAATGCAAATACTGCAAGAAGGAAAGGCATTTAATCAAAGATTGCAGAACACTTAAGTGGAAAAATGAACAAAAGAACAAAAATCAGAAGGTTCAACCAGCACAATCAGGTGAAGCCTCTGTAGGGGAGGACTCTTTTTTCTACTCAGATGCTTTAACTACTTCAAATCAAAAGGCAAACCAAGAAAATTCAGCAAAGGACCTTGATTGGGTTCTTGACGCAGGGTGTTCTTTTCATATGACACATAGTAAAGATTGGTTCAACACCAACAAGGAATTGGATGGTGGATAAGTCTACATAGGAAATAATAATGTCTGTCCAATGATTGACATTGACTCAATCCCTTTGAAACTTGAAGATGGGACAGTAAAATTACTACCAAATGTTAGACATGTGCCCAAACTTAAAAGAAATTTGATATCTTTGGGTATGCTTGACTCAATTGGCTGTGAGTATAGAGGGAAATGAGGTTACTGTGAAGTTTGGAAAGACTCCAAGTTAATTCTCAGAGGTATCAGAATAAATGGAGTTTATGTAGTTCAAGGTGTTTAGAAAATACAATCAACTTTAGTTGTTACACACAAGGAACCTACTATTGGAGACCTATGACACAAAAGACTAGCACACATTAGTGTTAAAGGTCTTCAAGCTCTTAGTAATCAAGGAATTCTTCCTAAGGAGGTTCACAAAGATATTTCATTTTGTGAACATTGTGTGATTGGAAAAGCTACAAGACAAAGTTTTGTTAAAGCTCAACATACAACTAAAGGGATCCTTGACTACATTCACTTAGACCTTTGGGGTCATTCACCAACTCCATCTTTAAGTGGATCCAGGTACTTCCTATCTTTCATTGGTGATTACTCTAAGAAGAGTTGGATATACTTTCCTAAAACTAAAGACCTAATTTTTTAGAATTTTAAAGAAGGGAAGATAATGGTTGAAAAACAAACTAATGGTCATGTTAAATGTCTGAGGACAGATAATGGACTTGAGTTTTGTGCAGAAGACTTCAATAACTTTTGCAGGGAAAATAGAATTCTTAGACACAGATCAGTGAGATACACACCCCAACAAAATGGTGTTGCAGAGAGGCTTAACAGAACTATACTAGATAGAGTTAGAAGCCTACTCTCAGATGCAATTCTATCAGAGAAGTTTTGGGCAGAAGCTGCCTCCTACACAGTTTACACACTTAATAGATGTCCTCATGCATCTCTAGACTTGCTTACACTTGAAGAGAAGTGGACCAAACACCCACCTAATCTAAATAGCCTAAGAGTTTTTGGGTGTGTTGGTTTTGTTCATCAAAGCAAGGGAAAATTGAATGCTAGAGCTGTTAGATGCATGTTTATAGGATTCACAGAAGGAGTAAAAGATTTCAGACTATGGCATCCAATTGAAAGGAAGTGTGTTACCAGCAGGGATGTTATTTTCAGAGAAAATGAAATGTTTATGCAAAAGATTAATGTCCCTGATCAAACACCTCAAGAGTTGATTGATGTAATTGAGGTGGAGCAATCTCTCATTCCAAATTCAGCACCCTCCAGCTCAAATTATGGAAATAACAGTGATGAAATGTGTCAACAAGAAGAACAAGAAGAGACACTTGCTGAAACTGAGCCAGAGGACCTAGACCTTAGAAATTACTCCTTGGCTAGAGATAGACAAAGGAGAACTATTGTACCACCTATAAGGTATGAAGCTGACTATATTAATCTAGTTTTGAATGCTTTAGAAGGATTGAGTGACCTAGAACCATCCACTTTTGAAGAGGCAGTTAGTTGTACTAGTGCTAGGAAATGGATAGAAGTTATGAATGAAGAGATTGAATCCCTAAAGAAAAATGAAACTTGGAACGTAGTGCTTCTACCTAAGGGATGTAAACCAATAGCCTCTAAATGAGTTTACAAGTATAAAGAAGGTATTCCTAATGTTCAAGAGCCTAGATTTAAAGCTAGATTAGTTGCTAAAGGATTCACTTAAAAACAAGGAGTGGATTACAATGAGATATTCTCACCAGTGGTGAAACAAACTTCTATTAGAATGCTTCTATCCTTGGTAGCTCAACAAGACCTAAAGCTAGATCAACTTGATGTTAAAACAGTTTTCCTTCATGGATTCTTGGCAGAAACTATATACATGAATCAACCTAAAGGTTACCAAGCTAAGGGGAAGGAAGATCACTATTGTTTATTAAAAAAATCTATCTATGGGCTAAAACAATCTTCAAGGTATTGGAACAAAAGGTTCGATGAATTTATCCTTAAGATTGATTTTCAAAGAAGTTTCTATGACAGCCGTGTCTACATCAATACTAAGTCATTCAAGAATCCTGTCTATTTGCTATTATATGTGGATGACATGCTTCTAGCTGGAAGCTCAAAGGATGAGTTGAAACAGGTAAAGGATCTCCTAAATCAGAGTTTGAAATGAAAGGCATGGGATGCTCAAGGAGGATTCTTGGCATTGACATTGACAGAAACAGAAAAGAGCACAAATTATACATCAGTCAAGTCAATTACTGCAAAAAGTTAATTCATAAATTTCACATGCGAGAAGCTAAAGTAGTAAACACTCCTATTGCTCAGCATTTCAAACTATCAGCAGAAAATTCACCCAAAGAAACAGATGTTGAACATAAAAGACTAATGTCTACTGTTCCTTACTCTCAAGCAGTAGGAAGTCTCATGTATTTGATGATTTCCACAAGACTAGATCTAGCTTATGCAACTAGCTTGGTCGGTAGATACATGGCCACCCTGGCAAGAGACATTGGGAGGCTACCAAGTGGATTTTCAAGTATCTAAAGGGTACTAAAGAAGCAAGACTCCTATACCAACAAAGCATTGACTCAGAACCTGAACTATTTGGCTTTGTTGATTCTGATTATGCTGGAGATCTTGACAAGAGAAGGTCATTATCTGGATATATCTTCCCATATGGAAGTTGTTTACTAAGTTGGAAGGCAACATTACAATTAGTGGTAGCTCTCTCTACTACTAAGGCAGAGTTTATAGCCTTATCTGAGGCTATCAAGGAAGGCCTATGGCTGAAGGGTTTGTTACATGACTTCGGTATAACACAAAAAATAGTAAAAATCTACTGCGACAATCAGAGCACAATACATCTATCTAAGAATCCTCAGTTTCACAACCGTACAAAGCATATAGATGTAAAATTCCATTTTACCAGAGAGCAGATTGAAAATGGAAAAATAGAAGTGCTTAAAGTTCATACCTCAGACAATGCCTCAGATATGCTAACCAAGACAGTCACTCAGCTCAAACTTAAAAAATGCCTTGACATCATCGGGTTTGAGCTTCCTGAAAAAGGTTGAAGAAATAGTGATTGTTAAGAGGAGCTTTTTTCTTTTCAACGAAAAAAAAGGGTTGATTTTAAGGTGGAGATTTGTTAAAACAATAACTGAATGTGTAAAATCAAATATTTTTTCTTTTTCTATTATTCTCCCTTTACATGTAAATCCTATATATATATAAAGGATAAAAGGAGAAGAAAAAAGTAGATTAGTGTACACATCTGAGTTTTTTGTAATTCCTCCAAAATCATTCGAATAATAGCTCCTCTCCGTGGACGTAGGCATTCTTGCTTAACCATGTTAAATTTCGGTGTGTTCTTCTCTCCTTCCTTTCCTTGCATGCATCTCACTGCTGTTTGATCAAATTTCCAGATCTTCGTCACAAAGAGCTTCATCTTTTCTTTCTTCTTTTGCTGAAGTTCTTTTTCTCTTTCTTCTCCTGGGAATCATATCTTCTCTGCATCAAAACCAATATTAAATTGCATGAGATACGTGTCTAAAAGTAAAGTTATTACTTTACATCTGGCAAAGTTCATTTTCAGCCTACTTTGTCATTTGGGCTTCTGATCTTCAACCCATTTAGCCCATCACAACCTCCTTGATAAAAGCTGACCTTGACGCCGCTATTGAGATAGGAATGGAAAATACATCCTTAATCATTTTTGCTAGAATCTTGTACTTCCTAAAATTTACCTTCCATTCTGCTAATATGTCAAACTGACTGTCTATGACGGGATAATCTCGTACTAGCTCCCTAGACCTTTCATGCGACTCAAATGTATACTTATCAAACTCAATCTTACTATCGTAGTTATCTTTTTGACTCAAGTGTTAGAGCAAATTTATAATAATTGCGACGAGCTTAATATTCATCTACACCATCGCCCTTTTTCTTCTCCATTAGATTTTCCAATTGAAGACTTCGTTTTTGCTCTATCCTCCTCATCATAAATATCATTTTTATACTCAGTTATACAGTTAACCAAATTTTCAATTTTCTTCCCAATTTGATTTGCAATCTTTCAAGAACTTGGTAAAAGAACATGCATTATTATTCCAACTCTTCACTGAAAATAGGACATTTCTTCTTGTCATTAACTAAAAACTCTATAGCATATTGTTCATCTCCCATTTCTAATATTTCAAATGCTTTTTGAAGCTTTTCAATAACATCTAACATGAAACATATGTGGAATTCCATCTAGTACGAATATCCAAACAAAGTGAATTCCTTCTAGCTATTTTCTCATCTCTCACACAATTTTGAAAAGTAGTTAGTTTAGATGGTGAAAATCTTACATATCGAATTGCATTTTGAATGTTAGCAATTGAATCATGAAGCTGTATCAGAGCATCACCCACATTGAGATTAAGAATATGAGTATAATATCTTACATGCAAATACTCACAGTCTAAAATAGTCCTATTTAAATTTCTTAATTTTCTTATCAAGTAACTAATAGTCTCATCGTTGGAGCTACATTATCTACCGTGACAGTCAAACATTATCTTTCAATAAAGTGTGCTATGAGAACCATATAATTAAGGTTCTGGCTGGATTAAGGTCCATGTGTCAGTCGATAAACTAATCTTCAAACCTTTCCTCCCTATCAACGCTTTCAATTAACTTTTTCTTTTCATCCATGTAAAGCCGAAGACAATCTCTTATAACCAAGTTCATGATGAGAACAAATTTAAGTTGCAAAGTAATAGAATATTCGCGAAATCCTTCCGATTCGACCAATCTAAATGGCATCTCTTGAACAATAATCAATTTTGCAAGTGCTAGTCTACATTTCTCCATGCTAAAAGTTGTCGCAACCATGTTAGAACTTCCTTGTCCTTCCTTTTCTGTTTTTATTCAAAACACAATAGTGTTTATTTAGTCTCATTTATTCTCCGAGGATATTTATTTTGCACTTAGTTCGAATATGATTTAACATATTTGTGGTACCATTCTTTTGAGTATCACATGTATAGGCAACACCATAATAATTACACTTTCTTTTAGGAAAATCAAAATTACTTTCAATCCTTTTAAAATGTTCCCATGCACTTGAGATTTCATTCGAGGTATTTGTTTTGCTCTTCTTGACTGTTTGTGTTTCATGTGAGGATGAGGTAGGTGGTGAATTTTTCTTGTCATTTCTCTTTATGATTGGAAGACTTTAACTTCTAGTATATTCAGTCACACCATCCATAGTAAACAACAATAAAAACAATGATAGCAAAGACTTGTTGAAGATCTCAATCACCAAATAAATTTCTGTGCCTACTTAAGCTTGTGATAGCGGTAGTACAGGTCGATCTTTGGAAAATCGTTGCATCGATGCGATCATTAGAAAAGATAAAATAACTATTGTCGCAACGTCATCGCGACGCAGAGCGGCCGACGTCATAAATTGATGTACATTATCACTCATGAATTTCAACTATACTTTATTATTAAAATTATAGTAAAATTTAGTATTTATTTTTTATCAAATATTTTTAAAATATAATTGACTAAGATAATAATTCTGTCTAGGCTGAGGTACTTAAGTTGACCGTAAGGGAATAGAGTCTCTTTTGAGGTGAAAGGTTTGGAGTCACCACCAATCATTTTTGAGTGTGATTGGTCACCCATTTAAAAAGAAAACAAAAAAAAAATGGTCTACTTATCTAAAATAGGTTCGGGGGTAGTTGAGTATAGGGAAGGTATTAGCACCCTACAACACCCGTTTGAAAGCGTTTATTTCTATTATCCAAAATTGTAAAAATAATAATATAAAGAAATAAAAAAAATTGACTAAGTAATTCCCAGGTAGAGGTGTTCCCTTACGGTCAACTTAAGTACCTCAGCTTAGACAGAATTATTATCTTAGTCAATTATATTTTAAAAATATTTGATAAAAAATAAATAAAGGTAATGTTTCACTAAATTTTACTATAACTTTAATAATAAAGTATAGTTGAAATTCATGAGTGATAATGTACATCAATTTATGTTTGAATTCTCCTATGAACTATTTTCCTCTAGAGCTATATTGACTCTATCATGGGATTTATGGAAATTTTTAAAAACATTTGAAATTCATTTGAAAATTCCAGAATTTAAATTGAACTAAAGTTTTACTTTGGAAACTTAAGTAATAACTAATTTGAAACTCATTTAAATATCTCAACATAAAGCAGGTTTGAAATTCACTTGCAATTCTAACTTAAATTAGGAGATGCTTACTAAATTCTATTCAATTCATTTTGCCCAATTATAATGTGAAAAATATTTGTGTTTAAAGTTTAAAATCCAAAAATTTGGAAAAGAAAATTCGACATTAGAGAAAATAATTTTTAAAAACATATTTGAGAGTAGTATAAAAGGGTTAAATTTTAATTTATTAAAAATACCAAAATCATGGAAGTCTTATGTTAATAAAAATCCACAATTCAGGGTCTAATGCATGAAATTGAGAATCCAATTTTACTAAGCAACATTCATGGAATATAAAGTAAGCAAAAAGTAAAATATTTGAGAATATAAAAAAAACTTTGGTAAATAATAGGTTTAGATGAAATAGTGAGAGAAGAGGGTTTAATTAGATGGGAGGGTGTAATAATAAATATAAAAATAATAATAATAATAATAAATGAGTAAATGTGGTAAAAATGAAAGGGAGAGAAAAGGTTAAAAAAGATGCGGGGCCCACTATAAATAAATAATATATTAAAAATATACGTGGGACCCACCATTAATTTAAATAAATAAATAAATGATATATAAAAAACAAATACGTGGGACCCACTGTTGATTTAAGTAAATAAATATATATATATATATATATATATAATAAAGTACGTGGGACCCACCTTCACCAAATATCTTCCCCTCTTCTTCTTCCCAGATTTCTCTTCTTCTTCCTTTTCTTTTTTCTTCTCCACCTTCTCCACTTTATCTTCTTTACTCTTTTCTATTAATGGATTCGCCGCCGGTCGCTAGAGATTATTCACGGAGGTTCGCCAGAGATTGTCCTCGGAGGTTCGCCGGTGGGTGGCCGTTGGGTCTTCTCCCTACCCTTTTTACACCTCGTTTCTTTCTTTTTCTTCTCAACTTTCCTTCTCTAATTTCCCAATTTTCACTTCTTTTTCTTCTCTTCTTTCACCTCTTTTTTTTTTTTTTTTTTTTTTTTTTCTTCTGTTCTTTCACTTCCTTCACTCTCTCTTTTTTTCTCTCTTCTTTCACTTCCTTTCACCTTCTCTTCCTCACTTCCTTCACTCCTTCTGTATTTATAGGTTAGTTTTTTTTTAAAAAAATAGAATTTGAACGTTTGAGAGGTTGAGGAAAGAAAGGGAGGAAAAAAAATACGTTGAAGGGGTGAGTTTAAATAGAGAGAGAAAATGGAAAATGATTTTAAGAAAAACAATTTTAAAAAAAAAAAAAAAATAATAATAAATAATAAATAAATAAATAAATAATCAATTTTTCTAAAATAATAAATGAATAAATAAAATCTTAAATTTAGTAACAAACCCCCCTTTTTTTTAAATATTTGTTATTACCCCTTTACTCTTTTTTTTTTTTTAAAAAAAATACTAAACTTCCAATTTCATTAAATTATCAAAATTCGATTAAACCAAACATTATTTTAAAAATGAGCCGGACCAAATGCGATGTCTACAGTTTGCCCCCTTTGTGTATCCTTGAAAGATGAAAAAAGGTAGACAAAGGAAAAGACAAAGTATTTGAAAGGCGAAAACTCGAAAACTCAATGGAGTTCTACTGGAAGACCATAAAATATTTTAGGGTTTGATTTGAGCAATAATAAATAAAATGCACCTGACTTGACCAGGCTTCGACCTCGTCTAAAGAGCGAGATTCGATTTAAGCAATAGTAAATATAAACGGACCTGAGTCGACCAGGCTTCGACCTCAACTAACAGGTAGGGTTTTTAACAAATAAAAAAATATAAACGGAACTGACTCAACCAGGCTTCGACCTCAACTAACGGGCAAGGTTCGATTTAACCAACAGTAAAATGTAAAACAAACCTGACTCGACCAGGCTTCGACCTCAACTAACGGACAAGGTTTAATTTAACCAAAGTAAAATGTAAACGGACCTGACTCGACCAGGCTTTGACCTTAACTAACGGGCAAGGTTCGATTTAACCAACAGTAAAATGTAAACGCACCTGACTCGACCAGGGTTCGACCTCAACTAACGGGCAAGGTTCGATTTAACCAACAGTAAAATGTAAACGGATCTGACTCGACCAGGCTTCGACCTCAACCAACGGGCAAGGTTTAATTTAACCAACAGTAAAATGTAAACGGACCTAACTCGACCAGGCTTCGACCTCAACTAACGGGCAAGGTTTAATTTAACCAACAGTAAAATGTAAATGGACCTGACTCGACCAGGCTTCGACCTCAACTAATGGGCAAGGTTCGATTTAACCAACAGTAAAATGTAAACAGACCTGACTCAACCAGGCTTCGACCTCAACTAACGGGCAAGGTTCAATTTAACCAACAGTAAAATGTAAACGGACCTGACTCGACCAGGCTTCGACCTCAACTAACGGGCAAGGTTCGATTTAACCAACAGTAAAATGTAAACGGACCTGACTCGACCAGGCTTCGACCTCAAAACCAACAGTAAAATGTAAACGGACTTGACTCGACTAAGCTTCGACCTCAACTAACGGGTAAGGTTCGATTTAACCAACAGTAAAATGCATATATCAAACTCTGGATGCAACTATCATTAGTGGAAAATGCTTGAATGCATGAAATGTGAATGTGACACTCAAACCATCATACAACGACGGTGGAAGTTTATACTCTTATTTCAAAACAAACGATAGCTCGATCACCATTTCCTTTCGCACTTCTCAGGAATTTGAACTGAATCTGGCGACCTAATCTTTGTCTTGATGACGCTATGGGATAGAATGACTTTGCCCCAATTTCAAATTCTTAATATTTTAACGCCTTGCTGAAATAATGAGCTACTACAATTGTTTCGATTATCACTTGTAACTATTTGCTTTTAAACGTAACGATAATGCCCGCATGAACTTAAAGAAAAAAAGTAGACAATACTTTCCTCGTAAAGAGGATTTTATTAGGATCAAAGTCCAAGGTAGATACAAAAAAGTTGAAAAGTAAGAGAAAAAAATAAAAAAGAAAATGCAACTTTCTTGGATGAAAAATCTGAAATTTACGCATGGTATTTTCGCACATGATCCAAGTTTACTGGATTAGGCAGTCGGTCCCCATCCATATTGGTCAAGATTAAAGCTCCTCCGGAGAAAGCTTTTTCTACTACGTAGGGTCCTTCATAATTTGGAGTCCATTTTCCTCAGTGATCTTTCTGAAATGGGAGAATTCGCCTTAAAACCAGATCTCCTTCTCTGAAAACTCTAGAGCATACCTTCTTGTCATAAGCTCTTGTCATCCGTTTTTGATATAGTTGACCTCTGCATAATGCTGTTAGTCTTTTTTCTTCCACAAAATTTAGTTGTTCGTAGCGGTTTTGGACCCATTATGCTTCTTTTAGTTTAGCATCAATAAGAACTCGAGAGGATGGAATCTCTACCTCAATAGGAAGAACAACCTCCATACCGTAGACTAGAGAAAATGGCGTTGTCCAGTTGAAGTCCGAACTGATGTGCGATAACCATGTAGTGCAAAAGGAAGCATTTCATGCCAATCCTTATATGTTACCGTCATCTTTTGCACGATTCTTTTTATATTCTTGTTAGCGGCTTCCACTGCTCCATTCATTTTGGGCCTATAGGGAGTTGAGTTGAGGTGCTTGATCTTGAACTGTTCACACAACTCCTTAATCAATTTATTATTCAAATTTCGAACGTTATCAGTCACTACAGTTTCGGAAGACCATAACGGCAAATAATCTATTTTTTTATGAACTTAATGACAACTTTCTTTGTCACCTCTCGATAAGACATTGCTTCCACCCACTTGGTGAAGTAATCAATTGCTACCAAAATAAAACGATGTCCATTCGAGGCTTTAGGCTCGATGGGGCCTATCACATCCATTCCCCACATGGAAAAAGGCTAGGGAGCTGTCATAACATGTAACTGAGATGCAGGTGCATGGGCGTTGTCTGCGTATATCTGACATTTGTGGCACTCTCTCGCATGCTTAATGCAATCTGTTTCCATAGTTAACCAGTAATAACCGGATCTTAATACTTGTCTAACCATCATATGTCCATTTGCATGAGTTTCGCAAACTCCTTCGTGAATTTCTTTCATGATTTTATTTGTCTCTGTCACATCTACACATCTTAAGAGTACCATGTCATGATTCCTTTTGTAAAGTACTTCTCCGTTCAAGAAGAATTTCATTGCTAACTTTCTAAGTGTGTGCTTATCATTCTCTGAGGCATTCAATGGATATTCTCGACATTTGATGAACTTTTTAATGTCAAAATACCACGCTTTACCATCAGACTCTTCTTCAATAGCCATGCAGGTGGCAGAAGCATCTCGCTTTTCAATTTTGATCGGTTGTACCTCTTGATTGAGGTCTATGTAAAATAAGACCCCCAATGTGGCTAAAGCATCTGCTACCTGATTACTTTCCCTTGGTAGATAATCAAAAGTAACTTTATCGAACTTTTGTGACAATTCCATTATTAGTTTTTTGTATGGGAGAAGTTTAGCGTCTCTTGTTTCCCATTCTTCCCTTAACTGGTGAATTACCAACATGGAATCTCCTAAAACTCGCAGCTTCTTGATTTTCATATCCAATGCTACCTGGATACCCATAGAGCAAGCTTCGTATTCGGCCATATTATGAGTACAATCAAAATTTAACTTGGCTGTCAAAGGGAATAACTTTCCTTCTGGTGAAATCAAAATGACACCTATTCCATGGCCTAATTCATTGGAGGCTCCATCAAACAGCATGGTCCATGCCTCTGAATTCGGTATCTCTTCTTCTTTTGCTAAGGTAGAGACCAATTCATCAGGAAAATCAAATTTCATTGGCTCATAGTCATTTATGGGTTGCTCAGCTAAGTAGTCAGCTAGTGCACTTCCTTTGATTGACTTTCGAGTAACATAGACTATATCATATTCAGAAAAGAGAACCTGTCACTTTGCAATTCTGCCTGAAAGAGACGGTTTTTCAAAAATGTACTTTATAAGGTCCATCCTTGAGATAAGCCATGTCGTATAGTATAACATGTATGGCCTTAAATGACGGGCGGCCCATGCCAGCGCACAACATGTCTTTTCAAGCGAAGAATATCTTGTCTCACAACTGGTGAACTTCTTGCTCAAGTAATATATAGCCTGCTCCTTTTTGCCTGAATCATCATGCTGTCCTAGTACACATCCCATTCAACTTTCTGTCACAGTAAGATACAAAATAAGCGGGCGACCTGGAGTCGGAGGGACTAACACAGGAGGATTCTGTAAGTATTGCTTGACCTATTCGAATGCCTTTTGAGAGTCTTCATTCCATACTCCTGCATCACTCTTACGAAGTAGCTTAAAGATGGGCTCACATGTTGCAGTTAGATGTGATATAAACCTTGCGATATAGTTTAGCCTTCCCAAAAATCCTCTAACTTCTTTTTGGGTGCACGGTGGTGGCATTTCTAGGATAGCTTTAACTTTATCAGGATCAACCTTGATTCCTTCCTGGCTTACAACGAAACCCAACAACTTTCCTGATGTTACTCCAAATGTACACTTATTTGGATTCAACTTAAGCTTGAACTTTCTCAATCGATCAAACAACTTTCTTAGAACAACTATGTGATCCTCATCCTGTCTGGATTTAGCAATCATATCATCCACGTACACTTCAATTTCCTTATGCATTAAGTCATGGAATAAGGTAACCATGGCAAGCTGGTATGTTGCCCCAGCGTTTTTCAATCCAAATGACATGACCTTATAGCAAAATGTTCCCCACAGTGTAATAAATGTAGTTTTTTCCCCATCTTCTTGTGCCATATTGATTTGGTTATAGCCTGAGAATCCATCCATGAAGGAAAAGGTGGAAAAACTAGCGGTATTGTCTACCAGTACATCGATATGAGGAAGTGGAAAATTGTCTTTGGGGCCTGCTCGATTCAAATCTCTGTAATCAACACACATTCTGACTTGCCCATTCTTTTTAGGAACAAGAACAACATTCGCTACCCATTCAGGGTATCTGGCTACTGCTAGAAATCTAGCATCGATTTGTTTTTTAACTTCTTCTTTTATCTTAACCAACATTTCAGGCTTCATTTTGCGCAACTTCTGTCTTACAGGCTTACACTTAAGCTTAAGTGGTAAATGATGCACTACAATCAACGGATATGCATAGTGAAAAAATGAGCAAAGATCAAATCACTATGTTGCATTAATCGGCCACCTAGAACAAAAACTCTTCTCACCAAGAAAAAATGCGGTCGGATCCCAAAACAACAAAGCTTCAAAATATGCAATAATCACGGCCTCCCAAAGTTGATAGATCAACTAGCAAAGAACGACCTCATAGAAAAAACTATACAAATTCTTTTTAATGATCTAAATGAAAATTACAACCCTAACTTGGCCACAAACCCCCCAACAAATAATTCCTTCTGAAAAAAAAAACATCTCCACAATAAATCATGTAGCCCATAAAGAAAGAAAGTATCCAGCAAAATCAACTCTGCAAAATATTCCAGATAAGGAAAGAGGAATGACACTTGTTACAATAATAGCAAAGATAACTTTTGTGACAAGTCGCGAACGATCAGAAAAACATAACTTGCTAGCCTTAAACAAATATATAGTCAATCACAAATCTCTAATATAAACTATAATCAATCAAGGAAACAACTCTTAAACGGGAATTTCTAGATCTATTCATGCACAAATGAGTTCAAAGCCTTATATGGCTCTTAATTTGTTTCCCCCTACTCTGGCTTGAAAGATCTTGAACTAAGCTTTATAGACTCAAAGTGGTAATTACACACTAAAGGGCAACCGATCCCCTTCCTTTCATTATCCATTTATTTTTCCTTTTCCCCCTCCTTCTAAACTCTCTCTCCTTTTTTTTCCTGGAAGAATAGATAAATTAGAAGATAGATTGGTTGAAGCCTTATGCATCCATTGATAAATTGAGCGGTCAGATAACCTAGCATCTATCACAAGGGCCTTTCGGAGTGACGACAAAAAATGCGGCAAATAATACAATTCTAAGCATGCAAGACTCACTGTAGATAGACAAAGGATTTAGATTTGCATGAAAAGTAAGGAATGTTTTTTAAGAATGGCTAAAAAGTCATGATTATGCTCATCAATCATAGTCTTAATCGACCAAGTACATAGAGAGAGTATCTAATCAGATGTCATGATAACCAACCAAACAATCAAGCAAGTAAACATTCAAATAAACATATAAGGTCTGAGCTTAGATGCTCCAGGACTCTAGCCAAATCACCAGAGACACTCACCCTCAACTTTTAAAGAACACATTGTCCTCAATGTATGATAAAAGAGAAGGCATAAGAAC
Organism: Lagenaria siceraria; assembly: GCA_002890555.2. Classification (NCBI taxonomy): domain Eukaryota; kingdom Viridiplantae; phylum Streptophyta; class Magnoliopsida; order Cucurbitales; family Cucurbitaceae; genus Lagenaria; species Lagenaria siceraria. The sequence goes on along the minus strand of CM016485.1, from coordinate 24,768,833 downwards.
AAAATATAATAGAATAGAAAATTCTCCTGAGATTTTGGATGGCGGCAAGATTTGGCTCCCTCAAAAGCATCCATTTTCTTATCGACGACTTAACAATTCTAGCAAAGCAAAAATGATTAGAAGAATTAGGATCAAGACTAATCAAAACAAAAAGAATTGAAATGATGAAAGCGAGTAAAGTTAAACGCTTGACTGCCTCCAAGAAGCGTATATGTTTTAGTGTCGGTTTCTCGACAATGTTTAGCTTAAATCAAACATAATGGGCAACTCCAGCTAATAGGAGCTGTCAAAACACTAGAGGGAATCCCCCTCGTGAAACAGTTTAAATTCCTGTTCACTTTAAACATCTTCCCAACCTCATTGCTAGTCACATCCACTACACCATAAGGGTAAACTTTAGTGACACAAAAAGGACCCAACCATATAGAACGAAGTTTACTTGGCATCAGCTTGAGGCGAGAATCATATAGCAACACCTTCTGACCAACTTCAAACTATTTCGGGGCAATCATTTTATCGTGAAACAACTTGGTCTTTACCTTGTAGATTAACGAATTCTTGAAAGCCTCCAGTCTCATTTCCTCTAACTCATGTAACTGTAGTAGTCTAGCATCTTCTGCTGCCTCAGGGTCCCAATTGCACTTTTGTACAATTTAGTAAGCCTGATACTCGATCTCTAGTGGTAGGTGGTACGCCTTCCTATAGACCAACCTAATTTTATAAGGGGTTCTATACGCCCAAAGAGCATCATCCAACATTTTGCCAAGGATCAACTTTATCTCTCTATTGGAAACTTCTATTTGCCCATTTGTTTGTAGATGATAAGGAGTGGCAATGCAGTGTTGTACTTCATATTTCTTCAGAACAGAGGCAATTACCTTCTTTCAGAAATGGGAGCCTTGGTCACTGATTATCACCCTTGAGAAGCCAAACTTGTTGAAGATGTTAGAGTTAAAAAATTCGGCAACAACTTTAGAATCATCAGTTGCAGTGGCTTTGGCTTCCACCCATTTAGATACATAGTCAACAACAAGCAAGGTATACTTATACCCTCAAAATCCCCAAGCATCAAATAATTCACAAAACAGGATAGGGACTTGGGGCATCTCACTACGATGAGAAATATTACCAACTTTCTGACAACGTTCACATGTTTTGCAATAAAAGTAAGCATCCCTAAATAAAGTTTCCCAATACAACCCAGTAGCTAGAAGTTTCCTAGTGGCTCGTTTGCGGCTAAAATGCCCACCACAAGCATGGTCATGACAGAAAGCTAACACAAACTCATGCTTTTCATTTCTGACACATCTTCTAATGACCTGGTTGTTGGGTTTTATGTCCTAAGCTCGTGGTTTGTAAACATGAACGTGTATTCTATTTATCAATAAAGTTGTTATCGATGTCATTTAGTAAACTTGTTATTAAATAAAGTGAATTGTTGTTAATATAACTCTAAATCCAATAAACTAAGAACTCATGGCTTTAGTACGAAAACTTGAACTTTATGTAATGACATAAAAATGGATCAAGTTTGAGTAAATAGCCAAAACGGTCTATAGTATAGGGATAAGGTTGGGTACCTTATCTTGGAGACATTATTGAATGCGGTCCACTTTGTATTTGATACAAATGATGTGATCCTAAATCATTCATGTAGAGACATGTGAGTGGGGGTGTTCTATGCAATGAGTTTGCATAAGACCGGACCACGAAATAGTCACTATTACTTTATAACGCTGTTTACTGTTAAATAATGACTATTTCAACTAGATGACCTAGGTAACTCGATCTTACTCCTGAGCTAACTATGAACTCCTGTTTATTCGGGATTATCCTTAGATCTGCATGGGTGAGAGTGACCCGGGTGCGTCGACTCAATAAGCCTCCCATTTCAGGGGTAAAACCGAGTAGATAGCTGAAGACATAGTTTTGCGAGAATGAATTCACTCCTATCCGACTTAGGGATAATAGATAGGTTGTTCCCTTAAGTATTGATTTTGGGTCTTGAACAAGGGTTCTCACCCTCTCATTAACCCGAGAGGGACTCGGTTTAGTGATAGGATCACAAACCAATTGTTCATTAGAGAATCAGTGGGACTTAAGGAACAAGATGTAATCACAGGGGTAAAAGGGTAATTTTGACCTAGCTGTGATTACAGGTAATCTGTGAAGGATCGACTTACTAATTATGGTTATATCAAGTTGACAGAAATATATCTACAGTGAGGAGAGTGCAGCTACGGGCTTTAGTGAAGTGTCCCGTTAGTTAAGGAATGTTGGTTAACTACGTTAAAGAGTTTGACCGGTTAATCACGGATCATTGGAGCTCATGATCTGTAGGTCCATTAGGTCCCTCTACTAGCTCATAAATAGATAAAAACCTTAGATAATGTGGTGAATAAGTTTGAATAGTTCAATCTTAGCTTAAGGAATGAAAGTCAAATATATACGATATATCAACGTTTAATTACGAATTAAATGGACAAATAGAGTTAATATTTAAATATGATTTAAATATTAATTATATAAATAGGGATTCATATCTATTTTTTTTAGAAAAATCGGGATAAGTAGGAAAAATAATATTATTTTATTATTTAAAATTAAAATAATATTATATTTAATTATTTAAATATTAAATGATTTTTTATTTAATTAATTAATTTTAAATTAAGTTTTTAAATTAAAATTAAAATTAAAAATTGATTTTAATTCAATTTTGGAAAATCATTGAAAATTGAATTTAAAATTGATTTTTGAGGTTTTGGAGTTTCCTACTAACTAAGCAAGTAGCTTAGTTGTTTTCTTCACAATTAGCCAACAAAATTGAGGATTTGTGTTGTCATTTTGTGATGCAATTGAGTTCATGATGATCCGTAATAAATAAAGAAGAAATTGGCTTAAAAATGGTTAAGAATTTTGAGAAATTAATGGTTAATTTTGAAAAATTTCATCCATAGCTCTTTTTCTTCCCCAACTTCATTCCTTCTCAAATTCACCACAAATTTCGATTCCACCATCCAATCTAAAGCCAGAGAATAGTAGAGAAGACTCTTGTGGTGGTCTACAAATAAGTGGTGTAGATTTTCATCCAGAATTGAGGGAGAAATTTGAACTACAAGGGTAAGTGTTCTTGAAACTATGTTCTTCATTTTTTTTTTAAGTTGCATGCTTTATCCTCTAAATTGAGCATCTTAGAGTGAAAATTAATCAAATTAATTTTCACTGCATGCTCGTTTATCCTTCACTAGTAAGACAAAACTTCTATAAGTAGGTTACTTGTGACAAGATAATTCACTAAGTCGGCAAACCAAGGAGTCATTTGAATTCCGTCCACTTGCCAAAGGGTCCGATTAGGGAAATCTCTATCAGATGGTAGACAGTTCTCTTCACGTATCAGCCTGCTCAAGTGGTCTACCATCGCATTTTCGGACTTCTTGCGGTTCTTAATCTTTAAATCGAACCCTGGAGAAGGAGGATCCATCATAATAGGTGGGGCTTTGACTCTTTCTTCGTCAACAAGTACATCAATGCTGCATGATTAGAATAAATGGTTAGCTCAGAGTCAATTCTATATGATCTAAATTTCTCTAAAGCAAAAACAACTGAAAGGAGTTCTTTTTCAGTGGTGGTATAGTTACATTGGGTCGGATTCACCATCCTTGAGGCATAATATATAACATAATGCTTATTCTCAACCTTTTGCCCCAAAAATACTCCAATAGCATAGTTGCTCGTGTCACACATTATCTCAAATGGGAGATCTCATCTAGGAACTTAGATGATAGAAGCATTGGTCAAGGTTGTCTTGCTTGTCAAAACCCATTTTGCATGGTTCGTTGAAGTTGAATTTTACGTCTTTTGCAAAAAGCTGGTCATTGCAGCGTAGTTCTGTAAAATCCTTAATGAACTTGCAATAAAAACCTGCATGGCCCAAAAAGGAACGCACTTCCTTCACATTTGTGGGGTAGGAGAGGTTAGCATAATGTCAATTTTAGCTTGGTCCACTTCATTGCCCTTAGCAGAAATAATGTGCCCTAGAACTATCCCATGGGATGCCATAAAATGACATTTCTCAAAGTTCAGAACTAGATTGAACTCAATGTATTGTTCTAAGACTCTAGTCAAATTAATTAGACAATCATCAAATGAGTTTCTATATATTGTGAAATCGTCCATAAATAATTTGATGCACTTTTCGATGAACTATGAGAATACTCATTATGCACCTTTGGAATGTGCAAGGTGCATTACATAAACCAAAGGGCATCCGCCGATATGCAAAGGTCCCAAACGGGTAGTTGAAAGTTATCTTTTCCTGATCCTCTTGATAAATTGGAATTGGATAGAAACCTGAAAAACCATCAAGGAAACAAAAAAATGGCTCTCCAGCAAGATGCTCAAGCATTTGATCAATAATTGGAATGGAGAAGTGGTATTTCTTAGTTATATTGTTCAATTTCCTAAAATCTATGCACATCCTCCAACCATTTTGCACCTTAACAGGAACTAATACCCATTGATCATTTTTAACTATTGTGATGCCTGTTTTCTTTGACACCACGTGAATGGGACTAATCTATTCATTTTCAGCAATAGGGTAGATAATACCTGCATCTAGCAGTTAGAAAATTTCCTTCACGACTACCTTCTTCAAGGCAGGATTCAGGCGCCTTTGAGGTTGTCGACACGACTTAGACCCATCTTCCAAAACAATCCTATGCATGCAAAACTGCAGGGCTGATGTATCGAATATCTGCTAAGGTCTATCCGATAGCCAACTTGTGCCTCTTTAGCACTTCCACCAACTGGTCCTCTTGTTCAAAAGTCAAGTCTTTCAGAATGATGATCGGAAGGGTCTTTAATTCCCTAATGATAGATGTTAAAAAAATGCATGTTTTTACCATCTATTTGTAACCACCTATTTTTGTCCTATTTATTTTATTTTTATTTTTCTCTCATTGTGTGCTACTTTTGATTTAGTGCTAAAAAAAGTAAATAATTAAATAATTTTTTTTATAATTAATCTTTAAAAATGTAATAATGAAAAAAATTATTCTTTTTAAGGTAATGTATATGCAAGAGGGATTTTTTTATAGACAAATCTTGTATTTAGGAATTTTTTTTATTTATTAAATTTTTTAAAAGAATATTTTCATAATCTACATTTTTATTTTTTTCCTTGTAAAATGAATTGATTATTTTTTTTTCCCTAAATTAAAGATGTTTTTGGTGACTATAAATTCGTGGTTTAGTCTTTGAGGAAGAGAAGGAGATTTGTTGATTAAAAAAAAAAAAAAAACTAGAAATGTGGGAGAGATTTCTTGAGGAGAAATCCTAGTGGAGGAGATTTTTTTATAAAAAAAAATCCTAGTTCTAGTGTGTGGAAGAAAGAAATAGAGAAAACAAAAAAATTAGTGAGTTCTTTTACAAAAAAAAAAAAAAAAAAAAAAAAAAAAAAATCCGTACAACATAAGGTTTAGCTTCGTGGAGTTTTCATTTGGTAGGGCATTCATTCCGAGGATCCGCACCTCAAACAACGAACAACCTTTGTGTTTCGAGTTCCGATTTTTATCTTTTTCTTTTGAGCACCTACAAGCGATAAAAGAGGAAAAAGAGGTATAGACAACATGCTTTCATCACTACTCCCATTTTTTTTTATATATATAAATTTCATTTATGCTTTAGATCTATCATTTTTTTTATTTATCTTGATTTTTGTTTTGTTCAGGTTCATCTTCTTAAAATTCTCTACTGTCTAAAAAAAAGAGACAAAAGTAAAAAAAAATGAGATTACCATACCTTAGAATGATTTGCTCTTGCTTTGATTTGCTTTTACTCTGTTTATAATAATAAAAAAATAGCCACTTGTTGAATTGCTAAAAAATAGAAGAGAAGTTTTGTTGAGAAAATAAGGAAGAGAGAAAAAATGAAGAAGAAGCTAGGGGAGAGGAAGAGGAAATAAAAAAGAAACATTTTTAAGAGAAAGAAAAGAAAAAAAGGTTTTAAATGATTTAATTTGTAAAAAAAAAAACAATTAGTTTTTATTTATTTGTTTTAAGTGTTGTGTTAGAAAAGGTGTAATGTGATGAGATGTGTGGTTGATATGCCCCCCATCACTCTTTTTATTAATTAATTATTTATTATTATTATTATTTTTTAATTGTTTTGAAAGAAAAGGAAAAAGATGAGATACATCATCTAACATTTCAAATATTATTATTATTATTTCGTTTTTTTTTTGGCATGTTTTATAAAGGGTATATTATTATTATTATTTTATTTTTGATTATTTAGTTTGATTTTAGCAAATCATCTTTGATAATTTTTATTTATCTATTGTTATATTTAACTTAACTATTTATATATTTTGACATGTTTTATTTTACTTGAGTAGTTCTTCATCTAGTTTTTCAATGTTGTTTTTTGTTTTGTTATGTTTATTTAATTCGTATCATTGTTAATTTAATATATGTCGTTTTAATTTGTAAATTGCATCGTTGATTAACCTTTTGTTTGTAATTTTTTTAATAAAAAAAAACTGACGATGGAATTTAAGAAATTTAGGAGTCCGATTTTCTAAAATTCTTAAAGTGAGGAGTCGATTCTTTGGGAGTCCGAGATCGATCTCCAATATGTTTTTATTAAAATTTTAATATACTTTTATACTTATCTAATTTATTATTATGTTTTCTTAAATTATGTTTGCTTATATATTGTTTATATTAAAATATTATTTGAATTCTATTTGAAATTTCTATAAGCTTTTAATTAAATCCTTTCCATAATCCTTTTTAAATCATTTAAAAATTTCTTTGAATTATTTTTTTTTTGTGTTCTTGAGCGATTAAAAATTAATCTATTATTTCAAAGGTTTCTTAATCAATTTTTTTTAATAACTTGTTTTCAAAACCGTTTTCCTTAAAAAAAATTCCTACGATGGAATCTAGAAATATCCACGAGTCTGTTTTTCTAGATTCTTGAGTTGAGGGATCATATCTTTAGAAGTCCGAGATTTTGATTTTAAGAAAAAATGAATTTAATTAATGTTTTAAAAAATCCTTTTATTAAAAGGCTATTCCTATGACAGATTTGAGAAATTGTAATATCTTGTCAATTTCTTGACGTGAGAAATTTTTCCTTAATTCTAGCATAGCCTAATTGATGGAAATTTACCTACTTATTTTATGGGATCATTACTCCAAATATTGGAGTACTGAGGGGTAAAATAAGACAATTGTTTTAAAACTTTTTCTTTTTCAATTGATTTTCTTTAAAGAGTAATTTTCAATTCAAGATTTGAAATTTGGCCACTGTTTTACTTAACGGGTATTGTGGGGTGCTAACACCTTCCCCATACATAAATGACTCCTGAACCTAACTTTAGTTTTCGCAGACCATTTTTATTAATTTTTATTAAAAATATTTATTTTATTTCGGTGTCCAATCACACCGTAAAAAAGATTGGTGGTGACTCCTTTTTTTTTTTTTTTTAAATTAACCCTTTTTAGAGGACGTCGGCCGCTACGCATCGTCTCGGACACGTGGCGACACTATTTTATTACTTTTTATAGTGAAAAAACACTTTATGTGGTATTTTGACCTAAAAACGCCATAAATTAGATAACATAAGCAAATATATGTTGTTAAACGGTCTAAAGTGAGTTTTTACTATTTAAAACTGATTTTATGAGCTTTTACTATGGTTTTTTTTTACTGTTTTGCAGAGATTTGTCCTGATGCGCCTGTAGTAGCCTGGATGATGCGCCTGAATGATGCACCCACATTGACTTGATTGATGTTGCTGTATTGAATGATGTGCCTGAACGATGCGGCCGCATAAAAAATCCTAATTTTCCAGATTCACACCTAGTTAATATTAGTTGCTATTTTCTCGGTCAAAGCTGTTACTCAACACCTAAAATGCTGGGAAAAAAATTAAGAACATGATTTTAGATTATTCATCAACCACCTTGGCCTATATAAAGAAGGAGAAGCCTTTCATTTCAAGCATCAACTCTCCATCAAACTCCATCCACCTTCCACACCAGCGAAATTTAGCCATCCTGGGATGAAATCTCATCCTTCCAGTCAGTAAGCTTCAAGAAACGAAAGTCCCTTTGAGGCTTGAGCACTTTAAGTTACTTTTACCCCGTGAAAACGCATGGAGAAGTGAGGTTCGTCCTTGAAAGAGAAGAATCACCCTAGGGAAAGATTGGGCAAATGAGAGATCGTCACAAGGTCATTTTTATTATAATTCCAACATTTCTTTTAGTTTCATCTCTTTGTATTTTTCTATCTTTATTTCTTTTTATATGTTGAACATTTATCTTGTAATCATGATTTGTGATCTAATGAAATCAATTAATTTGTTCTTAATCATGATCTAAATTCTCTGAAGGGTTCAATTATGTGAATACCCTGAGGCTTTATGGCTTGAGAAATGCTTATGCTTTATACCTCTTTTACTTATGCATTTTCTTTGTTGAGTTTATGGAAAAATATTGTTAAGTTAAACTGATCACTTAATTTAACAATCTAGTGGAGTCTTAATACTGAGAAGGTTAAGATATAAACTAATTTCACAAAGGGATATGAGACAATAAGACTGTCACCACTTTAGAAATAAGGGATAACATAGGATAAAGAAATTTCATGTGAATTAATATAAGATTAGCTAACCATAGAAATATAGGCATTAGCTGCTTAGAGCTCCTAAAGAACTTTGATACAAGACTAAATGGGAGGAGTTTTCTGTTCATGACTAAGTCAATATCCCGGTATGATGCGGCTGCATTGCCTAAAGCACACTGCCCTTTTGGTTGAAACATAATTGTATCCTTGTTCAACACTCTTATTTACTATTTTTATAAACATCCACCCTCGAAATTACTCATTTACCCGTTACCCCTTGGTTTGCATCGAAAAGTTCTTTTTTAGAAAAATTGAATTGCATAAATAGTCTCTTGGGAATCGACTCTTGAAATACCTCAAGATTTATTACTTCATCGATAGTATATACTTGCACTTATACCATATTTATTCTCATTTTTATCACTCATACACGTTTGGTCGATCACCTAAGATATGCATATTTCAAGTGTTCAGGGAGCTTTTTTAGCTGAAGCTAGGGTGCCTGCACCATAGAAGGCATCATTCGTTTAGTAGAATTTACAGTAGGAGTAATATGACCGGGTCGGATACACCCATCTCTATGCATGATATCTCATTCAATCACAAAAATAAAAGACATTTTTTAAAAAAAAGAAAAGTTTGCCACGTGGCAACTTATAATCGGGATTTGGACAAGTTACACAAAGACGGAAATAACCTGAGATGCACTGAAGTATTTTTCGAGATGAATTTGAAATTAAAAAAAAGAGAGCTGGAGGGATACGCGTGGAGAAACAAAGAGATGGAATTTGAAGTATCTATATTTTATTAGGCCAACTTTTTTGTTTTCAAATGTATCAATAAAATAAAAAAAATTGGCTTTAATTATCTTTACAAATTCTTTGAAATTATCAATATTTCTTCAAATTTTTTAATTTGAAATATTTCTAATTTTATTTTATGGAAATTGCAATGAGTGGCAATTTGAATATGTACTTTATAGCAGTGTGTCACCCATATTTGATATTTTACAAATATGGCAAAAATTTCAAATCTGGATTTCTAATTTTTTTTATTCCATATTTTCCATAAACAATCAATTGATAAGAGAAAGAAAAAAAGATAGAGAGAGAGAAAAGTGACGACCGGTGACAGGATGTGCGAGGATCGATGAAGATAAGCAGCGGGAAGGTGGTGCGTTAGCCGGCGGCAGATGGTGTAGAGCAGTGCTAGTTGGTGAAAGAAATATGTTGGGGGAAGAGAGAGAGAGAGGGCGACTAGTGACTAGACGTACGACGAGAAACGAAGGTTAGTGACGGAGAGGTGGAGCAGTGGCTAGTGACAGACGGTATGGAGGAGTGTTGGTTGGTGAAAGAGAGATGTGGGGGGGGGGGGGAGAGGTCTATTGTTGTTGTTGCTGCGAAGAGTTCAATTTTTTTTTTTTTTTTGATTTTCTAAGTGTATCATTATAAAGTATATCAACTCAGTCGAGTGCATCATTATCAAGTTTATCAATAGTATATCAATCAAGTATATCTGTAGTATATTAGTCAAGTGTATCAACATTATAAAAGAGTGCATAAATATCAAGTTCATCAACAATATATCAGTCAAGTGTATCAAGTTTATCAACAGTATAAACAAGTGAATGATTGACAAATTTATTAGTAGTTTATCAGTCAAGTACATCATTTTCAAGTATATCAAGTATATCAGTCAAGTGTATCAAGTTTATCAGCAGTATAAACGAGTGCATGATTGAGAAGAATATCAGTCAAACACATTACTATCAAGTATATCAGTCTAAGTGTATCAAGTTTATATTAGTAGTGTATCAAGTTTATATTAGTAATGTATCAAGTGTATCATATGTATCGGGTATATCAAGTGTATATCAATAGTGAGAGCATTTTCGACATTTTACATCTTTTACATGTGAGTTGGACTGCGTTTTTACTATATTTGCAAACAATAAATATGCGAGTTACAAGTCTAATTAATATATTATTTTGTTTTGAAGTACTCCTTTATTTTAAACAACATTAGTTTAACACTTATCCCAGAACAGACAAGTTAACAGGAGATGTTAAAGTCAGAGGTTCATAATAATAATACAAAAGAAAAAAGAAACGAAAAAGAAAATAATAGTTAAAGGTGAAAGAATTTTACTAAAACAACACAAAATAAGGACTATAAGTTAATATCTATAATTACCCCCTTTTTTTGTGAAAAAGGATATAATTACCCAATTTAGAAATTAACAATAACGTAAATTAATGTATCATTTCCTTTCTAATGTATTATAATGATTTTAGACTAAAAAACGAGACAAATTTAAATTCAAATACAGAGAAAAGAGCGTAAGAAAAAACATTCCACCTGTTTTTTTTTTTTTAATTATTATTATTTTTTTTTCAATTTTGTTATTATTATTATTGTTTTTTTCTTTTAACATTTATTCAATGTTTTGGAGTAAGACTTGCTCTAGATGTTATTTCTTTGTTGTGTATATTTAAATGGAAGGTAGTTTCATACGTAATGCATGATATTAATTAATTGAACAAAGTTGTTGAAATTTATGAAAGAAAAAGGGATTTTTACCTAAATAATTATTTTTTCGCCATATATTTCAAAATTATCTTTAAATTTAAATTTTTTTAAGAAAGGTTTTAGTGTTACTTTTAGATAAATTTACCTTTTTCTTTTGTTATTTTTATTTTTGATTTTTATATATTTTTCCTATTTACGATGCTCCTTTAACGAAAGAGAGAGAAAATGCATTTAATATAAATTTTTTTCATTTTCATTTGGAGAGAGAAAATGATATTTAATATGATTTTATTTTTCATTTCTTTTTTCATGTTAATTTTTTTATATTATATAATATATTCCGTTGTTTATTTGGAAATGTTCTAACAAATATATGAAATATACTGGTAAATATATTTGATATGTACTCAACGATTCAGGATTATTTTTAAATATACCTTAGAACATTGTATTAGATGTATGAAATATAAATTTACTCAAATAGATTGTTGTACCATTAAAAAGTTTTGATATAACCATATACATATGACAGTAGTTATCATAAATTTCATTTATATCACAATATATATCATAAATTCAAAGCAGTCGAAAATAAACAAAAATATCTACCACAGTATATAAATCACATATGAACTTAATGTTCAATACAAAACATATATATAAGCGTATATATCATAAAACAAGAAATCTAAATACAAAAACCATCATCGTTTATATAAAATAAACGATTATATATATCACAATACATTTATTCCTTGGTTTGTATGTCCAAGAATTCTCCCCACCTTCATCTCTTATTCTCTCTATCTTCATCTTCATCTCGTTCAAAACCTGCGCCATCGACCAGATCTACTCGGTCTGCGCCGTCAACCAGATATTCTTGCCCCACGCTTGATTTGCTTGCACCCTCACCAGATCATCTGCTCGCCCTTGCCATCGATTCACCCCATGTTATCCGTTTCCCATCGCCAGCCATTGCAAGTCACGCCCTTGAGAAGGAGAAAAAGAGAGGGAGGAAGAAGAAAAGGAAGAGGGAAGGAGAAAGAATGCCACACCCGATCTGTTTACGCCCATACCAAATTTACTCGCCCCGTTGCTGATTCGCCCACGTCGTCCATCTTCCGTCGCTATCTGCTGTAACTCACGCCATCGGGAAGGAGAAAAAGAGAGGGAGGAGGAAGAATGAAATTCCAACGTTTTTTTTTTAAAAAAAAAGAATACAATGATGCGAAGCCCTAGGGCTGTGCATGGAGGAGAGAGAATCAATAATTTTAAATTTTTTGTTTTATAAAAAATATGGGTGAGATCTTAATGGTAAATACACACCAATATTAACGAAAATTTGTATTCTATTAGCCTATTTATGAAATAAATTATGTGTTGAAGACAATAAAGTAATATAAGCCTATAATTATTAAGGCTATATATATATGTAGGAATCCCAAAAAAAATAACAGAAAAAGATTATTGTAAATACTCCAGTTCTTGTTGGTAAACGATGATAACAAATAATAATGAAATTAACAAATTAAACTACAAATTTCATCATTCTAACTTTGAGTATTATATTATAGTTTTTAGAATCAAAGAAATTAAATGAATTCTCTTAAATTTTAATTACTATACTTATCCCTTTGAAAAACTTATACCTATGTGTGTATATAAACACTAGTCTCAATCAATCTTTTATTTGTGTGTTGTTCAATTTGAAATACGGCAAAAGGAAGGAAAATCCCCACCGTAAGTCTTTCTTCGTTTGAACCTCGCCCTTAACTTTAAGGCATCTTTCCTATCTTTCTCTTTCTCGAATCAATTATATATATATATATATATATATATATATTACCTTAAATAATGTTTGGATTAAATAATCTTGGATGGAATGGAGCACACAAACTAATTAAAAATAATTGCATACATACTTTAACCATAAACTCGATATTCCATCGTTAGACACACCTATTATGTAATGCCTCATATCTAGGATTCAAACCAAACTTTGAAATTTGGATTAGGTATATTATGGCTTCAGCATTCCCCAACATCCCCTGGCGTTGTTATCCTTGCTCGTCTTGAATGTTTTTTAGAGTGAAAGTCGTCCCCACAAATCAACACAAGTCCTTTCAGCATATTTTGTCCTCACTCACATGCTTCCTAAAAAAATTTCCCGAATGTCACGCAACATAGAATTGCTCCAAACTAAGCACCACCTTTGAAGTTCCTATGATTGAGCAACTGAAAAGAAAGTTGCATCTTGTTGGTATAGGTAGTAACTTTTAATTCTTTTAATCCTTTCTTAATAATACTCTCATATCTTCAGGATTCCTCTCATTCATATGTGATCTTACTTCTTTCATGTCCACCTCTTAAACTTGAGACGTTACATACTCATCCCAAATCTAATTCATTAATTAGAATTACGTTTGTCCATTCATTTCTAAAATCAATCTAATTGGTTGTCAAATTTCATTACCATATCCAAATTTTAACTAATAAAGTAACACTTCAAAATTCCATCCATCAAAATTCATAATATAGAGTTTATTTTATTTTTTTATTTTTATTCTTTGCGAAGTTCAACAACTGTGTGAGTATGGTATTAAAGGGTCAACTTTAGGGAAAGATATATATTAAGAACTTTATATATCCATATTAATCTACAATAAATCAAGTTGATTAAAAATATTGATGTATTAAAGATAAAGCATATATTTGTAACTTTAGCTTATAAAAACACACCAAAGATATAAAACCAACAATCATGGAGTTAAAAGTGGATTAAAAAACAAAAATGCACAAGAAGTGTGTTGAATTATCTCTCCTAAACAAGAGGATAATTTTCAGGTAGAAATCAAAGTGTGTGAGAGACTTCTAATTTTTACCATTTTATCACACCAAAGTTTGTTGTAATGTTCAAATCAAAGAAATAATAATCCCTCTTCTCTTCTTCTCTTCCATTTCTTGTATTCCTTTTCTCACCAACCCACCAATTAAAAGACTTTTCGAAGTTAGCTGTGATCTTACTCTACATCCCCTCATTTCCAAAGTTTGTTTGCCTATCCTTTCTTAAATATTCTCTCCTACTCTCTTTCCTTGTTCCTATTTCAACTCCTCAATCCCTTCACTGTTCTCTTGTTATGAAAAAGGGGTCAAGAACTTAATTCCTTTATTTTACCCTTCTTTTGGTATATCGTTTTCTTTGCATGCTAGTATGACGGTTTTGTTACATTCATTTCGATATCTAATTCTCTTGATTGTAGTATTGAGTACAACATTGTTTATTGATACATCTGCTTTGAGTTCGACTCTCTCAAGGCGAGCTCTACAGAAACCGAATAAGTTGCCTAGTAATGGCTTTAGGGTGAAGCTTAACCATGTGGATCATGTGAAGAATTTGACGAGATTCGAGCGGTTGCGGCGAGGAGTGGCACGTGGGAAGAATAGATTGCAAAGACTAAATGCCATGGTGTTGGCCGCCAATGCTGCGGTTGGTGACCAAGTGAAGGCGCCTGTGGTTGCGGGTAATGGTGAGTTTCTTATGAAGTTGGCTATCGGAACTCCGCCGAAAAGCTTCTCGGCAATTATGGACACTGGTAGTGATCTGATCTGGACACAGTGCAAGCCTTGTCAACAGTGTTTTGATCAAGCAACACCTATTTTTGATCCGAAAAAATCTTCTTCTTTCTCTAAGATTTCTTGCTCGAGCGAGCTCTGTGGAGCTCTCCCGACATCGACGTGCAGCAACAACGGGTGTGAGTATTTGTACACGTATGGAGATTCTTCCTCCACCGAAGGTGTTTTGGCTTTTGAGACCTTCACGTTTGGAGATTCAAGTGAAGATCAGGTATTTTCCACAACAAAACTCCCCACAAAAAATGAAAGAAAATTATAAAGTTTGATAAACCAGTAGACCTCGCTTGATGATGATTTGATTTTTAAAACTTTAAGCTACTTCTACCTATCTTTATTTTTGTTAATTATTCACTTTCTGTTAATATTTTAAAAACTAAATTAAAATTTGAAACTATAAAAAAATAGTTTTCAAAAATATATTTTTATTTTTTGAATTTAACTAAAAATTCAAGTATTTTTCAAGAATGGTGAGAATCACAGTATGAAATTTAGTAGAAAATTAAACAAAACATACCTTTCAAAAACAGAAAATTAGAAACAAAATCGTTACCAAACTAATTTTAATATACTGTTTTTTAAAATTTTAAATATTATTTTTTTCAGGGTTTTTTCAAATTCTAGTCCAAAACTTTTTTTTTTTTTTTTTTTTTTTTTGAGGAAAGTCCAAAACTTATTAAATGTGCATGAATTTTTTTTTCTCTCTTTTTTGGGGCCTTTGATACTATTTTGTTGTTTAAAAAAAAAGATAATATTGCTTGTGGATCATTGGGTTGATTGAGGTGGTTGTTGGGTGCAGGTGAAAGTTAGATCATAAATAATAGCAACAATTAAAATAGTTTATTTCAAAAATCTTAAGAGACTAAACAGAATATTAATTTTGAAAATTTATTCAACAAAATGTTTTTTTTTTAAGTTCAATTCATCAAATAAATATTTTGAAAATTTAGGGGAGGATTTAATATATATATATATATATATATAAATTGCATTGATTTATCCTAAAGATTTCATTTCAATTGGAATTTGGTTATTCACCATGTACGAGGATCCCCGCTAAGCATCCATGGCTGAATGGTTAAAGCGCCCAACTCATAATTGGCGAATTCGTAGGTTCAATTCCTACTGGATGCACGCCAATGGGACCCTCCAATAAGTCTATTGGAATTGGCTCTGTATCGATGGAATCTCATCATCCATACATAACGAATTGGTGTGGTATATTCATATCATAACATATGAACAGTAAGAACTAGCATTCTTATTGAGACTCGAACTCATAGGGAAGAAAATTTATGGATGGAATCAAATATGCAGTATTTACAGACAAAAGTATTCGGTTATTGGGGAAAAATCAATATACTTCTAATGTCGAATCAGGATCAACTAGGACAGAAATAAAGCAAATATGCTTTATCGAGTTTGTTTTAATAACGTGTTAAATCACTACTAAACCAAAA
The DNA here is from genome assembly GCA_002890555.2 of Lagenaria siceraria. Classification (NCBI taxonomy): domain Eukaryota; kingdom Viridiplantae; phylum Streptophyta; class Magnoliopsida; order Cucurbitales; family Cucurbitaceae; genus Lagenaria; species Lagenaria siceraria. The sequence continues at coordinate 24,752,580 of CM016485.1, read as the reverse complement.
ATCTTAAGCTGATAATTAAGCCTCCATTTGTAAACAATTTTGTTTATTATCTTAAAATTTTGAAATATTTTATGGATTTTATTTTTTTGATAAAAAAATAAACATTTAAATTCTTAGTCAAATTCGAAAAACAAAAACAACTTTTCTTAATTAGTTCTCAAAACTTGACTTAGTTTTTATAAACAATGGTAAAAAGTAGATAACAGAATAAAGAAAGTTAAAGCGAAAGTAGTGCTTATTATAAGCTTAATTTTCAAAAATTAAAAACAAAAAACCAAATGGTTATCAAATGGGACCTAAATTATAGTATATTTAATTTTTTTTATACATATTCTTAATCTAGGTCTCGATCTCCGAACTCGGGTTCGGATGCGGAGACGATAACGAAGGAGACGGGTTCAGCCAAGGCGAGGGGTTGGTGGGGCTCGGGCGAGGACCGTTATCGTTGGTTTCTCAACTAAAAGAACAAAAGTTTGCTTATTGTTTAACAGCCATTGATGACTCAAAACCAAGCTCACTTTTGTTGGGATCTCTAGCAAACATAAAACCTAAAACAACAAAAGATGAAATGAAAACAACCCCATTGATCAGAAATCCTTCTCAGCCATCTTTTTACTATCTTTCTCTCCAAGGAATATCAGTTGGTGACACTCAATTACCAATACCAAAGTCCACTTTTGAGCTCCATAATGATGGGAGTGGAGGAGTAATCATAGACTCAGGCACAACAATCACTTACATTGAGAACACAGCTTTTACTTTACTCAAAAATGAGTTCATTGCTCAAATGAATCTTCCCGTCGACGACTCCGGTACTGGTGGCCTTGACCTCTGCTTTAACCTACCAGCCGAGGCAACTCAGGTATGTTTACCTAAAAAGTTTAAGTCGATAGGTTACAGTACTATAATATTAGTGTATGTTTGAAAATGGTTTTGAAAATTTTAATTTAATTTAATTTAATCTTTCCAAAACATACTTTTAATCCTTCAAAATTTAACTTTTCATTATTAAATCTGATTTTCGATGATTAAAAGCATTTTTCAAAGTGATTTAAAAAATTTCATAATCATTCCCAAACATGTCATTAATCCTTTATGTTTATGTTTTTTTTAACAAAGGTGGAGGTTCCGAAGTTGACGTTTCATTTCAAGGGTGCGGATTTGGAGCTTCCCGGGGAGAACTACATGATCGGCGACTCGAGGGCGGGATTGATATGCTTGGCCATTGGGAGTTCTAGAGGAATGTCCATCTTTGGAAATCTTCAGCAACAAAACTTTATGGTTGTTCATGATCTTCAGGAAGAAACCCTGTCGTTTTTGCCCACTCAATGTGATAGTATATAAAAGAACTTGAAAGGAATTGTTTCATTAAAATGAAGGAAGAATATCAAAGTTTGGAGTGAAATGATACAAAGTTGTTGTTGATTAACCTAAAGAATTAATATTGTTTCCTGGATTTTTTTTTTTTTGAACAAATTATTTCGTGGATCTAAGGCTAGGTAGATCGTTCTTCTTTATGTTATTAATTCAAAAGAGGCAATTTGTATGATTATTAGTGCTGTTTGAATTGGAGTTGTTTTTAAGCTTTGAATTTTATTGGGGAAGACATTGATTCATTTGATAATGAATTTGTTTACGGTCTTCTGTATTTTTAAAACTACATTTGTTTATTTACTTAATTTCAAAAATAAAATTAAGTTTTCATTTTTTAATTAAGGAAATATTAATTTATTTTTAGCCCAAATTCATTTTTAGAGTGGTTTTTTTTTTAGTTTTCAAAATTTAGCATTAATTTTAAGATAATTTTAAAGAGTAGAGATATGACATAACTAAAAAAATCTATACGTGGAAGTGTGGTGTTTAAATATTTAATATAACAAACACCTCGTCCTGGATAAGAATTTCATTTTTAGTTTTCTATTTTTAAAATACTTCAATTCTTAAGTTAGATTCTAAAAATAAAAATAAGTTTGTGAAAAATGATATTTTTTCACTTTTCAAAACATGACTTAATTTAAATTTTTATTAGTGGAATTAGTAGTGTTTTATAAGTTTAATTTTCCAAAAACCAAATTTTAAAAGTCAAATATTAAGTTTACACATGATCAGGTGTAATAGGGAAGGGGCATGAATGAACCAATATCACATCCGACTGAGAGAGATTTTGAGGACATGAAAGTATGGTTATAAAGAAAGGCTTAAAAGAACTTAAAGTTACTACTTTCCTTTTCGGTGGCTCAAGCATAGAAATTTCAAAGTTAAGCATGCTTTGCTTGGAACAATCCTATGTTGGGTGATCTCGTAGAAATTTTCCTAAGAAATATGTGTTTGAAAACAAAGCATGCTGAAAACATTTATGTTGGTTTGTGCGGACAACTTTCACTCTTAGAAACATTTAAGACAACTGTCAGGTCATAGGGGATGCAGGAAAATGTCAGGGCCATCAAGTGCCGAATCTGGTCTGGGACATTACATCAGGCTTAAATGATTGTCAAAAGCAGCCTATATTATCAAACTCGAGACTTATGAGTTTAATCGTTTCTAATTGTCAACACGATGATAATTGTAATTTTTTTTTTTTGAAATGACATAATTGTAGATTTCTGTTTTGATGTAGATAGCAAGGAATTTAGTATACTTGGATGTTCTTTAATTTTGTAGAATAGGGTTGATCAAGATGTTGAGATTTTAATTTGATTATTTCTCTACTCTAGTTTTTTCTTTCTGATGTCCAAGATCCTTCAAGAAGAAACCATATCGTACGTAATTTTGTGCTCCACCCAGTTGTGGTATATCATATTAAAAAAAAGGAAAAGGAGAATAAAAGTAATTATTAAAGGTTATATTTAATTAAAAGAAATTTAATTAAAAGGGGTGTTCTAAATAAATATATAAAAAAGTATGGAGTGAAATGCAAAAGTTTTGTCCAAATGCATGAAGATGATGAGTTAGATCATCAAAAATATCAAATATAGGGATTATTAAATATGCAGTCTACATGTGGTTGCTCAACTTCCTTTAACTATCTCTGAGAGAAAAAAAAAGGCTAAAATATAATTTTTTTTTTTTGCATCTTGAGAAAAATTCATCAACTAATTAAAATATATAGGAGATCGATAAGAGGTCAGAGATTCAAATCTGCATGTTATATATGTCCAAACTCACATTGATAAACAATGGTAATTTATAGCTACAAAAAGTCTTCATATAGTTGATAACTTCAATGTTAGTGATTTTAATTTCCATCTCTAAATTCAACTAAAAGAAAAAGAAAAAAAAATATTTACACTTTCTAAGTCTAGCTAGACTGCACAAACTAATGTCAGGTCAAACTTGGCCAAAGAAAAAGACATTGGTCAACATATTTATGAAGATTATTAATAATATAGGTTTGATTTTCTTACCAACAAAAATTCACCACCAAACAATGTCTTCATTGGACAATATACTAATTTGATGAGAAGATTGGATAAAATCTTGTCATAAAGCATCTCATCTTTGGTGAGAAAATATGGCATTTTTAGATCATTTGAGAACTGATTTGAGAACCGTGTGTAATGTCGCAGAAAAGGTATTTAGGTCAAGTCCATAGTTAAAGAAGGAAAATCTATTCTTAAATATTGAGAAAAGAACTTCTAAAAAGAACCACCATATTAAAATGAACATTAAAAAACTTTCTATTATAACGTTAAATTGTCTATTTATATAGTCTTACAAGAAAATAACATAATTAACTAATTAATTATAATTATAATTAAATCATAATTAAACTAAATTATCAACTAAATTAAATATTAACTAAAATATACCGAATCATCTTTTAATTTTCCTCATCATTCACTCATTCTCCTCATCACTATGCTAATCGGAAAATCTCATTGATTCAACCAAAAATTAGTTTTGTACTTTTTTCTATCTTAAATGGTTGTAATATACGTATTCCAAATCTTCTTTGTTGATTTTATAAACTCTATTTTATTTTTATTTTAATATTTGGAGGTTTGAAGGAAGAAAAAACAAAGGGAAACTCTTTGTATACCAACCCCTCCTAAAAGATGAAATCATACAAAGAGAAAGGTAAGAGACAAATCGCTTTAAATTGAATCTTATATATGAATCTAATCTTACATATCCAAGTTATATTCTTTTAAAAAATTTGTAATAACGAAAAGAAAAAGAGTAGTTTTAAAGTTATTTAGTACAATAGAGTTGATTTACTTTCATTATAGAAACATACGTTTCATTCTCTTTAAAAGGATATTTCTTTTTAAGAGATACATTTTTAGAGGTATACAACCAACAAGGCTAAATGACGGTATAGAGATTTTTATTTCTTTTTAGTTGTCTCAAGACAATGTTAAATTAAAGAGAAATCAAAGTAGATGTCTAGAATAATATGTAGTATCAGTTTGAAATATGGCCATAACTACAAGAAATACAACTTATAGCAGTGGTTTGTTCAGTCTATTACAACAATTTTGAACCACTGCAACATTTATAGTAGAAGTTTTACAATCGTTGGCAAAGACATTGTTAAGAGGTCAATTGCAATGGTTTCAAAAGATGCTGTAATTAAAGTGCAAATCGATGCTATATTATCATCTATAGAAATATTTTTTTTTATTTAGAGCAACATATATTTTAGTGTATAGCAACATTTTTGTGACTTATAGGAACAAATGGTTTTGTCTATAATAACACTTTTTGTTGGTTTATAACAACAAATATTCCAGTAATATAACAACATTTTTGTTTGGTTTGTAGCAAGAAATGTTTGTCTATAACAACACTTTGTGTGATTTATAAAAACGATGAAAAACTTCCTATTGCAACACGTTTTTTACACAATTCATCTACAGTATTCGTTTTAGGTTTTAAGTTAAATATTTCTCTATAATTGAGGGCTGAAAGATGGCGGTTTGAGCTTTCTCTATCTCAATAGGAAGGTAAGGATCCCCAATCCCTAGTTTTTAAGGTTTTTTCCAATTGTAACCTTGTGAGACTTGTGTTAAACTCTTAATCTTGATTGTTTCTGTTTTGTCTTTGGATTTTTTTTTACTACCATTGTATTTCTGCTTGAGGATGTACGATCATTAGTTAGACATGAAATTACAATACGTGACATATAATTGTAATTTGATCCAAGGTAGAAAAATGTCCGTTAGATTTGTGATTCGTTGTCTACGATGAAAAACATTATGCTTTATCAACCTAGGAAGAATCATGTTGAATGTTTAATTAAGTACTTGAAAAAGTGAACATTCACCTTAGCGTAATCCCAATTCTTAATGCAATTAGTCCAAATTGATTAGGATGTTTCTCATCTAATTAAATTGACTAATTTGATAAATTGGACTCTTACTTAGCTTTTCTAGGTGAGATGGCTAAGCTTATATAATATAGAAATTAATTCGATGAATCTATAATCAAGTAAGCAATTAGGGATACCTCTAAAAACTAGGTATGCCCATTTCACTTTTCTTACAATTTACATTCGGCATTTTATTTTTCTACGCTTGCTTCTCAACTCACACACAACTCTCTCCCCATTTACTACTTTAGCTAAAGAATTAAAACCTGCATCACTCTTCTCCATTACAGTTTCCCCCAATAACAACCACAGCACAAAAGCAAAGCAAAGAAAACCCTACCTGAAAGTAAAGAAAATTCCAATACCCAGATAGCTAAAAATGGAGGAAATGGATCCAAATGATCTGAGCAACTGTTGCATATTCTACCTTGTTCTGTTTTTGCATTTAGCTTCTGATTATGATATGCCTTTGGTAAATGGACTAACAAAAGGTATACAAAATGAGAATATTTTCTCACAGAGAGTGCCAACAAGGATAGGAAAAGATAGAAATAGAGAGTTAGGGTTTTCGGGGCAAGGGGCGAAATAAAATTTGGTCCGTGTAGTTTTAGTTTTGGCTTATTTTGTCCTCACACTTTCAAAATATTCATTTTGGTCCCTATACTTTCAATTTTAGTTCATTTTAGTTTATATGCTTTCAAAATGTTTGTTTTGGTCCTTGTACTTTCAGAAAGTAACAACTTTGGTCCCTTCATTCTCATTTTTACTTCATTTTTAAGGGATTTGAAATGGTCACTATTTTGAAAGTTCAAGGACCAAAATAAACCAAAGTTGAAAAATAAGGACCAAAATGAACATTTTGAAGTATAAGGACTAAAATGAACAAAAGTTAAAAATATAGGGACCAAAATGAAACCAAAATGAACCAAAACAAACAATACTGGGACCAAAGTAGTATTTAAACAAAATTTAAATAATAAAAAAGTTTTAATTTGAGAATTTTTGCTTTTAAATGGAGCATTATTTGAGCTAAGTTTCTTCTAATATTACTTTTAGTATAATAGATAGAGTATTCAAACTACATACCTCTTAGTTTCTAACCTATAATATACGTTAATTGAGTTATGCTTGCTTTGACTTCCAATAATTTATACAATTTGTATTTAATATATGTATGTATGTATAAGCTAAAATATTATTTTGGTCTCTATAATTTGAAATTTATTCAATTTTAATTCAGGTAAATTAATACATCTTAAATTTAGTCCCTCAAAATTAAATTTTATCGAAATTGGTCGAAATTGGTTTAATATGTTACTGTAGTTCTTGGCTGTTCATTTTCCTCTTTTGGCCTTCTATTGTACTTATTGTTATTACTCTTATCACGAGCTTTTTGTGCGTTCGAGTTGTTGTACGTTTGCAGAATATTCTTTCCTTTTGTTTTGCAGTTTTCCAGAGCAGAAGCTTTCCATTTTTGGTTGTCGCAAAGATTTTCTGCCTTTGCCAATTTATTTCCTTTTGTCTCTCTTATATTTAGGGGTTCTTTTCCTCCTAAGGTTAGCTATGTGTTTAGAAAATATATTATATTTGAATAAAGAAAGGTGTTAGCAGTATTGTTGTGTATGTGCTTGTTGAAGAATTGTATAATCAACTGTTGGTTTGCAAATTTGATTTGTTAGAGATGTTGTATCGGCAATATTTGTTTAAGATTGGTAGATGTTATTCAGGTTGTCTCTGCAACTGGTGTATCAAACTGATGATTGTCTCTGAAAATGATGATTATGCAAAATATATTTTATTTATTTGGAACATTCAGTTTGTAGTCTTTTTGCAGATTTTTTTTTGCCTTTCCTGAACGCGTTTGTTTTGGGAACTAGGGTTGCTCTCTTGGTTTTCTGCTGTGCATATTTAAGGAATCACAATTGTTGGTTTAAGGCTGACCGTTTTATGAGAATTACTGTGAATCATATTAATTTATTCATCATCAACTTAAGAAGAGATTCTTAAGCTTAGGGGGAGCCTAAGCTAGTCAAGTGGAGAGGTCATTGTTTGACGTAGGAAGATAACATAGTGGTGAGAGAGAGTCTCACGTCTAGGGGGACCCTAAATCACTTTGAGAGAGAATCTCACACTTAGGGAGAGCCTAGTGATCATTCACTAATACACACAATCTTAGGGGGAGCCTAAGATCATGGTGAGGGAGTTTCGCACTTAGTGGGACTTTGAGTGATATGTAAGAAATTAAGATGTAGGGGTGTCATTGTATTTGTTGTGTCATTACGAATAAGTACAACGTTGTAATCACTTGACATTTTATCAATGAAGTTATCCTTCCTGAACACACTGTCCCCCAAACGTAGGTGGTATTGCATCAAACTGGGTTACCAATCTTGGTGTTCTCTTTTCTTAGCTCACTGCATTTTATTTCAATGTTCTGTGATATGTTGTAACATTGTCCATAACAATATCTGTGATGTGGTAGGGAACCTTTATTTTCATGGTCTTTTACAGTTTCAGTGTTTTTTTGGTCATTCTGTCCACTGAGTGTTTTAGCCGTTAGAGAGGAAAACTATTTCTTAGTGGATCCTAAACAAGAAGCGCATTAAGAGAGGGAGTCTCAAGTTTAGGGGAGCTTAAACTCTTCATTAGGAGTAAGCTCTTTATGAGTCTAGACACTGTAGACTATCATACCACTACAACAAAATATACAATCCTTTGTAAGCGCTTGGATTTGGATAGAATGAAGCTCGCGCGTGATAGATCTAAGATCTGGACAGGATGAAGCTCTAAATGGAATGAAGCTTGACGTGGGCTGGGCTAGTTTCACACGACTGTGAACGGAGATTGACGAAGAATTGGAAGACCACATGAGCGAAGATCGACAGAGCTAGCTGAACGAAAATGATGGGATGCCTGTGAGCAAAACATAAATGGTGAAAAGTGGGGGGAGAGAGTACGTGAGAGAGATGGTGAGAAAGAGTGAAATTATTTCACAAAAAAAGAAAGAAAGAAAGTGTCACAATTAAATGGGGATCTTTAATGTCGGTTCTAAACTGATATTGAAGCCTCATTAAATAGTACCTATAATATCAATCGAAAACCAACATTAAAGATTTGTTCTTTTTAATCACCCAACCTAACATTATACATCCATGCCTAGTTTTTTGGACTAACATTAAAGGCCTAATATGTTGTAGTGTCACTTTTCTTATCATCTTCTCTTGACTATATTGTCTCATAACTTGTTTGTGCCATCGTGTTTGACTAGTGGATTCATTCATTAGATTCACCTTATTTTTCACAGAAATAATAAGATTAAAGTTCGTGCTAGAAAATATAATATATGATATTTCTAAAATTTATAGTAAAAACGCTAATAGATAATAAAAAGTTTTTGAAAAAATCAATAATAAATTAGTAGTAAAAACTAAATTTAAGATTTATTAAAAATAAAGAGATTAAAATTAAACAAACTTAAAAAATAGGACAAAAATAATATTTTAACCACATATATATTTGAAAATTTTTCATACATAGAAAAAATGTCAAACTATTTATAGAAAATAGCAAAAAAAAGAAAAAAAATACTGATAGACATTAATAGACTTCTATCACCATCTATCAGTGATAGACTTCTATAATTTCTATCACTGATAGTGATAGACCCTGATAGACTTCTATCCGCACCTATCATAACTATCTAAAAATTTTATTATTTTGTATTAATAGTTTGGAAAATTATTGTGTATAGAAAAAAAACAAAAGTAATTACACATATAGAAAAAAGTGCACCTCATGTTTTTGTATTTCCCACCTTTTTTTATATGTGTAATTAGTTTTTTTTTTTTTTAATTTGTGAAAAGACCTTAATAGTTTCCTTTATTTTTCTATTTTTAAGAATTTCCATAGATATTTCTTAAAAATGCATGCTAAACAAATGCTAGATAATAATTAGTGGAAAGAAGAAAGTGTACTACATAGTTCATGATAGCCCTTCCAATTAATGGTCAAAAGTTAATCCACAATGTCCATTGCGAATCTCCTACAAAGCTGCCAACAACCAATCAAGAACTCCCACGCAAAAATAAGAAAAGCATTTTGGATATTCTAAAGATTTTCACCTTTCCCTTAATGTCAATATTCAAATAGTAAACACAAAAAATACTAGAGTCCTATTTGACAATCATTTTATTTTATATTTCTTTTATTTTTTTTTGCTAATGATTGATATCTAAATTTGGTATCAATTGTAAATTTATAACTTTCAAGAGGAATTGAATGATCGCCGTGCACAATAAAAGAAAAACTTGCACCGGTGTGGTGCTTGGCCACCGACACTTTGACGATCAAGTCAGTAATAATTTAGAGAGCTAGAGAATAGAGAGTTTAGAGTGTATTTCATCGTACCTCAAATGTCACGAGCCCTCTCGATTATATAGAAATAAATTTCGTAATGGTCATTTGCTTATTAACTTCTCGGGCCATTAATTAAACCGTTACTAACTGTTATGAATTGTTGGATTTATTTCACTAGTGACTGAAGCATGTGTTAATGTAGAACACTTAGGCACGATCTTTACCTTCATAGGGTTGGCTTCTTCAAGCTTTATGGTTGCGCCTATGGGTCAACCTCCATACTTAAGCGATATCGCTTTATGGCCGACCCTATGGGTTGGTCTCCGTACTTAGCTAAATAACTTACGGCTTTATGACCGACCCTATGGGCTGGTCTTCGTACTTAACCAAATAAACTTATGGCGTGATGGCTGACCCTATAGGTCGGTCTCTATACTTAGCCAAATAAATATTCACTTTTTCACCCACAACACTAATTTTTGCAAAGTACATGTGAATTTTAAGCAAAATTTTCAAACAAAAAAGTAAAATTTATTTAGGTCTAGTTTCAAAACAATTGAAAAATTACTATAAACAGAAAAAATATCAAACTATTTACAAATATAGAAAAATTTCATTGTCTATCAGTGATAGAGTGTAAAATTTTTCTATATTTATAAATAGTTTGGCTCATTTTTCTATATTTGAAAAGAGCCCAAAACAATTTTGTTTTTTATTTTCTATTTTTAAAAAGTAAGCTTACCATCATTATATCTAACTATATTTTCTCACTCTATTACGAACCTTTTAAACATGTTTTCAAAAACATCACAACCACAATGTCAAAACCTAAAAAGAAGTAGTTTTTGAGAGGAAAAAAAAAAAGAAATTTTTTTTAGATTCTTAGATGATTTTGAGTTTAGTTTTTATTAATTCAAAATGTAATACTTTTACCTTAAGTTTTAATTTCTATTTAATTCATAAGTTTCAAAATGTTACGTTTTTCCGTCAATTGTTTTAAGTTTAGTTTTCATTTGTTCCCAAAGTTTTATTATATTTTATACTTTTACCCTCCAATTTTCACTAATGCTAACCCTATTTTTCCACATTACTTTCAATTAATTAATTTTAAATAATTATGAAGTGAAACTTTTAAATTAATTTCAATAGTGATAAAAAAATTAATGACATCTAATTTATTATAAATTATTTTGATTATTTTAAATTAATTAAGAATCATTAAAACTTTAGATCAAAAGTGAGTATTTAGTGAAAATCAACGTTAAAAATATATAGGTTTGTTAAATGGAAATAAAACTTAAAAAATGGTAAAAGTATAATATTTTAAAATTAAGAACCAAAAGAATAAAATTAAGTTAAAAACTCAAAAAGTGGACGTATTTGTGATGTGTACTCATTACAACTTTTATTTATCGATCTATTTCTTATTTTTATATTTTAGTCTTCTAGAAGATCTAGAAACATTTTGCCTTCTTGAAACAAAACACTAGATCCATTTGTGTTCAAACACTATTTATAATTTTAAAACACAAATTTAGGTTATAAACTTCCATATAAATGTGAGACTAATAATTTAGTTTGTTAATGCTTGAGAAAGAATAATAAGTATGGATTAAATTTGGGGAATTCACTGAGAGATAAAGTTTGTTTAATTAATTAAAATAAATAAATTTAAAAGGATTATTTTTGTTGATGTCAAAATTCGAACTGGAAAAAATGCATCTAACCTTCACGTGACAACAACGATAAATTTGTAATTTAGGAAAGCGAGGACCTGCAAACAAAAGAAAAAAAAACTCTAATGTCAAAGTCATAGATGGAGAATTAACGGTAGAATGGAGAACAAGTCAGAAGTTTAAGTTACAAATTTGATCTAGGGTTCATCTTAAGATTCTAGAAAGATTAGGATATGAGTTTTTCTTAATCTTAAACAAAATCTTATCTTATCTTTCTCTAATTTTTGGCTTACTTCGTCAGGTTCAAATTCATATATTACATGAGTTCGAAACGAAGTCATCATACATTTACCTAAATTTAATTTAGATTCAATAACTATATGTATTTATTGATCAAGAGTAAAGCTTAATTTATTTTGTTCACCTACAAAATCGCCATTAATCCATGTGAAAGATCTTCACGTGTTTGTTTGGCACAATCCAACTCTAACTACAAAAATCATATCTAATTCTTTATAGAGGTTAGAACACTGACTATCTTGCTTTGACACCATGTTAGATAAATATGAGGTTATATCTCATAACCAAATTAGCAATAAGAGAAGTGACTCGTGTATGTTATAAACATTGTGAGGTCTCTCCATGTTCCTCAATAAATATTTCTCTACCAATTTAGATTCAAAACAATATGATTCTAATTTTAAACAATAAATAAATAAAACATGATATCTTCTTGATTCACTATTATTGGCTTAGATCTTTTTAGACCCAATACCCAAAATTTGTTTGAATGTTGAACAAGTGAAGTTCAATATTAATTGGGGAGAAAATAACTTTACTGAGATTAGAACTCAAAATATCATATTCTTATAACATGTTAGATAACCTAAGGTTCCATTTTCCAACAAACTGACAATGAAAGGAGTAAAACTCAAATATTTTATAAACATTGTGAGCTCTCTCCATCTTTTCAAGGTGTAGAACACAACGTGTTCCTCAATAAACCTTTCTCCATTCAATTACAATTAAAAATAATAAGATTCTAATTTTAAACAATAAAAAAAAATAAAACATGATATCTTTTTGGTTCATTGTTATTGGGTCAAATTTTTTTTTTTTTGGACCAAGTACTCAAAATTTTTTCAAGACTCAACAAATTAAATTTAATATTAATTGGGGAGGAAATGACTTTATAGAGATTGGAACTCAAAATATCCTACTCTAATATCATGTTAGATAACATAAAGTTCTATCTCATAACTAATTGATAATGAAAATAGCACAGGTATATGTATATATAAAACTCAACATGTTACTCTAGAAATCTCTCTCCATTGGATTTCATTTCAAAAGAGTATATATGATTCTAATTTTAACACATAAAAAACAAAATCCCTCCCACCCCACTAGTTCTATACCTATTCTATCTCCATTCCACCTTTTTGCTTAAAATTACCCATTCTCAATCATTTCTCAGCAGTCTTCATGTAATGCAATTCTTTCAACTTATCCATGACAATATATTACCTTGCATTATTTACATCATCCACAATTTTATTCAAATACGACTTCTAGGGTTTTGTTCTCTAACCCCAACAAAGAGCTAGAATTTATGGCAATTGCGTTTGATAGCACTTTTAAGAATAATAATTAAGTATATAGCAACATTTTAAAAAAATTACAAATATAGCAAAATCTATCAACGATAGACTCCATCACTAATAGATTTCTACTAGTGATATGGTCTATATTTGTAAATTCTTTTATATTGTACTATATCTGCTAATATTTTAGATTTGATTGACAACTGCTCCTATATATATATATATATATATTAAAAAGAAGGAAAGGAGAAAAATATTAGAATCAAGGATAAGAAGCACAATAAGCATATACTTGATTACAAATGCCAAATTTCACAAGAGAGAGAGGAGAGATGAGAGATGAGAGGAATAAAAAAGGAAAAAGAAAAATGAATTTTGAAGTAGAAGTAGGCAAAGATGAAAGGGGTTTGATTTTGAGTGGAGTTTGGGGTCCAATTCACAGACCAACTTTATTTGTCCACTAACTTTGATTTTCATGGTGAAAGAGAAGAGAGTGTTCTCATCGATATCATCAACCAAAAAAAAAAAAAAAAAAGAGTATCACTTAGACTGTACGGGATATAGAATATGTGGACCCTAAATCGTTGAATTTTTTTTAACCAAATACTTCCTCCCTACACCACACAACCCTTATGCTTTTCCTTTTTCCTTTTTTCATATTTTAGTTTTGTCAAATCATAACTCAATTGATTAAGACATATATAATAATTCGAATCTAGCTAAAAATTGTAGGGGTCAAATATTGATTGTTGTTGTGTCGTAAAAAATTCACTGTCTTGACAGCAAAATCAGTGCGACCTTGGTACTAAATCGTCAAAGTCGGTTGCTCTCTAAGGTTAACACAACTCCCGATCACTGTCATGCACTCGTTGGAATAGGAATTGAATCGATGGAAAAATGTTAAGGAAATAGAGATTTAGAAAGAAAAATAGGAGGAAGAATAAAGACAATTGTTCTATATCTCTTTTTCCAATAACTAATAACCATTTTAAAGGAACAATAATTTGAAGAATAAAAACAGTTTTTAGACTTAATTGAAGAATTACATAAAAACTATTTTTACAATTAATTTTTACTAATTAATTCTTGGAATTAACTTAAATAAATGGTTACAAAACTTTTTTTTTTTCTATGGGCCAAAAACCTAAAGTCATTCCCAACAAAAACTATCAAAATATTTTATATTTTTATCCTTAAATATCTACTATCAATTTCTATTTTAGTCCTTTAATAAAATTTAGATATAAAATATATGTCCTCAAGGATGATAAATGTCTACTACTTAGTTTAATTTATGATTGTAATTAAGGTCACATTTACGTATGTGCAATCATAATCAATCAATGGTAATATGGAAAGTGAGGCTCAATGAATTATGATTTTCGATGTTTATCAATATTTTATAACCGTAATGAATGTTGTGCACCATTGCTAACACCTTAATCTCGATCTGTAATCCCATTGCGGATGAGATGATGAGCACTCTGATTACCATCGATAATTACGCGGGATCCATTCCCTTTTTTTTGTGTGAACCTTTGAGAATTTTTTAGATTTTACCCTCACGTGTTATCCATTCCATTCAATTCTCATCCATATTATTTTTGTGGCATTTAGAATTGGTATCAGTATCCATATATAAATAACTATATATTTGTATCAATATCGGTATTCGTCCTATAATTAGTCAATAGTTTAAGCATATAGTGTCGATAACGATTGATGTCGATCATATACCAATATTTTGATTTATCAATATTTGTACCGTTCAAATACCGATATTGTATATACTATACAAGATTAAATCTAAGCAAGTAATGAAGCCAATACAACAACTGACCCACAGAGCAAAGATAACAATATATATAAAGATTTCTTTCTAAAAACAATACACACAAATAGTTGCCTACCCACCAACAAGTAGAGAAGCTACTTTTTGAGGTGGCATATTTTCATGGGTTATTTTTTAATCCAATGTTCAATAAGATTGGACACATTATTAAATAACATATTAATTTTATGAATCCACCACATTCTAATATAAATTTTTTATGTCAAAAACAATGAAAGTTGAGGTAGTATGAAAAAAATTCTATATGGCGACTTTCTATTAATATATTGCGATGTAATAGAACTAAACCAATAAAAATACGCCACGTGGTAGGTTTTTGTTTTTGTTTTGTTTTTTTTATTTACATTCATGGAATAATGTTAGAGAGAAGTGGAGTGGTACACGCTTTATCTCATTTTAGTTCCACAAAATAATAAATGAAAGAATTGAAAAGGGACAAGTCAAAAGCCATCACACAAATTTGAAGTTAAAGAAAACGAAATTCCTTTACACCCACCACTCTCTAACCTTATGTGTGTGTGTGTATATATGTCCTTCAGAAACAATGAAACTTTGAGGAGAAAAAAAAAACAAAGCAAAATATGCCTGAGAAGAAGAAAATGAAGGTAAAGAAAGGATGGTTAGTAGTGGAAGTAGGGTTGCAAGAGGAAGATGAAAGAATAGAAAGATTTGTGGTTCCTATATCCTATTTATATCACCCTCTCTTCAAGAACCTATTGGACAAAGCTCAAGAAATCTATGGCTACCATGCCAATGGTCCTCTTCGGCTTCCGTGCTCGATCGACGACTTTCTCCAACTCCGATGGCGGATCGAGAAAGAATCTGACCAACAAAACGACAAACAAAGTCACCACCACCGCCATCGCCATCACTACCACCACTATCACCTTCCGCTTGCTTTGTCTTTCCAGTCTTGTTGAGGAGTTTTGTTTAGTTGGATGGGTTTAGGGTCAGAAGATATGTGAACCCTAATTCAAAAACATGTGTGTCTTGGCTCTCTTCTTGCTGTCTATCTTTTAAAATTGGCAAAGAAGATGGATTTGTGTTTTGACAGAAAAAGGTTTAATGAATTGGAGGTTTAGAATAATAATTTTGTTGTTCTTGTTGTTATGATTTTTTTTTTTTTTTTTTTTTTTTTTTTTTTTGTCATTGTTAATTATATTGTGGCGAGAGAATCTTTTTTTCAGCCCTTCATTTGTGGGTGATTCTATAAAAAAAAAGGTCAAAAGTATATTAACTTTATGCCCACAAGTGAAAATAGTGTATAATAATGTAGCACTATTTATATTAATGAATTTTAGTGATTTGAACATTGAGCTAAAGGTGCTTTCTATATGTGTGTTTGGGAACATTTGACTTGCGTTGCGATGAGTTGGTAAAATCAACTCAATGTTTAGTTCAATAACTTTATAAATCCGTGTTAAATAATTCACCTCTACCAACTTCATTATTTTCACTATTGAAGTTTGCACATTTATCGAGAAATTCCATCTTTTCCTCTTTTTCTCTCTCTCCCTCTAATGTTTTCAATGAATCTACCTGTCGGCCACCACCGACAACCAACTTCGACGACCACCTCCGATGGTCAACTTTAACAACCACTTCCAATGCCCAACTCCAGCAACAACCAACATAACTTTAGTGACTATTGCTGCCTCGGTTTGACAACATGCTTCTACGACTACCTCTACCAGCCAAACTCCGACAACCATATCTGGTAACTACCTTCGACAAAGACCACATCCAAAAATCATCTTCAGCGACCACCTCCAACATCCAAACTTCACGTGACTACTGCCTTTGACAGCCAACTTCGACGATCACCCTCCAATGACCAACTTTGACCACCAACTCTATTGGAGATTTGGTAATTGGTCTTCTATTTTCATAAGGTTGTGTTTTTGCGGATCTCTCGGATATCCCAAATAAGGTCTTAACATCTGGCTCTAATATGTCATAATTTCGGAAGAATATTTGACTTTCCTAATCTGGAATTTTAAGGTGGAAGATTTATATTTCCTAAACTTGGAAATCTCAGTAGAAGCTTATTGATAGATATTTCCCTTTTATGGCGAAGCATATTTTGTAGAAAAGGAAAATATTTTCTATGGGAACTCTTTCCTTATTTGATATCGGTTGTTAGAAGGAGAAGTTGTGTCACTTGCTAGGGTTGCCGCATTTGTTTATTTCTCGGAAAGAATTTTGTTCTTGGTGGCCGAAGTTGTGCTTTATTGTGTTTCGATCTTTGCTCATTGTTTTTCCGCTATGCAAGTTCATTAGTTGAAGATCTCAAAACTCTGAAGATATTCACAGTCTTAAGGGGAGCCTAAGACTTCACTCATCGAGAAGGAATTTCTCAAGACTTTGGGGGACAAAATTTCTCAAGACTTAGGGGACCTAAGTTTTCACGTATAGGGAGTTCACTAAGTCACAAGGAAGATAATCAAGCTGAGAGGGAGTCTCACACACTATCGGATGTCGAGGTGTTCATCACTAATATTGCTACACTTAGGGGGAGCCTAAGTACTATTGAGAGGGAGTCTCACATCTAAGGGGAGCCTAAGTGCATCACAAGTTAAGCTCTACAAGAGTCACTGTAGAAGTAGTTACTTTATAGATAAGTACTTTGTTGTAAACGCTTAACTCACTCAATATTAGTGGATTATCTTTCCTAGGCACACTTTCCTCCAGACGTAGGTGGTTTATCGTTGAATTGGGTTACCAACTTTTATGTGCAATTACTCTTTTATTTGTTGTTGGGTTGTCAGTTGTTACAGTGTGTGTTAATGTTTTTCGTTTAACATTCGTGGTTTGAGTGGTGAGGTATCTTATCGCTTTTTCAAACTCCATAGATCATCTCCAACGACTAAATCTAACTACGAACTCAACAAAAAAACTTGGCCAGTGAGATTGTTTTTAAATTCAATTTGAAATTATTAGTCCACAGTATTTAACAGTTGTCGTATATAGTAACTTAACATTAATAGAAATACTTTGTGCATATAACCAAACCAAACAAACTTGTGTATAAAAATACTTTTGAAAAAAATGTAACCAAACACTTTTGTATTTTTATTTTAAACGGTTTTTATAAAAGTAGTTAAATGCATATGACTTTTTGAAAAACATTTCAACCGCTTGCCCGAAAGTTCAACAATTGATGGATACCATCATAATTGCATCTTTGGATGCTCTACATAATAAAAGAGGACATAATAGGCACTGTTTTGTTGTTTTTTTTGCGAGGTCAACTGAAAAGAAATAAAAGTCTCATTCTGCAAATTCAACTTGTTCCTGGTTTGTATGGTGATATTGAGTTATGGAACTTATATTCCTCACATGGATGTATTGTTTGGATTTATTTAGTTGATTTAATTAAAGATTCTTCCATCTTGCAACAATCTTTTGAGCAATTGTATGCTTACTACCTTCATTATTTTCTTTGTCGGTTGATAATTGTCTGCGTTTTTCTTTTATTTAAACATATATTAGTTGAAGTGAGTGAGATTTAGGCGTGTTTGAATTAACTTTTTAAATGTTTAAATAAGTATTTATAAGTGAAAAAAATTATTTATAAACATTTAAAAAGTCAATCTAAACTAGTCCTTAAGATTAGAACAACAATGACATAACTAAATCATGAGACAACAGAGTATAGAGTTCTTTTAGAGGTCGTTAGAGAAAAAGCTCAATGTTTTTGCTTGTCTTTAAAAGTCATACAAAGATGTTGTGTTTTAATTTCTAAGCAGGAGAATTAATTGAGCTCGATAGAGCTTTTTAAGTATTTTTACCTTGCATGTTAAAGTTTAAGTTGTTTATTTGGTCAATTGATCTTCGAATACATGAGTCTATTCCAAAGGTTTTTTTTTCTTCCACTTTTTGTTATCTCCTTTAGTTATAGTATTAATTAAAGAACCAAACTCCGATGTTTGGTTCTTTAGATAAAACAAGGTAGAAATAACTATGATATTTAATTATACTAAGGACCTAATCCTGTAGACGATACTCGAATTCAATGACTATATGAAAATTTACAATGTATACTTACAACTTCACATGCTGTAAAAATCACACAACAAATTTTTGGTGCCGTTGATGGGGATTGACAACTAAAACGTGACATGAATTTTGAAAACATTATTAAAGTGAATGACAAAACAATCGAGGAAACTCATAGATGAAAATAGTGTTTATAAGTTGAGTTTTTTTTTTAAAAAAAAAAAAACTAAGGCGCGGTTTGCTAACCATATAATTTTATTTTTGTAGATTTATTTGTTTTGTTATCTACTTTTAAGACAAAAAAAAAAGTATTTTAAAAAATTGGTTTGTGAAATTTGGAATGTGGATAAGAATTCAAATATGTAGTTAAGAAAAAATTAAAATTTATTTATAGAAAACAAATACAATTTTCAAAAGCTAAAAATAAAAAACTAAATAGTTAACAAACAGAGTCTGTATAATTATCAAACGATATTTAAATTTTCTCAATTCAGCTAAAGCCAACTTGTTCGAAGCGTCAATAATGTTCATCGATCTAGTTGTTTTCTCCATCTTATGTAGATAGTTGCAAGATTACACTTTTGATTCCTTAAAGTTACTATTGACGACACATTTGGACAGGGAGTTGGCCTAAATAACCAATAATGTCTCTTAAACCAAATAGTTTGGCTAGGGCCACTAAGGCCACTAAAGCTTCAATGTGGCAAATTTATGGAGTTCTCTCAACTTCATCTCTCTTAGCTAGTTCTAGATCAACCTAGAAAGCATTGGAAGGGAAAAGTTGTCCTCCTTGATGTGAAGGCACTACCATCTCCTGGCCTATTGAAGGAAGACTCCATTGAGTTGGAAGGGACTCTTTAGGGTTGTGGATGAGGTTGAATAACTATTGCCTTTTATGTTCAAAAATTATTGGAAGTGATTGCTTACAATAATGTAGCAAGGAGTTTTGTATATATATAGTTGCACGTATGAGAGAGAAACAGTAGAAATATTTCAAATATGTACTTCGTAGTTATTAGGAGTCATTCAGATTTTTTAATTCACATTCAATGGTTATTAAAAGACGATTGAATTGTGACAATTTCATGGAATATATTTTTATCTCTTCTATAATCCTTTGATGATTACTAAGTATTCACCCAAGTAGGCCTTGAGTGTTAAGACATTATTCAATCTTATTTTTGAGGACTTAGAAGCCCTTAGTTTTGTATTTGAGAGCTTGTTGAATTTCTTGTAGAAGTCCTTAGTAGGGCGTTGCCAAGCTTTATCTCGGTACTAAATGATATTAACTCTCTAGTTCATAAAATCTATGATTTCTTTGTCAATTTTCAAACTCTAGAATACTCATTTAAATAATTGCGATAACTCAAGATCAGTTTAATTAAAGAGTTGGTGATAACACTTCAAATGTGTTATCTTATGTCCTTCCTTCAGGTTAGTTATGTAACTATCATGCGTTATATGTCTCATTTGTAGAGATCAAGAAATTTGGAGTTTTGTTCAAAGCACTTTGAAAGAATTAGGATAAAATTAGAGCTAATTGGATGAAAATCATACAAAGATGTTGGGAATTAATTTCTAAGCATGAGAATTAATTGAGCTCACAGTAGAGCCTTTTATGTATTTTTTTTCTCCCTCTCTTACCTTTCATATTGTATCAAATTAATTCCTTGGAGAATTTTAGTCATATTGCCACAATGTTAAGTTGAGTTTGCATTTCAAATTCAATCCTCGGTTCGGGTCTAATTGTAAAACTATGTGGCTTTGAATTTCAGTGTAATCTCAATTTTCATTTATCTTTTAGAAGTTTTCATAGATTTGATTTAAATTGACTCCACGATTAAATTAATTGCTTATACATATGTTATAAAATTGTTGTTTGATTTTAGTATCATAAGAGTTGGTTCATGTGTGTGCTTTCTATTACTTTTTTGAATGCATAGCTTAAATGATAGACTCTAGGACAAAATGATTGAAACTGGCTAGAGCAGCTATCTCGCCTATTTAAATTTGTCTTAATCTTTCCGTTATGCTTAATTATATGTTTGTTATTGAGTTAATATGGAACACTATCGTGCCCCATTTATTAGATATTATAAAATGATCTTAATTGTAATGCTTTCTTATAATCAACAAGCTTAAGCAAAATTAAACTTATCTGACTATTTCGAATATGTAGACTAAATGCTTGGTAATAATTGATGTGACCTTATCAGTCCGAGATCATAATTATAAATGAATAAGACCATCTTAAATTGAGAACCATCATAAGATTTCATTTTCTTCCTTTGTATTTATTTTTCTTATTTAGGCTTAGTTTGGGATTGATGTAACTTTTAAAAGAATTGATGGCAATTGTGCTTGTAAGAGAGTTGAAATGTGAATTGAAGTAAATTAGGGTCCGTTTGATAACGTTCCCATTTCCTATTTCCTGTTTTCTTTTTCTTGTTTTTTGTTTTTTTAAGAACTACAAACATGCATATATTTGGTAACTATTTCTATTTCTTGTTTCTTGGAAAAAAGAAATATAAACAAAATTTTGTTTGATACCTATTTCTTATTTCTTGTTTCTTGTTTCTTACAAATTTTCTTACTTTTCTCATCATTTTATAGTTTAAAAATATTTTATTTATGTAAAATAAAAAAAATATAACATGCATTTAAATATAAAAAAATAATTATAAAAATTTTATATTATCAAATACAAATAAGTCTCAATGCAAAATTAACAACAATAATATAGTTATTGTTTCTATTTTAAAATGTTGCTCAAATTTGATATGCAATATTATTTTTCACTCGAGTCATTTGTCTTAAATGATGTCAACTTGATTCCAACTCAATTACATTATTATGTAAATGTCGTAGTTGTAAAATATTAAAGTGAATCTAAATGAATGTTTTAATAAACAAAATTTATATATTGTAAAATTCTTACTAGTTTCAAATGTACGAAAAACAAAAAATTAAAGTTAAAATAATGTATAAACATGCATATTGCAAAAAAAAAATTAAAAATTGAAAATTGAAAATATTTAAATATAGGAAAATTACTATAAACAGAAAAAATATAAAATATTTATAAATATAGAGAAATTTTACTGTCTATCATTGATAGACAGTAAAATTTTTCTATATTTGTAAATAGTTTAGCTCATTTTTCTATATTTGAAAACAACCCTAAAATATATATATATTGAAAATTCAAAAATTACAAATTGAAATAGTATATAAATCTAAATATAAAATTAAACTAACATATAAATATAGCAAATTTTTTTTTAAAACAGTTGAATTTATAAAGAAAATAAATTTTTCACTTATAGAAAAAATGTAAACTATTTACAGAAAATAGCAAAAAAAAAAATGCGGATAGACATTAATAGACTTCTATCGGCGTCTATCACAACTATCTAAAAATTTTATTATTTTGTGTAAATTAACTCACCTAAGAATTGAACCAAAGACTAGGGAAAAAAAAATCTGTTGGGCACTCCTACCTACCAAAGTATAAAGTATAAAGTGAGATAATATTATGCTAAATTATATGAAACTCATAATATTATGCTAAGAGTATTTTTGAAACTTTTTGAAAAGTTCAAGGGTATTTTTGACACAAAGTATAAAGTTTATGGATATTTTATATAATTTAGGCCATAATATTATATAAAACAAAAATAAAAACAAAAAATCTACTTTTTGTAGTTTCTCAAATTTGACTCTATTTTCAGAAATGTTTCTTAAAATTTAGAAACAAGAAATGGGAAAAGTTATCAAATAAATTTGTTTCTTGAAAAATGAAGAAATAGAAACAAAAAACAGGAAACGGAAATGTTACTAAACGGCTTCTTAGGTTTGACAAATTTCAGCTTGAAAACTAAAGAAGTAGGTTATAGTGTTTGGTAATGCTAAGGCCTGTTTGGTAATCATTTCATTGTTGGTTTTTTGTTTTTGAAAATTAAGTCTATTTTTCACATTTTCTTACAATTGTTTGCATCTTTGTTGAGTACAAAAGTTGAATTCTTAGATTTTAAAAATAAAAATAAGTTTTTTAAATTACTCTTTTAGTTTTCAAAATTTGGTTTGGTTTTTGGAAACATGAGTTATTATTTATTTTAAAAAAAAGGGTGTTTGTAGGCTTAATTTTCAAAAACTGAAAACAAAAAATCAAATGGTTACCAAATAGGGCCTAAATTATCTAGTTTAGATATAATATCTAAAATAGACCTATTATTTATTTATTTTTTATTTTTTCTAATTTATAATTTTAAATAGTTGTTTGGAAAGGTATATTTTGTTTTCTAGACTTATTTTTAAATATTAAGGGAAATAGTTTTATTGTTTTTAATCAATTTGGTATATTTTTTAAAGAAATTGATGCATTCAATTTATGAAAATTAGAAGATAGATTTGTTTAGGTGAGAAATAAATAGATACATAAAATATTTTAATGGAAAAAATTGAAAATTAGAAATTAATTAAAAATTGGACATGATTTAAGGATAACTTAAAAGTTGGTAGCAAACTGGTTTTAAAATAGGTGTGAAATAACATCTTTTTAAAAGTGAATTTAACAAATTTAGTTTCAGTCTGTTTTACCAAACACAGAAACACTTAGGGAGTGTTTGGCTCACGAACATGAGTTGAGTTAAGTTAGTAAAATATACCAACTAAATGTTTGGTCCACCAACTTTAAATGTTGGTGGAGTTGAGTTGGTATATTTTGCCAACTCACCCTAACTCACCTAACTCTCCTTTCTTCCAATGTTTTTAATGACTCCATCTATCGGCCATTGTCGGCGACTACCGCTGCCACACTCTAAGAATCAACTTAGGGCTTCAGTAACCACCTTTGACAACAAACTCTAATAACCAACTGCGACAACTACCTTTGCACAACCAACTCTAGGCTTCGACAACCACCTCCGACTACAAACTCTGACGAAATCACTTACGATGATCAACTTCGACGACCAACTCCAAGTTGCGACAACCACCTCTGACGACAAACTCCAGCGACCAACTCCAAAACCACCTTCATGCGTCCAACTTTGAGTTCCCACAACCACCTTTTTCGACTACAAACTCTAGTGAAAATCATTTTTGATGATCAACTTGGACGACCACCTTCGCGCGTCCAGTTCTAAACATCAACTCTGGGCTTCGATAACCACCTCCGACGACAAACTTCGGCAACTCCAATGCCACCTTCATGCGACCAATTTTGGGCTCTAACAACCACCTCCGACTACAAACTCCGACGAAAATCATCTTCAATAATCAACTTCGACAACCACCTCTGACTATTATGAGACCGATGACGGTTAAAGTATGTTGTAGGGTTCTTGATTATATAAATAATAATATTTTGTCTATGTTAAGTGTAATATTTACATGTAGAAAATTGTAAAATATAATTTATTTAATTGAATTCACATATCAAAATGAGTGTTAAAAATATTTGCAAAATAGTTATGAAGTTGAAAAGTATGTAACAAATAACAAAAAAAAAATCATAAGATGGAGAACTTTTCCTAAAACATTTTCGGGCAAGAATTAGAGAAAAATGGAGATTTGTTCTCTAATGATCCTCCAAATTTGGAGGAATTAGAAGTGAAATTGTTGAAGAAATGTGGTGACACTCCATTGGTTGATAAGATGATCGGGAAGATTCGATTAAATAAAACTTATGACAGATGAAAAATATAGAGCACCAACAGGAAGAAGAAGATGGTGGTGATGAAATTAATGTAGAAAAATTAGAAATCAAAAGTTTTGATTTCTCTTTGGTTTCTCATTTTATTTAACCATATTCCTGCTGCAATAAATATAGTGGGTTAATTGTTGTTCATAACAAAAAAAAAAAAAAAAAAAAATTGCAATCTATATTTTATTCAAACAAAGATAGGTACAATTGTTAAATAAAAAAGTTTAAAAACAAAAAAGAGTAATCTTAAAAGTAAAATATTTAAAGTTAAAAAAAATTGTACCAGATACCCAGAACATATGAACTCAACTTTGCACTCCAAACACAGACATATGAATTCAGATAAAATAATTATGCACTCCAAATACAGACATATGAACTCCACACATATATGAACGCTAGACATTATATCTCAACTCAGCATACCAAATAGTCCCTTAAAATAAATTTTATAATCACTTGTATTCGACTAAACAGTATCCCCAAAAGCATCCTTAGTCAACAATCCGACCCCCTATCTTTTTATTTAAAATTCAATATTCAGAAACTATATATATATTTCTTATTTCCTTGAAATTGGACCTGTTCAATATTTTTACAAGTTAGAGTAAGCTTTATTTTAGTGGGTCTTGAAAACTCGACCAGTCGAATTATGATAATAAATTTTATTTATGTGCTTCTTGGCGGGCAATACAAGGCTAAAGGAATTGAATTCCCAATGGAAGCGACTTATCACGCTGTGATTCTAATAACTCAATTATGAATTTTAATGAAACAAAGAAACAAAAAGGAACATGATAAACTAACATGCAATCCAAGAAGGAAAAATAAAAGGAAAGAATAAATTGCTTTCCCTTGATGAATTTCCTACTTATCGTAATTTCTTTTGTGATCACGAACCCAACGAACAAGAGCAAACAAGGACAACACCACCCGTGAGAACTTACTATTCTCAAGGTTATCGAGTCTTGGATGCGTGGATTCCAATGAACTTGGTAAAGAAAATTTTGTAAGAGAATCACAAAAAAAAAAAAAAAAAAAAGAAAAATTTATCTGAGAAGAATCCTTTTATTTTTCTCAATTCCTCTTTTTGTGAAAGAGTGGAAGGGAGTTATAACTCCCTCTCCACTAAGTGAAGATAACTCCATCATGGAGTTATCTAATTAATTTAATATTAATTATTAAATTTAATTAAAATTAAAATTAAATTAATAAATATAAATATAAATATAAATATATTAAATCTAATTTAGTATATATATATATAATAGATTAATTTACAATTAACTAATATCTCTCACATACCCTATAGTTTAATATGAATTATATTCATATCAATTTTAACTTATAGTTTCTATATGAATCTAATTCATATAATTAATATTTGAATTTCATTCAAAGATATTTCTCTCACATATTATAAAGTTTAATTTTGCATCTCATACAAAAATTAATTTTATATTATAATGTATCATTATACATTATTTAATTGTATCTCATACAATTAATTCCCTTAACTTAATTTGAACAATTCAAATTAAACCAAGAAAATTGACCGTAATCTTAACCTATATGAGCTAGCAAGTGGACCTAATGAACCTTTCAGTTTGAAGCTCCAACGATACGAGATTAATTAATTAAACTCTTTAATTAAATTAATCAACATTCATTAACTGTCAGTCACTTCAATAAAGACCAACAGTTGCACTCTTCTTACTATAGATATATTTCTATGTCCACAGATATAATCAATCAACAGCTAGTTGACCCTTCACAAATTTTTCGTAATAATAGTTGGTTCAAATTACCGTTTTACCCTTGTGTTACCTCTAACTCATTAAGCACCACTGATCCCTCTAATGAACAATTTAGTCATAGTCCAACTATGAGCTAGACTCCTCTCTGGCCAGTGAGAGGGTGAGGTGCCTCATTGTTCAAGACCTGATATCAGCTCTCAAGGGAGCAATTCATAAGATGTGAATTTCTTCTTGTATAGTTGAGTTCCCAGCTGCCTACTTGGACAAATCCCCAAAATGGTAGGCTTATTGAGTCGGCGAACTTGGCCTCTCTCACCCATATAAATCAAAGGATTGCCCTCTCAGGCAGGAGTTCACAACTGACTCAAGATTAAGGTCGAGTCACCTATGATCATCTAGTGAAATATTAATCTCTTCAATTAACGGATTTAGAAAGAGAGATTAAATATTTCGCGATCATATTTTATACAAATTCTTCGTATAGGATACCCCACTCACATGTCTCCACATGAACAATAATTTGGATCAAACCATTTGTAATAGTTATAAAGTGCATTGTATCCACTGGTATGTCAATCACATATTGTTCAAGATTGCATATAATAACCTTAGATCTTTAGAATATTGGATTTCCATTATGCAAAATAAAACACAAAATACAAAATAAAATAACAACTTACTTTATTAAATATGAATAAATAGTTTATTACAAAACTACAACCTTTAACAACCATAAAACCCTATAATGTTGTTCAAATTTGACTCGGTTCCTATAGATTTCAAATCGTCGTGTTCAGATCTGCTCAGTTCTCGCTGCCTTGCGTCGCTCTGCACCATTTCCACTGCCACATCATTATATTCATGCACAACAACCACGACTATCCCATGTCCACGTACCGTCCAAGTTTGCTTTGTTTTTAGTCTAAATCCACTCACGATATAGCAGCCACTCAACTCCGTTTCCTAGTTCGTTCCAGATCTGCTTCGAAGAGTTCACGCCTCTCTACTCCAATTCCATGGGAGATCCAATTTCGTGGGTCTCATTCTCTCTCTCCGCATCCATGGAGATCTCTCCAAAAATATTTCCTTCTGCGTTGTTGAAGTCACACAAATTAAAGTGACAATCGATTGAGTTTCTTTAAACCAGTTCAACTTATTTCACCCGGACCGGTCTGGTTCATTTCCTTCCTAGTCAAATCCTTGGTTCAACGGCCTGGTTCAGTTTAATTGGTCTGGTCAAGTCCAGTTTCTTTTGAAATTTGGAGTCGCCACCAATCATTTTAGGTGTGATTGGTCACCCATTTTGAATGAATAAAATAAAAACGGTCTACTTTTCCAAAGATAGATTCGGGAGTTGTTGAGTGTAGGGAAGGTATTAGCACCCTACAACACCCCTTTGAAAACATTTTATTTTGTTATCCAAAATTGTAATAAAAATTAATAAAAAGAAACTTGATAAAAATTGACTAAATAATTCCCAGGTAAAGGTGTTCCCTTGCGGTCAACTCAACTACCTCAGCCTAGACAGAATTATTATCTTAGTTAATTATTTTATAGAAATTCAATAAAATTTAAATAAAGGAAATGTCTCACCAAATTTCATTATAGCTTTAAGAATAAAGTATAATTGCATTGTGTGAGTGACAATGATTGCCAATTTATATTTGGATTCTTTATGAAATATTTTCCTCTGGAGCAAAATTTTGACTCCATCATGGGGTTTATGAAAAATCTAGAAATGTTTGAAATTCATTTGAAATTTGAAATTCACCTTAAGCTAGAGTTTATCCTAGAGTTGCATAGTTAACTTGAACTTTGTTTAAATATTCCATGCATGAAAAATAATAAGAAATTTGAATAAATTCCCTAAATTAAATCAAAAATAGGAAATACTTGAGAACTTTATTAGCTAATGAAATTAAAACTTATTTTGTCAATGCAAATGTGGATGTAGTAAGACGATTGTATTTAAAGTTTGAAATTCAAGAAATTTGAAATGATATTAAGAAATTTCAACCTTAGGAAAAAAAACTAAAGCATATTTATATTTAAGAATACTAAAAGATTTGATTAAATGCTTTAAATAAATTTTAAATTTCAATCTATTAAGATTACAAAACCATAGAAATCTCATGTTTAAAATAAATAAGATCCACAACTTAGAATTATATAATGCAGGAATCCAATAGTTAGTGAGATATATATATATATATATATATATATATACACGAAGAATCCAACAAAATGAAATAGATTGAAATTCTTTTGAAGACATCTTTAAAAATAAATAAATAAATCATGGATATTTTGTAAATGTAAAAATTTGTTGAAATAGAGAGAAGAGATAGATTTGTTGAAATAGAGAAAAAAAAATGTTATATATATATATATATATATATATATATATATATATATAAAATAATGATAAATAAACCAATATGGTGGAAATCGAAAATAGGAGAAAATAAATAATAATATAAAAGTATGTGGGACCCACTATTTTTGTTAAATAAAATAATAATAATAAATAATATAAAAATACGTGGGTCCCACCATAGTATTAAATAGATAATAATAAATAAATAAATAAATACGTGGGGCCCACTATATTATTAAATAAATAAATAAATAAAACAAATAAAATATGCATGGGCCCACACCTTTACCAAGTGTCTTCTTCTCTCCTCTTTCTTCTTCTTCCTCACCGATATCTTCATCTCTTCTTCCTTCTTCTCTATTCTCTTCTCCTTCCTTTCAATCTCTTTGTTTCTCTTTTCTTCCTTCAAATTTTTTCATCATTCAAATTCCATTTTTTTTTCTTCCTTCTTCCTCCAATCCTTTTTTCAATATTTTCTTCCCTCTTTTTCATTCACTCTTCTCATTCTTCAAATTCCTCTTCTCACCTCTTTTTTTCTCTCCTCTCCTTCTTCCCTTCAATTTCCCCTTCAATCCTTTCTTTCCTTCTTTTTTTTTCTTCTCATTCACTACCCCCTTCTATCCACTACCCCTTGCCTATTCACTGCCTTTCCCTCTGCTTTCACTGTGCATTTATAGGGATTAGATTTGTTAAAAATAGTTTTAACGGTAAAATAAAAGGTTAGAGAGAAGGGGAGGGAGAGAGCGTTGAATAACGGGAAAATTCATTCTTTAAAAATGGATTTATATTTAATTAATTTAAAAACAAATTTTCTTTTTAAATTCATTTTTTTAAATAAATCAATTAAATTTATTAAAAATCTTTTTTTTTGAAAAAATATTTATTTTTATTCCCTTTTATTTATTTTTTTTAAACTCAATTAAAATTTATTAACAAAATCTTTTTTTGAAAAAAAAATATTTACTTTTTTCCTTTTATACTTTTTTAAAACTCAATTAAAATCTCAATTTTCATTAAATTTCAGAACTCGATTATTAATTAATAAATATCAAAAATAAAAATAAAATTAAACAAATTAAAAATAAGTCGGACCAAATGCAGTGTCTACAAATCTCCCACCTGCACAAATTTTAAACTACGTAGCCATAAATCTACTAATTGCTCTATAATTGAGTGCAACTATTATCCCAAATAGGATTGTATTTTGGACAATTGTCCTACTCGACCACCTGGCCTTCCATCTAGATTCTAGAAACCAAGGACCTTCTCTAAAGTTGGTTCCTCATTTATTTCTATTGTTGCCTTCTCCTCATATGACCCTTCTTCTATTAAATTTCCGCCCGTTAACCTTCAAAAGTTACTAAAACATGTAATCTCTTCCAATTTTCCTACCCTTGCGTTACATCAGGTAATTATTGATTTCGTTCTTCTACCTGATGCAATTACATGACCTCTGACATTTCACTTATGTCTTCATCAACTCATACTCCATTACTTCCATCCATTCATGCTATTAATGGAAATTGTATGTCTATTTCTCACATTGGTACTATACCCACACCCATTTCAACTCTTCCAAATACATATCATGTACCTAACCTAAATTTTAATCTTGCTTAGGTTGGTCAACTTTGTGATCTTAGCCTAAATATTTCCTTTTCTTCTAATGGTTATCAGGTTCAAGATCACCTTTATCTTGAAAGAGTTAAGAGTATGCATGCGAAAGCTATTTGGATCTAAAGCACTCTAATTTCATCAATTTAAGAATTATGCATGCAAGTTTAAAACTGAAATTTAAGTTTCAAGTAAACTTACTTTGGGTGTAGCTCCAAATTGAGGTTGATCTTCATCGAAATATGATGACGAATACTTCATGGACCATCGCTAGAGTCTTTTCCACTATTCTCCAGCCATGGAATGGATAGTGGGATCCAAATTAGTGATGAATTTAGGGAAAATTAAATGTGTGCATAGAAATTGGAGAGTATAGAGTTTGAGGGAAATTTTTGCAGTAATTTGCACTAAGATTCCAACCCCTTTGAAGTCTTTCCATCCTCCATATATAGAAGGGATCATGCAACTTAAAATTCCCTCAAAATGACACCAAATTAATGACTAATTTAGTGAGATTAGATGGCTTATCAAGGAGCTTTCAAAGTGGGAAAATCCCACATTTCCCACTTTTTGAAAAAATCTAATTAATTTAAACTCCAAAATTAAAATTTAAAATGAAATTTTCAATTCTAAAATTAGTTTTGAATTAAAATTAATTCAAACAATTAATTTTAATTTATTAATTAAACAATTTAATTAATTATATATTAATTTAATATCAAATATTAAATTAATATTTTACCCTAATCCTGACTTTTCGGAATTTGATTGCTTAAATATGAATCCATATTCATATACACAATATTTAAATCTCACTTAAATATTTCCAACTCTCCATTATTGGTCAATTCATAATTAAATGATTACACTTTAAACATATCGTATATAATTAACGCTTATTCTCTTAAACCGAGTTTGAGCGATTCAAATTCTTTCATCACACTCTCCTAAGGTTTAGTCCAAAGCTAGCAGGGGGACCTAATGAACCTACAGATTATGAGCTCCAACGATATGATATTAACTGGTTAAACTCTTTAACCTAGTTAACCAACATTCGTTAACTACCAGGACACTCCACTATAACCTAGTAATTGCACTCTCCTCACTGTAGATATATTTCTATCCACTTGATATAACCATGATTAGTAAGTCAATCCTTCACAGGTTGTTCATAATTACAACTAGGTCAAAATTATATTTTTTTTTACTTGTAATTACATCTTGTTCCTTAAGTCCCACTGATTTTCTAATGAACAATTGGTTTGTGGTCCAACTAACAAACCACGTCCCTCTAGAGCCAATGAGAGGGCGGGGACCCTTGTTTAAGTCCTGAAGTCAGCACTTCAAGGGAACAACCTATCTACTATCTCTATAGTCGAGTAGGAGCGAATTCCATGTTGCATGACTATGTCCTCGGCTACCTACTCGGTCTTATCCCTAAAATGGTAGGCTTATTGAGTCGGTGAACCCGAACCACTCTCACCCATGTAGATTAAAGGATAATCCCGAATAAACATGAGTTCATGGTTAGCTAAAAAATAAGATCAAGTTACTTGGGTCATCGGGTTAAAATGGTCAGTCTTAACAGTAAATGACATTATAAAGTAAAAGTGACTACTTCGTGGTCCGATCTTATGCAAACTCATTGCATAGGATACTCTCACTCGCATGTCTCCACATGAACGACTCAGGATCTCATCGTTTGTAATACTTTACAACTCTTGTAACATTTACAAAGTGGGTCGTATCCATAGTGTTCTCAAGATAAGGTACCCAACCTTATCCTTATACCATAGACAGTTTTGACTATTACTCGAACTTGATCCACTTTTATGTCTCCACATAAAGTCCAAGTATTCATCCTATAGCCATGGGTTCTTAGTTTATTAGATTTAGGGTTATGACATACAGAACTTATATATTCAATAACAACTTTATTGAATAAACCTCATTGACAATTTTATTAAAAATAGAATATGTTTATTGTTTACAAACCACGAGTTTTAGGACATAAAACCCAATATATCTTTATTGTCAATCATCAATCGTCTTCCATCCTACGTTATTCATAATATCTCTCCCTTTGAGTGCCTATATAGTACTCCCGCTTTTTACTCCCGCCTAAAAGGTCTTTGGTTGTGCATGTTTTGTCCTTATTCAACCTCACGAGCACACCAAACTTGAACCACGTGCTCACCTATGCTATTTTCTAGGCTGCGACAGTGAACACAAGGGTTTTCGTTGTTGGGATCCCATCTCTAAAATATTACGCATCTCCTGCCATGTTACCTTTTGGGAACATACTATGTTTTCTAGTCTCTCTTCCTTCCATACCTTTCTCTTTAGTCTTTAACCTTTCTTCACTAATTTATCTAGTGATTTGTTTTCCTCATCTAATTCTTGATCTGTCACTAAACTTGATCACCCATCCCTAGACTCTACTCTCTTAAACTCCACACTTGCTCCAAATAATTTATCTCTTGATCCTCCGCCTTTGTCCATGCTTGACCAATCAGCTCCTGCTTTTACTCTCACAAATTTGACATCTGTCTTCATTGCTGACCATGTTCCTGCACCTGTCACCTTAGTTTGTCACTCTACTTGATAACCTCCACATCATCTCCAAGATGATCATTGTTTTTTGACTCTTATGTCTCTCGTTGAACCTTCATCTTATCTTGAGGCTAGTACTAACTCCCATTGGCAGCAGAAAATGAATGAGGAATTATAGATATTAGAAAAGAAACATACTTGGGGCAATGTTGATCTACCCCCTGACAAACAACCTATTGGTTGTAAATGGATTTACTAGATCAAGACACACTCTGATGGATCAATCGAATGGTATAAAGCTTGTTTTATTGCAAAAGGCTATTCTCAAGAATATGGTATTGATTATGAAGAGAAATTTACCCCAGTAGCTCGAATGAAATCAATTCGTAGACTTTTAGTTGTTGCAGTTGTCAAACAGTGGTTCCTTCTTCATATGGATGTTAAAAATGCATTTTTCAATGACACTCTATCTGAGGAGGTGTATATGAAACCTCCATTGAGTACTTCTCCACCACCTTAGAAAGCATGTCTTCTCCGATGAGTCTGATATGGTCTCAAACAAGCACCACGAGTTTGGTTTGCCACATTCAATTTCACCATAACCCAACTGGGGTTTACTTCTAGTCCCCACGATACCAGACTTTTTTATGTGATAGCCAAAGTTATTGTTCTTCTCTTTCTTTATGTTGATGATATGATTATTATATGTAATGAACCTCGGGCTATATTTGACTTGTAGTGCTACCTTGAGAAACACTTTGAGATGAAAGATTTGAAACCACTCAGTTACTTCCTTGGCCTTGAGGTCTCATCCCGCTCTGATGGGTACTATTTATCTCAAGCTAAATATACTTCTGATATTCTGACTCTGTCTGATATAACTGACTCTCCAACGTCGTAAATACCATTAGATTCGAATGATTGATTGGTCCTTTTGATAATATTCCTCTCAAAGATGCAACTCTGTATTGACAACTAGTTGACGGTCTTATTCGGCTCACTATGACTTGTTTAGATATTGCATATGTTGTTCATATTATCAGTCAATTCATGGTTGCTCCTCAGTCTATACATTTTACTGTTGTCTTTCACATGTTTCACTATGTCAAGGGCACTCTTGGTCATGGACTTCAATTTTTTTTCTCAATCGTCCTTCGTGTTATTAGGCTATTCTGATGCTAATTGGGCTAGTGATCCTAGCAATCGATGTTCCACCATAGGCTACTGCTATACTTAGGTGATCCTCTCATCTCTTGGAGAAGTAAGAAAAAAGTTTGTTATTTCTCGTTCCAACACAGAATCTGAATATCGTGCATTTGTTGATGCTACTTTTGAGTTACTATAACTTCGCTGGCTCCTTGTTGATATGGGTGTTCCTCAATAGTCTACCAGTATACTTCATTGGATAATCACAGTGCTAATCAGATTGCTCACAATGATCTTTTCATAAACGTACCAAACACATTGAAAATGAATGTCACTTTATTCGTCATCATCTCTTGTATAACATTGTCCTGATCCTACGATCCATTTCCACTATAGAGCAACCAACTGACATCTTCACAAAAGTATTCTCACCTAGTCACTTCACTTAGGTCCTTCACAAACTCAAGTTGGTTGTTATTCTACCACCTTGAGTTTGAGGGAAGGTGTTACCATATATACATTCCAAGATGTAAATTAGCAATTTAGATATTTTTTAGGCTATTTCAGGGCTTTCCATACTTGTTAATTTCCATATATGTTTCCTCCTTTGTGTTTGTGTACCCTATTATGCTTCTTTGTAAGAATATACTGAATATTGAATAATATACTAGAAGTTTCACATTTTCATAAGGAAAATACTATTAAAGTTTATTCATAAAAGAAATAATATGCATTAATGTAAACATATTTTAGCATGTAGTCATACCTCTGTAAGATATTTTAGCATGTAGCAATTCTAGACCAAATAATTATACCATACTCACCAAAATGGTAGTAGTGGCAAGGCCAGATCGAACATAAGGAGCACACATATTTATTTAATTGAATAGGGTTCACAGCCCGAGGTAACCGGGGGGGTTGAAGTTGTTTCGTTGCAAAAGCTATAAAATTGCATAAAAGAGAATAAAACAATTAAATGATTGAAGTTCAATATTAAAAAGGTCTAGCTTGGGTAGCAACAGATTTTCCTATTCAAGTATTTGTTCATCAATTTTTCTCATTATTGGAATTTAACGATTGTTTTAACCTAACCAAATCAATGAGAGAAGTCAATTGGTTTGTCCTAATTACAAACCACTTAATTGGAACAATTAAGTTGTCCTAATCAACTAACTAGGCCAATTATAATGAGATGAATGCATGCAAATTCAATTTGGTCTAATCACATTAAGGTCTAGGAAACGTTAGGCGGAATATTCAACAGGAAAATCCTTGATTAAATATTTGTTGGTTTAATTCTAAGTTGGTTGGATCAATACTAACCTAGATTGATTTGCAAGCCAACCTAACTTATGGCTTCTAATTAATTAACATACAACAAATGTCACGAATCGTATATTAATCAAAAGCAACATCATACAATCCTCATGCGTACGAAAATATGATCTAAGTCTGATTAAAATGGAATTGAAAGCGACAAAGCGGCAATGCAATATAAACTCCAATTCAAAATCACACAAATGCATGAAATAATGGAAAACCCTAGAAACCCAAGCTAAAAATTGATTATCTTAGCCTATTATCGACATACCGATCAATGGAAAAAGTTTCAATACATCCACAAACAAAAAGGAAGAAGAAAAAAGGAAGAAATCGAGGTGCAAATAGACTAGTGGTGTCCTCTTTAACCTAGGCAGCCAAAGGTTATATTTATAAATTTTGGCCTGGCGCCGTGGCGCTAGGCTAATTTCACGTGGAATAGATTCAGAGCGTCGCAGCTGCATGCGCAAAAATTCTTCGAAGCGCCGCGGCGCTATGCGTTTGGCATAGATGCTGCATCTCGGGAAAGGGCGTTGAGCCAGCGCCTAGGGAGTGTTGTTGCGTCATAACACTAGGGGCATTTTGGTCATTTTGCCTCTCTCTTTTCCGGATGATGTAATTAAGCTCCGTTTTGGCCCAGTTTAGCTAAACTTGAGCTCCAACGCCTAGTTCTACCTCTCAAATACTCTAAACCTACATAATAATAATTTAAACACGTAAAACCAAGTAACGAACTTGAATTAAGCGGTGTTAGATAGCACTTTTACGGAGCTAGAAGACCTTATTGGATACAAAATTAAATGTTTAAGGACTCAGTTACACAGTTTTAAAGGTTTAGAGCACAATATTGAAATTTCATGACTTATTATATAATTTTTAAAATTCAAAAACCAAATTAATAGACATAAACCTAAAGCCTAAAAGTTCACAACCAATTAACTTTTAATCAACCTATTTAACTCTTATAATTCAAAAGTCACATTTTTTTTTTTTTGAAGTATACCTTTTTGGTCCCTAGGTTTTGAGTTTAGTTTCTATTTGTTCCTTTACGTTTTAAAATGTTATACTTTTAGTCCTCAAGTTTTGAGTTTGATTTCAATTTAGTCCTTACATTTTAAAATCTTACAATTTTATTCTTGAGGTTTGAGTTTTGTTTCAATTTTGTTACTAGCCTTCAATATTTTATACTTTTAAATTTAACATCAACTTGCAACTAAATATTCACTTTCGGTCTTTCGAGTTAATGTTTATTAATTAATAATTTAAAATAATTATGAAGTGAAAATTTGAAAATTAATTTTGATAGCCATGAAAAACTAGTGAAACTCAATTAATTATAATTATTTTTAATGTTAGTAATATTAACACTAAAGACTGATGTAGCCACCTATTTTGTTTCAATTTAACTTTGTTACTTATTAAAGTTAATTTTGAATTTACTGCTAGGTTTCAAAGATAAAACAAACAAAAGATAAATAATCTTTTTAGTAAATAGCATTTAAATCTTTTTTTATGTTTTCATTAATTAAAATAAAATAAAATGTTTATTTTGGAGGGAGGATAAAGTTTTGAATATTCAAATTTTTTTTATGGAAAACTGATATCTAATCAAATTTGGAAGGAGTTAATTATGTCAAAATATTTTTTCAAATCAATTAAATAATTTTCCATCAATTTTATTATTTATTCTTATTTTAAATTTGATTTGATTGCTATTTTCCTAAATTAAAGGGTTTGAATGTTCTCATAAATTGGGTGATCATTGGCCATTTGAAGAGACATTTTTTCCACCAAGAAACCCTAGAGAGCCACCACATTCATTACTTTTTCTCAAAAAAAAAAAAAAAAAAAAATACAAACTTTAGAAAGATTCACATAGAGAAGCAGAGAGTTCTTCCATACAAAATATCATCTACCAAGTCAAGAATAATCCAACACACAAGAAAAAGCTCTGATTTAGTTGGGGTGCATTTGGTAAGGCGTTGGTCTCAAGGATCCGCACCTCAAACAACAAGAGAGCTCAGTATTCTTGATTGTAATTTTTCTATCTTTTCCTAATTCTTGTTTCCTTCTTCTTCTTCTCTAATACCTTAAAAAAAAAAAGTAAAGGTATTAAGGTTTTTTTTGCTAGTGATATTGTTTTTGTTTCTTCATTTCTTTGTTATTCGTTCATTTATTATTATTACGTGATCTTTCATGTATATTTATATGTGTATGCTTTAGTTAGATCTATTATTATTGTTGATTTTTTTCCCCACTCGTCCATCCCATCAACATTTTTTTTATATTTTTTTATTATATTATTTATCTATTCTTTTATCTATTGGTTTAAATTCTTATTTTTATATTTAATGTTTTACCTCTTTCATCTTTCTTACTTAATTAATTTATTCAATTTTATTTTATTGCTATATTTTGTCTTCTACATAGCATCTTTTAATCTATTGTACTATTTGATTTAAATATGGTGTATTCACTATGTCATCAATTAAGTTTATACTTGCTAATTTGCAAATTTCATTATAATTAAACTACTTAATTCATAATACTTTTTCTTAAAAAAAAAAAAAAAAAAAAACAAAGGCTAACAGATGACGAAATCTAGGAAATTTAGGAATCTGATTTTCTAGAATTCTTGAAGTGAGAAGTCAATTCTTTGGGAGTTCGAGGTCGATCTTCAATATGTTTTCATTAAATTTTTAATGTGCATTTTTATGTTTATTTAACTTATATTATGTTTCTTAAATCATATTTGTTCATATAATATTCACATTTAAATTGATTTTAATTTTTAATTAACATTTCTCTGAGTTTCTAAACCTTTTATTATTAAAACTTTTTTAAAGGCATTTAAATATATATATTTTTTAATTACACTTTTTTTTGTTCTTTTGAACATTAAAAAAAATAATATATTATTTCAAAAGGTTTCTAATAATTTTTTTTTAAGAACACGGTTTTCCTAAAAAAAATTCCTACGACGAAATCTATAAATATCTTTGGGAGTCCGAGATTTTGATTCCAAGAAAAAAAGAATTTAATTAATGTTGTTAAAAAATCCTTTTATTAAAAGGTTATTCTTATGACAGATTTTGAGAAATTGAAATAATTTCCCACATTCTTGAGGTGGGGAATATTTCCTTAATTCTAGCATACCCTAATTGATGAAACTTTTGTCCACTTATTTTATGGGATCATTACTCCAAACATGGGAGAAATGATGGGTAAAATAAGACATTGTTTTAAAATATTTTTTTAAAGAATATTTTTAATTTAAGATTTAAAATTTAGCCACCATTTTATAAACGGATGTTGTGGGGTGCTAACACTTTTCCCATACACAAACGACTCCGTAACTCAACTCTAGTTTTTCGTAGACCATTTCTATTTAAAAATTGTTTATTTTATTTCGGTGTCCAATCACACCGTAAAAAAGATTGACGGCGACTCCTTGTTTCTTTTAAAATTAACCATTTTTAAGGACGTCGACCGTTCCGCGTTGTCTCAGACATGTGGCGACAACTAATATTGAGTATTTAATGAAAAATTAAAGTTAAGAGTGTAAACTTTAAAACCTAGTGACCAAATTGAAACAAAACTCAAACTTTTCAAAGATAAAATTACAACTTTTTAAAACATAAACACTAAATTGAAACCAAACTCAAAACTGAAGAATTAAATGTTTAACATTTTGAAATTTAGAGACCAAATGAAAACTAATTCAAAAAAGTACTTTTTCTTTCTCTTTCTTTCTTTTATATATATATATATATATATATATATCTTTATATCATGATAGCTTATGATAGGTACTTTTACTTTAGTCCTACACTTGTACCTGCAGCCTAGGTCGTTTCGCACAATGTGGATTTCATTTCATCAAAGAACAAACCACAAAGAATTGTACGGCCACCGTCCACAATCGCACAAATATGAAAGAAGAATATTGGCTTGGCCGGCGCCGACCCACCATTTCCATGATGTTAACTCTTCTTTTTTCCCCCTATCCTCCTTCCTTCTTATTCCTTTTCATTTTCTCAAAATATCCTCCTAGGTTTACTCTTTATACCTTCCACATAGTTTTTACTTGTTCTCTTTAAATTCAAATGTTTTAAGATAAAATATAATTAGTAATTAATAGAAAAAGGGGAATTTTTATAAAAAGAAAAATATGGAAAACTATATATACAAAATAGCAAAATTTTTAGATAGTTGTGATAGACTTTGATAGAAGCCTATCACTGATAGATGCTGATAGAAGTCTATTAATGTCTATTAGTGTTACTCAACATTAAAAAAACAAAATTAAAAATATTATAATCATTTAAAATAGTTTTAAAATAGGGGAAGTTTTAAAAATAGAAAATTAAGAAAAATTATTTACACAAAATAGCAAAATTTTAAATAGTTTTGATAGACGCTGATAGAAGTCTATCAGGATCTATCAGTGATAGAAATGATAGAAGTCTATCACTGATAGATGCTGATAGAAGTCTATCAATGTCTATCTGTTTTTTTTTTTTTTTTTTTGCTATTTTATGTAAATAGTTTGACATTTTTTTATTTGTGAAAATTTTCCTTTAAAATATCCATACCGTTAATAGGCTACACGAAAAACCGATGTGGACGGTTACATTTTAACAACTTGTTTGACGTGGAAAAATGACTATATTGATGTTCAAAGATGTAAAAATAATCATAATAATAATGAGGGAAAAATATCTTTTTGTCCCTATGTTTTGTGTTTAGTTTTCATTTGGTTCTTCATTTTTCAAAATGTTATATTTTTAGTCTTTAAGTTCAGGGTTTGATTTCAATTTAGTCTAAAGGTTTCAAAATGTTACAATTTTACCTTTGTGACTTGAGGTTTGTTTTAATTTGGTCTTTAGGTTTAAATATTTATATTTTTAACTTTGATGTTTTACTAAATACACACTTTTAGTCTTTGGCGTTAATGCCTATTAATTATTTTAAAATAATTATAAAGTAAAATTTTAAAAGGAATTTTATCGTTAAAATACTATTTTGGTCTCCGAACATTGAAATTTGTTCAATTTTAGTCCTTATACTACTTTTAATTGTCCAATTTTAGTCATTGTACTTTCAATAAATCTTAAATTTAGTCTCTCAAAGTTAGATCTTGAGGGTGAAAGTATAATGTTTTGAAACCAAGTGACTAGTTTGATATCAAACTCTAAACTTAAGAACTAAAAGTGTAACATTTTGAAACCGGTGGATCAAAGAGAAACTAGACCCAAAACTTAAGAAAGAAGATGTTTTTCTCAAGAAAAAAAACTATGAAAATAAAAAAATTCATAAATTTCACAATTACAATTTCAAGATTCCAAGCTTTTTCACAAATTGAAGTACCAAAATAAAGATCTACACAAAATTTTGAATGAAGGCCATTGGCCATGAGTCACATTCTCAATTATTCATCTTCAACCCTTTCTTTCCTCTATATCCTTTCTCTCACATGTTTTCTACTTTCTTTTCTTTCCCTTTTCCCTTCATTTCTTTTATATATTCTCCAACACCCCTTGGGAGGACGTTGGTCAACAACACATCGTAAATCGAGTTCGAAGCAGGAAGCATGATGTTAATGAAAGAAAAATGAGAAATTTGAGTGAAAATGAGAAGTCAAATTTTAACGTGAATCTAAACTAGAATATACATAAGTAAAGTAAGACGTTGTAACAAGATAACTGATTAAAAGAATAACTTGATACCAAAGAACAAGAGCAAGGATAGAGTGACACAGAGGTTGGTAACCCAGTTCGGTGTAATATCACATACTCTGGGAAGGATCGTATGCCTGGGAAAGAATCTTCACTATATAATTAATCGAGTGATTACAACAAAGTACTTATCTAATAGACTCCCTCTTCTATGACTCTCGTAAAGCCTACTCTTCAGTTTCAACCTAAGTTCCGCCTAAGTTTGAGCTCCTCTCACTTCCACACAAAAGCTTTCTCCCATTCTTTAAGTGAGATCCCCTAAAAAAACATCAACTACTCATCTCGAGTTCTCACTTACTCTCTATGTGATTATATTTTTCATACTCAACTAGTCTAGTGTAAAAAACTACGGGCAATACCTTCAATAGTGAGGTTACACAAAGTTCACGACCAGTGCATAAGGATTAAGGTTTAGACAATATCTCAAAACCCTTACTACACACATTATTTTCAAAACGGCTAACCATAATAGTTATATTTTTTACAAGAATAGGAAAGCAAGTCAATAAATCTACGCTACATGCTTCAATGGGTAGGGAAAAATCTCCAAGCAACACACACGGAACATATTGCTTGACATAGTACAAGACACGTTACTAAAGTTTTGTTTGTAACAAAATCAGCCGATCATATTGTACTAACATACTCTTCCTTTGGCTATTTTTTAAGGCAAAACAAACCATACATCAAACCAGGACAATGGAAGAAAATCAAACCTGATCAGAACAACACAACAACCACAATCAATACACCGAAACAAAAAGTTGTAGTACTATGTTGCTATAACCAAATCACACACAAACCAACATTCTATGCTCCCCCTATTTGTGTTACAAAAATAGTCAAAGTTAGAACCATCAACAAAACAACCACAAAAATCCAGAGGGAAAAGAAGTCAACGCAACCAATATAATAGTAAAAAATCACTCAACATCCCCAAAATCCACAGTCACATCCACAGAAGTATCATTTGATCCATCAAAGTCCTCATTGCCAGACATATGCCTAGAGCGTTCAACATTTTCACCTAGCATTAATGAATGTTGATTAATTTAATTAATTAATATCGTACCATTGGAGCTTCAAACTGATAGGTCCATTAGG
Organism: Lagenaria siceraria; assembly: GCA_002890555.2. Taxonomy (NCBI): domain Eukaryota; kingdom Viridiplantae; phylum Streptophyta; class Magnoliopsida; order Cucurbitales; family Cucurbitaceae; genus Lagenaria; species Lagenaria siceraria. The sequence goes on along the minus strand of CM016485.1, from coordinate 24,710,466 downwards.
TCCACTTATTAGCTCATATAGGTTAAGATGACGGTCAGCTACCGTGGTTTAATTTGAATTATTCAAATTAAGTTAAGAGAATTAATTGTATGAGATACAATTAAATAATATATATTGATACATTATAATATAAAGTTGATTTTCATATGAAATGTAAAAATTACACTTTATAATATACATGAGAAAAATATTTAAATAAGATTCAAATATTAAATATTATATGAATGAGATTCATATAAAACTATAGGTTAAAAATAATGTGACTATGATTCATATTAAACTATAAGTTATGTGAGAGAAATTGGTTAAGTAGTAACTAATTATTATTATTATATATTAAATGAGATTTAATATATATATATATAAATATAATTTAATTTAATTTATATTATTAATTTATTTAAATTAAATTAAAGAAAATAATCAACTCCCATTTGGAGTTATTATCAACATAGTGTGGAAGTTTTTTCTCCATAATTCCTCCCCACTAACTCTCTTCATAATTCCTCTCTAATGAAGAAGATAACTTCTTCTTCCTCCCTTTAAATAGACAAATGGAGATCAGTCTCCATGAATTTGATAACCTTGAGATAGTGAGTGCTCTTTAGTGATAATGTCCTTATCTATTTGTAGAAGGATTTTGTGAAAGAGATTCATCAAGGGTAAGCAACTTCTTCTTCCTTTAAGTTTTCTCTTCCTTAAATTGCATGCTAGTTTATCCTGTTTTCTTCTTTTTTCACTGTTTCTTTAAGTTTCATAATTGAGTAATTGAAACCACAATGCGATAAATCGCTTCCGCTGAGAATTCAATTCCTTCAATTGGTATCAGAGCCAAATCGTGGTTTTAATTTTCAATTTGAATTAAAAAAAGGGAAAATGTGGGTAGCTTTCTATGCATTTTATGAATGAGTTTGTAAAATAGGCAATTTCGAATTTTGACATTTAGATTACAGTTTTGCATTGATGAGATCAATATAAGGGCCCGTTGTTTTGGGCATTTTATTTTTGTAATCAAGTTTGTAAGTACGTGTTGATCGAGGAGCAAGAGTTGAGGAGATTGATTGAAAACAGAGCAAAAATGACGCAAAAACAAAGCGTAGTTACGCTGCAGCATTAAAGATTATCGCGTCGCAATGCTAACCATAAGCATTGTGTCGCTTCGACAGTTACATGTGTGCTTAGTATTCCGCTAGACATAGGTTTTATTCTGAATGGGAGCAATTTATTCCAGTTTTTTTTTGTATTTTCGTTTTTTATTCAATTATTTGTAATTTAATTTTTTTAATTTAATTAATTTAATTATGTTATAAAGTGCCAAAATTCGATATATTTTTGCTATTTAATTTAATTTTTCATTTGATGTATGATTTTTTTTTTTAATATATGTTGCATATTGTATGTCATATAGATTAAAATTTCACCTTAGGATAAACATTTTTCATGCATCATATTTAATATAAGAGTTATATTATATAGTTGTATGAATATTAAGTATGGTCATGTATTATAATATAAGAGTTATATTTAAATGCATGTTTTATTTAATTTCATTAACTTAATATAATTGTTATATTTTCTTAATGAAAAACATATTCATGCATCAAATTTATAAGAGTTCTAATATATGGTTGCATGATTTTATAGTATGCTATTTATCATTATTGCTTTAATATAAATGTTATATTTTGCATGTAAATGACAATAAAAATGCATTGAGCATGACATTACTTAGAAATATAATTGTTATATTTGTTTGAATGTCATTAGATGCATGTGATAGGTTTTAATTATTCATTAGCTTTATAATTGTTATAATTTCTAATGAATTAGAATTAAAATATATAACAAAGAATTGCATGCAAACATAGGTCAATTCGATTTTAAGTAGTTTAAAATTGATTCAGATAGACTTATGTAGATAATATTTTCTAATATGATTACAAATATGTTAAATCTTTTAATATCCTTTTAATAAGATTAAATGGATTAATTAAAAGATTAAATTTATGAAATAATTATCCATAAGGGATCTTTGTCTAAGGAAGGTTATGTCTAGAAATGGGGTTTCTTTAAGCTTACGAAAACGGAATACCCTTACCTGGGAATCTACCTGGAAAGTGAATTGGATAAATATTTTATAAGCATGCAATAAATGATTTAATCTAATTAAAGAGTTTAATAAATTGAACCATATATTGTTAAATTATCCAATATAAGAGTTATATTGGGCCAATTTAACAATGGACTTAGTAAAAATTGTTTAGCCAAATTTTTTCTAAGTGATAATTCCTAGGTTTAGAACACTCAGTGGGAAGAAAATGATATATATGATATGTCAATTTCCTTTTACGTTTCTTCTTATAAGTTCACACCGTGAGATCTATGCTCGGCCTCGAGGCACCTTTGCTTGTATCCGCTACGGATGGTGTTTGCATAGATCAATACCAAGGTGAATGGAGAGTGTGTTTATAGTAAGTGGGAGAGGGATGTGTGACAACACTTTCCACAGTCTCTTTCATTAGTTTGGAGTTAGGTTTCATACTTGGCCTCGAGGCACCTTTTCTTGTGTCCCCCTACGGAAGGTATTTGCATGAAATCTAACTCAAAACTCCAGTAATAAATATGATTGCTTTAGTTTTTGCCCCAATCGGTTTTCCCTACGATTGGCTCATTGGGGCGAAACTTTAGAATTTAAAATGAAAGGTTACACTTACAAGAAACTATTAAGGTTGTTAATAATTTCTTGACCAAACAATGGTGACTAATTGTTATAGGAATAAGAGTTATTCTGGTGTAACACTTGGTTGAGAATATCTCAATTCAGTGGAGGGATAATTGACTACCCTATGGTAGCTTTTATTATAAATTACTGAAGCATCATTGCAAAATTAGATGTCACATAAGGTACATTGTTTTTTGCTAAGTTTCATTGGTTTAAAAGGGTTTTTGCAGGAAACTAATATAAATAATTTACATCTTTTCAGCAAAATGACTAGCGCTATGCTTCATCTGTTTTCTACTGATAAATTAACTGGTGAAAATTACATTAGTTGGAAAAATACTATCAATACTGTGTTGATCATAGATGACATGAGGTTCGTCCTAGTTGAGGAGAGTCCTTAAGCCCCTGCAGCTAATGCTACCTAAAATGTTCGAGAGACATATGAGCAATGGGTCAGGCGAACGAAAAGGCCCGAGCGTATATCTTGGCAAGCTTATCTGAAGTCTTGGCCAAGAAGCATGAGCACATGCTCACTGCCCGTGAGATCATGGATTCCTTAAGGGAAATGTTTGGACAACCGTCCACACAACTAAAGCATGACGCTCTCAAATTCATCTTCAATGCTCGTATGCAAGAAGGGGCATCTGTTCGTGAACATGTTCTGAACATAATGGTCCACTTCAACGTGGCGGAGATGAATGGGTCTGTCATCGATGAAGCTAGTCAGGTTAGTTTCATCTTGGAAACTTTACCTAGAAGTTTTCTTTAGTTCCGTAGTAATGCTGTTATGAACAGGATTAACTACAACTTGACCACCTTGCTCAATGAGCTGCGGACTTATCAATTCTTGATGAAAGTCAAGGAACAGAAGGGAGAAGCAAATGTTGCTTCCTCCTCCAAGAAGTTCCATAGAGGTTAGACCTCAGGAACTAAGTCTGCACCTTCTTTCTCTAGCACCAAAAAGTGAAAGAAGAAGAAAGGAGGTCAAGGGAAAGCTAATCCTGTTGCTGCCTAGAAGAGCAAGAAGGCCAAGGCTATAAAGGGAATCTGTTTCCATTGTAACCAGGAGGGATACTGGAAGAGAAACTGTCCCAAGTATTTGGGAGAAAAGAAGAAGACCAAACAAGGTAAATATGATTTACTAGTTCTGGAAACTTGTTTAGTGGAGAATGATAATTCAGCTTGGATAATTGATTCAGGCGTCACTAATCACGTTTGTTCTTCATTTCAGGGAATTAGTTCCTGGCAGCAGCTGAAGACTGGTGAGATGACGATGTGATTGGAATTGGGCACGTTGTGATATAGATCAGGACCTATGAGTTACATTAGTAAACTTTAGTTTCTAATTAATTTTCAGCATTTTAATTTTATGAGTTTGTTTTCTTTAATTAATTTCTTTCTTTTAAATGTTAAATTTAAGTCTTGGTAATTATGGGGATGCATTGAAGATGGTTGGGAAGATGGAGGTTGCCATTTAATGAAGATGTATTAAATATGGTGGTTGGAAGATGATTGTTGGGAGATGGAGGTTGAGAAGAGGGCTTCTTTAATGATTTAGTTTGACTTTTGCTACTTTACATTAAATATATTAGAATCTCCACAGGGCTATCTAAAGCCTTCTACCCTTTCATTTGTAAGAAGACTTTTGGATTAATGAAATTTGATATCTCATATTGAGACTTTTCTTTTGCAATTCTTGTGATAGAATGCATGTGAGCCATTCAATCTAACCTTGATCAAGTTTGATTGTGGAGTGACACAATTTAGAACAAGATTTTCAAATTTTGCTTCTAAATCTTGATCTAAGAGGTAATCTAATTCTAGCATTTTCTCGAGGTTGATCTAAATTCGTATAGGGAGGTGTTAATTTCTGAGTTTCAAAGGTTCCTGCTTCAACAATAGCTTGGATCTTTGGGCGGAGAATTAGGATTGTCTTATCATTTTTCTTAATTGTGACAGTGGGAGGACTCCGTCTTTGTTTACATAAATCAATTTTACTTTTACATAATGTTTATGTTGTTCCTGATTTGAAAAGGAACTTGATTTCTGTAAAGTGTTTGTTAGAACAAAACTATTCAATTGTTTTTAATGTAAATAAAGCGTTTATTTACAAGAATGGTGTTCAATTTTGTTCTGCAAAATTAGAGGACAGTCTTTATGTGCTAAGACCGTTAGCATCTAAGTCTCTCCTTAGTACTGAAATGTTTAAAACTACGGTAACTCAAAATAAAAGACAAAAATATTCTCCTAAAGAAAATGCATATCTTTGGCACCTAAGATTATGACACATAAATCTCAATAGGATTGAGAGGCTAGTTAAGAATGGACTTCTAAGCGAGTTAGAAGAAAATTCTTTACCAATATGTGAGTCATGTCTTGAAGGCAAAATAACTAAAAGATCTTTTATTGGAAAATGTCATAGAGCCAAAGAACCCTTAGAACTTATACATTCAGACCTTTATGGTCCTATGAATGTTAAAGCTAGAGGAGGATTTGAATATTTCATCTCCATAATTCATCTCTAATGAGGAAGATAACTTCTTCTTCCTCCCTTTGAATAGACAAATGGAGACTACCCTCCATGGATTTAATAACCTTAAAAATAGTGAATGCTATTTAGTTGTAGTGTTCTTATCCATTTATAGATGAATTTTGTGAAGAAGATTCATCAAGGATAAGCAATTTCTTCTTCCTTTTAAGTTTTTTATTCTTTAAATTGCATGCTAGTTTATCCTGTTTTCTTCTTTTTTTTTTCTTTATGTTTCATAATTGAGTAATTGAAACCACAATACGATAAATCGCTTCCGTTGAGAATTCAATTCCTTCAATAAATATTTATAATATATTTTGAATTTTGATCATAGTATATACCTTATTCGTAGTTCTCAACTTTAATATTAGTTGCCACAATTGTAGGATTCTTATTAATATCTTCTTCAATTTCCGATCCTTCACTTTAGGCTAAATCAGCCCATAATGTTAATTTCATTGTCGAACAACTACAAAATGAAAAATTATTTGAAAATATGTTGATTTTATTTCCATAATCAGTTTTAATCATCAACACAGTTTATTTGTATAAGTTATAAATTAAAATCAACCTATTATGTCTTGTAAAGATAGAAATTAAGGAGCAATTAATACTCAAAAGTCTATTTGAATTTCATATTTAATTCGTTTTAGTGATTAATTGTAGAGAATTCAATTTCTTATATAATCAATTATTATTAAGGGTAATTAATATTCGAAATAGTGTAAAAGGACAATGTTGTCATCCACATAATTAAGGAGAATGTGCTAATAGAAGGGCCAAAATGGGGAGAAAAAACTTATCTTCATCCAGACTTTTATATATAATATAGATAAAACTACAATATGATGTAAAATTAAAAAAAGAATAGTGGTATTTTCTTTATTTGTATACAATAGTTTATTATTTTACAAATAAAATGATTAAATACGTAATATTTTTTTAATTAAATTTAATCTTGCTAGAAATGAAAAGAAAACTAGATGATATAATAAGATAATATAAAAAAAAATAAAGGAAATGAATTTGTAAAAAAAAAGAAATCCCAACACTTGTCATCCCCTTAATTGTGCGGGTCCTATCTATATCTATAATCTATAATATATTAAAGGGTGATAATCTTGAAAAAAACTTTTTTGGACATTTTTATCCATTCTTTATTGTACTTATTTACATAATATGTCATTATCAATTAAATATAAATACTAAATTAATTAATTAATCTATAATTATCGTAACGTTGAAATGTAAAAAAGTTTTTTCTCACTTAAAAGAGTTTAAATTTTATTTTAATTATAATTAATATTAAAATTTAAAAAATTGTAGAATTCAAAAAGTTTTTGTAACTCTAATCTCCAACTATTATAAAAATGGAGTTTTCTTCAATATTTTTCACCAACACTACACTTGAGTTTCATTCTTTCTCCATTTTTGTTCTATCAATTCATTGCTCTAAAAGCATTTTCAATTTTTGAAACATCTCAAGATGTTGGTGTTATATTCAAGTTGCAAAAGATGCATGTGTCGAATCAAAATCTTGGATTCTAATTTTTTTTTTTTTTTTTAATAAATGGATTATAGGCTTTGTTACTTAACTTTACAACTTCAACTTGATGAAGTTGAATATTAGTGTTTGTGTAGCAAGTGAACAAATTTATCTTAAGATATTTATGTGTATAGCTAATGTCTTAATTTTTGTTGGTTGCTATTTTCTTTTTTTATTGTTCTTTTAGAATCAATGTATTGTTATTTTACTTAAAATGTTTACTGAAAAACAAAAGTTTATCAACCAATTACAGGCTTATGTTAATTTTATTAATTAAAAAAATCTATCTAGCCCCTATAAGCCTCACCAAAAATATTCAATCATGAATAGCATATTAATCTATTAAATTAATTATAAAAAAAACTTGGAATACAACGAAATTTTGTAAAAGAAATTTTCTTTTATTACCATATGAAATCAAGTTAATAAAGTAATTATATCTTTATTGAGCCTGAAAAGTTTATTAGATAACAAAAGTTAGTTTGATATTTTTTTTTTTTAGATTTTTAAAAACAAGATAAATTAAAAAGTTAAAGACAGACAAAAACATCTTTTATAAACAAATCCTTCAATATAAGATCAAAATAAAAAATAAAAATACCTATGTTTTTTTTTTTTTTTTTTGAGAAAATTGAAACATTTAAAACTATAAATGTAACATAATTTTCTTAAAGAAAATGGTAGGAAATAATTAATGAAATTTTAATACATATATAGATGTTAAGTGAATGGAATATGAAACTTTTACCACTATATAAATTCTTCTAAAATTACAATTTTCTAATTATATTTAGTTATAGAAAATAAAAAATTTGCAATTTGAAAAGTTTTATAATTTTTTCATTAACTTCAATTCTAAATACGTTGATTTCACTTATTTCATAAACAATTTGAAAGTTTTGTTGGAAGAAACTTAAAAAAAAAAAAAAAAAAAAAAAAAAAAAAAAAAAAAAAAAAAATTGACAAATTGAAAATACATAAACTATATAAAAAATGCATAACTATTTATATAAAAATAAAACTAATTGAAACATTAGCACATTTTAAAATTTGAACTTATTTTTTATTTAATATTAATTAGTTTTACTCTTATATTTTAATAAGTACACTTTTCATGGTTTATTATCGGTTTATAAATTTTTATTTTTTTTCTTCATTCTTTGATTACCAAACTTTATAGATTTTAATTCATCCAAATTATTAAGACACCTCTAAATAATGTAAATAGTTCGTCCAACCTTATATATATTTTAATCTCCTAATTATATATTGTTTAAGTTTTTCTCCCTTTCGTTCATTCATTTTTAAACATAAAACTTATTTGAGTTTCTTAATTTATAAAATGCTGAGTGCTAACTTATAATTACATTTTTATTTTTTAAACTTATTTAACTGTTGAAAGTCTATTGTTAATTATAATTAGAGATAAGAGAATGGAAAAAAGGAAGAATATGAAATTCAAAGTTTTCATAATTAATTTATAAAATAATTATAAAATTTATGATATTGCATTTAATTATAATTCATATTGAAATTTCAATTTTTTTTAAAAAAAAAATTAAGAGCTAATTCTAAAATAATAAGGATTGGAACACTATTTAATTAGTTATAAGTTATATTATTGAATAATAATGTGAAAGTTATAAATGGAAGATTTAGAATACAAATAGTTTGAATTTATTAAAAGTTAACTCTTCATTTTTATATAAATGAAATTTAAGAGTTGAGATTTATTTTTAATTACAATCAATAATCAAATATCTAAGTTTTGGAATTTCGACAGTTTTGTTACTCTTTATTTCATACTAACTAAATGTCAACTTTATATAAGTTTTCAACAAAAACCTCAAATGTTTCTACTAAAGTAGATTTGGTTCTCATTTAATAATTTTCTTACTTTTCCTTATAACGGGTTACATTTGCTTATAAATTTGTTTTTATAAATATATTTTAGATTTTGTTATAATAATGAATAAAAAAAAAAATTATTATTATAAAAGTAATCAATAAATCTTTATGATTTGTTTTCTTTTAATTTTAAATTGTAGCGTATATGATCACTCATTCATTTCTCTTTTATTAAGTTGAAACCCAAACTAACATCTTTCATTATTTTGAAATTTTTCTAATGAATATTACATATAAATAAATAAATAAATAATTCATTTGGATAAAAATATATATATATAAACGTGCAAAACATGTGTTAGAATACTAATTTCATAAAGAGAAAGGATGCATTCCAATTTTCAATAAGACTCTTTACTAAAAGATAAAAAAACTACTTCATTTTTCTAAATAATTTTAAAACCACTCATTTTCATCGATTTTTTTTCTTTCCAAAACTACCCTAATTTTCTAATTAACCCCGAGTTTCACACATCGTGTCAATTCCTTGGGAAGACCATTAGTCTTCCCAATCCCTACATACTATTATTATTAATAAAAAAAAAAAAAAAAAAAAAAAAAAGTGTTATCTTTTCTTTTTCATCTCCCCAACCTAACCTTCGAACTCAACTTTTTCTTCAATTTTTTCGTTTTTTCTTTATTTTGTTTTCCATCTCTCTTATTATCTTCTCCTTAATTCTCTTTTGCTTTCTTTCTCCTCTCCTTTTCTTTTTTCATATTGTTGTGTTTTATGAATAACTAGTGTGTACTGGATAATTAGAATAATCAGAGTTGAATAAATAGATTTCAAGAAATTAATAAAGGAAAATACATAAAAAAAAAAATACTACAAAGGAATCTAATAATAGAGAATAAATCTAATTTCCTTTAACACATATTATTTCGTCTAACTTTCTTCTCGTTTTCTTTGTTTTTAATCCTTCCGCACGTGCTTTTGTTTCTCTTTAGTTCACCAGCTATACAAAATCAAACTTTTTTTTTAGTTGGACTGCTACACGGATTGACCAAAATTGACTGATCGCCTGTGTGGTCAGTTGGTCGGCATATTCACCTACTCTGAAATCGAGCAAAACAAACCATCGAAAAGACATGTCAGTGGTCAACCAAATTCCGATTGCCCCTATTTGCCCTTAGGAGGTCCCCAAACTTTAGATTGCTTCAAGCCAAGCACACGTCACTTTGATATTCCTATGATGTTGCGTTATCGAAAAGCAAAGTGCTCCTTGTTGTTATAGATAGTAGCTATCTATTTTAAGTCCATCTTAACCATACTTTCATATTTTCAAGATCTCTCTTATTCAAATGTGATATTAGTTTATTCATGTATCTCTCTATATTTCGAGTGTTACAATCCAAACTTGGTAAAAGTAAGAATAATAACATTCAACAAATTTTAGGGACTAATATATATATATATAAGAAAAAACTGAACATAAACAAAAACTAAAGAAGATGATTAATTTAAGTTTTATTTGCCAAAATAACTTAGTTTAACTGACATAATGTTTTGATATCAATCTCTAAGTTAGAGATTTGATTTCCCGACCTCATATATTGTAAAATAATAATAATAACAACAAATTTTAGGGTTGTTTTCAAATATAGAAAAATGAGTCAAACTATTTACAAATATAGAAAAATTTTACTGTCTATCAATGATAGACCGCAATAAATAGTGATCTATCATTGATAGACAGTAAAAAATTTTCTATATTTGTAAATAGTTTGATATTTTTTCTTTTTATAATAATTTTCCTGAATTTTATTTGAAGTACAATAACTAATTTTTGATATTTAAACTTAAGGACTAAAATAGCACACGTATCAAATTCAATGACACTAAATGATATTTTATCGAAACCTAAAAAAGGAAAGGAAGAAGAAGAAAGTAGAAGTTTATCTGAAATGCGTAGTTCATCCCATCTTAAATCATTGATTTGACAAAATAGCTTTTGCTTACACAAAAAGCAAACATGACAATTTCTTTTGTTTAATTGGTACAACAAAATCAAATGTGAGTCATCATATCATGCTCACACCACCAACCACTAACATTGCTTGCAAATCAATATAAGATGTCTTATTTCAACCTTAACCTCTTAATTTGAAGCCCTACAAGCAATCATATGCATTTCATTGTCATATAGAGACTTCACTCAATTATTATTCCATTGAATTGAAGCATCAATTAATGGATGAAGATCAGTAGCTAATCTCTCATTGGTAGTTGAAATGACATAAACCAAATTGTAATTTGTTTGAAGATCAAAGAATGAATTAAAGATCAATTTGTGTCAATATAATTTAATTTTTTCAAAAACATTTACAAAAACAAAATAAATAGATAAAAAGTTATGGAAGGGTGAATCCCCTTTTACTTACAGTTTAATCTTTGCTATATATAAAAGTACTATGACGGGAGAATTTTTATCTTCTCATCTTGCCGTTATATGACCCCTTTCCATCTTATTTACTTTGATTTTTTTTTCGTTTTGATTTTAACACGTTATCTCTATGAAGAGGCTACGACAAGAGAGTAATTTAAAATTTCACCTTTTCGTCATATCTTTTTTCATTTCATATAATAAATAGAAGGGTAATTATTATGAGAAGCAATTTTAGGGATAATAATCAAGTGTATATTAACTTTAAAAAAAAAATTGTAAATATAGCAAAGTCTATCAGTGATAGACTTTCATCACTGATAAACTCTTATGATCTATCAATGATAGACCACCTAGACCATACGAGTTTATCAACGATAGAAGTCTATCACTGATAGACTTTACTATATTTGCAGTTTTTTTTAAAATGTTGCTATATATGCAAATATTTTGAATTTGATTGCTATATTTGCAACTGTCCCTAAATAGAATACAAATCATTTTACTTTTCTTTGGCCCAAACTTCATTTTCAAAATGTGAGAGAGATGTTTTTTTTTTTTTTAATTTTATAATTTTAAGAGAGATTAAAACTTTCTAAGGAAAATAGAAATTAAAGATTTTCGTTATTTATAAAAAAAAAATATTGAATCATGTTAAAATTCAATTTTGAAAACTAGAAACTTATTTTTATCGATAAAGAGGTACCATTGTTGTCTCCAAATTTAAAACTTTATCCATTTTGGTGAAACAAATTTATATCAACATTAAGATTTTGTACGAGGGTAAGAGGCCACATGAGACTATTTTTTTTTTTCTTTTTGTAAGTTATGAACAATTAAATGAATAAACAAGTAGGATGAATTAAAATGATATTATCCACACATGCATTCAATTTTCATCAATTTTGTAGTTTCACTAACCATAAATTGATTTTAATTGAAATTAAACATTTAAAATTTGAATTTGAAGAAGTGTATAGATTTATGGTTAGATATTTAATTGGATGAAGATTGATTCGATTGAAGATAAAATAAAAGTAATTTAATATGTTGTAAATACAGTACAATGTGCATCAAATAGATTGTTCAAGTTTAATTTTGTCATTAAGTTTAACAATTAGATTTGGAAATCAAAATATTGTTATTATATTTTGTTATATGAAATTTTTTTAGGGTTGGACAATTCTTTGTTTATTTCTTTCTATTGTATGTCTTTTAGTTCTTTACTTCATATAATAATAATTCTTATAATTCTTATGCATTTTTCATGTGTCTCTTGATACGATTTTTTTTTTCATGTTTCCATGTATTCTTTATGTATTTTTATGCCATTGTAGTTAAATAAGTATATACTAAATTTGAATGAGGTGTTTAAAAAATGTGGGATTTTGGTTACATATTTAATTGGAAATAAAGTTCAAATTTAAATTTTATCATAAAAATTAAGTCATCGATCTTTTAAGCCAGGTTCGTCATATATGTTATTGAAGAAGAAATTTTGACAAATCAAATTTTGCCACATCATCACAACAAAAACTAATTTTATTAAATTTTATAGCTAATTAAGAATTATTGTGTCCCAAAATTAAAATTTGGAGACAAATAAATGGAAACTATATATAAAATGTCACGTGTCTCCATCCTAGTCATTTGATCATAACAAAATGCCTATTGAATACAACGGTGATCAGACCTGAAATTATAAATTGGATTGGGCCGATTAATTAAAGTCCCTTGGGTCTAAAGTCCAACTAATTCAAACCCATGGCGGAAATTTGGGTTATTAATGTAAAGATTTGGCCCAAAGTCCAATCGTTAAGCAACTAGGTCCATGCCCATATGAGAACCTTTCATTTGGGAGAGAGGGAGGGGGAGTTTGAAGAACTGAAGACAAAGTTAGAGCTTTGAACATCGAAACTCTCAAGCTCTTAAGTTTTGAAGACTAAAATTATGAAGCTGAGGATTTATGTTTTTAAGATTAGAAAAATTGAAGACCGATATTATAAAAACAAAATAAATAAATAAAGAGTTATGAAATGAGCTAAGTTATTGGTTTAGAATTATTTCAGCATCCATCTTCTCACATAATTATTGTAAGTTTTTTTTTTTTTTTTGGTTAGAAATCCTAACTTCTTGGAGCACAATGAAATTCGTAACCTACTTGAGTTAGACAATGATCATCCAAGATATAACTATACATGAAAATCTCATTTTATTTACGGTCTAATCTGTACTTATATAAAATGTAAAAAATCTTTATCTCCTTATTTTCTCCTTTGTTTTTTTAGAAAATGACCATTAAACCCTCATTTTAATTGTTTGTACATTTTCATCTTATTTACTTTGATTTTTTTTTCTTTTTTTTTGAACATATTATATCTATGAAGAGGCAAGAGTGGAGGAAAAACATAAATATAGTACAATCACGTCCACTTATTTATTTATTTTTTTTATGCTTTTTTGTTTTATTTTTTACTTTCTTTTCAATTTTAGACTTCTGGATAAACAATATAACTAAATTTTATTTTACATCTTTTTGTTTTAAATTAGATTGGGGTCTAAAGTCCAATTTGATATTTTAAGAAGGGTTGTCACACATAATATAATTGTCACAAAGAACACCAACAATATTACTTATTTGTAATCTAGTGACTATTATAGTGACTCGTGCCAAGCCTAATTTGTAAGATCTACTAGGTTCTTCCTAGAGATGAGACATCCTCTCATTGAAGACTTAGGCTCTCCTAAGATTCTTGTATTAGTGGTGGCACTTAAGCTCCCCCTAAGTGTGTGAGACTCTCTCTCACTATATAGTTATCTTTCCTCCTTATTGTGAACTCCCTTCACTTGATATACTTAGGCTCCCCCTAAGTATGAGAACTCCTTCTCTCTGACTAGCACCTCAGTATTCACTAAGGTGGAGAATCTCTTTTCAGCGTCGTAGTCTTAGACTCCCTCTAAGACACAATCAGTTGAATGAATAGGAAAGCAATCAATACGTATCAAACTGGCCGCACAAGAAAACCATTCACATAATCAAGAACATTCTGTTGAAGAACACACAATTATAATTTGCTCATAAAAATACATAATCAGCCAACCCTAACAAACCACAAACTTCACTTTAAATAGAACAACAGAAATATGGAAAAAAATTCACACATAAACTCTGGACAGTCCCAACAAGGAAAGGATACAGAATAAAACAACTCTGTAGAATTTCCAGATAAGGAAAGAACAATTATGCAGGATTTAACAACAGATACGATAACCTGTGAGACAACTTCTGAGGCAACGGGTGAGATAACTGCAGAACATCACCCACAATCTTAAACAAATATATAGTCAACACACAAACTCTAACACAATTGATTCAAACCCATGGCAGAAATTTGAGTTATTAACGAAAAGATTTGGCCTAAGTCCAATTTTTGGGCCCAAAAGCAATTGAGCCCAAGCCTATGTAAGATGTCAAGACCTCTATAAATAGAGACATTAGAGGAGGGGAGGATGAATTGGAAGAACTGAAGATCAAAACTCTCAACCTCTTAAGCTCTCAAGTTTTGAAGACTGAAACTGTGAAGCTTTGTAAATCGATGCTTTCAAGAGATTGGAAAAACTTGATGTAGTGCTGCAGTTTTGAAGACTTGAAATGTGAAGATCTTAAGTTTTCAAGACTCTGAAGCTCTTATTGATAAGAAGATTACAACTTCTTGAAAATTGAATATTTGGAAGGCCAGAACTTCCTTGAATTTCAGAAGACTGAAGGTCTAATCGATCTCAAGATTACAACTTCCTGAAGATTGAGGACTTAAGAAGTTAAAACTTAATTCAATGTTCGAGTCACGTGAAAGAAACATATTGCTAGTTAGAGACTACATTTACTATACTTAAATCAATAGAAATACAAGTTTATTCTACAAATCAAATTTCTTAGAAAAACTATCTATAAAGATGTGCATGGAAATAAACTGTTTAAGGTTTATTCTCAAGAGATCTCCTGTCTCTTTAAGTCTTTAATTTGCTCGTAGTTTTATAGATTGGAAAACGAAGAATGTGATGATAATTGACACTTTGATAGTCTGCACAATGCTTCTAACTCTAGATAAACCCAACCTCCTAACTCTCTACATTTAAGTAGATTCGGAAACTACAAAGTATGTTGAGAAGTCATTCCTAAAATAGTTCCTTAATCAAATATTAAATAAGATATATTTAATTAATCAATAATAAAAAAAAATTACATTCAAATATAACCAAAAATAGGATTACATGGATTTAAAACTATTTAATCTGCATTCAGATTTGTTATCATACATCCTTCTGTTGAAAAGTATGAAACTACATATCACAAGTCTATGTTCTTTAAAACAAAAAAGTAATTGTTTAAAAGAAAAAAAAAAAAAAAGCAATAAAAATCTTTTTAGGTCTGATTGCAAATATAACAGAATGGGCAAAGTTAATTGCAAATATAGCAAAATTCAAAATAATTTACCAAACTAGAAAAATGAACCAGTTGCAAATATAGCAATCAAGTTCAAAGTATTAGCATATATAGCAACATTTTAAAAAAAATGCAAGTATAGCAAAGTCTTCACCATTCTTGATCGGATTCCAATTGACTTTATGGGCTTTGATTCCACATCAAATAGTATAAGATTAGATCTCAAAACCAATTGGCAATGAGAGGAGTAGCCCATGTATCTTATTAAGAGTGTGAGGTCCCTTAATTTTTCCAATGTGGAATCCTCAAGAGAAGTCTATCACTGATAGACTTTGTTATATTTACAATTTTTTTAAAATATTGCTATCAACTTAGTTATTACTTTTAAAATTACTACTCATTATAATTATTCTAAAAAAATTAAGCTTGGCCGTACAAAAAGACAAAAAAAGCCCACGACATGCCCGTTCTCTAAACGGTCCAAAAATCACAAGCCCGCAATCTCAAGATCCCACCTGGAATCCAACGATCCACGATCAAAATGATCACATGCCTTCTTCTTCTCCATCGACCGTTTCTTCAAAAAATCAACAGGTTTCTTCAAAAAATCACTTGATTCCTCTTAGTTGTTATCAATCATGGAGAAGACTCAAAGTTTTTGAGCAACTTTACCCTAACTGCAAGCTTATTTCTAATTTTTTTTTTTTTTTTATCGAAGTCTATTAGTGTTTATCGAAACAACGAAGTGGGATAAAAGGAAAAAAGTTTTCAAAGAAAAGAAAATTGGTAAAAGGAGAAACATCTTAAAAAAAAAAAGAAAATGTATGATGGATTATGATCAATACGTTGATAAATCTTTATATTGTTAATTAAAGTAGGATATAGGAGTGCAACAAAAAACTAAAAAACTAAAAATCTAAACCAATCCAAATCAATCTAATTATTTGGTTTGGTTTTTTAGTATGAAATTGGATATATTGGTTTGTAGGTAGAGAAAACCAAAAAGTATTAGTTCGCATTGATTTATTATTAGAAAAACCAATTAAAACAGAACTGAACCAATAATATATATATGCCCTTAAATATAAACTCTTCATTAGGTATTCTTTAGTATTTTAATATTATGGTGCATGCATATTTGATGTCTAGATAAAAGATTAATTATTATGGAGTGTATGTTTTTCTATATTTAGAAAAGTGGAAAGAAAAAAGAATGTCAAATTTCAATTTATAAAAAAGGAAATAGATCAAAATTTAATTTAAAATTAGCAAAAAAGGACCGACTCAAAACAAAGTGGAAATAAAAATAAAAAAATTTGAAAGAAAAAGAGAAAATGCCAAAAAACAAGAACCAAACCGGTAATAAACCAATCTAAATAAAACCAATCTATTGGTTTTGTTCTTTATTTGACATTGGTTTGGATCACTTCTTTGTAAAAACCGATTGTTTTGATTTGGATTTTGGTTGGCCCCAAAATCGATAAAATCGAACCGACTATCACTCCTACCCGCCAAAGCAAGTATCTATGATATACGGATGTATTAACAATCAAAAAATTTGAAGTTCGAATTCTCTTACCCCTATTGTGTACTCAAAAGAAAAAAAAAACATCACTTATCCTCGATGGGCCTTAATTCCAAATTTTCGACATTTCAAAACTTCTAGTATGACGAGCAAGTTCGTGTGCTGTTGAACTTCTAGACTTCTTTTTAATTCATGGTCATGATAAGCTTATTAATTCAAGAGCTATTTTTTAAGGTAAAAACATTAATATTAGTCCCGATTACTTATGAGAAATTGGAATAGAAAAAAGTATAATGGAAATCAATTGGAATGAAAAATGTTATTCTTTGACGTTGTTTATTGTTAGAAATTGGTAAGGTTGAAATCGAGATAAACATAAAACATACCATTATTTACTAGGATACCCATTTTATACTTTTTACCCTATTGAAAATAATGTATTACTAAATAATGTACCATCAAACATATAATATTATTACTAAAATACCAAATTTATACTTTTTACTGATTACATAATAATACATTAATATATATTTTTAATTGAAATAGAAACAATCAATAGTAAGTTTTAATTGTTTTTCGAAAATGAAAATCTTAAAAAATATCTTTTTAGTTCTCGAGTTTTGAAGAATATGTATCTTTGGTTCCTAAATTTTTAAAACATACCTTTTTAGTCCTAGAATTTTTTAGAATAGGTTTATATGGTCTCTCAGTTTTCAAAATTTACCTAATTTTTAAAAATAGGTTTAAAAGGTCCTTGAAATAATTTTTTATTATTATTTTAAATAAAAAATTAATTTTTAAAAAATGACCTCTTATCTATGAAATTATTTTTTAAACTATTTTTGTAATTCAAGATTACATATAATTATATAAAATGAAAATAAAAAATAGTTCAAGGACTTTTTAAACCTATTTTTAACAACTTGGGGACTAATTAAAAAGTTACATTTTGAAATTTAAGGACCAAATGCACCTATTCTAAAAAGCTCAGAGACTAAAGAGGTATGTTTCGAAAACTTAGGGACCAAATGCACCTATTTTTCACCATTCAAAGACTAAAAAAATAGTTTGCCCAATATTTATTTAATACTACTTTTTTAATATAATAAAAAGGTTGAATCTTTAGTCTTCAAGAGAGAGAAGGAAGAAGGAAGGTGGATGTAAAATTAAATAGAAAAAAGCATGAAAGGTACCAAAAAATAAATATGGAAGGCCATGTGGAGAAAATAAGATTTGTTGAAAAATTTAACCACAAAAAGAAATATAAAATTAAAGAAAAAAAAGAGAAAAAAATGGATGAATGATACGTAAGATTTGAAGGGAGTGTGTATGAGGGCAAAATGGTCTTTATTGAAAACGTTAAGGGCAAAGAGGGAAATTAAAAATTCTTCCCTTGTAGCCTCTTTTATATATATATATATATATATATATATATATATATATATATATATATAACACAAAACTTTCACATAATTCTATAAGTTGAGTTGTGCTTTGTGGACTTAGAAAAAATTTGGAGTTTAAGAGAGCTGCGCATTGAACTTGTGGAAAAAGGAGGTGAGTTTGTCTAAGTTTGAACTACAAGGTAAACATTGGTTATAGAAGTTGTTGAGAGAAAACTATGCTGTGAGAGTGGAAGTTAACTATGTTGTAAGAATGAAAGTTAACTATGCTACGAGAATGGAAGTTAACTATGCTGTGAGAATGGAAGTTAACTACGCTTTGAGATTTGGTGGTATGAAGTAAACCTAGGACTATGTGGTGAACTTGGAGCCTAGTTTGTGAAACTTGGCTATGCTTTGATATTGAAGTTAGCTATGCTTTGAGAATGAAAACTATGTGGTGAACTTGAAGAATAGTATGTTGGACTCATAGTTTAAGTGTTGAAAATTTGACTAAGTGTTGGAATAGAAGGTTGGAAGCATGAAACAAAATGTGAAGAATTCAACTCATTACCCTTATAACTAGGGTTGGAGGCATGGTGAGGGGAAGTTGGACACATGGTGAAGGGAAAGTGGATGCATGGTGTATTCGGGGTGAGATTTTGACCAAACATCAAAAGTGGTGGTGGCCAACTCCGAGGTGAACACCTTAAGGAATTAAGTTGGCAGCATGCATGATGAGTTGAGTTGGCAGCATGCATGATGACTTGAGTTGGCAGCATGCATGAAGAGGTGAGTTGGTAGCATGCACGAAGATGTGAGTTGACTAATGCATGTTAAGGCCACTTGTTGTCAAAGTGTCATGCTTTAAGGTGGGGTTGTGATGACAATGATGGTTTCAGTAGTCTATAAATAAGAGGTTGGGAGTAAAGAAGTTCTCACTTGCAAATTATCATAGAAAGAGCATAGGAGAGGAAATGAAGAGTTTTTTGTCGTGAAAGAAAAAGAGGAGAGCACTCAGGCGTCCAACTGAGCAGTCCATGCGCCCAACAACAGTCCTGAAAGATATACAAACATGCAGTGGAAGTTAATTAGATCAAATTACACTCTAACATGCTCAAATTTAAAGATAAACATGCATAATAAAAAAAAAGGAAAAATAGTGTTTAGAACAACAACCTTTGGAGCTCAAAATTCTCCTTGAATCCTTGATGAATTCGATCACGAACAGCACGTAGACCACCACGAGAGCCGTCTCTACTATTCTCTGGCCTTAGATTGGATAGTGGGATCCAAATTTGTGGAAATTTTGAGAGAAATTTTGAGTTTGGGATAGTTTTGTTCTTTTTGAAAATTTAGCCAAATAACCCTTATTTAGCCAAATTCTTCAAACCCCAAACTTAGCAATTAACACTCTATTTTATATAGTATTAATAGGCAAAGAGAGTTAACAAAAATTTGACACCAAATTCTAAGCAAAATGAGTGGGATTTGTGGCTTGTTAAGGTGAACACACCAAATGTTGAAGATGAGATAGTGGAAAAATCCAACATTTTGGATTTTAAAAATCAATTTTCTTTTTAAATTGAATTTCTCAAATTCAATTTAATTAATTTTTTAAAATTTAATTTTAAATAAAATTAATTTTAAATCAATTTATATAATTAATTTTAAATAAAAATTAAAATAATATCAAATATTAAAATAATATTATATTCACACAAATCCTGACTTTTCCGAAAAAATGTTTTTTTTTCTGAATATGAATCCCTATTCATATTTTTTTTTAATATTCAAATCACATTTAAATATTTCCAACTCTCTTTATTGTTTAATTCAAAATTAAACAATTAAACGTTTAGAGTATCGAATACAAATAATGTTTTCTCCCTAATTCAATTTTGAACGATTCAAAACCTTCATCACACTATTCTAAGATTTAGTTTGTTATGAGCTAACAGAGGGACCTCATGGACCTGCAAATCATGAACTCCAACGATTTGAGATTAACCAGTCAAACTCTTTAACGTAGTTAACCAACATTCGTTAACTAACGGGTCACTCCACTAAACCCCGTAGCTGGCACTCTCCTCACTGAAGATATATTTATGTCCATTTGATATAACCATGATTAGTGAGTCGACCCTTCATAGATTGTTCGTAATCTCAGCTGGGTCTAAATTATCGTTTTATCCCCTAGATTACCTTTTGTTCCTCAAGTACTACTGACCCTCTAATGAACAATTGGTTTGTGGTCCAACCACTAAACCGAGTCCCTCTTAGGCCAATAAGAGGGTAGAGCCCCTTGTTCAAGACTAAAAAAAAATTCAGCACTTAAAAGAACAACCTCTCTACTAACCCTAGAGCCGGGTAGGAGTGAATTTCATCTTGCATGACTATGTCCCCAGCTATCTACTCGGTCTTACACCTGAGATGGGAGGCTTATTAAGCCGGGGAACACGGGCCACTCTCACCCATACAGATCTAAGGATAATCTCGAATAAATAAGAGTTCATAGTTAGCTCATGATTAAGATCGAATTACCTAGGTCATCTAGTTAAAATAGTTAGTGTTAACAATAAATGACGTTATAAAGTAACAGTGACTATTTCGTAATCTAGTCTTATGCAAACTCATTGCATAAAACATCCTCACTCACATGTCTCCACATCAACGATTCAAGATCACATCGTTTTTGTATCAAATACAAAGTGGCCCGCATCCAATAGTGTCCCCAAGATAAGGTACCCAGCCTGATTCCTATACTATAGACCGTGTTGCCTATTTATTCGAACTTGATCTCTTTTTATGTCTCTACATAAAGTCCAAGTACTCATACTATAGCCATGGGTTCTTAGTTTATTGGATTTAGGATTATATTAACAATAATTCACATATTCAATAACAACTTTATTGATAAACCACAACAACAACTTCATAGATAATAGAAAGTGTTAAAAGTTTTACAAACCACGAGTTTTAGGACATAAAATCTAACAAACTCCCACTTGGACTAAAACTCCTAGTGAGGATTTATACATAATGTTGAGTTTACATAAAGAAAAAAAAACAATAAACTAAGTGTGACAACCCAAAATTTTAGGTAATTTTAATTTAATTATCTTAAATTATTTGGGTGTTATTTTGAATTTTTAAGACTTAATTAAATTATTTTGATAAGATAATTCAATTTAAATTAAACAGGATAAAAGATTTAGGTTTAAATTCAATTGGTGAAAATTGAATTTTAATTTGGGAGATTTAATTTGTTTAGTTGAATTGGTGGAGGAATTTTTTAAAAAAAAATATATTATATATGTATACCTTAAGGTTTAGGATTATGTGTGTATATATATTATTAAGGAAACTAATGAGGTAGAGAGTGAGAAAAACATGCCGAAAAATAGGGAAGGAAAAAGAGGGCAGTGCAGTTTGATTTTTTAACGACAACTTCTGTAAAGATGAGAAACAAATGTATATTAAAAAAAATGAATTTCTTAAAAAAAAATAGAATTGCTTAGATATAAAATTTTGTTGTCAAGATTTGAACATTTATAAAATAAAAAATATATTTAACTAAATCTCTCTAAATTTGAATTTACAACAAACGTTAAAAGGATGAGAACAATACTAAAAAATAAATAAATAAATAAATTACCTTATTTGATAATCCTTACAAAAATCCTGTTGAAGATTCTTTCCTAACCACTTATGAATATATCAAATATTTAAACAAACATATCAAAATTTAATCTAAAAAAATAAAGAATCTTATTCAAAGTCAACATTTCAAACCCGTCAAATGAAGGTAGAACCGAACCTAATCTATAATATATTAAAAAGCAACCATCTTTCTAAAAATATTTTAGACTATTTTGTCCCTTATCAATTTTAGAATTTACATAATATGCCACTTATAATTAATTTTACAAATAATTAATAAATAGTAGATTGATTAGCAATAATAATAAATAGAGGGAATACAAAAGGTTTCTCTACAACTAAAGACTTTATTTTTATTTAATTATTTTAATTATTGAATTTCAAAAGTTTTATAAAGTCAAAAGTCTTGTAATTTTTTACTATCTACTACTATAAAAATGACAGTTTTTCATTATTCTTTCACAACACTTTCACTAAATATTTTTCGAAGATTCTACTTTCTTTCTCTCTTTATTTTTTTCGTTATTTTAACTAATTATTATCGTATGCATATCTAACCAATGAGATTAAGTGGATAGAAGCTCCCGTTGTTTGTGAAGCTTTTGCAGTTGTTGATCATCTTACGTCACCAAATTTTCAAGAAGATGTTAGAATAACTGAACTTGCATGTTTCGATGAAAGAGTCAATGACTTAGGCAAAGACAAAAGTGCAAATTTTTTTCATAAAAAACTTCAAGGTAAAAAAAAAATTAAAAAAAAAAAAATAGCTCCATGAGATGCAAAATCTACGCGTTCCACTTTTTTTCCCTCAATCCTAGCCTTAATATATTCTCGTATAGAATGTTTTTAAAAAGAGTACTCCCATGTGGATTCTAACATGAATGATGCTGATATTTTGAAGTACTAAGCCAAAGTGAGGCTCTTGTCCCACTTATATGACATTTAATTTTATGAATGTTATTTTCTTTAAATTAAAATAAAAAATAATAATATTCACAATTTCTCTTCAATCTTAGAAGATCAAGATATTTTATGTATGTTATTTTAATATTTAATGTATTATTTTTATCTATAATCTATAATATATTGAAAAACTACCATCCTAAAAAAATATTTATAAATTATTTCGTCTCATTTCAAAATTTAGATATACAAAATATCTCACTTATAAAATGTTATAATTAATTGCCAACATGAGCATGGTTGAACTAACGTAAATTTCTTCTCAATAATAAATAGTTAACTCAATAATTATTATATATTTCTTTTAAAAAATAATTATTACATGTTTAATCATATTTAATGTAAAAAATATATCAAAAGTCTTGCATTCTCATCGGCTTTGCTTCTTCAATTATGTGTAATTTAAACCATTTAAAATCTTAGAATATGAAAAGTTTTTTTTTGTTTATATTTTTAGTTACATAAGTTCACTCAATAATCATTACACCTTTAATCATTTTTAATGATAAAAAGTATCAAAAGTCTTGTAATCTCAAAAAAAAAAAAAATTTAGTACTAAATCTCACAAGTTTTACTTCTTCATTTATGTGTGACTTAAATTAAAATTTAAAGTGTTAGAATTAGAATATGAAAAGCTTTCATTTTAATTATGTCAAAAATAGAATAAATTATTATATTTATAATTTTATATAATATAATATCTTTAATTTATGAATCTATAATATATCTACAATTTATATAAAAAAAATCATAATATTTTATATCTTTTTGACTAATTGTCCTCTACATTTTAATTTTGCTACCATAGTGCCAATTGCAATTTCATAAGTTTTAAGTGCATGATTTTATTATTAAATTTGAAATGAGCCAATTTTTTGATCAAAGAAAGAAAAAAGATGTACTTCATATTCAGTTTAAGATTTTAACTTATTGCATTAATTTTTTAAATGAGAAATGTGGGGATGTGATGTGATTATTAAAAAGTAAATGACTCCCAATTTTTATGTTACTTGACTTTTGTTTTTAATAATGTTTATTAGAAATATAAAATATTTTGACTTTTGTTTTTAATAATGTTTATTATTAATTATTAAAATTTTAAATGAGAAACGTAGGGATGTAATGTGATTATTAAAAAGTACACGTCTGCCAACTTTTAATGTTCCCTTGATTGTATGATTTGTATTAAGTTAAAATGAAGTTAATTCATATTTAATTTGAGGTTTAATTAATTCTATTAGTTAATTAAATTTAAAATTAAGATTGAAATAATTGCATCATATCTATTATAATTATTCTTTTAATCATATTATATTTAACCTGAATGTGGGGGAATGCAATAAAAAGTTGGAGTAATTAATAATTTATATGTTATTGCAATAAAAGAAAATACATGTTAATCATAAGCTGATAAACTATCAAGTTCCAAATATAAATTTATGAGTGCTATTAAAACTATTCAAAAATAAGTAGCAACTTCAACCTTGATTCATTCAAGGTACATGAAGAAATATCTATAGTTCTTATGGATCATGCAATTTCACAAATTATCAACTTTGTATGATGTTATATCAAGTTTCTCAGTTTTACATCTATTAATCCATCACCCTCACTATTTAAACATTTTTTTGGAGATCTTGATCCACATCTTGATCCATCCACTTTAATTTTGAGTTAGCAAATTGTCTTAAACAAGTATCATTAATATTAATCACATATCAAAAGAGTTTAGCTCAGTTGACATAAATTATGAGTTAATAACCAAAAGATATGTAGTTGAATTTTTTCAATATTAATATGAAGTTATATGGTGTCAATTAACTAAACATGCACGTGATAAATCACTAGTTTTTATAAGAGGATCAAACAGATGTCAATTTGCATGAAATGATTTTCATCCTTTACTTTGAAAAAAAAAAAAAAACATATCACCCTTTTCTCTTTCTTCCACATTTGCTTTTCCCCATCATGCATAGTAATTAACTTTCCTCGTTGACTCTAAATTAATTAAAGAAAAAGAAGATTCAAAATTTTTTATAATACTTTTGGCTTTTTAAATGCAATTGCTATGGAGTTGGCCTCCATTCTGGCGTAGTTCTAAGAGCCCGTTTGATAACGTTTTTGTTTTCTGTTTTCTATTTTTGTTTCTCGTTTTTTAAGAAAATGACTTGTTTGATAACCGTTCTCATTTCTTGTTTCTAAAATTTGAGAAACATTTCTTAAAATATGGCCAAATTTGAGAAACTACGGGCCTGTTTGATAACGTTTCTGTTTCCTGTTTCTTGTTTCTCGTTCCCTGTTTCTTGTTTCTTGTTTCTTATTTTTTGAGAACAAGAAACGAGAACATGTTTGATAACTATTCCTATTTCCTGTTTCTTGAAAAAAAAAAACAGAAACAGAAACTCATTTGATAACTATTTCTTATTTCTTGTTTTTTTTTGTTTGTAATAATATAATATAAAAAAAGAATATATGTCATATATTAAACATTGAAAAAAATATTATCAAAAGTTTGTGTCATCTAATACAGGTAAGTCTCGATGACATCTAAATATAATAACAAAGTTGTGTCCTATCCTTCATATATGTTGCCCAAATTTGATCGGCAATATCATCTCTAATTCGAGTCGTTTGTCTTAAGTGATGTTGAAAATCTAACTTAATTATATTATTATGTAAATTTTATGATTGTAAAATATTAAAGTAAAGCTAAATGAATGTCTTAGTCAGCAAAAGTTATATAAAGTAAAATTCTACTCGATTTCATATATGCTAAAAATATTAGAATTAAAATAATATATAAACATGTATATTGCAAATTTTAATACTCAAAAGTTAAATTATAAAAATAAATTAATATACAAATTGAAAATTAAAATAATATTTTAATCTAATTGTTGAAGAATTTTTAAATTCAAAACTAAAATAAAATATAAATATAGCAAACTTATTTTTATAAATAGCAAAATTAATAAATAAAATATAAAAGATGGAAATAAATATAAGACAAAAAAAATCAGCGTGCCCATCTTTGGAATTGAAATTTGAAATGTAAAAAAATTAATAAACATATTGAAAATTAAAATAATATATAAATATAAATATTGGAGGATTTTAAAATTCAAAATTAAAATCAAATATAAATACAGTAGAATTAATTTTGTAAATAAAAAAAGGGGAAGTTTTAAAAACAGAAAAATAAGGTAAACTATTTACACAAAATAGCAAAATTTTTAAATAGTTGTGATAGACACTGATAGAAGTCTATCAGGATCTATCAGCAATAGAAATGATAGAAGTCTATCACTGATAGATGCAGATAGAAGTCTACCAATGTCTATCAGTATTTTTTTTTGCTATTTTATGTAAATAGTTTGACATTTTTTTATTTGTAAAAATTTCCCATAAAGAAAATATAAAGGAAAAAAAAAACCAAATAAAAATATCGATTTTGGGATTTGAACACAACCAAGAGATAAAAAAGTGTGATGGGCATGCATGACTACCAACAAGCCAATGATGAGTTTTAACATATAAAAGAAACAATATGGTATAAAATAGATACGAAACAGGGAGAAACTATTTTTTGTAGTTTCTCAAATTTGGCCACATTTTAAGAAATGTTTCTCAAATTTTAGAAATAAGAAACGGGAACGGTTATCAAACAAGTCAGTTTCTTAAAAATGAGAAATAGAAACAGGAAACAAGAAACAAGAACGTTATCAAATGGGCCCTACAATCTCTGCTTTGTTTCTATTTTATACCATATTATTTTTTTTATGTATCAAAACTCATCATTGGCTTGTTGGTAGTTATACATGCTTATTACACTTTTTCACCTTTTGGTTGTGTCTTTAACTCCTATAATGGACATTTTTAAATGGATTTTTCTTCCTTTTATATTTTTTTATATTTTCTTTATTAATTTTGTTATTTACAAAATTAATTCTACTATATTTATATTTTATTTTAATTTTGAATTTTAAAATTTTCCAATATTTATATTTATATATTATTTTAATTTTCAATATGTTTATTAATTTTTTTACATTTCAAATTTCAACTCCAAAGATGGACACTTTGATTTCTTTTTTTTTTTTGTTTTATATTTATTTCCATCTTTGATATTTATTTATTAATTTTGCTATTTACAAAAATAATTTTGCCATATTTATATTTTATTTTAATTTTGAATTTAAAAATTCTCCAATAATTATATTTATATATTATTTTAATTTTTAATTTTTAATTTTTATATTAATTTATTTTTATAATTCAACTTTTGAGTATTAAAATTTGCAATATGCATGTTTATATATTATTTTAATTCTAACATTTTTAGTATATATGAAATCGAGTAGAATTTTACATTATATAAATTTTGCTGACTAAGATATTCATTTAGTTTTACTTTAATATTTTACAATCACAAAATTTACATAATAATATAATTAAGTTGGATTTGACTCAACATCACTTAAGACAAATGACTCGAATTAGAGATGACAACGCCGATCAAATTTAGGCAACATATATGAAGGATAGGACGACACAACTTTGTTATTATATTTAGTTGTCAGCGAGACTTACTTGTATTAGATGACACAAACTTTTGATAATATCTTTTTCGATGTTTAATGTATGACATATCTCCTTTTTTTATATTATATTATTACAAAAAAGAAAAAAGAAAAAAAAAAGAAACAAGAAACAAGAAATAGTTATCAAACAAGTTTCTGTTTCTATTTCTTTTTTTCGAGAAACAAGAAACATGAATAGTTATCAAACGTGTTCCTGTTTCTTGTTCTAAAAAAAAAGAAGAAACAAGAAACAAGAAATAGGGAATGAGAAACAAGAAACAAGAAACAGAAACGTTATCAAACGGGCCCTAAATTTCTTATTTCTTCATTTTATTAATGCAATTGCCAATTTCCTCTTACCTTTCTTTTGTAGATTTGTTATTTATGGCCCATTTGATAACATTCCCATTTTCTGTTTCTTGTTTTCTGTTTCCTATTTCTTGTTTTCTGTTTCTTTTCTTTTTAGAAGAAGAAACAGGAACATGTTTTATAACTATTTCTGTTTCCTGTTTCTTGAAAAAAGATACAGAAACAAAAACTAGTTTGATAACTTTTCTTGTTTCTTGTTTTTTTTTTGTAACAATATAATATTAAAAAAAAAAGAAGATATGTCATACATTAAACATCGAAAAAGATATTATAAAAAGTTTGTGTCATCTAATACAAGTAAATCTCGATGACAACTAAATATAATAGCAAAGTTGTATTCTATCTTTTATATATGTTGCCCAAATTTGATCGGCGCTGTCAACTTGAGTCATTTGTATTAAGTGATGTCGAGTCAAATCCAACTTAATTATATTATTATGTAAATGTCGTGATTGTAAAATATTAAAGTAAAGCTAAATGAATGTCTTAGTCAGCAAAATTTATATAATGTAAAATTATACTCGATTTCATATATACTAGAAATATTAAAAAACAAATAAAAGGGTCAATTTTGGGAGCTAAACCCACAATGAAGAGGAATAATGGGCATGCATGACTACCAACAAACAAAGGATGAGTTTTGATACATAAATAAAATAATATTGTATAAAATAGAAATGGAACAGGGAGAAGCTACTTTTTGTAGTTTTTCAAATTTAACTCCATTTTAAGAAACGCTTCTCAAATTCTAGATCAAGAAATGGGAACGATTATCAAAAATTCAGTTTCTTAACACAATGAGAAACAGAAACAGAAAACAGGAACGTTATCATACAAATTCTTAAATTTTCATATTCTACCAAACAAAAATAGAGAAATAGAGAAACAAAGAAATAAAGGTGAAATTGGCCTCCATTTTGATTCTTATTTCTTCAATTTATTGTCAATTTCCTTCCAACCTTTATTTTGTATATTTGTTACTTAAATTTTCACATTATACCAAACAAAAACAAAGAAATAGAGAGATTGATATTATCACAAACCTCTAGGTTGTGGTTGTGGTTGTATGTGGTGCAATTCTTTTAGCTTTCCATCTAACAAGAATTGATACCTTTTAAATGAAATAGGTAGTTATTCAAAAGAGATGCTCGAGTGAAAATGTACTTTAGATCCATAGTTGTGAATTGCCCCTAAATAGGAGTTGGGGGCAAAATGGAAATATATCTAAAAATGGAGGTCAAAATAGGGAATTAAAGATTCTCCCCATTATGCCCCTTCTAAAATATATATATATATATATATATATATATAATCAATCTTATACATTCAAATTTTAAAATGAATGAAAATGATATTATTTTTTTTTTCTAAGCCCCATTGATTATAGATTAGTTTTTAAGTTTGAAACATTCGAAAACATTAATTAGTATTTTCTTAAATATTTGTTGCAAGCATGAAATTAAATATTCATCTACATGTACATTTTTATCGACGTTATTTTGACATGTTCATTAGTTGCACTTCAACATAAAGAGTGAATCAACATTTTCATCCTAACATAAATAAACTAATAAACTAAAAAAAAAAAAAAAAAAAAAGAGTAATGAAATGTAGTTAAAGTGAATAATGAAATATAATAATAATAACAACAATAATAATAGGAAAATTTTTAGAGATAGAAAAATGTCAAACTATTTATATAAAATAGCAAAAAAAAAAAAAAAAAAACATTGATAGACTTCTATAAGCATCTATCAGTGATAAACTAGTGATAAACTAGACTTTTTTCAGCGTGTATCACAATTATCTAACAATTTTGCTATTTTATGTAAATAGTTTCCCTTATTTTTCTATTTTAAAAAAATTCTCCATAATTATAAGTATTGTAACTGATTTAAAAAGTGTAAAAATATTTTTTATTAATTTGTTTTAATTTTTTCTTTGAACTTTATAAAATTATTTATCAGCCTAGTTATTTCTATGAAATTGAGATGTCAATATTTGTGGTAGAGAGTATCCATGAACTAATAAATATTTTTGGAAGGTAGCATTAATAAATCAAACTATTTGACAGTCTCCATTTTTATAGACGATATTTAGGTATAGTTTTAAATTTTCTTTTTTCTTTCTTTTGTGTCAAATCATTTCTTGTAGTTTCTTGATCGAGACTTAGTTTCAAAGCGAGCGGTGGTGGTCTTGTCAAAGATTTCACAAAGTCTAAATTCCACAAACAAAAAAGAAAGGTTGAAGAGTTGGCAATGCATGCTAAACCATTCACCAACATTTTTACTATTCTTGTAAACCACACAATTTCTTGTTACTAATAAGGAAAAATAAAACAAACAAACTTCTTTGTGTTTTCTCCTCTCTTCCCCTCTTCCTTCTCCTTTTCGATATTTTCTCTTTTTCTTCCTCTCTTCTCAATCTCATCAACATCAAACATTTTCAACCCATGGAGTTCGTAAAAAAAAAAAAAAAAAAAAATTTCATTCGTTTTCAATTCCGATCAAGAAACTCCGGTTTGTTTCCGTTCTCTCTGCAATTCCATTTTGTTCAATAATTTACTTTCATCATGCATATGAAAAGATTAAATATTTTCTACCATTCAACTTAAATTTTTTTACTATAATCCAAGCCTATTTCATATTTGAGTTGGTTTAATGGAACATTGGTTATATATAATGATTGTATTTGAATCTGTTTCTGAACTCAAATCATGAACTAATTCCTGCAAAATCTCAAAGTAGATCTAAAATATTGTTATTGGAATTAGTTTGGATAGAAGCTTGAGAAATAGATAAAAGGATTTAAGATGTTTTTAATTCAAAAACGTGTTGCCCATGAACAATCCTTGTTCGTGGCTCCAACAACTTATTTCCATCTTTTTTCTTAGATTTGCATCATTTGTTTGATTGAATTAAAACAATGTTGAATTATATTCATCGTCGGAATCTGATCGGAGATTGCGATTTGATGCAGCCATTATTAATCTTGTCAAAGTCCGATAATAAGTACGACAGATCTGAGGTATTTGCATGTAAATTCTATCAATTTTCAGTGTTTTTTTTCCATGCATAAACCAATTTATGGCTAAAGCATGAACAAGATTGTTTAAATTCAATCGTGCAATTGATTCTGTAGTTATGAATTACAGATGTTTAACAACACATCGAAAGGGGAAAACGATTCTCACGGAGGAGGAATGAATTTCGTAAAAAATCCGCCGGATTCTCTGCGAAGAATCGATCAAATTGCGAAAAACGGTGTAAACTCCAGCAATCCGACAGCAACAGTGAACTCCGAGATTCATTCCGGGCAGCCAGGGGGGTCAATTGCACCGATTCCGAACAGCACATCGGCACCAAACTTGAAGAACCACAACAATAACAACAACAACAACTCTGGTTTCATGCCCGCGAAGGGCGGTGGCTGTGGAAATAATTATCGTTGCGACAGCATGGAGACACCGGGAGTGGTGATAAAGCCGCACACGGGCGGAGATGTGCGGTGGGACGCCATTAACATGGTGTCGAAAGGTGGGGCTTTGAATCTGAGCCATTTCCAGCTATTGAAGAGGCTTGGTTATGGGGATATTGGAAGTGTTTATTTGGTTGAATTGAGAGGAACTGATACATTTTTTGCTATGAAAGTGATGGATAAAGCTTCATTGGCAAGTAGGAATAAGCTTTTGAGGGCACAAACAGAAAGGGAAATTCTAGGGCTTTTGGATCATCCATTTTTGCCTACTCTTTATTCCTATTTTGAAACTGATAAGTTCTATTGTTTGGTTATGGAGTTTTGTAGTGGTGGTAATCTTCATTCTCTTCGACAAAAGCAACCTAATAAGTATTTTACAGAAGAAGCTGCCAGGTTAGAATATTACTCTCTTTAACTTTTCTCTCGATTTTATTTCATTTTGGTCTCTTTTACTTGTTCCAAAACCTTCTCAAGATGTTCTAACATCTAACTAATTTGAAATAGTTCTTTAAGAGATGAAACTATTATACATTAAATCGAATTTTACACATTTAAACTAAAAAAGAATATGTCGATCTGGTTAAGACATATGTTGAGAGGTTGGAAGTTTGAATTCATCAACCTTACCTCGAATGTTGTTGAAGGCAAATAATAAGAAAGAATATATTAATAAAATAAGACTAGTTTTTGGATAATGAGAAAAACCCACAATAGGCACCATCATTTGTTTGACTTTTGAGAAAATAAATCCAAAATTCTGTTATTTGTTATCCATATAAAAAATTTAACACTAAAGACAGCATGATTTGAAATTATTGGTTTTCTTTAAAAAAAAAAAAAAAAAAAAACTTATGTAAGATGGCTAGATTTGGCTAGATTTCATAAAATTCCAAACTAAACTAGCTAATTAATCTCATTAAGTTCATGCTTAAAAAAAATTAACTCCTTATCTTCTAATTTACTTATATTAGACATTTTTAAACACACGTTAATTCAAAATAGTGTAAAAGCTAAAATGATATTTTAGTTAAAGTTTAGCCTATCATATCAACATATGTCACTTTCTAAATTTTATGGAAATGTCTCAATTAGATGTGAATTTTTATATAAAAGAAACTTAAAAAATAATATTAAAAAAAAAAATTAATTAATAAATAAATATTCAATACTTTTTCAATAAGATAAACTACTTATTACTAATAGGTTTAAAATTCAATTTTATGGTCTTGAACTTTTATATTTGTATGTTTTGTTCTTGAAAGGTTTATTTTAGGCATGAAAAAATATCAATGAGAAATTATTTTAAAGGATAAAATTATGCAAAATCACATCCTATAGACGGTTGGATGGATGTCATATATTGTTATATTTGTAAATATTTAAATTTATTGGTTGTATTTGAAAAAAACATTTATAATTTATATCTATTAAACTCTAAATTTTAATAATTTGTATTAGCTGGATTTTGTTTTTTTTTTTTTTGAATGTGATAAACTACACAGGTTCTATGCATCAGAGGTTCTATTAGCATTAGAATACCTTCACATGTTAGGCATAGTCTACAGAGATTTGAAACCAGAGAACCTCTTAATCCGAGACGAAGGCCACATCATGCTCTCCGATTTCGATCTCTCTCTCCGCTGCTCCGTCAGCCCCACCCTCGTCAAATCCTCCTCCGTCAACGTCAACGGCAGCTCCACCACCGGCAATACCGGCACCAACGGCGGAGGCAGCGGCGGCATCCTCGACGACGAGTTCGTCGTCCACGGCTGTATGCAACCTTCCAATTTCCTCCCTCGCATCCTCCCTTCCAAGAAGAATCGCAAGTCCAAATCCGACTTCGGCCTTTTCGTTGGCGGCTCCCTCCCCGAACTCATGGCCGAACCTACCAACGTCAGATCTATGTCCTTTGTCGGCACTCACGAGTATCTCGCTCCGGAGATCATCCAAGGCGAAGGACACGGCAGCGCCGTCGACTGGTGGACCTTCGGGATCTTCCTCTACGAGCTTCTTCACGGAACTACGCCTTTCAAAGGATCTGGAAACAGAGCTACTCTGTTCAACGTCGTCGAACAACCGCTCAGATTCCCCGATGCGCCGCAAGTCAGTCTAGCCGCTAGGGATCTCATCAGAGGACTCCTCGTTAAGGAGCCGCAAAAGAGAATCGCGTATCGGAGAGGAGCAACTGAGATTAAACAGCATCCCTTCTTCGATGGAGTGAATTGGGCGTTGGTTAGAAGCGCTATGCCGCCGCACGTCCCGGAGCCAGTCGATTTCTCGCAGTTCGCAAGAAAGAAGAGCAGCACCGGAGTGGTGGAAGACAAGAAGCCGATGGAAGTACCGGCGGCTACGGCCACAGCCACGGCGACCCCGGCGGCGGCGGAGAATTCTTCGCCTTCTACTGCTAGCGATCCCAATTATGTGGATTTTGAGTATTTCTAGGGCACAAAAGGGAAGAAGAAAACTTAATTGATTTAAATTTATAATCTTTTTCATCAGATGCATATTCTTTTTACTTAAATAGTCATATACTCTTTTTTTCTTTTTTTCTTTTTACTTTTATTCAGAGTTTAAGAGAGGTTTCTCTGTGCATGTTTCCCTCTAATCCATTCTTTGTGTAATTATTTTCTCAAATTATATATATATATATATATATATTAAAATGACACCATTTTGAAGAAATATTTGTTTCTATCGTTTTGTTGTTTATTTCTTCTTTAATGTGTACCAAATTACCAATAAGCCAATCTCACCATTTCAACTCGGTTGGGTTAATCGACTAATAGGACAACGGTCCTAAATCTTTAAGAAAGCTTTCTTCATTCAAATGGAGGACCATTACCACTCATTTGTGGTTAAAACCACTTTTTTTCGTAGTTCAAAGCATTACAAAGAAAACAATAATTCAAAATCTGAATTATTAGAATCATGTTTTAAAGTGATTATAAATACAGTGTAATTTTAATTATTTCAAAATCACTTGAAAATATATTCTTGCATGGAGAGGTTTTTTTTTTCTTTTAATATATTGGCTTTTAGTTGCTGATTTGGCTAAAGAAAAGAGAGGTATAAAAAGATAGAAGTTGCATAAACAAAAGGGGGAGAATCTACCTTAGTGGGTTTTTGGGAAATGAAAACAAAATTAGGGAAGAAGAAAAAAATGATTAAGGGTGTTCAACAAACTTGATGACTCGAAAAACGATAAATCAAACCCAACCTAACTCATATGATTCCTGTTAGATTAAATTAAAATCAGAATGGTATGGGTTTGAGTTCACCTAAAATTAATTTGGGTTGACCAAATGAATCACATTTCACCTAATGCAGCTACACTAATTGAATTTGTGTTAATTGATTAAAGTAAGTAAACTGGCAAGATTACACAAACTCACAAGCTAATAATGGTTTACATAAACATTGCCTCTTCAGCTTTAAATAATGAATCTTCTAATTTCAGAGCTAGGCTTTCATTAAGTGTTTATTAAGTAGTCTAGGTATAAAAAGATAGAAGTTGCATAAGGAGGGGGAGAGGGGGGAATCTACCTAGTGGGTTTTTTAGGAAAAGAAAAGAAAATTAGAGTGTGTTTGGTAGCGATAATTAGAGTAGTGATTTTTGGAAAAGAGATTTTGTAAAATTAATTTTTAAACAATTAAATTTATGTTTGATTTCAAATTTTTTAAAAGTGATTTTTAAATATATAAAAGCAATTTTGAATTATTATGGGTGTGTTTGGGAGTGATAGTTGGAGTGGTGATTCTAGTGATAGAGATTTTGGAACAATTTGATTTTATAAAATTGATTTTTAAACAATCAAACCTATGTTTTGTTCAAAACTTTTAAAGTGATTTTCAAATATATAAAAGTGATTTTGAATTTATCATGTTTGGTTCTAAAAGTAATTTTAAAATTATCAAATTACTGAAAAGGGTATTTTATATTTGGATTTTTGTTTTAAAAAATAATTATAAAAATATTTAATTTTATTAATTTATTTTTTTTATTTATTTTAATGTTAAATTATTGTATGCAAAATTGATATGTGGGGTAAGAAAAATACACATAATAAAAACAAAAGAAAATTCAAAACATATATCTCATCCAATCTAGAAATTTTTGTATCATTACAAAATACTTAAACTAGATATTATCTATTGAAATACAAACTGTATAACAAAAACATTAACGAGATATAAGAAGTCTTGCAATTTTCTCCCGCTCCATCAGAAAAGTAGAGAGACTAAAAAAAATCAACAAGGATCGAAGACAATGATTGAAATATCCCAAAAAATTTGTTCATATAGAGAGGAAAAGTCACAAAAGGAACAGAGTAAATAGTAACAAAAAACTAAGGAACGATACAGTGAAAAAGCAACAAAAACTGCTAAAAATTGAAGCTCATCCATGTGAAAAGAAAATTACAAAAAACAAAAACTTACTGAAATCAGCACTACCACGGATAGTTAATAGAACCAAGCGACGGACACGAAAGAGAGGATGTATCGGCTGAAAGAGAAGGAAGAAATGGATTAGGGCTAAATCCTATCCTTAAATATGAGGGGTAAATTTGGTGTTCTAAATTTTTTATCTGATTCCCTGATAATCACCCCCAACCAAATCACTAATAAACTGATACCTACAAAATCAATTTTTAGTAATTTCAAATTTTTGAAAAATCAATTTTATGTGAGTGGCAAACATCAACTTTTTAATAAACAAATGATTTTGACAAGGGAAAAAGTGATTTTGGTCATGCCAAAATCACTCCCAAACACACCCTATATCTTGTTCTAAAAGTGATTTTAAAATTACCAAATTACTAAAAAGAATATTTTATATTTGGGCATTTATAAAATAATTACAATAAATATCTAACTTTATTAATTTATTTTATCATTTGTGTTGTTAAATCATTATATGCATGACTGATATGTGAGGTAAGAAAAATATACATATTAAAAACAATAGAAAATTCAAAACATATATCTCATCCAATCTAGAAATATTTGTATCATTACAAAATACTTAAACTAGATATTATCTATTGAAACACAAACTGTATAACAAAAACATAACGAGGTATAAGAAGTCTTGCAATTTTCTCCCGCTCCTCTCTTCCATCTCCCCTCCATGACAATAAATTTTACTTTCTTCAATAACACTTGAATCATTTTGGGCACACTACTACAAAAACTGAGTTACTTGACGTGGCTACAATGTCAGGTAATAGTACACTTGACGTTTTTAAAAATGTCAAGTAAAATCATGTTACTTGATACCAAAAATAGGTCAAGTTTTATGTTTCTTGATATAATTTCGTGTCAAGAGAAATAATATACTTGATACGAGTGACTTATCAAGTTTATTTATTCTTGACACGGATTACGTAGCATGTGTTATGACTCTTGACATTTTTTATTTGTCAAATATATATTGTTATCTTGACATGAAATAATTGATAAGTTACTTAATTCTTCACATGCTTTTAATGTCATGTATGTCTATTTTTTTTTTAAAATTAAATATCCCAATTGATATTCTCATTTTTTGCTTGTATTCCGACAACACAATTTCATCAACTAAATAAACATTACACATATAAGATCTATCAACTCAGTATATCTACAAAGTTCCATATATTCAACTATCACCTTTCATACGAGCAATCCCAAAATTACAACAATATTTCTCTCACATGTACATGCACAAAATAAAATATCAACAATTGACTTTGTATACACAACTCAACTTTCAATAAACACAAAAGTTAACTAATTGACTATAGCAACACAATAAAGAAAGTGACAAATTGTTTAATAAGTAACCTATCAACAAAGTACATTACTTAATCTATACATAGAGCTTTGAAGTTTGAAGATCAAAAACTAGTTGTATACTTGGAGGGTCATATAGTCACTATTTCAGAACACCTGCAAAAAAAGATATGCTTGCTTAAGTATAAAATAGATAATTTAGAAATAAATTTTAATCAAACCTAAAAAAAAGATTGCATAAAGTATAAAGCCTATAGAACAACTCAAAAGAACCAAAATGCCAATAGATAATTTAATCAAGAAACTACAACTCAAGCATAATATCTTAAACATAGCATATAATCATCCAAAATCAATCAATCCCACAAAAATAATATCTCAACATTCATAAATATTTGACATTCTCAATCTAAAATTATGAAGTGCGCATCACTTGAGGGGAGATCTTCATCATCGGCATAAAGCTTTAACTCAAAGTCAATTGTAGAATGAGTTCTTATAAAATTATGAAGTGTCATTGATGCAACAACAATCTTCACTTGTTTTTCAAAAGGAAAACAATGCATATGACGTAACATTCACCATCTATTTTTCCAAACAACAAATGTCCTCTCAATTGTACACCTTAATGATGAATGTCTATGGTTAAATATTTCTTTCTTACCATTACATCGAAGAATGCTGGCAGAAATATTTTCTCTAACTTACAAAGTATGACTATGATATTTGCTTGTAATTGGTCCAAATTAGTTACATCGAAGAATGTGTGAAAGCTAGTGCCCTAGGCAAAAGAATGCAAGTTTAGGGTAACCTTGAGTGTTTTATTTCAAGCACCTTAGTTGATATATTACTTTCTTGAATGTTTTGATGCTTAATGATTAGTGCATGATACTAGAGTAGAAGGAAAACTAGAGAAGTCCAGTTAAGTCCAAAGTCGATTATTGAGTTTTGAATTGAATGTGACTTGCACGCACACACATGGGGATGAAAAGATTTGGCCTCAAAATTTCTTAACAATAGATGTGCGTGAATGTTTCTTTTTATGGATCTAACATGTTATTCTTACTATTGAGGCATGAATCGTGTGCATACTTAATGAGAATCTTCCTTACGATGTTATTCTACTTTTTCTCGGGACTAGCAAAATTCTAAGTTTGGGGTGGTGAAACGCACTAAAAATGTGCGTTATTTACTCTTGATTTACGATAGTTTTTAATGAATTTTTAAAAGATTTGATGATGTTTGCTAGTAATCTCAGGGTTCTGTTCGAGAATGAGATTCAATGTCAAATTGAGCTAAAAAGGACCAAAATATGCCCAAAAAGGTTAAAAGCGAGCAACAGATCAAAAGACAGGAAGAAAAAAGGAGAAAAATATGAAGTGCCTAAAACAAGGAAGTGCCATGGTGCCAAGGCGGCGCCGCCCTGACGTTTTTGTCCGAGAGCAAAGGAAATTAGACAAGTCAAGAGCGTTGCGACGCTTCCAATAGCGCCTCAGCGGCTGCGTGGCACTGCGACACTGCACGCAAAGGTAGCTTTTGATGATGGTCAGCGCCGCGACGCCAAGTTTCCTTAATTAAAAATTGAGTTTTTTTGGTAAGATCTTAGCCCCCAAGTTTGGGAATTCTATAAATTAGAAGGCCTTCAGCTAAATTAATCATCAAATTTCGGAGTATTTGAGACCTAGAGAGAGAGTTTAGAGAAAAATATGAAGATTACAAGATGCTGGAAGGTTCAAGGATCATTGGAAGGCAAAATCCATCCCGTAGACGAGCTTGAAAGCTTGATAACTTCTCTTCCCTTTCTTTATTCTTGGTTTATTTGTTGTACTTTGTTGAGTAAATTTTGTCTATGGAAGCCATGTTAGGCTAAAGTTTTCGTAGTTGTAGGGTAGATGAATTCTTAGGTTTATTTGCTAAACTGCATGCATGGTAAACAAGTTCAGATAATAAAACATAAATCATCAACTTTATTCTATATAGAAAATAAACAAATTAAAGCCAAAGAACATCCTCAATAACAAACTCCCACTAACAAACACCCATGTGAGAAACATGCTCATGAAAAACCTTAAGTGGTAAACCTTTAATCAATGGATCTGCCACCATAGAGTTTGTTCCTATGTGTTCTATCGAAACTTGACTAGTTTGAACTCTTTCTTCACAACTAGAAACTTTACGTCTGTTGGGTTTTATGCCCTAAAACTCGTAGATAGTAAATGTTGTATTTTGACCGTCATTAATAAATGGTTATTCATTATTATTCAATAAATGTTATTGATTATTTTATCTTGTTTTAATAACCCTAAAATCCAATAAACTAACATCCTATGCTGTTTTATGAGTCTTGAACAATATGTAGAGACATATAGAGATCAATGTTAAGTTACAGCCTAAAGGGTCTATAGTATAAGGATAGGGCTGGGTACCTTATCCTGGTAACACTATGGATACGGCCCGCTTTGTATTTGATACAAACGCAATGATCCAACGCGTTCATGTAGGAGACATGCGAGTGGGGGTATCCTATGCAATGAGTTTGCATAAGATTGGACCACGAAATAGTAACCACTAGATATAACTCCGTTGACTGGTTAGGTTTCTATTTCAATAGGTTGACCTAGGCAACTTAGTCTTAATCTTGAGTATATTATGAACTCCTGTTCACGAGAGATTGTCCTTTGATTTGTATGAGTGAGAGTGGCCCGTTTGCCGACTCGATATGCCTACCATTTTGGGGACAAGACTGAGTGAGGAGCTGGGAACATAATTATACAAGATGGATTTCACTCCTTCCCGACTTTAGGGTAAGTAGATAAGTGTTCCCTTAAGTGGTGTCTCCGGGACTTGAACAAAGGGTCGTACCCTCTCACTGGCCCGAGAGGGGTTTCTGTTTGATGGTTGGACCATAAACAGGTTGTTCATTAGAGGAGCACTGGTACTTAAGGACTTAGAAGTAACTTAGGGGTATAACGGTAATTTGACCCAGGTGGTGTTACGAACACTTGTGAAGGACTAACTTGCTGTTTTTGGTCTATATCCGTGGACATAGAAATATATCTACAGTGAGAAGAGTGCAGCTGTGGGTCTTTAGTGGAGTGTACCCACAGTTAACGAATATTGATTAATGTGGTTAATGAGTTTAGCCCGTTAATCTCATATCGTTGGAGCTTCTGATCTGTAGGTCCATTAGGTCCCCTTCTTAGCTCGTAAAGAATATTGAGGAAATTTATTCTTGGATGAAATTTGAAAGTTCAAATTTACTAAGGGAAAAGTATAATGTATAATGATATATTATAATATAAAGTTTATTTTACAAATTAAACTTTATAGTATAAAAATAATTTTGGATATGATTCAAAGTTAATTTGTAAGAGAATTAAATATTTGAAATTGTTCAAATATTATTTTAATATGAATTAGATTTATATTAAAATTATAGGTTAAAATTAATGCGCATTAGATGTACATTAAAACTATAGGTTATGAGAGAAATGTATTTGAATTTGATTCAAATGCAAGTTAAAATTAAATATTTGATATTTAATTTGGTAATTAATTAATTGGAGAATTAATTAGTTATTTAATTTAATCTAATTTAATTAAATTTGATTTAATTAAATTAATTGAATTAAAACTATAGGTTATGTGAGAGATGTTCATTTAAATATGATTTAAAATTATTAATTAATTAATTATTATTATTATTATTAATTTAATTAATTAATATAATTAATATTAAATAAGAGTCAATATTGTTGTAACTCCCACATAGGGGAGTTACTTAATACGTGGGATAACACCCACGTTTCCCATTTTCTCTCGCTTCCTTATATAGCTCCTAACAGAAAAAAAATGGGAATGGTTCATTCTCTCTAAAAATTTCTTTCAGAATTCTCTGTGTAGTTTTTTTTCCCTTGGCCAAAAAGGTTCCCACAAACCTTTCCTCAAGATTCAGAGAAAAAGGAAGGTCTCCAAGTGGTGGTGACACAACGCGTAAGTTTTTTTTCTTCTCTAATAATTTATTTTTTTTATTCAACATGCTTAACCTAGATTATTTTAGACTTTTTTTACCAATATAGAAGTTTTTCAAAATTTTAAAATTAATTTTGAGATAGGGTTCTGATATGTTTCCGCTGCGCTTGGGTTTTAATCCCAGCAACGTCTACATGCTTTGACTTCGTATTACTTCTATTATTGTTGGAATACATCACTGCCAACTTATTGTCAGAAAATAATTTTAGTGGTCTTTCTATGCCAACCACTATATGCAGCCCAGTGACAAAATTCTGCAACCATATTCCATGATTGGATGCCTCATAACATGTTATAACTCTGCAGCCATGGTAGAAGAAGCCACAAGTGTTTGTTTAACACTTTTCCAGGATACATCTTCTCTAGCCCTCATGAAGATATAGTCTGAAGTGGATCGCAAAGTGTCTTGACATCCAGCATAATCGAAATCAGAATACCCAATAATCTCTAAAACTTCTAATCTC
This sequence comes from Lagenaria siceraria, assembly GCA_002890555.2. Classification (NCBI taxonomy): domain Eukaryota; kingdom Viridiplantae; phylum Streptophyta; class Magnoliopsida; order Cucurbitales; family Cucurbitaceae; genus Lagenaria; species Lagenaria siceraria. The sequence continues at coordinate 24,668,702 of CM016485.1, read as the reverse complement.
CAATAAGTGAGCATATAATCTTTTGTTCTCTGCAAATACCTCATAACTCGTTTTCCTGCTTTCCAATGATCCATCCTTGGGTTGCTCAAATATCTGCCTAATACTCCAACTATGAACGCAATATCTAGACGCATGGACGCATACATACTTGAGCATACATTAGACTTCCAACAATCGATGCGTAGGGAACCTTCTACATCTCCTTAGTCTTGAGTATGGTCTTGGGGCATTGACCTAAGTAAAATCTATCACCTTTAGTGATAGGGGTATCTCCTGGTGCACAATCTTTCGTGTCAAATCTACTCAAAATCTTTTCAATGTAGTTCTTTTGTGACAATCTCAAAATACCTTAAGAACGATCTTGCAGTATTTCAATTCCTAATACAAAAGATGCATCACCAAGATCCTTCATCTAAAAATTCTTTTTGAGAAACTTCTTAGTGTCATGCAATAAGCCTACATCATTACTTGCTATGAGTATGTCATCGACATATAACACCAGAAAGATTGATTTACTCCCACTGAACTTGGGATATACACAATCTTCCACTATATTCACTGTAGACATCGCATTTGGTCCGACTTGTTTTAATTTGTTTAAGTTTATTCTTTTTTTATTAATCGAATTTTGAAATTTAATGAAAATTGAGATTTTAATTGAGTTTTAAAAAGTATATAAAAGGGAATAAAAATAAATATTTTTCAAAAAAGGTTTTGTTAATAAAGTTAATTGTTTTTTTAAAAAAAGGAGTATAAAAAAAAGAATAAATATTTCTTTAAAAAATGCTTTACTAATTTAATTATCATTATCATTATTATTATTATTATTATTATTTTAATGAAATTTAAAAAATAATTTGTTTTAAAATAATTAAATATAAATCCATTTTTAAAACCCAAAATTTAATCATTCAACGTATTTCTCCCCCTTTTCCTCAACCTTTCCAACGTTAATATCTAAATTTAAATCTAGTGATAGCTTATAAATGCAGTGATGAGGTGAAAGCAAGAGAGAAAAAAAAGAAGGAAAAAAATGATTGAAGGGAAGAAGGAGAGGAGAGAAAAAAAGAGGTGAGAAGAGGAATTTGAAGAAGGGATGAAAGGATGGAAGAAAGATTGGGAGAGGAGATTGAAATAGAAGAGAAAAAGGAAGGGAAGAAAATATTGAAAAAGGATGGAAGAAGGAAAAGAAAAAAGGAATTTAAAGGATGAAAAAATTTGAGGGAAGAAAAGAGGGAAAAAGTGAGAAGAAAAGAGTGAAAGTGAAAGAGAAGAGAATGGAGAAGGTTTGAAGAGGGGAAGAAATCGGTGAGGAAGAAGAAGAACGAGGAGAGAAGAACACTTAATAAAGGTGTGGGCCCCATGCCATTTTATTTGTTTTATTTATTTAATAATATAGTGGGCCCCACATATTTTTATATTATTTATTAATATTATTTTATTTAACAAAAATAGTGGGCCCCACGTACTTTTATATTATTATTTGTTTTCTCCCACTTTTAATTCCACCCTATTTGTTTTATTTATTATATATATATATATATATATATATATATATATATATTTAACATTATTTTCTCTCTTCACTTTATTTCAACAAATTTCTCTCTTCTCTCTATTTCAACAAATTTCTACTTTTACAAAATATCCATGATTTATTTGTTTATTTTTAAAGATGTTTTCAAAAGAATTTCAATCTATTCCATTTTGTTGGATTCTTATATATATATATATATATATATATATATATATATATATTATCGTACTAACCATTGGATTCCTCGATGCATTATATAATTCTAAGTTGTGGATCTTATTTATTTATTTATTTTAAACATGAGATTTCCATGATTTTGTAGTCTTAATAAATTGAAATTTAAAATTTATTTAAAGTATTTAATCAAATCTTTTTATTATTCTTAAATAAATATGCTCTAGTTTTTTTAAAATGTTGAAATTTCTTAATAGCATTTCAAATTTCTTGAATTTCAAACTTTGAATACAATTTACTTTCTACATCCACATTTGCATTCGTAAAATAAATTTTAATTTTACTAGCTAATAAAGTTTTCAAGTATTCCCTATGTTTGATTTAATTTAGAAAATTTCTCCAAATTTCTTATTCTTTTATGCATTGAATATTCAAACAAAATTCAAGTTAACAGTGTAATGTTCAAGATAAAGTCTAGCTTAATGTGAATTTCAAATTTCAAATGAATTTCAAACATTTTTAGATTTTTCATAAATCCCATGATGGAGTCAAATTATTCTCTAGAGGGAAATATTTCATAAAAAATCCAAATATAAATTGGCAATCATTGTCACTCACAAAATACAATTATACTTTATTCTTAAACCTATAATGAAATTTGGTGAGAGATTTCCTTTATTTAAACTATATCAAATTTTTATAAAATAATTAGCTAAGATAATAATTCTGTCTAGACTGAGGTACTTAAGTTGACCGTAAAGGAACACCTCTATCTGAGAATTATTTGGTTAATTTTTATGAGGTTTCATTTTATTAATTTTTATTACAATTTTGGAGAGCAAAATAAAATGTTTTCAAACGGGTGTTGTACGGTGCTAATACCTTCCTTACACTCAACGACCCCCGAACCAATCTTTGGAAAAGTAGACATTTTTATTTTTATTCATTTTAAAATGGGTGACCAATCACACCCCAAAATGGTTGGTGGCGACTCCAAATCTTTCACCTCGAAAGAGACCCTTAGGGAAGGACGTCGGTCGCTCCGCGTCGCGATGACGTTGCGACATTCACCTCAAAACGAAAGGAGGTAATTACTTCATATAATTTGTGATACCATTGACGAGAGGCTTGCTTGAGACCATAGATGAATTTCTTCAATTTGCACACCATAGACTTTGAATTACCAGATACAAAGTTTTCTGATTGCACCTTATAAATCGTCTCATCAATGTTTCCATTGAGAAACACAACTTTTACATCCATCTGATGTAGCTCTAAATCAAAGTGAGCTACAAGTGCCATGGTTACCCTAAAAGAGTTTTTGGATATAACTGGAGGGAAAGTCTCTTTGTAATAAATGTCTTCCTTTTAAGTAAAACCCTTTGCAACAAGACGAGCCTTATATCTTTCGATTTTTTTCTTGCGAATCCCTTTTGGTTTTAAATATCCATTTACAACTAATGGGTTTCACTCCTGATGTAATTCGACAAGTTCCTAAACATCATTGTCTTTCATCAATTTTATTTCCTCTTCCATAGCATTTATCAACTATTGAGAGTTAGAACTTTGTAGAGCTTGTTGGAAGTTGATTGGATCATCTTCCATTATGCCTATATCATCTTGATGTTCTTGAACAAACACAATATAATCATTTTAAATTACACTTCTTCTCTCTCTAGTAGGTCTCCTTAGTGGCACTTCTTGAAATTGTTGAGTTTGAACTTCAGGTTCAACAACGGGGACTTCAATGTTATCTTGTTCTATAATTGGTTCAATAGTAACGTCAATAATTTGATTCTGAACATCATCTATAACCACATTAGGAAAAGAAACTAATTCCTTTTTAAAGACAACTTTCCTTATATTATCTTTCCCTGCAAACTCAACATCCTCAAGAAAAATTTGACATTTTCCGTCTCAAACAATGATCTAGAAGTGGGATCATAAAACTTAAACCCCGAGAGCACTCAGAATACCCAACAAAATAGTAGCTAATAGTTCTTGAGTCCAATTTTCTTTTGGTAGGCCTTATAGGCCCAGCCTTAGCTGGACAACCCCAGATGTGAAGATGTCTAATACTAGGCTTCTTTCTTGTCCACAACTCATAAGGGGTTTTAGCTATGTTGGGTTTTATGTCTTAAAACTCATAGTTTATTAAACATTAACATGTATTCTATTTATCAATAAAGTTGTTATCGAGGTTATTCAGTAAACATGTTATTGAATAAAGTGAATTGTTGTTAATATAACTCTAAATCCAATAAACTAAGAACCCATGGCTTTAGTATGAAAACTTGAACTATATGTAATGACATAAAAATTGATCAAGTTCGAGTAAATAGCCAAAACGGTATATAGTATAGGGATAAGGTTGGGTACCTTATTTTGGGGACACTATTGAATGCGACCCACTTTGTATTTGATACAAATGATGTAATCCTAAATCATTCATATGGAGACATGTGAGTGGGGACATTCTGTTCAATGAGTTTGCATAAGATCAGACCACAAAATAGTCACTATTACTTTATAACGCCGTTTACAGTTAAATACTGATTATTTCAACTAGATGACCTAGGTAACTTGATCTCAATCCTGAGCTAACTATGAACTTCTGTTTATTCGAGATTATCCTTAGATCTGCATGGGTAAGAGTGGCCCGGGTGCGCCGACTCAATAAGCCTCCCATTTCAGGGGCAAGACCGAGTAAATAGCTGGAGACATAGTCTTGCAAGACGAAATTCACTCCTACCCGACTTAGGGTTAGTAGATAGGTTGTTCCCTTAATTATTAATTTCGGGTCTTGAACAAGGGGTCCCACCCCTCTCATAGACCTGAGAGGGATTCAGTTTAGTGATAGGATCACAAACCAATTTGACAGGTTTCTGGGTAATTTTCATGTGATGCGCCCACAGCAGCAAGTGATGTACCAGCATTGTCGAGCCCTAATTTTCCAGATCCGATTCTGCTCGAATCAGCTGCGATTTTCTTGGCTAAAAATTCTCGATTCTGCTTGGTAAATCCTCAGAACGCAAATCTCGACCCTCCTTAACCGATTTTGGGTCTATAAAAGGCGAAGAAACCTTACGTCTTAGAGAGAACTCACCGCCGCCGCAACCATTACTTCTATTCTCCATCTCACTGTCAATTTTCCAGCACATTGGAATTCTCTTTGAAGTTCAAGCCAGTAGTCTTAAGAACGAAAGTTCCTCTGAGGCGTAGCGGCTCTAGGATTACTCTTCCACAGAAATGTGCGTTGAGGCAAGATTCTTTCTTGAAAAAGAAGGAATCGTCCTAGGGAAAAGCTTGTACTTGAGGATTCTCTCAAGGTTACTTGAGTTGTCTTTATTTTTCCAGCTTTATTATTTTTGTGTTATTTTTCATCTTACATTCTACCAATCAAACGTTATATTGTAGCTATGGTTTATGATTTAATAAGAATGATTATTTTATCAAAAGTCATGAGCTAAATATTTTTAGGGGTTTGACAATGTGAAAGCCTTCGGGTTGTTATGACTTAGGTTATGTAATGCTCACACCACTTTGTGTAATCACATTCTCTTTGTTGATTTTAAAAGATAAAATCGGTAAGTTAAACTGGCCATTTTATTTAACGATCTAGCGGAGCTTTAATCTTGAGAAGGTTAGGGTGTAAGCGGATTTCACAAAGGGATATGGGGCTAAGAGTCTAGACATAGGATGGTCACGTTACCTTAGAAATAAGGGACACCATAGGATAAAGGAATTGAACTTGATTTAATCTAAGATCCAGCTAACCATGCAAACATTAGGCATTAGCTGCTTAGAACTCCTAAATGAACTTGACACATGACCGAATAGGTGTAGTTTCCTGTCCATGTGTAAATCATTGTTTAGTGTGATGTGGTCACATCACTTAAGGCATAACACCCGAATGGTCATAGCATTGTTACCCCTGTTTGATTCCCATGTTAGTAGTTTTTACGTTTCCTTTCACCAAAATTCTAAAACTTTCTCTTTGGTTACCTCGGTTACATCGGTCTACAGTCATAAGAATTTTAACTCAATCTAGTCCTGTGGGATTCGACACTTGGAATACTCCAAGTTATTACTTCATCGATCGTGTATGCTTGCACATAGACCTTACTTATTCTATATTTTATATTATTTTTATCATTCATATACGCTCGGTCGGCCAAGTTTTTGGCGCCGTTGCCGGGGACTATCGTAGTTTATTTTGTTATTGACTGTAATCGCGCTGACTCTATTTTATGAAAAATCTAACTCATTATTCTTGTAGTGTTTACGGTGAATGAGTAGTGCATGAGAAGAAAGTCCTGCCTTTTTTAACCAGATCCTGAAATAGAAAGGACCTTTCGCAGAAGAAGAAACGAACAAAGGCGAAAGCGTCGAGAGGAGAAAGAGTTGGGCACACAAGTAAATCTTGAGGAAGCCGCATTCGTGCAGCCAGTTCCAATGGATCCGCTTGGAGGCGATCCTCCTATACCTCCTCGAAACAATGTTCAACAAAATGGAGATCAACAACCATAGCAACAACCTGTTGTAGACCCACGAAACTCCATCTTCATAGCATATGATAGAGATAGAGCGATCAGAGACTATGCTGCACCCGCATTCCAAACTTTGGACACTGGCATCCTGGACCCACCAATTGATGCACCCACATTTGAAATGAAACCGTAAATGTTTCAAATATTGAACTCATTTGGTAAATTTGCGGGACTGCCTAATGAAGACCCTCACAAACATCTTAAACTTTTCATGAGAATTTGTCGTTCTTTTAAAGTTAATGGTATTTCTGAAGAGGCATTACGACTTAAGTTATTTCCCTACTCTTTGCAGGGAGACGCAGAACCATGGTTTGATTCATTGTAGCCTAATTCCATTACCACATGGGATAACCTTGTGGACAAATTTCTAGAAAAATACTTTCTGCCCGACAAGAATGCTAAATACAGAGGTGATATTATTGCTTTAAGACAGACACCATCAGAATCGATGGATGGAGCTTGGCTTAGATTCCAGCGGTTGGTACAAAAATGCCCACATCACGGACTCCTAGCATGTATTGTGATGGAACAGTTCTACAATGGATTAAATCAAGCATCGAAAACTATGGTGAATGCGTCCGCAGGAGGGTCATGACTTAAGAAATCCGCAAATGAAGCACCGAAGATCATGGATACCATTGCCAACAACAATCAGAATTGGGGAGATACAGAGTACACTCCCAACACAAAGACGATAGTGGAGATACAAGAAGTTGATACACTCGCATTTATGAATCAGCAACTTATAGCCATAGGAAATATGTTACATAATCTGGTGTTACAACCACAGAAAGTGGCAGCTGTTCAAACAGATCCTCATCCCCAAACTTGTGAATTATGTACTGCTAATCATTTAGCCAGTGAATGTTTATATAACCCCTAGTCGGTGTGTTATGTAGGTTACCAAAAGGCGCAAGACCATTGGGACCCCTATTCTAATACATACAATCTGGGGTGGAGATCACATCCAAACTTCGCTTGGACAAAATCAAGTACCAGTACCAGCACATCACATCAGAACACAAGGACAGCACCACCAGGATTTCCAACAGCACCATGTCAGTTGCCACGAGCATAACCATTAGTACCTCCTCCAGAGAAAAACCCCATGATGGCTGATCTGTTGAAAGATTACATGGCTAGAAACGATGCAGCTTTGCGCAACCTAAAGATGCAGGTTGGGCAATTGGCAAAGGAAATCCAGAATAGACCCCAAGGAGCCTTGCCCAGCAACACTGAAGCTCCCAAACAGAATGAAAAGGAGCAGTGCAAGACAGTCACATTGCGAAGTGGATTAGAGTATGAGGGACCAAAAATGCCCAATGTACAAGAGTGAAGTCCAGAAAAAGGGTCAACAAGCAACAACAATACAAAAGACACCACATCAACTGCTATGGAGAAGAGAAAAGTTGTGGAAGAAGAAAAGAAGCAAGATGATGCTGAACCAATAATAACTGCAAAAGAAAAGGATACAGTCCCAGTATATCGACCGCCAATACCGTTTTCCCAAAGACTCAAGAAAGTGAATCAAGATACACTATTCAAGAAGTTCCTCGATATCTTGAAGCAGCTACACATAAACATTCCTTTAGTGGAAGCACTAGAGGAAATGCCCAACTATGTGAAGTTCTTGAAAGGCATCCTTTCGAAGAAGAGAAATCTGCCAGAATATGAAACAGTTGCACTAACTGAATGCTGCAGGTCATTTGTTAGTAGCAAAATCCCGTCGCAGCTGAAAGACCCAAGAAGTTTCACAATCCCGTGTTCTATTGGAGGGCAGAGCTTGGGCAGAGCATTGTGTGATCTAAGAGCTAGCATCAACTTGATGCCATATTCGGTATTCACTCAACTAGGAATTGGGGAAGTGAAGCCAACCACTGTTACACTACAGTTGGCTGGCAGGTCGACAACAAAACCTGTGGGAAAGATTGAAGATGTACTCGTCAAAGTGGACAAGTTCGTGTTCCCTGCAGACTTTATCATCCTGGATTGCGAAGCTGACAGAGAAGTTCCCATATTCTGAGAAGATTATTCTTGGCAACAGGAAGAACTTTAATTGATGTACAGAAGGGAGAACTGACAATAAGAGTCAATGACCAAAAGATTACGTTTAATGTTTTAAATGCTTTGAAATTTCCTGGAGACATGGACGAATGTTCGTTCATAGAGGACATTAATGTTTTAGTTTCTAATGAGCAGGATATAACACTTGGAGATAGGGAAGTAGAAGGGCATGATGAAATTGAAGAAACAATAGAACATGTGGCCACAATAGGAGTAATGGCCAACATCGAGGTGAACGTAAAGTGTCAAAGCCATGACAACCATCTGTCATAGAGCTTCCTGAGTTGGAATTGAAGCCATTACCCCTACATTTGAAGTATGCATACCTAGGCCCGCACAACACGTTGCCAATCATTATTGCTGCGAAGCTGGCAGAGCAGGACGAGCAATCACTATTGCAGATTCTAGGAAAGCATAAGCAGACAATAGGATGGACGATCGCAGACATCAGAGGAATCAACCCTGCATTTTGCATGCATCCAATCAACCTCGAAGAAGGATAAAAGAATTCTATAGAAACTCAGAGGAGATTAAATCCAAATATGAAGGAAGTTGTTCGAAAGGAGATCATCAAATGGTTGGATGCTGGTGTAATATACCCAATTTCAGATAGCTCATGGGTAAGTCCAGTTCAATGTGTGCCCAAGAAAGGAGGCATGACGGTGGTCACAAATGAGAAGAATGAATTAATTCCTACATGAACAGTGACTGGATGGCGAGTATTCATGGACTACAAGAAGCTGAACAAAGCCACCAAGAAGGATAATTTCTCGTTACCTTTCATCGACCAGATGTTAGACAGATTAGCAGGGAAGGAGTATTATTGCTTCCTTGATGGATACTCAGGGTATAATCAGATCAATATTGTCCCAGAGGACCAGAATAAAACTATAGTTACATGTCCTTATGGTACGTTCGCTTTTCAAAGGATGCCATTTAGTTTATGCAATGCTCCTGCCACATTCCAAAGATGCATGATGGCGATATTCTCATAATTCATAGAATGAACAGTTGAAGTCTTCATGGATGACTTTTCCGTACATGGAGAATCATTTCAAATTTGTTTGAAAAATTTGGAACAGGTGTTGGAGCGATGTGAAGAGACCAATCTGGTGTTGAATTGGGAGAAATGTCACTTTATGGTGACAGAAGGAATCGTGCTAGGGCATAAGATATTAAAGCACGGGCTTGAAGTAGACAAAGCAAAGTTGAGCTTATTTCAAAGCTTCCTACGCCCACATCAGTCAAAGATGTGAGGAGTTTTCTAGGTCATGCAGTATTTTATCGAAGATTCATCAAGGACTTTTCAAAAGTTCCTAGACCTCTATGCAGACTGCTGGAAGTGGATAGATCATTTGCATTTGATCAAAACTGTGAAGACGTATTCAACAAGTTGAAAGAAGCGCTCACAACAACTCCTATGATGGCAAAACCTGACTGGAGATTACCGTTCGAATTGATGTGTGACGCTAGTGATTTCGCAATGGGAGCAGTGCTGGCACAGAAGAAGAACAAAGTGATTCATCCTATATACTACGCCAGCAGCATAATGAACGAAGCACAGGAAAATTATACGACCACAGAAAAGGAGTTGCTTGCGGTCGTAGTTGGATTTGACAAGTTCAGATCTTATCTATTGGGTACCAAAGTCATCGTTCATAATGACCATTCAGCATTAAAATATTTGCTTACAAAGAAAGATGCAAAGCCAAGATTGATTAGATGGATTCTCCTCCTACAAGAATTTGATTTAGAGATTGTGGATAGGAAGGGTACAAAGAATCAAGTAGCCGACCACTTATCAAGACTGAAAATGAGGGATGAAGAGTTAGAAGAAATTAGAGATACCTTCATTGATTAACAATTATTGGTAATTGATAATATTCCTTGGTATGCCGATTTCGCTAACTATCTTGCTGCAGGCATTGTTCCACCAGAAGCGACAAGTCAGAGATTGAAGAAATTCTTCCACGACCTTAAATTCTATTACTGGGATGATCCATATCTATTTAAGCTTGGATCAGACCAAATCTGGAAAAGATGCATTGCAGAGGAAGAAGTACAACCTATTCTTGAAGCATGTCATGCAGCCCCATATGGAGGACACTTTGCAGGAGCTAAGACTGCAGCCAAAGTGTTGCAGAGTGGATACTTCTGGCCAACACTATTTAGGGATGGCCACAAGTTTGCCCAAAAATGCGACAAATGTTAGAGAACAGGTAACTTAACAGCTTGCAGCGAAATGCCAATGAACTACATCCTCGAAGTCGAAATTTTTGATGTTTGGGGGATTGACTTCATGGGTCCATTTCCTCCATCATTCGGAAATTCCTACATTCTTTTGGCAGTGGACTACGTTTTGAAGTGGGTTGAAGCAGTGACAACTAAATCTAGACATGATTTTAGCAAAGGACAAGAGAATGCTTCAGTTAAATGAGTTGGAGGAGATGAGGTACCAAGCCTATGAGAATGCAAAGTTGAGCAAGGAAAAGATAAAAAAAAATACCATGATCAGAAGATTAGGCCATCTAAATTTGAAAAAGGACAGCAAGTTCTATTGTTTAATTCTATACTCAGACTATTTCCAAGGAAGCTAAAGTCGAGATGGTCAGGACCCTTTATTATTCGAAAAGTTTACCCACATGGAGCACTGGATTTACAGGATAAGAGTAATAACATCTTCAAGGTAAATGGACAAAGAGTGAAAAGTTATTGGGGAGAAGCAGTAAATAAGGAAAAGACTTCAATTTCCCTTATCGAAGTAGAGTAAGTTGACACCCTCCTGTACAAGTACGTTATTTTCTTTTATTTATTTAGTATTTTTTATTCAGCTTATTATTTAAAGAAAAAAAATTTGACCTACGATTAAATTCTGTCTAGGTTGGTTTTGTCAAAGGAAGAGGTATTTAAGTTGACCATAGGGAACACCTCGACCTGGAAACCTACGTGGAAATTTAATCATATGAACTATTTAATTTTCTACTCAAGTGTGCAAATGTTAGTTTTAATTAAAAGAAAAGGTTGCAGAAATTGCGCCCGCATTCGCATAATGTTGCGAGTACATCTGAGGATATGTTCAGAAGATTCTATAAGATGATGACGTCATTTAAAGAAATCAGTGGGCCAAAGTTCCCTATAAATAGGATGACCCGAAGCCATTTACTCCACGTTTAAACTTTTGAACTACCCGTTTTGCGCGTGTTCGCTCTGCTATCACCGAAGAACACTCAATCGTGCAAAAACGCCCTCTCAGTTTCTTCTCGCAAAACCATTCGGTATTCCATCAGAAAATGAAAGCCAACCCTTGTTCTTCGTCGGTCGGACATTCTTCTTCAAGGAAGTAGACCTACATCCGACCAAAGGCCCGACAGCTCTTCGAGGACGAAATGCCCGCTGCAGAAACAACACCGAGAACGACAGAGACAATGCCGCCGCCGACAGTCCCACCAACGACTAAAGATCGGGAAGCTAGTAGCAATCGAAGCCGAGTGCGATCTTCTGAGCGCTCCCAGCAGTCAACGGACAAATCGGGCGCTTCGGCCGCTATGCATGGGCCTCAAGGACCTCGAGTTCGCTCGGAGGCATGGTAGAAGGACATTAGAGAAATGGGGGCCTGTCGAAGGAGAGCGTTGCCTGAAGTTGAATGGGACGAGACGCAATCGAAAGCTTCGGAGCCGTCCACCTCAGGTACGAGTTCTCAACCCTCAAGGGTTTCTGATGGAACTGATTAAGTAGACGCTGGTCACTTCGTATCTGGAATAAGGTGGAGGAAAGTCCTTAGACGTGTTGCCCGGATAGTGAGGGAATGGAGGCAGCAATACTGGGAGGAGAAACGCTATGAGGAAGTAGAAAGGACATTGGAGCAAGCGTTAGCAGAAGACCATGAAAAACTGCAAAGGAAGGAGGAAGAAAAGAAAAGAACAGAGGAAGAAGAAGAAAGAAGGTTACAGACTAAAGAGAGTCTGAGTGTTGACGAAGGTCAACACAATGTTGATGCGGAGGCATCGGTTCTGCCGCGACAAGGGGCAGAAACTGAAGAGGCAGAAATGCAGCAGGGGCATCTGAAGGCCCCCGTTTTGATGACTCCGTGGGTCTTGATGGAGAAACAGGGCCAATAGAAGAGGATGGCTGGGAGGAGGTTGAAGAAGTCACAGCCGGTGTGAAGGCTGAACGAACAACTTCCACAAGAGCCACACGCTCTGGCAGCAAAAGAAAGGGTGTGGCAAAGGACCAATCTGTCAACAGGCACAGGAAGAAGTTCGCTGCCAGAATTATACTCTCATCTTCAAGTGATGAGAGTGAGGAGGAGGATAAGAAAATAGCTGTGATGCGAAGGAGGGAAATTTTTGAAGAAAATGGATTCGCGAAGAAGGAGAAAGAGTTCCCGCACTACATCACACAAACAATCTTCTACTACAAGTGGAAGAAGTTGTGTGAGCACCCATCACCCACCAACATTACTCTGGTGCGAGAGTTCTACGCGGGGATGAAGGCAAAGACGGACATCTCCAAAGTGCGAGGGGTGGAGGTAAGTTTCTCCGCCAGTGCAATCAACGAAATATATGGGGTGCATGATGATCATGAAGAGGAAAGCTTCATGAGAATGTACAACCCATCAGAAGCACAAGTGCAGAATGCCTTGAGCACAGTTGGACTGCCAGATGTTGAATGAGCGATGTCTTCAACACGATGCAGGACGCTTAAGCCAGGCGATATCAAGGAACATCTGGCAGCTTGGCTTTACTTCCTAAAGCACCGCATCATGCCCACCACCCATGACAACACCATTTCGCTAGAGAGGGTAATGTTGCTTTATAGCATCAGGAAACACTTGTCTATCAATATAGGAGGCATCATCAACCAAGAGATGATAGAATGTGGGTCTCGAACTAGGGGATGACTGTTCTTCCCTTCCCTCATTGGGAAATTGTGTGCCAAGGCTGGGATTGAAGTCGACGCTGCTGAGGAGCGCTGTAAGCTAAAACCTGCAGTGGAGATGAGTTTAGTGAGAAGACTACAGGGCAACATAGTAGCCCGCAAAGGCAAATCCACCAAGACTTACTCTACAGCCTCCCGATCAGTTGAGACGGCCACACCATCTGGGAGTTCAGCGAAAGAGCCAATTGACATCCCATCGCATTCCCCATCAGATTTGAATCGCCAAAATCCCCCTCCTCCTGATCAGCATTCTACCAGTACAACACCTCCTCCTGCAGCACCTTCAGCCTCTACTCTTACTCCTCCTACAGCAGATGATGTACCTCATGGCCTCTCACATCAGCAATCAAGCGCCAGCCTGCCGTCAATTCTACCACGACCGCTATGGGCTATATGACTGAACAATTGGAGCAGTTTATGCAGCAGTCCCGTGCTTTCTGGAAATACACTAAGGAAAGGGACCTGGCATTAACTAAATTCTTCAGTGCTGATGGGCCTCGCCGTTCTCTTGACCTCACTGGCTTCTCGAACCAAATTCTTCAAGACCCGATGGACGAAGAGCAGGACCAAGAAGTTGATGATGATACCCCTTCTCAGTAGGGGAGTATCATGTTCCTTCTCCTGTCTCTTTACCTTAAAAAATATATCTTAACTCAGACACCCTTTTATTTTTCTTTACTGCTTTAGTTTGGTTGTTCTATTTTCAGCATTTTAGTTTTATTTTATTTTTCTTGTTTTTTAACTGCTGGATTATAAACTCCTGTGATGGCTGGATTTTTGATATAGCTGCTGTACATAATGTTTAGTTTGTGGTGCAGTATTACTCTTGATGATGATCACTAGGGAGCATTTCTTTTTAGAATATCTTGCAGTCAACCCCTTAGGAATGCGAAACCAAGAGTTTTATTTTTGGCTAATTGTGCAAAACCTCTATAGGTTAGTCTCCTGCATGACCTCTAGTATAGTACACTAGGAGAGCTTAGCATTACGTGTCACATCCAAGCCAAAAACTCACCACCCTGTTTCTCCCCTGTTTGTCGTTTCCCTCTTTCGAACAACGAGGACATTGTAAATTCTAAGTTTGAGGGGAAAAGTATATGTTGATGCAGTATAGTGTGATACTTACATTGTCTATATATGATGTGCTGGGCCTATTTTATATAAAAAAAATCAAAAAAATAGAAAAAAATATAGCTAGGATGACACTCCTACTTTCCGAATTAGCCAAAGTAGCCAGGAGCGAGCATGACACCCGTGTTTTCTTTTGTAGCAAAACGGTTGGTAAGGGAAGTGAGTGAAGCCTAGAATGTGAGCCTTGCTCATAGCCAGATGATTCGCATGACACCCGTGTGGGCAAGCTGGAACGAAGGTAAGGATGACATGAGGGTTTATCCTAGGCTATATATATATATATATATATAGCATGAGGAAAGGCCTAGCAAAGCTATAATTTTGGGGGCGTGGAAATTTTGTACTTTATAAAGAAATTGGTGATTGGTAGGTTTTTGATACGTTTTGGGTTGACTTGGCTCGATGACTAGAACTAGATTAGTTGGGCATGTTGGGAAGATGGTTAAAAGAAGTTGAGCCGTTAGCAATATGTAACTCTTGTGAGGATCCTAGGGAAGTTTGTAATTATGCAAGGTATTTTGATTAGGAAAGCCCTTCTGAAAGTTGTATTCCCTGCATTCATCATTCTGAATATGCATGTTTGAATTGTGGTGATATGATCTATGGTTATTTTTCTTGAGGACAAGAAAAGATTCAAGTTTGGGGGTGTGATTCATGCTATGAAATGCATGAAATTAAGCCTTTATTTTAGTATTTTAATGTGAAATGACTTCTTGTATGACTTTTATCCCAAATTTGATCTTAATATGCTTAAATGAGCTTAATGAGGACTAATTATGTGTAAAGGATGATTTTTGCTGATTTAGTGCAGATCTGGTACGTTTTTTTTACAGGTTTCTAGCTAATTTTCATGTGATGCGCCCACAGTAGCAAGTGATGTACCAACGCTGTCGAGCCTTAATTTTCCAGATCCGATTCTGCCGAATCAGCTGCGATTTTCTTGGCTAAAAATCCTCGATTCTGTTTGGTTAATCCTCAGAACGCAAATCTTGGCCCTCCTTAACCGATTTGGGGTCTATAAAAGGTGAAGAAACCCTACGTCTTAGAGAGAACTCACCGCCGCCACAACCATTACTTCTATTCTCCATCTCACTGTCAATTTTCCAGCACCTTGGGATTCTCTTTGAAGTTCAAATCAGTAGTCTTTAGAACGAAAGTTCCTCTGAGCCGTAGCGGCTCTAGGATTACTCTTTCATAGAAGTGTGCGTTGAGGCAAGATTCTTTCTTGAAAAAAAAGGAATCGTCCTAGGGAAAGGCTTGCACTTGAGGATTCTCCCAAGTTTACTTGAGTTGTCTCTATTTTTCCAGCTTTATAATTTTTGTGTTATTTTCCATTTTACATTCTACCAATCAAACGTTATATTGTAGCTATGGTTTATGATTTAATAAGAATGATTATTTTATCAAAAGTCATGAGCTAAATATTTTTAGAGGTTTGACAATGTGAAAGCCTTCAGGTTATTATGACTTAGGTTATTTAATGCTCACATCACTTTGTGTAATCACATTCTCTTGGTTAATTTTAAAAGATAAAATCGGTAAGTTAACTAACAGAGTGCTGAGAATTTAAGCAGATTTAACAAAGGGATAGGCTAGAGTCTAGACGTGATTTAATCTAAGATCCAGCTAACCATGGAAACATTAGGCATTAGCTGCTTAGAACTCCTAAAGAAACTTGAAACTGCTGGGATTAAAACCCAAGCGCAGCGGAAACATATCAGAACCCTATCTCAAAATTAATTTTAAAATTTTGAAAAACTTCTACATTGGTAAAAAAAGTCTAAAATAATCTAGGTTAAGTAGTTGAATAAAAAAATTATCAGAGAAGAAAAAAACTTACGCGTTGTGTCACCACCACTTGGAGACCTTCCTTTTTCTCTGAATCTTGAGGAAAGGTTTGTGGGAACCTTTTTGGCCAAGGGAAAAAAAAACTACGCAGAGAATTCTGAAAGAATTTTTTAGAGAGAATGAACCATTCCCATTTTTTTCTGTTAGGAGCTATATAAAGAAGCAAGAGAAAATGGGAAACGTGGGTGTTATCCCACGTATTAAGTAACTCCCCTACGTGGGAGTTACAACAATATTGACTATTATTTAATATTAATTAATTAAATTAATAATTAATAATAAAATAATTAATAACTAATTAAATCTAATTTAATTAACCAATTCATTTAAATCATATTTAAATGAACATCTCTCACATAACCTATAGTTTTAATTCAATTAATTTAATTAAATCAAATTTAATTAAATTAGATTAAATTAAATAGCTAATTAATTCTCCAATTAATTTATCAAATTAAATATTAAATATTTAATTTTAACTTGCATTTGAATCAAATTCAAATACATTTCTCTCATAACCTATAGTTTTAATGTACATCTAATGTGCATTAATTTTAACCTATAGTTTTAATATAAATCTAATTCATATTAAAATAATATTTGAACAATTTCAAATATTTAATTCTCTTACAAACTAACTTTGAATCATATCCAAAATTATATTTATACTATAAAGTTTAATTTGTAAAATAAACTTTATATTATAATGTATCATTATACATTATACTTTTCCCTTAGTAAATTTGAACTTTTCAAATTTCATCCAAGAATAAATTTCCTCAATATTCTTTACGAGCTTGGAAGGGGATCTAATGGACCTACAGATCAGAAGCTCCAACGATATGAGATTAACAGGCTAAACTCATTAACCACATTAATCAATATTCGTTAACTGTGGGTACACACCACTAAAGACCCACAGCTGCACTCTTCTTACTGTAGATATATTTCTGTGTCCACGGATATAGACCAATAACAGCAAGTTAGTCCTTCACAAGTGTTCGTAACACCAGCTGGGTCAAATTACTGTTATACCCCTGAGTTACTTCTAAATCCTTAAGTACTAGTGCTCCTCTAATGAACAAACTGTTTATGGTCCAACCATCAAACAGAAATCCCTCTCGGGCCAGTGAGAGGGTAAAGCCCTTTGTTCAAGTCCCGGAGACACCACTTAAGGGAACACTTATCTACTTACCCTAAAGTCGGGAAGGAGTGAAATCCATCTTGTATAATTATGTTCCCAGCTCCCCACTCAGTCTTGTCCCCAAAATGGTAGGCATATCGAGTCGGCAAACGGGCCACTCTCACCCATACAAATCAAAGGACAATCCCTCGTGAACAGGAGTTCATAATATACTCAAGATTAAGACTAAGTTGCCTAGGTCAACCTATTGAAATAGAAACCTAACCAGTCAACGGAGTTATATCTAGTGGTTACTATTTCGTGGTCCAGTCTTATGCAAACTCATTGCATAGGATACCCCCACTCGCATGTCTCATACACGAACGCGTTGGATCATTGCGTTTGTATCAAATACAAAGCGGGCCGTATCCATAGTGTTACCAGGATAATGTACCCAACCCTATCCTTATACTATAGACCGTTTAGGCTGTAACTTGAACATTGATCTCTATATGTCTCTACATATTGTTCAAGACTCATAAAACAGCCTAAGATGTTAGTTTATTAGATTTTAGGGTTATTAAAATAAGATAAAATAATCAATGACATTTATTGAATAATAATGAATAATCATTTATTGACGGTCAAAATACAACATTTACTATCTACGAGTTTTAGGGCATAAAACCCAACAAACTCCCACTTGAACTAAAACTCTAGTTAGTGGGTTGTACAAGATAATACAAAACAATGAAGATGGTAAATAATACGAATACAATAAACTAGGGCATTGGTATACGCATTACACATCTCCCACTTGCCCTAGATTACCCAATGTACAAATCTCGCAGGCCTAGATTCTCTAGATGACCCTCGAACACTTTAGCTGAGAGAGTCTTCGTAAATGGATCAGCAATATTGTGCTCCGAAGTGATCTTTGTGACGATCACATCTCCTCGTTGCACAATCTCTCTTATCAGGTGATACTTCCTCTCAATGTGCTTTCCTCGTTTATGGTTTCGAGGTTCTTTAGAGTTAGCTACTGCCCCGCTGTTGTCACAGTATAGGGTAATAGGCAAGTTCATATTTGGAACAACTTCCAAATCACTTAAGAACTTCCTGAGCCAAACTGCTTCCATTGCTGCTTCACAAGCAGCTACATACTCTACCTCCATAGTGGAGTCTGCTATGCATCCTTGCTTGATGTTTCGCCATACTACAGCTCCCCCATTTAGGGTAAACACTGATCCCGACGTTGATTTCCTAGAATTCTTGTCAGTTTGGAAATCAAAGTCAGTATAACCTGTAAGGATCAAATCCTTAGCTCCATACACTAGCTTGTAGTCCCTCGTTCTCCTAAGATACTTGAGGATATTCTTAACTGCTGTCCAGTGGTCAAACCCTGGTTTAGACTGGTACCTACTGACTATTCCCACTGCATAACAAATGTCTGGCCTAGTGCAGAGCATAACATACATTAAGCTACCCACAACTGGGGCATAAGGAATACGTCTCATATCCTCAACTTCTTGAGGTGTCTTAGGACATTGTTCCTTAGACAAATGAACCCCATGTCTGAAAGGTAATAAACCCTTCTTCGAGTTCTGCATCGAATATCGAGTCAACATTTTGTCGATATAAGTTGCTTGAGACAGAGCTAGCGTTCTGTTCTTACGATCCCTAATAATTTGGATCCCAAGAACATACTATGCCTCTCCTAAATCTTTCGTTTGGAATTGGGCTGCTAGCCATTTTTTAACGTCAGTAAGGTATCCTACGTCATTCCCAATGAGTAAGATATCGTCTACGTATAGTACCAAGAAAGCTACTTTATCTTTGATGATTTTCTTGTAAACACAAGGTTCATCAACGTTTTGATCAAAACCAAAAGATTTGATCGCAGTATCAAATCTAATATTCCAAGATCTGGATGCCTGTTTCAACCCATAAATGGATCGATTCAGTTTGCAAACTTTTTGCTCTTTAACTTGGGCTATGAACCCTTCGGGCTGAGACATAAAGATATTCTCTTCAAGATTGCCATTCAGAAAGGCCATCTTGACATCCATTTGCCAAATTTCATCGTCATAATATGTGGCTATGGATAAGAAAATTCTTATAGACTTAAGCATAGCAACAGGGGAAAAAGTTTCCTCATAGTCAACCCCTTCCCTTTGGGTATAACCCTTTGCTACAAGTCGAGCTTTAAAGGTCTGTACCTTACCAACTACGTCCCTCTTTCTCTTATAGATCCATTTACACCCTATGGGTTTAACCCCTTCAGGTGGATCTACAAGTTCCCATATTGAATTGAAATACATAGACTCCATTTCAAGGTCCATGGCTTTGACCCATTCGTCCTTATCAACATCATTCATTGCCTGTTTAAAAGACAATGGATCCTCAACACCATCGTCAGGTATGACAACCTGAGTTTCTGTTAAACCCAAGTAACGAGAAGGTCGTGATACAACCCTCCCACTACGTCGAGGCATTCTCAACTCTTGAGAAGGATGAAACAGACCTGAAGTGCTAGGTCCTTCATCAACTCTTGTTGAAGAACCAGCTTCATCAACAACTCTTGTTGACTCTTCAGTAGCTTCATTTAATACTAATTTGCTCCGTGGTTTATGATCTCTCATGTGGTTCTTCCAAGAATGTAGCGTTTGTCGATACAAACACTTTGTTATCTTGTGAATCAAAGAAGAGACCATCCTTAGGGTAACCAACAAATTGCATAATCTTGAACGAGGTTCCATTTCTTAGGATTTGTCACTAGACATGTGCAGGAAAACCCAATTCTGAAGTAGCGCCAAACTAGGTTTACACCCTCCATAACTCGAAAGGTGTTTTAGAAACACTCTTCGAGGGAACGTGTTTTAAGATATGAACTGCAGTCTCTACTGCATACCCCCAAAACGAGCTAGGCAATTGAGCATAGCTCATCATAGAACGAACCATGTCTAATAATGTTCTATTTTCCTTTCTGAACACCATTTTGTTGAGGTGTACCAGGTGCTGAGAGTTGGATTGGATTCCATGTTCTATCATATAGTCTTGGAATCTTAAATCCATTATACTCTCCACCCGATCAGATCGAAGTGTTTTAATTGTTTTACTTAACAGTTTTTTACCTCAGCCTTATACTCCTTAACTTTTCAGGGCTTCAGACTTATGTGTCATAGGTATAAGAACCATGTCTCGAATAATTATCTATAAAAGAGATGAAATATTCGAACCCTCCTCGAGCTTTTACATTCATTGGACCACAAAGATCCGAATGTATCAACTCTAAAGGTTCTTTGGCTCTATAACCTTTTCCACTAAAAGGTCGTTTAGTCATTTTTCCTTCGAGACAAGATTCACAAGGAGGTAATGAATCATCTTCTAACTCACTTAGAAGTCCATTCTTTACCAATCTCCTGATCCTATCGAGATTTATGTGACCTAATCTCAAATGCCAAAGATAAGTATTGTTACTTGGAGAAATTCTTTGCCTTTTAGATTGAGTATTAGAAGTTTTAAACATCTCATGATTTAAAAGTGCTTTTGTTTCAGTTGGTCTTAACACATATAAGTTGTTTTCTAATTTAGCAGAACAAATATGTACACCATTTTTTAAAATGAACGCTTCATTTGTTAAAAAAGTAATACAATAAGATTGTTCAATTAAACAATAAATAGATACAAGATTTCTCTTAATTTTTGGAACTATGCACAAATTTTCCAAAAATAAATATCTATTTCTAAAAAACAACTTTGCAGCTCCCACTGCACGAGCTGAAATGACGTCTCCCGTTCCAACCTTGAGCGTCATCTCACCCTCCTCGAGCTGTTGGAAGGAACTAGTTTCCTAAAATGAAGAACAAACATGGTTAGTGGCTCCTGAATCAAGTATCCAGACATAATAGTCATTTTCCACTAAACAAGTTTCTAAGACAAGTAAATCATATTTACCTTCCTTTTCCTTCTTCTTCTCGGCGAGGTACTTGGGGCAATTGCGCTTCCAGTGACCATCCACATTGCAGTGGAAGCACTTACCCTTGTCAGCCTTCTTGGCCTTGCCCTTGCCTTTGCCAGGAGCGGGAGCCTTCCCCTTTCCTCCTTTCTTTTGGATCTTTTTGGGACCAGAAGATGAAGGAACAGACTTAGTTCCAGAGGTTTAACCCTTGTGGAACTTCTTGGAATGGGCAACATTTGCCTCTCCTTCTTTCGGTCTCTTATTTTTCATAAGAGACTGAAAAGTCTGTAACTCATTTAGGAGGGTAGTTATGGTGTACTGTATTTTATTCATTACCGCATTGCTGCAGAATTGAAGGAAACTCGTCGGAAGAGATTCCAAAATAAAGGAAACCTGACTTTGCTCGTCTATGACCGCGCCGTTCATTTTAGCAACGTTGAAGTGAACCATGAGGTCGATAACATGTTCTCTCACTGATTGGCTTTCCTTCATACGTGCGTTATAAACGTACTTGAGGGCCTTGTGCCGGATCTGTGTGGACGGTTGCCCAAACATATCCTGCAGCGACTCCATGATCTCACGAGCAGTGAACATGGCCTCATGTTTCTTGGTGAGTACGTCAGACAAACTCGCCAAGATATAAACTCAGGCCTTTTCATTGGCCTTCGTCCAGCGGTCATGTGCATCCCTCACAGCTTGGGATGCACCACGAGCGGGGAGTTGATGACATTCCTCAATAAGACAAACGTAGATCTTCTATAACCAGAATCGTATTCACGTTAGATTTCCACGTTGCATAATTTTCACCAGTTAATTGGTCGCTTTTTAGTAATGCAATCATAGAGGAAGTCATGCTAAAAAATTAACAAACAATTGACCGTATTAATTATCTTTATTTTAACCCATTACACAATATCCAATCAAAATTTAGCAAAACATTCAATCAAAGGGTAATCAGTTACTCCTCCCTTGAATTGAGACGATCTCAGCTAATTACTAATTCCAGAATAACTCTTATTCCTATAGCTCTTAGCTACCATTAATTTGGTCGAGAATTCATTAACTAGTTTAATGCATCCCGTAAGTGTAACCCTTTCATTTTCGGATCCCAAAGGTACGCTTCAACAGGCTACTGTTAGAAAAGACAACTGTTGAAAATTAACCTAAGAAACCCTATCCAAAACTGGAGTTTGCAGTGTTCCGAATCCTATGATCATACCCTCCGAAGGGGTGGTTGCTCCAAGACGATACGCAGGCAGATCATAAGAATCTCACGTTGCAACCTAATGAAGGAGACCGTAGGAAACGTTGACACGTGTCCTTCTCCCACTTACTATGAACATTTTTCCTATTCACCTTGGTATTGACCCATGCAAACGCTTTTCGAAGGGAGGCCACGCCCAAGACGACACGAAGCCGAGCATGGATCTCACGGTGTGAACTCTTAGGGATGTGAGAGATAAAAATTGATATATCAAATATACCATTTTTCTCCCACTTAAATGTTCTACTTATTTTAGGGTTTTATTATACTTAGTTAAATTCCGGCTAATAAATCTATCTAAGTCTATGCCTATTATAACTCTTATAAAAGGTCTTTAAACTACAGTTCTAGGTGAATTAAACATTTAATTCACCTAGTGACATTGCATGCTAATAGGACTTAGGTTAATTCAACTCAAGTTCTGATTCAGTTCCCAGTTAGGAGGTGTTCCGTAAAACCGTCAACTTAAAAACCCCCAATCTAGATAGAACTAAACTAGTAGAGTTCCCTTATAACCAAAATCCTATTTATCCTATTTATTCCAATTGAAAACTATTTTAAAAGAAAAAAAAAACTTAATTCTAATCTAATTAGAATTAATGTGATCTTAAGTTTAAATTAATTTTAAACAATTTAAAATCAATTCCCTAAGATCCTATATTTGCATGCAAATCTTTATTATAGGTGACGGTTTCTATTAATTAATTTTATAACTTATTTACAAAAATAATTAATTAGCCCTATAATCATGCATACTATGTTTTAATTAATTAACAATCAAATTCTAATTAATTAAAAGACCATATTATATGCAAATCATTAAAATTAATATAACAATTATATTAATTTATGGATGTTTCATGCTCAATGCACTTTTATTTTCATAAATTAAAAATATAACAATTATAAAAATCATGAAAATAAATTAAGCATATGCATCACATTAAATAAATATAACACTTATATTTAACTAAATTAATGTCATGCATCATGGTTTTTCCAATTTCATATATTTAACATATCAACATATATTAAATCACTCATGAAATTATTAATCATGCATTAAAACCATACATTATAACATTTATAACATATTAAAATGCATGAATATGCTTAACCTAAGGTGAGATTTATCTAAATGACATCCATAAAGCATTTAAATAGCAATTGAACCCATAAAATTGACCCCTAGGATAAAATAAAGTATTAAATTACAATAATTTAGTTAAATTTATCCTAAAATTAGTCTTTGCCGCTCCAAAACCGGACCAAATACCTCGAACCGCTTCAAAATGGGTCCCCAAATCGCGAACCAAGCCAAAAAACAGCAAAAACCAGACCAAAATAGCTTAAATGGGCGCAAACCGGACCAAAACTGGATAAAACCAGCCCAAAATAGCTAAACCAGCCCATCTGGCGCTGATGTCAGCGATGACATCATGCTGAGTCAGCCCTAGCAGCAGCAGATTTTTTTTTTGTCGTCTTCTTCGTACAGTAGCGAAAAACAACGAAATCTTGACCTCCGGGCATCCAATTTGGGCAAATTTGATGTCGTTTTTCTCATTAGGACGAACCCGATCTAGACACGGACTTACAAAGACTCGATTTACAGTAAAATGCCCAAAAACGCAGGGGCCTTTACAATTGATCCAATCAAAAAATGTAAATCTATGGCCAAATTTTACAGAAAACATTCAATGCAAAAAACCACATTCACAATGCAGTAAACCCACCAAGCTAATGCAATTTCAAAATCTAAATTACATTTTAAGATGGCTTTGATACCAATTGCTGAGATTAAAACTCAAGCGGAAACATATCAGAACCCTATCTCAAAATTAATTTTAAAATTTTGAAAAACTTCTACATTGGTAAAAAAAAGTCTAAAATAATTTAGGTTAAGCATGTTGAATAAAAAAAATTATAAGAGAAGAAAAAAAACTTACGCGTTGTGTCACCACCACTTGGAGACCTGCCTTTTTCTCTAAATCTTGAGGAAAGGTTTGTGGGAACCTTTTTGGCCAAGGAAAAAAAAACTACGCAGAGAATTATGAGAGAATTTTTTAGAGAGAATGAATCATTCCCATTTTTTTTCTGTTAGGAGCTATATAAGGAAGCGAGAGAAAATGGGAAACGTGGGTGTTATCCCACGTATTAAGTAACTCCCTTACGTGGGAGTTACAACAATATTGACTCTTATCAATATAAATTTTTTTTAATGTCTATCAACGATAGATTGCAATAAAATTCTATCGCTTGAGAGATAGACAATGATAGAATTTTTTCGGTTAACTTTATCGCTTAACCGATAAAATTATATCGCAGTCTATCGCTAATAGACAGTGAAATTTGTCTATATTTGTAAATAGTTTGATATTTTTTCTGTTTGTTGTAATTTCCTATAATTAAACTAAATAAATAATAATATATAAAATTAATTAATTAATTCGAAATAATAATTAATTAATTAATATTTAATTAATCTTAAATATCATGTATCAAATGCATATTTCTCTCATATACTATATAGTTTTAATATGAATCACATTCACATTAATGTTACCATATAGTTTCAATATGAATCTAATTCACATTATGAATCTTATTCATATATTATTCTCTCTTATTATATAATTTAATTATAAATCATATTTATAACCAACTATATTTTATAATGTATCAACATACATAATATACTTTATATTAATCTTTATTAATATTAGATTCGCTAAATAATTTGAACCCAAGTCAAATTATTTTACAAAACAATTGAATCTTATTTTACCCTTAATAAGCTAGCAAGAGGACCTAATGGATCTACAAATAATTAGAAGATTCAATGATTCGAGATTAGATTTATTAAACTCTTTAATTAATCAAATCAACATTCAGTAATTGTGGGTCACTCCACTAAAGACCTACAACTGTACTCTTCACACTGTAGATATATTTATATGTCTATGGATATAACCAGTCATCAATAAGTCGACCATTTACAAATTGCTCGAAATTATAGCTTGGTCAAAATTATCGTTTTACCCTTATAATTACTTCTTTCTCCTTAAGTTCCACTGATCCTATGGTTCTACCATAAACTAATCCCTCCTAGGCCAGTGAGAGGGAGGGCCCCCTATTCAAGACCTGAAATCAACACTTGAGGGAGCAATTTATCTACTGTCCCAAAAAACGGGAAGGAGTAAACTCCATCTTGTATAATTATGTTCCCAACTCTCTATTTGGACAAATCCCAAAAATGGTAGGCATTTTGAATCAGCGACATAGACACTCTCACCTATGCAAATCAAAGGATTGCCCTCGTAGACAGGAGTCCATAATTTACTCAGGATTGAGATCGAGTTATTTATGGTTATCCTATGAAATGTTAGTCTCTACCGTTAACGGTGTTATAACGTGAGAGTAATCATTTCGTGGTTCAGTCTTGTACAAACTCTTTGTATAAGATACCCCCACTCACATTTCTCCACATGAATGATTTGGATCAAATTGTTTGTAACATTTACAACTCATGTAACAATTACAGAGTGGGTCGTATCGGCTAGTGTTACTAGGATAAGACACACAACCTTATCCATATATTGCAGACCACTTTAGGTTATTACTTGAACAAAATCCATTTGTACGTCTACTACATATTGTTCAAGTAACATTCTATAACATAGGATCTCAGTTTATTGGATTGAGTTAAAGCGATCTAATTGTTAAATAAAACACAAATTATTTTATTGAATAAATGAATTGTCATGTGCACATTACAAATTACAAGACTCCAAGAGATTTAGGGCACCAACCCCAACACAAACAGCTTGTGAAGGGTCGACTTACTGATTATGGTTATATGAAATGAACATAAATATATCTACAGTGAGGAGAGTGCAGCTACGAGCTTCAGTGGAGTGTCTCGTTAGTTAACGAATGTTGGGTAACTAGGTCAAAGAGTTTGGCCGATTAATCCCGAATCGTTGAAGCTCATGATCTGTAGGTCCAGGTCTCTCTACTAGCTCATAATGCACTAAATCTTAGATTAGTGTCGTGAAAGATTTTGAATCGTTCAAAATCCAATTAGGGAGAAAACGTTATTTGTATTCGATACTCTAAACGTTTAATTGTTTAATTTCAAATTAAACAATTAAACGTTTAGAGTATCGAATACAAATAATAAAGATAGTTGGAAATATTTAAATGTTATTTAAATGTTACAAATATGAATAGGAATTCGTACTAGAAAAAAAATCAGTTTTTCGAAAAAGTCAGGATTTGTGTAAATATAATATTATTTAATATTTGATATTAAATTAATATTATTATTTTTAATTTAAAATAAATTTTATAAATTAGGTATTTAATTTAATTTTAAATTAATTTTATTTAAAATTGGAGAGTTCAAATAAATTGAATTTGAGAATTCAATTTAAAAATTGAATTTTAAAGGTTGTTGGATTTCTCCACTAACTAGAACTTAAGTTTGGTGTGTTCACCAAAACTAGCCACAAATCCCACTCCAATTTCTCAAGTTTTGGTGTCATTCTTTTAGGCAATTTGAGTTGCATGGCTTGATGCATATATAGACATCATGTGCTGAGATTTTGGGTTGATCTTTTGGTGGAATTAATGGTTAATTCTTACTAAAATCTAAAGAATTCCAAAACTCTAAAAAATTTGAATCTCTCTCAAATTCACCAAAAGCTTGGATCCCACCATCTAATTTAAGACCAAAGAATAGTAGAGAAGACTCTTGTGGTGGTCTAACAATCATTCGTGATCAATTCCATTAAGAATCAAAGAAGAATTTCGTGCTTCAAAGGTTGTTGCTCTAAATTCTGGATTTTCTCCTTTTGTTATGCACGTTTGTCCTTCAATTTAAGCATGTTAGAGTGTAATACGATCCAATTAACTTCCACCGCATGTTTATACATCTATCCATTGGTATCGAAGCATGTTAATTGCACTCAATTTGCTTTGGTGGGGTTGAATTCATGACATGAATGCATGTTCCTCTAAAATGGAGTTTTATGGTATTTGGCATCAAATTACTCTTTCAATTGTTGTAATTAAGCCCTTGTTGTTGGGCCTTGATGTGTGTGGAAGAGTCTGTATTTTGGTTGGAGTCATTAGAGTTGAAATTAGGCTGTAATTTGAAGATTTTCGAGCAAAGGACAAGCTGACGCAAAATAGAGTGTATGAATCTGTAAGCCAGCATTGCAGCGCTCCTCAGCAGCATCGAGGAAGAAGATGATCCGATTTAGCAGAATCGGGTTCATCCGATTCGGTCTTTTTCACTCAATTCTAGTCGGTTCAGAATGCTTTTGACTCTATAGAGGTCGATTCAATGTGTTTTAAGGTGGTTCGGGCTGGTTCAAAGTGTTCCAGGGCAGTTCAAGCTGTTTTTGAAGTTATTGTTGTAATAATTTAGTGTATTGTGTGCTTGAGATGCCAAAAATCAACCCATTTTAGTATTTATTTGATTAATAATACATTGTGAATGTATGTTTTAATTAAATTGGAATCTCTTATGCATACTATATGTCATATAAATTTAAAAACCCTACAATAGGATAAGCATGTATCATGCATAGGAAGTATGTTATAACTGTTATAATATATAATATGCATGTTTAGGATATCATGAGAATTAGTATAATTGTTATATTAATTTATGATATGTATGCAGATGTATGTTATAAATTAAATGTCATTTATTTTATAAGCGTTATAAAATGAGTTAGACGTTTAAAATCTATAACAAAGATAAATTGCATGCTCACTTAGAGTAAATCGGTGTAACTCAAATCAACCTCATTTAATAGTTAAACTAGGTCGATTACTTGTAAGACTAAGTTTACAAGACTCACTCGACAAGATCCTATCTAAGGTTGGAGGTACTTAAGATGACGGTTTACGAAACATCTCCCACCTGGGGATCGAGCCGACATTTGAGTTAAGTTAACCCGATTTTCTGAGCATGCGAAAGTGGTGTGAGGTAATAAATAGTTTATCACTTAGACATCATAGGTTAAAATCTAGTATAATCGTTATGCTCGGATTAAATCACTTAGACTTAGGTTATGTTTTATTAGCCGAAATATTCCTTAGTAAAGTATACCCAAACTGTCTAGAACACTTCAATGAGAGAAAAATGGTATATATGATATATTGTTTTTAGCTCTCACGTCCTAAAAGTTCACACCGTGAGATTCATGCTTGGCTTCTTGTCGCTTTTACCACGATTGCTCCATTTGGAAAGTGTATGCATGAATCAATAACAAGGTGAATAGGAGAAGTAATTCATAGTAAGTGGGTGAAAGGAATGTGTCAACACGTTCCTACAGTCTCTTCCATTAGGTCACACCGTGAGATTTCTATGTTACATCTGCTTAGCGTAATAATAGGCGCTTATCCAGTCGGAGGGTTTGTAACATAGGATTCAGAACACCATAAACTCTAGAAATGGTTAGGGTTTCTTAGGTCCGTTTTCAGCATTGACTTTCTCTCGAAAGCTTGTTTGATTCCGATCTTTGAAATCTGAAAGTGGAAGGTCTACACTTACAAGATTTACTAAGTGTTAGTAAGTTCTTGACCGAATAAACAATAATTAAATACTATAGGAATAAAAGTTATTCTGGTATTTGTATTTAATCAAATTGTTTGGTTCAGTGAATGAGTAATTGACTATCATTCGGTAGCAGTTATTCTAACTCACTGAAGTATTGTTGCAGAATAATAATGATATGGGTACACTATTAGTTGCTAAAACTAATTGGTTTAAAGGGGTTATTCAATTTGCTAATAGAATTTGTTTATTATTTCAGCAATGATAAGCGTCACAATTCAATTATTAGTCTTCAATAAATTAAACGGTGATAATTACGCTACATGAAAATCAAACATCAATATAATACTGGTCATAGAAGATCTGCAATTTGTTTTAACAGAGGAGTGTCCTCCAGTTTCCAGCTCGACTCAAACTGAAATGTTCGGGACGCCTATGACAAGTGAACTAGGGCAAATGATAAGGCCCGAGCATACTATTTTGGCCAGTATATCTGATATACTATCCAAAAAGTATGAGAACATGGTCACCGCAAGAAAAATCATGGACTCACTGCAGGCGATGTTTGGACAACCGTCCTCATCTTTCATGCATGATGTTTTAAAGTATGTTTACAACTGTTGAATGGAAGAAGGAACCTCTGTAAGAGAGCATGTTTTGAACATGATTGTCCATTCCAATATCGCAGAAGTAAATAGTGTTATCATTAATAAAAAAATTCAAGTTAGTTTCATCATGGAATCTCTTCCGAAGAGTTTTCTGCAGTTTCGGACTAACGCCATGATGAATAAAATAGAGTATAGTCTGACCACTCTTCTTAACGAGCTCTAGGTTTATCAATCTTTATTAAAGAATAAAATTCTGAAGTATGTTGCTATTACTTCAAGGAAATTCCTCAATTGATCGTCCTCGGGGACTAAATCTGGCCCTGATACTTCTCAGAATAAAGGTATTCAAATGAAGAAAAATGAAAAAGGGAAAGTCAAAGCTCCTACAAAGAGAAAGGGTAAGGGAAAAGTTCAAGTTGCAGACAAAGGAAAAGATTTCCACTGCAATCAAAACGGGTACTGGAAAAAGAATTGCCCGAAGTACCTAGCCGAGAAAAAAGTTGAGAAAGAGAAAAAGGTAAATATGATTTACTAGTTATTGAAACATGTTTAGTGGAAAGTGACAACTCAACTTGGATCTTGGATTGAGGGGCCACTAATCACATTTGTTCTTATTTTCTGAAAACTAATTCCTGGAAACAACTTCAAGATGACGAGATGACTCTCAGGGTTGCATCAGGGGATCTCATCTCGACCAAAGTAATGGGAGACATGAAGTTGTTTTGTAGAGATAGATTTATTTTTCTTGAAAATGTACTCTATGTTCCTAATTGTAGTAGGAATTTAATATCTATCTCTTGTTTGTTTGAACATATACAAAGTAACTTTTGATATTTATGAAGTATTTAGTAGTAAAAGAGGTATTTCGATATATTTTGCAAATTTAGAAAACAATTTATACAAGTTAAGACCTACCAAAGTTAAAGATGTTTATAATACCGAAATGTTTAAAATAGTTGAAACTCAAAGTAAAAGGCAACATGTTTTTCAAAGTACCTATCTTTGGCTCTTGAGATTTGATCACATAAATCTCAATAGGATTGGGAGATTGGTTCAAAGTGAACTCCTAAGCCAGTTAGAAGAGAACTCTTTACCTCCGTATGAATCATCTCTTGAGGGTAAGATGACCAAAAGATCTTTTTTTAAAAAAAGTTTTAGAGCAAAAAAAAAAAACCTTAGAACTCGTGCACTCGGATCTCTAAATATCATGGCACTCAGAGGGTATGAATATTTCATTAGTTTCAAGGTATGGTTACATTTACCTAATGCATCACAAGTCTGAAACTCTTGACAAGTTCAACGAATATAAGACTAAGGTTGAGAACCTCCTAGGTAAAACCATTAAGACACTTCGATCAGATCGAGGTGGAGAGTATATGAACTTTAGATTCCAAGACTATATAATAGAACATGAAATCCAGTCACAACTTTCTGCACCTGGTACGACTCAGCAGAATGTTGCATCTGAAAGGAGAAACAAAATCCTAGTAGATATGGTTCAATCAATGTTGAGCTACGCTCAGTTGCCGAGTTCATTTTGGGGATATGCAGTAGAGACTGTTGTATACATTTTGAGCAATGTTCCCTCTAAAAGTGTTTCAGAAACACCTTGTGAGTTATAGAGAGGGCATAAAGGTAGTTTATGACACTTCAGAATCTAGAGATGCCCGACACACGTGTTGGTGCAGAACCCTAAGAAATATGAACGCCGTTTAAAATTATGTCTATTTGTAGGATATCTCAGAGAAACGAAAGGTGGTTTATTTTATGATTCTCTAGATGAGGAAATGCTTGTATCGACAAATGCCACTTTTCTAGAGGAAGACCATAAGAGAGATCGTCAACCACGCAGCAAACTAGTATTAAAAGAGATTTCTGAAAAAACTACAAATAAATCAACAAGAGTTGTTGATCAAGCTGGTCCTTCAACAAGAGTTGTTGATAGAATTAACACATCTAGTCAGTCTCATCCTTCTCAAGAGTTGAGAGAGCGTCGACGTAGTGGGAGGGTTGTTCATTAGCCTAATCGTTACATGAGTTTAACTGAAGCTTAACTCATCACACCTGATGATGGGTTAGAGGATCCATTGACCTATAAGCAGGCAATGGTTGATGTAGACCGCGATCAATGGATCAAGGTCATGGACCTCGAAATGAAGTCTATGTACTACAATTTGGTTGGAGAACTTGTAGATCAACCAAGTGAGGTAAGACTTATTGATTGTAAATGGATCTACAAAAGGAAAAGAGATCATGTCGGTAAAGTACAAACTTTTAAGGCTTGACACGTGGCAAAGGGTTATACCCAGGTCAAGGGGGTAGAATATGAAGAAACTTTCTCTCCTGTTGCCATGATAAAGTCAATTAGAATACTTTTATCCATACATTTTATAATTATGAAATTTGGCAAATGAATGTCAAAACAACTTTTCTGAATGGCTATCTTGACGAAAGTATCTATATGACTCAACCAGAGGGGTTTATAGAATAGGGTCAAGAACAAAAAGTTTGCAAGCTTAAGCGATTCATTTATGGGTTGAAACAAGCATCTCAGTCCTAGACTATGAGATTTGATGCTGCGATCAAATCTTATGGTTTTGAACAAAACGTTGATGAACCTTGTGTATACAAGAAAATTATCAACTCCACTATAGCTTTCTTGGTATTATATGTAGTGGCACCATATTAAGTTACCATATTGAAATTATAGACAAATGTCAGTAATGCATGTATGCATGAATATACTTTCTAAAACATACTTATTTCAATAGTTTTTTTTAACCCTTCTCTAAATTCTTTTCAAAAAGAAAAAAACAAGTTAAAGCCGACAAAATAGCTCATTTGTTTTTCCATAAAAATTAGCAATTGGGTACCACAAACTTGAGTTGAAATCTGACTTCTATATTGCCTTGAAAATCTCCTTGAAGTGGTTATTTACTAATTAAACACCCTCTCTAGACTTAGGGGTTGATGGTAAAAAGTGGATCCATAAGAAACCCAGTGATTTGGTAATTTGAAACCTTGATTTATTCAAATTGAAGGTCTAAAAATACTTAATTAAAGGTCTTTGAATTGCCTAAGGTCATTCATAATTGTCATTGATCGTCTTCAATAAAATGGGAGAATCCTTTCAAACTGATCCTCTTCTGCGACTAATGATGACAGGCATTCTGTATCCTGAGATGGTACTTAATCTTTAATAGGGAAAACTAGTTTAGCCCTATAAATTAAATAACGGGTGACTGCCCCAGTTGATGTGTAAACAAATGATATCATCTTAAGACCATCATTTTTCTCAATAACCCTGATACTTTGTTGGATGTTCCATTACACCAACTCAAATTTCAATAGAGAATAGCTAATGCTACAAAATTTTGTACCCAAACTTTTGTATACCCACAAAGTGGAGGTATGATGTTTGAATAAACATGCTTTGTTGACCAAATGCAGGCTCATAATGCTTCCAAAGGTCTTGGCTTGATAACTGTGCAATCCTCTTATTTTGTTTTTGAGGTTGCTAGGGCATAAAATACCTTAATTTCATTCCTTGCTCAGGATAAAGAAATGGAACTTTGTAATCTGACCTTGATATCGACGTTACTTATATTGTCCTCATTAATCCCATATTTTCCTATATGATAAAGGAATAAGGGGGATAAATATAATCAAGAATATATACTTGAAAAAATGAAAACCAACAATCCATTTGATTGTGAAAAATAGGACACGTGCGGCTAATCAAGATGCCATCTAATTCAACAAAATATTAAAAGGTGCCCTTTTACAAAAGTCTTGGCCTAACCTTAAGGATAACTAGTGATGATCAGTTTTGCATCTCTCTAGGGATTTTTAATAGCTCTTCGACTTTCTAGCTGTGAAGCTTAGATTTTAGGGAGCATGGATAAACCAACTCATTAGATGGAGTTGCACTTCTAGAGATGATAACGGCCAAGGTGCTTTGTTGCCCTTTCTTGTTGGTTGTTAATTTGGTGCATCTAGTTGATTTTTTCCTTTTCGTTGTAAACTCTGAATGTCATCATATTGTTTAAATGATGGTAATGACACATGGCTATTAATGCTCTACCCCGAGCTGATCTCATGCACTTCATCTTTTCTTCTTGTGGAATCATGCTTTTGGTGGTACTAACTTCTACTTCTGTATCATTTTATAACCTTCCACTTTTAACTACACTCTTAATTCTTTCTCCTATTATTATAATGTTGGAGAACTTTGTTGAGACACTTCCAATCATTCTATTGTAGTACAGAGTGCTTATAAACATTGGTGACATTTCCTTATCAGTCAATTGAGGTTGCCCCTGAGCGACCGTTTTTACGTCTTTGAGCATATTCCTTGAAAGTCTCTATTGCTTCCTTTTCCATATATTGGAGATTTAAATGGTCTAAGACCAAATTAATACTATGCTTGTACTGTCTCAGTATTTGTGCACTTTGAGAGCTATCTAGCTAACTGCATATACCAATAAGCAGTTGAGCTGATTAGGCTATCGTTTTTTAACAAGCAACTAAAGAGAGAGCTTGCGATCCGTAAGTGCACCGAAACATCTCAACTAGGTTGACATTTTCGTAAGGCTTTCATCATACCCCATACCTGATAGAGGATAAAATTCATTGCCATAAAATAATGCCAATTAGGCCATCTCTACTAGGTTGAATCAATGTTTTGTCTTCATGTGAGCGAATTGACATCTTTCAACAGTACATGACGAGATGACTTTTGTGGCAGCTGCCCCAATATACTTTTCAAATTTTGACATCTTGAACTTAGGTGGAATAATGATGTCGCCCGAGATTAGACACAGTTGCGTCGCCTCAATGCCTTCGTAAATGTTGGTGTCTTCTATTGCACATGCAACCTATCTTCTAGGAACTTAATGTCGCCACGTGCCTGAGACGACGCGGAGCGGCTGACGTCCTAAAAAAGGTTAATTTTAAAAGAAATAAAAAAGAGTCGCCACCAATCTTTTTTACCGTGTGATTGGACACCAAAATAAAGTTAACAATATTTTAATAAAAATCAATAAAAATGGTCTGTGAAAACTAGAGTTGGGTTCGAGAGTCACTCGTGTATGGAAAAAGTGTTAGCACCCCACAACACCTGTAAAACGGTGGTCAATTTATTATTATCTTGAATTAAAAATATTCTTTAAAAAAATCATTTGAGAAGAATTTTTTAAAAAAATAATTACAAAGGGAAACGAGTTTACCTTTAAAGACCTTCCAAATCCTTTCATCAATTCACGAACTGATCTCTTAGCACGGATAACGACACCACCAAAAGAGTCTTCTCCGTTATTCTTCGACAAGGAACGATTGTGGGAATGCTTTTACATAATAATATTGATTCTCTGTAAAAATTTTGTGAGAGAGAGTTCTTGAGAGAAAGAGAGAGTAGAAAGAGTAGTAATTTTCAAGTAGGAAACCTTTTCTTTTTCAATGCAGACAATCTGCAATTAATATGAGAGAGGGAAGTTACTGTAACACCCCACTCACTCATACCCTCCACTCCTCTGCCATGTTGGGGGTTAAATGTTATTTTTAATATTTAAATCTAAAATCAAATTTAAATCTCATCTAATTTAATTTAATTTAATAATTAATTATTTAATTAAATAAATAATTAAATTTAATTAAATATCTTATATTTAATTAAACATTTATTTGAATCAGATTCAAATGTGCATCTCTCCCATAACCTATAGTTTTAATATGAATCTCATATATATTAATTAACCTATAGTTTTAATATGAATCCAATTCATATTAATTTAATATTTGAATCTTATTCAAATACTTTAATTCTCTCATATTATATAGTTTAAATTGAATCTCATTGAAAACTAACTTTATATTATAATGTATCTATACATTATATTAATTATATCTTATACAATTAACATACATTCCCTTAATTAATTTGAACAATTTATATTCTTTCAAGACTAATGATCCTTGTTTTATCCTTTGTGAGTTAGTAGGGTAACCTAATAGACCTATGATTCATGCTATGCAATGCATGAAATTAGGCTTTTATTTTAGTGTTTTTAATATGAAAAATGAACTCTTGGATGATGTACTAGCACTGTCGAGCCCTAATTTTCCATATTCGATTATGCCCAGATCAGTTGCGATTTTCTTGGCTAAAAATTCTCGATTATGCCTGGTGAATCTTCAGAATGCACATCTCGGCCCTCCTTAACCGATTTTGGGTCTATAAAGGGCGAAGAAACCCTACGTCTTAAAGAGAGAACTCACCGCCGCCACAATCATCACTATTCTTCCCCGTTTTATTGTCAATTTTCCAGCACCTTGGAATTTCCTTCGAAGATCAAGCTAGTAGTCTTAAGAACGAAAGTTCCTCTGAGGCGTAGCGGCTCTAGGATTACTCTTCCACAGAAGTGTGTGTTGGGGCAAGATTCTTTCTTGAAAAAGAAGGAATCGTCCTAGGGAAAGGCTTGTGACTTGAGAATTTTCCCAAGTTTACTTGAGTTGCATCTATTTTCCAGTTGTACTGTTTTCTTGTTATTTTTCATTTTACATTCTACCAATCAAACGCTATATTGCAGCTATGGTTTATGGTTTAATAAAAATAATTATTTTATCAAACGTCATGAGCTAAATATTTTTACGAGTTTGACAATGTGAAAGTCTTAGGGTTGTTATGGCTTAGGTTATTTAAGGCTCATACCACTTTGTGTAATCACATTCTCTTTGTTGATTTTAAAAGATATAATCGGTAAGTTAAACTGGCCATTTGATTTAACGATCTAGCGGAGCTTTAATGCTGAGAAGGTTAGGGTGTAAGCGGATTTCACAAAGGGATTTGGGACTAAGAGCCTAGACATAGGATGGTCATGTTACCTTAAAAATAAGGGACACCATAGGATAAAAGAATTGAACTTGATTTAATCTAAGATCCAGCTAACCATGGAAACATTAGGCATTAGCTGCTTAGAACTCCTAAAGGAACTTGACACAAGACCGAATAGGTGTAGTTTCCTGTCCATGTGTAAATCATTGTTCGGTGTGATGCGATCACATCACTTAAGACATAACTCCCGAATGGCTGTAGCATTGTTACCCCTGTTTGATTCCCATTGTTATTTGTTTTAAGTTTCCTTTCACCAAAATTCTAAAACTTTTTCTTTGGTTACCTTGGTTACATTGGTCTATAGTCATAAGAATTTTAAACTTAATCTAGTCCTGTGGAATTCGACACTTGGAATACTCCAAGTTATTACTTCATCGATCGTGTATGCTTGCACGTAGACCTTACTTATTCTATATTCTCTATCATCTTTATCATTCACATACGCCCGGTCGATCAACCTACATATTAGAAACTCCATTAATCCGAGATTAATTAATTAAACTCTTTAATTAAAATTAATCAACATTCATTAACTATGACTCACTCCACTAAAGACCTACAACTGCACTCTTCACACTGTAAAATATTTTGTGTCCATGGATATAACCATTACCAAGTAAGTCGATCATTCACGAATTGTCGTAATTATAGCTTGGTCAAATTATCATTTACCCCTATAATTACCTCTTTCTCCTTATGTCACACTGATCCTCTAATGATTAACCTGTGGTTATGATCCTATCATAAGCAAAATTCCTCTCAGGCCAATGAGAGAAAGGGGCCCTATTGTTCAAGACCTGGAGTAAGCACTTAAGGGAACAACTCCTCTACTTTGCCCTAATGTCGGTAAGGAGTGAATTCCATATTGTGTAGTTTTGTTCTTAGCTCCCTATTCGGTCTTCTGCTTAGAATGGTAGGCTTATTTAGTCGAGGACACAGACAACTCTCACCCATACAAATCAAAAGACAAGCCCTCATAGGCAGGAGTCCATAACTCACTCAGAATTGGGATTAAGTTACATATGGTCATCCTATGAAATGTTAATCTCTTCAGTCAACATTATTACAAAGAGAGATTAACTATTTTGCGGTCTAGTCTTATACAAACTCTTTGTACAGGATAGTCCACTCACATGTCTTTACATTAACAATTTGGATCAAATTATTTGTAATGATTACAAAATGGGCCGTATCCATAGTGTTACCAGGATAAGAACCCAACCTTATCCATATACTATAGACCATTTAAATTATCACTTAAACATGATCTACCTATATGTCAACCATATACTATTCAAGTTATATTAAGTAATCTTGGATCTTAGTTTATTGGATTGAGTTACGCAAGTCTAAATGTCAAATAAAATAACTCTTTATTTTATTAAATAAATAATTTGTTTATACATTACAAACTATGAGATTTAGGGGATAAACCCCAACATGAACATGATCTACCTATATGTCCACTACATACTAGTCAAATCTCATGAAATAACCTTGGATTTTTACCGTATTAGATAATTAATTATTGCATATTAAAATAATCAACTATTATGCCAAATAAACTAATTAACTACAAGGTTTTAGGACATAAATTTCAACGCTATACTAGTACTTGTTCTATTTTTCCCTCTGGGTGAGTGATGGATCTATCAGCCAATTGTAAGGTGACGGTAGTTGGTCTTGCTTCCCCTATACTCAGTTTCTTGAAAACGGATAATGAGATCAGATTAATACTAGCGCCTAAATTGCATAGCGCGTGTGATGTGAAAGAGTTCTAATATTGAAAAAATGCCTCAATTAATGAAGAGAAGAGTTTAGCTTAAACTCTTGTAACAACCTAATTAAAACAGTTACCAATAGTAACTTTTCTACTAAAGGTTTTTGCATAAAGAATTTAAAGAACTTGGACAGTACAAGCTTAAAACTTAAAGAATTGGATACAAGGCTGTCTAAAAAAAAAAAAACTCTTGGAACTCTAGCAATGTATACTGCATCTGATGTTTTATGACATGGGAGAAAATGAGATATTTTGCTAAATCTATCAACAACTAAAACGAAGTCATACCCTCTTTGAGTTTTTGGTAGTCCTAATATAAAGTCCATTGATAGATCTTCCCAAATGTTTTCGAGAATGGGTAATGGAGTGTATAAACCTGTATTTTGCTGCTATCATTTGGCCTGTTGATATATAACATAGTGTTTGATGAATTTTGTCATATTCTTGCAAAGTTGTAGCCAATAAAATGTGTCATATTTAGCAGCTGCAAGGTTTTATCCATTCCAAAATGCCTTGTTAAGCCCTTGCTATGCACTTCTTTGATCAAAGACTCTCGAAAAGAAGTTTTAGGTATGCAAAGAAGGTTATTCTTAAAAGGAAAATTGTTAGTTAGATGAAAATCATTACAGTTAACATGAGCAACACATATATATTACCAAAGTCAGGATCATTTTCATACAAAGTCGAGAAAGAGTCAAATGCTACTACTTTACCCTTAAGAATTGTTAATAGGTTAGTTTTTCTACTTAGAGCATCAGCCACAATATTAGTGTTACCCGCTTTGTGTTTAATGACAAAATCGAAGCGTTGAATAAAAGATAACCAATGTGCATGCATTCAACTAATGGCCTTTTGTGTTTGCAAGTATTTAAGAGAAGAAAGATCAAAAAATAGTATGAACTCATGACCTAGAAGATAATGCTCCCAAACCTTAAGGGCCCTAACTAAAGAATAGAGTTCTTGCTCATAGGTGCTCTACTTTTGGCGAGGTTCACTAAGTTTCTCACTAAAATATTCGATTGGTTGGTTTTGTTGGGAAAGAACAGACCCTATTCCATATCCCGAAGCATTAATTGCCACTTCAAAAGGATTATTAAAGTCAGGTAGGGCTAGGACATGGGCATTGATTAGCTTACTTTTTAAAATATTAAAGCTTTTTGTTTGAGTTTCGGTCCAACAAAAATTTCCTTTCTTTAGCATTCTGTAAGGAGAGTTGCAATTGAACTAAAGTTTTTGATAAATTTCCTATAAAATGAAACAAGGGCCAATTTTGGATGGTGGGATTTTGTTGGGATCCACGGATATCTCAAATTCATTTATGATGTAACCTAAAAAACTAGTTTTAGGTAATAAGAATACGCATTTCTTTTGATTGATGTACAATTCATTTGTGGACAAGGTCTTGAATAGGGTGTGCAAATGGGAGAGATATTCATCTAGGGATTTACTATAAATAAATATGTCATCAAAATATACCACTAGGAACTTATTAAGAAAAAGATGAAGGATATGTGTCATTAGCCTCATGAACGTGCTAGGTGCATTAAAGAGACCAAAAGGCACAACTAACCATTCATAGAGACCCTCATTTGTCTTAAAGGTCGTTTTTCACTCGTCCCCGGGTCGAATTCTTATTTGGTGATATCCTCTCTTTAAGTCTATCTTGGAGAAGATTTTGGCTCCTCCAAGTTGATCTAAGAGGTCCGATATTCTAGGGATCAGGAATCTATATATATTATAATTTTATTAATGGCTCAACTATCTACACACATCCTCCATGATTCGTCTTTCTTAAGAGTTAGAAGAATAGGAATGACGCATGGGCGTAAGCTTGGTCTAATATGACCTTTCTCCAACAGCTCATTATTTTTTCCTGTGAAATTTCATATTCCCTAGGGCTCATCCCATAATGTGGAAGATTGGCAAGCATAGAGCCAGGAATGAGGTCAATATGGTGTTGGATGTCTCTTAGTGGTGGTAGGAGTTTCTAAGGGGGTGTTTGGGGTGAGTAGTGAAATAGTGAGGAGTAAGGAGTTATAAACTCTAGGGAGTTGTAAACTCTTGGGGTCCATAGTGTAAGAAGTTGATAAGATATAAAGTTGATGTTTTTTAGCAGTGGGACCCACCAACTCTTAGGGCCAAACAAAGAGTAGAGTTCAATACTCCTGCTTCCCAACTTTTTGGGTCAAACACACTCTAAGAGTTTTGGGAATTCTTCAAAAAGTCATTAGATCTTAATGTTGTTAAACATAGAGTTGTTGTTTTGCAAGAAATCCTTTACTACAATTGGCCAAATTTCAGTGTCTTCCTTAGTTATAATAGGTCCACTGTTTACTATAGAGAAAAGTTATTTTTTGGAGCTAGATTTTACTTTAGCTTCCATTTTTTTCTAAACTGTTATTACTAGGAAGAAACTTAATTTTCCTATCAATCCAAGTAAATTCATAAGTATTTTCTCTACCCCTATGTATTGCCTGAACATCATACTGCCATGGACAATAAAACATGACAAACATACATATTGATCACATCAAAAACAATTTGGTCTTTGTAAAGATTTCCAATGGTAAGAGAAATGGTACAAGTAGAACTTATCTGGGCCTTGACATCTTCTTTATCCAACTAACCTTGTGCAGTTGTGGGTGTGGATCAAGTTTGAGATGGAGAGCTTGTACGAGCTTGGAAGATACAACGTTCTCACTGCTCCCACTGTCAATTATCACGTTGCACACTTTTCCATTGATGGTGCACCTTGTCTGAAATAAGGAATGTCTTTGTGGATGTGGTTTTCTGTTTTTGGAGCAAGCAAGATTCTCTGCAAGATACAAGACAACTGATCTCCTTCATTTGGTCCCAATTCATCGAACTCTCCTTTAGAATTTTGACCTTCTTCTTCTTGTTGAGAGTCCTCTGCTTCAACATATCCCACTACCTTTCTTTAGGGACATTCATTAGACAAATGTCCTTCTTGTCCACACCAGAAACACTTGCCCAGATTGGGTCTTTGGTAGTTTCTTGACCCCTCTTTCTTGTTTGACACTTCTTGCATCTTTATTCCTTAATTTGGTTTGGAAGGTTGACCTTCTTTGAGTTTAGTATTGCCTTTAACTTGAACTTGTCTTCCTCCCTCTATGTTCTTACGTTGGTATTGTCTAAAGAGCTTGTCCCATGTATTCTTCTTGGAGCTACTGCTTCTTTGCTTCTTTTCCAAATTGATTTCGGCTTTATAAGCCATAGAAATTGCTGTTGGTAGAGTGCCTATCGATTGTAGAACCATTTGTTCTTGGATTTTTTCCTTAAAAATGTCTACAAATCTTGCAATCTAGTAGTTTTCACTCTCATTGATCTGAGTTCTTACGCTTAAGCGATGAAACTCCTCAGCATAGTCAACCACATTTCAATTCCCTGCTTGCACTTTTGGTACTGTTGGTACAAAATTTGTTCATAGTCATCTGGGATGAATCTTTCCTTCATCATCTTCAGCATTCTTGGCCATCTT
Organism: Lagenaria siceraria; assembly: GCA_002890555.2. NCBI lineage: Eukaryota > Viridiplantae > Streptophyta > Magnoliopsida > Cucurbitales > Cucurbitaceae > Lagenaria > Lagenaria siceraria. The sequence continues at coordinate 24,626,765 of CM016485.1, read as the reverse complement.
TCAATAGGATTCTTGCCTATTAGTCTTCAGTTTATTTGAATCTGATCCCACCACGCAGAAGCACCCGATTTCAATTTGAATGTCACTAACTTCACCTTCTTGTTTTTTGGGGTATTCATATGAACATTTGAAGAAGCACTCGACACTTTTGAACCAATCAAGGAAGGCTTCCACGTCTAATTTGCCACTGAACATAGGTAGATCTTTTCATTTTGTAATCCTGTTGTCTTTCTCCATAGTCTTGATCGTTAAATCTCAACCTTCGTCGTTGATCATCCGAAAATTGCCTCAATTCTTCATTTTTGGATGAGGAGTACTCTGAATCTTGATCTTCTTGGTTGTGTTCTTCGAGTCTTGAAGCTTGGAAACTGGCCGATTTCGCTCTGGGGAAGTAGAATTATTTGGATTAACTGCCCTTCATCGTCCATCTATTCCTTTTGGCATCAGTCTTCTTTGTTGGACACATCCTCTATATTCATCTGCTTGTTGAGGAAAGTTCATCAAGACAAGTTCCATCTATCTTGAAATTCTTGCCACTAATGTATTCGGTTTGTCCGGTCGATTATTCATCTCCAATTTTCTCCTCCGCAGCCAACAATCGAGTTGTTGATGTCCTTGGAGAAAGAACTTCAACTTGATCGGGGAGGTCCTCTACGTTCTTCCCCTTGTCGATGTTGACAGCGACTCTACCAGCCATGAAATCCCAATAGATGTGGGGCTTTGATACCAAACTTGATGTGTTCAAGTTGTGAGAGATTTCTAATTTTGAAAAAATGCCCCAAAGTTGTATTAATGAAGAGAAGAATTTAGCTTAAACTCTTGTAACAACCTAATTAAAATAGTTACCAACGGTAACTTTTCTACTAAAGGTTTATGCATATAGAATTTAAAGAACTTGGATAGTATAAGCTTTAAACTTAAAGAATTGGACACAAGGCTATCTAAAACTAAAAGAAACTCTTGGAACTCTCATATCACTGTAATCACCTATTTTTTCTTGTTTAACTTCAACTTATTAGAGTTAATTTCAAATTTATGGCTAGTTTTTAAAGATAAAAAAACGATAAATATTTTTTTAGTAAATAATATTTAAATCATTTTTTATGTTTTCATTAATTAAAATAAAATAAAATGTTTATTTTGGAGAGAGGATAAAGTTTTGAATATTCAAATTTTTTTATGGAAAACTTAGATCTAATCAAATTTGGAAGAAGTTAATTATGTCAAAATATTTTTTTTTCAAATCAGTTAAATAATTTTCCATCAATTTTATTATTTATTCTAATTTTAAATTTAATTTGATTGATTTTTTACTAAATTAAAGGGTTTGATTTTTTCTATAAATTGGGTGATTATTGGCCATTTGGAAGAGGCATTTTTCTTTACACCAAGAAACCCTAGAGAGAGCCACCACACTCATTACTTTTTCTTAGAAAAAAACTTTAGAGAGATTCATATAGAGAGACAGAGAGTTCTTCCATACAAAATATCATCTACCAAGTCAAGAATCCAACACACGTTTCGGTAGAGTGGTCAGACATTGCTGCAGTCCATGTCCTCCACACCTCAGCCCTAACCACAACCAACATAGGGGGCTCTACAACGGTCCTCTGTGTCTCAGCAGCAGCAACCTGGAGTGACACGTTACAACAGCATTCATCTTCGAATTTTCAGCGGCCCATGCTCAGGCATGACAAGTCCACGTCACAGCCCATTCTTAGACTGACGCCTCTATGATAGCTCTGATTTAGTTGGGGTATATTTGGTAGGGTGTTGGTTCGGAGGATCCGCACCTCAAACAACAAGAGAGCTTAGTGTTCTTGGTTCTAATTTTTCTATCTTTTCCTTCTTGTTTTCTTTCTTCTTCTTCTCTAATACCTTAAAAATAAAAAGAGTAAAGGTATTAATGTTTTTTTTTTTGCTAGTGATGTTGTTTTTGTTTCTTCATTTCTTTGTTAATTTATTTATTATTATGTGATCTTTCATCTATATTATATGTGTATGCTTTAATTAGATCTATTATTATTCTTGATTTTTTCCACACTCATCCATCCCACCAACATAATTTTTTTTATTTGTTACTTTATTATATTTTTTATGTATTCTTTTTGTTTATTGGTTTAAATTCTTAATGTGTTTTTGTAATTTATTTAATGTTTTACCTCTTTCATCTTTCTTACTTAATTTATTCAATTTTATTTGATTGCTACATTATGTCTTCTACATAGTATCTTTTCTATTTGATTTAAATATGGTGCATTCACTATGTCATCAGTTAAGTTTATACTTGCTAATTTGCAAATTTCATTGTAATTAAACTACTTAATTTATAATACTTTTTTTAATAAAAAAACAAAGGCTAACAGACAACGGAATCTAGAAAATTTTGGAATCCAATTTTATAGAATTTTTTAGGTGAGGAGTCGATTCTTTGGGAGTCCGAGATCGATCTCCAACATATTTTTATTAATTTTTATTATATATTTTATGTTTCCTTAATTTATTATGATGTTTCTTTAATTATGTTTTTTTTTATATAATGTTCATATTAAATCTTATTAATTTCCCAAAGTTTTTAAATCTTTCTAATTTAAATTTCTCTAAGTTTTAAAATCTTTCATAAAACTCTTTTTGAAATCCTTTAAAATGACACTTTTTTTTTGTGTTTTCAAACATTTTAAAATTAATATATTATATCCGAAGGGTTTTCTAATAATTTATTTTTTTTAAGACCACATTTTCCTTAAAAAATTCCTACAACAGAATCCAAAAATATATGGGCGTCCGTTTTTCTAGATTTTTTAGATGAGAGATCATATCTTTAGTAGTCCGAGATTTTGATCTCAAGAAAAATAAATTTAATTAATGTTTTTCAAAAAAATCATTTTATTGAAATGTTATTCATTTTGAGAAATTGAAATAATTTCTCACATTCTTGAGATGAGGAGTTTTTCCTTAATTTTAGTATAGCCTAATTGATGGAAAAAAAATTCACTTATTTTATGGGATCATTACTTCAAATATTGGAGTAATGAGAGGTAAAATAAGACCTTTGTTTTAAAACCTTTTCTTCCAAATGATTTTTTTTAAAGAATAATTTTCAATTCAAGATTTAAAATTTGGCCACCGTTTTCTAAACGGGTGTTGTGAGGTGCTAACACCTTCCCCATACACAAATGACTCCCGAACTCAACTTTAGTTTTTCACAGACCATTTTTATTGATTTTTATTTAAAAATTGTTTATTCTATTTCGGTGTCCAATCACACCGTAAAAAAAATTGGTGGAGACTCCTTTTTATTTTCTTTTTAAATTAACCCCTTTTTAGGGATGTTGGCCCCTCCGCGTTGTCTCGGGCACGTGGCGACAACTTGACGACTCTACTAGGGATATGAGTTTTCACCTCGAGAGTTTGGCCATTTCTCTCCTTATCTTGAATTATTTTATTCTTTAATTTTGTTTTTAATTTATTATGTGTATTTCTTGAGTATTTTATTTTTGCACATACATTCATAAGCCTCCTACCCGAGCTTTACCTACTAGGATTAGAATAGAGAATAGAGTAGTGTTGACCTTCGAGGAGTTTATGCTCCCGTGTAGGCACACAAAAAATTCTCACTCAATTTGGTCATTATGTCATGTATGACTTTTGACCAATTTGAGGGTCTTTTCCATATAGGACCTTAGAGCAAACCTCACTTTGATTTAATCATTTATATTGATTTTTATTGTTTTATTACTTTACTTCACACACTTTCACAAGCCTCATACCCGGGCTTTACCCTATAGGTCTAGAATTGAGGACGGAGTAGTGTTGACCTTCAAGGAACTTATGCTCCCGTGTAGGCACACGAAAAATTCTCACTCAACTTGGTCATTTTGTAATGTATGACTTTTTGACCAATTTGGGAGCCATTATAATTTAGGGCCTTAGAATTAGCCTTAGCTTTGAAACTTTCATATAGTGTACTAGTCCATTACCACATGTATTTTAAAATCGTTTAATTTTAAGCGATTTTGGTAAAAAAAAAAAATATTTTGAAACATTATCTATATTTATGTTGTTTAAATATCATAATTGCAAGAAAATTAAGTAAATAGTGAACATTAACTTTTTTTTATTAGCCAATTTTGATTTTCTTAATCAATTTACATTTTAGTAATTTTGTAGATGTATTATAAAGTTTTTTTTCACATTAAAAAAAAAGGGTATGTATTTTAAAGAAAATTGAGCAACATTTTATTCAAAAAAAAAAAAAAAAAACACATTCATTCAAATATATTTGTTTGAAAAAGAATATGTATTTAGTAATTTACACTCTCATCACCTAATAACAAATTTTAAGTTGGTAATAAAAAATGGTGAAAGAAACTCCTTTTTTATAATTGGAGGAGAAAACTTTACCAAAAAAAACTTTTGAAACTTAATATGATTATATTTTGTCTATTTAAAAAACATTAAATATTTAGAAAGTGAAAAGATGAAGGGTGTATCAATTATGTTTTGTTTTTCAAAATTAATAAATGTTGTAATGAGAAAAAACAAATGTGACTAATTAATCAAAATAAAAAAGCTCATAAATCACCACACATATTTAATATAAATAATTAAATGAGAAATTACTATAAACAGAAAAATATCAAACTATTTAAAAATATCATTTTTCTATATTTGAAAACAACACTAATTAAATTTTATGGTTTCATAAACTTTTTGTGGTGATATTTACTAGTTATTAATTAGCTTTCATCTCATATAACCACATTTTTTGCCACTGTATTTTGCTAATATTTGCAATTTATCAAAGAAAATGAAGTTGACCGTTTCTTATAAGAGGTTACACTTTTAATAATTTAATTATTATTAAAGTGTTTTTTTTTTTGTTATACTTTTGATAAACTTACTTTTTTTTAAGTTAATGGCATTTTTATAAATATATAAATTAAATATCGGATATATTTGTCAGAAGAAAAAGAGATAAAGAAGTTCTTTCTAAGGCTTGTGGCTTTTTAATATTATAGGTTATTGTAATATGTAAATTTTTCTATTGTTATTATTTCATTATTTAATTGCATGATCTAACATTGATATTCATTTTATTATCATACATAATCATATATTTATAAACACTCATTTGCATGTTTTGTCATTGTTTGCTAGCATTTTATTTTTTTTAAAAAAAAAAAAATCTTACTAGCCATTGCATTTAGTCATTTCTTCAAGAAAATATTAATAGATATTGTTCACATTAGGCTTTTATAATCATGCATGCACTTCATAATAATAATTAAATAATTTTGACTAATTTAATCATTCTCTTTCTTTAAAAAGATGAAAAGAGTCAAAGTTATTACAAAAAAACTCAAAAAATCTCCACCCCTCCATCTTTATTGGATTAGAAGGAAAGTCGAGATCATGGAAGGATTCATTAGACAAGTGCAAGCAACCAGAAAGGATGTCCAAGAGTTAAAAGGACACAAATGACAAAGGTTTTAGAATTACTCACTCTAGTTAAAAACAGACCATTAGCATGGGCATTCGGACAAGCAAGATTGGTACATAACCAAGCTTCAGATCACGCCTCTTCATACCCACGGGGTTTTACCCCTAAGAGTTTACAAAAAAAAAAAAATCTATCATCAGTAGAATTGAAGGCATAATTTACATAAGACTAAGTGAGCCTTATGAATGACTCAGTGTTTGCCCAAAGCATGAATGCCTGAAAGAAGACTTTTGAAAATGCAGGCCGCAGGGAAAGATTATATTAAGTGTAGCCACCTATTTTTTAATTATTAAATTAATTTTGTATTAATTTTGTCAATTTTAATTTGATATTTATTCACCTTTATTTTATTTTTTATTTTATAAAAAATGGCTTGTTTTACTACTTTTTTAATTTTATGTGTAGTTTGGTTAAAATAACTAAGTTGCTTGGTTAGGCTAACTAAATTAGTTAGGAAAATTGCAAAAAAGGTAAGCTTTTTAACTAGGTTTATTTTCAAAATTTTTATACAATTTTAGGTGTGAGCTACATTTGACATTTGTTTTCAAATTTTAAAAACTACCCAATAAATATTTATAGCAAATGGAATTTATTTTATTTTTTTATTTTTGGCTATGAAGCCATCTTCTTCTTCAACAAAAGGGGAACAGACAGAAGAAAAAAAACCCTAGAGACAGAAAAAACCCTAATGACAAAAACCCTAGAGAGCTCTTTACAAAAATCCTTACACACAAAAAAGAAATACTTCCAATCCGAAAATCTCAGAACACAAAAGCCCTAACTTAGTTGGAAGTTTCATTCAGTAGGGATTTTCTCCCAATGATTAGAGGCCCAACCTTCAACCTTCTTCTTCTCTCTTGGAGATCTAAAAAAATAGAGAGAAAGAAAAGGTTATAAGGAAATTTTATTTTTTATTGCTATTATTTCTTCTATTTTCTATTTCTCTTATTCTATTTTTATTTTAATATCACATGATATTTATCACTCTCTACCTGCAGTAGAATTATTATTACTGTTTCCTCCTTTATTATTTTTTTTTCGTGTTCATCTTCTTCCTCTTCCATGGTATATTTTTTTCATTTTTTTTAAGAAAAGAAAGTAAAGTGTGAAGCAAAAAAAAAAAAAAAAAGATAAAAGTTAGAAAAAATGAGAGCAACATACCTTACAATGAGTGTGATCTTGCCGTGATAAAAAAAATGAGCTACTTGTTGAGTTTCTTGTAAAAAAAAAAGCGAGGGAGAGAGAAAAATGAAGAGAGAGAGAAAGAGGGAGAAAATGAGAAATGTTGAAGAAGAAAGAAAAATAAGGGTTTAAAGTATGAAAAGAAAGAGTTTTGATAAAAAAAAATTTGGAGTTTAAAAAAAAGTTTAAAAATAAATTATTATTATTATTATTATTTAAACAAAAAAAAAGAAAGAAAGAAAGGATGGGATGGGTTGCCGCCCATCCCATCATTTGATTTTTTTTTAAAATTGAGTGGTATTCGTCAGTTCTGACTCAGACCCTTTATTATTATTATTAGTATTATTATTACTAATATCATTTTGATTTGATTTTGATTTTGTTTATTTATTTCATATTTACTTTTAGTAATTTCTCTTTATGTTTTTAATAATTTTCTTTTAAATATAGTATTTAATTACTTTATTTATCAAACCTATCACCTCTAATTTTAATATGTTCATGTTTATGTTATAAATTATACATTGTAGGAAAATTTTTACAGATAGAAAAAATGTCAAACTATTTACAAAAAATAGCAAAAAAAAATATTGATAGACATTGATAGACTTCTATCAGCATCTATCAGTGATAGACATTTATAATTTCTATCACTGATAGACCCTGATAGACTTCTATCAGTATCTATAACAACTATCTAAAAATTTTGCTATTTTGTGTAAATAGTTTCCCTTATTTTTCTTTTTTTTTAAAAATCCCCTTGTTAATATCCTTAATTCTTCACTTATATTTCTAAAATAAACCGACCACAGAATCTAGAAAATTTGGGAGTCCGATTTTTTGGAATTCTTGAGGTGGGGAGTCGATTCTTTGGGAGTCTAAGGCCGATCTCGAATATGTTTTCATTAAATTTTTATTATGCTCTTTTATGTTTATTTAACTTATATTTTGCTTTTTAGATTATATTTGTTCAAATAATATTCACATTTAAATTGATTTTTATTTCTAATAAATGATTCTCTAAGTTTTTAAACCTTTTATCAAAACCCTGTTAAATCATTTAAAATTTTCTTTAAATTACACTCTTTGGTGTTTTTGCACCTTTAAAAATTAATATATTATTTCCAAAGGTTTTATATAATAATTTGTTTTTTTTAAGACCATGTTTTCCTTAAAAAATAATTAAGATGGAATCTAGGAAATTTGAAAGTTCGATTTCTTAGAATTCTTGAGGTGAGGGATCACATCTTTGTGAGTCTGAGATTTGATCCCAAGAAAAAATGAATTTAATTAATATTTTAAAAAATTATTTTTATTAAAAGGTTATTCCTATGACGAAGGTCGAGAAATTGAATAATTTCTTACATTTTTAAGGTAATAATTTTTTCTTTAATTCCAGCATAGCCTAATTGATGGAAATTTTTCTACTTATTTTATGGGATCATTACTTCAAATATTGGAGTAATGAGAGGTAAAATAAGACATTAAGTAAAGTAGCATGCTTAAGTTTTTTGTTTTTCTTCTCTGTTTTCTAAATCAAATTTAATGACAATGTGATCAATTGCTTCCATTGGGGATTCAATCCCTTCAATTGGTATCAGAGCCAAATCGTGCTATTATTTTTTATTTGGATTGAAAAACAGAGAAGAAGGTGGGTAGTTTACTGCATAATGTATATAGGTTTGCAGAAAAGGCAATTTAGAGTTTTGGCATTTAGATTATAGTTTTTTCATTAATACGACTGAGGTAGGGGCCATTGTTTCAAGCAATTTAATGCTTTAATTAGGTTTGTAAGTCCATGTCGATCAAAAGCAAATGTTGTTGAGAAGATTGATCGAAAACGAAGCAGAAATGATAAAGAACTGAGGCTTCTGAGTCGTAGCTCTGCAACGCCATGCTCGGTGCTACGGGAAAAATAAGGTTCTATAAAAGGCGTTGCGGCGCTTCAGTTTGTGGAGGCCCATGATGCCCGACGCTTTTCATTAGGGATGCCAAAATTCTGTCTATTTTTGCTATTTAATTTATTATGCATTGGATGTATGTATAAATTAATATTTGATTATATGTTGCATAATATATGTCACACAACTTAAAACCCCACCATAGGTTAAACATAATCATGCATCATATTTAAATGGAAATGTTATATTATATGATAGGATGTTATTTAAAGCATGTTCATGCATCATATTTGAATATAATTATTACATCGTATGATGGCATGTGTATATTATCATTAGTGATAATATAAATGTTATATTATTTAACGAAAATGCATGAAGCATGACATTACTTAGATTAAATATAAAAGTTATATTTATAATGTCATTAGGTTTTAATATCATGAAAATATAATAGTTATATGTTTAATGATATAGAAATTAAAACTTATAGTAGAGAGTTGCATGCTAACATAAGGTTCTAATTGATTTTTTAAATGTTTAAAATTTAGTAATTAAAACTTTATGTTAAAAATTTCTAATAAGATTAGAAATAAATAATCTTTTATTTTATTTTAAATTGGTTTAAAATGAGAAAATAAAAGATTAATTTATAAAACATTGACTATAAGGGAACTCTGTCTTAGAACGATTCTATCTAAGGCTGAGGTATTTAAGTTGACCGTAAGGGAACACCCTACTTGGGAACCGATTTAAGAGTTGACTTAGTCAACATTTTATAAGCATGCAATGATGTGATTGAAGTTTATTAAAGTGTTTAATGAATGTTTATCATATATTGTTAAACTATCCAATATAAGTGTTATATTGGGCAAATTAACAAAAGTTAGATAAATTATTTAGCCGAATTTACCTAAGTAATAAACCCTAAGTTTTAAAATACTTAGTGAGAGAAAAAGATATGTATGATATGTCATTTTTCTCTCACGCTCTTTGGTTAAGTTCACACCGTGAGACTCATGCTCGGTCTTGTGACACCCTAAAAGTGTGCTCCCTTCGAAAGGTGTTTGCATGAGTAAATATCAAGGTGAATGGAGAAAGTATTTATAGTAAGTGGGAGAAGGAAATATTTCAACATATCCTATGGTCTCCATCATTAGTTTTCAAAGTGAGGTTTCATGCTCGACCTCGTGGCACCCTGGAAGTGTCCTCCCTTCGGAAGGTGTTTGAATAAAATCAATATCAAGGAAAACTTCAGTAATAGATATGGTCGCTATAGTTGTTGCACCATTATTGTCTTTCCCTTCGATGGGCTTATTGGGACAAAACTATAGGATCTAAAATGGGGGGTTACACTTGCAAGAAATTGTTAAGCAAGTTAATGAATTTTTTACGAAATAAATGGTAACTAATTATTATAGGAATAAGAGTTATTCTGGTGTAATAATTGGTTGAGAATGTCTCAATTCAGTGAAGGAATGACTAACTACCCTTCGGTGGTTGTGTTGTTATTCTAAATCACTGAAGTGTTGAGATTTATGTCCTAAATCTCGTAGTCTGTAACTTATAAACAAATTATTGAATAAATAAAATATTATTTATTTTCCAAATAAATAAAGTGTTATTATTATTTGCATGACTCAAATCCAATAAATTAATATCCAAGATTATTTAATGTGACTTGAACAGTATGTAGTAGACATACGAGAGGATCGTGTTCAAGTAATAACCTAAAAGGTCTGTAGTATATGGATAAGGTTAGGTGTCTTATCCTGGTGGCACTGTGGATACGACCCATTTTGTAAATACTACAAGAGTTGTAAGTGTTACAAACGATTTCATCCAAATTGTTCATGTGTCAATATGCAAGTGGAGGTATCCTATGCAATGAAATTTCATAAGACCGAACCACGAAATATATAATCGCTCTTTGTAACACTGTTAACTGAAGAGATTAATATTTCAAACGATGACCATGTAACTCAATCTCAATCTTGAGTGAGTTATGAACTTCTGAGCATGAGGGTCGCCATTTGATTTGTATGGATGAGAGTGACTCTAGTCGCCGACTCAATATGCCTACCATTTCGGGGACAATACCAAGTGGGGAGTTAGGAACATAACTGCACGAGATGGAATTCACTCCTTCTCACCTTCAGGGTAAATAGATAGGTTGTTTCCTTAAGTGCTGACTTCAGGACTTAAACAATGAGGTCTCACCCTCTCACTAGCTCAATAAAGATTTAGTTTATAGTTGGACCATAAATAGATTGTTCATTAAGGGATTAGTGGAACTTAAGGAGCAAGGGGTAATTACAAGGGTAAATTGGTAATTTGACTCAACTGTAATTATGAACATCTTGTAAAGGGTTGACTTACGTATAATGGTTAAATCAATAAACACAGAAACATTCTACAGTTCATAAGAGTTTAGCTATGGATCTTTAGTGGCATGCCCCATAGTTAATGAATGTTGATTAATTAATTAAACTTAATTAAAAAATTTAATTAATTAATCTCGGATCATTGGAATTTATAACTGTAAGTTCATTAGGTCCCTCTGCTAGATCACAGCAGGTTAAGCAAGGATATTAAGTGTTAAAAAAATTTGAAATGTTCAAATTAATTAAGGAAATTAATATTAATTGTATATGATACAACTAAAATAAGGGAAATTACTATAAACAGAAAAAATATCAAATTATTTACAAATATAGAAAAATTTCACTGTATATTAGCGATAGATCGCGATAGAAGTTCATCACTAATAGAGAGTAAAATTCTTCTATAATTGTAAATAGTTTGACTCATTTTTCTATATTTGAAAAGAATCCTTAAAATAATGTATAAGATACATTATAATATAAAGTTAATTTTGTATTAAATTCAAAATTAAAATTTTATAATATGAGAGTATTAATATTTGAATAAGATTCACATATTAACTTAGTATGAATCCAATTCATATTAATGTGTTACTATAGGTTATAATTAATGTGAATGAGATTCATATTAAAGTTATAGGTTATGAAAGAATTTGTAGATTAAAATATGATTCATATATATACATTAAATTAAATTAATGTATAAAATTTAATACGTTAATGAATTAAATTAGATTTAATTAGTTAATTAAATTAGATTTAACTAATTAATATTTAATTATTAAATAAATTAATTAAAGAGAAATTACTATAAACAGAAAAAATATCAAACTATTTACAAATATAGAAAAATTTGACTATTTATTAGCGATAGATCGCGAGCGATATAATTCTATCGATGATAAACAGTCAAATTTTTCTATATTTGTAAATAGTTTGACTCATTTTTTTATATTTAAAAATAGCCCTTAATTGAATTAGATTTAATTAATTTATACTTAATTAATAATAAATTAATTAAATTTTGATTTAATTAATATTTTTATTAACATGAATCTAATTCACATTAATTATTATTTGAATCTTATCCATACATAATTTAATATTTGAATCATATTCAAATATAATAAATCTCCTTTAATTATATAGTTTAATTTTGAATCTCATTCAAAATTAACTTTATGTTATAATGTATCAAAATACATTATATTAATTGTATCATATATAATTAATATTATTCCCTTAATTAATTTGAACAATTCAAATTCTTTTCAAACTTATTGGTCCTTGTTAATCTGTTGTGAGCTAGCAGGGGACCTAATAGACCTATGGATTTAAGCTCGAATTACACGAAGTTAATTAATTAAACTCTTAAACTAAATTAACCAACATTCATTAACTATGAGTCATTCCACTAAAGACTCATAGTTGTATTATTAGTACTGTTGAACATGTTGCGTCCATGTATTTAACCATTACAAGTAAGTCGATCATTGACGAGTTATTCGTAATTACAGCTGGATTAAATTACCATTTTACCCCTATAATTACCTCTTACTCCTTAAGTACCACTAATCCCTCTAATTGAACAATCTGTTTATGGTCCTACCATAAACCAAGCCCCTCTCAGCCCAGTGAGAGGGGGGTATCCTTTGTTTAAAACTCGGAATCAGCACTTAAAAGAACTACTCATCTACTTGCCTTAATGACGGGAATGATTGAATTTCATCTTATGTAGTTATGTTCTCAACTCCCTACTCGGTCTCATCCTCAAAATGGTAGGCTTATTAAGTCGGCGACTCGAGCCACTCTCACCCATACAAATCAAAGGACGAGCTCTCACAGGCAAGAGTTCATAACTCATTCAAGATTGAGATCAAGTTACATATGGTTATTCTATGAAATATTAATCTCTCAGGTCAACAGCGTTAGAAAGAGAGATTAATAATTGCGCGGTCCGGTCTTATACAAACTCATTGTATAGGATACCCTCACTCGCATGTCTCCACACGAATGATTTGGATCACATCGTTTGTAACACTTACAACATCTGTAATACTTACAAAGTGGGTCATATCCATAGTGTTACCAAGGATAAGGCACCCAACCTTATCCATATACTATAGGCCATTTAGGTTATTACTTGAACATTATCCACATGTATGTCAATTACATATTGTTCAAGTCTTATGAAATAACCTTGGACTTTTACGGTAATGGATAACTCATTGTTGCATATTTAAAATAATCAACTATTATGTCAAATAAAAAATTAACTATGGGGTTTTTATCTTGCCGGTCAACGACGTTACAAAGTGAGATTAATAATTTCGTGGTTCGGTCTTATACAAACTGTTTATAAATGTCAGATGGAAGTCCTATAATCATTGGTTGATTGTAAAATAATAAAATAGAATAGTTGGATCTAGTTAGATATTGAGTGTATCTAAACCATCATATATACAATATTAATTGAGACATACAATCTGATGCTAAAGAGTAAAATACTGTAATATATGTTTCATACCACATGTGCACGATATGACCACATAAGGTAACTTAAGTTCATTGATCTCTACTTTTTTGTTGTGTGGGACCTTTGGGATTAAGAAATCTCTATTAGAACCCTTATGACCTTTTGGCTGATTTTTTTTTTTTTTTTTGAAGTTTCATTTCGATGTTAGTTGTCTTAGAGAGGTTACCAATAGTCAAGAATGATTCAATCTAATGGGACCTACTTAGTAAGCAGTTGTTTTGAAATGGAAATATTTTAAAAGAGGGAAGATCATTTTTATTGTGACATTATAATGTATTCACTGTAGACCAATTGCATTTTTTGTAATATGATTGTGTACATAAAAAATGTGATATTAAAAAAGAAATTGTGAGTTTTGAGCAATGTAACTAAATGAATCTAAGGCACTTCATATCAAACTGTACAAAAATTTTTAGGTTGCTTTATGATTCATGCCATGAAATACATGAAATTAAGCTTTTATTTTGACATTTTTAATGTGAAAATGGGTTCTTGGATGAATTTTAACATAACTTTTGTCTTAATATGTTTAAATAAGTTTAATGAGGGTTGATTATGCTTAAAAGATGTTATTTGCGGATTTGGTCTTGATCTGGTACATTTCTGGCAGGTTTCTGGTTGTTTTTCATGTGATGTGCCTACCGCAATAAGTGATGTAACGACATGTCCGATGTGGTCGCATCAGATATGTTGTAACCGCATCAAAAGTAATGAACTCACATTACTGAGCCCAATTATTTCAGATTCGCGCCCAGTCAATTCTGGTTGCTATTTTCTAGGTCAAAGCTGTTATTCAACGTCTAAGATGTTGAGAAAACATTCAAAACATAATTTTAGGTCATTCCTCAACTACCTTGGCGTATATAAAGGAGGAGAACCCTTCTATTTCAAGAACCAACTCTCCATCTATGATTTCACCACACTTTTCTCCACAATTCTACTATTGTCGTCAGCCCCTTTGGAATTTTTCTCAATTTCTTAAGTCAGTAGCCTTAAGAATGAAAGTTTCTCTAAGGCGTAGCGGCTCTAGGTCATCTCATCTAGTGAAAGCATGTGGTGAGGAATGATTCTTCCTTGAAAAAGGGAATCAACCTAGGGAAAGACTAAAGAATTAAGGACTTGTCCCAAGACTCCTTGAGTTATATTTTATAGCATTTATATTCATTTATTTCTTATCATTTTCTCTTTTCTTTCACCCGTTGAACATTATCTAATAGCTATGATTTTTTATTCAATAAAGTTCATTATTTTATCATTAGTCATGAGCTAAATTCTCTAAAGGGTTTGTAGTGTGTAGTAAAATGAATTCGAAACTCCGAGCAAGAAAAGTAATCAATAGGGAATTATCACTAGGACAATTCACACTCTTTCACATCCTAAATTCTTCCTAAGAAGATGAGATGAAGATCATGAAATTAGGAAAGGAAGAAAACCTTATTTATTCTTTTTGCGCATATTGCAGAGTTCCAGTTTTCCTACCTCTAACATTCATTTTACCCACGTCAAAAAGGCATTAGGGAGATCATGAGATGGCAATTTTAAAAACTATCTCCTCCATAATTATTAAATTAAATTAATTCAATAATATCATAATATTAATTAAATTAATAATTAATATTAAATTAATCTTTCATCTCCCAGTCACACATAATAACCTTTATAATGGGCGGATAAAACATAGTTTCTGAATTTCTCTCGTATCTCAAAAAAAAAAAGAAAAAAAAAACATTTTCTTTTATTGCATCAAATTTCATACAAGAAAATAGGTAGTGTGACCGCCATACTTTTATCTCCAGAGCTTGTCACTTTACAACGATTGAGTATGTAAAGTGATCAACTAAATGTGTATGAGTGATAAAAATGATAATAAATATGGTCTAAGTGCAAGCATACACTATCGATCTTGGAGTATTCCAAGAGTCAAATCCCACGAGACTATTTATGCGATTCAATTTTTCTAAGAAAGAGTTTTTTTTATGTAAACCAAAGTTAATCGATAATTAAGTGATTTTGAGGTTGAATGTTGATAAAAGCAGTAAACAAAAGTATTAAAGTGGATGCAGTTATGTTCAAACCTTTCGTGTTCTATGCTATAAGTGATGTGACTGCATCATACCAAGACAATGAAATATGTATGAATAGAAAACTATTCTTATTCGATCTTGTGTTAAGTTGTTTTAGGAGATCAAAGTAGCTAATGCCTAATGTTTCCATGGTTAGCTGGATCTTAGATTAGTTCAATCTTAGATTCTTTATCCTACGGTGTCCCTTATTTCTAAGGCGACATGACTATCCTATTTCTAAGCTCTTAGTCTCATATTCCTTTGTGACATCGGTTTATATCATAACCTTCCTAGCATTAGGACTCCAATAGATTGCTAAATTAAGTGATCAGTTTAACTTAACAATATTTTCCATAAACTCAACAAAGAAAATGCATAAGTCAAAGAGGTATGAAACATAAAAATTGCTCAAACCATAAAACCCTAGGGTATCCACATATACTGAGTTTTAAAAACCTAACAGTAATATTTTGAAACCTAATGACCAGACCGAAACTATACCCAAAACCTATGAACCAAAAAGTTATTTTCTCTTATAATATAAATAATAATCATTTTAACTGTGTAAAATATTTATCGAGCAAAATACACTTTTGGTCCCTAAAGTATAAGCTTTATGTCTATTTGGTCCATGAAGTTCTAAAAGCGACACTTGGGTCCCCGAGGTTTGAAAAATGATTTTAAATGATCCTTTAGTTAATTTGACAGTTAGTTGGCTTACAGAAAAAATGATGTGTGAGGTTGAGTTGGTAAATTTATAATGAGGTGGCCCAATTTAATAATTTTATATTAATATTTTTACATTACATGACATTTTCATTTTCACTGTTTTCTTTCTTCTCTCAGTTGCCTCAACCTTTGTTTTCCTTATTACTGCAAATTCTCCCACTTCTCCAATAGCACCTTCACCCATACATACTCAAAACAACTTCTCCAATGTAGCCCCAATCTTCTTACAAGACGTACCCACAATGTCGCTTCCAACATTTCCTTTGCAAGCTCTAGTGGTGAACACTTTTTTGTCTTCTGTCTCTGAATTTGCCTCTAATTTCAGCAATAACTTTATAAATTGATTAATAGTAAATTTATAAATTAAAAAAAAAATTAACAAATCTAAAAAACATAATAATGAAATTATTATATCTCTATCTACTTATTCTCATTCCTTGTTGACCACATCATTTCTCTTACTATATAGCTTGAAAGTTTTAATTTAACTATTTATTGTCGGGTTCACTTCATCTTGCCTATTTGCAGAGGAATCAGAAGATGCATATTGTATGTACTATGTACGACGACGGTTCACCAAGGATTTCATATATTTGGGCAACCGCGTTCTTCTGCGATCACTACAAGAAATTAGGTCTTTGATGTCGGTTGAAATAAATAAGCACGAATGTACAATGTTGGTTTTAAAAAAAAAATACGGATCAACCGACATTAAAGATCCAATTTAATGAGGCTACAATGTCGGTTTTAAACCGACATTAAAGATCCTTCCTAAATTTTTTAATTTTCAACCCACTTTTCTTTTTGTAAACTCACTCCTCTCTCTCAACCTTCACCCATCTTCTCTTTTCTCTCTCAACCTTCACCCATCTTTTCATTTCTCTCTCAACCTTCACCTTCTCCCACCTTCTCCTTTCTTTCTCAACTTTCACCATCTTCTCCTTTCTCTCTCAACCTTCACATCTTCTCCTTTCTCTCTCAACATTTACCATCTTCTCCTTTCTCTCTCAACCTTCACCATTTTCTCCTTTCTCTCACAACCACGCCGTCAACGTCAAAGGTGTTGGACCGGTATGGCAACCCTAGAGGGGGGTGAATAGGGTTTAATTAAACTTTTTAAGAAATATGCTCAATTTAAACTAATTAAATACTTTTTAAAATAAATTAATAAAAACCCTAAATGATGCCAAATAACAAGATTGATAAAAAGTATATAACAATAAACTCAATCAATATCAACCAACAAAACATGCAATTAAAATTAAATGCAAAAATAATTAGGAAAGAGTTAGAGAAGAAGACACTGTAATTTTTATAATGGTTCGGTCAAACTCGACCTACATCCACTTTCCCAAGCGCCTCTTGGGATTTCGATTAAAAATCTCCTTTTGACTCTTTCTACGAATCAGAGCCGAACCGTTACCTTGCTCCTTTTTCGGGTTCAAGAGCAAACCTGATCCTTTCCACGGGTTAGGATCAAACCATTACAATATTGTTGAAAGCTTTAAATCACTCAATAAAACTCTCTAAAAGAGTGGGTATACAAATTTGAGCTCACACACTTTGATTCTCACAATACAATAGAAAATTCTCTCAAGAATAAGATGAAAAAAACAAAAATTGGAAGCTTGGAGAGAGAGCAACAATGATGGCCTTTTTACTAATTTTGAGAATTGAAAAGTGTGAAAAAGTTGAAACAATTTTGGGAAGATGAAGTTTAAAAAGAGAGGAAAGTGGGCTAAAAAATTGAATTTGATTTTGATCCATTGGATTGTGTAAAAAGTAAATTGAGTGGTTGAGATTAAAAGTAAAAAAGTAATTTTCTTTTTAATTTTAAAATCAACTAGCCGTTAGACACAAACATATATAATATTAAATTCATTTACTTTAAAAACAACTAGCCGTTAGACACATACATATATATAATATTAAATTCATTTCTTTTTAAAATCATTTTTTTTTATTTTCAAAATCAATATCTTTTAGTTTTATTAAAATCCACCAATTATAAAACAAAGCCCCTTGTGTCACTCCCTCTATGGCTCCAAGTGACACTCCTTAATTAGTCTAATTTGATTATTAATTTTGGCCACGTCACCACCTCGGTATTTTTTCGTTAACTTTATTTCGACGATAACTTCTTCGTTTGAACTCCGATTTTGGTGATTCAAGAGGCATCAGAATCGTTGTTTCGAGCTCTACGCTATGGGCTATTCAAAATAATAAAATTATTAGTCAACAAAATCAGGTTTGTTATCATCAAAACATTAATTAAATCATTAATTAAAATTAATTAATTTGAGATTAAGGGCTAAAAAGCCAACAGAAGGTTCGTCAGATCTGATTGTCGGCCGTCGTCCAGATCTGATTGTTGGACGTCGCAGCCCGTTCGCTCGTCCACATGTCGTTCAGATCCAAGAGTTTCCTTCACGTGTTGTCCAGATCTGAGAGCTTCGTTCATGCCTATCAAACTCGTTTAGATCTGAGTTCGTTCCATCCAAATATGAGTTTGTTCCATCTAGATTTGAGTTCTGGTGTGATGTGTAGGTTCTTTCCGTAGCTAACAACAACATTTTCCCATGTTCGGTGAGTTTCAACACTTACCCATTGTATTTTGATGTTAGATTTTAGTTACTCATTACTGAATAGCTCCAAATATGCAGGATTGGGTGAATTTGAACACCAATCAACAAGGTTTGGAGTCATTTTGCATAAGAATCAGTGGGTAAATCACTCTAAGTTCTATTTCGAACTAGTTTAAGGTTTTTTAAAATTGGTCTCTAATTTTTGGAAGCTATTATTTGTAGACTTTGAGTAGTTTTGGAGCTATTCGGACACTTTTCATGAAGGATCCAAGTCTATTTTGGTGAGTTTTAGACTTTATAACTTCGTTTAGACCCTTTTGAATTAGATTTATGTGATGTAAATTAGTTTCTACCTTATGGGTACTCTTTATTTGAAGTTTAGACTTGATTCGAGGTGCTCAATTGAGATTTAAGGTTCATTTAGGTAAGATTACTCATTTCGTATAATTATTGAGTCCCTAAATAAGGTTTCAAATTAAGCTGATCTAACATTTGAAAACTGTGTTTTACTATTTCAGGAGCCTCTCGATTAGTTTCGAAGAGTTTTAAAACACTTAGGTAATAGAATTCTTCTTAAAACTCTAACTTATTGTAATGATCTATATTATAGTTTTTTTTTAGTTCATAAATTTCATTACCTTGTTGAGTTTGTTTCTTTTAAAAGTTTTATTCAATGTAAAATATTTTGAAAACTTGCATCAAATTATGTTGTTGGATATGATAGTTTTACTTTTATGGTTGCAAATGTTTTAAGAAGACCAACTATTGTGGCCAATAAAAAAGTAAGCCTCCCCATTCTCATGCTGTAAAATTACTTCTATTATGTATGTCTTCAAACTTTTTCTATGAATGAATTGCTATGACTATCCTACAGTTATGGTAGTCATAGATTTGTTATTGATAAGTTTGGTTGCTCGAGTTGTTAAATTGTTCATGACTTCTATTGATAAGATTAATTACTTGGTAGTCATTGGTTTTGTTGAAAATGAGAGTTGTTGTTATGTTAATATTTTTGTTAGTGAGTTTTGTTAGAGTTGGTAGTCATGTTGTTTTTGGGTTTGTAATTAGTGTACTAGAAGACTAATTTAATGAAAGAATTGAAAATAATGTTGGTGATAAGCTGTCTTTACTTTTAATATTGGAACATGTGGCTTATAAATAGTTTTGTTGTTGATAAGTTCATGACTTCATGTTTTTAGTTTTGTCTTTGGTTTTAACATCAAGTTCCTATTTTCATGCTTGGGTTGTTAAATAGTTCATGGCTTCTATTGATAAGATTAGTTGTTAGAGTAGTCATTGGTTTGTTGAAAATGAGAGTTGTTGTTATGTTAATATTTTTGTTAGTGAGTTTTGTTAGAGTTGTAGTCATGTTGTTTTTGGGTTCATAAAATCTGTTTATAGTTTTCATTAAATTATTTGTATTTATAAGTTTATAAATTTTCCTAAAGAAATGAAGAAGAAATTTTAAAATATCTCAGTTAGTGAAAACATCATGTTAAATAATCTATTGAACTTTTGCAGTGTTGTTTAGTTTTAACTGTAACTTTTTATATATGCTAAAAAAGACATGTTTTTTTTTTGTAGGAAAACCTCCACATTGGCATGATTTTGGTTGTATGACGAGATTCAGATACGCGATTATTTTATTTTTTGTTGTTTTTGTTTTTGTTGGATGTATCTATATGACCCACCAAAATAGACCACCAACCCTCTAGATCTTTAGACTTTAGTGGTTTATGTATAATATATTGTTCAATATAACTTGTTGATAGGTTAGTTAAACAAATTGTCACTTTCTTTGTTATGAATAATTAATTTTTGTGTTTGTTTAAACTTGAGTTGTATATATAAAAGCAATTAAGATTTTATTTTGTGCATCTATAGGTAAAAGAGAAATATTATTGTTCCTATAAAAAAAGAAAAGTATTATTGATTTGCATGTGCGTAAAATATACATATATAACATAACGATGACGAACATTTAATATCGAACAATTACTTATCAAAAGCAGGTGAAAAACTGACATTAAAGATGATGTTCAATGTCGGTCGAAAACTGACATTAAAGGTGATATTCTATGTCGGTTGAAAACAGACATTGAAGATAATTAGCATTGAAATTTTGGTCATCTATAATGTCAGTTTAAAACCGACATTAAAGACAACCGACATCGAAAACCTTTTATAATACGATCTTCGATGTCGGTTGTCAACCGACATTGTACCCCTATAATGTCTGTTTTAAACCGACATTAAAGCCCAGTTTTGTACTAGTGGATAAATATCAAATTTTCTAAAGGATTTAGCTTTGTTTTGTGATAGGTTTATGTCAAATTTTGGATTGTCGTGTGGGAAATTTATCAAATAAAAGATAGAGACAACTTACGAATTAGCCAAAGAAAATCCAAAATCAAGGGGTTCACATCATTTTGTGAAATAGGAGATTGTGGGAGGTTTAAGACAGAGAATTCAAGATGGGCGCTAAAACTGGATTTGGAAAAACAATGTCAAGTGAAGAGAAAGGGAAAAAGTGATAATGAAAATGAAATGTCCATGTAAGTAAAAATCATAATATAAAATTATTAAGTTGGCCACCTCATTAAATATTTGCCAACTTAGTTAGATATGTCATTTTTTCGTTAGTCAACTTGTAACAACCCGACTTCCTAGGACTTGTTCTAGGTCGTTACTTCATACATGTATATATCTCAAAGCCACACTTTTCATATATTTGACCAAAATCAAAAGAAATTTATAAAATAAATAACTTCATTAACTTTAAATAATTAAAATATTGGATTGGAGTACCCAAAAAGATTATAAAACCAAAACTGTAAACTTTTCATAAATTGTCTAATGATGCAAAACCAAAATATTTAATTTAAACGTCAAGACTGAGATTTAAAGAAAACATAAAAACATAAGCGAAAGCATTTGATTGGTCCCAATGGCATAGTCACAGATTCTTCCTGTCATTCGCATGTCTGTCCTTGTCTTTACCTGAAAGTTGTAACATAAGAAAGAGTGAGTATAAAAATACTCAGTAAGTGACCCACTATCGAGTCTATCTAGTAAATTTGTTAATTTTCCTATACAGGACATGTATACAAATTATAACATAGGTATAAGTAGTGAAGTTGAAGGAACAATATCGTGGCATTCGTGGTGATCCCAAAGGAACACGTATCATGACAGTCGTAGTGATCCCAAAGGAACATATATCATAGCAGTCATAGTGATCCCAAAGGAACACAAAACATAGCGTAAAATGTACACAGCTCGATAGGATAACTAACTGTCACTATTTAACTTGACATGCACCAATCAACTAATATGGCTTAAATCTTAATCATAGACACAATTATTATAGCATGTAAATTATCATCATAAAATTTCATGTTGTGGTCATATTATCATAGCTCGTAGACCTCTAGCATACTCAAAACAATCCATTCATGAGCGAAACATGGGCAAGTCATTCCAATATATTCAACTTAACAATAATAACTTAGGTAGCATGCCGACTCGAAGGCAAGCGGGTAGTAAACCACTTACATCGATATCAAGATTAATTAGTTTTATCCAAGCAACTAATCTCCTCCAACTTTTAGTAATCTTGAATAAACCCTACAACATGAATTTAATTAAAATTTACATTTAATGCCTAAGCACAAACATACACTTGTTCCAATTGTTTCCAAACAACTTACTCGAAGTACAACCAAGTCCCAATTCTCTTCCAAACTCTAAACAATAAATCCAACCTAGACAAAAATTAATACTACGGGTTAAAAACCCAATTTTCAGCACCAATAAAACTTCAAAATAACTTCCAAGACATTGTCACTCATCAAAATTGATCCAAAGTTGCCAAACCGAACTTTACTTCGCTGGACAACACGCTTCCGCCTTTGAAACTTCTCCAAAACTCGCTCCTAACGCCAATAATACAATGAGATCAACCAATTTGGGTAAAAAATTAATGGGTAATCAATAAATTGCAAGAAAACTCACAAATACTTTCATACATAAGAGATCTACGCTTGAGAGGTTAAAGAATAAAAAGTATCACCCAGTTTTACAGGTTTTGTTCAGGCGCAATTACGGACAAACCAGAGCTCAAAACAACGATCCAACCGTTTAGAATGAGACTCTATGTGTTCTGAACAGGCTGACCAAATTTGAACATGATCCAACGGTTGAAACTCTAGCACGATAACTTTCTAGAAGCGGTCGCTAAAAAATTGAACTGCACTGCTTTCTTTTTCCTTATTCGTTTTCTGGTGTGTTTTTCTCATTCTCTACCTCATTAGGTCACTTATATTTCTTTTTTCCTCCACCAATTCAACTAAACAAATTAAATCTACCAAATTAAAATTCAATTTTCACCCATTGGATTTAAACCTAAATCTTTTATCCTAATTAATTTAAATTGAATTATCTTCTCAAAATAATTCTATTAAGCCTTAAAAATTTAAAATAATACGCAAATAATTTAAGACAATTAAATTAAAGTTATCTAAAATTTTGTATTGTCACACAACTAACAGTCAAATTAATTAAGGGATCATTTAGAATCATTTTTCAAACTTTTGGGACCAAAGTGTCACTTTTAAAACTTTATAGCCCAAATAGACATAGAACTTAAACTTGGACCAAAAATATATTTTCTCCATATTTATTTCATTAATTTAATTTCTTATATAATTATTTTCATCCAACATGTCCAATAATCCCACGAGGCAAACTACATAGATCCTAATACTATCCGTCCAGCTCATATGACACGTGTCAAAAACCCATTGCATCTCCAAAAATCGCAAGCAACCCGAAGCTAAGCTATTGATCAAAATCAGACGCAGAAAGAAGCGATTAATTGAGAATTGAGAGAGACAGAGAAGCTCAATAAGTGCTTAATTCATCATCGCCATCTCATACAATGGGAGGAATTGGGCCTTGCTGTTCGACTCTTCCTGCAAGGTGAAGATTCCCCCCCCCCCCCCCCCCCCCCCTCCTCCTTTTAGCCCTTCAATCCAAATGTGTTCCAAATTAGATTTTCCCTTTGCTTTTTCTTTACAATCTCCATTCTATTTGGCCTCTTGAAACCCAGTTTTGAGATAGTCTTGACATGATTTTCATTTGTTCTTGCCATTCTGATTTTTGGGGTTTCTCTGTTTGTGTTACTTAAGTAAATTTATTGGAAGAAAATGGAAGTCTACTGCAATTTTATGCTTCACTTCACAGTACCAATTTGTTCAAGCATTACTGTTTTTGTTAAGTTATAAGATTAGGATGATGGTGCTGTCTATTTTTCTTTGTAACTTTAAGGTTTGTGTGTAGTTAGTCATAGTACTTTTGACATGCATTTTGAAGAAAGTGTTTTTTTTTTTTTTATTTTTTATTTTTTTATTGAAGCACTTAATCACTTTTGGAAGATGAAACATTTAAATGCTTTAGCTAAAACTACTTATAAATGCCTTTTTATTATCTTTTTAGAATTTCTTAAAACCGCTTTTGACAGTCAAGAAGTTTTGAAAAATGATTTTTAGTTCACCAGAAGCTATCTTAATGCTAAAAATCATTTTTCTTATAGAACTCTTAACTTTTAAACTTTGTGTCTGATACATCCTCGTAAATGATAGGCATGCTATTAGAGTATATTTAAGAATATTAGAGGGGTGATTAGTAATTAGATTGAGAGTTTGTTATGAAATTTGGTTATAATTAGAGGGAAGGGGAATGAGGAAGAAAATAGTATGTTGGCTAGTGATTTAAGGCTTGAGAGAATTATAAAAGTACCTCATTATCAAAAAGGAAGAAAATAATACCTCGAATACTTGGTTTATCTTGTAATTCCGTTATAGTTTATTTTTCAATATATTTGGGTTCTACCATATTAATTCTCTCACAAAGATAAGATAGACACAAGCTTAGAATTTTAAAGCAGCAATGCATCATTTTCATAATTCCTACCTTATAGAGTATGTATAGATTCATTAAACCCCACAATGCTGTTGATGAATGAGTTAATGAAATACTAACACATTTGAAGTGACACTTCAACTCTCTCTATATTTATTTCATTTTTTAATTGTAATTCTTTTTTTTTCATGAAAATTGCATTTCGCTTGATTATTTAGATGCGTTAACTAGGTAGTCTCTACTCATGTCCTATCTCATTTGAGAGCTAAATTTGCCTTTTATAGCAGTATTCTGCCAAAAGACTTTTTAGCGTCGTGCCTAAAGGACTCCTTAATGATTTTCGTTTGATCACAATTGAGCAGGAGATATCTAACTCAAAATCTCATTTATCAGGGGTCATCCAGATATAATAAAGAATTGTATCAACACCATTGTTCTTCTTTTTTCTCTTTAAAAAAAGCTAGTAGTTTGGATCCTCGTTGTCATTTCCGTCACTTTAAATGTCTTAGTATTGTATTATTCTTCCTAATTTTTCTTTCTCAAATGTTTGAGTTTAATTTACCAACCCTAAAATTGAGTTTGGTGATTGCTAATATTCTTCTATGTTCCTAAAAAGTGTTTGTTTTTGTGATCTTGTAATTCTCCTGATGATTGGGATTTATAGAAATCTCCCTATATTCTTGTTGTGATGGAATGATGATATATTATAAGCCTTTGCCTGTTTTGAATGCAAAGATGATTATTTTATGTCAAATGAAAACAATTTACACTCTCTTTTGTTCATATGAAATAAAGGGATTAAGTATGTGTTTCCTCCAGCAACCTAAGGACATCCTGGTTAACTTTAAGGACTGTTCCTCATAGAAGAACCTATCCAGGGAAACAAGTTCTTCAGAGAAAAGTTGGAATTAAAGCTGAAATAAATTTTGTCAATGTTGAAGAAGCCAAAAAACTAATAGCAGTTGATGGATATGCAATTGTTGATGTTCGGGACAAATCGCAGTTCGATCGAGCTCACATTAAATCATGTTACCATGTCCCACTTTTCATTGAAAACCAAGACAATGATCTTGGTAAAACCTTCTGCTTCCCTAACTATTTTGATATTAGATGTGTTTGTGAGTGCTTTTAGCTACATACTTTTGAGTCAAAAGTATTATATAAGTATTCAAACACTTTTAAAGTACTTTTTGAATATTTCAAAAGTGATTCTATTAAATTTAAATTTTGTGTTGGGCAGGAACTATTATAAAAAGGACAGTGCACAATAATTTTTCTGGTCTCTTCTTTGGATTGCCATTTACAAAACCCAACCCTGAGTTTGTGCAGTCTGTTAAAGCCCAGTTTTCACCTCAAAGCAAGCTGTTGCTAGTTTGTCAAGAAGGATTAAGGTAAGTTTTTTTCTTCTTTTTTTCTTCAGTATATGTGCTTTGAATGGTTAAATTGCAAATATGGTCCCAATGATTTGGAGAAAGTTAGAATTTAGTCTTTATGATTTATAATTAGAATTTAGTCCCATGATTTGTTAAAAGCTTCATTAATAGTCCCTACGGTAGGGACTGTTTATGAGGATTTTATCACTATTTATGAGGTTTTATCAAATCATAGGTATTAAATTTTAACTTTTAAAACCATATAGACTAATTTTTAACTTTCTCCCAATTATAGAGACCAAATTTATAATTTAACCTTTGCAATGTTGAATTATGGTATGGTTGATGGGAAATGAGAGCGATTTTTCTAGCGGTTAAGATTATTCCTTTACAGATGTGTTAGTGCCCGACCAGTTAAGCTAGGTTCAAATCAACCATAAATTACATTTTCGAACATTCGATCTGGCTAAATACATAATCAGATCTCTTCTTATGCGTTAATGTAAAATTACTTTTGTAGATTATAAATTACAGCATAAACTAGATTGTCGGTCTTTAGGGATATGATACTTGGAATGTCTCATCCTTATATATCTTCTACTGAATATTCCAAATTAACCAAATCTCTTCTTGATAAATTTATTATTTAAAATTGGATTGTTTATAAATATCTTATAATGTCCCGAGTTCGAAAACTTAATCTTATACGAAATCTCTAGCAATTTGAAAATTAAGAACCTTTTTGGTACGAGAACAACTAATTCTCAATTACTAAAACCCCCAAATCAATATGATTTCGACCCTAAGAATTGGGTTAGACAGGGATTGCCTTAAGATCAAACAAACAACAAGTTTCTTGGCCAAAGATTCGAATACTCCACAAAATAGGATGATCAATCCTACTTAAATGTTCTTAGCATGCAACTCAATACATGAATTGCAAAATTCAAGAAGCTCTCTTGGCTAAATTTGAAAGAGAAAGCACAAAGGCCAAAATTTAATTCATCATTATCGGTCAAACAACCTAATGGCAAGGCTTTTGATAGCCTCCCATTGAAACCCTATTGTCACATTAATCATTATCAAAATGACAAAAATACCCTTACTTAATGTCATAAAAAGGATAAAATTAGATCATACCAAAATTACATCAAAATTATTAAATAAAATATAAATAATAATTTGATGCCCTAGACGGTTCATATCACTTCTTATTTTTCAAAGTTGGTTTTGGAGTGACCAAAGAGTTCGAATTGTCAACCAGAAAAGGAAAGAAAGAAAATTGCTCAAATATTATTTTTGTGTTTGTACTTTAGAACTCATTTCATTTTAATCCCCATAATTTCATATGTCCAAATTTAGCCCATACTTTCTATAAATATTTAAGGTTAAAAATTACTTTTGGTCCCTAAACTTTCATGAAAGTAACAATTTAGTCCCTGAACTTTGGTTTGTAACGATTTAATCCGTGTACTTTTATTTTGTAATAGTTTAGGCCCTGAACTTTACCATGCAACAATTTAATTCCTATACTTTAAAATTTTTAACAATTTAGTCCCTATTGAAAAAATTAGGGTTAAGATTTAACGAGATTTCTTGCATACATAAACCGATAACTTAATTAGAGACTCAATATTTTTATATAATACAAAGTCTACATCATAAAATAATAAAAATTGACATATAATTTTGATGAACTTTTTTACGTTAGGGACTAAATTGTTCTAAATTTGAAAGTACAAGGACTGAATTGTTACATACTAAAGTTCAGGGACTAAATTGTTACAAAATGGAAAGTATATAGACTAAATCGTTACAAATCAAAGTTCAGGGACTAAATTGTTACTTTCATGAAAGTTTAGGGACTAATAGTGTTTTTTTAACCAATCTTTAATTTAGCCCTTATTTTTAGTTTGAAATTAATTTTTATGAAATTTAGTAAACTAATAACAATAAGGTTTAAATACTACTTTGGTACATGTATTTTGACTTTGGTTTATTTTGGTTCCTGTACTTTTAAATATTCATTCTAGTCCCTATACTTTCAACTTGGGTTCATTTTAGTCTCTGTACTTTCAAAATGTTCATTTTTGGTCCTTGAACTTTCAACTTTGGTTCATTTTGGTCCTTGAACTTTCAAAAGTGACCATTTTGATACCTTAAAAATGAAGTAAAAATGAAAATGGAGGGACCAAAATGTCACTTTTTGAAAGTACAAGGACCAAAATGAACATTATGAGAGTATAGGGATCAAAATGAACCAAAGTTGAAAGTATAGGGACCAAAATGAACATTTTGAAAGTATAAGGACCAAAATGAACCAAAACCAAAAGTACAGGAACCAAAGTAGCATTTAAACCTAACAATAATTTCTATTCAAGAAAAGACACAACGTGAGTATCTATCCAAGTTCATCGAAAGAAGGCTGATAAGGACTAAATTATTTCTAGAAAAGATAACGATTACAATAGATACTATGTTTAAGATTTGATTGAAAGGAAACCACAAAATTTAAATTTAGACATTTGAAAGCACAAGGACTAAAATAGAACAAGTCTCGTAATGGTATTTTAACCAAAAAAGAAATAGATATCTCCAAGACCAAGAGCAGTGACAAAGAAAACCCCTGAAGGTTAATAGAGTGAGTTAAAAAGAATTTAATAATCTGTCAAATTTACAAAGACATGAAGAAATTAGAAAAAGTTAGTGAGCTGTTTGGCAGTGAGTAATTATAATAAGTTTGTTTTAATTGGTAATTAGATCCACTGCTGCTGCTGATAAGTTAGAGAAAGCTGGTTTTGAAAACATAGCTTGTATAACATCAGGACTCCAATCTGTCAAACCAGGTCAAATTTTCAAACCTTACTCCAAATACTCTATATATTTTAACTCCAAGTTTAAAACAAGAAATCACATTTTTGGTTTTTGGTTTTTGGTTTTTTTTTACCATGATAGGCACATTTGACTCGGTTGGTTCGACCGAGTTACAAGATGCTGGCAAAGCTGGTTTGGTGACGATCCAAGGCAAAATTTCAGCTGTACTAGGAACTGTTCTCATCTGTAAGTCTTCTCAACTCTATACCATCCTATTTATTAGGAACATTTTGACGGGCAGCATCACTTCTAATTTTTTTTTCATTTTCAATTTAGTCCTTATTGTTTAAAAATTTTCAGTTTAGTCCTTTATATATTTACATTTTTCAATTCAGTCTCTCAATGGGTGAATGTTATAGTTGACTGATATCTTACATCACTTAATACTTAAAAGTGGGTGGATATAAATTTAGAGAAAAAATGTATTCTAAGAGAAGAGACTTGAAATTTCTATCAAGTTCTTAGTTGATTCCAGGTCCGTGAATTCGGTCTAATTTATTGGACTCAAAATTGAAATTTTATGAACCTATTAAACACGTTTTAAAGTTGGACTCCTTGGACATAAAATTAAAAGGTCAAGGACTTATTGAACATTTTCTTTTAAAAAAAAAAACAATAAAATTCTCCATGTTGATCTTTGATGTACTTTATTTTCTTATTTACTTGGACATTATTTATTTATTTCAATTGACTACACATTAAAAATCTAAAAAAGGTCTACCTTTTTATTTTATTTCTTTTGAAAAAAAAAAAAAAGTTATGTAGTATGCATATACTGACAGTTATTTGAATGAATTTGGTAGGTGCATATTTATTCATAACTCTCTTTCCAGAACAGGCTGAGAAGCTGCTTCAAATGGCACCAACAAATTAAACTATTGTCTAAACATTAGCCTTTTAATTTTAATTTTAATTTTTGTTTAGGTATTATAATTAATTGCCATTTTTAAGTGCATATTTCCATACCATCTTCTCTTCTCTCTTCCCTATCTCGACGACTTTATAAACGTAATGTTTATTAGCTCAATTGGTTAGATATCAATGTCTTTCCCTATGAATTGTAGATTTAAATTAGGGTTGTTTTCAAATATAGAAAAATGAGCCAAACTATTTACAAATATAGCAAAATTTTACTGTCTATTAGTGATAGATCACGATATCTTGATTCTATCCTAGAATTCTATTGCGGTCTTATTGATAGATAGAATTCCTGTTTATAAAACTAGACAAAATTTTCGTAATTATACATTTGGATATTAAATCCTGAAATACTTAGCCAAGTAGACTAGAGAAACTGTAACACAAAATGGACTTACCTTTAAGTCATGATTTAAAAAATTATCCCATATAAATTTATTTATTATTCATAAGATTTCATGGATTTATCCATATTTTTAACTAATCAAAATAACCTTAATCTAATAAATGATTTTTTATCAATAATTTCATGAGCCTTCAACTTAAAAACTATTTACTTTTGCTGAAGTAAGCTTAGTTTAACAATAATTGATATGATTTTTCACCTTAAAAGTTGGCCGTTCGATCTCTTATCCCTCAATTATTGTATTAAAAATTTAAATAAATAACTATTTCCTTTTCTGATTTTTTTTTAATAATCTTTCCCATAAATGGCCTGATTTTTTTTCCCTTTTGGTGTGAATATTAACTAGTATTTAGTATTCAATTGTTTCTTTAACGGTTTCAAATGAAGATTTGTGGCAATTAATAAACAATTATTTCTTCCCTTTTTTCCAACCAATTTTAATATAATTTGAATAATTCCTTTAATTTCATTTTCATCACTCATTTTAGGTTAAATTATAAAAAATGCCCTTAAGCTATGTATTTTGTGTAAAAAATATCCCTGAATTTTTAAAAGTTTCAGAAATACCCTTAAACTTTCAAAAAGAGTTAAAAAAAAATACCCCTACCATTAGTTTTAGATGGAAACCGTTAAAGTTTTGTTTCAAAAATACTCCTGAACTTTTCAAAAGTTTCAAAAATATCCTTAACTCAAAAAAAAGTTTAAAAATACATTCACCATAAATTTATGAATAGAAACCGTTAATACCTCGTTGCAAAAATAACTAAAAAAAAAAGTTTAAAATTGCTTTTAACATTAATATGGTGATTAATTTGTTTGAAGTTTTCTTAAGTTCGAGAAGAATGAACTTTAAAACAAATTATAAAGATATCCTCATTTTTTTTCGATGCTCTCATTTTTCTTTTAATTTTTAAATTTTTAGCTTATACCAATTTTCTCACCAACCAAAATTTTAAGTTAAAACATAAAATCTTATAAGATCTCACAAAATTCTGAAATCAAAATCTCCCCTTAAACATACCAAAATGATAAAATAGTCAAATAAAAACAATGTATTCGGTTATTAACACACTCAACTACTAATGTTTTTTTTTTTTTTTTATCGTTTTGGTATTTTTAAGTGGAGATTTTGATTTAAAAATTTTGTGAGATTTTATGGGATTTTATGTTTTAACTTAAAATTTTGGTTGGTGAGTAAATTGGTGTAAGTTAAGAATTAAAATTTTAGTTGGTGAATAAATTGGTGTAAATTAAGAATTGAAAAATTAAGAGAAAATAAGAGTATCTATATGAAAAAAATGAGAATATCTATATAATTTGTTTTAAAATTCATTCTTCTTTCGAACTTAAGAAAACTTCAAACAAATTGATCACTATATTAACGTTAAGAGCAATTATAAACTTTTCTTTTTAATTTTAAAGTTATTTTTACAACGAGGTATTAACGATTTGTGTTCATATACTTATGGTGAAGGTACCTTTGAACTATTTTTTTAGTTAAGGATATTTTTCAAACAAAACTTTAATGGTTTCCATTCAAAACTAATAGGACTTAAGCCAATGCAACCGCATCAAATTACATTGCTCTCATTTTCTATTTCTTTTTGTTGAAACTTATGTTATCTTGTTAATTGAACGATGACTTAAATTAGCATGCTAGTTAAATCTTAATGCTGAAAAGTTTAAGATATAAACGGAACACAAAAAAGAATATGAGACTAAAAGCATAGACATAGGACGTCACATGATCTTAGACATAAGGCAAATTGTAGAACCAAAGGATTACATGAAACTGTCTATAGAAATATAAGACTAATTACTTAGGCTTCAAGGAGTACTTGAAAACAAGAGTGAATAAGAGTTGTTCTCAGTTCAATTGGTCGATGTCAACATGATGCAGCCGCATAGCTTAATGCAATTTATCCATGGGTTGAAACTTCATTTGGATTCCTTGTTGCTTATTATTGTTTATCTTTATTATTGATAAAAAGCTTCAAAACCACTCATTTTATTGGTTATCACTTGGTTTACATCGAAAAGTTTTCTTTCTTAAAAAATTGAATTGTATAAATAGTATCTTGGGATACGTTACTTGTAATACTTTCCATATTACTACACTTGACCCTGAATATTATTCATTATTATTCTTTCATATAAATTTTGGCCATAAGACTATTTTAATTCATTTTTTTTAGAGATTGCGATTACATTGCGACCACAATGTGTCTTTCTCATAACTTCTGACCTTGGTTTTTTTTTCTTTTGTATGTTGAGCTTAGTGCACAAGGAAAAGAGTCTATTCTTTTTCAATTATATTCTGATTGTTAAAAAATGATCCACAAAATGGAAGCACAAGCCATTACAACATTAAATGCACATCTCGAGATTAATAGTAGGGCCAACAAGAGAAATAACATTTTTTAAAGTCTCATTTTAGAAAATAGCAAGTTGTTTTTAGGATAGGAAAAATAACAAAATGAATTTAGATTTAATTAATTACTAATTATTAGGTTACAGAAATACCCCAAATAGTATATACAATTAATTTATTCCAAAAATATACATTTTTTTTAAATCATAACATGCTAGATTTTATATTGGTATTCAAAATAGATGTTATTTAAAGAACATAAGTTTATCTAACCTCCTAAAAAACTATAATGTGATCTAAACATTTTAAAATAAATGACTTACCTAACAACACCAAAAATATTTGGCGATTGAGATCATAAAAGAATGAATTAGAGTGTAATTCTTCAAGATTCAAACACAAAAATCCCGACTGACCTCCAAAGCTTAAGAAACCCTCAATTGCAAAATAAATTGGTTGGCAGAAAAATTGAATTACACTGTAATTCAAGGAGGTACAATCATACAACACATGGATGTGAAATTACAAAATTTAAACAAAATCGTGGGTTGTGGGTATTTTGTCTGAAGTTTTGGACCTAGGGGTGATCCATGGCGATATTAGCACTGACGACGACATGTAAAAAGTTGGGAGGAAAGAACATGAACTTGAAGTTAGGATTGTCGATTAACCATAGACCTCCATTCTCAAATAAATTCTTCTTCAATCGAGCTTCATTATTCTTCAAGAAGTTTTTAAAAGGAAATCAGTGGTGCTCTCTACAAGGTATCGTCCCACCTACCACAAAAATAATCCTAAATGGTTGAAAAGCCATAACAAGATGAAAAAAGTTCAAACGAAACAACAACAAAAGGTTATAGATGCTTCTTCGAAAACAATTGAAAAAACAATAAATATTAAGATTGATCCATGCAAACTCAAAACAAGAAGGTTATGGATGCTTATTTGAAATCAATTGGAAAAAAAAAACAAAATATGAGAATCAATTTGGAAAAAAAATCGATATATCAATTAAAACAAGTGTTTAAAGAGTTAAAACTATTATAGATATAGAAAAGTAGAAAAATAAAATAGAGTGATATAAAATATTTAAGGGAAATTTTTACGAATAAAAAAAATGTCAAACTATTTACATAAAATAGCAAAAAAAAATACTGATAGACATTGATAGACTTCTATCAGCATCTATCAGTGATAGACTTCTATCATTTCTATTGCTGATAGATCCTGATAGACTTCTATCAGCGTCTATCACAACTATTTAAAAATTTTGCTATTTTGTGTAAATAGTTTACTTTATTTTTCTGTTTTTAAAACTTCCCCAATATTTAATCACAAAAGGCAAAAATATGTTAAAAGAAGAACAAAACGAAAAATAATTAGATAAATAAAGATTAGTTGATATTTGAAAATAGAATCTAAAATACACAAAAATATGTTGATAAAACGGAACTATTAGATGCATTCATGGTTGAAAATAAAGACCAAATTGAAAATTTATAAATTAAGGATAACCAAATTAAAACTAAGATCAAAATATAAGAACCATCCACATAAAATAATTAAATAAATTAATAAAATAAATAAATGAGTAATTGTAATGAGTAGCACTTTTAGGGATAATAACTAAGTGTATAGCAACATTTTAAAATAATTGCAAATATAGTAAATTCTATCAATGATAGACTCTATCGCTAATAGACTCCCATTAGCAATTTGGTATATTATTGTAGACTCCTTTTAGCGATATGGTCTATCACTGATAGACTCTGAGAGTTGAATCTAAATTTTGCTATATTTATAAATTATTTTGCATTGTGTTATATCCGCAATGATGGATCTAGAAATTTATGTGAGGAGGGGCACAAATGAATATAAAGTTAGAAGTTTGGCTCGTGAACTTCTAAATTTGTGTTTATATAGTTCATACACTTTTAAAACGTACAATAGGTTTCTGATTTTTTTTATTTTTTTGTGTTTAATAAATTTTTAAAATATTAATTTTACATCTAATATGTCTCTTACATATCTAAAAATGTGAAAAGTTAAATATTGTATTAGACATTGAATTTAACTTTGTGCTTTAATAGGCACGATCATACTTTTTTTAAAAAAAAATAATGTAACTAATAACTACAAAATTTAAAATTTAAGATTCAATTAAATAAAGTTTTTTTTTTGTCTTATAAGATGGTTGATTTTATAGAAAAAACAATATTTTTTAGGTCTATTAGATATAGAACTGAAGTCATTTATAGAACTATTAGACATTTTTAAGAGAGTAGAGTCAAAATTGAAAATTTAACGATTTTTTATTCACAATGTTCAAAGCTTAGAGTCTAAACTTGTAATTTAACCTTCGTATATATATATATGTAACTTTTAATGCATTGATATATTATATTTATATTAAATAATACTAACTAACAAGGAAAGTATTCAATCAATTTTCGTAAAATTATTTTATAAAGATCCAAAATTATTTATATAATTCTATATATACATGTGTGAAAAAATTAAAATAAATTAAGGTTTTTGGTGTCTTTGAAGTATTTTCTAAAAATTAAATATTATATATATTTATATTTCAAAATAAAAAAAAAAGTAGAACTATATATGTTGAATAATTCTTTTGAAAGAGAAAGGGTTAATTGGATGGGAATGGTGGTTTTTGAAAAGAAAAAAAAAAATTAGAAGAAAAGGAAATATTGTAGAAATATGGAATGAAAATCAAAAGTTATAAAATTAATAAAATGAATTAAAACAATCAAAATTGAAAAGGGAAAAAGGGCTCGAACCTCTAGGCAAACGTCTGGACATTTGTATCCTCTGCCACTTCTACATAATGTTCTTATACATAAAGTGTACTCTATATTTTAAAATATACTATAATTTTTTAACATTTAATAAAAAAACATATATATATGTGTGGGTAAAACGTCACCATTTGAGGGGCACGTACTCCCGACCCCTTAATAGATCTGTCTTTATCACAAATACTTTGAGTCTGATTGTTATATTTACAACTATCTCTCGGTAATTTTGATATTTTAACATTGATTAAAAGGAAAGCCACACATGGTTGCAACCTACCAAAACTCCATTCCATGGACAACCATTAAAAACCAATTTGCAATGCAGAGCAGCTAATCTAATCAATGATACCAACAAAAGAAAGACATGGAGAAACTTGGCTTTAAATACATAAAACATTAGGCAGCAAAATGTTTTCTTGATTCACTTGATAAATTACATTTTTGATATTAGCTTGGAAGTTTCTCCAAAAGCTTCTTCAGCCCTTGGAGCAAACCCCTGCTGTTGAGTGTTGGCCTAACAATCTCGTTTTAACTGTACAATAATACATTCACCTCAACACCATGGAACGTTGTCCCTCGATCTCATTCTTCTTTCCATATTCGACCCGTAATTCTCAGCTTCAGCTCTTGCCTTTCTCCTCCTGAAAAATACAGTGCCAGGTTTCTTTGAATGATGAGACCGTCCTGACTGTCACGAACTTTTCGGTGACTGTCACGGATGCCCCTCGGAATTCCTTGCCATATCAGTTTACGCCCATTGCCACCCACTTCCAAACTGTAGCTGAACTTCTTTGCTTCGTTATCGTCACCCATGAACCGTAAAAATGCCATGTAAACAGGTGCCATTCCTAGCTGGAATGCCTCAAAATGCAAGCAGAACTGCTTTCCAAAGCAGTTGAAAACCTGCCAATGCAAGGATAGAAGAAAAGTCGGTTTATCAGACCTTTACCTAAAAGTTATATATGAAAATTAGAACTACAAACCTCTTAAAAATAGAACCCTCCTAAAAGTTTGTTGGTTCAAATGTAGCAATTATGGTATTCGGATTGTGCCATTTATCAAAATATACATATAGTTAATTGATACCCTTTTTAATAGTCACGAGTGCTTGAGCACCTTTAACTATTCTCACAATACTACCTAACTCTACTACATTTGATTTCCAAGAAATCTTGTAAACTATGCTTGAATTCATTCCTTCTAAAGCCCTGAAGGCCCTGGTAGACTATTAGGGCAATGGATGAAAGTTTACATAGTTAATGTTACGTGAAACTATCATGGTGAGAAAATATACAAATGGTATACAGAGTAAGCACTTACCGTTAGCATCCATGTGGCGTTTTCAACTTCGTGTGGATTTGATTTCACATAGCGATGATTGAAGGTACATCCATCATGCATGTCAACCTTGTGATCATCTTTAAGATGTGCAACAAGAGACAGGATGTCGCCCGTGACCGAGCACTCTGATCCAGCATAAGGGCAGTTGTAAGGACGGTATCGACAGTGTTGCTCATGCTTAAGCTTACTGTAGTAAGGAAAAATATCTTGACAACCCAAATTCTGGTATCTGCAGGGGATTTCAAGTGACTCAGCTACCTTCTCCAGTGCCAAGCACCTAATGTTCCCGAGTTCGTGACGACAGGTCGGGCAACAGTTGCTAACTCTGATCTTGCAGCTTGAGCACAATGTGTGGCCATTCGGGCACTAAAGTTCAAAAGCCAGTCAAGAGAGTCCGAAACAAAGCAGAAGCAGAAAAATATATCACACCTCCATGTCATAAAGATTCAAGAATAAAGAGATGTTCCAAATCTTCAAATACAAATTTAATATTAAGAAAAGAACTTAAGAATTCGCCATAATACAGAATCCAAAACAACCTTTCAATGAAGATTAAATCAAGAATTAAGCTATTAGGCCATACAGAGTCCAAAACAACCATAGTCTGTGCCTTTAAAACTGCAGAAACCCACAGTTATTTCCTTAACAAAATAAGATATGTCACAGTTGTTATGTACAGAAGTTAGGTTTCTTGAATTCATATGGCAACTCAAGTAAAGATTGAGTTAGAGAAAAACATTAAGAAGAAGTAATTGAAGATTAAAAAAAAAAAATAACCCTCAAATAACCATTTTGTTTTTAGTTTTCTGTTTTTAAAAATGTTCATTTACTAGCAGGTTTCTTTATTTGCAACATACTATCGAAACGTTTTAAAAATATTACACAAAATTTTTTTAAAAAAAAAACTACAAAGAAAAAGAAAAAGCTTTCTATAACACTGTCCTTGCTTTTGAAATTTGGTCAAGATTTCACAATGGACACTATAACAAGAAAATGTCAATTTAAGGAGAGTGATTTCTAAAAACAGTGAGGTTTCGAACTAAATTATGTACAATTCGAGAAAGTCAGTGAGACTTTTGTTAGGTTCCCACAATAACCCCTGCACTCAGAGAGTCAGAAAGACACAACAAGACGAGAAATACAGGGGAAAACTCTCCCTGTTATACATATATATATACTTCTTAGCAAAAACAGAGTTACAAGATAGCAAAGTAAATGAATTACAAGATGAAAACACGCAATAACGAAGATAGCTTCTGGCCGATTCGGCACAGATATCCTCTCCTTCAAGCAAGCTTCAACAGCCACCCTTTCCTTCTACGTTGAACCCTACATAAACCTCAGCACTGGTACCCCCTCCTTTTCAAAAATTTATACAACTCTTTTCCCTTTCCACAAACCAACTGTCTACGAGGAAATTCCTTTCTTACCCCATTCTTATGAGAGGAGCGTCTACGAGGAAATTCCTTTCTTACCCCATTCTTATTCCTTCTCTCATAAGTGTGTAAAATAGGCGGTCTTACAATTTGCAAGCTCTACCAGTTTACTGAAAACTCCTATTCCTATCTAGTCATAATTTATACATGGTGGTTGCTATCATAGGGTTTCACTGCCTTTCCTATTAAAGAAAAAAAAAATACAAAAGAAGCTTGGACCGAGGCATTTTAGCATATACGAAGTTATTTGATAACGTTCCTATTTCAAGTTGTTGAGAAATATATGAATTTGGTAATTGTTTCCTATTTCTCATTTTAATTTTTAAGAAATGTTCGGATAATTGTTTGCCAATTAAAAAAGAAAAAAAAATCTGCTTTCTTGTTTCTTCAGTTTTTCAAAATCATATACAAAAGCTTTTTTACTTGAAATATCCCTAATAAATATAAAAATATATAAAACATACCTAATAAATTTGAACACTTTACTTTTAAAGAAAACTAAGTTCAAGAAAAACTTTAAATTCTTAAAATTTTTAATTTGAGAGAACAAGACTAAGAAAAATTATTTCTAAACACATTTCTATTCGTTTTCTTCCATAAAAAGAAATAACAAGCAAAGCAACCATACCAAACTCTCTTCGGGAAGAGAGAGAGAGAAGAGGAACTTAACCATACTCGACCTATATTTTCAATAACTTAGATATATTATCCATTAATTGCTTAAATAAGAAGCTCAAAGGAAGGTGAAAACACCAATTCCAGTATGCATGGACCTCATGTTCCTATGGAAACATTCTATAAAATTCTGCAAAAGAATGAGATAAGCAACTTATGATAATTTCTTAGGCTAATAATATTTAACACACACCATTCAACCTTAAAGAAATTAACAGCAGCTTTCATCGATTAGACCCAATCATTGAAATGAATCTAAAGCACAATATGGAAGATGCTTTACAAATGAAGGTAATTTTTGCAAAATCACTTCTCCATGTTTACACAGGCAATTGACAACAAGTGCAGTTAGGAAAATACTACTTTACAAGCACTAGAAAGTGCTTTCTCAAACAGCCTTTCAAGGTGCTTTTTGACTTTTTCCGAAAGCATTTTTATGTTACTCCCAAACATAATGAATTTGAGCGAGAAGTGTACCCACATGTTTCCATGCCAAAAACACTCCAATCCCAAGCATAGCTTAAATTACAATGAGAAGTACACGAGAAAAAACACGGTATAAAGTACATACCTGGTAAATTGGAGGGTACATCAGATTTGTGCAGACAGGGCACTCAAGCAATTCTTGCACACCATTGGTTGAATAAACTCCGATTTTCCCACTCAAACCAAGAGGGCTTTTTGAAGATGTAGAATTATTCTCTGATTTAGACATTGCTATGTCATGACCTGAAACTGAAGGATGAGAATCAACAACTTCTTTGCAGGTACTGCTTCCTGGAGCCATGGCTTAATTAAATTTTAATATATTTCTTTAAGGTATTAATGGAAACTCTTCACCAAATGCTAAGCATCACTCATCCATGAGTTCAATCCTGTTAAACCAGACCCAAAAAAAAAAAGAAAAGAAAAGAAATGAAAAGAAAAGGGCAAGTCAATAACCATATTAAATGAAACATTTCATGTTTGGAGATTTGTTGATATAATTTGAATGAAAGTCCGCTGATAATAAAAACTAAATATGATCAACAATGCTTAATAACATACAAGACTTAGCAACACCCTCATTTTCTTGAAATCTGAACTCGAGAACGGTAACATATATGCCAAAGGTTAGGAACTTACATAACCTGAAGTCCAACTCTATCTCATAAAGCTTGCTGACCATTTGCTAGATTCTTTCCTAACCAATATGTGGTGACTAGCTCCTGGTTAGATTTATATAATTTGGAGTTAAAAAGAAGTCAGGCCTATGTTTGGTAAATGGAATTTTTTATTCCAAGCAATAAGTTTGCTAATCCTACAAAGTACACAAACTCAAGGTCAAAAACCCACCTTT
Source organism: Lagenaria siceraria (assembly GCA_002890555.2). Classification (NCBI taxonomy): domain Eukaryota; kingdom Viridiplantae; phylum Streptophyta; class Magnoliopsida; order Cucurbitales; family Cucurbitaceae; genus Lagenaria; species Lagenaria siceraria. Next base: position 24,586,411 of record CM016485.1, on the reverse strand, counting down.
TATGCTAATACTACACATGAAGTTTATAAATTATAAATCTTAAACCAAACACAAAGTACACAATCCTCAAGATTTAACAACCCATTCTTTTTTATAGTCCAAGCATAAAAACTCAGACTTCCAACCCCAAACTTAACAAGCCTAGGTTAACAAATCTACATAAACATCCACATCCAGGCATTCATTGGGAAAAGAGCTTCAAAATACTGAAAGATCAACTTGAAACTTATTAAGTTTGATGAACTCTTAATTTGTAGACCTTGATAAGAAAAATAGAAAGCAATCTAGATTCCTTCCAAAAACCCAAAGCAATCGTAAAATCCAAAATAACACAAAAAGCTCGCTCCATACTATGACATAAGACAGCATTATATTCTATAGATAAGGACAACTAACATAACATAGTCTTACAACAAGTTGCATTTCGCGTTCTTAAAATTGTGGAGATAAATCACCTAATGAAATAATTGGCTCATTTGAATCCATCCAGACCAACATAATAAACAAACAGGCATTATTTTAGAGGCTCAGAAGCCATTAAAACAACCCTATTACAGTCAAATTCCAAAAGCCATGTGATTAAATTTAAATTCATCCACCGAAAAGTCTTTTAAAAAATGGCTTGAAATCGAAAAGAAACCAGACCAGGCAGCACAAATACAAAAACCTGTTCCTCCCCTTTTACAGATTACAAATTGATAACCCATTTCTCCTATTAGAAAATCAATATTCAACAACGAAACAAAATTTGCACGAAACTTAAGGAACGAAACATAGCAAGACCCTCATTTCCAAGTCTCCAGAAAGAAAAACAGAACCCCACAAAAACCAAAAAGAAAACAGAAGAAAATCTTACAAAAAAAACAAAGAACCCATATCCCCAGATGAGAATTCGGAACCCAATTGCAGAAACAGACCAAGAATTCAAATAATAAATTCTGGGGGTGGCTCAAAAGTGGAAAAATCGATACGAACGTTGAAAACAAAAACAGAAACAGAATTGAAAAAGGGATTAAAAGAAAAAACAACCTCAATCCCACAAGGACCGGAACTGGGCTAAGCCTATAGCTCCTCGGATTTGGAACTCGAACAAAAAGTTGTACATCAATGATTGTTTATCGATGAATCGTTGGAATTGTGCAATTGCTTTCACCACCGCTGCGGGACCGCCATTATAATGGTTTCTCTCTCTCTATTTAATTTCTCTTTGGCTTTTTACTTTTTTTTTTTTTTTTTTTTGGGAAAAAACTATCTGTTGCCCAAAACGATCGAGGGAGGGAAGAGAGCTTTCGAAAAGAATAGGAAGAAAAAGTTGAGGAAAGATGAACGAAAACAAATTAATTGTTCAACCAACTAACCAAGATTTAAAATGTTAAATGTGAATGTTAAAAATATTAATCTTCATGAAAATGTTTCATGTCTCCCTTTTACGTAAATGTTGATTGAAATATTGATAAAATATTGATGCACATAAATTTTTTTAAAAATTTAAGTAGATTAGAGAAAATACTCTAACTTGTTTAATAAATATTTCAATTTTCAAAAGTTTAATTAATATACTTGAACTCCGAAAAGAAAAAAAAGTTTAAAAAAGCTTTCATCGTTAGCTTTTTTTTCTTTTCCAAACGCACCTATGAACTTTTAAAGTTTCATAATGCCCTAAACTTATAAAAAAAAATGCTCTTACTATGAAAGCCGTTAGCACCTCATTTTCAAAAATTCTGTTGAACTTTAAAAAATTTCATTAATACCCTTGATTGTTGAAATAAAAAAATTAAAAATTACCCTTTGCATTAGTATATAGATGGGAACCGTTAATCTCACCTTCATCTTTCATTTCTTCTCTCTTCTCTACTTTTCAATATATGGCCTAATACTTATCTGTTTTCATTATGTTCTTCAATACCTTTTTACTCCCTTTCTTTCCTTTCTTAATTTCTAAAACTATCCTTTTCGATCAAGGTATATAGGTTATAGTAAGAAGAAAGGAGAATAATGCAACCATCAAGAGACCTTAGGACTTTAAATGCTTTGGCAAGGTTGTATATGTTAGTAGCCGAATGTGACTTAATATGCTTCGATTTAATAAACTAAAAGAGCCATGTTAAGAATTTGGGTCATCATTCTTTGAATTTATGTCCCAAATCTCATAGTCTGTAAATTGTAAACAAATTATTGAATAAATAGAGTGTTATTTATTTTTCATTAAATAAAGTGTTATTTATTATTTGCATAACTCAAATCCTATAAACTAAGATCCAAGGTCGTTTAATTTAACTGTGGTAGACATATAAGTGGATCGTGTTCAAGTAATAACCTAAAAAAATTGTAGTATATGGATAAGGTTGGGTGTCTTATCCTGGTGATATTCCGTATACGACCTACTTTGTAAATGTTACAAACGATTTAATCCTAATCGTTCATGTGTAGACATGCAAATGGGGGTATTCAATATAATCAGATTGTATAAGATCAGACCACGAAATATATTATTTTAATTCAATATGTTTAGCACCTTTTGAATACTTATCGTTTTTAAAGAAGAAGACTGCGGTGGAATTATCACAATAAATTTTCAGCAACTTGACAATACTGTCAACAATTCCAAGTCCTGAAATAAAGTTCCACACCCATAAACCAAACAAGCCTCAAAGCATGCTACAAATTTAACTTTCATAGTGGACGCAGCGATGATAGACTGCTTGACACTCTTACATGAAATTGCTCCTCCACATAATAGGAATAAATAGCCAAATGTGAATTTTCATGTATCCACATACCCGACAAAATCTGAATTTGAATATCCAATCACCTCAAGATGATTAGATCTTCTACAAGTAAGCATATAATCATTCATTCTTTGCAGATAAATACCTTAACACTTTCTTTGTAGTTTTTCAATGATCCATTCCTAGATTATTTTGATATATGTCCAGCATACCAACAACAATATTAATGTCTGGTCTAGAACAAGTTTGTGTATACATTAAAGCTTCCAATAATAGAAGCATAAGGAATAGTTTCCATTTTATTTTGTTCCAATTCATTCTTTGGACATTGCATGAGACTAAGTTTATCTTCCTTCTGAATTGAAATTGTTGGGTTTTATGCCCTAAAACTCGTAGATAGTAAACGTTGTATTTTGACCGTCATTAATAAATGGTTATTCATTATGATTCAATAAATGTTATTGATTATTTTATCTTATTTTAATAACCCTAAAATCCAATAAACTAACATCTTAGGCTGTTTTATGAGTCTTGAACAATATGTAGAGACATATAGAGATCAATGTTCAAGTTACAACCTAAAGGGTCTATAGTATAAGGATAAGGTTGGGTATCTTATCCTGGTAACACTATGGATACGGCCCACTTTGTATTTGATACAAACGCAATGATCCAACGCGTTCGTGTAGGAGACATGCGAGTGGGGGTATCCTATGCAATGAGTTTGCATAAGATTGGACCAGGAAATAGTAACCACTAGATATAACTCCGTTGACTGGTTAGGTTTCTATTTCAATAGGTTGACCTAGGTAACTTAGTCTTAATCTTGAGTATATTATGAACTTCTGTTCACGAGGGATTGTCCTTTGATTTGTATGGGTGAGAGTGGCCCGTTTGCCGACTCGATATGCCTACCATTTTGGGGACAAGACTGAGTGGGAAGCTGAGAACATAATTATACAAGATGGATTTCACTCCTTCTCGACTTTAGGGTAAGTAGATAAGTGTTCCCTTAAGTGGTGTCTCCGAGACTTGAACAAAGGGCCCTACCCTCTCACTGGCCCGAGAGGGGTTTCTATTTGATGGTTGGACCATAAACAGGTTGTTCATTAGAGGAGCACTGGTACTTAAGGTTTTAGAAGTAACTCAGGGGTATAACGGTAATTTGACCCAACTGGTGTTACGAACACTTGTGAATGACTAACTTGCTGTCATTGGTCTATATCCGTGGACACATAAATATATCTACAGTGAGAAGAGTGCAGCTGTGGGTCTTTAGTAGAGTGTACCCACAGTTAACGAATATTGATTAACGTGATTAATGAGTTTAGCCCGTTAATCTCATATCGTTGGAGCTTCTGATCTGTAGGTCCATTAGGTCCCCTTCCTAGCTCGTAAAGAATATCGAGGAAATTTATTCTTGGATGAAATTTGAAAAGTTCAAATTTACTAAGGGAAAAGTATAATGTATAATGATACATTATAATATAAAGTTTATTTTACAAATTAAACTTTATAGTATAAATATAATTTTGGATATGATTCAAAGTTAATTTGTAAGAGAATTAAATATTTGAAATTGTTCAAATATTATTTTAATATGAATTAGATTTATATTAAAACTATAGGTTAAAATTAATGCGCATTAGACGTACATTAAAACTATAGGTTATGAGAGAAATGTATTTGAATTTGATTCAAATGCAAATTAAAATTAAATATTTGATTTTTAATTTGGTAATTAATTAATTGGAGAATTAATTAGTTATTTAATTTAATCTAATTTAATTAAATTTGATTTAATTAAATTAATTGAATTAAAACTATAGGTTATGTGAGAGATGTTCATTTAAATATGATTTAAATGAATTGGTTAATTAAATTAGATTTAATTAATCATTAATTATTAATTTATTATTAATTATTAATTTAATTAATATTAAATTAGTTGTAACTCCCACGCTTAATACGTGGGATAACACCCACGTTTCCCATTTTCTCTCGCTTCCTTATATAGTATCTAATAGAAAAGAATTGAACCACCCACGTTTCCCATTTTCTCTCGCTTCCTTATATAGTATCTAACAGAAAAGAATTGAATGGTTCATTCTCTCCGTTTTTTTTCCCTTGCCAAAAAGGTTCCCACAAACCTTTCCTTAAGATTCAGAGAAAAGGAAGGTCTCCAAGTGGTGGTGACACGTAAGTTTTTTTTTCCTCTCATTTTTTTTTGTATTCTTTATGCTTAACCTAGATTATTTTAGGTTTTTTTTACCAATGTAGAAGTATTTCAAAAAATTTTAAAATTAATTTTGAGATAGGGTTCTGAAATGTTTCCGTTGCGCTTGGGTTTTAATCCCAGCAAGAACTACACTTGAAGAGCATTGATCCATCTTAAATCTCTCTAGAACATTATTAATATATACGTTTTGAGACAATCCTAACAATTCATGTACCTGATCAAGGAATATTTCAATTCCAATCACATAGAATGCCTCTCCCATATCTTTCATTTCAAAGTTTTTTAGAAAGATTATTTGGTTTGGCATAATAGACCAAAGTCATTAGTAGTCAGCAAGATGTCATCAACATACAAAACAAGAATTATAAACTTACTCTCACCGATCCTTAGATATACAAATCGACCAACAACTTTTTCTTTAAATCCAAAAGACGTGATGGTATCATTAAACTTAAGATACCATTTTTTAGAAACTTGTTTAAGTCCGTATATTGACCTCTTTAGCTTACACACCATATGTTTCTTTCCTTCAACCACAAAACTTTCTGGTTGTTCCATGAATACCTCTTCTAAATTCTCATTTAAAAAAGTAATTTTTATATCCATTTGATGAAGCTCTAAATTATAATGAGCAACTAAAGCCATAATAATTCTCAATTAATCTTTTTAGAGACAGGAGAAAAAACCTCTTTATATTCAATATCATCTTTCTAAATATAACCTTTAGCAACAAGTCTAGCCTTGTGTCGTTTGATATTGTCATTTGAGTCACGTTTGGTCTTAAAGACTCATTTACACCCAAATATTTTACTTCCTTTAGGCAATTCTACAAGGTCCTAAACCTTATTGTAATCTATTGATTTTAACTCTTCTTTCATGACAGCTAACCATTTGGCAAAATTATCACTTTTAATGGCTTGTGAAAACGAAATTGAATCATTATCAATACCCAAGTCAAAATGTTGACTTGTGCAAATAAATCACATAACATAAAAAATAATTTATCTTTTTTGTCTTACCGATCTTCTTAATTTTATTTCTTGTTGTTCCTCAATTATAGGTTCATTCATTATAATTTCATTATGTGGTGTTTAATCATTAATTTGTTCTTCTTGTGGATTGTTAACATAGTCAACAACTTTAGGAACAACAACTTGAAAAGAAGTTATAGATGGAGGAATTTGTCCCCTAACTTCTTGAATCTCCATTGTACATAGTTCCAAACTCCCACTAATTTTCTCATCTGCAATGAACTTTGCATTTCCAGTTTCAACTATTCTCGTATTCTGGCTATGACAATAAAATCTATACCCTTTTGATTTTTCTGGATAACCACTAAAGAAACCACTGGTTATTCTTGAATCCAGTTTCTTTTCGTGTGGATTATAAATTATTACTTCCCCTTGGCAACCTCAAACATGCAAGTGCCTGAAACTGGATTTCCTTCTTGCCCACAGTTCAAAAGGTGTCTTTGGAACTGACTTACTAGGAACCCTGTTTAACAAGTATTGAGCGGTTCTTAAGCATACATCCACAATTATATGGATAAAGATAAATTAATTAACATACTTCTAACCATGTTCATTAATGTACGATTATGCCTTTCTGCTACACCATTTTGTTGTGATGTTCCTGACATTGTGTATTGAGCACATATGCCATGACTTTCTAGGAATTTAGCAAATGGATTAGTGTCCATTCTCATCATATTTTCCATAATATCCACCTCTTCAAACCTTACAATTTTCACCTTTCTATCAATTCTCTTTCAACTTCATTGATAAATACCTTTAAGGCATCTATCACTTGAGATTTTTCATGCAACAAGTAGATATATCTATAGCATGAAAAATCATCCATAAAGGTAATGAAATACTTTTCTCCATCAAAATATGGAACACTAAAAGGCCCACAAATGTCAGTGTGTATAATTTCAAGGAGTTGTGAGCTTCTTGTAGTTGCTTTATTAACTGTGTGTTTTGTTTTCCCTTAATACAATCCACACAAGTTTCAAGATTATAAAATCCAAATCTGGAAGGATTTTATTCTTTAGCATTCTTTAATTCTTTGTTTGGATATGCTCATGCATGATACGAAAACCATCAAAGTTAATGGTGGTTAAGGTACTCATTAGTATTCCAACAAATGATTTATTAGCCAACTCAATAGTAAGTGCAGCAGGGTTTCTCACTTAAAAGTGTCAAATCAAGATCCAAAATACTAAGATGGAAGGCTTTGTTCGCACCAGAAATTAAGTTTGTTAAACTTGATTATAGAAGTAGCTTGGGAATGAAGAGAAACAGAAACAAATATTGCAAATACGGAACAAATATGCTTATACATTATTGCTTTGAAAAATAAACTTAAATATATAATGTAGATACGGATAACATTAATAATAATTAAGCATATATTGAAGTTCTTGTTTAGAAGATACAACAATATACAACATTCATACATAATTGATGCTAAGTTTAATTTCACATAATTGATAATTAAAACTGTTCAAGTTAAGTACATTAGTTATCTTTGGATATACTAAAAATATCTAACCAAACATCTTAATTAACCACGATAAAATTCAAAATTATAAAACTACTAATCAGCCTTTGGGTAATTCAAAATGTTTTATAACAATGAACATCAATATACTGATCCTGATAAAATCTTTAATGTTTCTCATTTCAAAAAAAAAAAAAAAACTTTAATGTTTCATAATATCAACTTACTAATTTAGCCATTTTGGTGACTAACTAGTATAGATAACATAATAAAATAATAAAAATTAATTTATCACCTTAATTTACAAAAACATTATTAATTGAAGTCGTACCTCCAAAAATGTGTAATTAGAATCACAAAGAAAAATGCATACTTTAAATCTTTCTTGTGATATACCTAACACATAAAAATATAATAAATACATAATTTATCTTACCAAACTTAATGGAATTTAAACATGCATAATTTATTATATTCCAAGCTTAATAGAATAACCCAATCATAAAAATGCATAAACATTAATGGAGCAATTAAAGAACATAATTAAATCTTGCATAGCTTTAGTTTAAAATATGATTTGAAATAAGCCATAGTTTGAATTTAGAATAAACAATAATTTGAATTTTGAAAACGGTGGATAATGGATAGTGTGATTAATTTTTTATTATCGTTTATCCTTTTAATTAAATTAAAAGATAAAAGATTTTCCGTTAATTTCTAAAACTTCTTTATTTTCATTAATTAACTTTCATTATCTATATTGAACTTACTAATTTGCCACTTTGGTGACTAACAAATTATTCATAACACATAAATAACATAATTTCAAGTAATACATCACATAATTTGCAAAATATTAATATTTTTATCAATGAAATATCATATTTCATTGTGTAATTTAAATTATAAGGATAAAAACATACTTTATTCATGATATACATAATGCATAAAAGTAAAATAAATCCCTAATTTATTTTACTAAACTTGATGGAATTTAAGTATGCATAATAAATGAACATTTAAACTTAAATTCATAAATACAATTAATTAATATCTTACCTATGTGTTAAACAACAATAAAATAGCATAAATTAATAGTTTATATCACCAAGAACTTAGTTCAACAAGCATTCGAGTGTACTGGTAACTATAATATCAGTGCTTCGAATGGAATTGAAGTTGGATGGCGTAGGTCAATTTGGCACGAAGCTATGTGTAGCATGACAATAAAATAGCACAAAACATTTTTATTTTTTTATTATTATTTTTTTTTTTTACAATATCGATTTTGGATGGAGTAGATTAATTTGGTTTTTCTTCAATTTTTTTTTACACCTAAGCATGCCACTTACAGAAAAGGAAAAACATTGCACTTAAATATTTTCATTTGTAGGTCGTAACAAGAATTGATAAAAACATCTTAATTCATAAAAATTCAATTATTGCAGTGGAAACATAAAAGACATACAATACTTATTAATTGAAAATCACAAGTTCTCTATCTGTCTTGATACCATACCACGTGTAAGTTTTAACTTTATGATTATGCAATAAAATTATAATATTGTATAAAATAATAAATGTCAAGATCTTTGAACTAAATAATTTTCACAATAACATAAATTAAATTAACATAGCTTGATCCATGATAATGATCTAATAAGGGATTGTGTTTCTCTCTCTTGGTCTTCCTTTAGAACTTGATCAGGTTTCTTGATATGAGGAGAAAAAAATTAATTAATGAGGTAGAGAAAGGACCAATCCCTAGGGTTTATGTTTATATAGACACCTCCAGTGTGTTTAATTGGTCTAAAAGATAAAATAGTAGATAATGCAAAGATAAGCTATGTTATGGGTAATTTTGGATCAATGGTAAAAATGACATAACGAGAAAGAGGGAGCGGCTCAAGCAACTAAAGGACAAGCAAAAGAGTGGACTGGAGCAAATTCGGGCCAAGCCAGCCCGGTTGGCCTTGGTACCGAGGCCGAGTCCATCTATTTGGGTGTGTGAGCTCGGCTAGGACATATATGGGCTTTTGGGAAATGATCATATAGGTCCAAAGCCAAAGCGGCCACTTTGAGGTCGGCGTCGGGTCCGAGGCCGACCCTCAATGTTAAATCCGCAGCCAAAGCTGAAACCTTAAAAGGAGAGAAGATCGAAAGGACTTGAGGGAAGTCCTAGAAGGAGAAGAAAAAGGATCTACGACCTATATATAGGGAGAAAAACAAACAAATGAGGGTAGTGAACTTCCAACCAAGAATTCTTCTAGCATTAAACCCCCTCTTCTGACTTAGTTATCAGAGTGTGTGTGACCTACACCACACCAATGTGTAGTTCTTTTCTTTGTATTGCAGGTTCTCTCTTCCCAGAATTACAAATTTACCGTTGTTGTCGTGTGGAGGTCATGTGCGCTTTCTCTTGACCAAAATTTGGCATCAACAAGCTACATTGATGATAATATTAAATTTAAATAAAATATAACATAGATTACATAGATGAAATGTTGTGAACTTGCTTAGTGAGCTTTCATTTAGTTTAAATAGTGATGTATTTTTTCATATTTGAGGAAGAATTGGAATTTGAATAAATCTTTCATAGAGTTTAATCTCTCAAGCTTTTATGCTTTCTTTGTATTCTTATGTTGAGAATGCACATTTTAGAACTTTCAATCTGGTTTGATAAATTTGATTATGAAGAGTTTGAAATCTTGAAGTTAGGAACAAATTCTCTTTTCTTCTTGATCTTTGATCAAATTTCCAAGCCAAACATGTTTAATTACTTTCTTGGGATTGTCTACCAATTTGTTAATGAAGGTTACTCTTGTTTGTTTTGGAGGTTCAATTGGAATAAGAGGACTTCTCAAACGTAATTGAGGTAGTTTCTTTTATTATTGAGTATTAGAGCTTTGCCTTTAAACATATTATATCTTTACTTGTTTTTTGTTCTATGTTATCTTTCTTTCTTTAAATAATTTCATCTTCTCAATTTTTTTCATACTTTATTTTGCTTGCTGGAAAATTTTTAAAAAAATCTTCTTCGTCTTTGTTTTTTTAAAAAAAACCTTTGGGTTTTTGTGACTATTCACATTCGATACTATATTGGAATATTCTTGCATGATTCTGATAAGAATACTATAAGACTTGTTGACGGTTTGAGATATTAGAATGTCTTACAGTATGTTTCACAAAAGAAGAAGTCATCATGCGACCTACCACACATATTGTTCAAGTTACATTAAATCCATGAATTACATGGCTATATTGAATCAAGAGCTGAAGTTGCAAGAGCATGAAATGAAGAATCAAGCCACACAATCTATTACGCGTCATGGAGACTGTCCAATGCATGAAGATTACCAACCAATTCAAAATGGTGGAGATCATTCTTAAGTTGAAAAGGAAGATATCAATAGTAAGGTTGTTGAGGTGATTGAGGAGGTATTTGAAGTATGTGTTGAGAATTGAGTCATAAAAAAATCTCTAGAGAAAAGTGAGGAAAGAGAAGTGACTAAAAAAAGAGAAAAGTAAGAAGCAAGAAGTGATTAAAAAAATAGAGAAAAGTGAGATAATGGAGAAAAATGAAGAAGTTGAAAAAGAAACGAATGAAATTGAGAAAAAGTATTTATGTGAGAAAAATCATGAAAGTGGAGTTTCCCTACTAAAGTTCTTTCCTATTATTTTTCTATGGTCTCTTGATGCTTCATTGAAGACATGGCAAAAGGAGTGCATCAGACACATAAAATCCATTTAATACAAAAGAAGATGTTGCAATTGTTGGAACAAACTTGAGATGATGACTACAAAGTTGCTTTACAAAGCGATCCTGAAAATTCGTGGATGAATCTTCTTAAAGAAAGGGAGAATGATAAAGAAATAAATGGCAATGATAACAGCTGGAGCTAAAGATTCTTGCACATATGAAGAGTTGTAACCTTTCAAGTTCCAAGAGACATTTAGCCATCCAAGAGACAAAATGAATATGAAAATCTATATTCATCCACATCATTAATGAATTATGTACCAATTTAATTTCATGTATTTACCATCATGAAAGTAGTTAAAGGGGTGTTAGATGAAGCTAGACTATGTAAATGAAAGGTTGTGACCTTTGTTAATGACCTTTCATTTAGTTTAAATGGTAATGTATTTTTTTCATATTTGAGGAAGAATTGGAATTTGAATGAATCTTTCATAGAGTTTAATCTCTCAGACTTTTATATTTTCTTTGTATTCTTATGTTTAGAACTTTCTATCTAATTTGATGAATTGGATGGTGGAGAATTCAAAATCTTGAAGATAAGAACAAATTCTCATTTTCTTCTTGATCTTTGATCAATCTTCCTAGCAAAATTCGTTTATTTGGAGTTTATAATCATTTACTCAATGATCAAACTATCATTGAGTTACAAAATAGTTGTCAATTTTATGTAAAAAATTATTATTCACAAATTATTCACATTGTAAAATAATCATTTACTTTCATAAAGTATTAAATAAATTTAAAAATGAGACATACCGATCATAATTTGATCACCCACTTTCAAAATCTCAAAATGGGCACATATTTCATTCAACATCGGTAAGTTAACATAAAAAAGAAATATATAGAAGTTATGAAAGTTATCTCAGGCGCAACAAAGTAGTAGGGAATGAAGCTTTCAATCTTAATACAAGTTTAAGCTTATTAGAGGAATTCCCATTATGGGATAGTTAAGTTTTTTTTTTTTTTTTTTTTTTTTTTTAAATTATTAAAAAAAATTATTTATCATTCTTAGTTTTTGAGTTGAAAAAGAAACTCACGAATTTCCCTTAAAGAATTGGAATTTATGGATTTTTTCTCTAATTTTTCAATTTTTACCGAAAATTTCACGTAAGAATTCTTTTTTTACAAGAAAATTTTCGATTACGGAAAATTCCAATGAAACATTTTTTTTTCAAATTTTTTATTTGAAATTTAAAAATAACAAAAAAAAATTACCACAAATATTGATTGAAACATGTCAAAAACAGGGAGACAAACAAAACGGAAAACTGAAGTTTAAGGTTTAAAACTGAATGGTCTGAAAAATTGTGTTTGATAAAAGATATAATTAAAGATGGGGACAAAATGATATTTTCATTTATTTTTATTATGTAGGGCCTTCCACTTAAAATCTTAAAAAATAATAAAAATATTAGAAAAAGTAGTTTTTTTTATTAAAAAAAAAGTTACTTTTGAAAGATGAAATTTTGTTTAGGTTAAAAATAACAATTTTTCTTATATAATTTTGAAGCTTGAGAATAAAGGCTATGATCACACTGTCTTAAGAATTATTTCTTCTAATTCTGTTAAAGATGTAATCTAGAATGTTTATCGGTCTTTCAACTAGTAACAAATTAATAACAAATCAAATTAATTAATTTTAATTAATTAATTAATTGATATTTTGATAATAACAAATCTAATTTTATTTACTACCAATTTTACTATTTTGAATAGTATGTTATGACGCCTCTTGAATCATCCAAATCGGAGTTCAGATGAAAAAGGTAGCCAAAATAAATCTAAAGTAAAAATACACGTGACAAGTGACGTGACAAATCAATCATCAAATTGAACCAATTAGATAATGTCACTTGAAACTATGGAGGAGTGATACATAGGGATTAAACTTGTAATTGGTAAATTTTAGTTTTATTAAAAAAAACTGAAACTAAAACTAAATACAAATAAATTTTTATTTGTAATTAAAAAACATAAAAATGATTTTGACCCAATGATCATAATTTAAATTAAAAAAAAAAAAAAAAAAAAACATGCAGGTTGTAGCCGTAGGTTTCCTTTTCAAAACGTTATTATATTTCTTTTCTTTTCTTTTTTTCTTTTTATAGTTTTAATCTCCGTCTTCTATTTTTACTTTTTATTCAATTCAATCACCCAAATTAAAATATGATTTTTATTCCAATTCTCTCTTTTTTAAACTTCATCTTCTCCAAATTTCTAAAAAAAAAAAAACGAAATCACATTTTTACAATCCTCAAAATTTAGCAAAAAGACCACCATTGTTGCTCTCTCTCCAAGTTTTTAATATTCATTCTTTTCATCTTATTCTAGAGAGCAGCTCTTATTGTATTGTGAGGATTAAATTGTGTCTGCTCAAATTTGTATATCCACTCTTTTTAAAGAGCTTTCCTTTGTGTGTTTTTAAAGCTTCCAAACATTGTAACAGTTTGATCCTGCCCGTGAAAAAGATATTAAGTTTGCTCTTGAACACGAAAAAGGAGCAACGTTGCGGTTTGACTCTAATCCTTGAAAAGAGTCTAAGGAGATCTTTATTCAAAATTCAAAGAGCCACCGAACCACTATAAAAATTATAGTGTCTTTGTCTTTAACTCTTTCCTACTTAATTTTGCAATTAATTTTAGTTGCATGTTTTAAATTATTTTCTTGATTGAATGAGATTGATTAAAATTATTGTTTCATACTTTTTATCAATCTTGCTTTTTAGTCTTAATTAGAGTTTTTATTAAGAAAAAAATTTATAGATAGAAAAAATGTCAAACTATTTATAGAAAATAGCAAAAAAAAAAAAAAAAAAACACTAATAGACATTGATAGACTTCTATCAGCCTAAAAAAAAAAAAAAAAAAACACTAATAGACATTGATAGACTTCTATCAGCCTCTATTAGCGATAAACTTCTATCATTTCTATCACTGATAGACCTTGATAGACTTCTATTAGCGTCTACACAACTATCTAAAAATTTGGCTATTTTGTGTAAATAGTTTCCCTTATTGTTATATTTTTAAAAATTTTCTTTGATTAATTTATTTTAAAAGTATCTAAATAGTTTAAATTGAGCATATTTAAGAAAAAAATTTAATTAAATCATATTCACTTCCCTCATCTAGGGTTGCCATATTAATCCAACACTAAACACACTCATTTTTTTTTAATTGTTAGAAGACCTCCTTCCCAAATAATCTTTTGGTACTTGTCATTCACTAAAATAACATGCTTGACGATATGCACTAAATCTAAAGTTGGATTAAATTTTAATATCATTCAAATCTTTTATCATTTTTTTCACTTTAACCTTTCAACTTTTGTTGGAATTGTTTTTTAGTATCTTTATCATTGGCATATTTTCTGTACCAAGTAGAAAAATAATAGTCAATAAATGATTATGACGCAAAAAATTAATAAAGATAAGAGAAATTTTCATAGATAGAAAAAATGTCAAACTATTTATACAAAATAGCAAAAAAAAAACACTGATAGACATTGATAGACTTCTATCAGCATCTTTCAGTGATAGATTTCTATCATTTCTATCTCTGATAGTCCTTGATAGACTTCTATCAGCGTCTATCACAACTATTTAAAAAATTTGCTATTTTATGTAAATTGTTTCCCTTATTTTGTTTTTTTAAAAATTCCCTAAAGATAATAGTGTATAACAAAAAAAATAAGTTAGGAAAAGTGGTCCATTAAAATGTGAAAATATGAACAAAACAAGAACAAAAAAAGAACAAAAGAACAAAGTAGAGAGAATTAGAAAGTAGAGATTGTTATTGAATTCAATTGTGGTGTGTCTTACAAAGGCACAATTCCACACTATTTATAGGATATGAATGGTGTATGTTACATTATGCAATTCAATGGGAGGTTATGGATTTTTGTAACCTATGTAGGTTATGGATATCCACACTAAATAGTACATTTATAATACTCCCCCTAGATATCCATATTATATAGAATATATGCCTCGTTAAAACCTTACTAGGAAAACCCCAATGAGATAAAAAACCTACTGAAGGAAAAATAGTACATTATTCATATATTTTAACAACTGTCTTATTTAAAAACCTACTAGGAAAACCCAGTGGGATAAAAACATAGTCAAGGGAAAAAGAGTGCAGCACATATAACTCCCCTCATGAAAGCATCTTGATAACTCTTGGTTGTCACATGCAAATGTTGTGTCTTAACTTCTCAAATGTTGTTGTAGGTAACACATTCGTCAATAAGTCCTCCAAGTCATCTTTTGAAGAAATATGTTGAATATTGATGTTGTCATTTTATGCTTATGTGTCTTCATGTAAGAACACTATTGGAGCCAACATGAATAATCGGGATTTCAATATGATTTAAAGTGGTTGTTGTTATGATCTGCTCCATAGGCCGCCATAAAATATAAAAATGTTTCTCCATGTACTGAGTAACTTGTTTAGTATAAAATATAGCATATGTTTAATTTAACTCCAATATCTTTCTTTTAGAGGAATATTGTATATAACAAAATTATCTATAATACTAGAGTATGTAGTTGTAGTGAGTAACTAGTAAGGATACATAAGTGCACTTATTTTTCAAAATTATGGTTCTTCAGGACCTAAATTTTTCATTAGAGATCATATGGTATATCTTTTCACATTAGGTGAATGAACCACCACAGGACTGTTCAATGTTCTAACTAGTTCATATAAGATCTTTTCTGTATAAATTGATGTAATCACATCTGCGCGCTTTATGTTTTATTTCAATTTCTTTTTTAAGAAACTTTATTGCCTTTGAAATCTCTTCAGGAGTTTTCATTATATATTCAGATCATCAACATATATGTATATAGTAAATCTTGACTATCATATTGACAAATAGGGTTATTTTATACCCTTATTTTAACAAATCTTTAATAAGATGATCACTATATCACATTCGTCATGAGTGTTTTTTATTTTATTTTTATTTTTATAAGAATCTCTATGATAAATATAATTATCTAATATTTGAATCATATGATTTTAATATTTGAATCATATGATTTTGGTACCTTAATCCTTCAGGGATTATCATTATTAAGAGATTCATTAAATGTGTATGACTGCATCCGTAAGATGTATATAAACTTTTCATACACAGTAAAATAAATTAGATATCTATGGTTTTGTATATCCACCATTAGAGATATGTTCTATGATGTCAATACGATTCATTGCGAGAATTATGTGGATCTGTCTCGCTTTATATCATGTGACTTCACTCTATTTGTTTTTCTTACAAATACTTACTTGTATCCCACATGTTTGACATTATCTAAAGTCTGGACTACTAGTCCTCACGATTTGAAAAATGAGTTTATTTCTATTGGATTGTTTCTTTCCACATAAGTCAATCCCTTCTATGTTGATATTTTTTAATACATAATACTCATTTTCATAAATAATAAAATGTTGTCAACTTATATAAGTATGGTTCCGTCCTTTTACTTGTCGTGACATATAATTCTCGAGATCTCTTTATATTATCCTTATTTACTTAAAGATCTTATGAGTAATATTTAGGATTTCTTGTAGAATATCCATATTCTTAACTAACTCATTTTTTTTATTATTATTGACTACTTTTCGAGGATTTTTATCTTTGGAACCCATTTGTCTATCACGCTTCAAGCATGATGTAGACTCACTAATAGTGACAACTTATTGCATTAGGATATCACTTTTAGATGTTGTATTTACAACCAATATATATAATTTAGTAACTTTCTTACAACTATAAAGGCTCGGTAAATACATCTAGCATTTGATTTGCAATATTTAAATTAGTTATCTTTTGAACTTCTAGTTCAAAGTAATCTGTATGATGATCAAAATGAGACAATGCATATGCATGTCATTCAATTTCTTTTTCCAACTTTCTTAATTCCTCCCGCTAATGTTGGAAAATTTGTCTCATTAATGACAAATAGCAAATTGTGTGGTAAATATATCACCCATCAGGAGTTCATAGTATTTATTAATTGATGTGAAATCAATTTCAATATATATTTATAACCTCTTGAGGATTCATTTTAATTACTTCATTATCTTAATTGTTGTAGTGTAACAATTTAATCAATACTGCACATTTGCACACATGAAATATATTTGGCTTCTGGCCATAAGCTCATAAGCTATTGGCTTAGAGCATACACAACAATGTGATCTCATACAGATTTAAAAGTTTTGTTATTTGAACATAAGCTACACCTTGCAGATGTAAGGTTTTGAAGACAATAAACATATATGTGACCATCAACTGGATGCGTCAACAAAATCATAAAATATTTAAATGGTTCACTTGAGAGGTTTAATTTCAATTTTAACTAGTGAGAGTTTGATAATTAATCTCTTGAGAACAAAGCCACATATGACAATTATTAGATGGAAGAATCTTCTAATTCTTTAGTAGATGTGAATGTATATTTTCAATAATTATTTTCACTATTGACCCAAAATGACTCATCATGTCAAATAAAATATATTTGGATCAATGAACTTCGGGTTCATTGTTGCATATATTTCAATTACACGAATATGTGTAATACAATTTAGAAGGAAAAGCATACAACTTTTCTATATGTATTTCCCGTAGGAGACAATAGATTATCAATTTCTCTATATGATATTTATTACAATATATACTTTCCAAATTTACTAAACTTCTCTTTGATTTACAAGAGAATGTGGTATATCGATTGTAAATTTTGCTCCTCTGAACAAAATAATATTTTATTTTCCAAAATATTTAATTAAGTCTACCGGACTTAATATATATCATATTTGATTTTTCACTTCAAGCATTTGAATTTTAGAAAATATATTGTCTACTTCTAAGTATCATATGCATAGATGTATTATATGCAAAACATAAATATTATTAATTATTCTTTTCTCTTCAGGAGATTCAAAAGAAAACCAAATATCTCATATACAAGTAGGTCAAAAAGAATAATCATTTCTTCAGGAGATTCTAAAAACTTGTAACATCTAAATATCATCATATTTAGGGGTTAAAATGATAAGTTATGATCTCTTCAAGAGATTCAAATAAATTCTCAAAATTTGCTATACCACACATCGTCTTCCTTTTCATTATTAAGGATTTTAATTTTTCAAAAAGGACTCTTAATGTACGACGGGTACAAGATCATTGTCTCTTTTGCATCACAATTGAAATATGAAATTCTCATATAAATATGTGTGGTTTTAATAGAATAATTACTTATTCCTCTACTAAGATTATTTCAATCACAATTATTAAATATTACAACATTCACGTCAAAGAATGATATTAAATGGTCGAAATTCATTATTTTGCATAAATCATAAGCTTATTTTGATTTATGCAACTTCAGGTGCATTGAATCACAATTAGCTTTAGGAAAGTAATAAACTATTATGCATAACTTTCAAATTTTATCATGAGAGAATTCATTCAAATATATATTATCACTACATATAAATTTTTAAAGTTTACAAAATCCACATGAGAATAATTTAAATATTCATTTAAATATTCAACAATCCAATAAATTTCAATAGACAAACAAAAATTTGACTAATTCAACTCCCAGGTTAGTTCCCAGGTAGAGATGTTCCCTTATGGTCAACTTAAATACCTCATCCTAGCCAGAACCATCCTTAGACAGAGTTATCTTGTAGTCAAATTTTTATTTCTAATTCATTAATATTTTAATTAAGAGTTAATTAATAGATTAATAAATCTAACTGAATTATTAAGGTTTATTTTTCATCTTATAAAAACTAATTCACTTAAGGTATAATTTTTAATATTTTATATCTTAAACCTTTCAAAATAAATTTAAAGATAGTATTGGATATTTATTCTCATATTTGAAAAATAAAAGATAATATTAATAGAAGATAATTTTAACATATAAAAGATAATATGTGTGAAAGAATCATAATAATCCTTATTAGAAAATTTCCAATGGTTAGAAATATGAGAGATAAACGCATCCTAATTCAATTTTCCTATTCAAATATATATAAAATATAAATTAATTAGGAAACATCTCAATTGAATTGACCATAATTTAAACCTTATTCTAAATGACATACTTTAGGCAAATATCAAGCATTTTTAAACATATATGATAATTTACAATTTGGTAGTCTTAAGAAATTGAAGACAATTTAAATTATATTGATTTGAATTTAGAATTAAAAAAACCTTAAGAAAACATTTTTGCTCAACTGACACAATCGCTTTGAAGAAGTTATTCAATTCACAAATTCAAAATTGTTTATGGCCTAACAATAGTAAACATACATATGTATATTTGTATATAGTTCAAATAAAATTTAAACCAAAATGCATATTATTTATGTTTAATATGCATCATATGCACCCCAAAGGCATAAAATAAAAAGTTGAATGTTCAATGCTTTATATGAATTTTCAATAATAATGCTTAATTACTTTATACCAAAGCGCATTCAAGAGTTCATGTAGGCAAGTGCACGCTTACACAAATGCTTATAAGCAGATTAAACTTTACTTCAAAAGGTTGAAAAATCTCATCACTGGTAGTAGAATAGCTCCAATCAAAATCAAGAATAAATAAGGTCTAGGAAACCAAAATTACCATGCAACCTATTGCTTAGAATTTCTTATTAAAGAAATATCATAGTATGGACTTTTTACATTTGATCTAATTAAAAGTGTAACCAAAAAAAAAAAAAACTAATACCAATATACTTTAAAAATCTACTTGCAAACACATAAATCACATATATGATTAAAATAGAGTACTCACCTTCTTTTGGACTTTAATTTTAATAGAATAAAGATGAATGATGGTGGTGAGAAAACCAATGATGAATACATCAAACACATATGTATAATTTTATTTCCTCTAAATCAAACAAGACCAAATCACCAAAATCAAAATACTCACCGTATTTGAACGAAATTCTAAATACCTTAAAAATTATGGAGAAAATTCTAGTAGGTCTTTAGCGTTCTTGATATTCCAATGAATTGAATCCAATCTCTACAAAAGCTTCAAAGTGGTAAAGACTCGTGCTGATAACGTGTTATAAAATATGAACAAAACAAGAACACAACAAAGAAAGAACAAAAGAACAGAGTAGAGAGAATTAGAAAGTAGAGATTGTTATTGAATTCAATTGTGGTGTGTCTTACAAAGGCACAATTCCACATTATTTATAGGATATGAATGGTGTATGTTACATTATGCAATTCAATAGGAGGTTATGGATTTTTGTAACCTATGTAGGTTATGGATATCTACACTAAATATTACATTTATAATAAAATAATTATTTTATTAATTTTTAATTAAAACTATCCAAGAGATAACTATAGGTTAGATTCTCTACAAAAGATTATTTCAAAAAAAAAAAAAAAAAAAAAAAAAAAAAATCTCTACAAAAGATTTATTTATTATTACTATTATTTTAATAGCAGCCCAAGCAAAACACAAAAACAAAAATTGCTGGAATTCGCAGCGACAGTGCACAGAAAATACAGAATGCTTCCACAAATTCAAATGGTCATAACTTCTTCGATACTTAACCAAAGTAAGCGTATAATATATCAACGGAAAGCTCTTCAAATATACTTTATTCTCATATAATTTAACCAATAAAAAATAGTGTACAGAGAGTTACAGAAATCGAAATAATTAAACTTAACGAGCCAAAAAAATTGTAACACGTGAATTATTCAACCAAAAATCATGAAACTTTGCAGGAAGTTACTTAACCTTATTCCTAATAATCACGCAAAATTTCATCACATTTCGATAGATTTATAAAAAGATGTCATAAAAAGGTTCTAAGCATTCATACTTAGTACAAAAATAATGCTGGATACCCTAATAACTGCTCTAACACCAGTCTTGAGTTTTTTTTTTTTTTTTTTTTTTTTTTTTTTTTGATATAATAACCTCTTGTAGCGTGCAGCAGAATGAATTGGAAAATTCGAACAAGATGAACAATCAAAGGATAATTCTCATCAGAATAATTCACTCTTATACAGCCTAAATTCTCCTTCCCGATATAAAAAATTGAGAGAGATTAAGAGAAGAAAAATATTTTTTCTTCTTTATGTGTTCTACAAAAATGGTATTCCCATTGAATAAAAAATAACTCAGGTCAAGTGTTAAGAAGAGATCCTCCAATTTATTATTAAATTTATTTAATTAATTATTGAAACTGTCTCCCACTTACTTATTAAATTTATTCTAATTAATTCAATAATTAGGTAATATTATAATAATTAATATTAACTTAATCTTTGAGAAATTTTTAAAAATAGAAAAATAAGAAAAATTATTTACCCAAAATAGCAAAATGTTTAGATAGTTATGATAGACGCTGATAGAAGTCTATCAGGATCTATCAATGATAGAAATGATAGAAGTCTATCACTGATAGATGCTGATAAAAGTCTATCAATGTCTATCAGATCAGTGTTTTTTTTTTGCTATTTTCTGTAAATAGTTTAACATTTTTTTTATTTGTGAAATTTTTTTTAATCTAATCTTTCACATATACACATTGTATGTGCATTATATATCTCAAATAGGAGAAGAATAACACAAGTGTTGGTGGCAATATGTCTATGCCTATTGTCGCAATGTCATTGCCAGCAACCTAAGTTTTTCGGTCTCTTTCGAGGTGAAAGATTTGGAGCCGCCACTAATCGTTATGGATGTGATTGGTCACCTATTTTAAAAGGACAATTTGTGGTCTACTTAACCAGTGCTAGATTCTAGGGTCATTGAGTGTAGGAAAGATATTAGCGCCCTACAACATCTGTTTGAAAATATTTTATCTTTGTTATCCAAATTTTTTTATAAAAAAGGTCCTTATTCGTAAATAAAACAAAATATATTAATTTTATTACAAAATGTTTATTTAAAAAAATTTGCTTAATGCGATTAAATAAAATAGGACTAACGGAACAGTTCCCCGGTAAAGGTGTTCCCTTATGGTCAACTTAAGTACATCAGCCTTGACAAAACTTATTGCATAGTCAATTTTATTTAAAATCTATTGTCAAACTTTGTTTTATTTTAGAAATATTATTTAAAAGATGCACATTTAATACCTAAATGTCAAAATTTAATTTGAACAATGTCCCACTAAATCTTACCCTTACGTTAAGAATAAAGTATAGTTACATTTTGTGAGTGGGCAAACATGCATCAATTTATTATCATGTTGATGTTTGGAATCACCAATTAGATCATAAAACATTTATCTCAAGAATTTGAGACATTTGACAATCTCAACTCCTTCATAGGATAAACATGATATTTAAACTCATGTGGATCATAACATGCGCATTAAACTCGTGGTATAAGCCTTTTTTTAAAAAAAATACTAAAATTGGTTTTGTAAATCACGGTGAAAACAAAATTGAAATTTAATTTAAAGCATTCAAATTTGAATGAAATTGAAATTCAATTGAAAACTTTGAATTAAAACCAAGTTTAAAATCATTCGAAAAATGCAAATTAAAGTTGAAATTGAAATGTTTTTAAAAACTCCAATAAAAAAATATTTAAAATTCATTTTGTAAATCATGGTGAAATTTAAATTTAAATTTTATTTAGAACATCCCAATTTGAATGAAACTGAAATTCAATTGAAACCTTTGAATTAAAATCAAGTTAAAATCTATTTATGAAAAATTCAAATTAAGGTTGAAATTGAAATATTTTTGATATTTCAAATTAAAATAATTTTAAAATTTATTTAAATCAAATTAAAGGGGTTGACACCAAATTAATAATTCTTTTTAGAACTCCTATTTGAAACAAATTACAGTGACATTTGTAAAAAAAAAAAAAAAAAAAAAAAATTAAATCCAAATTAGATTATTTAAAAACTCTAGCATAAAAACCACTTTGGAATTTATTTGCAAACTCAAATGAAACTAAATTGAACTTTTGTGAACAATTTAATAAAACCCCATTTAGAATTCATTTAAAAGAATGAAAGGAAAAAAAAAACTAATAATAACTAATTAAAAACACAAATAGTAGGCCACCATTTTACTTTACCAATTTTAATTTCTCTTTCCTCTTTCTTTCCTTCTTCCTCCCTCGATTTCTTCTTGAAATACTTGTATAGAGGCCCTTTTATAGGGGTCCAAATGAAAAGTAACCCTAAGTTTTAAACCAATGAAATTTGACATTCTGTTTATGTCATTCCCCACTGAAATTACCACTTTAACCCTTCCTTCTTCTTCTTTCTTCCTTTGTCCTGTTCCAACCTTTTTTCTTGTCTTTTGTTTTGTTTTTTTTTCGTTTTTCTATGTTTCTTCTTCTTCTTCTTTTTGCATTTTTTTGTGTTTCTTCTTCCATGCTTTTTTTCCCATCGTCGTCCCACTTTGTTTGAATTTCCAGTCACCCTATTTTCCGATGATTTCTTCTCTTTTTGTTGCCTTCTTCTTCTTCTTGTGGAATCAAAGAAGTAAGTTGGAGCGTGAACCAAAATGGGAGGAAGAAACGAGAGTGAGACCAAGAAACGAAAGGAAGAAGCGAGAGCGAGACCCAGTAGAGAGGAAGAAGAGAGTGAGAAATCGAATGAAGGAAAAATCAAGGAAAAAACTTTACAGTTGAGTCTGATAAGGAACGAGAGGAAGAAATGAAGAGCGAGAGGAAGAAACGAGAATTCCCTTGAGTGCTAGGCCTTCGCGCGAGGTTTGGGAACAAGATTGTACTTTGCCATTTTTCGAGCAAATTTGAATCTTGGGCCAAATTTCATTTGGACCCCTAGAAAAGGGTCATCCATACAAAAAAAAAAAAAAAAACCCTTTCTTCTTCCTTCTTCAACCTTTTCCTCTTCTTCTTCAATCTTCTTATTTACAGATGGGTCACTACGGGGTTAGATATAATATAGTTCGCTAGAGTCGCGCTTCGTTTGCCAAAAGTCGAGAATTTGTGGGTTGTAGCGTTGATGTCTTTGCCGTTCGCCAGAATCGGCATGCAGGAGGTCAGATCTGCACGATCTGGGTCGGAAACCCGTGTGCTGCGCAGGGAGTCCGCCAGAGGCTGGCCATTATTGATCATGAAGGAATTAAATTCCTCGTGGAAGCGCGTGAACATGGTGCAATTAATTCTCAATTTTGAAAGACTCAAAATATAGAGAATTCAAACTGAGAACTAGGATAACATTAAATCTACAACATGCTTAAAAGAGATTAAAGAGATAAATTATTACCTTTGAAGACTGTCTTCTACAGGTTCTTTTCTCTTCTTCTCTGGAACTCAATGTTACCTCTTGGGACACCACAAAAACGATCTTCCTCGCTATTCTCCAGGGAAGAATCAACTCTAAGGAGTTGTGGGTTCTTAACCTTTTTGACAAAGGAATATCAATTGAGAGAGAATTTTAGAGATAAAGAGAAGAGAGATCAATCTTGCAGAGATCCGAAAAAAGGTACTCCTACTCTTCTCTATGAAGGGTATATGTTTATGTGCGAGAGAGAGGGGTGGTGGGGAGTTACAACTCCCCATTCTCACGTGAAGATAACTCCCAAGGGAGTTATTTTCCTTTTTTAAAAAAATATTAATTTAATAATAACTAAATCAAATTTAATATTATTAACTTAATAATATTAATTTAATTAAAATATATTAAATCATATTTAATATATATATATATAAAATAAAATAAAATAAATTAATTAACAATTAATTAATTAATTATCACATATTTAATTTAATTTGAACCACATTCAAATAACATTCTCTCACATAATCTATAGTTTTAATATGAATCATATTCACATTAAATTTAACCTATAGTTTTTGTATGAATCTCATTCATATAACTAATATTTGAATCTTATTCAAATACTTATCTCTCTCATAATATAAAGTATAATTTTGAAGCTTATTCAAAATAAACTTTCTATTATAGCATATCTGCATACATTATATTAATTATATCATATACAATTAATTCCCTTATTTAATTTGAACGATTCAAATTAATAAAAAATAATTGATTCTTATCAAAACCCTTAATGAACTAGTAAGGGAATTTTATAGACCTATAGATTAGAAGCTCCAATGATATGAGATTTGAAAAAGTGATAAGCTACCTCACCACTCAAACCACAAATGTTAAACGAAAAGTGTTAACACACACTGAAACAACTAAAAAATCAACATCAAGTAAAAGACTACTTGCACACAAAAGCAGTATGCATGTGTTAGACAAGAAGTTTCACCATCTTCTGAGACATCTCTTTAAAAACTGTGCTATCAACATCCTTCTGGATATAACATGTGCTGCCAAATATATGGAAATACTTTACACTATTAGATTTCCTCCCCCTCCATATTTCATAAATTGGGCACATATACCAAGGTCTAAGAGTAAGACAATTGAAATTATGATACTCAGTAAAGATTGCTTCAATCCAAAAGAGATACGGTAGAAGTTTAATACTTTGCATCATATCAAGAGCCATCTTCTGAAGAAAACTATACTTGCTTGCCATTACTCCATTTTGTTGGGAAGACAATTCATATTGGATTCCATCAGATGCACAAGAATCTTCAATACTTTCAATCAGAATAGGACCCAGTAAGTCCATATATAGAAGTTTGAAAGCATAATCAGTGGGAAGTTGAGAAAGTTTTTTGGGAGCAACTTTGATTTGTTTTCTAGCTTGATAATCACCACACATAGCTCTTTCTTCAAGACTCCCAAAGATATTGTTAGGAGGATAGTTTTTACTCACTCTACTAGAAGAATGTTTTTTACTGGTGCCAACTGCTTCTGATAGTGTCTCACAATTCTCAACCTACTGTTCACGGTTCATGTCAAAGGACATGTTATCAACATCTTTAGTGACAAAAGGAGACATGTTATTTTCTTCTTTCTCAGACCTGGGAGCTGGCAGATCTTCATCTGATTTCCTCCTGACTTCCCTATCCACCAGTATATACACAGGTACTGCCGAATTTATGAAAATATTTGACATTTGGTTTTCTCCCCCTCCATATTTCATAATTCGTGCTGGACGTGCTTGGATGCAACACAACTCTGTTGTGAATGTGTCACAATGTGTTGACAGCTTCAGCCAAGGGCAGTTGCTTCGCATGTAGCATGGCTCTAGCTATCTCTTGAAAGGTGTGAATCATACTTTCTAAAATTTTGTTCTGTGGAGGAGTAATGGGAGCAGAAAATCCACGATGAATACCTATAGTTGCATCCTTCTCAGTAGCCTTTTGGATAGTCTTCATATGTACATGCCCCAGTCGTTTAAGCCATAAATTTTTCTCATCATGGCGAGAAAGACTGCACACCTGAGAAGATTTATTAGGAGACCACAAATAGCAATTATCAGAGGAGCGAGTACCTATCATAATAAGAGCTTTAACATTGTCTGTGACGATATATCGGTCCTTAGTAAAATTCACGTTCAAGCCTTGATCACAAAGTTGATTGATGTTAATAAGATTGATAGTGAGTCCTTCAACCAACATTACATCATTCAAAGTTGGAAGACTTGGGTAGTTAAGTTTGTCTTTCCCAACGATCTTACCAAAAGCCCCATCTCCAAATGTGACTTTTTCCGAGCTGACAAGTTTGAGATCAGATAAGTAATAATTCTTTTCGCCTGTCATATGCCTCGAAGTTCCACTGTCAAAATACCAATCTCCTTTAGTTGATGACCGAAGAGAGGTCAAGACAACGTAGCATGGAGTATATTCATTTTTCACTCTCCATTCTTGTCTTGTTCTGGGTCGCCTTTGTTGCTTGTTTCTAGGCATATAAAAGCTCCTGTTTGGCCTCATAGATTTTTGAATTGACCCAAGTAGCTTAAAACAAAATGGTCGCTTATGTCCCCATTTTCCATGGTAATGACATATCCACCTTGGCTTGTTAGGATGGTGAACTTTCCATTGAGATTTACTAGATGACACGTTTGATCTGAAATAGGAGTTTGAATTTTGAGCTTTGACAAATTCTATCTTCTGTTTTCCCTTGGGCCTAACCTGATCTTCTTAGTGTCATTGCCTTCTGAAAAGCCAAGACCAAAGTTGTCCCTTGCAGACTTCTGAAATTTCGTGCTTGAATTTAACATTCTAACTGCTTTACACATTGATTCCTTTTCAACTCTTGCTTGGTTTAGTTCTCAATTTAGATCACCAATAGTGGTCAAGAGCCTGTGGTTGTCTTCCATTAAAGCCTCAATTCTTTCTTTTTGAATGTCAAGAAATTTCATATCGTCTTGCCACTTGTTAAAGAGAACACAATATGAGGGATCATTAGACAAGATGAGGTCATCACATTCATTACTTAGCACACAAATATCAAGATATGGATTCTCATATGAAGAAGTGTCAGATGCGATGTTACTTATAAGGGCTTTGACATCTTCCTCAGAATCACTGTTCTCATTAGACTCATCGTCAGACATTGTTAACATGTAACTTTTATTCTATCGCTTCAAAAAAGTTGGACACTCAACCTGAAAATGTCTGTAGCCTTCATATTCTCTAAATTTGAATGATTTTTCTTTTTGACCTTCTGAAAGACCAAGTTTTTCAACATCTTTCTTGCCAATTTGCATCTTGAACTATTTAGTGGGGAGAAAGCCACTTCTTGCCTTAGTATTCTCATAATTTAAAATTTTCGTTCTCTTCGCATAACGCTTAAGAACCCGATTGAACTGTTTAGTCAGTAATTAAATAGAATTAGCAAGAGATCCCTAAGCTTATTCATCAAGATCATCATGTTTTTCTTCAAGAGAAGATTGTAAAGTAATTGCCTTGTTCTTTTTCTCAGGTTTTCTATCCAGGGACATCTCAAAGGTGAGCAAAGAGCCAAATAATTCATCTACTTTCAACTTTGTTATGTCTTGAGCTTCCTCAATTGCAGTAACTTTCGTGTCAAATTTCTTAGGTAAAGACCTAAGCACCTTTCGAACCAATCTTTCTTCTGAAATTTTTTCTCCCAAAGCAAATGACTCATTCGCAATGTCCAATAGTCAAACATTGAATTCAGCAATTGATTCTCCATCGTGCATTTTAAGATTTTCAAACTTCGAAGTCAACAACTGTAGTCTTGACATTTTAACTTTTGAAGTTCCTTAATAGAAAACAGATAGAATATCTCATGCCTCCTTTGCAAAGACACTTGTATTAACAAGCCTGAATATGTTGCGATCAACACCATTAAATATGGCATTCAATGCTCGAGAATTTCCCAATGAAACTTCATCTTCAGCTTCCGTCCATTGTAATTCAGGTTTTAAAATCTCTTCTTCATCAGCACCTTTCATAGTAGGATGAGACCATCCTATTACAACAACCTTCCACGTTTTGCTATCAATGGACTTCAAGAATGCTGTCATTCTGGCTTTCCAGTAAGAGTAGTTAGTTCCATCAAGAACAGGCAAACAAATGGTGGAGCCACCTTCTTTAATTCCGTTCATGATCGATACACCTGAGATAAAGGTGACCCATTCTGATACCAATTGGAAAAGCAATAAGCTACCTCACCACTCAAACCACAGATATTAAACGAAAAGTATTAACACACACTGTAACAACTGAAAAACCAACAACAAGTAAAAGAGTAATTGTACACAGAAGTTGGTAACCCAGTTCGACGATAAACCACCTACGTCTGGGGGGCAGTGTGCCCATGAAAGATAATTCACTAATATTGAATGAGTTAAGCGTTTACAACAAAGTACTTATCTGTAAAGTAACCACTTCTACAATGACTCTTGCAGAGCTTAACTTGCGATGCACCTAGACTCCCCCTAGATGTGACACTCCCTCTCAATAGTACTTAGGCTCTCCCTAAGTGTGGCAATATTAGTGATGAACACTTCGGCTTCCTATAGTGTGTGAGACTCCCTCTCAACTTGATTATCTTCCTCGTGACTCAGTGAACTCCCTTCACGTGAGAACTTAGGTCCCCCTAAGTCTTGAGAACTTAGGTCCCTCTAAGACCGAGAAGCCTTTCTCTTCAATGATGCCTTAGGCTCCCCCTAAAACATAAATAATCTTCACGTTCTTGAACAATTCAATCAACAGATACGCACAGTGGAATAAATGAGCAAAGATCAAATCACTATCTTGCACAAAATCGACCACCTAGAACAAAAACTCTTTCTCACCAAGAACAAATGGTGTCGGATCCCAGAACAACAAAGCTTTAAAATATTCAATAATCACGACCTCACAAAGTTGATAGATCTACTAGCAAAGAACGGCCTCTCAGTAAAAACTACACAAATTCTTTTTAATGTTCTAAATGAAAACGGCAACCCTAGCTTGGCCACAAACACTACAATAAATAATTCCTTTTGAAAAGGAAAACATCACCACAATAAATCACGTAGCCCACAAAGAAGGAAAGTATCCAGCAAAATCAACTCTGCAGAATATTCTAGATAAGGAAAGTATAATCTGCAGGAATGACACTTGTTACAACAATAGCCAAGACAACTTTTGTGACAACTCGCGAACGGTTAGAAAAATATAACTTGCTGGCCTTAAACAAATATATATAGTCAATCACAAATCTCCAACAAGATTAATTAATTAAACTCTTTAATTAAATTAATCAATATTCATTAACTGTATGTCACTCCACTAAAGACCTACAGTTGCTTTCTTCGCACTATAGATATATTTTCGTGTCCACGAATATAACCAATTAACGATAAGTCGACCCTTCA
This sequence comes from Lagenaria siceraria, assembly GCA_002890555.2. Taxonomy (NCBI): domain Eukaryota; kingdom Viridiplantae; phylum Streptophyta; class Magnoliopsida; order Cucurbitales; family Cucurbitaceae; genus Lagenaria; species Lagenaria siceraria. Next base: position 24,556,422 of record CM016485.1, on the reverse strand, counting down.
CAATTGCTCGTAACTACGCAGTTGGGTCAAATTACCGTTTTACCACTATAGTACATCTAACTCCTTAAGTCCCACTGATCCCTCTAATGAACAAACAATTTATAGTCCAACTATAAACTAACCCCTCTCAGGTCAGTGGGAGGGTGAGGCCTCATTGTTCAAGACCCGGAATCAGCCCTTAAGGGAGCAATTATCTACTTACCCTAAAGATAGGAAGAAGTGAATTCTATCTTGTCGTTCCCAGCTCCCTACTCAGACAAATTCCCAAAATGGTAGGCTTATTGAGTCGGCGATCTAGCCACTCTCACCCATATAGATCAAAGGATTGCCCTCATAAGCAGGAGTTCATATCCCACTCAGGATTAAGGTCAAGTCACCTATGGTCATCCTATGAAATGTTAATTTCTTCAATTAACGATGTTATAAGAAGAAATTAAACATTTTGCGGTCCGATCTTATACAAACTCTTTGCATAGGATACCCCCACTCACATGTCTTCACATGAACGATTAGGATCACATAGTTTGTAACACTTTACAACTCTTGTAACAATTACAAAGTGGGTCGTATCCATAGTGTTACCAAGTTAAGGCATCCAACTTTATCCTTATACTACAAACCGTTTTAGTTATTGCTTAAACATGATCCAACCTTGTATGTCAACCACATACATGTTTAAGTTTACATAAAATAACCATGGATCTTGTTTATTGGATTTGAGGTAATGCAATAAGAATCAAATAAAATAACTCTTTAATTTTATTAATACAATAATTTGTATTTACAAGAATTACAAACAACGAGAGACAAGAGATTTAGGACACCAATCCCAACAGATCGTCCATCCGTCGTAGCGATATTCAATGCCGAAAACTACTCGAGAGTGTGGATGTCTTCGTCGGAATTGGTATTTGCATCGTTTGGGTTTTCATCGAAGTTTTGTACCGGTTGGGTCTTCTCTCTTTACTTTGCTTCTATTTCTCTACTGCTCATTCTCCATTTTTTTCTTTCATTGTGTATTTTTCTCCTCCTCTCTCTCTCTTTTTTTTCAAGAGATTTCATCATCAATATATAGGGGAAGAAGAAGGTTTGGAGTTGAGCTTTCTAAGGGAATTCAAATGAAGAGAAGAGATGAAATGGAGAAAGAAGGTCGAAGAAAATGAGAGAATTAGGGGAGGAAGGAAGAATAACGTTGGAAGAGAAGAAAATATGAAAGAAAAAACAATAAATAAACAAAAAAATAAATAATAAAATAAAGCTAATTATAATAATAACAACAACAAAAATAAATGCTAATAAAAAATTAAAATAAGTAAATAGATAACTAACTAAATAATAAATTAATTAATTAATTAAAATTAAAAGTAAGAAGAAATTGAATTCAATTAAAATAAATAAAATAAAGAGATAAAATAAAATAAAATAAAATAAATAATAACATAGAGAAAGAAAAATAATTAAATAAATATGTTGGACAAAATAGAGTGTCTAAACCTATAATAACTTTATTGATAAGCAAAGTAACCACAAGACTCAATGTAATAGACGTACTCTTCACAAGATTTTGCACCACAAATGAGATGGTTTGGACAAGTCTTAAACTCATCCTTTATATAGGTGTGAATGAGAGATCATGGGGGAGAGAAAAGTAGGAAGAGTGGGCTTGGTGGGAGTGAAAACCGCCCAATACCCTTACACTTAGGAGCCACTCACAATGACCTAATAATTACCCTATATTTTAGGTAACTACCCCGATCATGCTCACTAACTCACAACCAACCACATCTCATCCCCATTTTTTGAGTTAACCTCCCATGATCTAGTTGGCCGCCCATCTAGGAGTAAATAGCCATGATCTTGGAATAATCTCCCATGATCATGGATAACTACCACTAATGCCTACAATCTCTCCAACTTCCTTGCCCATGTGGCATGCCACCCACAACTAACCTCCAAGCGTCCTTGTTAGTATAGTTGGGCAAGTACACTTAATAATAAATTTTTACTATTAAGTGCCTCACAAAATTACTTGCCACGTGTCGTACATACGAGCAATCGTGTTCCAAGTTTGATGGACCGCACTTTTCGTTGCCCTGGACCAAGCTTGACTCACACCAAGTGCACGTTTGATCGCTTGTGCTAGAATGGCTCCAAGGCTGCACCTCCAGCGCACATCATGTGCGTGTTGCCTTGTCGCTCACTGCCCGGTGCACACCTGTGACGCATTGTGCATCTGCCAAGCGTTGCATGCACCCGATACTACTCGCCAGTGAAGTTGCATTGTTGCCCATCTATGCTAGGCCTGCGCGCACACTTTATGTTGTGGGTGTACGCGCCTAAGCGCCTGCGGGATACCGTGCGCTGGTGTTGCATGCCTACTCGCCCCACTGAGCGCATGCCTTGACACTCTCGTGTGTGCCACCTACGCGTCAAGTGCACATGCTCACCTCTAAATACGTGGTGTGGGTTGCCTGCCTACGTTGTGCCCTGAGTCATGCTAATCTTTTGTTAGTTTGCTCTGTGCCAACCCACATGCATCGACCCTTGGGCACGAGTCTAGGCTAACCTTCCATCAGCCCATGAGTGTGCTCCGCGCCCACTCAACATGGTCCACCTACCATGTCATATGCTTCGATTTTGGGGGTCTGACATATACACCTTTTGAAACTTTCTATATATTCTTCTACTGTACATGAAATCTCATTGATTTATACATCCTATATTATTCATATCTTTTGTGTATTTTATAGTTTAGTACACAATATATATGCACTTACATATTGGAAATACTATTTATATATTTTTTATATAGTGATTATATGTTGCATATACGGATTGCAGCATATTACATTTTAACAATCTTTTAGAATGTAAATATGATAAGTTTGTCTGTATTAGTTTGTTTGAATATTAAACATTGATATTTATTTGTATTAGTTTTTATATGAATCATTCTTTAAAATTTATAGTGGAACTGTGTCAAACCCCTAGATCTCGATTCACATGGGGGCGCTTGACAAAGAAGTGTAGGCATGTTGTGTGGACCAAGTCAACCAAGGGGTCTCCACTCGAGCATGGGTGGCTCGAGAGACTCTTAACATGGACTACATCTTCAAATAAAAGTGGGGATGAGAACTCTTGATGAAGGATTCTTATATAGCCGAGAAAAGGAAGGGGAAGGGAAATTCTCAATCACAAGAGTTTCCCTCCAAGGAGATGGTGCCACGAATCACTATGACCAAGTTCTACTTCTTGAGAAGGGGAAAAGTGGTATTGGGAGAGTCAAAATGGGAGTGGATGAACATGTCCATGAAATAAAAGGGAAGTGAGCATATGGGTGGTTGGTTACTTGGGTAGTGGGGAACTGCCCAAGTCATGGAGAATGTGGGGGTGGTTATCAAGTAGTGGTAGTTTACTACATTTTAGGATAGTGGGTAGTGTTAAGTTTAGCCCATTAAGTCCTTCATCCCTCCTCATCCACGGCTATAAAAGGAAGAGCTTGGGGATTGTTCAAGCTATGTTCTTTGTGGTGGAAAATCTTTTGAGACACTTTGTATTTCCCTTGAGTCTTGTAAGCATTACAAGTGAGTTGACTTGTGTGACTTGTGAGTGGCTATTTCGTGTAGTGCTTTATTAATAAAGTAACATAGTCGACATTGTAACCAAAGTTGTGTTCTCTTCTTCTTATCTTGCTTATTTGAGTGTCTGAGATTAAGTGTGAAAATGCCCTTGCGTGAGGTATCGTTTCTGAGTGTTTTGTGAATGTTTTTGGGCAAAAATTAAGGTTGGACTAAGGAAAACCTCCTTAGACCGCACGGGTTGAGGGCAAAAAATTCACCATCAAATTCTACCTAGTGACAAACTATCTAATAACAAAGTTTGTAAGATAGGTGTATAAGATATGTGTAGTAGTTAATTACTCTTTCTAAAGTTAATTGTAATTTCGATGCACTTAAAGTTGCATAAATCAATAAGTGTTCATTTTTATAATACACCCCTGATGCTACATAATTTAAAATCAAGAATTGCTCACTTTAATTAAATTTAACTGTAGTTGCAGGATTGCGAGTGATTTTAAACTAATAAACATACATGATAGAGAAGGCATGTCTTCTTTTATAGAAATGCTCCTGTATTAGCAATATCAAGAAATATATTTTTAAATATTGTAATAAGCTTATATGTTGTCTTCTTGAGGCGGAATAAAAGAAATGATCATTAAAATCATAAAAACCTCGGCCAACTATTTCGATATCATTCTTGGAATGAATTGTGGTAGAGATTGAAGTCATTATCACGATAAAGAAAGAAGTAATTATTCATTTTGTGGTGATTTAACTTTAAGAGCCTCAAGTAATGAAAATGTAAACAATGTGGAAATAAACTTTGCAAATCTCCTAAAAAGATTATTGATTTATTTTTTATTCCCTAAATGTCATATATTTAGATCATATAAATTTCTTTGAATCTCCAGAAGAGACAATTAATTCTTTTACCCACTCAAATGTGAAATATATAGATGTTGCAAAATTATTTTAAATCTTCCGAATAGTAGAGAATTATGCTTGGAAAATGTGCAACTAGCACAAATTATTATACTTAAAAGCATACTCTTCAAAATTGGCAATGTTGGAAGCAAAGTTAATAAAATATTAAATATTGCAGATTAGATTGAAGATTTTGAAAAAGAAAGTATTATTTTGTCCATATGAGCAAAATTTACCATTGATATATTTCTAACCATACCTTGTGTAATGGTTATCATATAGAGATTGACAATAAGAATAATATAGAGTCATTATATTATATTTATTATCTAATATGGAAAACATATATTATAAAATCTTACTACTTTTCTTCTGGTTTATATTACACATATATTAGTGGTATTCAAATTATGCAACAACGAATCTGAAGTTCATTTATCCACATAAATTGTTGTTTAGCATGATCAATTATATCATCCTAGGCCAATGAGTATGATTATTGAAAAAGTCACATGAACATCTTGATATGACAATCCTAGCAATTTGAAAATTAGGAACCCAATTGTTGAACCTCTAATAACAAATCCCAAAACTCCCAAATCAATTGATGTCAATCCAAAGGAAAATATTAGAATTGGATTACCTTTTGATCAAAGACCAATAGATAAGGAGAACTAGTTCCTTAATCCAAGTTCGAACACTCCACAAGCAAGATGATCACACTTACCTGAATGTTCTTGGCATGCAACCCTGATTCAAGAATTGCAAAAGTGGCGGGTGATGAATCTCTGTCATCAACACAGAGAAAAATTATCATTCCACACTCAAAATCCAAAAATTGTTTTTAAACAACCTAAAGGCAAGACTTTAAATAGTCTCCCAATAAAACCCTAACGACTTATCATAATTTATAGTAAAATGTCCAAAATAACCCTACTTAAAATGTTTTTAACAAGGATAAATTTAGAAATTATTAAATTATATCAAAATTATTAAATAATAATTTGATGCATTGGGTGGTTCATATCACATCCATGGAAGAAATAAAATATTTTTCAATTAAACAAATTGCTATGTGTTGCTTTGCTTTGTAAGGGACATCAATTATTAGACCTTCACCTGCTAAAATGGGTATTGAATCCTTGCATTTTTAGAACGAGCTCATGGTAATATTTGTGGTTTCATTATTAATCGACCTAAATATTAAGGTTTTGACAAGATATATAATCTTCCTAGGTTACACATTCATCCATTAATCTCTCCATTAATCTCCATAATTTTCTTGCCTCCTCTTTATGTTTGGTTCTTGTAACCATTATTCTCACAATCCTATAAATAGAGGTTGTAAAGATTATTTGTAAACATACTTCAACAAAGAAATAACATTTGCTTTCTTTAGCTTTTTCTCTCTACTTTCTTGTTCTCAACATCTTCGCTCTCTTGTGTTCATCTTGTTCGTATTTTGTTCCCATTTTATAACATTTTAGACTATTTGTCCAAATAATAATTTCATTATTCATATTATGCTCCTTTAATTAGGTGATTATTTAAGCACTTAAAATTATGTGGACACTAAAAAAAAAAAAAAAACAAACTATTTGATATAGTTTTGATTTCCTCTACAATTTTTTTTTATAGATTTTATTCCTTCCTAGATATTATTATTTGTTGTAACTTCTCCTTAAATAAAGGAGACTTTGTTGTCCAAAATTTAAAATATCGATGTCGATGGAAATATCAAGGTCTTAATTTTACAGAAATTTTGATGGAAATATCGATTTCAATGGATATTTTTGGAAAAATTATAAAAACAAAAATTTAAAAAATAAATTCAAATTAGTAAATAAACATTTTATTATTTTCAAATAAGTAAGTATGTCTATTATTTATATTATATTATATTAGTGACATTTTGATGCTTATTTTGTGTGTTTCGTGGATTTTTTTTACAATATAATGGAAATATCGATTCACCATCCTATCAATATCGAACCCATGAAAACGTAAAAATATCGACATATCGATGAACATTTAATACTACTTGTAACACCCTATTATAAAAGGGTTATCTTGTTTTACAAATCATTCAAGGAAATACAGATTAAAAGTTCATTACTTAGTTTATTTCAAACCACTACTACATGCATAAAATGAAAGGTTAAACATTTTATGATTACGTGGTTTGTGGGTATTTATGATTATGTGGTTTGTGCATGTAACTCATTAGACTCATATCCATCATCGATTTACCTCTGCAATTTGTCCAAGAAAAGAACTAGAGAAAGTTGACAATTAATATACTTAATTTGTAACTATTTGTAGTGGCCTTCAAACTATAATTTGTAATATTTTGTGGGAAATTAATTTATAATTTAATAATAAATAGATATAAGTATTATAATAAAAGATGTTTGCAATCTTTCTAAATCTCATAACCAAAAAATCAATGACCCAATTGTAGTATACATCTTGCATTCTCTACAAATAGTTGCAACATTTGCTATATGCAAAGTTCATTGTTGTTTTCATTCTCTCTTTTTTTGTGTCAAATTAAACATTAATTGATTTCAAATTTATGCTAATATTTAAATTTTGTTGCATTCAATTATTTTGTAATTTTATATTTTAACCATTTTAAATTTACAAACATAATAGAGTATGTGCTAATATGAAATTTGGAATATTTCCAAAATAATTGGAACTTCAAAAGAAAGTGTTATTCACAAAAGTGTTTCTTGAAAAATATCAAACTAAAAAAAGGAGACTTGTTAGAGATATTAAACCTCATTGTCATGAATGTAGAGGTGATCATACATTTCTTATGTTCATTTCTTATTTTTTACTTTTCATTGTCATAAACATTATTTTTTAGGAGTCTGTTGGAATAATTATTAACATTTAATTTTTACTTCAAATAAAAATCTGAATAAAATGACTCAACCAACCCACCCCAAATATTTGTACTTCGGTTGGGCTAGCTTCATTATTTAATATGGGTTATTTGGTCTAAAATATTTATAACATGAACAATTGGATTGAGTCTAAAAAGTGTCTTAACTCGACCCAATCAACTCATGAATACTCTTAACTAATGGTGTTGTTTATTTACCTCCGAAATTGGAATTAAAATATATGTACTGTAATGCTCTTTTATATTTCTATCAATTGAGAGGCAAGATCTTTTTTAATTTTAGGGTTCTTTTCAAATATAGAAAAATAAGTCAAATTATTTATAAATATAGAAAAATTTTACCGTCTATCAGTGATAGACCGCGATAGAATTCTATCGCTTTTTATCACTCCAGCGATAGAATTATTTGCTTGAACAATAGAATTCTATCGCGGTCTATCACTGATAGACTGTAAAATTTTTCTATATTTGTAAATAGTTTGATTTTTTTTCTATTTATAGTATTTTCCCTTAATTTTATTTACTTATTCATAATATTTTTTTTTACTTTTGCCAAATTTTTATACTTGAAAAAGTTTTGATAACTAAATTTTCTTTTTACAAAATGTGGGATTTAAAAAATAAATAAAATAGTAATTATTTTGAATTTCACTCACCTAATTTAAATTTCAAATTTCAAATTGAATTAAATACCTTTAAAAGAAAAAAAAAACTCACTATAATTTTTCATTGAAATTATGCTTTTGTGAAAAATAAAATCTAATTTAATTTAAGCTAAATCATAGAAAATACCTTTAAATTTTTAAAATTGTCAATAATACATTTATTTCCTTTAAGTTTTAAAAAACCATTGTCTTTAGTATATGGACGTAAACTGTTAGTACCTCATTTGAAAAATACTCTTAAACTTTCAAAAATCGCATTAACACCCTAACCTTTTTAAAAAAAAAAAAAAAATTTAATGTCCTTACCATTAGTATATGGACAAATCTTTTTCTACACCCTATCAACTCCCTATTCCATTTATTCTCTATCTACTACTACAAATTTGGTAAAGGCACATGCTTTCTTCTTTTTCTTTCTCGTTATCCTTAAGATTATTACCCAAGTCCTTAACGTACCTCATTTTTTGTATATTGAACCCAAATAACGTATTAACTTACACTCAATTACTAACATACAACTTTGTTAAAGCATCTAAGTCGTAAAATCCCTTGGTCATTCTATTATTCTCCTTTCTTCTTACTATAAACTATATATCTTGATAAGGGCATTTTTTGAACTTTTTTTTTTAATATAGCTTATTTAGAGATATCCCCGGGGCGGGCGAGGTCTGGGATGGCTTTTTCGTCCCCATCCTCGCTCTCCATTTCATTCCTCATCCCCACATAATTCCCACGAGGATTGGGGCGAGGATTCTTCATGGGAGATTCTCGGGGAATTTTTTCTCGTTTGGTTTTTAAAAAATTAATTAACTTAAATCACTATTATGGAAAAGCTTAAATAGTTAAATTTATGTGCTATTTTCAAATATAAGAAAATGAAACAAAATATTTACAAATATAACAAAATTTCACTGTCTATCTGTAATAGACCACGATAAACTTCTATCTGTATTGTTATAAAAAAAAAAAAAAACTACTATATGTGTTAATTTATAGTTTATCGCATACTATCCCAGATAGACAATAAAATTTTGCTATATTTATAAATATTTTCAGTAGTTTTGTCATTTAAACTAATTTCCTAAATTTCTCACAATTTTTTTTATATGATTAGTTCCACGTGAATAATTTGAATATAAAGAGAAATTACTCAACTTTTTTAGTAAAAGAAAATAATTATCAATCAAATTATTCGTATAATATAAGGAAAGTTACTATAAATAGAAAAAATATAAAACTATTAGACAGTGAAATTTTTCTATATTTGTAAATAGTTTAGCTCATTTTTCTATATTTGAAAACAACCCTATATATAATCTAAATTTAAATGTTCAATTCAAATATATTCATTAATTCAAAAATATATTCATTATTTGACAATAAAAAAAATTCAAATTCAAATACAATATTTATATAATAATATGAATACCATAACATAAAATTGTTATAATAAATAAATAAAAGAGGCTAACAGGAAATAGGGACGGGTATTCCTCGTCCCCGTTTAGCCTACGGAAAAAAAAAATTTCTCCCATTTCGACGAGAAAAATGGACATATCTAAGCTTAATAATATCATTGAAATTTTTTTAAGTTCAAGAGTATTTTTTTTAAACAAATCATAATATCTAATGGTATTTTCTATAATTTAGACTTTAATTTAATAAGATATTATTATTTAATTTATTAAAAATTAATATTATTTAGTTTATTTAATTCCAAAAAGATTGAGCAAAAAATCAAAACTTGAATGACCAAATGAGAGCATAGTGTAAAATTTCGGTCGAAATCTCAAAAAATTGGCTCGAAATTTCAATAAGGGAGAAATTTTGATTTTCCTCCCATTTCTTGAAATTTCGAAATTTCCATAGAAATTTTAATTTTTTTTTTCTTTAACAATTAGATATGGAAGTTACCATCCTAAATTTTGATTTTCAACAAACCAAAAAGAAAAGGAACATATATTTATTTTTAACTTCATTCAAACATTTTTCATTTATTTTTCATATCATTTCACCTTAAAATTAAATTAATGTAAGTTTTGTTTTTTTTACTATCCAAATTAAAGTCTTCATTTCCAATAAACAAAATTTGAGAAAAATAACATATATTTACTTTTAACTTTATTCAAACTTTTTCCATTTAATCTTCACATCCTTTCACCTCATAATTGAATTGATGTAAATTTTGTTATTTTACCATCCAAATCTTTCATTTCCAAGAACTCAAAATTGAGAAAATAACATATATTCATTTTTAAGTTCATTTAAACATTTTCAATTGAATTTTTACACCATTTCACATCAAAATTGAATTGATTTAAGTTTTATTTTGTTTACAAGTTTTGTTTTTTTACCATCTAAAGCTTTCATTTCCAAGAAATCAAAATTGAGAAAAATAACATATATCAAAATTCAGGATAAGATGTTCTAAGGTCATCTTTTTGGTATTAAACATGTAAACTTTATAATAAACAATTTACAATTATTTTGTATGCCAACATTTCGTCTCCTTTATTTTGTATGTTGTCTTATTTTATAGAAATGATGATTAAAAATGATCAACTATAGTCTAATTAAGCAACAATCAAAGTTTCATTAATTAATTATAACAATTTCCATAAAGTTTTTCAAAATTTCCATCGACATCGATATTTTCATAAAATCGAAACCTCAATATTTTCATTGACATCGATATTTCAAACCTTGAATAAGAGTAACAACAAGAACGAACCAAAGCCAAAATAATTTTGGTCACAATAATTTAGCCCCAGAGCTTTCTGAAGTGTTTAATACCTTAAACTTTAAATTGTGTCCAATATCTCTAAATTGAAGCTAAATACTCGAGTACTAAAAACTAGTATGAAATGATTGTATCTATCATGGAAAATCATAAGTTGAAAATAATTCTTTTAACCTAAAAATGGGAACTTGAAACTACTGATGAATGGAAAAACAAAAGTACTGCAAATAAACAAAAGTTTGTCATTATTTTCCGATGAATGATGACTCTGCAAGGTCAATTGCACGAGCAAGTGCAGCGGCTTTGTTCTCACACTCCTTTTGTTCATCTCCAGGGTCACTGTCCGCCACAATGCCAGCGCCGGCTTGGAGGTGAGCTACCCATTCCATTCGGCGGTTAGCATCCTTGTACGAGTAAATGGTGTCATAACGGGTATTGGTGGGGAAGACAATGGTCCTTAGAGCAAGGGCTATATCCATGTCTCCTGAAAATGAAATCCCACCGAACCCACCGCTGTACGGTCCTCGCCTGGTAACTTCCAGCTGATCAATCAACTCCATTGCTTTCACCTGCATTGCAATGAAGGTTGATGAAGAAAAGGGCTCAAGATTAATACTGCTCACGACATGAGCTCCGTGGAAAGAAAAACCCGAAGGCCGAAACGACACCAAGAAATGATGTCACTTAAACAAGCAATTCTAAAACCTTGCCTACATTACAGCAGACAAGAATGGAAGTAAAAGCGTTACCTTTGGTGCTCCACTAACCGTCCCCACAGGCAATGCAGCTCGCAAGACATCCCAGCTGTTTAAATCATCAACTAACTTACCTGTGACCTGGGAAGTGAGGCTTCATTTTTAGAGCTAAATGATGTTCGACTTTCTAAAAAAATAGAGTCCAAAATGCTAGAACGAGTACGTAAATAAACCGGGGAGGGGGGGTTCGTGTGAAGCGCACAATGGTATTCGTTGACAGAAAAAATCAACAGAATATTTATTCATGAACTTTTTGGTTGGACTAGACATGGAGAAAAGTATACTTACAGTTGAACTAATGTGCATGACATGGGAATACCTCTCAATATTCATTAGCTTTTCAACCTTAACCGAGCCAAATTTTGATACCTGCACGTGCCATTCATGTGAGATTGGCCATTGAATATCAGTTTAGAAAATTGAAGGTGCTAAAATCTCATGCAACTGCAAAAAGAACAGAGGAAACAGAACACATATATACAACTGATCTTATGATAGAATACACTAGCATAGAGCAAGATTGTTGGTTTGATGATCGGGGGATTCCTCCTCCATCTGCCTTTCAAAGAAGTCATTTTTAGTGGTTTGTGGGGGTGTGTGCCTAAGAAGCAGACACTGACATGCGCCACGACACGACACGGCAACACGTCAATTTCCAAAAAAGGACACGACAAGTTAGGGACACATTATTTTTTATTCTTTTTACAAAAATAAATGTGTGCATGATTTGACATAGTGTGAAATATATACACATATATTTAACATAAGAGGAACAAAAAAAGAAAAACAAAAAACAAAACTAAAGGAAAAAAACTATAAGAGAAGTCACGTAAGTCCTCGACAGTTGTGAAAAAGGTAGATTGTGGGTTAAGTCTTGAGGGTGAAGTGTGTTAGTATGGAGAATGTGTGTAAGAACTCTAGAATTTTGAAAAAGTTGGGTTGTAAATTTAATTTTACGGCTTAAATGCCCCTTAAATAGACTGTCGATAGTGAGTCTTGTTTCATTATTTTTTTCAAAAACAATTTGGATATGGAGTGTCCTTGGCATGCCCTAGGCGTGTCAGAAAGAAAAAATAATAATAATAAAATAATAGACACGCCAGCTAGCGTATCGGTGTCTGACACCGACACTTGGCCAGTTTAGAAGTGTCAGTGCTTTATAGGTGTCACTTTGTTGTAGGATCTTTGGGGGGAGAAGAAGAACAGAGTGTTTAGAGGTGTGGATAGGAACCCTAGTGAGTTTTGGTTCTTGGTGAGGTTCCATGTTTCTCTGTCTTTGGACTTCGGTTTTGAAGATTTTTGTAATTATTCCTTAGGCAACATCTTACTTAGTTGGAAACCCTTTCTCTAGGAGAGTTTTCATGCAGGTTTGGTTTTTTTTATGCCCTTATATTCTTTCATTTTTCTCTCAAGGAAAGCAATTGTTTAATAATGATAATAACTATTATTATTAAAATAAAAAACAAAAAAATGGTAGCAGCCACAACAATGGCTAGTTTCCTCCTAGACCGTCTTTTGGAGTACCAAAAAATCCATAATGTACTGGCAAACCTCCAATCAAAAAAATAAACAAGAGAAAGTAAATCAGAATTTTGAGGGATAGATCAAATGTTAAAGGACTTTGTTTTAACCATCTCAATACTAAGAAGAAATTGATGAACACGACAACAGCAAGAGCTTAAGAGCGGACATTAAGAAACATCTATGACAAAGGGACTTTGTTTAAATTATCTGGTAAGGCATTGACCTAAGATAGAAGCTGGCAATATATGTTTGGTATATATAGCATATGGCCATATCTGCATTAAAAAAATAATAATATAATAAACAAATAAACAATTGACTGATATGACAAAATAAACCACAATCAAACAGAAATATACCTTCCCAACATCATTTCTTCCCAAGTCAACCAACATTATATGCTCGGCACACTGCTTTGCATCGTTTAAAAGCTCCTTCTCCAACATTAGATCCTCCCTTTCTGTTTTCCCTCTTCTAATGGTTCCAGCCAGGGGTCGATTAGTAATCTTTCCCTGTCAATTTTAACAGAAACAGTGCCCATAATAAAAAAAACCCAATCGTCTTCAAGAAAAGGGAGGTAGAAAATGAGGCATTAAAACTGTGAACACAAAAAATTTGTTACAAGTCCACAATGTTAAGAGTGCACATATGTATAATAGGAATCAGCAAAACTAACTATTGCCAGGTAAATGTGAGAGTACTAGCCAGGGATACATTGGAAATATTAGTAGTATAGTAGTAGGGCTAAGAGTAATTAGTCAGCAGTATCTTGGTTATAAATGAGGTTTGGGCACCCTAGGAGGAGATCATCTTGGTGAAGATTGTCCATTATGGGACTTTGGGAGAGAGATAGCCTTCTCGAAAGGTTATGTATATCTTGTAACTTCTCTCTCTCTCTCTTTTAATAAGAAACTTAACTGTCATTATCAAGAAAGAGAATACAAAAAGGGGGGAGATAGATATTCCCAAACCAATAGGTGTCAAAAAAGAAGTCCTATTGGTGTAAATATGACTTTTTTTAAACGGAAACTAACTTTTCATTGATATAATGAAAAGAGACTAATGCTCAAAATACAAAGCTTCAAAATACAAAGCTTCAAAATACAACGATATATAGTAATAATCATAATAATCATAGTATTATGGATCAGTAGGTACGCACCAGGACATCTCAACTAGGTTTACACCCCCATAGCACCCTCATCATATCCATTTACAAGAAAAAGCTATGAATACAAAAGACAATAGACTACTTGCTTGATTACAAAGAAGATATAAAAGCATTCCAGTTGAGATGTCCTTAATAGAATAATCTGCAAAAAGCTGACTGAGAGCACCAAGAAGAGGCTAACAAACAGGCTGATCCAAACCGTTCTAACCAATCAATAGCCTTGTTGTGGAAGACTCGTTGGTTTCCCTCAAACCAATTTTTTTAGATCAAGGCTTTAACCGCATTTGACCAAAGAATTTGTGACTTTGGAGACAAAATAGGGCCGGTTAAAATGTGGGAGATATTGCTGTTAATATTTTGTCCAAAAACCCAATGTAGATTGAAATATGAGAATAGTTTCACCCAGCATTTGCTTGAATAAGGACAATCAAAGAACACATGTTGAAAGTCTTCACTGCTTGCTAAACATAAGTAGCAGATGGTGGGAGATATGTAGTGAAAATGAAGTTTATGTTGCAATACTTCAAAGCAATTAAGTGACCCGAAAATTAAAATCCAAACCAGAATATTTATTCTTCTCGAGCTTTTTGACTTCCAAAGGACCTGAAATAACTCTTTATCTAGAGGAAGAGATGAGTCCAGGTGCTTTGACAAGGACTTAACCGAAAATCTTCTAGAAGAATCCAAGGACCAAACCTTTGAATCAGACAATTGGAAAGGTTTTTTTTCCCTCTAGACAGCCCATTAATTGCTGGAATTCAGAATACTCCTCATCCTGAAAAGGCCTTCAGAATAGAAGGTTCCATGAACAAGCGCCAGGGTCCCAAAGCTCACTAATACTACCCTTAGGCAATGTAGCAATACGATGAAGGTGAGGGAAACTCTCCTTGAATGAGAGATTAGAGAACCAAGGGTCAAGCCAAAAGAAAATTCTGGTTCCATTTCCCAGTTTGAAAACAGCAAACTGTCCAAACTTGTTCCAGGTCTTGGATATGCTAATCCAAGGGCTTCTTAGACTCAAACCAAGCTTTCCCGAGGTATGCCAAAGGTGAGGGTCCACTCCATGTATGCTCTGTACTATTTTGCACCATAATGAGTCATGATCTTTTAAAAACCACCAGTTCCATTTAAATAATAATGCTAGGTTTCTGTTTTCCAGATTACCAATGCCGAGACCTCCATCATACAATGCTTTCGTGACTCTCTCCCATTTAACCAAATGGTTCAGCTTGCTGCCTCGTTGTCCTTCCCAGAAAGTGGTTCATAATCCTCTCTATTTCATAAATTATGGAGCAAGGCATTTGGAAGATGGACATGTAATAAGTTGGCAAATTTGCCAATACGCATTGCATAAGGTTAACCTTCCCCTCTAGAAAGGTTATACCTCTTCCAACAATCAAGCTTCAAATGTATCTTGTCCACAATTGGCTGCCAAAAGGATTTCTGTTTCGGATATCTACCAAGGGGTAAGCCCAAATAAATAAAGGGTAGTTTCCAGCTTTGCAATTGAGTCTAGTGGAGGTGTAAATCAAGGAATCTTCGTCAATGTTGACTCCATACAAAGCAGATTTATCCCAATTAACCTTTTGTCCCGTGCACCATTCAACGATCCAATTGCTTGGATAAGGTTGTCCAACATATTTTTGTCATGTTTGCAAAATAATAAGGTGTCGTCCGCAAATTGCAAAATTGACAAATGGACCTTGTACTTTCCTACCAAGAAGCCTTCAAACAAACCATTAACATGTATTCTATCAATGAAAGCATTAAGAACTTCACTTACTATGAGGAATAAGAAGGGTGATAATGGGTCCCCTTGGCGGATTCCCCTTATGGCTAGAATGCGCCCTCTTGGTCTTCCGTTGATAAAAACTGAAAGCTTCGGATTTCTTATACAGCCCATGATCCATTCCACCCATTTTGCATGAAATTCTATTAAAGTAAGAATTTTTTCAAGAAATGACCAATCCATTCAATCAAAAGCCTTTTCTAGATCAAGCTTCAAGATCCACAGTCCACACCTTCTTCTTCTTAGCTCGATACTCCTCTACGGCTTCGTTGGCGATTAGGATCAAATCTAGTATCTGTCTCCTGCTAATGAAGGCACTTATTGTTTTTGATATGATGCTGGGCATTACTTTTTTCATCCTTTCGGCTAGGACTTTGGTCAAGATTTTGTAAGTGGAGGTGGTTAGTAGGCTATATATATATATATATATATTAACAAGATACAAAACTTTTCATTGATGAATGAAGAGATTATGTTCAACATCTACAAAGCTCCACAAGAGAGAGAAGTAAAGAAAACAAAAGAAACAAAAATAGTGATGAAAAATAACAATAAAAGCCTGAACATAAACAGACCCAATTAGGCTGGAAACACAAAGCAGGCTGGTTGAAGTTTCTATCCAAAAAGGAGTATCCATCAAATGATTTAAAGAGAGTGCACCAAAGCCAAGCATTGAGCCGAGCTGATTCAAAGATATCCACACTCGAACTATATTTTTCCTCAAATGTCCATATATTCCTTTCCATCCACAACCCCAAACATGAAGCTCTGATTGCATTAACCCAAAGTAGACGAGGCTTCAACGGAAATGAAGGACCCGCTATAATGAGAACAATATTTTTTGACACTTGAATAAAAAACGCACTGCAAACTGAATGGATTGAGAAGCTTAATTAAACTTGAGCAAATGAACGATTAAAAAAATGTGACGGAAGCCTTCCCAGCCATATGACAAAGAAAGTAATGGAAGTTTAACATGAAGAAGCCAAACATTGTTCTTTTTTTTTTTTTTCATCCTGAAGAATACCTGCTGTGTTGAGGTTGTGGTTTAACAATATCCAAAACAAATTAGAAATTCTCGATGGACTACTGGATTTCCATAAAACCAAATAAATCTCCTTGGGTTGAGGAGATGAGGCATTTAAATAGCAAGAAAGGAAGGAATTTAACCGAGAAGGACCTAGAGGCCTCCAATTCCCATTTCCTAGAAACATTACCATGATCAATGTTAATATCCTTCAGCATCGATGAACCCACCCAGAGGTGATGCCGCTAAAGAATTCTTGAACAATTTCCTAATTAAAAAGGAGCATGTAATTCCACTGACTTCCAAGCTCAAGAAATACTAATCCATGGGCTGGCATGGTGACTAAAGTGAAAAAAACAACCCCATTTGGTAATGAAGAGATTCTAAAAAGCGAAGGAAACTTATCCTTCAGCATCGATGAACCCACCCAGAGGTGATGCCGCTAAAGAATTCTTGAACAATTTCCTAATTAAAAAGGAGCATGTAATTCCACTGACTTCCAAGCTCAAGAAATACTAATCCATGGGCTGCAGTGACTAAAGTGTTGCTTCCCCAATGTATGCCAATCAAAAGCATCAGAACCATGTATACTAGAGACCACCATTTTCCATTGAGAAAGAGGCTCAATAAAGTAGTGCCATCCCCATTTCAATGCTAAATTTTGCTTGGATAAACCTCCAATTCGCAAACCACCATCAAGTTGTGACTTGAGTAACTGACTACCATCTCACAAGGTGAGTGATTTTGTCTCCAGTGTTCCCTTCCCAAAAGAATTTTCACATTATACATTCCAATTCCAAACAAAGACCTGAAGGAATAAGAAAAGTAGACATACACTATGTAGGAAGATTAGAGAGCACTGATTTGCAAAGAGCGAGCCTTCCACTCCTTGATAAATTGAATCTCCTCCAACAATCTTATAAATTTTATCCAAGATTGGTTGTAAAAAAGAACCACACTTCGGGTGGCCACCCAAAGGTAAGCTAAGATAAATGAAAGGCATATACTCCGATCTAAATTTGAACTTTGCCACTAAATCAAGGAGCTTGAAATCCTCGACACTGATACCACAAAGAGAAGATTTCAGCCAATAACCTTTTGAACACCTTTACTGTCTTCATGAGAACTTCCAGCACATCATATTTACAAAATGGCAAAGTATAATCAGCAAATTGACGAATAGGAACATGAACCTTAGCTTCCCCAACTAAAAAACCTTCAAATAGCCGTTTGAGATGAACGTTTCCACTAAACTGAAAGGACTTCACTTACTAAAAGAAACAAGAAAGGAGAAAGAGGATCCCTTTATCGGATTCCTCTAGCAGCCATAATTCTACCTCGAGGATGACCATTGATGAAAATAGAAATTTTGGGGTCATGAATACACCCAAGGGCCCATTTATCCATAGTGAATTGAAGTTTTTTGCCTTCAAAATCTGCTCAAGAATGTTCCAATCAACCACATCAAATGCTTTTTCAATATCTAACTTAAGAATTTAACCCTTCCTCTTTTTAGATCCATATTCTTTCACAATTTTCATTGCAATTAGAATGGGTCTAGAATTTGTCTTCCTTTCATAAAAACACTTTGAGAACTTGAAGTAACTGAAGGCATAACCCTTTTTAGCCAATCAGCAAGTCCTTGGCTAAAATTTTGTAAATTAACGAGGTGAGACCAATAGGGTGAAAGTCCTTGACCATTGAGATAACGTCTTTTTCCTGAATAAGACAAATGAACTTTTCTTTTAAGCAGGGGCTGATTTGACTTGTGTCATGAAAATAACTAAAGATCTAGCAAAATCTTCGAAAAAGTCACGAAACATAGTATAAAGAACTCCACTGTAAAGCCATTAAGGCCCGAGGCTATATTTTTGCCTAAACTACAAATTGCTTTCCAAATCTCTTCATCAGCAAAGGGAACTAGTAACTTTCTATTTTAAATGGAAGAAACTGAAGACCAAAGAAGATTAGAAGGAAAAGCACGATGGCCTGCAACCCTTGTATATAGAGGTGAAAAGAATTCAAGAGTCTCCCGTTGAATATCATGATAGGTCAACACAGAAACGCCATTAATCAATTGAAGCTCAAAAATAAAAGCATGTTGATGCCACTTATTTGCTGCCAAAATGCGATGAAAAAAAAAAAAAACCAGAGTTAACATCCCCTCTTTTAGGCTGTGATGTTTGCACTTTTGGATTGAATTCCTTTCCTCTGTGAGATACATTTCCATTAGTTCACCTTTAGCTACAGATAAAGCATGATATTCCCAGGAAGCCAGAGGAGCAATGTTAGCCTTCATATCAAGCAACTCAATTTCAACCAAAAGACTTTTCTCCACTGATTTCTTTTGAAGCTCTTGATCATGTTGCCAGGACTTTATATGGATTTTAAATTCTAAAGATGGAGTGAACAACATAACCATTTGTGGCCCAAAACATCATGTTGATCATAGAGGAAAATTTGATTGAAAGAGAGAAAACTCCTTAGATATCCTCATCAAACTTACCCTACTATCATCCCCGAAGATCAACAGACCACCCAAACGACCATTAGAGTTCACAGCAGGCCAACCAACATTCTTGGAACTCTTGAGAATTTTTGGGCCAAAAGTAAGTAGCTTGGACTCTTGTATCATCAAAATATCAATTCATTTATTAGTATCCCCTAGGCCCTTGGATGTCAATAAAAGAACTGCCCTTTTTTTTATATGAAAATTGCTTTCATTGAGAAAAAAAATGAAAGAATACAAGGCATACAAAAAAACCAAGCCCCCAAAAGCAACCCCTTATAGAAGGGTTTCCATAAAAGAACTGCCCTTAAAAACTTTCTTAAGCAAACACAACCCTAGTTTTGATTCAAGAATCCAAGTTACAGTCAAACCTGATATAGTTTTCAGAGAAATTGAAGATGCAAGAATTCAAGAATCCAACCCTGATATAATTCTCTAATTTCTTTCAAACCAGCAAAGACACCATTAGACCAAAGGATTTTCGCTTGATTATTAAACCAACGGCTCTCAATAATCTGAAGGAACACCACTGCAAATTGAACAAATTGAACAACCACCCCAACACCCAACAATTTGCAGTAAAAGGGCAAAAAAAAAAAAAAAAAAAAAAAAGAAGAAGAGATGCATCAAGGTATAGTAACTTCACTTGATATTGCAATATATTACTATCTTGTGTTTCTTTGTGTTTCTTTGTGTTTTCTTTGAGTTTTCTATGTTGGGATACCTAACAGTTAACTTCCTGATACACAAAATGACAGTTGCTAAAAGACAACTGGGAAATAATAAAATAATAGAATATAACGGCTCTAATAGGTTACCTTCTTCACACGTGTAAGAATTTCTGGACTTGAAGCAACTAGGATGCATTCAATGCACAACTAAGACTGACAAAGCACGCAACCTGCAAATAAGTCATGTACGGGCTAGGATTGACAATGCGCAAAGCTCGGTAAACTTCAAATGGATCTGCAAATGTTCGGCGCTCAAAACGCTGACTTAATACAATTTGAAAGATATCCCCTGCCAGGATGTGCTCTTTAGCCTGCAAAACTGCCTTCTTGTACTCTACATTTGTCATACTTGACATCTTCAGTTTTGGACCAAAAAGATGAGTTGATAATCTTATTGATCCTGCAGGAAGTTTTGGCCTGAAATTAACCATGTTAAACAATCTGAGAAAAACCTGAAAATGCGGGATAGGAGGGGCAAGAAGCAACCATATTTGAAACACCTACCCCTAAAAAGTAAAGGATCACTTACGGAACTATGTCATGTACCCTGGAGAGCAACTTCTCCAACCGAGCAGTTCCATCCTTGTATGCCTCTTGAACTGAAGAATACTGATCCAAGTGAACCCAATGAATCACATAAGCTTGCTGCAATAAAAATCAAGGAATAAAAGTGAGCAGCAATATCTACAAAAGAAAAGTTGAACACATTCAAATCACTATTAACCACAAAACTAGTTTTCCAGTACAGACAAAGTCCAAAATGTTTAATCATTAAGAAGAAAATCACAAAAGAGGAAAGGCAGAGCTAGATCTCAAGATCAACTTTTTAAAAATCAAAAGGATCTCACTCTCTCTCTCTCTCTCTCTCTCTCCCTACACTCTGACAGTTAATATCAACGTAGACTGAGTCATATCCTCAAATGATAGTTAAATAGAAATATAAATAAGAAGATTGCAACATGAGGTCTGAGAACAACAACGTACTTTACATTTGATGAATCTACCTTATTCACATGATCAAACACAATAACATCATCATAAAGTCCTAGATGAACATCAGGAAGGTTTCTGTCATCTGTTGGTGCACTAGAGAATGGCAATTTCTTCTTTTCTACATAGCGGACAGTATCATATGAAAAGTAACCAACCCATCCTCCTGGCAAGACATCCATTTGGAAGAATTAGGAATTTGAACGCATGTAGGACACCCTAATGGATGATTTTCAGTCAATTAAGTAACAGTCCATGAATTTTAGATAAATGAATTAAGTAACAAAAGATAAAATAAAATAAACTTGAAATAGGAAATGAAAAGGAAAATTATCTTCATCAATATCCAATAATAAAATCAAATCATGTGATATCCAAAAGGCAGTCTAATTGACATTTAAAATTTCATAGAATCTTTGCTGATGCTACACAGTACATATCTACACCCACATACCCACACTCATATATTTGTTTGAATGAGTTCTCAATGGATCCCTTCTGCCGAACAAGAAGTGATATTGATTGTTCTGTATATTATAAAAACAAAGATTTATGCTGGAATAGATGTACCAAATCAATGATTCACTATAGAGTACATTACATCATCAACATAATAAGTCAATTAGTACCACAAAAAGCATCGGGAAGTTCATCAATTAGTTGAGGTTTCCATTTCTCCATGATTCTTCGAGGCACTGTCATAGGATCCTCAACAATCTCCTCTGTTCTTTTCCCTTCTTCGTGATTCAAAATTGTAACAACATTTTCTTTCGCCAAAATTTCAATTGAAGGTTGAGCACCAACCACACTATATCTCCCCTGACGTAATGGCATATCGGCAAAATCTACTATTCAGCCCGTAAACTACGATTGGCAGTTTATCTAAATGTATTAGAAAAAGAAATGATAGTTTCGAAATACATACAACATTTGAAACCTGCAGGCCAGGTTCAACGGATTCAAATAGAAACCTCGGGGCTTCTCTATCATCTTCCTTGACCAAACAACGGTATGCAAGCACTGGCGAAAGGTGATCAGAGAATATGCATCGGTGAAGCGGGATCAAATTCCCCTTTTTTGAAGCTTCAATAAATGCTTCTGGACTGTCGACTGGAAACAGCAGTAGTACAACCATTAAAATTATATACATCAAAATGTACTGCAATTCAGAAAAATAATTTTTTCTTCACTCCAATTTTCTAAAGCAGCCTACAGCGGGGGTCGAAAAATAAACAATTCCATTTCGATCCCTCGTAACTGTCAATCGTAAACTGAATTTGTTCTGTTAATCATCTTCTTTCAGATTAGAATTTTACCGAGTGATTGAGCAGAGCATTTGATTGCACGCACTCTTGAGTTACCGCCGACTAGAGCTCGAGAGGTCGAACCCAATCTTGAAAATTTAGAGTCAAATTTGAGGAAGATTTTTGAAGATAGCAGCAGAGTTACAGGCAACTGATTCGATGTAGCGGCTAGGGTTTTCATTATTATTGAAAAATTGGAATGCTAGAGAAAGACAGATCAGGAACAGAATCCGAAATATTCTAATGGAACTGAGATTATCGACCCCGTTCGATACAGCTTATTATTATTATCAAATTCTCTTACACATCTTCACAATCTTCTAACAATCTTCAAATAGTTCCTCCAAAATTGATTGCTAGGAGCGTAGTTGGGTCCAGTTGAGGGTACGAGCTTGGGTCGGGAGAGAATGTAACGAGAATGTCTGAAGGTCTGGTTTGGGAGAAAACAGACAGAAAGAGAGGAGCGTCGGCGAAGAGTGAGAACCGGTGGACAGCGAGCGGCGGCGAATGATGAACGGCGGTGAACGCAACGGGAGAGAGGAGAGAATAAACAAACGAGAGAGACACGTGTGTGGCGGCTAAAAAAGTCCAGGAGGGAGTTAAAGAAAACCTAAAAATTAATATATTTATATATAAATATACACACATTAAAAACATGTTCGGTTCATTTAGGTTTTTAAACCGGCTAATCGAACCGATGAAACCGAACCGGCCGTTTTTTAAATTTTCAAACCAACTTGTCAACTCTTCCCCATATTTTTTTTTCTTTTTTAGCAAACAATCAATTCAAACCATTAAAGAGAAGATAGATGTCTATTTCTATCGCATAGACCAACCAAGAAGGAAAATTTTTCAGTACATCTAACCGAACAAGAAGTAATAATAGTTTGTTTCATTAATCTTAAGGTGGTGAGATCAGATAGAAGTGGTGAATTTGAATCATCATCACTTTATGATTTTCTGTGAAGTTAATGGTATAATCCATCAAACTACAGCTCCTTATACACTACAACAAAATAGTGTAGCTAAAAGAAAGAACCGAACTTTAAAGGACATGGTTAATTACATGTTAAATAGTTTAGGCTTACCTCATAACTTGTAGAGTGAAGCTTTGCTTACAGCAAATTTTATACTAATAAAATTCCACATAAGAAGACTAATAAGTCGCCTAATGAAGTGTGGAATGAAAAGTTACCCTCATATAAAATGCTGAAAGTGTGAGGGTGTTTGGCAAAGGTACAAGTTCCTTTACCAAAAAGAACCAAACTTGGACCTAAGACAATTGAATTGATTATGTCTTTATAGGCTATGCAATGCATAGTGCTGCTTATAGATTCATGGTGATTAAATCGCAAGTATTTGATATTAATAACAATACCATCATGAATCTATTGAAGCTGAATTCTTTGAGGATGTATTTCCTTTAAATGAGGAAAGACACAAAATTATTGGTGCCAAAAGAATTAATGAGGCTAGCTTTTTGAAAGGTTAAGATGATCAAAATACTGAATCTGAACCTAGAAGAAGCAAAAGAGCTAATAAAGCTACTTTTTTTGGACCTGAATTCATAACCTATATGATAGAAGGTGAGCCTCAAACTTTTCAAGAAGCTGTATCATCTCTTGATGCACCTTATTGGAAGGAAGCTATCAATCGTGAGCTAGAATCCCTTTACAGAACAATACCTGGGTATTGGTTGATTTACCTCCTGGAAGTAAACCAATTGGGAGTAGATGGATCTTTAAGAGAAAGCTAAAGGTTGATGGCATTATTGATAAGTATAAAGCCCGCTTAGTAGCTAAAGGCTTTTGCCAAAAGGAAGGGCTAAATTTCTTTGATACATATTCTCCACTGACGAGAATCACATCTATAAGGATGTTAATTGCAATAGCATCTTTACAAAATTTGGAAATACACCAAATGGATGTAAAAACTGCATTCTTAAATGGAGATTTACATGAAGGAATTTATATGGAACAACCTGAAGAGTTTGTTGTTAAAGGACTGGAAGACAAAGTTTGTAAACTTGTCAAGTCTCTTTATGGGTTGAAACAAGCACCCAAACAATGACATGAAAAGTTTGATCACACTATGTTATCAAATAGATTTAAGATAAATGAGTGTGATAAATGTGTCTATGTTAAAACCATAGATCAAGATTATGTCATTGTTTGTTTGTATGTGGATGATATGTTAATAATGGTCACAAATGGATGATATGTTAATAATGGTCACAAATAGAAGTGTCATTGATTCCACTAAAAGGATGTTGAAATCTAACTTTGATATGAATCCTTTGTTTATTTGTTTATGCATTTGTTAGATCTACTATTATTGTCTATTTCATTCTTCAGTTTATTCAATTATCTTTTTTCCTCTTTGTTCATCATCTCCTTCCTTACATATATGATTTTTAACTTCTTGTTTAAAAAAAAAGAGAGAGAAGTAAACTCGTGTAGAAGTGAGATAAAAAAAATAGAGTAGTATACCTTAGAGTAAAGAAATCATGCTCTTGCTGTAAAAATAATAGCCAATTTGATAAATAAAGGAGAAAGTTTCAAGCTGAGGAAAGAAGAGAGAAAATTGAGTTGAGGAAGAAGTTTTTTTAAAAATATTGTAGTTTAAAAAAATATTTAGAAAAATATAGTTATTTATAAAATATTTATGAAAATGTGATTGTTTTTAGGGGTAAAAGAGATATGTTTCAGAAGGAAAAAAAAGTTGTCCACACTTGCCGCCTGTCAGATTTGTTGCAGTGTAAAGTTTGATCAAATAGGTTGCAAGTTGAACTTGTGACCATTTTTTTTCTTTTGCAATTCGGATTTTCAAAATAGTTTTCATGTGAGGGGACGAGGACAACTCGGAGGAATAAAATGACATACATACCCTTATTTTCTTTGTTGTTTATGATAGCTAGATTTTACTTAATTTCAACCATAAAAAAACATTATTTAATTTTTGGTTCAAACAAAGTTAATTTATTTAACATATTGAACTTTGTGTTTACATATAAAGCTGTTAAACTTATATTTAATATATCTATAAATTTTATAAAGTATATATCAACATCAAGAACATTAACGCGCTCTGCTTCCATACATCAAGCGCATGTGTTCAACTGAGAGAGAATCAAAGGATCAAGTACTAGAGATCGAACCACATCCGCATCAAATCTACATAAATGCAGGTTCAACTCCACGAAGCACATTTCTCCTGAAATCTCGTGCGAAAAAATTGGCATGCCTAGTGGGACATCTCTACCTCTCACCTCTCTTTCAACAACCAAATCAAGCAATGACCTCTAAGAAAGTTGCATCCAACACTCCTGATGCAAGCGATGCATACACAAGACCCATCACTTGGGTCGCTCAAAGGAGAAGGAACAAGGTCCTGTCATCACGGACAACATCTGGAGGCGGTTAACAGGATCCCCTAAAGGCGGGATTGTCATTAAGAAAACTCCTTTGTTTGACAACTCTGCTCCTCCCTCTGACCGATCCAAGAAAGAATCACACCCTGATGTAAAATTTTACTGGACTGAACTTAAAGTTTCCTTCAAGTTGCCTACATACCCTTTATAATGTATAGGGATCAAGTCATAACGTAGTTCAAAGAGTTTTTTTTTTTTTTTTTTTTTTGCCATTCACCTTTTAAACTCATAGCCTGCAGTTTAGGCTCTTGCGACAAGGAGCAATTTACAAACTTATCAAGCATAAAATTTCTTAAGGAATTTGTCATTGATAGAGCCAATTCTTAATCCATCCCAATAGGCGATCTTGTATGCTCTATTTGTGTAGACTTCTTTGAGGATATATGATCCATCCCACTTAGGAGTGAACTTATTTCTTGTATATCTGGTCGTGATGATTAGTCTTCTTACAGCAAGTACTAGATCACCAATCTGAAATGACCAGAGCTTCACGTGCTTATTAAAGTTTTTGGACATTCGAGCTTGGTAACATTCCAATGCCTGTTGAGCTTCTAGTCATTTTTCATCAAGTGTCTCTAACTCTTGAAGACGTAATTTGGCATTGTCTTCTGTAGTTAGCCCATCTTGAACTGTCATCCTTAGTGATGAAATTTCCCTTTCCAATGGAAGAACAACCTCCACTCCATAAATAAGAGAATATGGTGTAACTCCTATAGAAGTGCGATGAGTAGTTCGGTAAGCTCATAACACTTCACCAATCTTCTCTTGTCAATCTCTCTTTGACGTAGAAACAATTTTTTTCAGTAGGTTGCACAACGTTTTGTTGAAAGCTTTTGCAAGCCCATTTGTAGCAACGTTGTATATGGACGACTTGTATTGCTTGAATTTGAATTTTTCACACAATTTATCTATCAGGCTATTAGAAAATTGTCTTCCATTATCCGTCACAATTCAGTGAGGAATTCCGTAGCGATAAATAATGTGAGTTCGGATAAAGTCTGCTACACTTTCTTTCTTGGCTTCTCTCAGTGCAATGGCCTCAACCCACCTTGAAAAGTAATCTGTCACTGCAACGATGTAAGAATGTCCTGCTGATGACTTGGGTGTTATAAGACCAACAAGATCAAGTCCCCAAGCTTCAAAAGGCCATGAAGCCATAGTTGGATGCAGAGGTTCTGGCGGTTGATATATTTAGTTTGCATGGTATTGACAAGCTTCACACTTCTTCGCATACTTAATCGAATCTTGGATCATCTTGGGCCAATAGTATCTCATCCTCTTCAATTGGAATTGAAGCTTTGGTCCAAATTGATGTGCACCACAGACACCTAAATGCGCATCCTCTACTGACTCTTCTTTTCCAAGGCATCAAAGAAAGAGCCCTTCTAAGGAACGACGATATAAGGTCCCTTTGTAGTAAATGAAGTGAGCAGCTCTCCTTCGCACCTCAGTTTTACGACGGAGATCTATTGGGAGTTTTCCATGCTCAAGATAATCTATAATGGGTTGGCGACAGTCTTCCTCGTCGATCAAATAAACTGATGTCAGATTCATTTCTTCACATTCAGTCTCAATCAACGGTATAATCCACCTTTGACAAAGTGATATGTTTAAAGCTTCGTTGTCCAGAACCGTCAAGGTAGTAGCTAGATTTGCCAAAGCATCTGCCCTCTTGTTTTCTGACCTTGGTACATGCTCGAGCATCATGCTGTCGAACTTTTCCAACAACTGCCTAGCATAGGTGAAGTAAGGCTTCAAATCTTCATGTTTCACATCATACTGGAGCAAGAGTTGATTGATTATCAACTTCGAATTGCCATAAATTTCTATTTACGATATTCCAATTTCTAATGCCATTTGGAGGCCAATTATTAGAGCATGATATTCAGCGACATTGTTTGAGCATAATTCACCAAGTGTAAAGCTATAAGGCAACATATGTCTTTCAAGTGCGATGAGGACGATGTCTCCCCCCGCTCCACTCCTTTGTGGAGCACCATCGAAGTACATGGTCCAAGGTTCCGTAATTTCAACCAAGAAAACTTCTTCATCGGGCAAGTCTTCGCATAACTTCCAATCTAATGGAATTGGGTGATTTGCTAAGAAGTCGGCTAATACTTGTCCTTTAATCGCCTTTTGCGGCATATACACGATGTCGTATTGTTGAAGCAGAATTACCTATTTGGCCAGACGCCTAGAGATTATCGACCTGGATAGGACATATTTAATGGGGTTAACTTTCGCAACTAGGTGAACCGTGAAGGCCTACATGTAGTGTCTCAATTGTATGGCAAAGAAAAGTGCAAGACACATTTTCTCGATAGAAGAGTAGTTGATCTCAGCTCCCAGTTAGGGTCCTACTTAGATAGTAGAGAGCATGTGATAACTTGTAGAAATACAAGTTATTTTACTTCTTTGTATTAGAATAAATGAATGATTAGTGAAAAGAAAGGCATTTCAACGCATGATTCCTTAATATATTCTCATCCTACGCGTAAGTGCATGAAAAAGACGATATGCGATATTATTGATAAGAATTGACACTTGAATGTTTTATGTGCAGGGCAGCTTCAGCGCAACCATGCGGCGAGAACATTATCAACGTATGGCCAGCCAATCATGACAGCTGGAGAGATCCTTTACACTAGAAACCGTTAGACAGAGGCGAAAAGCGCGATCAGAAAAGTCAAAGCAGAACGCGTTGTGGTCCCACCTGCACCAAAGATGGAAAGCGCCATAATAGCGCCTATAAAAGCAAAATAGACGACGACAATTAGGGTAATCGGGAAATCTCACTTTTCTGTGGAGTGCCTCTGCACACCTGCTTACCTTCTTCACAGCGACGGCTGTAGAACATCCTAAGGCGCTGCGACTGGCGACGGATTCCGGCTCGAGAGAGGCGAAATCTCCATTGCTATCAACATCCACTACTCGCAATCTCAGTATCATTGTAGCTTTGTTGGCTAGCTAGACATTTCTTGCTAACAATTTCTACTTTCATTGTTTGCTCATCAATATAGAGTTTTATGTTTGCATAATTTCTTCAATGTTAAACTTTCTATTCT
The DNA here is from genome assembly GCA_002890555.2 of Lagenaria siceraria. Lineage (NCBI taxonomy): Eukaryota > Viridiplantae > Streptophyta > Magnoliopsida > Cucurbitales > Cucurbitaceae > Lagenaria > Lagenaria siceraria. Next base: position 24,527,324 of record CM016485.1, on the reverse strand, counting down.
CATACATTTTTACAGCTAAAATGAGTAACTAAACCTTCACGAGGGTTGGGGGCTGTAACAATTAATATTGTTGAAATCGAGTAAAGTATTGATCATTTACAAGATTGTTTTCTTTTATTGACTGCTTGACCAAGTAAGTCTTTAACGATTGCATTACTGTAGATCATAGGATAGTCTTAGAAATAAGTTTTGCCTTAGATCCATTCAAACTGGCACGCATCATATAAATATGATTAATGTGGCGTTTCTGCCGGCAGGTATGATTCAAAGGTGTTTGAAAGAACGATCGATATAATTAGCTAGATGTTCGATGTATTGATGAATAACAATCCCCAACACTCTTCTTCTCTATCACTGTCACACTAAGATTGCATTTTAACTCAACCATCCCGTTTAGTTGTTTTTCAAGTATTTTTAAATTAGTTTTTAATCACGAATCCTCAAATTATTTTCATTGTCCTCGAGATTTTCGTTATAAGCAAAGTTTTAGTCATATAAAAATCCCTATGTTCGACCTTGGTTCTCACCAAGATAACCTGGTATCAATTTATACTTGGATTGATATCTAGGAAAACTTGAATTGCTAATAGTCTAGCAAATCACAAGCATAATCATCGAAGAAGTCTAAAAAGAAATATTTCATCGAAAATTAATCAACAGCATGCTCCTTCCCTTTCTTCTCTTGTTGTGCCAACAATTCCCCCAACGATCTTTCTTGCGCGACAATGTACAATATCAGTGGCTTGCCTGCTACGGGAGCACCCAAGATAGGGGATTAAGCAAGTATTTCTTTATACTGTCGAAAGCATTTTGACAAGCCTCTACCCACTCAAAGCTTTCACCTTTTCTCATAAACTTCTGAAAAGGTTGGCATCGACCAGTGAGGTTGGAAATAAATCTCTGTATGTAAGCCAACCAACCCTAGAGACTTCTCAACTCATGTAAATTTCTTGGACTTGACATCTTCTAAATAGAATCGATCTTGGACTAGTCTATCTCAATTTCCCGATGCCTTACGATGAAATCGAGAAACTTTCCTAAGGTTACGCCGAATGCACACTTTAGAGGGTTCATCCTCAACTGATATTTTCGTAAGCGGTCAAACACAACTTTTAAAATCTCTCAGGTGGTCTTGTCATTTCTTGGACTTGACCACAAGATCATCAACATAACATTCAACATGTTTGTGTAGCACATTATCAAACACTTTTTGTATGACGCATTGGTAAGTAGCGCTAGCATTCTTTAATCCAAATGACATCACCTTGTAGCAGTATATTCCCTTTGGGGTTCGAAAGGCCATAATTTTCTCATCTGCGAGAGCCATCAGTATTTGTTTATATCCAAACAATTCATCCATAAAGGATAAGACGTTGTGCCGAGTAGTTGCGTCAACCATGATTTTCGTGATAGGCAGTGCAAAGCCATCCTTTGGGCATGCATTATTGAAGTCACGAAAGTCTACGCATACGCGAAGGTATCTATTTTTCTTTCTAATGAGAATAATGTTGGCTATCCACGTTGGATATTTGACTTCGCGAATAAATCCTGCTTTAATCAACTTATTGATTTCTACCTCAATTTGGGGGATAAGCTCTGGCCGGAAGCGTCATTGAGCCTATTTGACGGGTCGATATCCTTGTTTGATTGCGAGATGATGGACTGCTACTTTTGGATTAAGTCTTGGCATCTCTTTGTATGACCAAGCAAAAATGTCCCTATATTTGGTGAGCAAGCTCATATATTCGCCCTTCTCCTCACCTAAGAGAGACGCGCTAACGAAAGTCGGGCGCGGTTCCTCTAATGTATCGAGGTTCACTTCTTTGAGTTCATCTACTGTGGATTGACCACCATCCTCAAGCGTAAGTGGGGCGTCCTCTACATCTTCTTTGGGCATTTCACTTTCCAACTCTTCGATGGCGTTGATGTTATGACATGAAGTTTCACCTTCTTTGTATTCTAAGCTTTCACTTTCGGGCTTAGTAAAAACAACGCCACGTCTTTTCACCTTTAAAGAGGTTTCACTCGAATTAATATTAACGAAAACCTTTCTTTTCATTCGTGAGGGAACAACACTACCAAATTCCCCTTCACCCCTTGACTCAAAAGGTAGCTTCTCATTTGAGTTATTCTCGGCATCCTCATTCTTAATTCAGCGCCAAATTGACGTGCGAGATTTTCCTTCACTCTTCTTTGTAGTTATACTAGGAGTATCACCGCGAATCTCTCCTTTTTTTTGGCTCAAAAGACGATTTTGCTAGAGCGATTCTTGACACTTTCACGCTTAAGGCGATTAAAAATTGACACGCAAGGTGCTTCCTCATTTTTCTTTGTAAGCACTCTTAATCTTTCAAAGGTCGAAGGTCGAGACGTCACTGGAGAATGACGAATGTCTTCTTCCCCTCCAAAAGGCATAACAAGCCTTCGAAAGGTTGAGCATCGGCCAACGTTGGACGTTGGGCGCTGACTTTCTTCTTCTATTTTTGTTATGCTTAGCCTTTCAAAGACTAAAGCACGTGCGATAGATGGTGAAATGCAATCGAAGATGGAGGTTCTTTGACCATTTTTTTCTCCTTCTTTAGAGTTATCAACCTCTTTTATCGTTTTGTGATTGTTGTCAGCCACTTTTGCCTTTCCCTTTCTAGTTATGCGAACTGGCTCAAAAGACTTATATCCAAGTCCTTTCCTTAAGGCAGGTATAGCATACCTTTCCTGTAAAAGCTTCTAGGAGGAGAAAGTTTAGGCTGCTCGTAAATTTTCAGGCTCTTGAACTCAGTGTGAGTTGTGAAGTCATAGCCTGCTTTTGCTAGTAGCTTATAAGCCTTCGAGTTGAACTCATCTTTCATTCATTATTCAAGCAAATTCACTTTCGTCATGTCCATTTTTGGTGTGTGAATTTCTTGTTTTGTTATTTTTGTAAGAGGCGTAACAAAACTTTCTTTTAAAATTTCCACATCACCAACCTTCAAGCCCCTTGGACATTCTGCGAATAGTGACTCACCCTTCTTGCGTCTCGACAAAGGAACATAACGCAAGATTGGAGAACTTGGAGCTTTCTCATCTTCCAAAGTTTTAGCCTTCGCAGAGCTAGTAAATGCATCACTCTTTTGAGAGTCAGAAGTATCGGCCCCTTCACTTGGTTCTTTTCTTGCATCTATTTATGGCTTTGACTTGGATTTGTCTTGACCTTTTATTAGAGGAATCTCCACAAGCATAACTTCACCGACATTATTGATTTTTAAGTAGAACTTTGCATTTGTGAAGTGGGACTTAGCTTCTCAGAATGGGTTGGAGTTTGCTTCAACCTTCTTAATGTCATCTTGATAAAACTTGAAGCATTGATGGAGTGTAGAAGTAATCACTCCATTTCCATGAATCTAAGGACGACCTAGTAACAACTTGTAAGTGGTCCTTTAGTCTATAACACGGAATAATGTGTTGGCCTTTAGGTCACCAATAATGAGTTCAAGGTATATCATGTTGATCGCTCTTTGACCGTCTTGGTTGAAGCCTTGGATCACCAATTTGCTGTTTGTCAGTTCTTCTATCGAAATGTCCATTGTTTCATAATTGACTTAGGCATAATATTGACAACTGATCCATCGTCGATGAGAATTTGACCAACCCTTTGTTCTCGCATGTATCACGAGACAAATAAGGGCCTGTTATGAAGCTTTGATCCCAACAATAGGTCTTCATCTGAAAAGCCTATGGATGTGCAACAAGAAGCACATGTACGCACCATGGAGACTGGGACACTTAAACTTTATGAACTTGATGCACCTGTGTTTAGCAATGCATCAATAAGGACGGTCTTAGCTGCTTAAGGGAGCAATAACAAGTCATCTATGCTGAGTGATGCTGAGTCTTTTGATTCTACCATCGTCTCCAACGAACTTGAAGGGATATCCTCACTTTCTGCTGTGCTGACAACATGACACGCGACAACTTCTAGTACTTCCTCTTGATGATTATCAAGGAAGTTTCTTGGAAGGAATTCCACCAGGTTAAGAAAAAGAAAAATATTTAGTTGTGTAGTGGAGCAAGTTATTCAATCAAAATTAAAATTGAATTATTATTATGTTTTACAAAGTGGGTTGCATGAAATAGATCAAGGACAGAAATATCGTTATCGATATAAATATCGGTAATTTAGATTTATGGATATATTGACGGATATTTCAGAAAAAATCACGGATATCACGAAACTTTATAAAAATATTGTGAATTTTTTAGTAGAATTTCAAAACAAACTTATTTAAGTAATAAACTATGACTTTAAACATATAAATCAATAATTAGAAGCCAAATATGATTGGTAATGGAATAATAGATAATAGTGAAGATCGAAAAATGATTATGAACTGAATATTTTGTTAATAAAATCTAGGTCATACAAATAGAATGTCAAATACATGATTCAATTGTAAAAAGTTCTATGAGGTACTAGCCCTACAATTGTGTATTTTCAATATATTATAAAAAAATAAAATCAAATTACAATACAAAAAATTGAAAAAAAAATAAAGAGAAAAAAAAAGCAAACAAAAGGTAGAGAGAGGGAGATTATCGACTAAAGACATAAAACAAAGGAAAATGACTATAAACAGAAAAAATATCAAACTATTTACAAATATAGAAAAATTTTACTGTCTATCACCGATAGACCGCGATAGAATTTTATCGCTTCAGCAATAGAATTCTATCGCGGATAGGCAGTAAAATTTTTCTATATTTGTAAATAGTTTGACTCATTTTTATATATTTGAAAACCGCTCTAAAACAAATAATAACAAAATATAATTATAAAATATGAAAAACAAAAAAAGTATATAGTGAGAGAATTAAAAAATAGATAAGGGAGGAGATGACGGTTGTGAATAATAATAATCATATAAATTATAAAAAAAATTATATAATAATTAATTAAAAAATGGTTAGAAACTTAGAGCATGAAAAAGGAAAAGTACAATTTAAGCAAAAATTAGGAGAAGAGAGGTAGAGAAGATAATTAGATAAAGAAACAAAAAGGTTAAATAAAACTAAAATGTAACAACACAAGCAAGATTCAAACTCGCGCACTTAAGGTTTTAGGTGAGGTTACATATCAATAGTACAACTAGTCTACACTAAAAACAAAAGGAAACTAATTAATATACATCATCTACAAACACTAAAAGATTTTTTTTAAAAAAAGTAAAAAATTGGCAAAAAATCAAAATATCGCTGATATTTCCGATATTTCGTTGATTTTTTTATAAAAATGATGTTACCCCTGTTGAATGAGAAATTTTGGCCAACCAAATTTCACCACGTCATTACAACGAAAGCCCAAGTCTTTCATGAAAATTATAAATTGGATCGGGTCGACTAATTAAAATCGTTCGGGTCAAAAGTCCAATAAAATTCAAGCCTATTGTGAAATTTTGTTCCAAAGAAGATATTGGGCCCAAGCCTAAAAGCAATTGGGCCCATGCCCATGTAAGGGCATGGGAAACCTTTGTAAATAGAGGCATTACCCCTAGGGGTTGAAAATTTTGGCAATGAAGTGTTGAAGCTCTGGAAGCTCTCAAGTTCTAAAGAATTGGAGACCATAGCTCTCAAGATCTGAAGACCGAAGCTCCCAAGCTCCCAAGTTCTAAATATTGAAGTTCTCAAATTCTAGCTCTCAAATTCTCAAGATCTGAAGACCAAAGCTCTTAAGATCTGAAGATCGAAACTTCCAAGTTCACAAGTTCTGAAGATTGAAGCTCTCAAGAATAGTACTCTCCTGAAGCTATGGGAAGAACTGAATGTTGAAGCTCTGAAGTTCCCAAGATCAATTTCTACTCTCTTGAAGTTCTAAAAACTAAAGCTCAGAAGACTCTCTAAAGCTCAAGTCATAAACAAGTCGGAAGCCGATCCAAGCTGATCAACAAGCCAAAAGCTGATCCAAAATGATCATCCAAGATCAACAAGTCTAAAGGCCGATCATCCAAGAAGATCAACAAGCCCAAAGGTCGATCATCTAAGAAAATCAACAAGCCCATAGGCTGATCATCTAAGAAAATCAACAAGCCCATAGGCTGATCATCTAAGTAAATCAACAAGCTTAAGAATCAAAGTTTACTTTTCGAGAGAAAGAATCAAAGGATTATGTATTAGAGATTGTACTCACTATACTATATTGAAATTAATACAAATACAAAGTTCATATTCCACGAATTAAATTTCTTCGAAAATCTCATGTGAACAAATTGGCACGCCTAGTGAGACATCTCTACCTTTCATCTCTTTCTCTCATATAAGATCAAATCGCATCTGAAGAATGCTTCAAAAACTTCAAGTGATGCTTACACCAGACCAATTACTCGTGGTCGCTCCAAGAAAATCCAACAATCTGAAGAGCAACCAACTTTTGAGATTGCAAGGAATATATGGGAGCAGATCTCGAAGGACCCAAAGGATGGGGTTATCATCAGAGAAAATCATGCACTTGACAAGCATGCCTCACCTTCTGAAGAATCAAATGAGAAGACATCAGAACACAATATAATGTTAGGCCGACGTGAGTACAGGTGAAGAAAGGATAGTTGAATTAGAAAAGAAGGTGAGCATGCTGATGAAGGCGATCGAAGAGAGAGATTATGAAATCGCCTCTTTAAATAATCACATAAAAAATCGTGATGTTGTTGAGTCAAGCCAGATGCCTGCTATCAAGAATGATGACAAAGGGAGATGGTCTTGCAAGAAAGCCAACAATAAGATTCAACTTCGATTGCTTCGTTGCTTCTTCTTATGTAATCTCGACGAAAGCGCAACTCTTTTGGGTGGAACTCAACTTTCTTTTCTTTCGACGAGTCACAAGGATCCACCCTTCATCATCATCTTTAATAGGCTCATTTTTGCTTTGAGAGTCTGTCATTAGAACCTCTTGTTGAAACCGAACAACTATAGGCTCAAAGGTCCTAAACTGGATTAAACTTTTAGTGTTAGCGTAATGCTATATTTTATTTAATTTCATTAATTTTTTTATAAACATTTCGTAATAAAATTAATTTTTTATTTACAAATAAGTACCATTTTTAATGAAATAATTTGGATAACAAAATAAAATGTTTTCAAACGGGTGCTAATACATTCTCTATACTCAACGACCCCCGAACCTATCTTTGGAGAAATAGATCGTTTTTATTTTTATTCATTTTAAAATGGGTGACCAATCACACCCCAAAATGGTTGGTGACGATTCCAAATCTTTTCACCTCGAGAGAGACCCTTAGGGAAGGACGCCGGCCGCTCCGCGTCACGATGACGTTGCGACAACATTGATGAAATAAATGATTGCGAACTGAGCCACCTATTTTGGTCTGACCTTATTTAAAATAAATTTAATTATTAATTAATTTTGTCTCAATTTTGCTAATTTTAATTTGATGATTATCCACCTTTATTAAAAAAAACTTATTTTAAACTTTTGAGTTTAGTTTGGTTAAAGTAACTAAATTAGTTAGTTTGAGTAACTAGGTTGGTTAGGAAAAAAATTGCAAAAAAATTGTAAGCTTTTTAATTTAGTTTTATTTTCAAAATTTACATTCCTTTTTAGGTGTAGACACATTTGGCATGATTTCAATTTTTTTTTAAAAAAAACTAGCTAGTAAAAGATTTTGTCATTTAAAGTATTCTTTTTTGCTTTAAATTCACATTTTTCTTCTTTCATAGGGGGAGAGACAAAAATGCTAGGAGCAATTTTTACACAAAAGAAAAAACCAAAGGCAAATAATAAAAAAAAAAACCCTAGAATCAGAGAAAAATCCTAGAGAAACAGAGAGAGAATCAGTGAGCTTTACTCACAAACATTGTCCAAAATCTGAAAATCTCATAATACAAAAAATCCTAATTCAATTGGAGATTGCATTTGATAGAGATTTCTCCCAAAGATCTACACCTCATACAACGAGTGACTTCTTGTTCGAAATTCTACCCTTTAGCCTTATTCTTCTCTCTTAGAGACCTTGAAAAATAGAGAGAAATAAAAAATATAAGGAAAATTTCTATTGTTCTATTGAAATTTTTTTAACTCCAAATTAGAATAATTGAAGATGCATTTAAATCAATTTTAAGGGACTTGGCAAATTTTTATTATTAAAATTCTTTTTAGAACTCCAAGTTGAAGATTAAAATTACATTTAAAAAAACTAATTGAAAATTACAAGCTAAAATCAAATTTAATTTTATTTAACAAAAAATTCTAAATTAGAAACCACATTAGAAATTATTTACAAAACTCAATTGAAACTCCATTAAAAAAACAATTAATTCTAATTAAAACTAAATCAGCACCCATTTAGAAAAATGCAACTAAGGTTAAATAACTTATGACACATCATATCAAGTTAGATTTTAAAAAAAAATGAAAAAGAATTTTGGGAAATAATCAAATAAATGCCTAAAAGAAATATACACAAATAAAGAAATAAAGTGAGCCCACTAACTCTACATTTTCTCCTTTCACTTTCCTTTCTTTCTTCACTTTTTTTCTCCTCTTCTCATTCTTCTTCAACCTCTTCCACTATTTTTTTTCTTCTTTTATTTTCTTTCAAGTAGATGGCTAACTCTGGATTCACTGGAAGCTCATGAGTTGGGTCTTTGTTTGCGGGAAGATTTGAACGTCAGCAATCGTGGGATCTTACAATCTCCCTCTTCAATTTCCTTAATCTTTCTCCTTTTTCAATCTCTTTATTAATCTCTCACCATTTTTTTAATCTCCTCCCCATCTTTTTTCATTCTTTGCCTTCCTCCTCCTTTCTTCACCATTTTCCACGGTGCATTTATAGGGAAGTAATGAGTTAAAATTAGCATAAAGAAAGTTAGAGATGAGGAAGAATACATTGAATAGGGGGATTTTGGGTTTTTTTAAAAATATATTTATATTTAATTTAAAACAAACCATTTTTTTAATTCATTTTAAAAAAAAAACTCAATTAAACTTATTAAAAAAATATTTTTTGAAAAATATTTATTATTATTTCTTTTTTTAAAAAAAAAACTCAATTAAATTTATTAACAAAATCTTTTTTGAAAAATATTTATTTTTATTCCATACTTTTTTTTAAAACTCAATTAAAATCCTAATTTTTATTAAATTTCAAAATTCGATTAATAATTAAAAATATAAAAAAATAAAAATAAAATTAAACAATTTTAAAAAAATCGAGTCAGACCAAATACAGTGTCTACAAATGTTTCTTGACTTTAGAGAAAACTTTCCAACTTAATGTTAAAAGGTTGATTTACCCAACCTTGTATCAAAGAAATAAATGACATAAACTCCTTTCACAGTCCACGAATAAAATAACGACGCAAACGAGCATTGGTAATAGACTCCTCTTTGTCTAATTCAGAAATTTCAGAATACAAAGTCTTAATCTTCAGAAAATATTCTCAAACTAAAAAAATTATCTTGAGTATTCTTTTGAGTGAATAATCTTTTAAGTGTGTCCAACACTTTCTTTGGAGAATTTTTATGACGAGCATGCTCTATATACTCCTCACCAATAGAAGTTCACAAAATAAATAAAGTTTTGCCAGACTTGATCTTCTAGAATAGAATCATCACCAGAAACAAATCTTACAAATCTTGTCCATGAAGAAAAACTACACTAAAAGAATGAAAGATGGAAACAAAGAAAAATTGCACGGAGGATCAAGTGTTTCAATTGAATTCTATATTTATTGACTTGGAAATAATACAAGTATTTATACAATAAAACTAACCACTAATGCACTAACCTTAAAAATCTACCACTAACCTTTAAAATCTCTTTCATTAATCCCACCAAGCTATTAGGCCACTATTCTCCTATTTAGGAGACATTACTTTAAATTAATCCACTAACATAAATTAAAAATAAAAACGAATTTAATTATTTGTAAATTAAGTTTGCACTAATTCTTAACACGTTGTATGAAGGAATTTAGAGTGTCTTACCTACACAAGAAGGATCAAGGATCATTTCGTTCCTTGCGTATTGCGGAAAAATCAAGGATCATTTCGTTCCTTGCGTATTGCGGAAAAACTAGAAGCTTGAACTTGAGATTAGCTTATAACAAAATTGAAATAAAAGGTGAGAGAAATAGGATGATTTGTTGTTAGTGGTGGAAATGTGGGAAATAGAAAGAATATAATTTCAGTTTGAAAAAGAAAAAAAAGTAGAAAATCTTTCTCTTTTGTCGATTTTATGTGTAGAAAAAAGGAAGGTGATTCACTATTAATGCATATATTTTGAGAGAATTTTACATAAAACCAAAATGATTAAAAAATGTTTAAATCTTTTAAAAATTCAAAAAAGGAAAATTATTAAATAAAACACGGCAATAAAATATATGACATACAAATGTTTACTATTTTAGTCAATCAAATTAATAAAATTTCCAAAACTTTGAATAACAAAAATGACAATATGAGTTTTATTTTATTTATTGCTTTTACTATTTTTATTATTAAAGAATAAAAAAAAATTGAACAAGCTTCGGATTTACAGTTAGTGTTCTTATATTAAAATGTGTTATTAGTGGGTCTTTGCCCTGTTTATTGAGCCCAAAGTATGACTTCTATTTTCATCATTTGTGGCAAACATCTTTTGTACGTTTCATATATATGTTGTATATGTAATGTATACACAATATATATTATGTATTAAGTGTTGATTGTAGGATCGATGTAGCAACCCTAGAGGGGGTAAATAGAGTTTGTTCAAATTAATTATTTTTTTACTAATGTGGGCCAAATTAAACAAATTAAAATTTTTTTTTACCAGAAAATAATTTCAATCCAAAATAATTAAGATATCATGTTTGGTTCAAAATATTTATTTAATTTATTCGGTATATTTAATTTAATTTTATATTATTTTTTTATGTGATCTTGTTTTAATTATATCTTTATTGTTAACTTTATTATTTTATTGACAATCATGATATTATTTATTTATTTAGGTTCATTTTTCTTTAACTAAACTCATTCCATTCATTTTCTTCAACCCACTTTTCCTTTCTTATTTCTCCCTCGTATTCTTACCTAAAACTCTAACTCAATGCTATTTCAAGTCATAATAATTTATACTATCTAAATGAGGATATGTGGGAAAAACTTTTGATTTGCCTTTCTTGAATGAGAAATTTTTGGTCAATCACAAATTGCCACGTCATTTCTCAAATTAATGACAAAATTAGAAATAATTAAATTTTGGACTAATTAAATGTTACGTGTGTTCTAAATTGAAATTGAAGACGTAAATTGGCAAATCTCGATGATGCCACGTAATTTCGTCCTCACTATTAGATCAAATTAATTATTCTTGATTCAATTAATTATTAATGTTTGGGCTAAAATTAATTGAGTCTAAAAATAGACTTAATTTGGCCCAAAAGTCAACAAATGCCCAAATTCATTTAATTTGGCACAAAGGCCAGGTCCATGGACCAGCCAAGCCCAAGCCTACAAAGCGCACCTGAGAATTCTATAAAGAGAAGAGTTCCCCCTTTATTTACAAGGTTCGAAAATTTTATACTCCAAATAACCTAGAGAGAATTTTTCTTATAATTAGAAGACTCCCTAACTCCTAAAGTTGAATCACACTCGAAAATTGAAGTCCAACTTCAAGAACATTCACACGCTCTGCTTCTATACATCAAGCACACACTTTCAACTGAGAGAGAATCAGAGGATCAAGTACTAGAGATCGAACCACATCTGCATCATATTTATATAAACACAAGTTTAACTCCACGAAACATGTTTCTTCAAAAATCTGGTGTGAACAAATTGGCACGTCCAGTGGGACCTCTCTACCTCTCATCTCTCTCAACAATCAAATCAAGCAATGACCTCTAAGAAAACTGCATTCAACACATGTTGTGCACATAGTATTTTTAATTTTTTAAATGAATGTAGCAAAATTAAAATAATTGAAAATAAAATTTTACAAGACAACCAAATTCTTAGATTTACTTTTAAATAAAACTTCCCTTTTTTTATACTTAAACTAACATAATTCATATAAATAATTAATTTTTTTAGCATAAAAATTTGAACTCCCAATTACAAAGAGATAGCACTCCTTTATTTTAAAGGATAAAAGTGGTCATTTTTTTTAAAGTTCAAGGACCAAAATGAACCAAAGTTGAAAGTAGAGGGACCAAAATAAATATTTTGAAAGTAGAGGGACTAAAATGACCAAAAACCAAAAGTATAGGGCCCGTTTGATAACGTTCCCGTTTCCTGTTTCTTGTTTCTCGTTCTCTGTTTCTTGTTTCTTATTTTTCGAGAACAAGAAGCAGGAACATGTTTGATAACTATTTCTGTTTCCTGTTTCTTGAAAAAAAAAGAAACAGAAACGAAACTTGTTTGATAACTATTTATTATTTTTTTTAACTATATAATATAAAAAAGAAGATATGTCGTATATTAAACATCGAAAAAGATATTATCAAAAGTTTGTGTCATCTAATACAAGTAAGTCTCGATGACAACTAAATATAATAACAAAGTTGTATTCTATTCTTCATATATGTTGCCCAAATTTGATCGGCGTTGTCATCTCTAATTCGAATCATTTGTCTTAATTGATGTCGAGTCAAATCCAACTTAATTATATTATTATGTAAATTTCGTGATTGTAAAATTTATTTATAATGTAAAATTCTAAAGTAATAAATAAAATATCTTAGTCAGCAAAATTTATTTATAATGTAAAATTCTACTCGATTTCATATATACTAAAAGTATTAGATTTAAAATAATATATAAACATGCATATTGTAAATTTTAATACTCAAAAGTTGAAATATAAAAATAAATTAAAATAGTATATAAACCTAATTATTGGAGAATTTTAAAATTCAAAATTAAAATAAAATATAAATATACCAAAATTATTTTTGTAAATAGAAAAAGTAATAAATAAAATATAAAAGATGGAAATAAATGTAAAACAACAAAAAATCAAAGTACCCATCTTTGGAGTTAAAATTTGAAATGTAAAAAAAAAAATTAATAAACATATTGAAAATTAAAAGAATATATAAATATAAATATTGTTGAATTTTAAAATTCAAAATTAAAATAAAATATAAATATAGTATAATTAATTTTGTAAATAACAAAATTAATAAAGAAAATAAAAAATATAAAAGGAAAAAAAAATAAAATAAACATGTTCATTTCGGAGTTAAACAAACAACCAAGAGGTGAAAGATATGTGGGCATGCATGACTACCAACAAGCCAAGAATAAGTTTTGATACAAGCCAACAAGCCAAGAATAGAAACAATATGTTTTCCCCCATTTTCTTTCCTTTCCTTCATTTGAATTCTCCTAAAAAGCTCAACTTCAAACCTGGGCACCCCTATAAATTAATAGTGGCACAAACGGTAAGGGGAGAGAAGAAAGGAAATAGTCAGGTTGACACGAAGGGAAGGAAAAGAAGAGAACGGAAAAATCTATTTTTTTCCTTTGTAAGTTTTTAAAGTCCCAGGATACTCGCGTCCCTCCAACGCGACCTCTGACAAGCAACCCTGCACAGCACATGACAACGGACGAAGCTCGACTTCGATGAAGTACCCATCGTTTTGCGACTAGACTCTGACGAACTTGTTAGAAAACCTATATAATCAAATAGTGAATTAAATTGACAGGAATTCTAAAGCCAAACAATTAAGAACCAAGATATTTTATTAGAAATTAAGGGTTTGCGAAAGCCTGTGATTTCGGGTTGGGACATGTTGACACTATCCTTAGAGAAGACGTGCTCCCCACTTGCACTGAGTAATTCGTGATGGGATTTGTAGACACCGCTGTTCGCACGAGATTTTTAAAGAAATTTAATTCGTGGAATTTGAATTGTATACTTGTATTGATTCTAGTGTTTGTGAGTACTATCTCTAATATTTGATCCTTTGATTCCTTCTCTCGAAAAAGTTACAAGAAATTTAGGTCTTTCAAATCTTGAGACTTTGATCTTCAATTCTTCAGAACTTGTGAGCTTAGAGCTTCGGTCTTCAGAGCTTGGAGCTTCAGTCTTTAGGGTCGAGAGATCCAAATTGGATTAAACTTTTCGATGCAGATAGTCGGATATCAGGATGAATCATTACTGTGGCGTGATTTGTTTATGCCACATCGTCGAGGTCCAACTCAATCTTTCTCTCTTGGGCTAACTTCAAAATTAATTCTTTCAGTACAAAACACTTTTCTACTGATGGCTAATAACCAGATGATATTTGCAATAATTGAGATCATTTACTTTCCCCAATTCTGCAGGTCGTTTACACTCAGGAAGTTCAATGAGTTGTTTCTCTAGTAATTGTTCTAACATATCAGGTAGATCAGAATCTGGAAAAGGATAGACTTTTTCTTGTCTCTCCTTCAACGTAGGGCGTTGTTTCTCGCCTCCATCTTGACGTTTCTCAATTTTTTTCTCTTTAGAAATAAACTTTAAAGGGGTCGTATTCACGACCATAACCTCTTGAATAGCACCCTTGGATACTTTCTGGATGCTTTTTACTTCTTTCTTTTCTTTCCTTACTTTTGGGACCAATAGATCGTTGCTCCCTCTATTAGTAATGCTTAGCTCCATATCATGAGCCCGCGTCGCTAATTCCTCAAAGATGCGAGGTTTTATCCCCTGCATGATATACATGAGTCCCCAATGCATTCCTTGAGTGCACATCTCTACTGCTAACATTTCCGTTAGTCTATCTTTGCAATCAAGGCTTAATGCTCTCCATCGATTGATGTAATCAATGACTGGCTCGCCTTTTCGTTGTTTAGTGACAGTGAGCTCTATCATGCTAACGATACGCCTAGTGCTGTAGAAGCGGTTGAGGAATTCTCTCTCAAACTGCCCCCAACTATCAATAGTTTCAGGTTCCAGGTCAGTGTACCAGTCGAAGGCATTTCCCTTCAAAGTTCGAACGAACTGTTTGACTAGCAAGTCTCCTCTGGTTCCTGCATTTTCACATGTTTCAATGAAATGAGCAACGTGCTGCTTTGGATTGCCCCTCCCATCAAACTGTTGAAACTTGGGTGGCTGATACCCAGCTGGCATCCTTAGGTTATCAATCCTCTTTGTATATGGTTTAGAATACAAGAGGGAAGCCTGAGTTGATCCATCATATTGAGCCTTAATAGAGTTTGCAATCATTTCCTGCAATTGCTGAACAGACAAGGAAGCAATTGAAACTGAATCCTGCGGTTGACTTTCTTGGAGAACAGTCTTCCCTTTGTCATTATTCTTGACTGCGGGTGTACGACTTGATTCAGCGGCGTCACGACTCTCAGTGTGATTCTTAAGGGATGCGATTTCATAATCCCTTTCTTCAACTGCCTTCATCAACATGCTTACTTTCTTTTCGAGTTCAGCCATCCTTTCTTCACTTGTTCCCACATCGACCATCATGGTCGACATTATATTTGGGCGTGATGCTTCCTCGCTTGATTGTTCGGAAGGTGAAGTGTACTTGTCTAGTGTAGGATGTTCTTTAATGATGACCCCAGCTTTTGGGTCTTTCGAGATTCGCTCCCATATACTCCTCGCGATCTCAAAAGTTGATTGCTCGTCGGACTGTTGAATTTCCTTAGAGGGACCATGAGTAATTGGTCCCATGTAAGCGTCGCTTGAGATTTTGGAAGCGTTGTCTTTTGATGCCATTCGATCTTATGTGAGAGAAAGAGATGAAAGGTAGAGAGGTCCCACTGGGGGTGCCAATCTGTTCGCATGAGATTTCTAGAGAAATTTAATTCGTGGAATTTGAATTGTATACTTGTATTGATTCTAGTGTTTGTGAGTACAATCTCTAATATTTGATCCTTTGATTCCTTTTCTCGAAAAAGTTACAAGAAATTTAGGTCTTTCAAATCTTGAGACTTTGATCTTCAATTCTTCAGAACTTGTGAGCTTAGAGCTTCGGTCTTCAGAGCTTGGAGCTTCAATCTTCAGAGCTTATGAGCTTGGAGCTTCGATCTTCAGATCTTGAGACTTGGTCTTCAATTCTTCAGAATTTGTGAGCTTGGAGCTTCGGTCTTGAGAGCTTGAAACTTGGTCTTCAATTCTTCAGAATTTTGTGAGCTTGGAGCTTCGGTCTTCAGAGCTTGGAGTTTTCAGAGCTGCAGCACTTCGTTGTCAAAATTTTCCAACCCCCTAAATGAAAGGCTAAGCCCCATATTTATAGAGGTTTTCCATGGGCTTTAGGTGGGCTTGGGCCCATTTGCTTTTGGGCTTGGGCTTGAGCCCAATATCTTTTCTTTGGCCCAAAATTTTACAATGGGTTTAAATTGTATTGGATTTGGACCCGAATGATTTTAATTACTTGGCTCGATCCAATTTATAATTTTTCACGATGTGCTTGTGATGATATGGCGAAATTTGGTTGGCCAAAATTTCTCATTCAACAAATGCCCCTTTTCGAGATTTATGCACGTCTATGTGGTGGGTGAATCTTGAAAATGATGATGTTAGAATCAAAGTTTGATTTTAACACCTTTTAATACATCATTTTGATCAACATAAGGATTTAGCTCAAAATTTTGATTTAGATTTCGTTTGCCTGACACATTTTTAGGCCAAGTAATCAAGATATGAACGTTAGTCATTGACTTTCTCATTTGGGAGTAAAATTTAATTTGAAGTGAAGTAGAATTTATGCTCCACTTAAATCAAAATTGAATTTGGGGTGAAATTGAATTTCTACCCAAAATACATTACTTGAGTTTTAGGATAGGATTTGGGGCAAAATTGAATTTCACTCAATTTTGGTTTGAGAGAATTTTTTTTTTTTTGGAATATGCTTAAAATTTTAAATAAATTTTATGTCTTTGCTTTAATTTGATTTGGTTGGGAGATAAAAACCAAATAGGATTTGGGATAAACTTTGAAATAATAATTGAATTTGAAATTTACTCAAAATTTATTTATACCCAAATTTTGATTTGAATTTTGAATATAAATAACCCAAAATTGATTTGTGGTAAACATCCATGACTTTAAATTCAAATAGAAATTGGATCTCCATCCAAAATTCAGTTTGAATTTGGATTAAATACTTTTTTTTAATGGATACGGAGCACTATAGATAATAAGTAACGCAAAACGAAACTTAAAGCTTTATTTCTAGGAATAAAATTAAGATCCTAACTAAAATTGGTTGGACTTTGATTTTTATTTCTTTATTTTTTTATTTTATTTTTTTTAATAGATATGGAGCACTACAGATATTAAGTAACGCAAAATGGAACTTAGAGCTTTATTTCTATGAATAAAATTAAGATCTTAACTAAAATTGGTTGGACTTGGATTTGATTTTTATTTATTTATTTATTTTTGCATATCTCAACAAACTTATTTAGATTTCAATTTAGCTTGACATGATCATTATAAATGGAGGGTGAGGGTGGCTTTAAACAGAAAGCGTAGGCCATCTGGAATAGGCTTTAGTCCATCTATCTGTTTCTAGAAAAGATCCGAAGGAAGATTCTACCCCACTCGTACTTGCAAACCCGAATCGCCATGTTGTGCCCTCTTGTTGGTGAGTCGCAAGCCCTCTCGCCAGAATTTCGACTTGGGTGTTAGTGCATGCCGCTGGTTGTTGGTGGAGGTTCGCGAGGTCACAGTCGCCGAAGGGGGTTGCGTGGGTTTGTCTTCGTGGGTCATGTCGGAGGCCCGAGAGAAGGTGAATGAAAGCCAAACCCACGCAACACCCAACATGACCCACGAAGCCAACTGAAAAGCTGAGTGCATGGGAGGGGCTGGTGCACCGGAGAAAACGCAAGGGAGGGAGGAGTTTGGCGGCTGAACATAGGTGACAGAGGTGTTAAAGGAAAAAGAAGAAGAAAAGAAAAGGAAAAAATAAAATAAATAAATAAATATGTATGTGAAATGCTTGCTGGCGGTGGATTTTTTTTTTCAACTTTATCTATTCTATTTTGATTAAAAAAAAAAAAAACAAACTTAACTTCCCCTTTTTTTTTATACATATCTTTAGTCTTATATTTATATTTTTTTCTATATTTAATAACTTTTTTTTTTAACTTTAGTTATTTTATTTTGATGGAAAAATCTCAACCTCCTCTCTTTATATATATATATATATATATATATTTTGTACTTAATAACTTTTTCTTAAATTTTTTTTAAATATCCAAAAAAAATATTATTCTAACAAATTGCCCTTATTGTTTACAGGATTTAATTTGTTGCTGACTTGTGTTATTTTTTCACCCTACAGACCTCTATATATCTCGGTCAAAGGTAACAATATTTTTTTTGTAGAAACGCCTGGCCTTTACGAAGGAATGATGAACTTGTGAGGGTCTGAGCGATTTGGTTCGCCATAAGATCTGAGCTCGTTCGACGCCCAGAGGAACTTGCGAGGGTCTGAGCGTTTTGGTTCGCCATAAGATCCAAGCTCGTTCGCCGGCCAGAGGAACTTGCGAGGGTCTGAGCGATTTGATTCGCCATAAGATCCGAGCTCGTTCGACGCCCAGAGGAACTTGGGGGGGTCTGAGTGATTTGGTTCGCCATAAGATCGGAGCTCGTTCGCCGCCCAGAGGAACTTGCAAGGGTCTAAGCGATTTGGTTCGTCATAAAATCCAAGCTCGTCTCTCCCATTTTATTTAGATTGTACAATCAATACTAAACTCTTTATATGGTGACATTTTTTTTGCAGAATCATGGTTTACATCACCGAGCATGTCTCATCTGGAAAAACACATCTTGCGATTCTTGCAGATAGACATCAACCCGTAAAAAGCGGACTTAGCCTTCTTATTGAAGAGCCATTGACTGGTCATTTTTTGGCTGATTGGTAGGCTTAGATGACGACATGACCCTTTCTCAATTATTTGCCTTTGCATCAAGAAGAGACGGTGTGGATATTACAATCTCCCATTCATAACAAAGCTCCCAATCCCCATCGAGAATTAACTCTCGGACGTCGTATGCTTGAAGGTGAAACTCGTTGGAACGCCGTTGTGAAAGTCCCTGGAGAATTCACCTTTACTGACTGCTACTGGGAATGGCTACAGTTTGTAATTAGCCAAAACGAACAATTCTTCATAACGTCCATTTATTCAATGCGATAATGGCTTCCTCGTATACATACGACCGAAATAGTGATGTGGTTCGAGCTTTTTGTGAAGCTTGGTGTTCGTCAACTGATACTCTTCATACTATGGCGGGAGAGATATCAATTTCTTTATGGGACCTATGGTCATTCAGGGGCCTTTCAGTCCGAGGGAGTTTTTATGAGGAAGGCATTCCTTGCTATCGGGAATTAACCAGCTCGTGAGATAATAGAAGGTACCTGTCGAAGACTTGTGAATATCTTTTCTCGGCATATTATTCGATAACCTGCTCACAGAAAAAAGATCGTTCATCATCGTCCAAGAATGACTCACAAGTGACTATCAGCTCTTGGATCTCATTCTGGTTTCTAGGAGCTTGAAAATATGACAAACCCCCTGCACGAAAGCAAAAGAAAGCCTCCCGTTCTCGGTCTACTCATAATCCCGATGGGGCAAAGATCAAGCCTCTAGAATGGTCGAGTAGAGAGAATTTGCGATTCAAAGAACTTGGGATAGAAGACAACGTGAAGGAAAAAACGTATTTGGCTGCTTTTTTATCCTGTTGGTTGTGTCTTTTTGTGTTCCCGCAGAAAGGGGGCTACCTTCGTCCTGAAGTTTTTAGGGTTGCTAGTACGATGGCGGATGGAAAGTGTTATAGTCTTGCCATTTCTGTTTTGGCCAACATATATCATGGGCTAAGGCAGATAACCGAGGCTTCAAATCCAATTGGACGCATGGACTTTCTCTTTCCTATGTACTATGTTCATGGTTGGTTGGCCCATTACTTTAATACACATTACCCCACTCCTGTGAACGTTAGGGGTCCGAAGATGGTCGATTTTTCTGGCGAAGGTGGCTCAATTTATTTTGGAGAATACGAAGCACGAGAATTGATCCATAGGGGTGCGAATATTCAGTGGCATGTGATATTCAGAGTCGGAATAAACATGAGCGCCTGATTGATGACAGCGATTTAGCGTTTCCACAAACCTACCAATTCGCTAGTATGCAATCAGGTTACATAACGTCCCGGTGCGGGACTGCTTTGATAATGGAATCATATAGCTCTTATCGATTTGGTCGACAATTTGGGTTTTGATCAAGACATCCTTAATGATATAGGGGGGATTTCCCCTGCTGTTACTCTTACCAATATAATATATCATTTTAGGGTGTGTACTAGACGTAACATATCATCCCAAGTTTTCTTGCCGGCCCACACATTGAAGCCACGCAACCATGTTACACCGCGATACAAACATTGGTGGTTGACAAAACACGGAAGTTATTTTGAGGATAATATACATCACTTAGTAAGTAACACGATTCCTCCTCCATCACAACCTCGACTTCCTAAAAATAAAGGGTTAAACTAAGGCGGTAAACAAATTCGTTTAATTGAAGAGGCAACCTCTACCCCCCAGGAATATGATGCGACTCATGGAGAAGAAAGTCACAGTAACACCAGTGATCATCATTGGAAAAGACCCCCGAAAAAGGTAAAGGCGTCAGACGATAATTTTTTTTTGAAGGGGTTCCAAGTGCTTCAGGATTTCCTAATGCTACTATACCACTGGTACGTATGTTTTCTCCTATGTTCTCCTTGTTTTGTCATTTAACAAATAATTTATGTTGCTTTTATCTTTGTAGTCACCATTAACCATCATCTTAAGGAGCTTGCGGGGCAAGGTAGCGAAGAATCTTTAATGGGACCCTATAATTTGGATTCATCCATGGAGAAGATTGGAACTTCTAAATCGCCGCCAACTGAAACAACTAGGCGATCATTCCGACCTCTTGTCATTTCTGAGGACGTTCGGCGAGGCAAAAAAAGGTAGGCATTGAAAGCGTTGAAGTGTTGGACTCTTCACTCGAAGAAATTGGTTGTTCTAAAGCACCTTTGGTAGAAATAAACATGCCCCCTTCTGATCCCCTTGTGGTTTCTGCACCGATTCAGCAAGTTTGCAAAGAACCGACTGCTGGGAACCCTGAGGCCTCTCTATATTGCGGTGATATGGTGGTTTCAAACTTCTATCGACAGGCAGCAATATCCTTATGGGAAAGTATTCAAGATAAGATTGTACGTACACCATATAAGAATGTCCGGAACCTCGAACCAGAAGTAACGAAGGTATTTTCTAGTATTTCGAAGATTCATGCAGAGAATTTGTCTCCACTTTGTGAGTTTGTGAATAATTATCTTAAGAGAGTCAATAATTTCAACACGGTACAATCTTCATATTCCGCACAGTTGTCTTCAACCGATAAAGATCATCAATTGAGGGAGAAGACATCCGGTATGACAGAGGCTTTAGCCTTGATAAGCCAACTACGAGCAGAAGACAAAGTCATCCAAGAGCCGACTGCTCGATTGTCGTTGGAAAAGAAAGAATTAGAAGTTAAACTTCAAAATGTAAATGTTGAGTCTAAGAAGCTCTTGAGCTTATCATGTGAGAAAAAAGAGGTCATAGACGAAAAAGAACTTGAAGTTGTCAAGATGCAGGAGGAAATCAGTACTCTTGAGAGCACCCCTACTATAACTGATGAAGGTGTTGAGGCTTTCGCTACAGTTTACCAAAACATGGAATCTACACGTGAAGAGCTAAAAAACTTCAAGTGGAGGCTCTGACTTTACCCCACTTTTTTTAGTTACTTTATTGTTACTAGCTTCCATATGTAGCAACAAACATCGTGATTCAATTGAAGTATTCTTTTTTTTTTTAATATATGTGTATGTGACTGTACTTAAATTTTGTTTTAAGCTACCTACGTATCCTTTATGATAATGGGATCAAGTCATAATGTAGTTCAAAATTTTTCTTTGGCCGTTCACCTTTTAAGCTCATGCGGGCTAGGAGCAACATGTAGTTTATACCGAAATTAATGCAGTCAATTATGTCTCTCCTAGAAGTTGGTTAGCTACCTCTCATTTTGTTCTAAGATTCTTCCTATTCGTAGGTCATTTATGGCATGCAGGAAGGGCTCGTGCAGCTGACGCAGGATTTGAAAAAGGAATTGATCGTGATTTTGAACCTGTTCTGTTCATGACTCTTACGTTAATGAGTGTTTATTTTTTACATAATAACTTTAAGCATAAAATTTCTTAAGAAATTTGCCGTTGATTGGGCCAATTCTTAATCTTTCTTGATCGACGATCTTGTATGCTCTGTTTGTGTAAACTTCCTTAACAACGTATGGTCCATCCCATTTAGGTGTGAACTTATTTCCTGTATGTCTTGTTGTGATGATAGGTCTCCTTATAGCAAGCACTAGATCACCAATCTGGAATGATCGAGGCTTTACGTGCTTATCAAAGGCTTTGGACATTCGTGCTTGGTAACACTCCAATGCCTGTTGAGCCTCCAGTCTCTTTTCATCAAGTGCTTCTAACTCATGAAGACGTAACTTGGCATTGTCTTTAGTAGTCAGGCTTTCTTGAATTGTCATTCTTAATGATGGAATTTTCCTCTCGAGTGGGAGAACAGCTTCGGTTTCGTAAACCAAAGAATACGACGTAACACCTGTAGGAGTGCGATGAGTAGTTCGATATGCCCATAGTGCTTCACCGATTCTTTCCTGCCAGTCTCTTTTTGTCTTAGAGACCACTTTCTTCAATAGATTGCATAAATTTTTGTTGAATGCTTCTGCTAATCCATTTGTTGCGACATTGTACATAGAAGACTTGTAATGTTTGAACTTAAACTTCTCACACAACTTGTTCATTAGACTGTTGGCGAATTGTCTTCCATTATCTGTCACGATACGATGGGAAATTCCGTATCGATAAATGATGTGTGTTCGGATGAAATTTACAATATTCTCCTTTTTTGCTTCTCTTAATGGCATAGCTTCGGCCCACCTTGAAAAATAGTCCATTCCTGCAAGAATATAAGAGTGTCCTGACGACGATTTAGGTGTTATAGGTCCGACCAGATCGAGTCTCCAAGCCTCAAAAGGCCAAGAAGCCACTGTTGAATGAAGGGGCTCTGGTGGCTGGTGTATAAAATTTGCATGGAACTGACAAGCTGCACATCGCTTGGCATATTGTATTGAATCGCGAATCATTGTGGGCCAGTAGTAACCCATCCTTTTCAATTGATGTTGGAGCTTTGGCCCAGACTGGTGAGCACCACAAACACCCGATTGTGCTTCTTCTAAGGCTTTTTCTGATTCCCCGTTTCTTAAGCATCGGAGAAAGAGACCATCATATGAACATCGATAAAGCATATCGTTGTAATAGATAAATCGAGCAGCTCTTCTTCGTATCTCGACTTTGTGTCAAAGATCCATGGGAAGCTTCCCATGCTGCAGATAGTCTATAATACATTGCCACCAATCTTCTTCTTCGATCACATAGACGGATATCGTGCCGATTTCTTCACATTGATCTTCAATTGGCGGAATGATCCATTTTTGACAAAGAGAGATATTTATCGGTATATCATTTGAAATCGTCAAGGCTGTGGCAAGATTTGCGAGCGCGTCTGCTCTCTTATTCTCTGATCTCGATATATGTTCAAGTATTACACCTTTGAACTTTCCATCAGTTTTCTAGCATAAATGAAGTAAGACTTTAAATCTTCATGTTTTACATCATACTGGCGTGAGTGCTGATTTATAATTAACTTTGAATCGCCATATACTTCCATGTACGTTATCCCGATCTCAAGAGCCATTTGTAAGCCAATGATAAGTGCTTGGTACTCAACAACATTATTTGAATATAACTCACTGAGCGTGAAGCTGTACGGCAGTATGTGTCTTTCAGGGGAAATGAAGACAACACCGATGCCTGCCCCACTTCTTCATGCTGCGCCATCACAGTACATGGTCCACGGCTCTATGCTTTCGACATAAAACACTTCTTCATTGGACAAGTCTTCGCATAATTTCCAACTTGATGGAATCGGATGACTTACCAAGAAATCTGCTAATGCTTGACTTTTTACCGCCTTTTGAGGTATGTAGACAATATCATATTGTTGAAGTATAATTGCCCATTTAGCGAGACGTCCTGAGATGATTGGTCTAGATAAGATATATTTGATAGGATCGGCTTTTGCTATCAAGTGTACAGTGAAGGCTTGCATATAATGTCGTAACTTGTCTATTGCCAAGAACAAAGCGAGACACATTTTCTCGATCGGAGAATAATTCAACTCGGCTCCAGTCAAAGTTCTACTTAAATAGTAGAGTGCACATTCTTTACCTTTCTCTTTTTCTTGTGCAAGTAGCGCTCCAAGTGACCTTTCTTGCACTGCAATATATAATATCAATGATTTTCCGGTCGTAGACGCGCTCAAGATCGGGGGGGGGGGACAGCAAATACTTTTTTATGCTATCGAATGCATTTTGGCATGTTTGGTCCCATTCAAAGGCTGTATTTTTCCTCATCAACCTTTGAAAAGGTTGGCATCGACCCGCCAAATTAGATATAAATCTTCTGATGTAAGCCAAGCGACCTTGAAGACTTCTTAACTCATGCAGATTTTTTGGGGGTGACATTTTTTGAATAGCATCGACTTTAGCTTGATCAATTTCAATCCCGCGATGCCTCACAATAAATCCAAGAAATTTTTCTGAAGTCACACTGAACGCACATTTAAGAGGATTCATTCTTAGCTGATGCTTTCTTAAACGATCAAAGACAAGTTTCAAGTCTTTTAGGTGATCATGTCGTTTTTTGGACTTCACCACAAGATCATCGACATAGCATTCAACGTGCTTGTGTAACATATCATCGAAGATTTTTTGCTTAGCACGTTGATATGTAGCACCAGCGTTCTTTAATCCGAAGGGCATCACCTTATAGCAGTATATGCCCTTTGGGGTTCAAAATGCTGTTTTCTCTTCATCTTCTAGGGCCATTCGAATTTGGTTATACCCTGATGACCCGTCCATGAAGGACAAAGCCTTATGTTCTGTGGTAGCATCCATCATGATTTCTGTGATAGGTAAGGGAAAATCGTCTTTTGGGCATGCACTATTCAAATCACGAAAGTCAACGCAAACATGTAGCTGACCATTCTTTTTCCTTACGAGAACAATGTTGGCTATCCATGTTGGATATATGGCTTCGCGAATAAATCCAGCCTCGATTAGCTTGTTAACTTCTTCCTCAATTTGAGGAATGAGTTCCGATCGAAAGCGTCGCTGAGCTTGCTTGATTGGTCGATACCCTGGTTTAATTGCCAGGCGATGGACAACCACTTTTGGATCAAGCCCAGACATTTCTTTATATGACCAAGCAAAGACATCCTTATATGTCGTGAGTAAGTTCACATATTCTCTTTCTTCGTCATCAGTAAGTTGTGCACTTATGAAGGTTGGACGAGGTTCTTCTATCGTTCCAAGGTTGACTTCCTTTAGCTCATCAACTGCTGATTGACCACCATCCTGAAGTGATAATGGAGCTTCTTCAGCATCTTCTTCGAACACTTCAGAATTTGATGCTTCTTTTATTGTCACGTGGCAACAACTTATCGTATCTTCTTCATCCTCGGGGTCATTCTCTTTAGGTTGAGTGATAATGACATCGTGTCGCTTTACTTTTAATGACCCCTCTGTATTTACCGAAACAAGCAATTTCCTTTTCATTCTGGATGGAATAGCACTGCGAATTTTTTCGTCATTTTTTACCTCGCATGCTTTGCCTGAAACTGACATGGAATGTCGTTTTAGGCTTCTTGTCGTGGTCACACTTAACCTTTTAAAAGCAGACGTCCGTGTGTTGGGGTCGGACATGCGTTATGTACCTTATTGGAGATTATGCTTAGCCTTTGAAATGCTGAAAGTTGGGTGGAGCCAGAAGTTGAGAGTTGATTTCCATCTTCAATTGCAGGCGTACTTATCCTTTGAAACACCGACGAACGTGCCACTGATGGGGTGATCCGACTGAAGGCAGAAATCCTCTGACCTTCGCCTCTCTGGTCTTCTTTGGAATCATTGATCTCTTCCACAGTAATGTGACACGTGTCTGCAACTTTTGCTTTTCCTTTTCTAGTTATACGAACTGGTTCGGAGGACTTATATCCGAGTCCAGCATTTGAACTAGGAATAAAATATCCTTCTTTTTGAAGCTTCTTTTGAGTAGGGGAAAGGTCGGGCCTTTCGTCAAATATCCTCAGACTTTTGAACTCAGTATGAGTCGTGAAGTCATAGCCCGCCTTTGCTAACAATTTATATGCTTTTGGATCGAAGCTGTCTTTTGTTCGTTTCTCTAGAAAAATTGCCTTCATCTCTTCTTTTTCAGTCTTTTGGCCCTTTTCTTTCGTGAGTGGTGTTGTGAAGTTTTCCTTCAAAATTTCGATATCTCCGATCTTTAGGTTTTTCGGGCACTCTGCAAATGGTGAGTCACCCTTCTTGCGCCGAGAGAGAGGAACATACCGTAAGATAGGAGGCTTTGACATCTTTTCTTGAGGGCATGCTGCCTTTTCATCCTTTAACACCTCACATTTGGTTTGACTGATTTGTTCGTCATTTCCTCGATTGTCGAAAGCGTTTGTTTCACTCAATTTCTTTACTATGCTCACTCGTTGTTCAGGCTTATCAGCACCTTTGGCCACGGGCACTTCAGTTGATATAACTTCACTAATATTATCGCTTTTCATATAGAACTTTGCATCAGCAAAATGAGATTCGGCTTCTGAGAATGGTTTGGTGTCGGCATCGACTTTCTTGATGCCCTGTTGATAGAATTTAAAACACTGGTGGAGCGTGGATGTTACTACTCCGTTTTCATGAATCCAAGGACGCCCTAACAAAAGCCTGTAGGTGGTTCTTGAATCGATCACATGAAATAGGGTGTTCGCTTTCAAATCTCATATGACGAGTTCTAAACGAATCATGCCTATGGCTCGTTGTCCTCCCTGATTAAAACCTTGAATTACCAGCTTGCTATTTGATAACTCATCCATCGAAATGCCCAGTTGGTTCATGGTTGACTTTGGCATTATGTTGACAGCTGAGCCATCATCGATGAGGATTTGAGTGAGCCTTTGCTCTCGGACGTATCCTGAGACGAATAGAGGTCTATTATGAAGGTTTGACCCAAGTAATAAATCTTCGTCGGTAAACGATATCGATATACAACATGAAGCACACATACTTGCTTGGGAAGTAGAAGTAGTTGAAACATTTTCATCTTTCAATATTTCGATAAGCGTATCTTTGGTCTCTCGTGGGAGTGATAACAAATCATTTATGCTGAAAGAATGTAGTTCCTCCAGCTTGGTCATTGCTTCTGTAGAATTTGAAGGAGTGCCATCATCTTCTGTCGTATTGGTGACGTGACACGAAACAACTTCAACTGAAAAATTCTTTGGAAAGAAATCTTTTAAGGTTATCGATTGTCGAGATCGAGGAAGTTCCTCACTTTCTTCAATGATTGGTCGAAGTCTTCTCATACTCTTCTTTGTCTTTCTTCTCTGAGATTTACTTTTCCTCTTATGATCTTGGTGCAAACGGGATTCTTTCTGAACAAAATTTTGTTTACGCCTTTTTCGACGAGTTACCAATGTCCATCCATCGTCTACATCTTCTACTTGTTCTTCTTTTTCTTGGGAATCAACTTTTTGAAGGCTGCTCTTTTGTGAGGCCTCCAATGAAGAATATACAAGAACAGGGTCGAGAGATCCAAATTGGATTAAACTTTTCGATGCAGATAGTCGGATATCAGGATGAATCATTACTGTGGCGTGATTTGTTTGTGCCACATCGTCGAGGTCCAACTCAATCTTTCTCTCTTGGGCTAACTTCAAAATTAACTCTTTTAGTACAAAACACTTTTCTACTGGATGGCTAACAACCCGATGATATTTGCAATAATTGGGATCATTTACTTTCCCCAATTCTGCAGGTCGTTTACACTCAGGAAGTTTAATGAGTTGTTTCTCTAGTAATTGTTCTAACATATCAGGTAGATCCGAATCTGGAAAAGGATAGACTTTTTCTTGTCTCTCCTTCAACGTAGGGCGTTGTTTCTCGCCTCCATCTTGACGTTTCTTAATTTTTTTCTCTTTAGAAATAAACTTTAAAGGGGTCGTATTCATGACCATAACCTTCTGAATAATTTTTAAAAACCATTTCGTCTCTAAAACTATTTTTTCTAATTTTAAATATCATTTAATTATTTTTAAAAAATTAAAGAAAAAAATACTCGGAGGACCTTTTAGACCTATTTTTAAAAACTCAGGGACTGAAAAGGTATATTTTGAAAACTCAGGGACCAAATGGACCTATTCTTATAAACTGAGGGACTAAAAAGGTATATTTTTAAAACTTAGGGACCAAACGCACATATTGTTCAAAACTTGAGGACTAAAAAGGTAATTTTCCCTAATTCCCTTGGATACTTTCTGGATGCTTTTTACTTCTTTCTTTTCTTTCCTTACTTCTGGGACCAATAGATCGTTGCTCCCTCTATTAGCAATGCTTAGCTCCATATCATGAGCCCGCGTCGCTAATTCCTCAAAGATGCGAGGTTTTATCCCCTGCATGATATACATGAGTCCCCAATGCATTCCTTGAGTGCACATCTCTACTGCTAACAGTTCCGTTAGTCTATCTTTGCAATCAAGGCTTAATGCTCTCCATCGATTGATGTAATCAATGACTGGCTCGCCTTTTCGTTTTTTAGTGGCAGTGAGCTCTATCATGCTAACGATACGCCTAGTGCTGTAGAAGCGGTTGAGGAATTCTCTCTCAAGCTGCCCCCAACTATCAATAGTTTCAGGTTTCAGGTCAGTGTACCAGTCGAAGGCATTTCCCTTCAGAGTTCGAACGAACTGTTTGACTAGCAAGTCTCCTCTGGTTCCTGCATTTTCACATGTTTCAATGAAATGAGCAACGTGCTGCTTTGGATTGCCCCTCCCATCAAACTGTTGAAATTTGGGTGGCTGATACCCAGTTGGCATCCTTAGGTTATCAATCCTCTTTGTATATGGTTTAGAATACAAGAGGGAAGCCTGAGTTGATCCATCATATTGAGCCTTAATAGAGTTTGCAATCATTTCCTGCAATTGCTGAACAGACAAGGAAGCAATTGAAACTGAATCCTGCGGTTGACTTTCTTGGAGAACAGTCTTCCCTTTGTCATTATTCTTGACTGCGGGTGTACGACTTGATTCAGCGGCGTCACGACTCTCAGTGTGATTCTTGAGGGATGCGATTTCATAATCCCTTTCTTCAACTGCCTTCATCAACATGCTTACTTTCTTTTCGAGTTCAGCCATCCTTTCTTCACTTGTTCCCACATCGACCATCATGGTCGACATTATATTTGGGCGTGATGCTTCCTCGCTTGATTGTTCGGAAGGTGAAGTGTACTTGTCTAGTGTAGGATGTTCTTTAATGATGACCCCAGCTTTTGGGTCTTTCGAGATTCGCTCCCATATACTCCTCGCGATCTCAAAGGTTGATTGCTCGTCGGATTGTTGAATTTCCTTGGAGCGACCACGAGTAATTGGCCCCATGTAAGCGTCGATTGAGATTTTGGAAGCATTATCTTTTGATGCCATTCGATCTTATGTGAGAGAAAGAGATGAAATGTAGAGAGGTCCCACTGGGGGTGCCAATCTGTTCGCACGAGATTTCTAAAGAAATTTAATTCGTGGAATTTGAATTGTATACTTGTATTGATTCTAGTGTTTGTGAGTACAATCTCTAATATTTGATCTTTTGATTCCTTCTCTAGAAAAAGTTACCAGAAATTTAGGTCTTTCAAATCTTGAGACTTTGATCTTCAATTCTTCAAAACTTGTGAGCTTAGAGCTTCGGTCTTCAGAGCTTGGAGCTTCAATCTTCAGAGCTTATGAGCTTGGAGCTTCGATCTTCAGATCTTGAGACTTGGAGCTTCGGTCTTCAGAGCTTGAGACTTGGTCTTCAATTCTTCAGAATTTTGTGAGCTTGGAGCTTCGGTCTTCAGAGCTTGGAGCTTTCAGAGCTGCAGCATTTCGTTGTCAAAATTTTCCAACCCCTTAAATGAAAGGCTAAGACCCATATTTATAGAGGTTTTCCATGGGCTTTAGGTGGGCTTGGACCCATTTGCTTTTGGGCTTGGGCTTGAGCCCAATATCTTTTCTTTGGCCCAAAATTTTACAATGGGTTTAAATTGTATTGGATTTGGACCCGAATGATTTTAATTACTTGGCCCGATCCAATTTATAATTTTTCACGATGTGCTTGGGCTTTCGGTGTGATGATATGGTGAAATTTGGTTGGCCAAAATTTCTCATTCAACAACCGCATTTGGTCTGGCTTATTTTTTTTAATTTTATTCTTTTTTGATATTTTAATTATTAATCGAATTTTGAAATTTAATGAAAATTGAGATTTTAATTGAGTTTTAAAAAAAGTATAAAAGGAAAAAAAAATAAATATTTTTTCAAAAAAGATTTTGTTAATAAATTTAATTGAGTTTTGAAAAAAGTATAAAAGGGACAAAAAATAAATATTTTTTCAAAAAAGATTTTTTTAATAAATTTTAATTGAGTTAAAAAAAATACAAAAGGGAATATAAAATAAATAATTTTTAAAAAATGTTTTGTTAATAAATTTGATTGAATTATTAAAAAATAAATTTTAAAAAAAAGAAAAATATTTTTTTAAAAATTAATTAAATATTAAATCCATTTTTAAAAGGAATAAAATTTTCCCGTTATTCAACGCTTACTCCCCCCTCATCTCTCAAACAATTTTTTAACGTTGAGCTATTTTAAACTCTAATCCCTATAAATGCACAGTGAAGGGAAGGAGGAAAAGAGAGAAAGAAAGAGGTGAGAAGAGGAATTTGAAGAAGGGAAGAAAAGATTGAAAAAGGATTGGAGGAAGAAAGAAGGAAAAAAAAAATTGAAGGATAGAAAAAATCTGAGAGAAGAAAAGCGGGAAAATGGTGAGAAGAAAAGAGTGAAAGTGAAGGAGAAGAGTGAATGAAAATGAAAGGAAGAGAAGAGAAACAAAGAGATTGAAAGGAAGGAGAAGAGAATAGAGAAGGTGGAAGAAGAGGGGAAGAAATCTGCGAGGAAGAAGAAGAAGAAAGAGGAGAGAAGAGACACTTAATAAAGGTGTGGGCCCTATGCCATATTTTATTTGTTTTATTTATTTATTTATTTAATATAGTGGATCCCACGTACTTTTATATTATTATTTGTTTTCTCCCATTTTCGATTTTCACCCTATTTGTTTATTTATTATTATTTTTTATATATATATTTAACATTGTTTTCTCTCTCTTCTCTCTATTTCAACAAATTTCTACATTTACAAAATATCCATGATTTATTTATTTATTTTTAAAGATATTTTCAAATATTTTTCAATCTATTCCATTTTTGTTAGATTCTTCCTTCCTTATATATATATATATATATATATATATATATATTATCTTACTAACCATTGGATTCCTCAATGCATTATATAATTCTAAGTTGTGGATCTTATTTATTTGTTTTAAACATGAGATTTCTATGATTTTGTAGTCTTAATGGATTGAAATTTAAAATTTCTTTAAAGCATTTAGTCAAAGCTTTTATTACTCTTAAATAAATATGCTTTAGTTTTTTTTTTTTTTTTTTTTTTTTTTTCAGGTTGAAATTTCTTAATACCATTTTAAATTTCTTGATTTTCAAATTTTAAGTACAATCGTCTTACTACATCCACATTTGCATTGGTAATTTTATTAGCTAATAAAGTTTTCAAGTATTTCCTATCTTTAACTTAATTTAGGGAATTTATTCAAATTTCTTATTTTTTTTCATGCATTGAATATTTAAACAAAGTTCAAGTTAACTGTGTAACTTTCAAGATAAACTCTAGCTTAATGTGAATTTCAAATTTCATATGAATTTCAAACATTCTTAGATTTTTCATAAATCCCATGATGGAGTCAAATTTTACTCCAGAGGAAAATATTTCATAAAGAATTACAAATATAAATTGGCAATCATTGTCGCTCACACAATACTATTATACTTTATTCTTAAAGTTATAATGAAATTTGGTGAGAAATTTCCTTTATTTAAACTATATCAATTTTTTTAATTGGCTAAGATAATAATTCTGTCTAGGCTGAGGTACTTAAGTTTACCGTAGGGGAACACCTCTACCTGGGAATTATTTAGTCAATTTTTATCGGGTTTCATTTTATTAATTTTCATTACAACTTTGGATAACAAAATAAAATGTTTTCAAACGGGTGTTGTAGGGTGCTAATACATTTCCTACACTCAACGACCCCCGGACCTATCTTTGAGAGAGTAGACCGTTTTTATTTTTATTCATTTTAAAATGGGTGACCAACCACACCCCAAAATGATTGGTGGAGACTCAAAATCTTTCGCCTTGAAAGAGACCCTTAGGGAAGGACGTCGGCCGCTCCGCGTCGCGATGACGTTGCGACAGGATCAAGTCCTGCAGCGAAGGCGTATGAATACTTTTGTTTCTGATATTGGGAAAATGAAAAATATAGAAATATAAAATTAAAATAGACATCAACATGTTGTGATTAATTTAAGGTTGAACAAAAATCATATTCAAATTGTTTACTTCTCTCTCATAACTTATAGTTTTAATATGAATCTTATTCATATTAATATATAACCTATAGTTTTAATAACAATCATATTTATATTAATTTGATATTTGAATCACATTCAAAATACATTAATTCTCCCATAATATATAGTTTTAATTGTAAATCATATTTATAATTAACTGTATATAATAATGTATCTATATACATTATATTTTATATTATTCATATCATATCATATACAATTAATATATATTTCCCTAAGCTAATTTGAATAATCCAAATTATTCTTTCAAAACAATGGTCCTGATTAATCCGTTGTGAGGTATCAAGAGGACCTAATGGACCTCTAGATTATAAACACTAATGATTCGAGATTAATTAATTAAATTATTTAACTAAATAATCAATTAACCATCACGGGTTGGCCTAGTAGTCGTGGGAACATCAAAAAAAGGCCAAAAGGCTAAAGGGTTGTGGGTTCAATCTATGGTGGCTAACCCACTATCAGTCGGATATGATCAAAGGTTGGGATTTTTTGAGGAATTGATATTGATTTAATTTGATGAATTTAGTAAGGAAAAGGGAATATATATATATAAATAATTTCCTCTTCTCCTCGCGTGCATAGACCCCAAACTTCTTCTTCATTCTTCGTGTGGGTTTCCTTCATGTCGTTTCTTCAGCAGTTAGTCGGCCACATCCTCTGCCCGCACATTTCTTCAGCAGTTAGTCGGCCACATCCTCTGCCCGCACAATTGCCGCTCGACCATTTCGTCCATATTCACGTTGCGTCCGTAGCCAACGTCCATTCAAGTGTTGTTTTGCGCGCCAACTGCTTGTTGGTGCAAATTTGGTCATTCACTCACCGGATCTACGAACTGTTGGCTTTTTAGCGCTAAATCTCAAATTAATTAATTTTAATTAATTAATTAATTAATATTTTGATGATAACAAACCTGCTTTTATTTATTAACAATTTGAGTGTTTTGATGTGTCCATTGTGTAAAGCTTGGAACAACAGTTCCAATGTAATTCGAATCACTCAAATCGGAGTTCAAACGAAAAAGATATTACTGAAACAAACTTAACGGAAAAATACCCGATGTCGATGACGTGGTGGCCAAATCATCAAAGTGGACCTACTAAAGGATGACAAGTGGAGCAATAGATAAGTGACACATGAAGCTTTTGATTTTTGGATTAGTTTTATAAAAAAAATTATTTTAAAAAGAAAATGAATTTAATATTATTTTATGTTTGTGTCTAACGGCCAGTTTTAGACACATGGTGAGCTTTTACTTTTTGTTGGATTTTAAAAGAAATGATTTTAGAAAATGATATATATTATTATATTATTTTTTGTTTGTGTCTAACGGCTAGTTGATTCAAAAAGAAGAAAATCTCTACCATTGATTTTTATTTTTGAAGATTTAATGATCTAAATTTAATGTGGTTTCCAACAACTTTCCTCTCTTTTTAAACACTTCATCTTCTCCAAATTTTCACAACAATTTTACATTATTTTTCAATCCTCCATAATTCACCAAGCCATCATTGTTGCTCTCTCTTCAAGCTTCAATTTTATTATTTTCATCTTATTCTTGATAGAGATATATTGTATTGTGAGGATTGATTTGTTGAGTGCTACAAATTTGTAAATCTACTCTTTGAGAGAGTTTTCCTCTTGTTCTTCATTTCCAAACTTTTGTAAGGGTTGCTCTTGATCCCGAAAAAAGAGTTATTGTAATGGTTTGATCCTCAACCGTGGAAAAGATCAAGTTTGTTCTTGCGCCCGAAAAAAGGACATTGTAGCGGTTCGACTCTAAGCCATGGAAAGAGTCAAGGCTTCTAGTGAAGTACCCAAGGGGAGCGTGGAAAGTGTATGTAGGCCGGTTTTGCCGAACCACTATAAAAAATTTTGTGTCAATTTCTTTATCTCTCTCCTACTTATTTTTGCAATTAATTTGTTATTATATTTTATTACATGAAATTAATTGCAAAATTTATTCCTTGAAATTATTTGGTCATATTTGTTTACTTTGATTGGTAGTTCTGAAATTTGCATATCTTCTACCAATCTTATTATTAGAATTAAATAAGGTACTTAAAAGTGTTAGTTTTAAATTCTTGATTACTTTGAGTTAAATTTATTTGCATGAAATTCTTGTTTAAATTACTTATTAGTAAAAAGTTGATTGATTTTCTTAATTGGGCCCACATTAATAAAAAAAAATTTCATTAGCTTAAATAAACCCTACTCACCCCCTCTAGGGTTACCATACTGATCCTACACGAATCGTCGTTTGCGTAGTTAATTGAACGCTAAATCTGCCAGTTGTTGTTGTCGGGACTGCATCGTCGGTTCTGCTGTACACCGCTGCCGCCTCTCTCTCTCTCATTCTTCTACCCATTCGGTCTCAGCCGGCCGCCGGTGCTGCTAAGTGCTGCTCGTCGTTGGTCTGGTCACACCGTTGTCGTGAGTCGTTGGGTATTGTCGGATTTTGGCCATATTTTGGTAGGTGCTTTGTTCGTTTGTGGGGTTTGAGTTGCTTTAGGGGTAGATTTTGATAACCTATCAAGAGTTGAGCTAATTGGAGGTTTACCCATTTTGTTTGGGCTTTAAATTCGATTTTGGAAGAAGTTTTGAAGGCGAAAGTGTGTTGTTAGGCATACTGAAGGTCGAGTTTGGTAGGTATATGTGGCTTTTCTTAAAGGTTCTTGAATACCCACTAAATTTTGGCTTCAATTTGTTGATACCCATTATGTTTTGAAGGTTAGATCGAAATTCTAAGGTGTCAAGAACCGTCATTCAGCAATAACAAAGATTAATTTCGATTAGTGTTGATGTTTTGGTTGTTGGGTCGTGTTGATTTGAAGCTTTAAGTTCTATTCAAGACTTTGTTAGAGAGAAATTTGCTTTTTCTAGGTTTAATGTTAAGGTAAGTAATCTTACTACTAGAACCGTCTTTGAGCCAGGCGATTTAGACAGTTTGATTGATTTAATGTGTTTGGATGAAATTGAGAAGTCTGTTATGATTAGAACTATTTCACGAGTATGATGATACTAGCATGTGATTGATATGATTATGATTAGAACTATTTCATGAGTACGATGATACTAGCATGTGATTGATATGATTATGATTAGAATTATTTCATGAGTATGATGATACTAGCATGTGATTGATATGATTATGCATCGGACTTTGAGACACGTACTATGATTTTATGATGAAATTTACTAAAAGCATGATATCTTTTAATTAAGAAGTGACGATTGCTCTCCTAACACTACTATGTTCCTGGAAGCCGACGAGTTTCCTGCTATATTACCGGAAGCCTACGGGTTTTCTGCTATGTTCCCAAAAATCGACGGGTTTCCTACTATGTTAATGAGTGGGACAGGTGCCCTATTATGTTCATGAGCCTTTGGGCCACCAGATGTGTGTTAGGATGGGCTAAATCGCTCACTAGATAACTATCTAGGATTAGTTGATGTATGCATGTCCCACTAGTATGATTGCATTTATAGGACATAAATGTATAGTTTGACCCTAGTAGTGGAGTTACTTACTGAGTATTTTATACTCATTCTTTATTATGATATGTTTTTCAGGTAAGGGTAAGGACACATCGACGAATAACAGAAGGAATCCATGACCGTGCCATTGGGACCACACAGATGCTTCCGCACGTGTTTTCATATTTTCATGTTTTAAAATTCCAATCTTGATGTTTGAATTTAGAGTTTTAGTTTTTGCACTGTTAGACACTTTATACAAATTTTCAGTTTTGTTTTAAAATTTTAGGGGTACCTCGATCAATGATTTTCAGTTATTTGGATTTTATAAAAATTATCTACTTAATAAAGTTCATTTGATGTTTGGTGAAGTTTATGAAAGAGTCGTTTGAGATGTATGCACACATATAGTAACGACCTAGTATAAGTCCTAGGAAGTCGGGTCGTTGCAGTTGGTATCAAAGAGGAACATCTCCCAGTAAGATGTGGTTCAGGGACGAACCAAGTGGAAGTTGGTGGGCATATCACGCCCTGAGTTTAGGACGGGGACATGAATGAATCGAAATCACATCCTAATGAGAGGGATCCCGAGGACATGAAAGTATGGTTAAGAAAGGCTTGAAAGAATTTAAAGTTACTACCTATACTAATAAAGTGCACCTTCCTTTTCAGTGGCTCAATCATAAGAACTCCAAAGTTAAGCATGCTTAGTATGGAGCAACCTTATGTTGGGTGACCTATTGGAAATTTTCCTAGGATGCATGTGAGTGAGGACAAAGCATCCTAAAAGGACCTATGTTGGTTTGTGAGGACAACTTTCACTCTTATAAGCATTCAAGACAGGCAAGGGTCCCCATTGTTCAAGACCTAAAGTCAGGAGTTATGTTCCCAGCTCATCACTTAGTCAAGTCCCCAAAATGGTAGGCTTAAGGACGAACACTAATAGGCAGGAGCTCATAACTCACCTAAGATTAAGATCGAGTTACATATGATCATCCTATGAAATATTAATCTCTTCAGTCAACGAAGCAGATACTGTTATTACTTAACCTTATACATGTATTATAAACCATTACTTGAACATGATCCACTTATATGTGGACTACATACTGTTCAAGTTTCATGTAAATAACATTGGATTTTTCGTTTATTGGATTGAGTTTTGCAATTCTAAAACACAAAA
Source organism: Lagenaria siceraria (assembly GCA_002890555.2). Classification (NCBI taxonomy): domain Eukaryota; kingdom Viridiplantae; phylum Streptophyta; class Magnoliopsida; order Cucurbitales; family Cucurbitaceae; genus Lagenaria; species Lagenaria siceraria. The sequence goes on along the minus strand of CM016485.1, from coordinate 24,489,988 downwards.
TAAAATAACACATTATGTTATTAATAAACAATAAATCGTTTACATATTTACAAACCACGAGTTTAAGGCATAAAATTGAACAATTCGATACTCCACTCCTAGGATACAACACCCTTCAAGAACGCTTGTGTGTAGCTAAGTGATCTTACAACTTCGTTGGACTTGTAGCTCACAAAACCTTTTTGGAATCGTATATTGAAATTAGAGATTTTCTGTGTCTCTCAAAACTGTATATTTTGTATGAAAGGAAGAAGACGATTGAAAAGGCCCTTACCACCTCCACATAGCGTTAAAATATCCTTAAAATAGGGGGAGGAAAATAGACTTTTTCTCACCCATTAATGTTTTTAAAATAACATAAAGTAAGATAATTAAAGATAAAATAAAAATAAAATAAGAAAATCAGTTAAATTATCCAAAACTCCCCAACATAATTTACGATTTTCAAAATATATTGAATTCTTTCTTAAAAGAAAACAATAAGATGTGAACATTTTTACTATGCAATAGGTATAGGTACCTTCGGGTTTGAACCTCCATTTAGTGAAAATAAGTATCCATTTGAGGAGCCATGGTGAACATAGTCTTGAACTAGGTTCTTTAAATCAAGCTTCCACTTACCCCACACATAGTAAAAGCCAATTTAGAAGTTCTAGTTTGTTTTGCGCTTTAAACGGTCATGAGTGCATATCCCATTTTCATGAGTGTTTTAAAGGAGTAGCCCAACTCCCTATTGTAACAACCTCACTACAACACCCACATAAGTGAAAACTCCAAAGGTTGTTTGTGACCAACACCCTGCATATAATACATGCCTTAGTTTCATTTAGAGCTTAACTCTTCCTAATCATCACATTATGAACACTAACACCTTAGGAATGGGGAAAAAATTATTTTACCTACTATTGCTCTCATAGTCACACTCTAATTTCGTTATTACCCATTGAACCTCTTTCATTGGATCTCCAATCATTGAGGTTGGGTTTCTATTGTGGTGAGTATATTATGGACTTTAGTCTCATTCTCCTTGATGACTAAAGAATTTGCTTGTGCGCTAAGCCTTTTGTGAACGCATCTGCTAAGTTCTCTTCAGACCTGACAAAATCAAGAAAGATCACACCATGAGATAATAACTGCCTAATATAATTATGTCTAATTCTGATATGCCTACTTTTCCCATTATGTATTTTATTACTAGTCCTAGCTAAAGTAGCTTGACTTTCACCGTGTAAAGGCACAACAAGATTAGCAGTTAAGAAAATAATGATATTAGCAATTAGACATCTTAACCGTTCTGCCTTCTTAATAGTTAAATATAAGGCAATAAACTCAGCTTCCATAGTAGATCTAGAAATTAATGTTTGTTTAGTAGATTTTCAGGATACAATACCACCTAAAAATATACCCACTAGTTGCTTTAGTTTCATCGAATTTAGCTATCCAATTGGCATCACTAAAGCCTCTTATTAGTGAAGAAAATCCATTATAACAAATAGCAAGATTAAAGGTACCCTTAAGATATTTACACAATCTTTCAATTGCACACTAATGATATTTATTTGGGTTACAAGCAATGGCGGATCCAGAATTTCATGTCACGGGGGCACAATTTTGCATCATTCTAAACTTTTAGATTTATGTTTATATATAATCCATGGAACTTAAAAAATTTCTAATAAGTCCATGAATTCTTGATTTTTTGTTAATAGATTCTCAAAATATCAATTTTGCATCCAATAAATCTCTTACATATTCAAAATTGTAAAAAACTAAACGTATCAATTAACTAAAGATTTGAAAATTTAAGGTCCAATTAGAGACAAAAATAATTTTTTACTTAATTAAATGGTTAATTTTTAAACATTTTAATATTTATGCGATTTATTAAATTTAAAATTGAAACTTTAGAAATCTCTTGGACATTTTTAAGTGATTTATTAGAGTTTTAAAGTATAAAAACTTATTAGTCACAATTTTCAAAATTTAGGGACTAAACTTGAAATTTAACCTTCATATAAATATGTAACTTTAAATGCACTAATATATGATATCGAGATTAAATAGTATTAATTAAAAACTACTACAAACTTTTGTAGGATTATTCACATAGATATATAAACAAATAATTAAACTTAGATATTCATAGCTTTTTAATAAACAACCAAGTATTTTTTTTTTTGAAAAAAATATTATGTATATGCAGTGAAAATTTTAATATATCTAATGTTTAAAAATTAGAAATATATATGAAAAAATAGGATAAGATAAGTAACAAAGGAAAAAGAGGAATTCAAAGAATGATTAAAAAAAAAAAAAAAAGCGCACCAACGTGTTTTGAATCTTTGACCTTGGACTAGAAAAAATAAAGTGGCACTTCCTTCAACTGCTGTAGAAAGTAGCGACATTGACATTTTATAGAAAAACAAATAATTATATTATAATTAGAAATAATTTTTTTTTTATTTTCAATTAAAAAAGTATACATTTTTATTAAACCCGACCATTTGAGGGGGGGCACGTGCCCCCTGGCCCCTTCGTAGATCTGTCACTAGTTACAAGTATATCTACTTAATTGATTCACAACATATGCAATGTAAGACCTAGTGCAATTAGCAAGATACATTAATAAACCAATTATTTGAGAATATTTATGCCTATATTCTTTTTCAAGTTCAAATTTGCATAAAAATGGTAGATACATAACTTAAATCAAAATAGGCAAATTTTTCCAAAAGATCTACATAATGTGACTGAGTCAACAAAAATAAACTATCCCTTTTAATAAATTTAACCTCTAAAGTAACATTAGCAGAACCCAAATCTTTCATATCAAAATTATTTGATAAAAACTGTTTGGTTTCATTAATAATTAGGATGTCATCCACATACAAGCATAGAATAACACATGAATTTTCCACCATTTTGGTGTACACACATTTGTCAAAGTCATTAATTACAAACCATAAGAAATTATGACACTATCAAAATTTTCATGCCATTGTTTAGGGGTCTGCTTTAAACTGTAAAGGGACTTAACCAGTTTACAAACCTGATTAATTCACACCTCTAGATTTAAATCTTATGTGTAAACTTTGTAAATATTACAGTTTACACTGTAAATAAATTTCTGTTGGTAAAAGTAGAAGAAAAATGTTTTGGAGCAGTAGCGCAACCAATGAAGAAATTTGAAGACTTGAAAGACAGATAATTTTGGTTAGTCCTTGCGTCTGCTCATTCGTCAGCGCCTAGTTTGGCCATCCGCAAGATGGTGTAAGTCGAAAAGCTGACCTATAATCAGTCTAGCACAAATGAGTACTTGGAAGAACCAAGATTTCGGTTGACAATGAAGTAAATTTAAAAATGGAAGAAACTGCATCATAAAGATTTTGCCAACAAAATTCTTATATTTTATTTTCTACCTTTTTATTATTCTTTTCTCCTTATTTTTACGTAATCCTTTCAATAATTTTTCATGTCATGTTTTTACTTTGTCTCCTTTCATGTCATGTTTTCGCTTTGTTTTCTTTCATTTCATGTTTTTTACTTTTGTCTTTTACTTTTTGTAATAATTTTTGTATTTCTTTTTTTTAGTCTAAATTATTGGATCCTATTCCAATAATATTAACAATATCATCTTTATCCAAATAAATGAATTTGTCAGGGGTCATGTCCTGATGATTTGATCTTATCTTGTAATTTTTTGTATTCAATTAATTTTGAATTTGGTCATATTCCAAAATTTATCCCAAATTCAAATTATATCCAAGTTTAGGATTTTATCCTCAAATCAAATTTAAATTATGGATAAAATTTCAAACTTATCTCAAATTAAAATTTGGCCATATTTCAAAATTTATCACAAATTCTAGTAAACTTATGTACTAAATTTATAGTTTGATTGACATCTCAAATGGAGTTAAAATCAATAACAATTAACTTGTATTTTGATTCAAACTTTATCTTTTTTTAGATTCACCCACCCATATGCATAAATTTTGAAAAGGGGCATTTGTTGAATGAAAAATTTTGGACCAATCGCAAATTACCACGTCATTTATCAAATTAATGACTAAATTACAAATACTTGAATTTAGGACTAATTGAAATTTGACATGTGTTCCAAATTAAAATTGAAGACATAAGTTGGCATATCCCAATGATGCTACATGTTTTCGTCTTGACCGTTGGATTAAATAAAATAATTTAGTCTAATTTTGTATTAAATTTTGGGTTGAGGTCCAGTTGAGCCGAAAAATAGGCTTAATTTGGCTTAAAGCCAATTAAGGTCCAAATCCAATTATATGGGGTCAAGGGCCAAGTCCATGGATCAACCAAGCCTAAACTCATAAAGCTCATTGAGAACTCTATAAATAAAGAAGTTCTCTTCACTTGAAGGCTCATTAATTTTGCATTCTAGATAGCCTAAAGAGAATTCTCCCAACAATCAAGAAGACTCTCTCCTGAAGCTGAATCACACTTGAAGACTAAAATTCTTTGGAATACAAACATTCTTCTAAGACTCCAACTTCAAGAACATCCACGTGCTCCGCTTCCATACATCAAGCATATGCATTCAACTGAAAGAGAATTAAAGGATCAAGTACTAGGAGATCAAACCACATCTGCATCAAATCTATATATACATAAGTTAACTCCACGAAACATGTTTTTCCAGAAACCTCGTGCGAACAATGATAAATGTGAAATTTGTGTGAAAGCTAAACAACCCCAGAAAACCGTCTAATTTGAGATAAATTTGAATTTTTACTCTCAATTTGATTTGATATGAGGATAATAGCTTAAACTTGGATGGTTTAAATTTGGGATAAGATTTGGAATATGACCAAATTTTAATTTGAGAGATTGAATTGGATAAAAACTTGATATATCCAAGAAAAATTATCACAATAACTTAATTGCAAATAAAAGGTAAATAAGTCTCTGGCCAATAGTCTTTGTGTGGTATAGGGTGGAAGCCAGACTCGTAACATCATTTGTGTTGGGACATTTTATAACATTCATCAATAAAAGATAAATGTGCCAAATGTATGAAATTACAAACTGCAATTACATGAGATCATAAAATCTTGAAGAACTGCCACTTGTTACAAGAACATGTCCCCTCCTTCAGGCTCACATCTTGTGTATGTTGGCCTTTGTAGGGAGAAATCATACTTATCCCGATTTCAACTTTGAAATTGTGGGTCTCCCTATCTAGACTTCACAATATGTGAAGCAACTCATTTTTTTCCACCTATTCAATTTTTTGGTAGCATATTCCATATATATGTCACCACAATGAAGCGTTTCACTGATTTCTTATCTACAATGCTCAAAGTATAGAATTGTTTAATAGAATGTTAGCCTAACCAAAGACGTGATTGATAACATTCTAGCTCCCTTGAAAACCCCATTCATACATTCAACTACATTTGTTGTCATCCACCCATAGTAGTACTATTGTCATGTGACTATGTCCATTTCTCTAAATCTATATAAAAAAAATGTTCAAAACACCCAGGGTTCAATCGCTTTAACTGTTTCATGCATGTGATGAACTTGTGGCGTTGGTGTTGATTTGTAGCCTAATACACCAAACTTTTCAATTGTTTTGATTTGTATTTCATAATGAAATTACTAGCAACATAATGAAAACAATAATGATGGTATGCTCTAGGTCCATTCCAACCAATTTCCTCATCGTTAACTGCTAATAGAATATCTCTATGCCTATCAGAAATTAAGTATATACCATCTTATTGAGTAAAATGTTCTCGCAACAGCAATAGAAACCATGACCAACTAGACCTACTCTCTGCTAACAATAGAAAAAGCAAGGGGAATATATGCCCATTTGAACCAATAGATAAGGCTATCAATAATTTCCCTTTATACTTGCCATAAAGATGAAATCTATCTATTTAAATCATTGGTCTACAATATTTGAAACTTTCTATTCAGGACCAAATGACCAAAAACCTCGTCAAAAAATAGTCTTATCTGGCGCATCGAACATAATAATATGTCCATCCACTCGTGTTTCAGGATTGTAGTACACAGTTGAACTCAACCAATATGGCAGTTTTGCATATGATTTCTCTCAATCATAAAAAACTTTAACCAATGTTTTTCTCTTCACTTGTCACACACGTCTATAATTGACATTATATCCTAATGATTTTTTAATTATTTCTTGAAATACAGCCACAGAACACTAGTATCAACTCTAACAATATTTTGAATTTCCATACTCTTAAAGTTAGAATCAAGTTGTGAATGATCTTGTGTCAGTTCTGAGTACAAAACACGAGTGTTCCCCTTCAAGTTTAGTAATTTCAAAAAGCTCATAAGTTTTACACCAACAAACATGCAATCTCCAATCGCAATCCTCATTCCACAACTTGCATTTCACATGCCACATATCTTGGTTTGATTCTACCACAAAAATATGATAGTGTTGTGTCATACAATATTTTCTTACATCCATTTGTAAGTCTTCTTGGGTGTCAAATAACATTCATTTTTGTATTAAACTTGAGTTTTCTAGACATCTTTCCCTTTCATCCAATGTTGACACTTCTTAACAAATTGAATTAGTAATTTTCCAATCTATTTATGTGAATATCTCTAAAGGTACCAACTCATTTTTATTTTGTGCATTTGAAAATCTGCAAATAATTCATTAATTTCTGTCTCAATATCACTATCCCCCACCATCTCCACGTTCAAGAACGACTAAATCTTCGGGACACATAGACATATCTAACCAACCTTTTTACAACTGTCCAAAATTAAGAAAAAAAATCATCCAAACTAGTTTACTTAACAACCCAATATCAGTCCAAATCCAAAAAGTATGTCGTAATAGTCCAAGCCAACATTTATCCAAATATAAAAAGTCCAAAGAAAAATCCAAAATAAATATAAGTGCAAAACTTTTTACAAAAGAAAGTCCAAATAAACATTCCAAAATCAAACCACAAATCATACCAAATTATTTAAAAAAATCCAAATAAAAATTATAAAATCAAATTATAAATCCAACCAATAGCCCAAAAACTAATAGATCGCAACAAATATTAGTCCACAAATCGTCAACCAAAATATCACACAAAAACTAAGTAGATCCAAAATAATTTACTAAACTATGAAATATCTTATAAAAAATATAAATCACAACAAACAACATTCTAATCTAGAACTATTCATTCATATATATATATGTGTGTATAATTGGATCTAGATCTAGAAACTTATTATCATATAATGTAAAAAAAAAAAAAAAAAAAAAAAAAAAAAAAAACTTCAGTAGTAGGCGGCAACCGACAGCAATAGGCGATCGACACCAATGGTGGCTGGAGGAAGCACATTGATAGAGAAAGGAGGTTTGGAACAATGGAGAGATCAGATCTGGGGGAAGAACAAGATTTGGGGACCACGAACTCGTGGACCCCGTCCGTGAGTTCTTGTTAATCCTAAACCGTGGATCCGGTCCACATTTATCCTAAACTGTGGACTGGGTCCTTGTTTATCCTAAACCGTGAACTTGGTCCATGATTTCATTTTAATGGACATGAATTGGGTACACGTCTTCCAAAAATTATGTACCTGATTCACAATTTCTCAACCTATTTTTGTCCGTACTTTTCCCTTCACCCTATTTTTGTAATTATTTATTAAAATAATATTATTTTTAAAAAAAACTCACATTTTTAATATAAAAAACAAAATAAAATTTTCTTTTATAGTAAAGTAATGGAATTATTAATATTTAAGTTTGAATTTTTAAAAAAATAGTAAAATAATTATTCCTTAAGAAAAGACAAAAATTACTATTTTAGGGTATAGTTGAATCGAGGTGGAGAGTAGGAAACACCTACAAGCTACCACTATACCACAGTAATATTTCTTGCTTTGTGTATAACGTTTATACAAATTAAATGAACAAACGTTAAGTTTCAACACACCATAAAACCTTCGTTACTTTTTTAATACTTTTTTAAAGTGGAACAATTCTCGAGATAAATAATTTTTTGAACAAACAAATCCGTAATCGGTTCTACTAATTTTATTTTTTTTTATAAAAAAAACTATGTTATTGTTCTAATATTAATTTTTTTAGTAGAAGAAGGGATGAGGGAAATGAACCAAGAACCTCATAGTGCTAACGCATTCTAGATGTCAAATTGAGTTATTTTTTTTTATAAAAAAAACTATGTTATTGTTCTAATATTAATTTTTTTAGTAGAAGAAGGGATGAGGGAAATGAACCAAGAACCTCATAGTTGCTAACGCATTCTAGATGTCAAATTGAGTTATGCTTGCTTTGGCTGTTAGTTTCTAATTATATTAGAATTAATGTTGATCTTTTAATTTTATTTTAAAGGGTTTAAAATGGTAGAATTAAAAGATTATCGATCCATCAAGTGAATTTCTTTTTAATAGGATAATTTTTTTTTTTACTTAAATTCACTTAGGTTCATTAATCTAGTAATTGATAGTTAATTAAAGATTAATTAATTTTTAAATAAAAATTGACTATAAGAGAATTTTATCCAAGGAAGGTTCTATCCAAGGCTAGAGTATTTAAGTTAACCGAAAGGGAATACCCTTACCTAGGAACCGACCTAGGAGTTAATTAGTCAAAATTGATTTAATTTCAATAAGTATGCTCAAAACACTTATAATTTAATAAGCATGCTTAGATTTTTTTCAATTTTTTGGGTGCTTCAAATAGAGATAAAATGTTAAATTAGTGTTGGGTTTTGCCACATGTCAACTTTTATTTTTTTATAATTAAGAGTGTCACATGTTGCCTAGTCAACAGACACATAATCACTTTGGACTATTAGAAATTACCACATCTACAACATCATCACATTGATCGTTGATTGTTCGTATGTCAAGCGCCATGTTATTAGTTTGACCATTGACTTGCCACGTCATCATTACATAAATATTTCTCTTCGATTTTGTTTTGGCCATAACTTCGCCGTTTGAGCTCCGATTTGAATGATTTAAATTGCGTTAGAATCTTTATTTCCAACTCCACACAATGAAACTTTAAAACACTAAAACTGACAGTGAATAAAAGTAAGTTTGTTAACATCAAAACATTAATTGATTAATTAATTAAAATTAAAGGCAAATTACACTTTTGGTCCCTGAAGTTTGGGGTGAGTGTCTATTTGGTCCCTCAAGTTACAAAAGATACACTTTAGTCCCTGAGGTTTTAAAAATGGTTCTAAATGGCCACTCATATAATTTTACAGTTGGTTGACTAATGGAAAAATGACATGCATGTTGAGCTGACAAAATAGATTGATAAGTTTATTAAATTTATCTTATACTTTAGATTACTTGTCTTTTTTTTTCTTCTAATACTCTCCCTCCCTCTCTTTAACTTCTTTTCCCCAACCTTTTCATTCACATCTTTTGCAATGGAATCATCCTCCTCTCTTCCCCTTTCCCTTCCCCTTCTCCCTTCTTTCTTCTTTTCCTTTTCATTTCTCTTTTTCTGCATTGTGGTCGGCGATTCTCTACTTTCAAACACAATTTAACTCCACCAAAACCTAAACTATGGCGGCATTCGCGAAATTGCATTACTAAACATACAAAATCAAGTAACATGGTTCAAAATCAATCAAAATTTGCAAAGCACATTGTATATCTTTAATTGGCCAAAGGGTTAAATCCCATCATTAATATTGTTGTACACTTTAATTGCCGATAATATTCCAACCCAAAAATGTTTCAAAATGCCAAGAGAGGAAGTTAAAAGACAGTCAAATTGCAAAGCTTTCATTAATGAAAAATACATTTAAAAAACAAAGAGACAAAATAGAAGAAACTGGGAGTGGAAATGAATGAGGGAGGAGGAAGGCGAGGTCTGGAAGGAAATTTGGAAGTGTATTGAAATATTATTGGAGATATTTTATTTTAGATTCTATGTATATAATTGTCAACTATTGTGCAACTAAATTAGGTAGGTTAGATTATGCTATTAATTTAGGGTTGTTTCCTAAAAATTAGTTTTGGCCCACATGCTATTGTATATAGACATACAGAGATGAATAAAAGAGAGAGAAAAGATTGCATTTGTTTGTCATGGTCTTAAGGTTTCAATTTTTTGGGATTTTTTTTTTGAACATCCAGAAGTGTGAAGACTAACGATAGCTTCAGATTGCTTTCTTGGAGATATGGCCGGTGAAGGAGAGAAGACTAAACAGATTGATGGAGACAAGAAGGTTGATGTGTATCACTTAGTGTCCAATTTACTGAATCAAGATCCTCTACCTATTTTAGACTAGGCTTATCAAAATTTGGTTCAAGAAGAAAGATTGCGCGGAGGTGATTTTTGGGCCACAAAGAGGATCGTGGAACGATGATGGCTTTTAAAGTGCAACACAAGAGGTAAATCAAAATTTAATGATAATTCTGACAAATTTTGTGTTCATTGCAATCGTGAAGGACATGACGACAGTACATGTTTTAAAATCCATCGTTTTTCTGATTGGTGGGGAGATCGTCCACGAGGTGGTCGTGGACCTAGATGTGGAGGAGCATCATCTAGTGGACATGGGCGTGGTGGTGGTGAAACACATGGCTCGTGAAAAGTAGAAAAACCTGTGGCAACAACAAATAAAGCTATGGAATATGGAGGACAATCTTGTACTTCTAAGCAAGCAGGATTGGCAAATATAACATCAACATCTGAACAGTGGCAACATATCCTTGATTTACTGAATTTGTCCAAACCTAATGATCGATTGACTGGTGAGTTTTGTAGATTATTGATACATGGGCTACACATCATGTAAAAGGAAAGGCAGAATTAATGATCAATATGAAGAAAATTAGTCATTTCCCAATAAATTTGCCAGTTGGGCGTAGCTCACAAGCAACACATGAAGGGGCCGTTTTGTTGCTTGGAAATTTGCAACTTGATAATGTATTATTAGTCCCAACATTGGATTGTAACCTGATTTCTATGACAAAATTATTTGATGTCAATAACTGTATTGTTCAAATGACTAGTACATTGTGTGTTATACAGGACTGAATGACGAGGCAACTAATTGAACTGGGTGAACGTGGCGATGACCTTTTCTTTTTCTGTGGTGTTCCACAAGCGAGGATTCTAGCAATAAATGATGGTAAATCAATGGAGCTATGGCACAAGCGATTAGGACATCCATCGAAGAGAGTACTTAGGAAGGTACCTAATGTGAGTCTTTCTAGTGGTTTGAATAAGGAAAATTGTGATGTATGTTATTGTGCGAAGCAACCAAGGATGAGTTTTCCAATTAGTAGTAGTAAAGCTAGTGGGATTTTTGAACTTATTCCTTGTGATTTATGGGGACTTTAAAAAACTCATTCCACATATGGGGCTTTTTATTTCTTGAAAATTGTTGATGATTAACCACGAGCAGTTTAGATTTATTTATTATATAAAAAGTTGGAGGTTGAATTTATGTTCTTGAACTTTATAGCATTGATAGAACGGCTTTTTAATCAAAAGATAAAACGAGTATGCAGTGACAATGGGAGTGAATTTAAATATTTGAACAATTATTTTGAGAAAAATGGTGTAATTTTTGAGACATCATGTGTGGGCACACCACAACAAATGGTCAAGTTGAGCGCAAACATAAACATATATTAAATGTTGTACGAGCTTTGAAGCTTCAAGGACACTTGCCGATGAAATTTTTGGGGAGTGTGTAATGGCAGCATGTTATTTGATTAATCGTACCCCTTCCAGTGTGCTTAACTATAGAACACCATATGAATGTTTGTTTGGAAAAGTTCCTACTTTAACCGAGATTAGGGTGTTGAGTTGTTTATGTTGTGTGCACAATCAAAAATAAAAAGGTGATAAAATTCCAAGTAGAAGTTGTAGATGTGTATTTCTTGGGTACCCATTAGAAAAGAGATGTTTTGTTCATTGAACATGTTTTCCCTATGAATGAAACTAATGTGGATGTGGGGAAAAAGGAGACATTGGGACTAAAATCTGTTTTGAGGAGGATTTTGAAGATTTGGTGGGTAATGAGATGGTATCTGATGCTGACGAGGTAGAGGTGTCAGAGGACAATAGCATAGTGTATGAGGAAGTGGAAGATAATCAACAACATAAGGTTGATGAAACTGGGGGAGCAGGGAAACAGTTGTAGATACAAGGGTAGACCATGTTCCAAATAAAATTGTTACACAACTGGAAGGGGAGAATAAAAGGGGACCATCAAATATGCTTTTGGATGAAATGGGAAAGGGGAAATGTCAAAACTTTACAATTCTTGATTTCGAGACTTTGTGACTCACACCATCAGGAAAAAGAAAGTTCATCGGACAATTCATTCATTTCATAGGCTTCCTCAGGTACTCTCTATCCTATATCACACTTTGTATCTTGTGAACGATTTTCAGATAACCATAAAAAATTTATAGTAGATGTAAATGCAGGAGATCCTCCTAAAACATTTAAGGAGGCAGTAAAACATGAGGGATGGAGAAAGGCAATGACAAAGAAAATTCAAGCATTAGAAGATCAGGATACTTGGGTGTTGGAGAAATTGCCTCTGGGGAAGAAAGCACTTGGAAGTAAGTGGATATATACAGAGAAACGAGATGAGACAGGGACTACAGAGGTTGAAGGCAAGACTCGTGTATTCGAGAATCATCAGGAGGAAGCATTGACTATACCTATACATTTGCTTCAGTAGAAAAAATGGTAATAGTTCGAACGTTTATAACTATAGCAGTGATCAAGCATTGGGATGCTCATCAAATGGATGTTCACCATGCTTTCTTGCATGGAGATCTTGAAGAAGAAGTATATATGAGAATTTCTCTAGGTTTTGAAAAAAAAAAGATCCTTATGTGGTGTGCAGGATGAAGAAATCGTTATATGGCTTGAAATAGGCACCTAGATGTTGGTTTGCAAAGTTAGCAACTACCTTGAAGAATTATGGCTTTCAACAATCATATTCAAATTATTTCTTATTCACTTTAAAAAAAGTGAAAATCCAACTTAATGTCCTTATTTATGTAGATGATATGATCATTTCTAGAAATGACAAAGTGGCGTTAACAATCTTTAAAAATTATCTTGGAAAATGTTTCAAGATGAAAGATTTAGGAGTGATAAAATATTTCTAGGGGCTATAGATAGCTTGAAGTATGAAAGGAATTTTTATGTGTCAAAGGAAGTATTCCTTAGATATTAAATCTGAAACAGGCTTGTTAGGATCGAAGCCTGCAGATTCCCCGATGAAGCAAAATCATAAGTTGGCATTAGCCTGTGGGAAGTTAGTTGAGAATGTTGAGAAGTATCGAAGATTGGTGAGGCAGTTGATATATCTAGGTGTCATTGGCCAGACTTGGCATATTTCGTTCATATATTGTCCTAATTTATGGACCAACCTAGAGAGGAGCATTGAGGGGCTGCTTTGCGAATGGTACAATATTTGAAGAAAAGTCTTGGACAAGGGATTTTATTGCGCGCTGATAGTGGTTTGCGTTTAGAAGGATGGTGCGACTCTGATTAGGCTAACTTTCCTCCTACTCGGTGATCTGTGAGTGGTTGGTTTGTGGTTCTTAGTTCTTCTCTGATCTCTTGGAAAACTAAGAAACAACATACAGTGTCTCGTTCATCGGTAGAAGTAGAGTGTCACGAGGGTGTTTTTTGAATAGAGAAACACCCCAAGGTTCGAGAAAAATAAGGGTGCGAGAGGGCACACTCGAGGCACACAAAGATGTGGGTAACTTACTTCGTGGGGCACGGGCAAGGTGAAGCACACCAACGAGCGTGAGTGGATGCACAACGCTGGAATGGGCGTTGGTGTGCAACGACATGCAGAGCCATGGTCAGACGCGACACAATAAGCGGGGGCTGGGAAGGCCCTAGTGCGCACGCCAAGCACACGGTTGCTGGGTGGCGTTGGCATCAGGCAGCACTGGCATGGGCGTAGGTGCAGGTGTGGGTGAGAAGCGAGGCACGCACGGCAGGTACACGAGCAGTGTGCGTGCGTGCGCAAGGCTGTTGAGCAAGACGCGAGGCATCTGCGGGCATGCCGCGCTGAGAGCTAGGGCACGCAGGCGTGCCCAAGCGCACGCAGCAATCGCTGCCTGACACTAGGGGCGGCGCAGAAGGCTGTCTGTGAGGGTCTTCGGATTGGCATGAGCAGCTGAGGCCACCTTTCTTCTCCAAACTCGGTGGTCATTTTCAAAGCATGAAAATGAATGTAAAAGTGATATGCTAATGAGGGAAGAGTAGAGAGCAAGTCATTAGTCTTAGTAAGTAGGAGTTGACTTGGCAATTTGCCAAGAATAGGAGTTGAGCTATTCTTTAGGCAAAACTTAAGAAAGTCAGATGGCTATTAATAGTAAACTGACTTCCCCAAGTTTCTTAACCTCCCTTAGGAGAATAGATTTGAGTGTTGGGTAATGTAGTATAAAATGGGACTTGAGTTCACTTTGAAAATCAATCCCACTTTACTCACATATCTTGTAAACACTTTATTTGAGGCATGACGATCCTTGGGACAAGTAGGCTGACTAAGAGTGGTGAACCTCTTAGGCCGCACGAGGTGTAAGGTAAAAAAATTTTACTTTTTGTTTACCCCGTGACACAGAGTATCGTTCCATGGCATCGATTACTTTTGAGCTAAAATGGCTCAGCCAACTCCTTGGAGAGTTGGGGGTCCAACATGAGAAAGGGAGGAAATTCTTTTGTGATAGTCAATTAGCATTGTACATGGCCTAGAACCTAGTCTTTCATGAGAGAACGAAATATATTGAGGCTGATTGTTCATTTGTTAGAGATGCGATTACTGATGGTCTCATAGTTCCTTCGTATATTCCCACAACGCTACAACTCGCGGACAATTTCACAAAGGCATTGGGGAAATAACAATTTGAATTTTTGTTGCGCAAGTTGGGTATTCGAGATCTTCACACTCCAACTTGATGGAGGTTATTGAGATATTATTGGAGATATTTTATTTTAGATTCTATGTATATAATTGTCAACTATTGTGCAACTAAATTAGGTAGGTTAGATTATGCCATTAATTTAGAGTTGTTTCCTAAAAATTAGTTTTGGCCCGCATGTTATTGTATTTAGACTTGAGATGAATAAAAAAAAGAGAGAAAATATTGCATTTGTTTGTCAAAGTGGACCTACATGACGAGACATTGAGTAAAGTTATTTCCAGAAGCTACACTTTTGCCTAGTATTACTCTTTTTTGTGCTTTTTTTTAATAGAATGATGTTGATTCGTTTGTAAATAATTTATGAAAGTTTTTTTTCATTAATTCCTAAAATCCTTCATTTTCCCCCAAATTTTACATCATTACCCACCAAAATCCTTCTAATTACACCTCATCACAAAAAATAAACTGCTTGAAATCACCCAAAATCATCAATCGCAAAGGAAAAAAAGAGAAAAGAAAAGGATGATTCCATTAGAGAAGATATCAATAAGAATGAAAATGTTGAAGAAGAAGAATATATAAGGATGGAGAAAGAAAGTAATAAAAAACATAAAGAATATATGATTATAAAAAAACCATGTAATCTAAAAAATAATACAAATTTAATAAACTTATCCACCCCATTTAAAATTTGACACCTCAACATGTCATGTCATTTTTTCGTTAGTCAACTAATGGTCAAATTGATTGAGGGACCATTTAAAACTATTTTTAAAACCTCAGGGACTAAAGTGTATCTTTGAAACTTTAGGGACCAAATAGACACTCACCCCAAATCTCAGGGACCAAAAGTGAATTTTGTCCTTAAATTAATTAATTAGAGATTATGGACCAAACACCCAACACGTTATCAACACGAGTCTTTGCCCTTTTTGTTGAGCAGGGTAGCGTTTATTCTATTTTCACAATTTGTGGCAAACATCTTTTGTATGTTTCATATATACAGTGCATATGTAATATATAGCTAATATATACATTGAATATTGAATATTGATGACATATAGTTTATATATGACAAACATATTAATTTTTATTTTTTAAGTTATGATTAATAAGTATTATTTATTTATGATGATATTGTGTTTGAATTAATCTTAATTATTTATAAACTTATGTATTGAGCTTTATAGACAGCATATCTGGTTCGACTTGATTTTAAACTACGTTTTATTTTCTCCTTTCTTTTTTATAACTTAAGATGATGTTCTTTTTTCTAAAAAAAAATATATGACACATAGAAAAAAAACTTGTAAAAGATAAACAAAATGAAATTTTCACTTTTAAATAAAAAAGACAAGGAAAATATCAACATCATTATTATGAAAATGACAAAAGAGGAAGACCTACCATTTCTACCATTCTTTTTCCTTTTCTTATTCCTTGTGAACTCTTCCTTCTTCCTTTCAAGCTTTCTTCCACTTCTTCACCGGACCAACTTTCTACAACTTGCAAATCTATTGCTTGGGCATCAGGTGGGTTTGGAATGGTGCGTAAGTGACCGTGATCGCAAGTTTAGTATTGGAGATTGCGAGTTTCGCCGAGATCGAGTTATCGTTGGTAGAAATTTTATAAATTCCTCTCCTCTAAAATAAACTTTCCCTTCCTCTCTCCCAAAAAAAAAAACTTCCCTTCAAACCTTTTCTTTACCTCTATTTATACTAGTGAGGGGAGCTAAGAAAAGGATGGTGGAGTGAGTAAGTGGGGAAGAAAGAATAGGGAGGGAGAATAGGTTAGGGAAGAATGAATGAAAACGTGGGGAGGAAAAGAAGGAAAAAAATAAAATAAAAATAATAAAAACTAAAATAATAATAATAAAATAATAAAATAGTAAAAATAGTAAAACAATAATAATGATGATGATAAAAAAAACTAGAATTAATTAGGACTCACTTCTTTCCAAAAAAAAAATAAACATTTTTAAAAATAAATTAAATAAATAAATGACAAAAAGCATAATAAATAATAATAATAATAAATAAATAAATACAAATACAAATACAAATACAAATACAAATACCTCGAACCAAATATGGTGTCTACAGTTTGCCCCCTTTGTACACATTTCTTTAAGAAAGTGAATAAAGGAGTAACAAAACATTTGGAGGAATTTTTATTTTTATGAAAGGTGTCAATGCATAAAATGTTAATACAAGTGAAGACTAGAACCACTCTTTTTTAAACAATCAAACTAACTCGACCCAATACGCTGCTTCTTTCAACCCCAGTAGCATAATCAACTTTAGATTGAGCAATTTAAGATGTCCATTGGCCAATCTTTGTAGAAGTGATTGACTTGTTTGCCCCAGTTATTCTCGATGTTTATGCCCACAATGAAAGAATACTGATTGTCTTGATGATATTTTGTGCTTGATATTTTCCATTAAAGATAAACATTTCTCCTTTGTTTCATTTTAGTCGGCCCAAAATACCTTAAATTTTCTTCTGTTGAAGCTTATTGAACCTATCATTTTACTTTAGAGTCACCATTATGTTCGACTTATTTTGTAATTGTTATGATAATTAAAGGAACCATAAAATCCAAGCATTAAGACTACATAAGGAGGGAAGAAGAACTTTATTAAGGCAAAATTCCTTCCTAACAAAATGATTAGAAATTCCCAAAAATAGGGATAAAAAATGGAAATGTATGTGGAAACAATTCTTTAGACAGACTATTGAAATTGAAATATGAGCTTCTCCCAACACTCGTTGATTTTGTGACTTTGTCCATTTTTTTGAAGGAGAATAAATGAAAAGTTTATGCATAGTATTTTCGGATATAGTCTGAGTTAATAGGACTTGACAATTCATGACCATCCATATTAGTCAGAATTAAAGCCCCTCTAGAGAAAGTCTTTTTCACCACGTATGGTCCTTCATAATTTGGCATCCATTTACCTCAATGATCTTTTTGAGAAGGAAGGATCCTTTTAAGTACAAGATCTCCCTCTCTGAATGTTCTTGGGCAAGCTTTCTTATCATCAGCTCTCATCATTCTTCTTTGATAAAGTTGGTCTCTGCTCAACGCAGCTAGCCTATTTTCCTCTATGAAATTAAGTTGTTCGTGGCGATGTTGAATCCATTTTGCTTCTTCTAACTTGGCTTCCATAAGAACTTTCAATGATGGAATCTCCACGTCAATTAGGAGGACAGCTTTCATGCCATATACTAGTGAAAATGGTGTTGCCCCAGTTAAGGTACGAACTGATGTACAATAGCCATGTAAGGTAAAAGGAAGCATCTCATGTCAGTCTCGATATGATACTGTCATGTTTTCAACAATTTTCTTTATGTTTTTGTTGGCTGTCTCAACTGCCCTGTTCATTTTAGACCTAAGGGAGTTGAGTTAAGATGCTTAATCTTAAATTGCTCACATAATTCGTTCATCGTCTTATTGATCAAATTTCTTGCATTGTCAGAAACTATGGTCTTAGGGAGGCCATATCGACAAATGATCTCTTTCTTGATGAATTTTATCACTACTCCTTTTGTCACATCATGGTATGAGGTTGCCTCGACCCACTTAGTAAAGTAATCTATGATTACTGAGATGAATCGATGCCCATTTGAGGCATTAGGATCAATAGGGCCTATAACGTCCATTCCCCACATAAAAAAATGCCAAGGAGCTGTTAAAATATGCAACTCAGATGAAGGAGTGTGGACCTTATCAGCATAGATTTGACACTTGTGACATTCTCTTGCATATTTAATGCAATTTGTTTCCATGGTCATCCAATAATAACCAACCCCGGAGATTTGTCTTAGGCATTAAATGTCCGTTGGCGTGTGTGCGACAAATTCCTTCATGGACTTCTTTCATAACTTGATTGGCTTCAATGGCGTCTACGCATCTCAGAAGTATTATATCATGATTTCTTTTATACAACGTCTCTCCATTCAGAAGGAATTTCATTGCCAAACGTCTAAGAGTTCATTTGTCATTTTGTGATGCGTTAGAGGGATATTCTTTGCATTTTAAGTACTGCTTAATATTATGAACCAAGGTTGGGCATATGGTTCCTCTTCAATGTTCATACAAGATGTAGGGATCTCTTGTTTCTCAATTTTAATTGGGTCACCTCCTCATTGAGATCTACACTAAACATGATTGCTAGAGTGACCAAGGCATCTGCTATCTGATTATTTTCTCTTGGCAAATAGTCAAACGTAATTTGATCAAATTTCTAAGACAAACTTGTTATTAGTTGTTTGTAGGGTAAAAGCTTTGTGTCTCTTGTTTCCCATTCTCCTCTCAATTGATGAATTACTGATAGCGAGTCTCCTAGAACTTTGAGCTTTTTGATTTGCATGCTAAGTGCAGCCTGTGTGCCCATCAAACACGCCTCGTATTCAGCTATATTATGAGTACAATTAAAACATAATTTGGCGATGAATGGAAACAACTCTTTCTTTGGTGATATTAGTATTGCGCCGATACCATATCCCAACTCATTTGACACCCCATTGAAAAATATCGTTCATGTTTCAAGTTCTTGCACTTCATCTTCTGTAGATATAGTGAAATATGCTCATCTGGGAAATCAAACTTCATTGTATGGGTTGTTGCGCTAGATAATCTGCCAAGACACTTCCCTTAATTGACTTCTGAGTAACATATATAACATCATATTCGGACAATAGAACTTGCCATCTAGCAATTTGTCCTAACAAAGATGGCTTCCCGAAGATATATTTGACTAGATCCATCTTTGAGATGAGCCATGTTGTGTGATACAACATGTACTTTTTTAAAACGCTTAGCCCAGGCTAAAGCACAAGTTCTTTCCATTGATGAATACCTTGTTTCACAACTGATAAACTTCTTGCTCAAGTAATATATAGCCCGTTTTTTTCTACCAGATTCATCATGTTGCCCCAGTACATAGCCCATTGCTTTATCATTCACTGTAAGATACAAGATGAGAGGGTGTCCTAGCACTTGTGGTACAAGGATTGGTGGGCTTTGTAGATACTGTTTAATTTTATCAAAGGCAGCTTGACAATTTTCATTCCAAACTCCATCCTTATCTTTACGAAGTAGTTTAAAGATAGGTTCACATGTCATGGTCAACTATGATATGAACCTTGCAATGTAGTTTAATCGACCTAAAAATCCTCTGACTTCCTTCTGAATTTGTGGAGGTGGCATCTCCATGATTGCTTTGACCTTGTCAGGATCTACTTTGATGCCTTCTTGACTTATCACAAATCCTATTAGTTTTCTCGACGTTCCCCAAATATGCACTTATTTGGGTTGAGTTTCAACTTGAATTTTCTCAATCTATCAAATAATTTATGGATATCAACATGATGCTCTTCTTCATGTTTTGATTTCGCAATCATGTCATCCACATAGACCTCAATCTCTTTGTGCATTAAGTCATGAAACAAAGTGACCATGGTTCGTTGATAGGTTGCCCAACATTTTTTAGACCAAACGACATCACCTTATAGCAAAACGTTCCCCACAACTTGATAAACGTAGTTTTCTCTCTATCTTCAAGAGCCATTCTGATTTGATTATAGCCAGAGAATCCATCCATGAAGGAAAATGTAGAAAAACCTACGGTATTGTTAACCAGTATATCAACATGAGGGAGCGGAAAATTGTCTTTAGGGCTTGCCTTATTCAAGTCTCTGTAGTCCACACACATTCTGACCTGACCATTCTTTTTTGCCATTGGAACAATATTTGCTACCTAATCAGGGTAATTGGCCACAGTCAGAAATCCTGACTCAATTTATTTTCTGACTTCATTTTTTTATCTTGATTAACATATCTGGCTTCATTCTGCATAACTTTTGCTTCACGGGCTTACACTCGAGTTTAAGTGGTATATGATGCACCACTACATCTGTGTCAAGTCCTGACATATCTTGATAAGACTATGCAAAAATATCTATGTACTCTAAAAGCAAATCAATTAATTTCTGACGAGTTTTTGCAGAGATGTTTGTGTCGATTTTAACTTCCTTAACCTCTGTCTACGATCACAAGTTAATTTCCTCTGTTTGCTCTTCATAAGATCCCAATGCTTGTTCTTCTAGCTCTATCATTCTCAATAACTCAGACGTTGGCTCTATATTTTCTTCCTCTCCATTCATCTCTTCATCGAACTTAACATCGTATACATGAGTTTCAAGCTCACGTGGGGAATTGCTTTCATATTCAACTTCAATATTACTATTAAGATGTTGATTATTTGGTGTGGAGAAGAGAAGAGAAAAGAAAAGAAGTAGAATAGTGAATATTTGTCTTGAATAAAAATGTGCAAACAAAATAAGAAGTGAAATCGGAAACTTCCATTAATCAAATATGACTAAACAAAAGGTAAATGAGCTGAGAATCAAATGAAATAAAAGAAATAGACATAAACTTGGACATAACAGAAAACTTAAATTATCAAAACAATCAATGATAAAATTGGACAATTACTTTGACATCTTAATAGCAAATGACGGTGATTCAACAATGCTCCAGTTGTCAAGTTCAAAATCTTCTGCACACCGGTAAACCCAAGGGCTCATTTCTCTTCTTCTTCCATAACAGTTACCATTATATAGTTTTCACCCTTAAGATGAACTACGTCAGCATTCTTAAAGGTGTGATATAGTGGTGGAAAATGAGACACTTTACAATCTACCTTGCGGTTCTCTAGCCTGGCTAAACGCTTCTCTTTTCCTTGCTTCTGTACTCAGATCATGTCGTTTCTGTCAGGTCTGTACCCAAGCCCAAACCGTTTCATATTATTTGGTATGCTCAATACATCATCTAAACTGTTGTTTTTTTTTAAAGGGGAACCCAGATGCCTAAACTTGACCTTTGGCTTTTTACGAAAAATTGTGGCACTTGCGATCTTAAAAGTTTGAAAAGTCGACTCAAAGGTTTCTTTTGCAACTTCAACATAAGGCATTGAGGTTGGTCTTGAGACAAAAATATCTTCTTGACCAGATACAATCACTAAACTTTTACCAATCGTAAATTTGAGCTTCTGGTGAAGCGTTGAGGGCACAACTTCCGTTGAACGTATCCAAGGACGTCCAAGTAAAAAACTATATGCAGAGTTAATGTCCATGACCTAAAAAGTTACATCAAAGGTTCAAGGGTCTATTCTTATGGGGATTTCAATATCTCCAATAACTTGACTGCGCGCCCCGTCGAAAGCCCTCACTATCACAGTACAGGGTCTTATGTGAGACATATCAACAGGTAGCTTTTCTAATGAAGACTTCGACATTATATTAAGAGAAGATCCGTTATCAACCAAAACTTTTACTATTAGAAAATCCTTGCACTTGACAGAGATGTGCAATGCCTTTGTATGCCCCGTGCCTTCGAGAGGCATCTCATCATCGGTAAAAGTTATGGAGTTGCATGCAGTTATATTTTCGACGATATTATCCAGGCTATCTGATGTGATGTCTTTTGGGACATATGCTTGATTTAGAGCGCCTAGTATCATATTTCGACGCACCTCCAGGGGTAACAATAAAGATAATATAGAAATCTTTGTAGGTGTTCGAGCTAATTGATCAACCACTTTATATCCACTTTGCTTAACTAGCCTAAAAAACTTTTGTGCGTCCTTTTCTAATACTGGTGATGTGGTCTTTGAGCTATTCATTTTGGCCGACTCCTTAAACCTATCATCATTGTTTTCATTTGACTTGACTTGTTCTACTTTCACTTTTCATTTGTCCACATATTGTTTCACCAACTGATCGAGAGTGTAACATTTTCCACTTCGTGTCTGACCGCCTACTCTAGCAATATTATTGACAGGAAGTGATGGTATCTTCGAATTAATAGTCACCTTATATTCATAACTCCAAGGAACTGTTTTTGAATCTTTATATGCAAATAGAGTTGGTACTTGAATAGTGATTGCCTTTGGATCAGGTTTTTCTCGATAAGTTATTGTCAAAGGCTTTCGTTTGAGTGTCACACAAGCATCTTCTTTGGACGATGACTCTTCCACTACACATATTTCACGATCTTGACAAGAGCGACGAGCTTGTGTAATAGTAAGAACTTTCATTTCAAGTAACTCCTGAACTCTTTCATGAAAACGTGAACATTCATCTAGCGAATGGCCTTTTGCCCCAGCATGGAAAAGGCAAGTCAACTTATCATCATACTTCTCACAATCAAGGACTGAGCTCCAATGTTCAATAGAAATATATTCGTTTTCCAAGAAAACTTCAAAAAGTTGTTTCATAGGAATGTTCATATATGCAACCCTGGTCTTCAATTCGATGTCCAAACACTCTACGACATTTACTTCGTGATTTGGCAAAGGGTTGTTATTGATATTAGGCCCTTCTTCCTTTTTAAATTTCAACCAACTTGACTTAACCAGCTCTTGAACTTTGTATTTTAAAGTAGTATAATTTTCTGTCAAATGTCCGATAGCTCCTGCATGATAATCACATCTGGCATTTGGGTCATACCACCATGGATAGGGAGGCTGTATCGGCCGTATCGGCTTAGGAGTCAATTGATGGTTCTGGATTAATTGAGGTAGAAGTTCAGTATACATCATGGGAATTGGATCAAACTGTGGCCTATTTGTCATCCGGTTGCTTTCTTGTTTAAGAGGATTTACTTGTTGTTGCTTACGAGGTTGAAAGCCTTGACTTGTTTGAGGTCTTACTCCTTGACCAACATAAGGAGAATATTGCATAGATGTATTATTCACCTGATATGGATAATATCCATATGGGGGTGGATAAAAATTTGGAGAGTATTGCGGCATTTGCTGATAAGGTTGTTGTATGGATTTTTCAATCTTCCCTATCGTGTGTACTTCTCCTTTCTTCTTTTTGAAAGAAGATCCCTTCTTCTGTGCCGTTGTTTCTGAGACTGGGGCTATTCTACCATGTTTGATTGCATATTCAATCCTTTCTCCAATTGTCATAACATCAGAGAAATTTGTGGAAGCACTCCCAATCATGTGGTCATAGAATGGTGGTTGAACCTAGGCAGCTGTATCTCTCCATCTTTGGGTGTATTCTTTAAAACCCTCTGTACTCTTCTTTTCCATTCTTTGCAAGTCTAGTCTATCTGGTGCCATGTCAATATTATACTTATACTGCTTTAGGAAAGAATCAGCTAAATTCCTCAAGGATGAGATGTGTGTACCCTCGAGTTGCACATAACAATGAGCTGTTGATCTAGCTAAACTGTCCTGAAAACAGTGTATGAGAAGTTTGTCATTTTGAGCATAAGCCGACATCTTCCTGCAATACATAATAAGATGACTTTTTGGACAGGTCGTCCCATCATATTTCTCGATTTTTGGAACTTTGAACTTAGGTGGGAGAATAACATTGGGTACCAAATATAATTTGGTGGCATCAACATGGCCAAAAACATTTGTCCCTTCTATTGCCCTTAGCCTTTCTTCAAAGACCTCAAATACTTCATGACCAAAAATAAAATGAAAGATTAAAGGAAAATAAAGATAAACATAAATAAATTACTTTAAAAAAAAATGAAAGATGGAAAAAGAAAAAAAAGGAAACAATCAATGAAAATGTCCAAAATATCCTAGGTCCCTACGGATCAACCCCAGAAAACTCATATAATTCATGAGCATTATGAGCCATAGGTGAGATGTTTTCTCGCAGATCTCTTGCCCACGCTGCATACCCTTGATCTCCTCTGGCCATTACTCTGATAGTGTCCAATATTCTATTAACTTTGCCAAGGACTATTTGCATGCCATCCTTCAAGAGGTCATGGTTTTCTTTTAACGCCAAACACTCTTTCTCCATATGCTCATATTTTTGCGACAATTGCTCGTTTGCTCTTTGACAGCCTTGGAGCTGACAATCAATTGACTTCGCAAAACCTTTTAAAATCTCATGCTCTTCAAACTGATCTTTTATTCTCATATGAAGACTATCAATTGGTTGGCATAGTGTTCTATTAGCTTCATTATACTCAATGAGTTGGGATTTTTGTTTGTTGATAATCTCGTTCAATTCATTGACGAGTTTAGAAGTCTTTTTTATCTTGTCTTCTTGTTGGCGGGTCCTCTTTCGCAATGTTGAATTCTAAATCCTGAGGGTATGATGTTCTTTATGCAATCTTCTGTTCTCTGCCTCTAGTACATCATAATCCCTTTCTTGTCTCATTCTTTTTTTGGTTACCTTCTTTGTTCCCAGGGATTTTTTGTTGGTCTGCGTTGTTTCCTCCACCAAACGAACGAACTCTTGTCGCAACTTCTCAAGAATTTGATTTCTCACGTATGCTCCATTACCCATCGGTCAGGCTTCTTCCTGGCTTTGTGATCGGAAGATTTTTTTTATCCTCATCATCTGAAACAATGATTATGCTATTTTTCCTCCTTTAGTGCCACTGTAAATATTCTTTAGTAGCCCCTTCACCATGATCATTATTGTCGATCTTTTTAACCATTTTTCAAGAGGCTATCACATGACGTTTCTTTTCATTACAGTCTTTGTCAGTATACGAGAATTCCAAACTACTCGGGCCATGAGTTGGAGGTGTAAACTGTTTAAACCACATCTGCCTGAGAACCAATAATGGTGTGTAATGGATGCAACCCCATGGGCCTAACAAGGGAATTGTGTGAAAGTTACCGCATCTGTATGTTACAGCCGTCAATGACATCCAACATGCCTTCCAGATTAAATTTTCTTGCCTTATTTAAACAAAGAACGACTTCCAACCTTCCTCTTCCGAAAAATTTGAATTTTATTGAGTTGTACCGAACTTAGAAATTACATTCCTAGTTGTATTCCAAGTGCTTTTGTAATTAACTTTTGGACACTTGAACTCTTTTGGGAACTTGAAGTGACTATGCATCCAAATGTAAAGCAATAGGATGCAACATCTCAATTTTCTGCTTTCTTTAGAGCGACAATAATTCAAAGCTCTGAAAGTCTCTGCG
Organism: Lagenaria siceraria; assembly: GCA_002890555.2. Classification (NCBI taxonomy): domain Eukaryota; kingdom Viridiplantae; phylum Streptophyta; class Magnoliopsida; order Cucurbitales; family Cucurbitaceae; genus Lagenaria; species Lagenaria siceraria. Next base: position 24,464,069 of record CM016485.1, on the reverse strand, counting down.
AAAAGGGGAATTGTTGGATCCACGCCTTCTTCTATTCTAAAAAAAATAATTTCAGAACTTGGTCATCGATATATCCTTTAGCTCTAGGGTACAAGACTTCCCCATACACACACAATGCCAATAAAATCAAACTTTTATCTTCTATAATACGGTCACAAATAAGTCTTATTATGTAATCCAAAGGAACAAACTCCTCCTCCTCAATGAGTCTTAGATGCTTCTAGACTTCAGTAACACGAACACCCAAAAAAATTGACAAAGCTCTCTTTACTGTAAGCTTTAAGTTAAAGCAATAAACTCTTTCTCCAATTTTCCCTTTGAGTCTCAACATCGTATGATATTTCTCAATAGTAGGCACCAAATCCATACCTTGGAATGTGAAGCATCTGTAAGCAGAATTCCAACAATCTACTAAAGCCTTGATAACAAAATGATTGATTGGAATATACATGAGCTCTGCTATGTTCCCATACTTGCATGAGAAATTATATTTTTGTTCGGGCATTAGACTTTCCCAAATTTCCTTCAATTTTCCTAATTAACTAGGAATAACATGAACTTGACAAGAATGCAGTGACCAAGTGGATGGTTGACTATCTCTATGTTGTTGTTGCATTTGCTCAGCCCATTGAGATACTATTCTAGGCTCTTCATGTTGAGTTAGGGGTGTCCGTATGGATGTGCTAGGTATATTGGTATTCATCCTATTTCCGTTTTGAAGAAAAAAATGGAAAAAACAAAGAAAAGTAAGGGAAAGTAGGAAAAAAAAAAGAGGAAGGGCCATTTTTTCAAAAGGAAAAAAAATAACTCTAAGAAACAAAATGAACTCATAGAATCACATTCTCCCCTTTTCATTTAGAAAACCCTTTTCTGACCTTCTGAACAGTTTCTCCTTTGAACCATAAAATTAAGCTAATGAAAGATGTAGTGAGGGTATCATTCTAATCTTAAAAGGATAAAAAGGTCCTTAAATTAATTCAAATGTTAAGAATTAACAAATGAATTAATTTGAGCGAGAATCTTTCGTGTGCTTGTCCGGGGGCAATTGAATTCCCTCGAATGTCGACATTACTCGATTCTCAATTCTACAACTAAAAGATGAAGCTTGAGACATAGAGTTGTGATAGTGTGTGAATTATGCATGATCAGATGCTAAGCAAAATTAAACAATTAAACCATAAAGAAAAAACAAACAAACACAAGACCAAACATATAAATAATAGGATAATGAAAAAAATAAAATTTTTGTGGCTTGACTATCAAAATCCCCCAGTGGAATCGCCAAGCTATCGCAACGTCATACGTGGAGCGGCAGACGTCCTCCCCTAAGGGTCTCTTTCGAGGTGAGAGGTTTGAAATCACCACCAATCATCTTCGAGTGTGATTGGTCACCAATTTTTAAAAATAAAAACGATCTACAAAACCATATTTAAGCTTCGGGAGTCGATTGAGTGTAGGGAAGGTGTTAGCACCTCTACAACATCCGTTTCGAAAAACAGTTACCACATCTTATTTTAAAATTATCCTATTATTCTTTGGTCTTAACAAAAGTACTTTTGAATTTTTTTTTAATGTTCCAATGATATTAATTCACATTTAATAGCAAAATATGAATTAATAATTATGAACGGCTTCAGGCCATTAGAAAAATCTTGGAATTTACCTTGAATTTCAAGATAATTTCTCACTCAAGAAAATTAGGAAATCAATATTTCCTAATATTTCGTCATTGAATTCTTTGAGGAAAAGTTCATGTGTTTCTAGAATTATTTTCACAAAAAGAGAACACTACTTCTACCCCAAGTTTAGAATTTCATGTAGAAACAAATTTTATTTTAGAACTTAAAGAGGTAGATTTGAGTCAAACTTTAAAAAATGAAGAGTTCTTATTTCAGAAATTCATTTTAAAAAGTAGGCAACTTATTTATTTCAAACTCCCTGCCGAAAAATAAAATAAAATAAAATAAATAGAGAGTTCTTATTTCAGAAATCCAATTTAAAAGGTGACAGCTTATTTTATTTCAAACTTCATTGTCAAAGTTCAAATTTGAAAAATTGGAGGGTTCTTATTTCATAAATCCAATTTAAAAGGTGATAACTTATTTTATTTCAAACTTCATTGTCAAAGTTCAAATTTGAAAAATTGGAGTGTTCTTATTTCATAAATCCAATTTAAAAGGTGATAACTTATTTTATTTCAAACTTAATTGTCAAAGTTCAATTTTGAAAAATTGGAGGATTCTTATTTCAGAAATCCAATTTAAAAGATGACAACTTATTTTATTTCAAACTTTATTGTCAAAGTTCAATTTTGAAAAATTGTAGGGTTCTTATTTCAGAAATCCAATTTAAAAGATGTGAAACCAAAAATTCAACAACATAAAATAAATTTTGGCTATTTAAATCTTGTGGCCAATTCCCAGGTAGAGGTGTTGTCTACAATCAACTTAAGTACCTCAGCTTAGACAGAATCATCTAGCAAGGTTCCTTATAGCCAAATTTTATTTCAAAATCATTAATGAATTCTTGACATACCTATTTTACTTAGAGAATTTAAATGAAATTCATTTTGAAAATTAATTTAGAGTCGAAATAGAGTTGATCAGAATGAAACACTACTTAAAAACTCTAAATTAAAACTAAGCAGGAGTGAAGAAAAAAAATTAAAAATAATCACAAAAGTTAATATAATTGAAACACCCAAATTGACATCAAGTACAAATTCAATTAGAAAGAACATTAGAATTTGATTTAACAATTAAATTAAATTAATTCTACACAAAAATTAAGGGAGTTGTAATACCCAAATTAACGTCAGTAACTAATTCAATTAAACAAAAAATTGGAATTGAACTTAAAAACCAAATTGAATTGATTCTACACAAAGATTAAGAGAGTTGGAATACCCAAATTAACATCAAGAACTCAATTAAAAAAACATTGGAATTTGACTTAACAACAAAGTTGAATTAATTCTACAATTACATTCTAAGTTAATCAACACTCCAAGTGAAGCTAAAAAAAAAACTAAACTAGCAATTAAAAGAAATTAAATGTTATGTAAAATTTTAAAATGGAAGTTAAGATGATGCTCTTTTTTCTAAAAAAAAAAAAAAATATGACACATAGAAAAAAAACTTGTAAAAGATAAACAAAATGAAATTTTTACTTTTAAATAAAAAAGACAAGGGAAATATCAACATCATTATTATGAAAATGACAAAAGAGGAAGACCCACCTTTTCTACCTTTCTTTTTCCTTTTCTTCTTCCTTGTGAACTCTTCCTTCTTCCTTTCAAGCTTTCTTCCACTTTTTTACCGGACCAACTTTCTACAACTTGCAAAGCTACTAGGCATCAGATGAGTTTGACGCTGCTGTCGATGGTGAGCAAGTGACCGTGATCGCGAGTTTAGTGTTGGAGCTTGCGAGTTTCGCCAGGATTGGGTTATCGTTGGTAGAAATTTTATAAATTTCTCTCTTCTAAAATAAACTTTCCCTTCCTCTCTCCAAAAAAAAAAAACTTCCCTTCAAACATTTCGTTTACCTCTATTTATACTAGTGGGGGAGCTAAAAAAAGAATGGTGGAGTGAGTAAGTGGCGAGGAAGAATAGGGAGGGAGAATATGGAGGAAGAATAGGTTAGGGAAGAATGAATGAAAACGTTGGGAGGAAAAGAAAGAAAAAAAATAAAATAATAAATAATAAAATAGTAAAATAGCAAAAATAGTAAAATAAAAATAATAATGATGATAAAAAAAACTAGAATTACTTAGGACTCATTTCTTTCCAAAAAAAAAAATACAACCCTTTTAAAAATGAAATAAATAAATAAATGACAAAAAGCATAATAATAAATAATAATAATAATAAATAAATAAATAAAATAAAAATACCCCGGACCAAATATGGTGTCTACAGTAGATATATATATATATATATATATATATACATATATATAATTGCATGTATCACATGCTCCAAAATGGCTAGAAACCACTCAAAAGTCTCTCGGCTCGACCTCTTAGTTCGACTTCGTCTCTTAGCTTAAATGGACCGAGCTATCTAGGATCGTTTCCTTAACTTTGGGCCTAAATGAATTACATTGCACATAATAGGTTATTGATTACCACATTCCTAATCTTGGTTTTAATTCAACTTAGCTTCATTTTCCCCTCTACAGTTGGCCCTCTTTCGAGCTGAGCTGGGTGTAGCTTCCAATAGAACTTAGATCGGAAGCTCTTTCTCAATCTTGGTTGGGCATCCATTGCTTCAAGCTTAACCTTGAAATTCTTTCGTTTTACGCACCGAATACCTTATAATTAGGATTCACATTGCCACCAAAATTCACTACATCTCACTAATTCTTATTTCTTTCATTTTTTCTAAGCTAATTTCTCTTTTAGCTTGTCTTTGTCATGGAATCCATTCAAGTCTTAGATTATATGGTCCATGTATCAACTGACTAGAGATGTCCATTAAACCCGCGGGGCCGGGAATCCCCGAATACAGGGAGGATAGGGAATTTTTTTCCATTTCCTATTCGGGGTCAGGTCCCCGACCCCGCCCGTGTCCTCGCCTTGTCCCGGTTATTTTACATAAATTATAAATTATATATATACTAATAATAAATTTATATATAAATAGATAATAACAAAACCAAAATATAAAGTAACAAATTTATTAATAATAATAATAATAAATGGAAAAAAATTGTTACACTTTTCTAAAAAAAAATTTGTTAAAAAATAAAAGTGAGGAATTTTTCACCGCAGGGAACGATTCCTTGCGGAATCCCCGCCCCGTTCCCCGTGGAAAAAGTCGCAGGGACGGGGAATGGAATGGGGGCGGGGATGGGGACGGGGAAACTTCCCCGTCCCCACCCCGCCCCGTGGACATTTCTACTACTGACTCTAACGATGATTTTGTTTCTCACCGTAGGCCTCAAAATCGTATCCGAAGGGAACGTGGATTCCACAATAATGATTTGGTTCCCCACGTTCCTTCCTTGAACCCACTGACCATGAATATTTTAAACTTACTTAGGAGTAAGTTCAAGATTCCTGACTCCGTCCATATGAGAATCCCTTTTTTAGGTGAAAAGCCTTCTAATCCATATTTAGGAGAAGTAGCTTTTTATCCTTCAATGTTCTATTACGAAGTAAGACTCCCCATTCACCCCTTTATCCAACAATTTTTTACTTTGTAAATGTAGTAGCTTTTCAATTATTTTTCAATTTTTATTGTATGCTATTAGGTTGTTACATCCTTTGGCTCCAATTAGGAAATCCAAACCCCATCACATGTCCCTCCATACGCTTAAAAAAGTCAAATCCGTATCTAACTCTTATTACATTACTATTCGCAAGGGAAATTCCATTGCCCCATGCCCAAATAGCACAAAGGATGAAAAAAACAATGATTTTTTTGCTAGTGGCAACTGGCTTGGACCAAACTACGAAAATTCTTCTCTCCTGGTCTCAACGGAGTTCTGGAATTTTAGTAAGTTTCTCACATGCTAACTCGATCTGGACCAGCTTTTACAACTTATGCTGACAAAATTTTCTTTTTGCTTTGTACAGTTGATTGCAAGCCCGCCTTGACTAGTTCAACGGCCAACTTTTGAGATTCGGCCCTCTCGATTAACGACCCGCTTCATCACGGTCCAGGCTTAGTGCAACACAAGAACTACTTGACACGTTTGAGCTCAACCTGTCAGCCCGAACTGGTCATCCAAGCTTGGCTCAACAAGAGTTTCTTGACACCTTTGACCAGCTTGACCTCCCAACTCACATTGGTTTGACTGACTTTCTTTTTAACACAATTGGTTATGGGAAGTTATCTTAAAACTTTTATCTAACCTTGTTTTTTTTTTAGAAATGGCTACCCGCAAATCTATGCGTTAAAGAATTGAAGTCGGATTGGGAGTCGGTGCACATATTCCTCCACTTTTTTCTGCAAACTCCCTTCCCATAACTTCCATGGACGCACCAACGGGGCCTGCCCCATTCACATTGCATCTGACGAACCACCTCCTTAATGCTTATGCACCTGTTTCTCTCCTTGTCATGATTTCATTGATCAGATTATAATAATTCCAACTTCCTCAACCGTTGAAGGGTCCAGTTCATCTTCCTCATATCCTTTTGACTTCAACGGTCCATATGAATCTAATAGTGACAAGGTTGCATTCCTGGCTCGGGCTATGGCCCAATTGTCAGGTGTGAGCAACCAGGTGCCAAACCAATGGCATGGTGACCCTAGATCCAATATTGCACAAGCCCACCGAATCCTTCGCTCGATAAAGAACTTCGTCAAATCATATCCTCGTTTTTTTAGCTAGCCACATATATGTATAATCTCATCTTTCTTGTTTCTTTTCTTCAAGTATCTTATGAAATGATGATGTCCTACCAAAAGTTATGTGACGAGATAGAATATCACAAGCGAAATCATGCAAAGTTGCGTGGGGAAATGCAACTTCTCAGGCACAACTCTATCCCTTGGAGAGAATTTGACCAGGTCTCAACTCTATATGTTGCCAACATGATGCTTCGACCAATGTGCTAAGGGGAAAATTAAGCACGCTGCCAACACAGAACTGGAGGAAGCTCAGGCCAAGTTATCAGATGCCAAATATCTAGCTGAAAGCTTCAAACAAACAGAAGCCTACTATCAGATGGAGGATGTTTGCCTTCAATATGGAGCCATGTTGGCCACGTGTATTGTTAAAACAAAATATCCTCACGTTGACTACAGCTCCATTCAATCTGAAGTAGCTTGGTGAGACGCGAAAATCGAAGTCTTGACAGCGTGGGTGTATTTGCAAACCAACCTATGCCCATTGTTCCTCAACATGACTCCTCAAACTTCACTGACACATTCCTCCAAGGTGTCCCTGACTTCCCCGATTCAAGAACCTTGGCCAAACTTGGTGATATTAGGAGTATAAATGAAAACTTGTAGTTTTACACCTCTTAGTTCGTAATTCCCACCGATTATTGCATGTGTCTTTTTTTCTTTTTTTTCTTTTTACATTTTTTGAATGTTTATGTTATGGCTGCTTGCAGCTTAATTTAATGAAGCTTGCAACTTTAATTTTTGTCTTTCAACTTCTATATCCAGCTTTTGCTTCAAGCTCGAGCTTGCAGCTCTGCCTACTAATACTTGTAGCTTTAGCTTTTACTTGTAACATGATTTCCACTCTTAGCCCTCACTCTAGCACAGACAATGTCATCCATGAAAAAATCTTGTTGCTTGAGTAAGTTAAAATTACCAACTTTGAAAAAAGAATTCTCATTACTCGAATGAAACAGAACTATGAAATTCTTGTTGTAAAAGTAAAGCTGAAAAATACAAGATGCACCTTGCAGAAATATAAAGGGAATTTTACTAAAAATAAAACCTAAAATGCTCATCATTTCAAGGGTGAGGCAAACTTTTTCCACCCAGGTCAACTAAGTTGTAGGTTCTAGGTCGGATCATTTTTGCCACCTGATAGGGGCCCTCCCAATTAAGTCCTAATGGACCATTGCTAGGGTATTTGGTATTAGGCATGACTCGCCGAAGAACTAAGTCAGCTACTCTAAAGCTCCTCCTACATACACGAGAGTTGTAATACCTTGCAATACAATTTTTATACTCTGCTACTCGAAGGTGTGTAGTCTCACGATGTTCTAAAAGGTCAAGGCTCAACCAGAGTGCCTCATCGTTCTTAGCTAGATCAAATTGCTCAACCCTAGGTGAATGGATTCCAATCTCCACTGGCACTACAACTTCTGTCCCAAACGCTAGTGAGAAAGGGGTCTCACTAGTTGAAGTTCGCAATGTCGTCTGATAAACCCACAACACGTTGGGTAGCTCTTCAGGCCATAACCTTTTTAGTGCTTCCAGCTTGGCCTTAAGGTTTCGCTTGGTAATCTTTTCGACACCCTCTACCTGTCCATTAGCTTGCGGATGGGCTGGAGACGAAAAATAGTGTTTGATACTGAAATCTGCACAAAACTTGCGAAACAGGAGGTATACCGAATCGACATACGATAGTTTTCCAGACATAATTATTTTCTGTTCAATAATTCTTGTTAGGGCTTCAACCTTTGCCCATTTAGTGAAATAGTCAACGTAATAAAAACGAACTTGGTCTGCCTCTTACCTGGAGGAAGGGGTCAAATTAGGTCAACTCCCCATTGAGCAAATGGCGAGGGGCTCACAATGTTTGTAATGGGCTCGAGGGGGCCGTTTAGATACAATTGTGAAAATTTAGCATCGATCACAAGATGTGGTGAGTCTATGTACATCTCGAGCCAGAGTGGCCAATAATAACCTTGTCGAATTATTTTCTTCACAAGGGAACGAGCTTTAGAATGATTCCCACATACTCCTTCCTGAATTTCTCACATGATATAATTTGCCTCATCCGAATCAACACACTTTAAAAGAGGGAGGTAGTATCCCCTCTTGTACAGCCTGTCGTTATTGATCACATAATGCGCAGCCTTGCACCTCAACCGTCGAGCCTCAATTTTATTATCTGGCAACACCCCTTCTTCAAGGTACCTAAATAAAGGGGTCATCAAGTTGGGATGCTCGACTTGGGTCTGTTCCTCTATTTTCATGGCTTCCTCTTTTAAAATGTTGGGTGGATATAGAACCTCCACAAGTATCATTCTGTTGAGTTCAGGGTCATAAGTTGCCACCAACCGGGCTAAGGAGTCAGTGTTGGCATTCTAAGATTGAGGTATTTATTTAATCTCTAACTTTTTAAATGAGTTTAACATCCTCCTGACCTCCGCTAGATAAATAGTCATTTTATGTTCTTTGGCTTGATACGTCTTAGCTACCTGATTGACAATCAACTAAGAATCACTGAAAATAACTAAGTTGGTGACCCCAACTCCAACATCTAGTCGTAGCCCAGTCAAGAGTGCTTCATATTCTGCTTCATTGTTGGAGGCTCAAAACTTGAACCTCAAAGCATACTCAAGTTGTCCCCCTTCTAGCAACAGCAACAGCAAACCAGCTCCGCGGTCTTTTTTATTGGATGATCTGTCCACATAGAGTTTCCATGGAGGGTCATCATAGCTCTTAGTTTCATATGGTACTTCCACCATGCATACCTCCATGTCTTCACCAAGGGAGGCATGTGCAGTCAATTTTGCGAGGAAGTCAGCTACTGCCTAACCTTTCATTGCAGCCCAAGGACGAAATTGGATGTCGTACTCACCCAGCTTGACTGCCCATTTCACTAATCTACCTGACGCCTCTGGCTTTTGCAATAACTGTGGCAGTGAAAAACTAGTTAAAATTGTTACCTTATATGCTTGGAAATACAGACATAACCTTCGGGCTAACACAACTAGGACGATGGCAAGCTTTTCTACCTGGGGGTATATTGCTTCTGCCCCCACCATCGACTTGCTGGTGTAGTACACTGGTGATTGCCGACCCTCATTCTCTTTGATTCAGACTGAACTAACTGCAGAATCAGACATCATAAGATATAAGAAAAGTTCTTTGCTAGGAACTGGCTTGGAGAGAAGCAGGACTGAGCTCAAATAATTATTGAGTTGTCCAAAAGTCTGCTCGAAGTCCTCCGGGCACTCAAAGTTAGCTTTCTTCCTTAATATTTTTAAAAAATGGAAGGCACTTATCAGTAGCTCGACTTACAAATTGATTAAGGGCAGCTATCTTTCCATTCAGACTTTGCAACTATTTCAGTGTTTTAGGGGACTCCATCTCCAGCACAACTCGTATCTTGTTCGGATTTGCCTCAATTCCTCTTTGGTTGACCATGAAGCCTAGAAACTTGCCAGATGCTACTCTGAAAGCACACTTTTTAGGGTTCAACTCCACTTGATATCTCCAAAGATTCATAACAAAAAATACTAATGAAATTACATAACAAAAACAAATTATATAACAAAATACTAATGAAAATTCATTCAACATTATCATAAAAGTCTTACAAGTGTTTTATATAATACCTAAATAAAGTTGCAATTAAAGTTACATAACAAAAACAGTAATTTGGTCCCCAAAACACATAACAAAACAGTAATTTGGTCTTCAAAGCTAACACATTACAAAAAAAGTTCAGACCAGCTTCTAGTTTACTTGCTACGAAAGATGATCTTCATTGAAAGTTGATTCTGAAAAACAATTAACAAAAACAAAAGTAAAAAACACATTTAATAAACTTATAAGGCACAAAACCAACTTTATACATATATACAAGAACTTGACATATTATAAACATCTAATAACACTCCAACTTTAACACTAATAACAACTCAACTCACATAGAAACAACAAATCTAAACATTGAAAGTCATTCTCACTTTAATGTTCGAAGTCATCTCAACCTACATTTATCACCCCAAATTTAAGAAAAACATATCAATCCAACTTTCACCCCATATTTAAGACAAATAAATAAACTATCAATGAACATTTAAGACGAAACTATCAATGAACATAGAGCTAAACTTACAAATAGTTATCATTGAACATCTCTCCTCATCTTTAAGTCAAGTAACACATCCCAACCCACATTTATCACCCCACATTTAAGACAAAATAACAACATATCTATCTAAACTTATAAAATAAACCATAAAACATCTCATCCCAATTTTTACCCTATATTTAACATAGATCTAAATTTATAAACAATCAAATATCTCACATCATATTTGAACTTCTAAGTTGCTACCATAACTGCAGGATAGCAATAAATATCAAACAATGATTACGTGTTTCATCCAGCAAATCCTCAAATAGGTTTGAATTATCATTCTTGTGGACATTAATGGGTATATCAATCTCGATATCTTCTTCATCTAAATCTTCATTGATAGTTTGACCTTGTAAATCGTTTAGAATATTTAACATCTCATTTTCTTTAGTTGACACACCAATAAACTCTATATTACTCAATCCTCATTGAATTCTCTTGACAAATTAACTACTTTCCCATGATATACCCGTTGACTATATGATGGAGATATTTCGTATGTGAACAAATGTTGTCGAACCCCGTCTAATGATTCCCACACTGTATTCATACAGTTTTTGCATGGACATCTTGTTTTTCAAAGTTATTAACATGAGACTTTGCTTTCTCAAGGAATGAGGTTACTCCTTCCACATAAACCATTGAGAACTTATCTCGAAGTTGAATCCAATCTTTATTCATTTTGTCATGATCTTATTTCCAACTCAACTCTTGATTCCTATAGTCTTAAAGTCTTAAACCTATAGGAATTGCATGAAAGATGAAGTTAGTTTTAACTAAAATATAAAATTAAAAATAACTATGGAAAGGTTTCAAGTTCTTAAACATCTAAACTTACATTCTTTTTCCTTTTCATTCTTGTTACTTTTTTTTTTTTTTTTGGCTAACTTTAATTTTGATTGCTTTTGGTGAGAATTAGAGAGAAGGCATGGGAATTTCTCTTCCTAATTTTTGGAGCTTTGTGATTGGTTATATATTTGTTTAAGACTAGCAAGTTGTATTTTTCTGACCGTTCGCGATTTGTCACAAAGTTGTCTTTGCTATTGCTGTAACAAGTGTCATTCCTGCAAATTATACTTTTCTTATCTGGAAATATTCTGTAGAGTTGATTTTGCTAGATACTCTCCTTCTTTATAGGTTGCATGATTTATTGTAGAGATGTTTTTTTTTCGAAAGGAATTATTTATTGGGGTATTTGTGGCCAAGCTAGGGTTGTCGTTTTTATTCAAAACATTAAAAATAATTTGTGTGGTTTTTGTTGTGTGGTTTTTGTTGTGAGGTTGTTCTTTGCTAGTTGATCTATCAACTTTGTGAGACCGCGATTATTGAATATTTTAAAGCTTTGTTGTTCTGGGGTTCGACCGCATTTGTTCTTAGTGAGAAATAGTTTTTGTTCTAGGTGGCTAATTTGTGCAACATAGTGATATGATCTTTGCTCACTTTATTCTGTTGTGTGTATCCATTGATTGAATCATTCAAGAACGTGAAGATTATTTTTGTTTTAGGGGGAGCCTAAGGCATCGTTGGAGAGAAGGGATTCTCGATCTTAGGGGGAGCCTAAGACTTCATTCATCAAATTTTTTTTTTAATTCAAAGTTTTCAACTGAATTTCAATTTTATTCAAGTTTAATTTCCAACATGTTTCTTTGTTTAATTTAAATTCTCTAAATAAAATCCAATTAGCTTTAAATGAATTTTGAATCACTTATAATTTGGAATTTCTAAAAACATATCAATTTCAACTTTAATTGGAATTTTTCACGAATGATTTTAAACTTAGTTTTAATCCAAAGTTTTCAACGGAATTTTAATTTCATTCAAATTTGAATGTGCTAAATAAAATTTCAATTTGATTTTGCATTGATTTACAAAATGAATTTCAATCTTCCTTTGAAGGGCTTACACCATTCATAAGGGTTGATTCAAAAATATGAGTTAATCCATATGAGACATTTCTTTAATTATCGTATTAATCCTATGACAGATTTGAGAGTGTCAAATGTCTCAAATTCTTGAAGTAAATGTTTTTTCTAATTGGAGAATTCAAACATCGACATGATAACATGTTAACGGACATTCGTTCCCTTACAAAATACAACTCTACTTTAATCTTAAAGTTAGAATGTGATTAGTGAGACATTATCAAAATTTATTTTGATGTTTAGGTACTAATTAAATGTTCGTGTTCTAAATTTTATTTCTAAAATAAAATAAAGTTTGACAATGAATTTTAAATAAAATTGACTATATGCAATGGTTCTGTCTAGGATGAGGTATTTAAGTTGACCATAAGGTAACACCTCTACTTGGGAATTGTTCGGATTTCTCAAGCCTTAGGAGGAGCCTAAGGTGTTATAAATTGAGAAGGGAATTCTCAAGGCTTAGGGGACCTAAGTTCTCATGTGAAGGGAGTTCACTGAGTCACGAGGAAGATATTCAAGCTGAGAGGAGTCTCACACACTGTCGAAAGCCAAAATGTTCATCACTAATATTATCACACTTAGGGGGAGCCTAAGTACAATTGAGAAGGAGTCTCACATCTAGAGGGAGCCTAGGTCACTTGGGAGTTGAGCTCTATGTGAGCCACTATACAAGTTGGCGTATTATAGATAAGTACTACGTTGTAATTTCTTGACTCATTAATATTAGTGGATTATTCTTCCTAGGCACACTGCCCCCAGATGTAGGTGGATTATCATCGAACTGGGTTACCAACTTCTGTGTGCCTTTACTTGATTACTTGCTCTTAGTTTTTTGTTGTTACAATACTTGTTAGTGCTTTCCTTGTAACCTCCGTATATCGAGTGACGAGTCATCCTATCATCTTTTCACTAATTATACAAATTAACCAAAAATAAAATTTAATATACACAACAATAATATATAACCACAAACCAACAATAAAATCATAATCATAGACAACCAACAAAATATTCATAAATATTTATTAGAATTAAAATCAAAACTTAAACCAACAATAAAACTTAAATCACATCCCCAAATCTTTAACAAAAATAATAATAATAAAGAATAAAACATAACAACAAGATATCCATTAATCTCAAGAACTACATAAACATGTAAATCACACCCATAAATGTAAATCTCAACAACCATATTAAGTGTTTCCAAATAATTTAACAACCAACAATTCAAATCGCACCAACAATGCAAATATCAACAACAAAAAATGAAAATCACACCAAATTAAAATTTAACACAAAATATAAATCTCTAACAAAAGATGTAAATCTAAACAACGATACTGAAAAATTCAAAATAAAAACTAAAAATTCAAAAGTATTTTATGCAAGACTTACAGAGGGAAATAGGACTACCGACGGCGAATCTAGTGGGGTGGTGGTTGGCCGGCGGGAGTTTAGACGAGAGAGGGATTGGGGGTTTGAGAGGGAGAAGAGGCAGATAGGGTTGCTGGCGGCCAAAAGGGAGGGAGAGGAGGAGGGGCGGGTGGGAGAGAGAAAGGGAGAGAAGGAGGGGCGGCGACTGGTGGGTGGGAGAGGGAGAGGGAGAGGGAGAGGGAGAGGGAGAGGAAGAGGAGGAGGAGGAGGAGGGGCACCGACGAGCAGCCAAAAGGGAGAGGGAAATGAGGCGAAATGTGAGTTGCCAAGAGGGAGAGAAGGGAGGGTGTAGGCGGCTGTAGAAGAAAATTTGGGAAGAAGAGGGAAAGGGAAAATAAAAGTGAGGCGTCGACAAAACTCACCATATGCCGACGACGTGTAATACGTATTCGGCGTTGACCCCTTTTTTTGCCGATGGCGATAATAAACCATCGGCAAAGGCCCTCCTATGTCGACAGTAATTATATGTCATCGGCATAGGCCCCTCTCTACCGACGCCTACATTTCTACCGTTGGCAGAGACATTTATTGTGGACGGTGCTTTGAACTGTCGGTAGAGCCACTTTTTGCTGACGACAGTTTATGGCGTCGGCAAAGATAAATTTTCTTGTAGTGTCATATGTAATTAATATATAACGTAGTATATATGAGATTGAAGTATATGAATATATTCCTAAGTACATATAGCATATTTGTAAATGCATGTAAGTTAGTATGTGCCATAGTTTATCTTACGCATATATATAACAATTTCATATGTAATTATATATAACATAATAAATGAAAGAGTATAGAACATGAAAGCGGAAGAAATTTGGATCTACAGCACTCAAATTACATAAATTTTAAGGATTAAGCATATGCTTGTTCAAAAGTGAAAAAAACAGAGTTTGCAAAACAAACCTTAGTGTAGCTCGAAATTGAAGCAACTCTTTGGTTGATTTTGATCACGAACACTTTGTGGACCACCGCTAGAATCCTCCCCACTATTCTCCAGCCTTAGAACGAATTGTGGGATCCAAATTTGTGATGAAATTGAAGGTGAAAATTGAGTTTAAGAGAGTTTAGAGCTATGGAGTTTTTAGAGAAAAATCCAACAATTTTCTACCAAAATTCAGACCTCAAATCTCAGCATTTCATTCTCTACTTATAGAGAGAGATCATGCAATTTGAATAAACCTCAAGATGATAGCAAGTTGATCAAAACTGAGTGAGATTGTGTGTTTAATGGAAATGCTTAAGAAGTGGGATTAGTCAAAATAACACCACCTCTTGAAATTCATTTAATTTTGAATTTCCGAATTTTCCTTAAAATTAATTCAATTAATTAATCAAATTAATTAAAACAACTTTAAATAAAACTAATTCTAATAATAATTTTAAATAAATAAACAATTTAATTAATTATAATAATTTAATATCAAATATTAAATTAATAAAACAAATCCAGATCTCTCTCAATCTGAATGATTTAACATGAATCCCTATTCATGTGAACAATATTTAAATCATATTTGAATATTTTCAACTCTCCTTTATCTTTCAGTTCACAATTAAACGATCATCGTTAAGTATATCGTATATAATTAACACTTACTCCTTAAACTGAATTCAAACGATTTAAATTCTCTCATCACTCTATTCTAAGGTTTAGTCCGATATGAGCTAGCAGTGAGATTTAATGGACCTACAGATCGTGAGCTCCAACGATCCGAGATTAACTGGCTAAACTCTTTAACCTAGCTAATCAACATTCATTAACTATTAGGATACTCCACTATAGCCCAGTAGCTACACTCTCCTCACTGTAGATATATTTTTGTCTACTTGATATAACCATGATTAGTAAGTTGATCATTCACAGATTGTTCGTATAACCCAGTAGCTACACTCTCCTCACTGTAGATATATTTTTATCCACTTGATATAACCATGATTAGTAAGTTGATCCTTCGCAGGTTGTTCATAATTACAGCTGGGTCAAAATTACCATTTTACTCCTGTAATTAATTTTTGCTCCTTAAGTCCTACTGATCCTCTAATGAAAAATGATTTATGGTCCAACCATCGAATCGAGTTCCTCTTGGGCCGATGAGATGGTGGGTTGATCGATCAGGTGTGTATGAGTGATAAAAATGATGATAAATATGGTCTAAAGTGCAAGCATACACTATCGATGAAGTAATAAACTTGGAGTATTCCAAGTGTCGAATCCCACATGACTAGATTGAGTTTAAATTTATTATGACTATGAATCAATGAAACCAAGGTAACCAAAGAAAAAGTTTAGACTTTTTGTAAGCGAAAGAAAACTTAAATGCAAATAACAATGGTAATCAAATAAGGTTAAACAATGCTACAACCATTCGGATGTTGTGCCGTAGGTGATGTGACCACATCACACCGAACAATGAATTACACATGAACAGGGAACTACACCTATTCGGTTTTGTGTCAAGTTCCTTTATGAGTTCTAAGCAGCTAATGCCTAATGTTTCCATGGTTAGCTGGATCTTAGATTAATTCAAGTTTAGTTCCTTTATCCTATGGTGTCCCTTATTTCTAAGGTAACGTGACCATCCTATGTCCAGGCTTTTAGTCCCATATCCCTTTGTGACATCCGCTTACACCCTAACTTTCTCAGCATTAGAGCTCTGCTAAATCGTTAAATCAAATGGCCAGTTTAACTTACCGATTTTATCTTTTAAAATCAACAAAGAGAATGTGATTACACAAAACGGTGAAACATTACATAACCTAAGCCATAATAACCCTAAGGCTTTCACATTGTCAAACCCCTAAAAATACTTAGCTCATGGCTTTTGATAAAATAATCACTTTTATTAAATCATAAACAATAGCTACAATATAACGTTTGATTGGTAGAAATTAAAATGAGAAATAAACAAAGAAAATAATACTAGAAAATAAATACAACTAAAGAAAACTTGGGCAAATCCTCAAGTAATAAGTCTTTCCCTAGGATGATTCCCCCTCTTTCAAGCAAGAATCTTGCCTCGACACACACTTTTGTGGAAAGAGAAATGCTAAAGCCGCTACGCCTTAGAGGAACTTTCGTTCTTAAGACTACTGACTTGAACAAGAAGAAACCCAAGGTGCTGAAAATTGGACAGAAAAATGGAGAAGGAAGTGGTGAATTCGACGGGGGAGAGTTGTTATTGAAGTTGGAGGGCTTCCTCGCCCTTTAAAGGCTCCAAATCTGTTAAGGAGGACTGAGATTCGCGTTTTGAATATTCACCAGGCAGAATCGAGGATTTTCAACCAATAAAATCATAAAAATCACAACTAATCTGGGCAGGATCGAATTTGAAAAATTAGGGCTCGACAGTGCTGGTACATCACTTGCTATTGTGGGCGCATCACATGAAAATTAGCCAGAAACCTGTCAAAAACATACCAAATCTGCACCAAATCCGCAAAAATCATCTTTTATGCATAATGAACCCTCATTAAGCTTATTTAAACATATTAAGACCAAAGTTGGGATAAAATTCATGCAAGGGCTTACTTTTCACATTAAAAATGCTCAAATAACGACCTAATTTCATGCATTTCATAGCATAAATCATAGGTCCCCTTGTTCAAGATCAGAGTTAGCACTTACAGGAACAACTTATCTACTATCCCTAGAATCGGAGGAGCAAATTCCATTTTGCAGGACTATGTCTCCAACTATCTACCCGGTCATATCTCTAAAATGGCAGGCTTATTGAGTCGACGAACTCCGGCCACTCTCACCCATGTAGATTAAAGGATAATCCCGAATAAACAGGAGTTCATAGTTAGCTCAGGATTAAAATCGTGTTACCTAGGTCATCGTATTAAAATAGTCAGTCTTAACAGTAAATGACGTTATAAAATAAAAGTGACTTATTTCGTAGTCCAGTCTTATGCAAACTCATTGCATAGGACGCTCTCACTCGCATGTCTTTACATGAACGATTCAAAATCACATCGTTTGTAACAAATACAAAGTGGGTCACATCCATAGTGTCCACAAGATAAGGTACCCAGCCTTATCCCTATACTATAGGTCGTTTTGGCTATTTACTGGAACTTGGTCCATTTTTATGTCTCCACTTAAAGTCCAAGTATTCATTCTATAGCCAGGGATTCTTAGTTTATTGAATTTAGGGTTATATTATACGCAAGTTCACATATTCAATGATATCCTAAATAAACTTTAATAACAACTTTATTGAAAATAGAATATGTTTATTGTTTACAAACTACGAGTTTTAGGATATACAATCCAACAGTATATATGTATGAGATTGAATTATATGAATATATTTCTATGTATATATAGTATATTTGTAAATTTATGTAAGTTAGTATGTACCACAATTTATCTTATATATATCACACTCTCATGCAATTAATATATAACGCAATATATGTGAAATTGAATTATGTGAATATATTATTATACATCCCTGATTGGTTCAAGCACTAACAATGATAAAGTCCTGTGTCATATCTCCAAACAAATGTCGTTGTAGAATTCTAATGATGTGGGTATACACCCATGTTCTCTATTATAAGCCTAAGAGAAATACATATTTAAGATTGTTATATAATATATACACTATATTTTACCTTTATTCTTGTTTCTACTGAGTTGTATGTTCCACATACTTTGTCATATATACATATATAAATTCGTAGAGTTCAAATCCTTAAGCTAGTGCTTGATTCTATATTTGGTATATATTGTAAGGAGAAACCTTATGAACATATACAATATATAGTCCAATATCACAAACTAACTAGTATATATTCATAACCCAATCGTTTATTAGCAGTAGAAAATGACATTTGTTTAAGGCATACATTTCTTATAAAACAAAGTAAAGAAAATCTATATCTAAATAATAGAGCAACAATAACTGTTATATATGTTTTTCCTTTCTCATTATATAGTAGTAGAAAGTTATAAAATATACCAGAAAATGTACCCAATAGAAATCGGTGGAAGTAGAAGAAATTTAAAAATAGAGAAAACTATATAAAATTTAAAGGAGAATATGATAGATGTTTTTTTAATTCATGATATTTGCCAAATATTAAGAATCCATGAATAAGACCGAACATATACATAATAAAAAATTGGTAGAAGAAGAAAAGATTAAGAACAAAAAGTGTTTTCTGACATAATTTTTTTTTTTTTACAATAATAGAGTTTCTTCACAATAGAAATCAAAATAGAGTTTCATCACACAATTTTCTTCACCACAAATCATAATTTTTCCAGCATCTATAGAATTGTTTGATGTCGGCTATGAAGAGATGGTTGATCAAATAAAACAAAAAACAAATCATAGGAAATGTTTTTCTTTTCCCTCAATTTCCTTTTTAGTTTTCTTCTCAAAATAGAATTTTGTTTTATTAATGATGCATGTAGAAAAGAAATTATATAGTTTCCTTATATGATTTTTCTTATTTTTTTAATAAAAATTTGTATTGAGTGTCAAATTAGGAATATATTAAGGGCGTGCCACCTACTTTCTTCATTTTGCATATATATCATTTTACTAAAAATCCTATTTTTTTGTTTCTACGTAATGACTAAATTACCCTAAGCTATTTATTGCTCTTTCCTAGGCATGAAACCTATTTCTCCCTTCAGCCACAATCCCCCCAACCCATCTCTATTTTTTTCTTCTTTTGCTCCTTCCATTTCTTCTCACCAATGAGTCTCCTCCCGCGATGTTAGACTCGTCACGAACGTATAATCATTGGGCAACCTTAGACCACGTTAGACCTATCTATTTGAGAGCAGAGAGATTTTTTTTCAATTCTTTTCCTTCAAGTTCATCCATGTGTGGAGATTCTTTGAAGTTTACTGTTCTTCTCAAAATCAATTTTGTTTTAATTTTATGTTCGATTTATCTGTTTCAGTCCAATAGGATGAATTGAGACGGTATTTTGAAGATTTTGTTCGATTGTTTCCTTGAAGATTCTTCTTAGTTCAATTTTCTTGTTTTCAAAATCGATTTTGTATAGAAATCAATTTTCAATGATTATCCTCTACAATTTCAATTGATTGTTTCAATTTTTCTTGAAGCTTAATTTCTCTTCTCAATGATCATCCTCTGGAATGGAAATCTGGCTATAAATCTCTTATATTCAATTGAAAATTGTTATGTTTATTTGATTGATATTTGATTTCTATCTCATTACCATCTTTGGTATTGCATACTTATGTTGATTATTTCCTTTTTTGTTAATATCTCTATTCTATTTATTGTGTTATATTTGCTTGCTGTAATTTTATTTTTCCCTTATTTGTAATGAGGTGTTTTCTTTTATTTAAGAAACTCTTTCTTCCTAAGAGAAATAAGTGAGAAAATATATTTTTTTGAGCATGGTATCAGAGCAGCCTATTGTTTGAAACCTTGAAAACCCTAACCTTTTGAAACCCTAAAACCTTATCCCTGTTGTCGTCGCCACTTGTGCATCGTCGCCGCCGTCGTCTCTTGTTCGACTGTTTGTCACTGTCGATTGCATCTCATTGGAGAACTTGCATTTTTGCGTTTTTTTTTTTGCCATTTCTCATGCCTTTTTGGTTAGTCTAGTTGTTCATTAGTGGTCATTATCGGTCGTCCCTGTCGAAAGCGTCAGCCACCGTTTTTTGCCTTTGACCGCCACTGTCTGCTGCCGTCCACTACTGGTGATGGTTTTGGTTTGTCTGTTTTTTTCTTTTCAAACCCTTTTTTTCTCCTTTCTGACCTTAGTTACTTCTGCTATGTCAGATACTAAGTCATCATTGACTAAAGTCTTAGACAATCGCATCCATTCCAATAGCCCCACTATCCAAATAACCACCATCCGACTTAATGGAGATAATTTTTTTCGTTGGTCCTAGAGTGTTCGATTGTATATTCGTGAACAAGGAAAAACTGGCTACATTATTGGAGAGAAAACCACCCCAAAGCCAGATGACCCTTCGTTAGTCGGGGTGGGATGCTAAAAACTCCATGGTTATGACTTGGCTCGTAAATTCCATGGTTGAAGACATAAGTTGTAATTACATGTGTTACTCTACTACCAAGGAATTATGAGATAGTGTGACTCAGATGTATTCCGATTTAGGCAATTAGTCACAAGTGTTTGAGTTGAACCTTAAATTGGGTAATATACGACAGGGAGTTAACTCAGTTACACAATATTTTTATTCCTTGAAAAGGATTTGGCAAGATATCGACCCCTTCGATATGTATGAATGGAAGTCTACAGAGGATCAAAAGCACTACAAGAAAACTGTGGAGGATAGTCGTATTTACAAATTTCTTGTTGGTCTCAATATTGAGTTTGATGAGGTTAGAGGCATGATCCTTGTAAAAACTACTCTTCTGACTATTAATTATGTTTTTTCTAAATTCGAAGGGAAGAAAGCCGCAGGAATGTTATGGTTGGAAAAAAAACCTATTGATTCAGTTAAAAGTTCAGTGTTGGTAAGTGAAAGTACTATAATGAAGGCTAATTAGTCCCACAAGATGCATGAAAAACCTCGTGTTTGGTGTGACTACTGTAATAAGTCTCGTCATACACGTGAAATTTGTTGGAAACTTCATGGAAAACCTGCGAATTGGAAAAGTTTGAAGCAAGTCGAGCGTAATTCCCATACCTCTACTGCCAATGTAGTTGACTCCAACCCGTTCAATAAAGAGCAAATTGATCAAATTTTGAAGCTACTAAAGACTAATTCTTCACCTGGTAATCCTAGTATTTCCTTGGCACAATCAGGTAATTTTCCTCAAACTCTATCTTGTCTTAAATCTTTTTCTCCATGGATTATAGATTTTAAAGCTTCTGACCATATGTCTAGTTCCTCGTGTTTGTTTGAATCTTACTCTATTGTGTATCCTAATGACAAAATCTGTATTGCCGATGGTGAAAGACATACAAACATGCATGCACAGCGAATTAGATCAGTTTGCATTCTAACTTGCTCAATTGAAACGATTAAACATGCATAAAAATTGAGAAAAATAAGAGTTTTGAAGATATAACCTTTATAGCTCAAAATTGAAGATCTCCAATGGATAAAGATGAGACCTTTAATGTTTTTAAAACATATAAGGTAGAAGTAATAACAAGAAATTCAAGTAGATACATACTTTCTCAATCTTACTATATAGAGAAAGTGCTGAGAAAATTTGATCATTTTGAGAGTAAGCCGGTTGTTCCTTCATTTGATCCAAATTGTAAGTTGAAGAAAAACAATGATGAAGGTGTGTCTTCTCTAGAATATTTTAGAGTCATTGACAGCTTAATGTACATAATGAATTGTACAAGACCTGATATTGCCTATTCAGTAGGAAAGTTAGCAAGATACACTAGCAATCTAGGGCATGATCATTGGAATGCTTTAGTCAGAGTTCTAAGGTACTTGAAGTACACTCTAGACTATGGATTGCATTATACAAGGTATCCACATGTATTGGAAGGATTTAGTGATGCTAATTGGATTTCTAATAGAATGGAGACTAAATCAACCAGTGGGTATATTTTTACCTTAGGTGGAGTAGTTATATCATGGAAATCTTCAAAACAGACGTGTATAGCACGTTCTACAATGAATTCAAAGTTTACAGCTCTTGATAAAGCAGGAGAAGAAGCTAAATGGCTTCGAAATTTTCTTGAAGATATTTCATTGTGGCCAAAGCCTGTAAGTGCAATATGTATTTACTATAACAATTTTGCGGCTTCTATGAGAGCCAAGAATAATGTCTACAATGACAAGTCACAACATCTAGACACAGACATAATACGATAAGGCAATTGCTCTCTAATAGAATAATTTTCATTGATTATGTGAAATCAAAAGAGAATATTGCAGATCCTTTGACGAAAGGATTGTCAAGAGAGCAAGTTGCATATACATCAAGGGAAATGGGGCTAAAGCCTATGAAATGAGTTATCTGGTGGTAACCTAACCTAGTTGACTGGAGATCCCAAGATCTATGTTAAATTGACAAACTAGCTGGATAATTCATGGTTGACACACTAAGAAACTTATAGTTTCTTCCCATTTCTATGATGTTGTAGAGTTTGTGGTTTGTTGATGTTAAGGTCATATTGATATTTTGTGTTACAAGAGGAGCAATGACAGAATATTCTTAACCAATATTACCTATGTGAGAGTAGAAGTGGGGTTGCTTCTATGAGAACCTTTCAAATGACTTATGTTCTCTAAAGCTCTCATGAACTCAAGATTTTGTCCAGGACCAAATTGGACACAAACGTATAGAACTCAAAGATACAAGATGAGTTGTGTGTGATATCTATTGTCTTTCACAAATGAGAAGGATAGTTCTAGAGCTTGGTCTCATTATCTCTTCGGTAAATTCGATGGATATTCACTAAGGAAGGTTCAAGTTCAGAAGACACCTCTCCTGATGCATAGCTTGTCTGTTTGCTCTCAACGATCTTGTTTTATTTTTTTCACTTTCTTTCATGTGGGGGATTGTTGGATATTTATAGTGAAAGAAAGTAAGATTTTGGTGAATATTTGAAACATAAAAAATTGAATTTAATTGTGTAGATTAGAATTATTGTTGAAAACTTCAAATTGGATTGAAACCATCAAATTAAGATGATGTTTCATGTACAAATTTAACATGTATGAAAGTTAAATTTGTAGTTTCTTCAATTTGAATGACTTATATGTGATTTTTGTCAAGTAACAACTAAATTAAGTTAAATTTGACAAATGTTTCAATTTTTGTATTTATTTGATTTTATTTTGTATTTTGGAGAGTGACTAAGTTGCTAGCCTATAAATAGCAACTTGTTTCTTCATTTGTAGCATCTCACTTCAAATTGAAGAATTCTCTCCTTTATTTCTATATTTCTTTCTTTTCATTTCGTGTTAACTTGAGAGCAAGTATCCAAGAGTTCTGCCAGATCTGAGTAGTTTAAGGTTGTAGTTCTACCGGAGTTAGTCGTTGTATCCTGCTGAGACGATCGTTATAGTTTGCTTGCATCCGATGCAGAGCGAATAATTGTCTTCAGGACAGTGCTTATCAGAAGCGTGCCTCGACTACATTTTGAATCTCCAAAGGTTTTGAGGTTTTTGTTATTTCAATTCATAAGCCTTATTACACATCTTGCTGGTTGAATATCATACATTGAGTGTACTGTTTCTAGTTGAGTTGTAATCAGTTTACTAGTGTATTCAGTTCATATATACCATTTCTCCCAACACACTACAAACTGACTCAACTAGTCGAAATCCTGAACTTTAGATTTATACTAGAAGAAACTTGACTCAAAGAGATCGAGGTCAGACAGTTGACTTATCACAAGACCAATCTAATGCTCTGATGAATGATTCTAAAGATCCAAGTATTATACACTCTACTCCTATTCCTCTTATTTCTTCATTTCCTCATAATTCTTTACCTGATGTCTCTAATCTTGAAGAAATTCCTTCCGGTAGTGGATGCTGGTGAATGACAATTGCCTTCAAGCTTGAAACTGATTGACCATGAGCATATTTATTTCTCCCATGCTTTTCGTTGGTCAACAACCAACCACTGACCCCGCGTATAAGGAGAGGTCGAATTCCAAACTTTTCTCTTGAGTCTAGCTCGAGCCGCAGAAACTTTTGCTAAAATAATGAAGGAACCAGCTATATCCCACGAGTGAATAGAAAGTTGGATCTACATTGGATCTCACCTGAGAATCGCCCCTTGTTTCTTGGCACTCTCTTTCTTTGTTATGCCAAACCTAAAAAGAGAGACAGGTTTCGTCCCCTTTCGGGAACACCTTCTTTCCCTTTTACCTATGCCACGATGCTCATGGACAGCTTATCTCTAATTAGATTTCCTTTTCTAACTGGATTTTATTCCAAAGATCAACGGGATAAATTGACTTATTTCACACAATTCTTGGTCCTCGCATCATATTTTTCTTCCGAAAGGAAGAATTTGGTACAGATAACAAAATTCTGAAAATTCCTTTCACCCCCACCCCCCAGATTACATTGAGCCTTCCCCTCGGCTTTGCTCTTTCGCTCAATGAAAAAATGGGTCAGATTCTACAAGATCAAACCTATGGATTGGTAGGAAAGTAATCAAGGTGTAACTTCCCGCAAGGCCATAAAGTCAGTTCAGTTGGAAGCCTAAGCCAAGAAGGATCATATTTCTAAATTTTCATAAGGTCCCCCTGGAATTCCTTCCAAAACAGGAGAACCAGGAACGGAGAGCTTTCCCCCCTTTTCCGCCCGCCTTAACCACGTTTGCTGTTAAAAGTCAACCGGTGTATATTCCAATTGCCCATAGGAAAGGTACTCGTAAATGAACCAAATATCCCATTGCAAACTATCTTTCTTATCATAGATTGTCTGACTGTCATAAAGCCTTCACATCCAAAATAACCAACCTATTTGTTCCAAGGAATATATAAGAGTCCTTAAATGATTTGAATTGAAAATTAGTAGTGATAGAAGAGATGAATGCGCTGAAACCAAATTGCACATGAGATATAATTGAACTACCAAAAGATAAGAACAGTAGGATGCAAATGGGTGTTCAGTGTAAAATGTAAAGTTGTTTGTAGTATTGAAAGGTATAAGGCTAGATTGGTTGCTAAAGGGTTTACTCAAACCTATGGAATTAATTATCAAGAAACATTTGCTCTAATTGCTAAAATTAATTCTATTAGAATTCTATTGTTTTGTTGCAGTTAATTTTGATTAGCCTCTTTATCAACTTGATGTTAAGAATGCCTTTCTCAATGGGAGTCTTGAAGAAGAGGTATTTATGGACTTGTCACCTGGTTTTGAGGAGGATCTTGGGGTTAACAGAGTGCAAGTTAAAAAAATCATTATACGGCCTTAAATAGTCTCCTAGAGCATGGTTTAAACGTTTTGGAAAGGCACACAAGCTGTGGATTCAATCAAAGTGAAGCTGATCATACTATGTTTTATAAATATAATGGAAACTGAAAGATTGTCGTTTTGATAGTGTATGTTGATGATATCATACTTACAGGTAATGATGAGACAAGACTAAATACCTTGAAGAAAATGCTAGCCAATGATTTCCATATCAAGGACCTGGAAACCCTAAAGTATTTCTTAGGCATGAAGTTTGCCAGGTCCATAAGTGGCATCCTTGTTAACCAAAAGAAGTATATTCTTGATCTACTCAACGATTCAAATTTACTTGGTTGCAAGATAACAGAAACTCCCATTGAGTACTAGGGGTGATAGTTGGTTCGATTTTGTCGGTTTTGGGGTTAACCAAGAACCAAATCAAACCAATTGATTTTATAAAGAATAAATCCAAACCAATGTCCAACAAAGAAAAAAACCAATAGATTGGTTTTTATTTGGTTCAGTTTATTACCGGTTTGATTTTCGGTTTTGGCATTTCTTTTTTTCTCTTCCAAAATTTGGTTCAATTTAATTTTTATTTTCAAATTTGTTTTGAATTGGTTATTTTTACTAATTGTATATTAAAATTGGGTCTATTTTTTTATAGACTGAAATTGGACATTTTTATTTTTTTTTCTTGGTACTTTCTAAATAAATATCATACACACTCCATAATAGTTGATCTTTTTTCTAAAAAATAAATATATATGCACCATAATAATTAAAACACTAAAAGATACCTAATATTGTTAGAGTTTATTTTTAAGAGTATACATACCCCCGGTTTGGTTCGGATTTGATTGGTTTTTCCAATCAAAACTCGATCCAAACCAATATTTTTTGTTTTCTTCAAATAAAAACTAATATGTCCAATTTTATACTAAAAAATCAAACCAAACTAGTGGAGCGGTTTGGCTTTTCGATTTTTTGTAAAACTCTTATTGAGCATAATTTAAAATGGGTAACTACAACTGAAAAAGAGGTAAAAGAAAAAGAAAAGTACCAGAGACTTGTGGGGAGACTCATATACCTCTCTCACACGCGTCCTAACATCGTTTTTGCAGTGAGTATGGTAAGCCAGTTCATGCATACTCCCGGGCCAGTTCACTTTGAAGCAATTTATAGAATCTTAAGATATTTGAAATGTACTCCTGAAAAAGACATATTATTTAAAAAGCACGACCACCTACATGTTGAAGTTTACACTGATGTTGATTGGGCAGGCAACACGACTAATAGAAGATCCATTTCGGGTTATTGCTCCTTTGTTGAAGGAAATCTAGTTACTTGGCGAAGTAAAAAACAAAGTGTGGTTGCAAGAAGTAGTGTTGAAGCAGAACTTAGGGTATTAGCTCATGGTATTTGTGAGGGCATATGGATAAGAAGACTACTAGAAGAATTGAAATTCTTGCAGACGATGCCCATGCGCATTTATTGTGATAACAAGTCAAAAATTTCCATTGCCCACAATCCAGTCCTTCATGATAGAACGAAACATATTGAGGTTGATAAACACTTCATAAAGAAGAAGATTGATGCATGAATAATATGCATTCCCTACCTTCCGACAACCGAGCAAATTGCATATGTGTTAACTAAAGGTCTTCCAAAGTGGCAATTCAACAATTTGATTGACAAGTTGGGCATGAATGATATCTTCAAACCAACTTGAGGATGAGTGTTGATTATTTCCTTTTTTATTAATATCTCAATTGTATTTATTGTGTTATATTTGCTTGCTGTAATTTTATTTTTCCCTTATTTGTAATGAAGTGTTTTCTTCTATTTAAGAAACTCTTTCTTCCTAAGAGAAATAAGTGAGAAAATATATTTTTTGAGTAACTTATATATCAAATCTTATGACGTTCTTTTTGGTAGATTCTGAAGTTTTTAGACAATACTAGCAGCAGATTTTTGCATGTCTGTTTTTGTCTTGTTGAAAAGTTCACTTGTTGGCATCCATTATTTGTCTGATTGCCATGTCATTGTTTTTAACTTCATGATCAGTATCATGATCTCTCATTACAAACTACTTAGTATCATTGTGATAGGTTGTTAAGTCATATCCAATAAGTGAGATATTATACCCAATAAGTCAATCAGATAATAGTCAAATGATATAGTAGTAGTTCATATAGAAATCAGATGACAATCAAAAGGTAATCAGTTGGTAATATTAGAAAGGATTATTTTTAAATATAGAAAAATGAGTCAAACTATTTACAAATATAGAAAAATTTTACCGTCTATCAGTGATAGACCGGGATAGAATTTATTTGCTTAAGTGATAGAAAGCGATAGAATTCTATCGCAGTCTATCACTGATAGACAATGAAAATTTTCTATATTTGTAAATAGTTTGATATTTTTTTCTGTTTATAGTAATTTTCCTATTAGAAACTACAATTGAAAATGCTAATTATGTGACAAAAACTAGAGGTAATCAGATGTCATTCAAATGACAATATCAGAAACAATGAGGGCATCAAGAACTGAAAGAACAAAATGTGTAAAAGAAAAGAAGAAGAACTAAAGTTCAAGTAATTGAAAGTGAAATAAAAATCAAATAATAATTGGTACAATTGACAATTAGTATCAGATAGTAATCTGTATCATTAGCAATTTTTGAGTTTTTAGTAATTGACAAAGATGGTTATCAAATGATTAAATAACACAACAATATTAGTTTTTGTCAAAAATCATAATCATAATCACAATCACAAACTATTTAGTATCAACTAGAAATCACATGGAAATTAGATGACAATCACAAACTACAGAGTATCAAATAGTAATCAGATAACATTCAGATAGTAATCACAAAGTATATCACAATAATTTCTATCGAATAACAATCAGACAGTAATCAAACAACAATTAGATAGCAATCAATTAGAGGGTAATTAGATGACAATCAGATAATAATCTGATGGTAATCAAATCCAGTCACAAATTTTTAATTATGAGGACATTTTGATCATTCGGGCATTTCAATTGGACTGAGCTTGTTAATTTTGTCATTCCTAAAAACTTTAAATTGTTGGGCTATGGGTTTGATTTTCATTTTTAATTTTGTCATTAGTGCAAGTGCCCCTTTTTTAATTATATAAATAGTTGGAAGGATTGAAACGTAAATCTACTACAACATTTGTGAAAAAAGACTAGCTCATTAAGTAGAATCGTAGAAAGTCCTAGTTCCTTTTTTCTTTGTAAAAAAGAGAAAAATGAGGATTTTTTTTTCATTTCTCTCGTTCACGCGTTATTTGGATTGACTTGAAAAAAAAATATTTTTTCAAAAAATTCAATTTTATTTGAACTCTTCTAATAAAAATGGTTTAAAATACAATTAAAAAGTTGTCAAACTCTCAAATTTATTCCCAAAATAACTGATTTTTTAAATTAAACGGTTAGTAAATATTCCAAACACACTAAGCGGATTCCACCTCCCTCTTCCATTCCATCTCTCTCTCCCGTTTTTTAAGCAACTGCCGCCCGTCGTCTCTGCCGTCCGCCGTTTGCTTTAGTCGTCAAGCGTTGCAGGTCTGTCCGGCCACGTCTGGCACAACCCGAACTGCAAGCGGTTCGGCAGCTTCGTGGTGAGTCATTCGTGACTTGAGACTTTGGGTTTAAATCTTGTCTTGCCTACTTCTCTTGGATTAAAGTATCGGTTTGTTTGGTTGCTTTGATTTTAGAATTATTGGTTTCGAGAAGCTGGTACTGTCGTTCAGCGAAGTATTGGGAGATCGTTTCTAGGGTTGTCCGGTAAGTCGAGATTTGAGTTTCAAAATCTATTTCTGTGCTGGAAATTGTGTAGAATCTGAAATTCTGACGTCTACTTAGGTTTTAAACGTTGTTGGTGGCATTGAGAAGGCTTGGAGTCTAAACTACATCTGGTTATGTATTTTAGAGATCTAAGATGGCTAGAGCAATAGCAATTTGGGACTGATTAGTTAAGTAGTGTTGATGTACTGTTTCTTTGAAATTAGATAAAGGAGTTCGTGGTGGAAGAAGGCAGTTGTTGGAATTGTATTTCATCTGAGGTAAGGGAATTTGTGGTTGGAATGCCTAATAGGACTTCGAATAATGCATATTTTTATACAAATTCTTGAAATTGTCATGTGTTATGAAAGCCATGAATTTTGAATGCAGTGTGTATGAATGTGAACTGTTTATGAGTGTTGTTTATGGAATTCTTCCATTATGAATGGTATATAGGCTGTATATGTTGTTACTTCCAAAAGTCATAGGTAACATGTTATGAATATTGTGTTATGTATCTCATGTATTGCGTAATATAAAATGTATGACTTGGGTGTGAAACTCGTTATATTGTGCTCACTGTGAGAATGATCGACTTATGGGACCTTATGCATGTATGATAGTCTAATAAAAGTATGAAAGAAAGAAATGAATGGTTTCCCTCCTTTTTCCATTATAATTTTACTACACGGAAGAGGTGTACATTCAGAGGCCCCCATGTGTGAACTTGACATAATGGGGAGATATGTATAAAAGTGATGCATATCTAGAGAGGCCTAGGGTGTATGAAAGAAATACACTCTCAATGGGTTATGAGTGCATGAAAGAGATGTGCGTTTATGTGTACGTAAGAGGTGCGCATCCTGAGAAAGGGGGAAAGGAGTGGTAATTAGAAAAGTGAAGTTCAGGCCCCATTATAGAAATGTGAAGGAAATAATTATTTTATTTTATTTTTGACTGATTATGTCCCATCTTCAACAATGGAGTCTCTTACTGAGTGTTTAAAATACTCACCCCTTCTCTTTTTTTCCAAAACTTTCTTTACAGGTAAAAAATAAAGTAACCCAAGCTGGCGGCAGAGTCAGATCGGTGTGCCTTGGAAGATGTCTCGTTTATGTATAGAATTTAATGGATTTGTTTCCGCATTTAAATCAAGTTTATCTTTCCTGCTAAGAAGTTTCATTAGGTTTATTTTTTCTATTTTGCTACCAAGGAGTTTGGAGGTTGTTTCCTTTTGACTGTTTTCTTTGGGATCCCTAAAACTGAAGGTTGGTTAGGATTTATAATGAGTTTTTGATAATAGGGAGTGAGTTATTGGGGGTGAAATCTAGAACTGAGGGTAGGGAGGGCGAAGGTGGATGGTTGCGGCGCCTGAGTTGAGCCACGCTGTCATATTCAATATGTGTATGCAATTTCTTCTGAGCAACTCCATTTCTTCTCCTTCACCCAGATTCCTACTTGTTGTTCAGTAGAACTGCCATTTCCATGCATGGTGTAGCTTCTCTACTCAATGACCCTCTGCTTTTGCGTTAGAGCTTCAAAAGCCATTGCTACCACAATTGCTACATACCCCATCTCTTTCAAGGTACGCCTTCTCCTTCCCTTCTCTTCATTCCTCCATTCTTGTACTCTAAACAACTCCATACCAACCCTATCGGAAACCCATTATAGAGACCTTATCTTTGATACGATTGAAGAAAAGCCTTGGGCCTTTTGCAACAACAATTGGGTCTCCGATCAATTTGGTGCTGTGATCATCGACCCCCATTTGTTTATTCGAGTTCTTGATTCCATTCAAATCAGGCCTAGAGTTGCGTTGCGTTTCTTCCGGTGGGTCATGGGTCAACCCGATTTTAAGGGGTCAGAATTTGTGTTCTGTGCTATTCTTGATATTCTTGCTCAGAATAATTTGATGAGTTCTGCGTATTGGGTGATGGACAGGGTGGTTAGCATTGAAATGCATGGAGTTGTCGATGTTTTAATTGTTGGGCATATGTGTTTAGAGACTTCAATTAAGCTTCTTGATATTCTATTGTTGATATACACGAAGAAATCAATGGTTGATGAATGCTTGTTGATTTTTGATAAAATGATTCGGAATGGTTTACTGCCTGATGTCAAGAACTGTAATAGGATTCTCAGGGTTCTGAGAGATGAGAATCTCGTGAGTAAAGCTAAAACTGTCTATAGGATGATGGAACAGTTTGGGATTAAGCCAACTATTGACACCTATAACACTATGCTGGATTCCTATTGCAAGGAGGGGAAAGTACATCAAGCTTTAGAGCTTCTTTCGGAGATGCAAAAGAGAGGGTGTTTCCCAAATGATGTAACATACAATGTGTTAGTCAATGGGTTGTCGAAGAAAGGAGAGCTTGAACAAGCAAAGGAACTCATTGAGGAGATGTTGAATTCTGGGCTCAATGTTTCAGCATACACATATAACCCTTTGGTCCATGGTTTTTGCAAGAAAGGATTGTTTGTTGAAGCATTTGATCTTGTGGAAGAAATGATGAATAGAAGAGCTTTCCCTACTTTGTCAACTTATAATACTCTGATGTATGGCCTCTGCAAGTGGGGACAAGTGACTGATGCTAGACTGCAGTTTTCTGATATGTTGAAAAGCAATTTTACGCCTGACATAGTTTCGTTTAATATCCTACTATATGGTTACTGTAGGACTGGGTATATAAGTGAGGCTT
Organism: Lagenaria siceraria; assembly: GCA_002890555.2. Classification (NCBI taxonomy): domain Eukaryota; kingdom Viridiplantae; phylum Streptophyta; class Magnoliopsida; order Cucurbitales; family Cucurbitaceae; genus Lagenaria; species Lagenaria siceraria. Next base: position 24,431,832 of record CM016485.1, on the reverse strand, counting down.
TTCTATTGTTTGATGAATTGAAATGCAGAGATCTCGTTCCGACTGTGGTAACATATAATACACTTATATATGGTCTTTGCCGGTTGGGTTATTTGGATGTTGCTTTGCGGTTGAGAAAGGAAATGACTGATCAAGGGTTATTCCCTGACATCTTTACATATACTATACTGGTTAATGGTTCGTTTAAGTTGGGGAATTTATCAATGGCCAGAGGGTTTTTCAATGAGATGTTGTGCAAAGGGTTGAAGCCTGATCGTTTTGCTTACATTACTCGAATAGCAGGAGAAATGAAGATGGGTGATACATCTGTAGTGTATAGCATACGAGAAGAAATGTTGGCAGAGGGTTTTCCTCCCGATGTCGTCACATACAATGTTTTTGTGCATGGACTTTGCCAACAGGGAAATTTTGAAGAAGCATTTGATCTGTTAGAGAACATAGTTCATGATGGTCTTGTTCCGGATCATGTCACGTATACTAGTATCATTAATGGTTTCATGAAAAACGGGCACCTGAGGAAGGCTAGAGAGGTTTTCAATGAAATGCTCAACAAGGGTGTAGCCCCTTCTGTAGTAACATATACAGTTCTCATTCATGCACATGCAGCTAAGGGAATGTTGGATCTAGCGTTTATGTACTTCTCGAAAATGCTGGAGAAGGATGTTCCAGCGAACGTGATTACATACAATGCAATAATTAATGGTCTTTGCAAGGTGAGGAGAATGGACGAGGCTTATAAATATTTTGATGAGATGGAAGAAAAAGGAATTCGTCCAAATAAGTTCAGTTATACCATATTAATAAATGAGAATTGTAATATGGATTATTGGGAAGAAGCTCTAAGATTGTACAGAGAAATGCTAGATAGAGAAGTTCAGCCTGATTCTTTTACACATAGCGTGCTTCTGAAGAATCTACGTACGGATTATAAAGTCCATGCATTACAGAGTGTAGAGAGTCTGACTCGAATTGTTGAAGATAATGTTAATGCTAGGTGATGATAAAGGAAATATGATGGATTCCAACATTCTCAAGCTAGAGACTGGTGTATCTTATGTATATTTATCCTATCAAGTGATGGTTAACCTGTCAGAATTTCATTGAAGCAATTACCCTCAAACAATTCATTGAGTAAGAATTTTCTCCTTCAGTTCTTGTATCTTCACGACATTCATTCGACATATTTTTGGTAAATTCTTGTTAGTAATTAATATTGTCTGCTTTACAGGATATAAATGCTAATTGGTGGTTTGGAAGCTTTATGGACTGAGGATGCATTTCATAATTCCTTTGTTGATCAATTATTTTTTGCAGCAGAGTTGAAGCTGAAATCAGTTTCTGTTGGACAAAGACGTTGATCATCCCACAAGATATTTTATATAGAGCTCATCACTGCATCAGGTATACATTTGATTCCGAACTATAAATTTTTTGGGAGCGTTATACTAATTCTTTATGAAGCACTTTGGAGGGGAGGGGAGGGGAGAGGAGGGGAGGCCATCAACTTGTATCTTCTTGTGTAAGTTAAAAGTTATCATTAACATGTAGGCCTCATTTAATTACCACTTCATTTTTAGTTTATATATATATATATATACACATGGTTTATGTAGGCCTCATTTAATTACCACTTCTATTTCCCTTTTATGAATTCCAAATTGCCTACTGAAAAGATAGATCCTCATCCCTCCACCATTTTGGCATCTTGAATGTAGTATGAGTTGCCAACAATGTAAATAATAGGGCGTGAAATCTTTCTTCGAAGATGGACAGTGTTATATACCATTGATTTCTATTTCATTTTCATGACTCATGGCTGCTTGAAGTGTTTTGTAAATGCTTCATAATTATTCAGTGACCATTTACTAGGAGCCTAGAGGAACAACTAGAAAGGTTGGCAATATTTGATGAGATTTGTATCTTTGTAGTCTGTTGACAGGAAATATAATGTATTATTATATTTCTCATCTATTTGATTTTGTGTTATCCAAGTTTGTTCTTCCTTTCAATCTAGCTGTCTGTCCCTCACAATTCAGAAGAAGATTTTTGTATGCTTTTTTTATCATTTCAAGAAACAAAATTTATTTGTATGTCATTTTTGTCATTCTTGTGGCCAATTGATTGTTGATAGGAGGTACACTGTACAGTCACTACTAACAGAAATGGCGAAGTTCTTGGACATGCTTCAATGGAAACAAGCTACCAAGTTTGATGCCTACTTCAACAACTTACAAGACCAGCATATCAAATTATACACATTTAATAAACAACATAAATGAATAAGTTGATTGATAATATTCTTTCTTGTAGTCATTTCTTTAAAATATGGAACGTTCTGTCCCCATTGTATAATTATATAGCAGGTTTCTCCAGGTAGTTTTGATTTGCAGGTTCATTTCTGTCCCTGGTTTTAATCTTGTAATATACCCTTTCTCTCTCATGTTCTGCCATATAAAAGTCTATGCATTGCATTTTGTATTAACTTTATTATCTTTTGGGTAGCCAACCCAACCAACTCGAATTTCTAGGTCTAAATAACCCTCCGACCCAACTCATGTACAACCTCTATTCATACCATTCTATTTTAAAGTTAAAAATTGAGTCTTAGACGTTGTAGGTTAAATCTTGCATTTTAAAATGAATTTAGGCTTTTATATAAGATAGTATTGACAACTAAATAAGTATTTATAGATGTGTAGATACCAAAATATTTAAAAGTTTAACTAAAATGAAGTGTAAAGTTTATACACATTTTGTAAATCTAAAATTTATATACCACCAAATGATTAATTAAATCACATTTCAATTCACACAACTTTGGAGATATCTGATAAAATTGGAAAGATACACAGAAAAAAAAATTATGTTTGAATTAAGAAAAATGTGTAGGAAGGCAATGCAACGCAAAATGAATTAAATTTTATAAGAGTTGCACAATATAAAAATGTAGGCATGGAATACAATTTTCCCTCTCCCCATAAGATATTATATATGTTTTTCTTAACTAATGTATTATAAGATTCATGAATCCTAAACAGACAAACACATAGGGGGAAGAAGAGAGAACCTGTCTTGAAGGTCAATGTTGTATTCACATTGTCGGTATGGCAATTAACCACCATAAAATCAATTTGTATACTATTACAGAGTTTCTAGGAGGAACCTAGTGACAGTACTTTAAAAAGAATGTATTAAGCTCCAATGTTAAGAGAACGATGCAAAGTGCAAGAACTTAAATGAAACGTCATGGGCCAAGTAAGGGATGTCACTCATCTTTATCCAATTGTGTCGGAGTGAATTGTCCCAAGATCCGTTTCACCTAGATATAAGACTATGCACTATTAGATCGTAGTACAATCGTACGACATATCCAATGCATTTTAAGAAAACAATGATAGTTCATAAACGAAGATATCAAACATACCCCCCAAAAAAAAAAAAAAAAACCAGCAGCAACCCTCAAAAGACAATGTTTGGGTACATTTTTTTTCCTTAAATTGAATACAGTTGAATATATTATGAAATAATTGGACAATGTGCATTCCTAAAAATGGGACGTTTATCAAAAGAGTCATGCAAGTTTGCCCGATAAACTTGTCAATCAACTCATGGTTGACGTTCGCATATTTGGAATTTCCTTCTCTCTAAATCCTTTATAGGATAACTCTCCTCATTTAAATCCAGAATTACCACTATCATATTAAAATTTTTTGGTAAGCACTCAAGTTAATTATTAACCACAGTTGAGAACAGTAATTCCTATCATTGAGGAACATAATACTCAATTAGTTTTATTTCTTGATAGGAAATCAATGCAAGACTTACTTTTTCAATAATATTGAACTAATGACTTAGACCAACCCACTTGTATGTTTTTCCATCGAAATATCATCGAAGAATCCACATTCCTACAAAAATAAGTAATAGAAATGATGACCTCAACAAAACACAAACTAACCTTGTAGTCAAAAATCACTACACAATCGTAGATTTATGCAATTGCAGTTTATATGACAAAATTGGTAGAAAGCTATTACTAGTCGGTCTTTACTTCCATGTTGCTAAGAACTCTTCAGAGAATGGAAACCTATACTCCCTCTCATCACACAATTATACTAAAGTCGCTACTCTAGGGTTTGATAACATTAGACAAGTAAAATTGAATATTCTTACATAACTAAGAAGAATCAATATGGACTTGAATGAATTTAGTTCGAAAAGGTTTGAGCTGAACGGCCTCACATCAACTGTCGATCCCACCGGTCATAATAGTTTTTCAATGGTACAATAACATAAATGAAACATTCTAACTAGTCATTAAATTGGAAAAGAGTATTGCTGGTCATAATCAGTTCAACTTTTATTCTTTAAAATGGAAACAACACTTTTCATTAATGAAATGAAAAGAGACTATTGCTCAAATTATGAAGAGATTAAGAAAACTCAAATACTAGCGATCGGCAGGCGCACCTGGATATCCCAAATGTAAACCTATTAGGAATGTGGTAATAGCAAAAATAGTTCCATGTTTTAACATAAAGATAGTTCCATGTTATAACCTAGATTTTCAGTAATTAAAAACCATATCCATATCATATTCATAGCTATATCATCCACGTAAAGCATAACTTTTTTATTTGACAAATCCATAACTAGGGGTTTATAACAATTTAGTCCTTGTTCTTTAAAATTTGTAACGATTTAGTCCCAACCGTAAAAATTAGTGTTAAGATTTAATGAGTTTTTTTACACAAATAAATCGATAAACAAATTAGAGACTCAATATTTTTATATAATATAAAGCCTACATCATAAAATAATAAAAATTAACGTCTAATTTTGACATTTTTTTTACGTTAACGATTAAATTGTTACAAATTTGAGAGTACAAAGACTAAATTGTTACATTCTAAGATTCATGAACTAAAATATTATGACACAAGGACTAAATTGTTATTTTGATGAATGTTTAGGGACCAAAGCTGTTTTTTAACCTTGTTCTTCCCTAATCTAATTGATAAACAACAAATCTTACCTGAATAAGAAAAAAACTCACTAAATTAATTTTGGGTAATACTTGGGGGATGCACCCATCTTTATGCTTCCCTTTCCATCACTCACAAAAAAAAAAAAATAGTTTGCCACATGTCATTTTATAATAGAATAATTTGGTGGGATAAATAAAAGAGAAATTACTATAAAAAGAAAAAAATATCAAACTATTTACAAATATAGAAAAATTTCACTATCTATCATTGATAGACCACGATAGAATGCTATCGCTTTCTATCACTTAAGAAAATAAATTCTATCGTCTGAGCGATAGAAAGCGATGAAATTCTATTGTGATCTATCAGTGATAGACGGTAAAATTTTTCTATATTTGTAAATAATTTGACTCATTTTTTTATATTTGAAAAGATCCCTAAATAAAAATAGGTATTCTCTAAATATATTTTATTAATTTTTTAAATAATCCAAGACATATAAACTCAATCAAATAACTCTAAATTAATCTTTTTTTTCAAAATTTTGACTAGTCTACTAACCCGAAAGCCAGAGATGAAATCCGCGCCCACAAACAAAATAAAAAAGACCCATTACTGATTAGTGATTTACACACTTTTGATTTTTATCTTTGGATTTATAATATTACACACCACACATGCCTTTCCCCTCTCTTCCTTCTTCTCTCACTCTCTAATTTTCTCTCACACTCTCTTCATTTCTCCCTCTACAATGGAAGAAGATGACCCCACTAAGGTTCTGATCTATAAGGACCTTGTTCTTCGTCTTCTTTCCCACAATCCTACCTCCAATTCCAGCCCTACCTCCTCCGATTTCCAAAAGTCTCTTCGCTATGCAATTCGCATTCTCACTAGTCGAATGACTCCCTCCATTGCTCCTGATGCTGCTGCCATTGCCGAGTCCATCAAGCGCAGGCTTGCCACTGAGGGTAAGTCTTCTCAGGCTCTCACTTTTGCTGATCTTTACACTAAATTTGCATCCAAAACTGGCCCTGGGAGTGTAAATAATAAGTGGGCTGTGCTTTATTTACTCAAAATTGTGGCGGAGGATCGTAAATGTAGACAGACCCAGTTTGAATCTTCAGTTCTTTTGCCTAATTTAGTAGCGAGTGATCCTGTGGTGGGAAAGAAGTCTGGGGCGGCCCCGGAGAAGGAGGGGCAGAAGGGGGTTTTGTTGGTTGCCAAAGACCCTGAGAATCTTCGCGATGTTGCTTTTAAGGAGTTTGCTAATTTGCTAAAGGAGGAAAATGAAGTGACTGAAGAGGTTTTAGTGAGGGATGTGTTGTATGCTTGTCAAGGAATTGATGGAAAGTATGTGAAATTTGACAATAATTCTGATGGGTATGTTCTATCCAATTTAATTAAGGCTTCCAGGGCAACTAGGACGATGATTCGCAAGCTCTGTGAATTGGGGTGGCTGTTTAGGAAGGTTAAAGGTTATATCTCAGAGAGTATGGAACGTTTTCCAGCTGAAGATATTGGAACTGTTGGACATGCTTTTTGTGCTGCATTGCAGGATGAGCTTTCAGAATACTATAAACTGTTGGCAGTTCTCGAAGCCCAGTCGATGAATCCAATACCTTTGGTTTCGGAGGCAGCAAGTTCAGGAAACTATCTGTCTCTAAGGAGATTGGCAGTCTGGTTTTCTGAGCCAATGGCGAAAATGAGGCTGATGGCTGTATTGGTTGATAAGTGTAGAGTCTTGAAGGGTGGAGCAATGGCTGGGGCCATCCATTTACATGCTCAGCATGGTGACCCCTTGGTGCTTGAATTCATGAGGCGTTTGCTGCGACGTGTATGCTCTCCCCTTTTTGAGATGGTAAGGAGTTGGGTTTTAGAAGGGGAGCTGGAAGACATTTTTTCTGAGTTTTTTGTTGTTGGGCAACAAGTGAAAGCTGAATCTCTCTGGAGGGAAGGTTATAGGCTTCACGCTGGCATGCTTCCATCTTTCATTTCACAATCTCTAGCCCAACGTATTTTGAGGACTGGGAAATCGATCAATTTCCTTCGTGTCTGTTGTGAGGATATGGGATGGGCTGATGCTGCAACAGAAGCAGCAGTAGCTGCTGGGACTACAACTAAAAGAGGAGGTCTTGGATATGGTGAAACAGATGCCCTTGAATCTTTGGTAGATGGAGCAGCAAAAAGAATAGACAAACACTTGTTGGATGTCATGCACAAGCGATATAAGTTCAAAGACCATTGTTTAGCAATTAAGCGCTATTTACTATTAGGACAAGGAGATTTTGTCCAATATTTGATGGATATTGTTGGACCTGAGCTTTCTGAGCCTGCTAATGCTATTAGCTCATTTAAGTTATCTGGTCTCCTGGAAACAGCAATTCGGTCCTCTAATGCTCAATATGATGATCCAGACATCTTGGATAGATTAAAGGTTAAGATGATGCCTCATGGAACTGGAGATAGGGGTTGGGATGTATTCTCATTAGAATATGAGGCAAGAGTTCCGCTAGATACTGTATTCACAGAGTCTGTCATGTCAAAATATTTAAGGATCTTTAATTTCCTGTGGAAGCTTAGACGTGTTGAGCATGCACTTATAGGTACTTGGAAGACAATGAAACCGAACTGCATTACATCCTGTTCATTAACTAAGCTGCACCATGGGGTAAAGTTGCAATTACTCTCAACACTGAGGCGATGCCAGGTCCTCTGGGTTGAGATGAATCATTTTGTTACAAACTTGCAATACTACATAATGTTTGAAGTCTTGGAGGTATCGTGGTCTGATTTTTCAAATGAAATGGAAGCAGCAATGGATCTGGATGATTTACTTGCCGCTCATGAAAAGTATCTTCATTCAATATTTGAGAAATCTCTTCTTGGAGAACAATCTCACACACTTTGCAAGTCACTTTTTGTCTTATTTGATCTAATATTGCAATTTCGAAGTCACGCGGACAGGTTGTACGAGGGAATACATGAATTGCAATGCAGGTAATATTATATTTTTATTTATTTATTTGAATGTGTTTCTATGTACTATTCCTTTCTTCTTGGATTCAGTATATCTCTTATTTTTATGTAGAACTATAGAATCATCTTTACCTTCCGGAGACAAGAGTAAAAAAAATCGTTCAACAGAAAAAACTTTAGAAACAGCATCGTGGATAGCTGATGGCAAGAAGGCTCTAAAACAACGTGCTGGTGAATTTCTTCGGAATGTTGAACAAGATTTGGCTTCATTAGCTAAAGAGTATTCTTCATTGCTTGAGGGATTCATTTCTCAGCTGCCTTTGCAACAGCATGTTGATTTGAAGTTTCTCCTATTCCGCCTTGACTTCACCGAATTTTACAGCCAATTACAACCTCATGTGTAGTGTGGATGTCAGATGTATATCTCACATGGCCTTTCGTTGTTTGTCACAATGGGCAGAGCTCCTAACAAATTTTTCATGGCCGCCACAGGGATCAACCATTGGAAATTTCATTGCCTGGCATGTAATTTTAGGTATGTAGTTGTTCATTTGTTTATAGTTTGCTGCAGAGATTGTTGTTACATTTATGTGCCAATCTGAGCTCTTATAAATACTTTCCAGGGTTTTGACAATTTTTATCATTTATGAATAGAAATGGTGTTTGCATATTATGGTTAGCCCAGAAGTCTACAGTTCACTTTAACATTGTATTTGTTGTCTCATTTTGGATTATTTTTTAGTGTTTTTGTGGCTTCCCAAGTCCGTATCCAAGTTTGTAGTTTTCTTTCTTAAGCTATGTTATGGATGGCTTTTAGGCTTGGATCTGATTGCTTTTTTGCACTTTCCAGCATCCTTCACACATTAGCAATTTTTTTTTTATGGTAGCTTTGATGATTTCTATGTTACAAATATATAAATTTGACAAGGACATGATAATCCTTGTTCTAATCTATCTTTGTCTTTATGTATTTTTATTTTTTGCGCTATCTTTCATTCATTCAGGTAGCTGATTTTTGTTTTTGGTCTTTCACGTTATTAGTATGCTGCTATTATACAAGCACCACCATGATATCAGTTTCCTTGCCTCATAATTACGTGTTTTCTAAGAAGCACGGACACTTTAGTTTGGCTAGCGTGTCCGTGTCCGACACGTGTCGGACACTCCAACACTTCGACACTTGTTGGACACGCATCGGACACTTGTTAGTGCAACAACTGTGTTAGACATGCATTGAACACTTGTTGAGTAGACTAAAAAGACACATATAGACAATAATAATAACTTTTGTGAAATACATCAAGGTAAGTCTTTTAAGCATATAAATGCATCATATTTTGGTATGAAAATGATATATATTATAAAATGTATATTTTAATAAACGTGTCCTTGCCGTGTCGTGTCCTAGATATTTAAAATATGGGGTGTCGCTGTGTCCGTGTCGTGTCGTATCCGTGTCTCGTATCCGTATCTGTGCTTCTTAGCTTGTTTTCCTATTTTAGCTGTGTCTACTTTTAACTCTTCCTTCAAATTATTTGATTGTGTGTATTCCAATGAAAAGTTCAAAAAAAACTCTGGGCTAAGCTCTACGGTAGTTATCTTTATTTTTATCTGGTAACAAATAACTCCAATTTTCAATCGGTACTTCATCCAAAAGAAAAAAAAACGAAAGAAAAACGAAAAAAAGAAATTCTGCTCTTCAGTCAATACTAGGCATGATTGGGTTACTAATTACAACTTGTAAAGTTAAAACCTACTAATTTTGCCCATGCATTCAACTCCACCGAATCACAATTAATGCCCTGAATCTAACTCTTTTCTCTGTTTATCTTCAAACCAAAAATAGACTGAAAAAACAACACAAAACAGTTTAAATTCACCAAAGCATCCTCCCTACCTTAACCGAAGAAGATTGTATCATTAGGAAACTGAAAGTGAGTCAACGGAAACTTACACCTCCCAACCAAAAAGCAATCCTGCTGGAGAGTTTTCAGACATGATCATGCATGACCATGAAAATAATTCTAAGGATATTCCCAGGCATGGCCATGCTCCAGCCAAAAGCTTGCAACATTTAGTTCCAATACTTTTTTTTTTTGTTATATTACCACTTAACCCAAAAGCCAAATAAAAGCTTAAGCTGATGAGTTATGGTAAATTTAATTATATCAATATGTTAGGAGTCTTCTTCTTGCAAACAGAAAATCCCAACAAGAACACAAATATCTCAGAAATTCACAAGATAAACGCCCTTGTGATTAATATATTTACTTCAAGGAAAATTCTGTAGTACAATATCAAGATAATAACTAGCACAAGTCTATAGATGGACAAACTCTTCAGCACATTCAAGAGGGCTGAGAATCCTTTCTCCAAGTGCCAACCGCTCTTCTAAATTCTTCGAAAATCCCAACGAGAACACAATATTCCCAGAAATTCACAAGACAAACGCCCTTGTTATTATATATTTTACTTCAAGGAAAATTCAGTAACATCAAGATAATAACTAGCACAAGTAAAGATAAATAAACAAACTCCTCAGCACATTCTAGAGGGTTGAGAATCCTCTCCCCAAGAGCCAAACACTCTTCTAAATTCTTCACACCACTAATCATACTTTCTTCTATTATTTATAACCCAAAAGACCTAACAAACTTATTGTCTAATTACTAGAATATCTCTTACTACTAATCATACTAATTATCCCAATATATTCCTAACTAGGGGCCTTACACAATACTTTAACACTCCTCCTCACTTGGTGGTTTGGAAATTTGTAGAACGCCCAAAAACTGGTAATTAATAATATTATTAATTGATAAGAAAATGATATTAACTGGTTTGAACATATGCTTTCTTGCTCTAATATCATGTTAAATCACTACTAAACCCAAAAGCTTAAGTTGATGAGTTATGATAAATTTAATTATACCAATACTGAACACTTTTGAGCACAAAGACGAGCTAAATTTACGCCAACTAGTATCTTTTTTTTTTTTTTAACTAAAAAATGCCAGTCGATTGTATTTATTTCCCATGGCCAATTTTCTGTGGGTAGGATCCTTTTTGAATGAATGTGAATAGAAATGTGTCCATTTACCCCATGAGAAACTGCCCCAGACGAGGTACGAAATCCTCGTTTACATGGGGAATGGGGGAGGGTGTGGGGGCAGATTTTCTCCCCATTGGCTAAACGGGGATGAAGACGGGGATTATCTCTATCCCTGGATCCAATGTTTAGTTTATTAAAGGGGGTATCTAACCTCCATCTGTGAAAGAAGTCTTATCTACTTTTGAGAGGATTCATTGCTAAGTGTGAGTAGTGAAGAAATAGAAGTTCCTTTGGAGGTAACAGTCCAACAGGAGCTGCTACCAGAGGATTTATTTGCAGATAGCTCATAATCTTATTTTTGCAAGTGAAGACATTGGTTCACTTAATTCAGAGCCTTTTGTTGCAGTTTCGCCAATGTCTTCTTCTTTGATTCTTGACAAATTTGCTTCTTTAGTTAAGGTTTGTGGTCTTCAGTTGTGGGCAACTATTTCTAGTTTCTACGGAGGTTACAATTTAATGGAGTTTGTCTTGTTATTTTAAAGTTGACTGCACTTTTTTGGATTGTTCGAGGTGCTTTTTCTGTTAGAAATTCTTAGGGGATATTTGGGGCATCAACATGAAGTTGGTGGAGTGGGTTGATTATAGCCCACTCCATGTTTGAGGCACCAATCAAACTATTTATAACTTACAATTAAGTATAGTAAATACTATTTCAAAACCCTCTTTGGTACAGTATTTACTATTTGCTATAGTATTAACTATTTTCCACTCATCCTCTCTTTTCTTCTTTGCTAAGGTGTTTACTATTTCCTACCCAAACAAGAACAGTTAGCACCCCAAACACAAATTATTATAACCCAAACTAAAATAGTCTGTACCCCAAACACAAACTATTATAAGCTACATACTATTATAACCGACTGACTATAATAACCACTAACTATAGTAACTAACTCAGTGTCCCAAACGTGTCCTTAAATGCCATTTGCCTTGAGGTCTTATTTCCCTCTCATAAGGGATTGTTCATAGCTTTTTGGTCCTTCACGGTGCATTCTTGTAAGTTTTTGGTTGTGTTTGTTTTTCGTTTGGTCTAGTTTGTTTTGGTTCAAATTTATCTTTTAGTTTCTTTTGGGGATATGTAAGTCTTTTGTACTTCTTGGTTGAAGATTTTTCTTCTTTTTGTCCTGTATTCCACCATTGTCTCCTATATTTGTCTTATAATTGGAGATTTTATATTTGTGAGGATTAGCCTTTTTTCATTATATCAAAGAAATATTTGTTTCCATTTCAAAAAAGAAAAAAATCTCCGTCCCTGCCCCATTTCTCTTTTCATTATTATTTTTTATATTATGTGTATGTATATTAAAATGTTCTATTTAAATTGAAGACTCGTGTATTTGAGTCTATGTTTTGTAAAATTTAAATTAAAGAATATGTATTGTAATATTGAAATTTGAACTTTTAGAAATTATGGTTGAACATTTAATTTATATTTTAGCATATGGAATAATATTATTTTATTTGATAATGGAGAATTCTTCTCTTTAAATGTAAATTATATTGAAAATTACCAATTTAAACATATTTAATTATCCGTGGAGGATCTCCGTCCCATTTCCCTTGAAATTAAATGGAGAATTTTGTAGGGATGAGGATTTTAATGGGGAGGAGATGGGGATGAGGATGCCATTTCCCAGCCCTGCCCTTCCTGTGAACATCCCTAATTGTGAACAGGGTATTTTTCTCAGTTCCTTAAGATTGATTAATGTCCCCAACATTGACTTGCTGAGAACATTTTGGATGAATCAGAGGACCAAAGCCAAGAAACACAAACAGAATTTAATGCTGTTATAATATGTCCTTAATTGTAATTATCTATGTATATTGTCCTTAATTGTAATTTCATATTGTCTAGATTAGGGTTTCTATCTCGCCTATATATATGTAACTCAAGTCTTACGGAATATACTTTTGTGAGATTCATTCTCTGAATTATAGAGTACATGGTATCAGAGCCCTCTAGGGTTTCGAACTTTCGAACTTTCGAACTTTCGTTTGACGGCAACAATCTCATAGAGTTAGGGTTTGGTATTTTGGTCATCGATTTCGAGTGGCCGTTTGTCGACACCACCCACCTCAGGAGAAGCGCCACCACCTTCCGAAGCTGTCTGTCTTCGTCAGTCGCCGGGAACTGCCGCGTGTGAGGCTCACGCGCTGCCTGAACTGTCGAACTCCTCCGTCACGTGCCGGCGCGTGGGACCTCCGGTTCCACGTCCGTTAGCTGGGTTCTTCTCGGTTTTGAGTTTTCGACCTGTCTGTACCTTTGGTTCCATCGAAATCGTCTCGGGTGTGAGGTTATTTCGAAAATACCCTTTTTGCCCTTAGGGTTTGTGACTGTTTTGGTCCTTTTTGGGGCTGTTTTAGTTATTCCGGGTCTTTGGTTCACTGTTTTTTTTGCATCTACCCTATTTTCGGGATCTACAAGTTGTGTGGTACGTTGTCATGGCTGAACTGACACATATGGTGGTGTCTAATGTACTTCCATTATCATCCAAGATCACCGAACACAAGTTAAATGGATCCAATTACTATGAGTGGCGAAGAACGATTCAGTTTTACTTACTGAGTACTGATATGGATGATCATGTGACTGAGGATCCACCGAAAGATGATAAGAAAAAGGGTTGGTTTCACGATGATGCTCGTCTTTATCTTCAGATTAAGAACTCCATTGAGAGTGCAGTCGTTGGCTTGGTGAATCATTGTAATTCTGTGAAGGAACTTTTAGCGTTCTTGGAATTTCTTTATTCGGGGAAAGGACACGTCTATCGAATGTTTGATGTTTGCATGCAGTTTTTTCGAGCCGAACAGAAGGCAGAATCTGTTACAAGCTATTTTATGAGATTTAAGAAGATAGCCGCTGAACTTGCCTTATTATTACCTTTCAGCCCTGGTATCAAAGTTCAACAAGCTCAATGCGAAAAGATGGCTGTTATGATATTTTTGAATGGGCTGTCACCTGAATTTGGCATGGCTAAAACACATATTCTATCTGATTCTGACATTCCATCGCTAGACGACACCTTTAGTCGTGTTCTCCGTATTGAGAGTTCTCAATCTGGTTCGTCTGTGTCTCAACCGAGCAGTGCTCTTATAAGCAAGAATGATCACCCCCGAGCTCCTTTAGGGATGCCTAACCATTTTCAGAAGCCTACCTATGATAGTCGAAAATCAGATTCTCAGAAGATCGTCTGTCATTATTGTCGTAAGCCAGGCCATTTGAAACGTGATTGTCGAAAACTGCTGTATAAGACTCAGAGATCTCAGCATGCTCAGATAGCTTCCACCACTGATATGCCTGAGAAGTCTGTTACCATCTCTGCTGAAGACTTTGCTAAATTCCAAGTATTCCAGGAATCCCTACAGGCATCTTCTTCATCGACTCCTATTGCCACCATTGCTGAGACAGGTAATACAAAATGCCTCCTTACATCATCTACCAAATGGGTCATAGACTCTGGTGCCACTGCTCATATGACAGGTAATTCTAACTTGTTTTCTAGTCCTTTGTCCCCTACCTCATCCCCATCTGTTACCTTGGCAGATGGCTCAACCTCTTCTGTCCTTGGCTCCGACACCGTTAATCTCACTTCTTCCCTCTCTTTGTCTTCTGTGTTACATTTGTCTCAATTGTTTTTTAATTTAATCTCTATTAGCCAACTTACTCGTGACCTTAACTGTTTTGTCTCGTTCTTTCCTGGTTATTGCTTGTTTTAGGATCATGTGACGAAGAAGATTATTGGTAGAGGACATGAGTCAGGAGGCCTTTACATTTTCGACCACCAGATCCCGAAAGTTGTGGCTTGTCCTGGAGTTACATCCCCGTTTGAAGTTCATTGTCGTTTAGGTCATCCATCACTGTCTGTGTTGAAGCAACTTTATCCTGAATTTCGTTCTTTGTCTTCTTTAAATTGTGATTCGTGTCAGTTTGCTAAGTTTCATCGTCTTAGTTTTAGTCCTAGAGTCCATAAACGAGCTAGTGCTCCATTTGAGTTAGTTCACTCTGATATTTGGGGTCCTTGTCCTGTTGTGTCCCAAACTGGTTTTCGCTATTTTGTTACTTTTGTTGACGATTATACTCGTGTGACTTGGTTATATTTAATGAAAAATCGTTTTGAATTACTATCTCATTTTTGTGCTTTTCATGCTGAAATTCGAACTCAATTTGATATCTCTATCAAAATCCTGCGCACTGATAATGCTGGTGAATATTTTTCTCATGTACTTGGGTCTTACTTACGTGATAATGGTATCATTCATCAATCCTCGTGTCCTAACACTCCATCTCAAAATGGAGTTGCTGAAAGAAAAAACTGACACCTACTTGAAACAGCTCGAGCTCTATCCTTTCAAATGCATGTCCCTAAGCCTTTTTGGGTGGATGCTGTTTCCACCGCTTGCTTCCTGATTAATAGAATGCCCTCCTCTGTTCTCAGCGGTGAGATTCCCTATCGTGTTTTGTTTCCTACAAAACCTTTGTTTCCTATTGCTCCTAAGATATTTGGGTGTGTCTGTTTTGTTCGGGATGTTAGTCCCCATCGTACTAAGTTATATCAAAAATCTTTGAAATGCATATTCTTAGGCTATTCGCGTGTTCAAAAGGGTTATCGTTGTTATTCTCCTAATCTGAACAGATATCTTGTATCTTCTGATGTTACGTTTTTTGAAGATATACCCTTTAGTTCTTCACCGTCAAGTCCTTGTCAAGGGGAGGATGATGATCTTTTGATCTATGAGATTACCAAAGTTACCGTTCCTACACCGTCTCTTCCTCCGTCGTCTTCTGTATCTCTTTCGTCTCCTCCACCTGTTACTCGAGTCTTCTCCAGACGGCCTCCTCAACAACCCTAAGGAACATGTCCTCCACCTCTACCTTCTTCGACATCTGATCCAGGATCGAGTGTGATCTTCCTATTGCCCTTCGGAAAGGTAAGCGCACTTGTACTTATCCCATTTCTTCATTTGTTTCGTATAACCAGCTGTCTCCTCCCACTTATTCCTTTCTTACATCTCTTGATTCCACTTCTATTCCTAACTCTGTTCATGAAGCTTTATCTCATCCTGGGTGGCGTAGTGCAATGATTGAGGAGATGACTGCTTTGGATGACAATGGTACTTGGGATTTAGTGTCTCCGCCAGCAGGCAAGAAGGCAATTGGGTGTAAATGGGTGTTTGCTATCAAATTCAATCCTGACGGCACAGTGGCTCGTCTGAAAGCTCGCCTTGTTGCCAAGGGTTATGCCCAAATCTATGAGATTGATTATTTTGATACTTTTTCTCCTGTTGCCAAATTGACTTCCATTCGATTGTTTCTTTTCATGGCTGCTACTCACAAGTGGTCTTTGCATCAACTTGATATTAAGAATGCTTTTCTACATGGTGATCTTCAAGAAGAAGTTTATATGGAGCAACCACCTGGGTTTGTTGCTCAGGGAGAGAGTGGTAAAGTGTGTCGACTTCGAAAATCTTTGTATGGATTGAAACAGAGCCCTCGTGCATGGTTTGGTAAGTTTAGTCAAGCCCTTGAATGTTTTGGTATGAAGAAAAGTACGTCTGATCATTCTGTATTTTATCGACGATCAGAGCATGGTATTACTTTGCTAGTTGTGTATGTTGATGATATTGTTATCACTGGCAATGATGTATCAGGTATATCCTTTCTTAAAACTTTTCTTCAGGGTCAGTTTCATACTAAAGATTTGGGAGAGTTAAAATACTTCTTGGGTATTGAAGTAATGAGGAGCAAGAAAGGTATTTATCTATCACAACGAAAATCTGTACTTGATTTGTTGTTTGAGACTGGAAAACTAGGAGTCAAACCATGTAGTACTCCAATGATACCAAATTTGTTACTTGCCAAAGAAGGTGAATTGTTTAAAGATCCTGAGAGATATAGAAGACTAGTCGGGAAGTTGAACTATTTAACAGTGACACGACCAGACATTGCTTATGCTGTGAGTATAGTGAGTCAGTTTATGTCTTCTCCTACAGTAGATCATTGGGCTGCAGTAGAACAAATTTTATGTTACCTGAAAGCTGCACCTAGACGTGAGATCTTATATAAAGATCATGGTCACACAAGGGTTGAGTGTTTTTCAGATGCAGATTGGGCTGGATCTCGAGAAGATAGGAGATCGACGACTGAATATTGTGTTTTTGTTGGAGGAAACTTAGTGTCGTGGAAAAGTAAGAAACAGAATGTAGTTTCACGTTCGAGTGCGGAGTCAGAATATAGAGCTATGGCACAATCTGTGTGTGAGATAATGTGGATACATCGATTTTTATCTAAGATGGGCTTTAGCGTTACCGTACCAGCTAAATTATGGTGTGATTATCAAGCTGCTCTGCACATTGCATCCAACCCAGTGTTTCATGAACGAACTAAACATATTGAAGTGGACTGTCATTTCATTCGTGAGAAAATACAAGGAGTGATATCGACAGGATATGTGAAGACTGGAGAACAGTTGGGAGATATTCTTACCAAAGCTGTGAATGGAGCAAGAATAAATTTTCTATGTAACAAGCTGGGCATGATTGATATATTTGCTCCAGCTTGAGGGGGAGTGTTATAATATGTCCTTAATTGTAATTATCTATGTATATTGCCCTTAATTGTAATTTCATATTGTCTAGATTAGGGTTTCTATCTCGCCTATATATATGTAACTCAAGTCTTATGGAATATACTTTTGTGAGATTCATTCTCTGAATTATAGAGTACAAATGCAACTGAAGATAAAATATGGGAAAGAGAGGCCTGCTCTAAATTTTCATCTTCTTTAGGGTTCCTTGAAGCCCTAGGTCTCAAGCATTGGAAAATGGTAGCTAAGTTCTAGAAGTCAGCTACTGAGTCATTTCACCTACTGGAGAGCCTGTAGAGCTTTGTATGCGTGGTTTCTAAGCCATCTCTCTCAATCCCTGAATTGTGCCAAAATGAAGTGTGTTGACCATTGGCATAGATTCTTTTAATGCGGTTTCTAACTAAGTTATTGACAGATTTGTATTTATATGAAGCTTTGGTGGAGTCAATATGACAAGATTTTGGCCAAACATGCGTAGCAGGAGGATAGTATTTTAGGTTTAATTAATTCATTTTCTTTTCCTTATAAAGAACCATAAACATTATTGTCTTTTGGAGCTGGTCCTGAGTTTTACAAAGCCTCCCCTAGGTGGTAGGCGTGGGTAATGAGATTAATGTGGAATGAGCCTCCAATACCTAGTTTTAGAAAAAAGAAAAAAAGAAAAGGAAAAAAAAAGAAAAAAAAGGTTCTGAGGCAGTTAAGAGGTATGGACTTTATTACACAGTTTAATGCTATGCTATATGCTTCAACTACTTTTGCATTGTTTTGTTAGATGGTGGGAGCTTAAGGTAGTGGATTTTGTGTTGCAATGTCCAATGTTGTATGTTGTATAGTTTGCAGAGCTTGTTTTTTGTTTGGTTTATTTGTTGCTTGGTATTTATGTGCACTCTTATCTCTCATGAAAGTCTAAGTATGTTGTCGTAAATAGTTTATTCTTCATGCAGGCTTAATGTATTGCCTTGGAAGTTCCTTTGAAATATTAGTTTAGGGAGTAGTTTATTGGCTGCAGAGAGGGTTTTTTGTTTTTGGTTCCCCCCCCCACCACATTTTGCAGGCTGATTCACAAGGGTATTATTGCCGGATGATTTTAATCATTGATTAAACATGTAATAAAATCTATTCAAGGGCCTACCTAGTAGCGATAAATCAATAAAATTTACTATGTCATGGGAATCTTGTATACTGAATTGTGATGAGTTCATTGCGTCCCAAGGACCAAGGGATCCTTGTCTCAATTTAATCATTTCCGTTTGATTGTACCTTTTTGTATCTTAAATATTAGCTTCAAAGAAATTTGGTAGTTGGGATGGGCTCTTTCTCCTTCAGTGTGCAGCCTTTGCTTATAGAATTGATGAAGAAAATGTGGATCACCTCTTTCTTCATTGCTCATACACCTCCGGGTCCGGGGGCTGGGGTTTTCTGCTGGGGAATTTGGCATTTCTAGCTGCCTTCCTTTCTCTGTTGTGGATGCAGGAGGTTATAATTTATGAGCAAAGATTTTAGTTTTATGGAGATGCACCTCTATAGCCACTTTGTGGGAAATATGGAAGGAAAGAAATCAAAGAGTTTTTGGTGATAAATCTACTTCTTTTGACCCATTTCGTAATTTTGTACAGCTGATTTCTTCTGTTTTTGGTGCCTAAGACACCGAAAATTCTTTTGTAATTGCAGCCTGGCTTTACTCCAAGATTGGAAGGCTTTATTGTTATCAAAAAAGAAAAGGGGGAAAGAAACTTCAAAGAACTCATAATATTGGCGTTGCTGAAAAGGGTTGGTGATCTAGAATCAACTTTTTCTCTTGCAATGGCCAATATTATCACATGGATTAGTGGAAGGTCTTATGCTCGTGATAGCTTATTGTCTCCAATTGATTTATAGGATGTACGATCCTTTTTATGAGGTTCAACTGTTTCTGGTAGATATTTGGCAATTGGAGTCTTCCATTGCTTCTGTACTTTATCGGTTTGTGAAGTGAGTTTGGAATATATCTTCTCAGAGTTCGCTTGTCGGAGTTTTTCTAGAGTTTCTCTCCCGGTGTTCTAATTTTCCTTCTTTGTTGATTTTGCATTATAAGCGTGATACTAGGCACTTTGTAATTCGGTCGGATTCATTTTCTCTTTCTGATTAATGGTTGAGGTTTTATTGGTCTTAAAAAAAAAGACGTTTCGGCTATTTTATATTGGTATTAACACTTTCTCATTATTTAATTATAATTTTGGTAACTGCCACCCAAGGTAACAAAATGTGTTGGTGCTTGTATCCATTTTGTAGATGTTATTGACTCTGATTTATCCTTCAGCTTGTGCCTCCTTTTTTCCTTTTATGATGTAATGTTGGTTTGAACTTTGAAACTGGCTTTTTGCTTTTCCATCAGTTCATATATGATTGTCCCATTTGTGGTTGCTTTATTTAGTTCAAAGCTTCTTTATGGCAGATGTTCATTTGTTCATCTTTGAAGATGCTGATTTTATATGCATATCAAAGAAGCGAGTGACGGGAGGAACTTAGGAGCGTTTGTTACCTGGGGGACCACTTGTAACATTGATGCAACTATTGAGGAAGTAGCAAAGTCGACAAGTCGTGACTGAGAGAGTACATTAGATGTTAGGATTTATTGGAGTAGAGGGTTATGATATACCTCTCTTGTGAATAAACAAACAGTGGATTCTATAAGTTGATGAGCAGAGTTATTTGTAATTTTGTTAGAAAGAGTAAGCATTATGGTTAATATTACTACTTTGCTCTCTATTTTGGTCTTCTCTTTTGGTATTTTCTCTCAGTGGAATTGCACCTTCACCAAAACATATAAATATATAAATCATAAATATAATAAAATCCAAGCTCATTCCTTCCAATCCCTAATCCATTTCATTCATCTAGACTTCACTTTAATTGGGAAAAAAAGTTGTAATGCAACAAACTATAGGAGTGTGTACTTCCTGTGGAAAGTAATAAAACTATGGAAGCTAATTGTGCAAGAATACTGATGTTAATCAAAATACGGTTTTGATAAAGTCTGTAATTTGGGTCGAGGTGCACCGTAGAACATTGTTCTTAGAGAAGATGTGCTCCCACTTGCACTGAGTTATTCGACACTCCATTTTTAGGACACAACTCTTTTAAGACAGCTTGTGTCTGCTAAGCTATCTTACGAAATTTCGTTGACTTGTATGCTCAGGAAAAATCCTTTTGGAATCGGTGTTTTTGGATACGAAAAAATTTTGTGTAAAAAAAGGTATTTTTGAAAAATGTATTCACTATCTTCAAAAGGAAGATGATTAAAAGGAATCAAGGAGCTCAACCTCCCTCCACGTTGCTTACTCTTTTCCTTAAAAAGAAGGAAGAGGAGGCTGACTCCTAAATCTTTTACTGATAATAAATCAAAATAAACTAAATAATTAAATTAATTATTCAATAAGAGATGTCCACAGGGCAGGGGCAAGGATGACTTCCTCGCTCCCTATCCCCATTCCCCATTTCATTCTCCGTCCTCGCCAAATTCTCTAGGGGATCGGGGTGGAGATTCTCCATGGGAAATTTACGGGGATCGGGTTCTTCGCGGGTAATTTTTCTCAATTTGATTTTTTTTTTTTAAAAAAAAATCAATTAACATAAATCACTATTATGAAAAAGTTCAAATTAAATGGTTAACTTTTATATGATTAGTTTTACATGGACAATTAGAATTTAAAGAGATTACTCAAAATTTTCGAATTGAAAGAAATAATTATCTATCAAATTCTTTATATATATAATTTAAATTTATTAAACTTCAAACATATCATTTTTTTACACTAATTCAAACATATTCATTATTTTAACTATTAAACAATAAATCTTGAAAATTAAATATAATATTTATAAAATAAAAATAAATAAATAACATTAAATTACTATAATAAATATAAGTGAAAAGCCTGGCGGGGGCGGGGATGAGGGCGGGGAATGCTTCCCCGTCTCCATTTAGCTTTTGAAAAAAAAAAAATTCCCTCACTCCCTCCCCCATTTTCCACCTAAACGGGGAATCCCCACCCCGTTCGGGGTGGGTCCCCAGGGGTCCCGTCCCCATGGGAAAAGTGGACATCTCTATCAACAATCCCCACATAATCTACGATTTTCCAAAACATACCAAATTCTTCTTAAAAAGAAAACAATAAAAGGTGAGCATTTTTACTGTGCAATAGGTGTAGGTACCTTCCGGGTTTGAACCTCCATCTAATGTAAATAAGTATCAATTTGAAGGAGCAGTAGTGAACAGAGTCTTGAATTAGGTTCTTTAAATCAAACTTTCGCTTACTCTACACATAGTACAGGCTAGTTTAGAAGTTTTGGTTTATTTTGCGCTTTAGATGGTCATGTGCACATGGCTTTTTTATGATAGTTTTAAAGAAGTAAGTCCAACTCCCTATTGTAACAACCTCACTACAATACCCCGCATAGTTGAAACCTCCGACCAACACCCTTTATAATACATTTTTTGGTTTCATTCAAAGTTTAAATTTTCTTGATCGTCACATTATGAGCACTACCACCTTAGGAATGGGACAAAAAATATTTTACTTGATTAATGCTCTCATAGTCATACTCCAATTTGGATGTTACCCATTGAACCTCTTTCATGGGATCTTCCATCTCTGAGGTTGGGTGTGTCCATTGTGGTGACTATATTATGGGCTTAACTCACAGATGATTCAAAAACTTGCTTGCATGCTAAGTTTTTTGTGAAGGAAACTGCTAGGTTCTTTTCAAACTTGGAAAAATCAAGAGAAATCACACCATGAGATAAAGTAACTCGACTATCACATTTTAAGGGTACAACTAGATTAGGAGTTAAAAATATATGAATATCAACAATTAAACATCTTAACCATTATGCCTCATTACTAGTTAAATATATAAGGTAATTAGAAATTAATGTTTGTTTAGTAGATTTTCATGATATTGCGTCACCACCCAAAGAAAAACATACCCACTAGTTGTTTTCGTTTCATCTTATTCAACTATCCAGTTGGCATCACTAAGACCTTCTATATTACTGAACAAATCCACTATAACAAATGACAAGATTAGAAGTACCTTTATACGTACCCAATCTTTCAATTGCAATGATGTTCATTTGGGTTACATATAAATCTACTTAATCTATTCCAGCATATGTAGTATCTTGTCTAGTGCAAATATGTTAATGAACTAATTATTTGGGAATATTCATGTTGTGGGTTCTCCTATATTTTTTTTAGCTTCAAATTTAGATCAAAAGGGTAGATATAAGACTCAAATAAGAATAGCCAAATTTTTTTCAAAAGATGTTCCACATAATATGATTGGGTCCACAAAAATTCATTTTCCCTTTTAATCAATTTAATACCTAAAATAAGATTAGCATGACTCAAATCTTTCATATCAAAATTCTTTGATAAAAACTCTTTGGTTTCATTAATAACTTCCATACTTTAGTACCAAAGATAAAGATGTCATCGACATACAAGCATAAAATAACACTATTTTAGTGTATAAACATTTATCGAGTCATTAATTACAAAATCATAAGATGATGACTGATATGAACCGTCCCAGCATCAAATTATTATTTATGTTTTATTTAATAATCTTGATGTAATTTTAGTGTTTTTCAGTTTTATCCTTTTTATGACATTTAAGTATGGGTAATTTTGTTATTTTACTATGTTGTATTAGGGTTTTATTGGGAGGCTATTTAAAGCTTTGCCTTTAGGTTGTTGAAAGAATAGTTTTTGATGTTTTTAGAACTTAGGGTTTTCTTGAATGAGAATTCTCTGGTAGATGACAGACTTTCATCACACTTTTGTGATTCTTGAATTAGGGTTACATGTCAAGAATATTTAGGTAAGTTTGATCATCTTGCTTTTGGATTGTTCGAACTTGGAGTAAGGAACTAGTTCTCCTTATCTCTTGGTCTTCGATCAAAAGGTATTCCAATTCTAGTCTTTTCCTTTGAATTGACGTTAATTGATTTGGAGGTTTTGGGATTTGTTGTTAGAGGTTCGACAATTGGGTTCTTAATTTTCAAATTGCTAGAGTTTTCATATCACACCGTCACACTTTAAATTAAAGTTAGGGAGTTTATTTTTCCATATTTCATAGAGAACTTTACCATAATTTTTATAAAGAACTCTATTTAAAATTAAACAAAGTATAAAGCTTCACTCCAAAAAGATTCTGCTCCATTGGATTGAGGGTGAATGAGAAGGAGTAACTGTTGGGTTTTATGTCCTAAAACTCGTAGTTTGTAAACATTAACGTGTGTTCTATTTATCAATAAAGTTGTTATCGATGTTATTCAGTAAACTTGTTATTGAATAAAGTGAATTGTTGTTAATATAACTCTAAATCCAATAAACTAAGAACCCATGGCTTTAGTATGAAAACTTGAACTTTATGTAATGACATAAAAATGGATCAAGATCAAGTAAATAGCCAAAATGGTCTATAGTATAAGGATAAGGTTGGGTACCTTATCTTGAAGACACTATTGAATGTGGCCTACTTTGTATTTGATACAAATGATGTGATCCTAAATCATTCATGTGGAGACATGTGAGTGGGGGCATTCTATGCAATGAGTTTGCATAAGACAGGACCGCGATATAGTCACTATTACTTTATAATGCCGTTTACTGTCAAATACTGACTATTTCAACTAGATGACCTAGGTAACTCGATCTTAATCTTGAGCTAACTATGAACTCCTATTTATTCGAGATTATCCTTAGATCTGCATGGGTGAGAGTGGCCCGGGTGCGCCGACTCAATAAGCTTCCCATTTCAAGGGTAAGACCGAGTAGATAGCTGGGGACATAGTTTTGCGAGAAGGAATTCACTCCTACCCGATTTAGGGTTAGTAGATAGGTTGTTCCCTTAAGTACTGATTCCGGGTCTTGAACAAGGGGCCCCACCCTCTCATTGGCCCGAGAGGGACTCAGTTTAGTGATAGGATCACAAACCAATTGTTCATTAGAGGATCAGTGAGACTTAAGGAACAAGATGTAATCACAGGGGTAAAACGGTAATTTTGACCTAGCTGTGATTACGAACAACCTGTGAAGGATCGACTTACTTATTATGGTTATATCAAGTGGATAGAAATATATCTACAGTGAGGAGAGTGCAGCTACGAGCTTTAGTGGAGTGTCCCGTTAATTAACGAATGTTGGTTAACTAGGTTAAAGAGTTTGACCGGTTAATCTCGGATCGTTGGAGCTCATGATCTGTAGGTCCATTAGGTCCCTCTACTAGCTCATAAATGGACTAAAATCTTAGATGTTGTGGTGAGTAAGTTTGAATAGTTCAATCTTGACTTAAGGAATGAAAGTCGAATATATACGATATATTGACGTTTAATTATGAATTAAACGGACAAATAGAGTTATTTATAATATTTAAATATGATTTAAATATTAATTATATGAATAGGGATTCATATCGATTTTTTGGAAAAATCGAGAAAAGTGGGAAAAATAATATTATTTTATTATTTAATATTAAAATAATATTATATTTAATTAATTAAATATTAAATTGTTTTTTATTTAATTAATTATTTTTTATTTTTAAAAAAATCAAACTAAAATTCATTTTAAATTCATTTTTGGAAATTAATTAAAAATAGAGTTTAAAATTGTTTTTTTTTTTAAAATTGGATTTTCCCACTAACTAAGCAAGTTGCTTAGTTGTTTGCTTCACATTAAGCCAACAATTTGAGAGTTTGAGTTGTCAAATTTTGATGCAATTGGATTGCATGTTGTTCTTCAATAAATAGAGATTATTTTGGCTTAATTGGGGTTAAGAATTTTGTGAAATTAATGGTTAATTTTGCAAAATATCCTCCATAACTCTTTTCTTCCCCAACCTTCATTCCTTCTCAAATTCACCACAAATATTGGATCCCACCATCCAATCTAAGCCTAGAGAATAGTAGAGAAGACTCTTGTGGTAGTCTACAATCAAGTGGTGTTGATTTCCATTAAAAATTGAAGGAGAATTTGGAGCTTCAAGGGTAAGTGTTCTTGAAACTTGGTTTTTATTTTTTAATTGCATGTTTAATCCTCAAAATTAAGCATCTTAGAGTGAAATTTGGTCAAATTAAATTCCGCTGCATGCTCATTTATCTTTCAGTAACTTGATGGATTAAATCATGCAAGTCGCAAAAATCATTCATTTCATGTGAACATTACTCATCTCTCCTATCAGACCTTAAAACTGTATTTTTCTTTTCCAACTGATTTCTATTTTAGTTTTATAGATTTTAAAAGCATTAAATACTTCATCTTTGGAATTAAGTAAATAAATATAAGAGTATTTTGAATAATCATCCACAAAAGTTACAAAATATCTTTTCTCACCATGAGTCAATGTGTTGTTGCAATCACAAACATCACTATGAACTAACACTAGCAGTGATGAATTTCTCTCTACTAATTTAAACGTTTTTATGGGTTGTTTTGGCTTGCACACAAACTTCACATTTATCTTTATTAGGAATTAATTCCATATTCATCGTTTTTTTATTGAATTGAAAATTTTAGTTGGCCAAGTTGCCAATCTCATATATCATAACATTCAACATTGGCCACAACAAATGACGTGAAAATTCACAAATATCAGCATTCACCACTTTAAGTTTAAACAATCCATCTACTAAATAATCTTTAGTAATAAAATTACCACATCTACTCATAACAACCCTATTGGACTCAAAAACAATTTTAAACCCCCATTCTACCAACAAGAAAACAGTAACTATATTTTTAGAGATTTTTGGAGCAGATAAAACATTGTTTAATAGAAGATACTTGCCAGAAGATAATTTTAACAAAACTTTTACTTCTCTTCAACCTCATTCCCATTCCCCATCTTTACAGATCTAGTACTTGATTCTCGCTCGATAGGAGAATGGAGTCAGCCTGGCTTGTAGTCACCGCATTGGGTAGCAAGCTTTTGCCAAATAATTCGTTTTGCATAGACCCAACAGGAAGGATAACCTAAATTTTTCTTATTAACAATTTTATCTTTTGGTTCGTTATTGTTATGTTAATTTCTATTAGGGCCTTTTTTCTTTAAATAAACTCCCTAACTTGAATTTAAAGTATGGTGGTGTCATATGAAAACTCAAGCAATTTGAAAATTAGGAACCCAATTGTTGAACCCCTAACAACAAATCCTAAAACCCCTAATTCAATTTGACAACAATCCCAAAGGAAATTATTAGATTTGGATTACCTTTTGATCGAAGACCAAGAGATAAGGAGAACTAGTTCCTTACTCTAAGTTCGAACACTCCACAAGCAAGATAATCAGTGGCGGGTGATGAAACTATGTCATCTACCAGAGAATTCTAGTTCAAGAAAACCCTAAACTTCTAAAAACATCAAAACTGTTTTCAACAACTTAGGGCCCATTTGATAACATTATCGTTTCCTGTCTCTTATTTCTCGTTCCCTATTTCTTGTTTCCCGTTTCTTCTTTTTTTAGAACAAGAAACCGGAACATGTTTGATAACTATTCCTGTTTCCTGTTTTTTGAAAAAAAGAAACAGAAACAGAAACTTGTTTGATAACTATTTTTTTTTTTTTTTCCTTGTAATTATATATAATATAAGAAAAGAAGATATGTCGTATATTAAACATCAAAAAATATATTATCAAAAGTTTGTGTCATATAATACAAGTAAGTGTGGATAACAACTAAATATAATAACAAAGTTGTATCCTATCATTCATATATGTTGCCCAAATTTGATCGGCGTTGTCATCTCTAATTCTAGTCATTTGTCTTAAGTGATGTCGAGTCAAATCTAACTTAATTATATTATTATGTAAATTTCATGATTATAAAATATTAAAGTAAAGCTAAATAAATGTCTTAATCAGCAAAATTTATATAATGTAAAATTCTACTCAATTTCATATATACTAAAAATATTAGAATTAAAATAATATATAAACATGCATATTGCAAATTTTAATACTCAAAAGTTGAAATATAAAAATAAATTAATATATAAATTAAAATTAAATAATATATAAATCTAATTATTGGAGAATTTTAAAATTCAAAATTAAAATAAATATAAATATAGCAAAATTATTTTTGAAATAAATAACAAAGTAAAGTAATAAATAAAAAAATTATAAAATATGGAAATAAGTAAATAATATAAATATAAATATTAGAAAATTTTAAAATTCAAAATTAAAACAAAATATAAATATAGCAATTTTTTTTGTAAATAACAAAATTAATAAATAAAATATAAAAGATGAAGATAAATATAAACAAAAAAAAATATCAAAGTGCCCATCTTTGGAGTTGAAATTTGAAATGTAAAAAATTAATAAACATATTGAAAATTAAAATAATATATAAATATAAGTATTGGAGAATTTTAAAATTAAAAATTAAAATTAAAAATAAATATAAATATAAATATAATAGAATTAATTTTATAAATAACAAAATTAATAAAGAAAATATAAAAATATAAAAGAAAAAAAAACCAAATAAATATGTCCATTTGGGAGTTGAACACACAACCAAAAGGTGTCAAATATAATGGGCATACATGACTACCAACAAGCGAAGGATAAGTTTTGATATATGAAAGAAACAATATGGTATAAAATAGAAACAGAACAGCGAGAAACTACTTTTTGTAGTTTCTCAAATTTGGCCCTATTTTAATAAACGTTTCTCAAATTCTAGAAACAAGAAATTGGAAAGGTTATCAAACAAGTCAGTTTCTTGAAAAATGAGAAACAGAAACAGGAAACGGGAAATGAGAACGTTATCAAACGGGCCCTTAATGGCCAGACTTTAAATAGTCTCCCAATAAAAGAAACCCTAACGCATCATAGTTCATAATAAAAGACATAATTAACCCTACTTCAAATACCATAAAAAGGATAAAAATGAAAAATACTAAAATTACATCAAAATTATTAAATAAAACATAAATCATAATTTGATGTTGGGACGGTTCATATCATCCTCTTCTCCTTTTGAAGGATTCGTCCTTGAATCTAAATTATCAACTTGTAGAGAAAATTTGTAGTAATGAGATGTTAATGATCGAGCTCTCTTTTGATCATTCTTAAACTTTCAACCATGGATGAGTTCATAACAAGTTTGTAGCAATATTTCTAAATAACATTTTCGTTTTGTACCTCACATGTGGGCAACATTGCTCCTTCACAAGTACTTTAAAGTCCTGCAAGAAATCAAAATAAGTAGTACTAGATAATACTATAAAATTAACTCCACCTAGGTGATAACACGCTCTCTTGTGTATAGGCTCAAATATGAGTGGTTTTGAGGAGATAATTTCATCCTCACGTACTCTCAAAATTGGACTCACTCCCTCAATCTCTCATTCATTTTCATTACTTTGCACATTAGTGTCAAATTCTTCTTTCACATTCTCTTCTAATAGTGTCTCAGCCTCCTCATTCTCTTTCTCTAGTGTTGATTGAGAATTGTTTATCTCTTTACTCTCAATGACTTTTCTTTCTTCATCGCCAGAAATCTCTCTATTTAATTCTTCTTCTTGTCCTCTTAGAAAATTTGTATCTTCTTCTTCTTTGGGTGGTTGATCGTATTTTGGTTTGCATGTTCGTTCCCTTGAAACTTGACACATCAAACTCCATTCTAATTGGATTACTTTCATAATATATTTTCTTATAAAACTACGTAGTTCTGCTAAATCTTCCCGTATAGCCTCTTTAAGTTTTGCATCCCTATCTAGAATTTCAACATGCCTTCTTCTTTGATAGAACATGACTGCAAAATAAAAACAAGTAGAAGAAAAGTGGACCTCACAATTCACTCCCTCACATGCTTCGCTCGATATAGGACGAAGTTTACTCGTGTTTACACTCTTTAATGTAGGCGCTCTCTCATAAAAATGAATGCTCTAAAAAGGGTAATGAGCCAAAATTGCAATTAAGATCAGAAGAGCAAGCCAAAAACAAACCAAGCAAGAATGACTGTAAAGTGTCAAACTCAAGCAAAGAACCAGTAGAATTTCACAAAAATGAAAACTAAAAATCAAGAATCTAATATTCAAGATTTAACAAACTAGACAACAAAATAAGAAAAACAAAATATTTAGAATCAAGAATTTAAGATTCAAGATTTAAAGAGTTATGCAAGATGAACAAGAAATTGACAAACAACTAGACAAATCAATGATAAAAAGGAAACAATAATTAGGAATTAGAGACACTACTTTTACCCAAAACCCTAATTTAAAGTATAAGAAATTTCAAAGTTTGATTTGAATAAGCAATGCGCTTTTGAAACAACTAACTTTTCTTATGAATTTCAACAGCTTAAAACAAATGAAAATTGAGATGCTTGCTTATTTCTTTCCCTTAATTCGAAATCGTAGAACCATCGTCCAATATATTTTTTTTAAATTGACATACTTACTTGACGTACCTGCTTAATTTTTTTCCCAAATCTGAATCCCAGAACTGACTTCCAAATTCTTTTCTATTAAAAAAAATTGATGTACCTGCTTAATTTTTTTCTCCCAATTCCGAATCGTAGACCCCTCCAAACTTTAATTTTTTTTTCTAAGAACAAAGAAAAAACCCTAATTAGAAAATACTCAACAAACAAAACAATTGAATAAAACATATACCCAATCTAGAGTCTAGACTCTGATACCAAATGATATAAAAAACCTCTTAATTTGAAAATTAGGAACCCAATTGTTGAATCCCTAACAAAAAATCCTAAAACCCCCAATTCAATTTGACAACAATCCCAAAGGAAAGGATTAGATTTGGATTACCTTTTGATCGAAGACTAAGAGATAAGGAGAACTAGTTCCTTATTCCAAGTTCCAACACTCCACAAGCAAGATGATCATACTTACCTGAATGTTCTTAGCATACAACCCTGATTCAAGAATTGCGAAAGTGGCGGGTGATGAAACTTTGTCATATACCAGAGAATTCTCATTCAAGAAAACCCTAAAGTTCTAAAAACATCAAAACTGTTTTCAACAACTTAATGGTCAGACTTTAAATAGTCTCCTAATAAAAGAAACCCTAATGCATCATAGTTCATAATAAAAGACATAATTAGCCCTACTTAAAGTACCATAAAAAGGATAAAATGAAAAATACTAAAATTACATCAAAATTATTAATAAAACATAAATAATAATTTGATGTTGGGACGGTTCATATCACGAAACCTGTAAACATGTATCGTTTGCATATTGCTGAGGTAGAGGAGATCAAAGTTAAGCAAAGTAATGATATGAACACATACTGTCTATATTGAAACACAATCAATAATCGGTATTGATAGGTAACAACATACAACATCGAATAACCATTTATCCAAAAACTTGCAAATTTTCAAAATGTACAATGAACACATGCTGCGTAAAATAAATCCAAATCTCTGTCGCTAGATTAATACCTATATCCAAACACGAAAAGCATGATTCTGAACCCTAACTAAAGCAACGTGTGATAACCAGTAACTCAACCACATATTAGCATGTTGTGAAAGGAATGAAATGAACGATTGAAATGGAATTTAGAAACCGAAATGCTAAACTTACCGAATATTGTACAACAGATAAAGGAAAGAAAGTTTGATCGAGGAATATTAGGAGGAAGACAAAGTAGTGCAAAAAAAACCAACCGAGGGATTCAAAATACTGAAAGACGATTGTTCAGTCAATTTAGTAGTTTTTTCTAAATCTTGAGAGCATTATAGTAATTTGATAAATTTCATTTATAACATTGTTTAGCTCTAAAAACCTAGTTATTAAGTTGTTTTAATATATATTTTTTATTTTAATTAGGAAGAAACTTCAAGAAAATAGAAATATTTTGATTGAGACCATTGAAAATTTTTTATCCTTTATTTTTGGAGTTTTTCCTTATAATTTTCATGTTTATTGAAGGAAATCGGTGCACATTCTAGGATTATTGTTTTTTTTGCGATTGCATTACTTAATAGTTGGGTAGATCTCTAAAAAAAAGGAAAGAATATTGATTCGCAGCATCTTTGGAAAGAATTCTCCAATAAATTATTGCTTGATTTTCTGGGATTTTATCCTCTAAAAGATCTTGAAGAAACCTTAGTTTGGAGGTTATAAATACAACACAAGATCAAGGACTCAAGACATACCATTCTCGAAGAAGAATTCTAAATTTTGTCTAGCATTTTACCTTTTGTTCTCAACATTTTCTTTCGTGTAACATCAGGAATTGTTGTTATGCATTAGGCAGTCCACCTTTATTGAAAGATTAAGGCGTTAAGATCCAACTATCTTTGAAAGATGAAGTTGAGTTGATTGAGGAAAGTGTTAATAACCTCTGAGGTTGGATTTCGATTGGAAGTTTGCCTTCCGTGTGATCTTTGCTCATAGTCAGATGTCACACATGACAAGGGCAAGCTGAAATAGAGGTAAGAATGACACTAGGATTTTGTCCTAGGCAAGACAAGAAAAGGAATAAAGGCTTACAAAAGAAAGAGTCGTAAGGTCTAGTTGATAACTAGTAGAAATACAAGTTATTCCGTCTTTTTATTCAAAGCAATTAGCGAAATTCAAAAGGAAATTGCATTATTATGATACAAATTCTAGCAAATAAACATACCTTGTAATCATGCGTTTGCAAATGTAAAACTTGATAATTATGAGAATTTCCATATTTCATCGCAGGATAAGAATGAAGAAAAGAAGAATTCTAGAAAAATGTTGCAGCTGTGATCGCATGGAAACAGAGAAGGCGCCCAACTTGGTAGCAAACTACACTATTCGATACGATAAAAGATAGAAAACGACAAACGCATACGCGATAAATGTCAAATCTATAAAGCAAGTTGGCAGCAGATTTGAAAGGTTCATGGAAGAACCAATGAACCTGTGACACGATAGCAGGGCATGGAACTAAAAGCATGATATCAACGAAATCATTGAAGAGAAGCCCAAAGCTTCACTTTTTGACGCCTATAAATAGTCAGCCCAAATAATGAAGAAGGGAGTTAGTCTGGTCGAGAGATCAACTATCCCAAGAGAGAGCAATCACCATTACCAGCCCTCAAGCTTTTCTCTGCAGAATTCTAAGAATTCTAAATAAAAGCTTAGAATTCTTCTTAGAAAAGTGAGAATTTATCTCCATTGAAGCAATCTTGTTGATAGCAGCCAATAAACCAAGGATTAATGACTCGACATTTCCATTTCCATTTATATTTAATTTCGCTCATTTTCTATTAAGATTTGATATTGAAAGATTTTTCATTTCTTAATATTAACATGAGTTATTTCCATTCCTATTCATCCATGAGTATCTTTTCATCCATTATGAGTAGCTAATTTTCTAATGGGTTAAGGAGATTGAACTAGTATTTTCAAAACTATGCATGAGTAACCGTTTTATTGTTTAATGCTTGCTTAATCCTTTGCTTAAATCTGTTGAGAGATAGGTTTAGGAAAATAGTTCTTGCTTGAGAGAGTAAAAAATCTTAGATAGCATTATGCATGGATAAAAACCCTAGCGCAGCGGAAAAATATAGAGGACCAATTTCAATTTATAATTTAGAACTTGAAAAATTATGCAATGAAAAAATACAGATAAAACCTACTTTATTATCCAGGTTAAGCATAAAATATAGAAAGAAAAAATAAATACCTTTTTGTAAACTTGAACACCACCAATGGGAGACCTCCTTAGATGGTTGGTGGGAACCAAAAGAAAAAGGGGAATTTAAGAGAGAATTTTAGAAAGGAAAAATTACATAACTTTTTCTGCAAGCGGAATCACTCAACCCAGAACCATTCTGGGATCTCGCTTTTGTTAGGTTGCTGGAGAAGGTTATGGAGAGAGAACAGGAGAACATGGGATCAACCCCACGTATCAGGTAACCCCCTTTCCCATAACTAATTTATTAAATTAAATTAAATTAAATTAAATATATTAATTAATTAATTAAAATTAACTAATTAATGAAATTAATATTTAATTAAATCTAATTTAATTAATATATTCATTAAATCATATTTAATAAATTTCTCTCACATAACCTATAGTTTAATGTGCATCTAATGCGCATTAATTTTAACGTCTAGTTTTAATATAAATATAATTCATATTAAATTAATATTTGAACCATTTCAATATTTAATTCTCTCATGATTTAATTTGAATCATATCCAAAATTAAATTTATAAAGTTTGATTTTAAAATAAATTTTATATTATAATGTATCATTATACATTTACTATTTCCTTAGTTAATTTGAACATTTCAAATTTCATTCAAAACTTAATTACCTCAATACTCTTTACGAGCTAGGAAGGAGACCTAGTGAACCTACAGATTAGAAGCTCCAACGATATGAGATTAATTGGTTAAACTCATTAATCACATTACCCACAGCTGCACTCTTCTCACTATAGATATATTTCTATGTCCACAGATATAGACCAATAACACCAAGTTAGTTCTTCACAAGTGTTCGTAACACTAATTGGATCAAATTATCGTTTTACCCCTAAGTAACTTCTAGATCCTTAAGTATCAGTGCTTCTCTAATGAACAACGTATTTATGGTCAAACCATTAAACAGAAACCCCTTTCAGGCCAGTGAGAGGGTAGGGCCCTTTGTTCAAGTCCCGGAGACACCACTTAAGGGAACACTCATCTACTTACCCTAAAGTCGGGAAGGAGCAAAATCCATCTTGTAAATATGTTCAGCTTCCCACTTGATTTGTTCGCCAAAATGGTAGACGTATTGAGTCAGAAAATTGGTCACTCTCACCCATATAAATCAAAAGACAATCCCTCGTGAACAAGAGTTCATAATATACTTAGGATTAAGACAAAGTTGCCTAGGTCATTTTATATATATTACATGTCTAGTCTTATGCAAAATTGCATAGGATACCCCCACTCACATGTCTCCTATATGAACGCGTTGGATCATTGCGTTTGTATCAAATACAAAGTGGGCCGTATCCATAGTGTCACTAGGATAAGGTACCCAGCCTTATCCTTATACTATAAACTCTTTAGGTTGTATCTTGAACATTGATCCTCATATGTTCAAGACTCATAAGACAGCCTAGGATGTTAGTTTATTGGATTTTAGAGTTATTAATATAAGATAATAGCAATATAATCAATAAAACTTATTGAATATTAATTAATAACAATTTATTAATGACGGTTAAAATA
The DNA here is from genome assembly GCA_002890555.2 of Lagenaria siceraria. Lineage (NCBI taxonomy): Eukaryota > Viridiplantae > Streptophyta > Magnoliopsida > Cucurbitales > Cucurbitaceae > Lagenaria > Lagenaria siceraria. Next base: position 24,396,932 of record CM016485.1, on the reverse strand, counting down.
ATACATTTACTACCTACGAGTTTTAGGGCATAAAACCCAAAACATTAAGCATAGAGAAGTATTGCTTTAGAAATAAAGTAAAATCTTCATTTGAATCAACCAACGCATACATCTTAGAAATAAGACAAATGTGGTCTAGAGGTCGAGGGGTCAGTTTTTAATCTTAGAGGTTGATGAACACATCTCATGCATTAGTAAAGAAAATAGTAGGAAAGCTTCTTAACCCTATTCATATACTGATTTTTCGTCCATCAAAGCATGTTTGATCGAGATTGCAAATCATTGTCATTCATCATCATTCATATTCATCGCATCTCTCTCTTGTCATTGTAATTAATTAGTTTAGTTTATACTTAGAGTAAATTTCATCTCAATATATTTACAACACTCAACGCATAAAAATCTAGCGCAAAGTTAATCCCAAGTGCATAAAGTCCCCGTGTTCGACCTTGAACTCACCAGGACCTTTCTCTAAGCTTATACTTGTGCTTAGGTTAGGAAAACTTGCATTTACCACATCAATCAGATTAAACATTCATAATTCAATGCGAGTAACACACCACATAACACATTATTGATTACATTTAGAGCGCAATACTAGCGCAAACACAAGTTTGAAAGGAGTGTGTATACTCAAGGGGGTTGGATACTTTGTGGGAAATTTGTGAACTATAGGGAACCACACTAGGTTTGATGCTGGTTGTTAGGCTTGTATGGCATGTGGGCTAGCTAGCTAAAGAAAGTTGAGCCTTGAGATAGTAAAACTCATGTGAGGGTCTTTTTAGGTGTTTGAACAAAGTAAAGCATTAAGGTTGGAGGCCTCTCCTGAAAGTTATATCCTATGCAGTTTCAATTGATAAAGCATGTTCAATTACTATTCTCTATCCTCTGTTATGTTTTGTTTTCTTTAGGACAAGCAAAGACTTAAGTTTGGAGGTGTAATACATGTCATGAAATGCATGATTTTGGTACATATTTTGACACTTTTCCTTAAAGATCAAAATAGTCATTTATATGTATCTACCCATTAATGGGTTTAAAGTGGATAAATTGATTGAGTATAGGTTCTTTGGTAAACTAAAGTGTGTTTTTACTGATTTGGGTTGATTATACGAGCATTTACATTGGATTTTGACCAATTTTCAGAAGTTGACCACGATACGCCCGCATCGGTTGGGTGATACACCTGCATTAGAAATTGATATGAAAACTGTAGGATTTAAAAATTAGGAACCCCTAATATCAAATTCTAAAACCCGCAATCAATTTGATAACAATCTCAAAGGAAAGGATTAGATTTGGATTACCTTTTCATCGAAGACCGAGAGATAAGGAGCACTAGTTTTGTTGTTGAATGGATGCTCAATGATAAAACTATCGTGTTGATCATGCGCTATAAGAGTCAAGTTTTTCCTAATATTAGTTAAAGCATAAACTAATAGTAAGATATCTCGGTGATAACCAAGGTCGAACACGAGGATTTTGTAGCTAACAATGATGTGCGAAATATGTTTAACTCAGGGTGTTGTAACAAAGAGATTGAAGTTATTGTTGTGTGCAAGAAATAAACAATAAAGCAGTAAAAGAGGTGAAATGTGAGTAGAGAATTAGTGAAGTGTTATGCAAGCTAGAGAAGTGATGATTCTTCAAGTGGAGAAAACAGAGTTGGAAAAAACCTTTCATCAATCGAGTTCTTGCTTAGTTTCTTGGTTCATGCTCCTAATCTCAACTAGTTCTTACCTCTCGGCAAATGAGCCACATGAACCATATGTCAATGATGCGTGCTAGATTAGTTGAGCCTAAGAATATTCCTATGTCTAGGAATGCTTCTTGGTTAGATGAGTTCCACAGTTACTTGCTCACTCAAATAGTTAACTATTTCTACTTAAATCAGGTTGTCAAGTGGATTTAAGCAATGGGAGAAAAATACATCAATGTCAATGAACCGAAAACTAAGCTTGAACTCTTAAAACCGTATTGGTTTCTCAAACCCTTCAGGTAATTTAGCTACTCATGGTTGATGGTGAAAATAAAATAAAGATAGAAGATAGGGAATGAGTCATGATATAAGATGTATTAATAATGGAAGTAGTTGAGATCATACAAAGATAGGATGAATAGCCAAATACAACTTGAAAGTATAAAAATAAAAAATGGAAAAGTAAAGAAGATGAAATTGTCGGCGACAATGTCTTGTTCGTCATCGGGGTGGTGACTTCTACTGGCTTGCTTGCGTTGGTGGAGGAGATGGAGTTAAGGGTCCAACTGCTCTCTCGAGGTATGAAGGGTATGACTAACAGATTCCCGATTCTACGAGCCTTTCAACTCCGAACGAACGAACAAACTCTTGAACTCTTTTTCTCATGGCTTCAGTTGGTTTTCATAGCATCAAAGATGTACTATCGTGATGTCACAAAGTCAGGCTCTGATGCAGAGGATAAGGTCGTGCGTTTGTCAATCGCCATCTCTAAACGGTAGTTGGTCAATTGCAACACTATTATGAAAATCAAAGGGCAGAAAATCCTCTTTCGCCTTGAGCTATCAATGTCAGGTTTTTCGAGGCTCATAAGTTTGTCTTTTAGTGCCATGCATCAGAGGTATGCATCCCTGAGAGAATTCGGTACACGTGTTGAACCTTGCATTTTCCTGCAAAATTGGGAGTTTAAAAAGATTAAATCTCAAATTAAAATTAGGAGTTTAAAAAGATTAAATCTCAAATTATTCTTTCCTAAGCCTATTTTCATGCTTGCACGCATATAAAGTATTTATTATAAAATTCAACTAAAGATGATGCATTTTTCATTAATCTTTCTCAATTATTCTAAGAAAAGAGAAGCAATAACTTGTATTTCTACAAGTTATCAAGTTCCTTATTCCAAGTTCGAACACTCCACAAGCAAGATGATCAGACTTACCTGAACGTTCTTGGCATGCAACCTTGATTCAAGAATTGTAGAAGTGATAATGAAACTCTGTCATCTACCAGAGAATTCTCATTCAAAGAAAACCCTAAAACTCCAGACATCAAAACTGTCGTACTGTATTTTTGTCCCCTCTTTTAAACTCATCCTACTTAACTATAGGGACTTAAAAAGTCCATTCTACCCCTAACTAAAAAAACTAAAAATCCAAATAAAGAATATATGGGTCCAATAATGAAAATACCCCAAAAAATTTAGGTATGTTTGCAAATTAAAGTAAATCACAAAAGTTCAATCGGTTTCATCTTGTAGCATCAACTTAAACTAATTATAAAGTTTCTGATCAAATGTTGCTGCTTGAATCTCCTCAATTGAATTCGCCTCCACTTGAATGTGAGGATTCAATGCTAACTATAGCTTATTGGCTCTTGAGAATGTAATTGGTCCCAGAGACAATGCAAGGGGGTCCTGATTCATATCAAAAATCTTAATTTTCCAGAAATGCGCCTAGTTGTTCATGGTTGTTATTTTCTCGGTCAACACTTGTTATTCAGCACCAGAATTGCTTAAATGTTGAGAACCCTATTTTCAGCCATTCCTCAACAACTTTGGGCCTATATAAAGGATTGGTAGCTCTACTTCAAGATACGATTACTCCCAAGGAAAAATCTCACCATCACGTTCAGCAACTCTTCAAGAATGAAAGTTCATCTAAAGTACCCTAGGTTTAGGTTATCCTTACCCTGTGAGAGCATGAGTAGAGAGAGGATTCATCCTTGAGAAAGGAGAATCCGACCTAGAGAACTTAGAAGGGTGAGAGATTGCTTCAAGGAGTCTTTTTTATTGTATTTCCAGCACCTACTATATTATCTTTAGTTCTTTTATTTCTTAATTGTGTTCATTCTTTCTTAATCATGAGCTAAATTTCTAAAGGATTCAATCATGTGGATACCCTAAGATCTTATGGCTTGAGCAAATGCTATTTTATCTTGTGACTTTGACCCTTTCATTTCCTTTGTTGAGTTTATTGTTAATGTGTTGGTCACTTAATTAACATACTAGTGGAGTCTTAATGTTGAGGTCTTAATGTTGAGAAGGCTATGATAAAAACTAATTTCATAAAGGAATATGAGACTAAGAGCCTAGAAATAAGATTGTCACGTATGCTTAGAGATAAGGTACACTATAGGATATACTAGAAATAAGATTGTCACGTATGCTTAGAGATAAGGTACACTATAGGATATAAAAATTGCATGGAAATAATCTAAGATGATTCAGCTAGCCCTTGAGATATAGGTATAGCTACGTAGACTTTTAAAGAAACTTGATACAAGGCCTAAGTCCCTTTGGGTTGAAACTAGACTAAACCCGTGTTTATCAATTATTGTTTATTGTTTTTATTCAACACTCAAACCAACCATCAATCATTTTACTTGGTTACTATCAGTTTCATTGTTTGCATTGTTTTAACAAAAACTAAATACATCTAGTTTCATGGGATACGATATTTGGAATACTCTCAAGTTTTACTACTTATTGATAGTGTATGTTTGCACTTAAACCACTTTTATTACATTTCTTATCATTCATACACATTTAGTCGATCAAGTTTTTGTCTAAATTTACATACAAATGTTGAGTTTAATACTGAAAGAGCTAAACAAAACTTGGTTTTTATAAAAGCAATATATGAAAAGAGCTTAGAGATAAGCCTTTATTTTTTACTCTAGACATAGGAAAAACCTGTAGGACTTGGGATTGTGTTTTTATTCATCCAAGTTCTCATTAACCATAAATATATGGGTTTAATGACTTAGAATACTAGGGGGCATTTGGAGCACATGTTCGGAATCAAAAGCATGAGAATCAAATGTCAGGGGCTTAGTTGAAAGGGTTATGAAGCGTGAGAATTACAAATGTATATGTTTGGAGTGTAGGGAATGGAAGCCTTGAGATTTTCAAGCTTGTGTTTGGGGTGCAGACATGTGTTTAGGTAATTTGATTTTTTTTTCTTTTTAGTGGTTGTGTTTGTGAACTGTATAACCTCTAATGTATTTTGCATCAATTTTTATGATAGTTTTGGAAGAAAATTTTTAATTGTTCATTTTTAAATGAAATTTATATTAGCTTTGTCTTTCGTAATCCTAAATTAATTCATTTACTTTAGTAATTTCCATGACAATGATTTAGTTATTTTTATATAGAAAATAGTTTTTAGTAACAAAGTAAAACAATTTTGAAATTAAGTTTTATAACAAGTTCAGTTCGCCTTTATATTTCTAATTTATATCTTTTTTAAATAACAAAATTATCTTTTGATAACAAAATAGTAAAGTTTAAAATTTAGTATGCTAACATATTTATAACAAATATAGTTTTGCTTTAAATTTTAAATTTTTTTTCTAGTAATCATGAAATGAATTTTACATTTGAGGTCTGCATTTAATTTAATAGCATTCTTAATACATCAGTCTGTTTCTTTTTTTTTTTATATGGGAAAATGAAGAAGAAGAAGAAAAATGAGAAATTGAAGGAAAAAAGTGGAGAAAGAATGAGGAAAGAAAAAAAATTGTCGGTGATCACTCGTGGATGACCATCACCAACGATGGTGGTGTACAATGGCCAGTGAAGAGAATTTGATGGCCCACGAGCAGCACGATTGATGCAACACTTCAGTCTTTAAAGCTCCTAGATAAAAGAGTCGATTTTTTTTAGTGTGTGAAAATGAGTAAAAAGGGGAGAGAGAGAAAGAAGAAGAATAAGGGAAAAACACAAAAACAAACCCTAGTGACCAACTATGGCAGTGGGTGAAAACGAACATCTGACTATCACGAGTCCATGACTAGCATAATTGATACAATGCTTCAGCAAGGAAGATTCTAGGATAAGAGAGATTGTTTTTATTTTTTATTTTTGTTAAAATAAAGAATGAGAAAAGAATGAGACATCCAAGGGAAAAAGGAGAGAGAAAGGGAGATGGAGGAAAAAAATTGACAATGGCCGATGACACAATGGTCAATTACGATGGCACGATATCAGGCGATTGTCAACAATCAGGACGATTGATTGGTCATCGAGGGTCATGATGTTTGGTTGTTGAGCATCGTCACAGTCGGTCATTAACAGTCACGATAATGGGTTGTTAGCAGTCACAACGATCAATCATCGATGATAAAGATGATCGTCTGATGATGATGAAGACAGTCGACGATCATCAACGGTCAAGACAATTGATCGTTAATGGTCACAATGGTCGGTCACTGACAATCAAGACAATTTCCCACCAACCGTGAAAACAGTTAACGGTCGCTGATAGTTAAGAAGATCGGTCGATCGCCAACCGTCATAACAATCTGTCGCCAAGGGTCATGATGTTTGGTCGTTGATCGTTAACAATCACGAATCGGTCGTTAACGGTCACAACAGTCGATCGCCGACAATCAAATTGGTCCTCCGCCAATGGTGACAGTCAAGACGATCATTTGTCAACAATCGATCACAAAGTTGGCCGAGTTGTTACAACAGTCATCGATGACCATTGATAAGAGGTAGGAGATGAAGAAAATTTTTTATCAGACCTATGACATTCATTAAAAAAAATATTCCAAAATCATTGGTTTTGTTTCTTAATCCTAGGAATTTTATTATAAGTGCCCAAACATGGATGTGGCTTCAAATGTCAAACCCCCCTAATTCCAAACCAATGGGCCAAACACCCGCCTAAAGATACTTCATAGAAGGTCAAATATGTGTTGAATTTGGTTCACAATGTTTAAGTTGTGTCAAAGATGTAATTGCATGAAAAGTGACATTCTCCAACCAAAGGGTATCCACATATTTGAGTCCCTCTTTGATCATTATTATTTTAAAACAGTTTTCACAAAAACCAACGTTCCCAACTATTTTGATGGTTACATTGCATTTGCATTTTTTAGGAAAGTCTTGATCATTTAGATTTTGTTACATTTGTTCCCTTAGGTTAGAAATCTGGAGTACCTCCTATATATATTACTTGTTGTTGTAACATATTTAATATTTAATATATTTTTTAAAGATTAAATGTTGAGTTAATGTTTTGAGTGTTTCTTCATTGAAAGAAGAAAACGTAATTTCTAGAAATGTTAAAAGATCATATATTTATTATTAAGCTTTTAAGATAAATATTCAAGATCCAAAGTTCACTATAGATACTTCACCTACCAATCTCTCAAATACACACAACAATACCAACAAAAATTCAATATATTTTTCTCTCTTATTTTCTCCCATTAGCTCTTTTAAGAGCAATTGGCCGACAAGATCCAAAGTTCACTATAGATACTTCACCTACCAATCTCTCAAATACACACAACAATACCAACAAATATTCAATATATTTTTCTCTCTTATTTTCTCCCATTAGCTCTTTTAAGAGCAATTGGCCGAAAGAATGGTGTTTTAAGTTGTAGAGTTTGGAGCTTAACCTTTCAGTGATTGTTACAAGTGTTGTAAAGTGTCACAAATGTTTAGATCCTAAATGTTCATGTAGAGACATGTGAGTGGGGGTATCCTATATATGTGAGACATATATAAGACCGAACCCCGAAATGATTAGTCTCCCATATTAACACCATTACTTAATGAGACTTATATTTCACTAGGATGATCATAGGTGACTCGACCTTAATCTTGAGTCAGTTGTGAACTCCTGCTTGTGAGGGCAATCCTTTGGTTTGTATTGGTGAGGGTGGCCAGGTTTGTCGACTTAATAAGCCTACCACTTTGAGGATTTGTCTAAGCAGGAAGTTGGGAACTCAACTGTACAAGAAGGAATTCATGTCTTATGAATTGGTCCCTTAAGAGCTGATGTAGGGTCTTGAACAATGAGGCGCCTCACCCTCTCACTGGCCAGAGAGGGTGTAGCTCATAGTTGGACTATGACAAATTGTCATTAGAGGGATCAGTGGTACTTAAGGAGTTAGAGGTTACACAGGGGTAAAACGGTAATTTGACCCAGCTGTTGTTACGAGCAAATTGTGAAGGGTCGACTCGCTGTTGATTGATTATATCCGTGGACATAGAAATATATCTATAGTAAGAAGAGTGCAGATGTCGATCTTTAGTGGAATGACCGACAGTTAATGAATGTTGATTAATTTAATTAGAGAGTTTAATTAATTAATCTCATAACATTGGAGCTTCAAACTGATAGGTCCATTAGTCCACTTGCTAGCTCATATAGGTAAGATGACAGTTAGTTGTCTTGGTTAATTTGAATTGTTCAAATTAAGTTAGGGAATTAATGTATGAGATACAATTAAATAATGTATATTGATACATTATAATATAAGTAGATTTTTATATGAAATGTAAAAATTAACTTTATAATATACATGAGACAAATATTTGAATAAGATTCAAATATAAATATTATATGAATGAGATTCATATAAAACATAGGTAGAAATAATGTGAATATGATTCATATTAAACTATAGGTTATGTGAGAGAAATTGGTAATTAGTAAACTAATTATTATTTATATAAATGAGATTTATTATATATATATATGTATATATATATAATATATATTATAATTTATTTAAGTTAAATTAAAGAAAATATTAACTCCCATTTGGAGTTATTATGAATATGGTGTGGAGTTTTTTCTTGTCCATAAATCCTCCCCACTAACTCTCTCCATAATTTCTCTCTATATGAAAAGATAACTTCTTCTTCTTCCTCCCTTTAAATAGACAAATGGAGACCACTCTCCATGGATTTGATAACCTTGAGAATAGTGAGTGCTATTTGGTTGTAGTGTCCTTATCTTTTGTAGAAGGATTTGTGAAGAAGATTCATCAAGGGTAAGCAACTTCTTCTTCCTTTTTTTTCTTTTCCAAAAAGCATGTTGTTATCATGTTCTTTTCTATTTTCTTTTTTTTTTAAATTCATAATTGATAATTGAAATCAAACGCGATAAATCGCTTCCGGTAGGAATTCAATTCCTTCAATTGGTATCAGAGTCAAATCATGATTTTAATTTTCAATTTGAATTGAAAACAAAGAAAATGTGGGTAGCTTTCTGCGCATTTGATGTATGGGTTTTCAAAATAGACAATTTCGAATTTTGGCATTTAGATTACAATTTTGTATTGATGAGATTGATGTAAGGGCCCGTTGTTTTGGGCATTTTATTTTTGTAATCGAGTCTGTAAGTCTGTGTCGATCGAGGAGCAAGAGTTGCTGAGGAGATTGATCGAAAATAAAGCAAAAAACGACACAAAAAAAACAGAGCGTAGTTACGCTGTGACATTTAAGATTATAGTGACGCAATAATAATTAAGAGTGTTTGGGCTCCACCAGTTACATGTGCACCTTGAATTCCACCAGATTTGGGTTCAAGTCTTAATGGGATCAATTTATTGCAGTTTTTTTAATTTAATTTCTTTTCTTAATAATTTGAATTATATTAATTTAATTATCTTATAGGGTGCCAAAATTCGTTCTATTTTTTATATTTAATTTAATTATGCATTTGATATATGATTAATTTTTTTAAATATATGTTGCATATTGTATGTCATATAGATTAAAATCCCACCTTAGGATAAACTTTTTTCATGCATCATCTTAATATAAGAGTAATATGTGTAGTGTGGAATGTAAGTATGGTCATGTATTATAATATAAGATTTATATTAAAGTATTTTATTTCATTAATTAATATAATTGTTATATTTTCTTAATGAAAAGCATGTTCATGCCATATTTATATAGTTATAATATATAGTTGCATGATTTTATAATATGCTTATTATCATTATTGCTTTAATATAAATGTTATATTTTGCATGTTAATGAAAATGAAAATGCATTGAGCATGACATTACCTAGAAAATAAATTGTTATCTTTGTTTGAATGTCATTAGATGCTGTGATAGGTTTAATTATTCATTAGCTTATAATTGTTATAATTTCATGAATTAGAATAAAATCTATAATAAAGAATTGCATGCAAACATAGGTCAATTCGTTTTTTAAATAGTTAAAATTGATTCAGATACACTTATGTGGATAATATTTTCTAATGTGATTAGAAATAGGTTAATCTTTTAATATTCTTTTAATAGATTAAATGGTTTAATTAAAAGATTAAAATTTATAAAATAATTATCCATAAGGGACCTTTGTCTAAGGAGGTTCTGTGTAGGAATGAAGTTTTTAAGCTGACGGAAAGGAACACCCCTACTAGGAATCTACCTAGAAGGTGAATGGATAAATATTTTATAAGCATGCAATAAATGATTCAATCTAATTAAAGAGTTTAATGAATGAATCATATATTGTTAAAACTATCCAATATAAGAGTTATATTTGGCCAATTTAACAATGGACTTAGTAAAAATTGTATAGCCAAATTTTTCCTAACGATAAACCCTAGGTTAGAACACTCAGTGGCCCTATGGATGGTATTTGCATAGATCAATACCTAGGTGAATGGAGAGTGTTTATAGTAAGTGGGATAGGGACGTGTGACAACACTTCCCACGGTCTCTTTCATTACTTTGGAGTTAGGTTTCATGCTCGCCCCGAAGCACCTTTGCTTGTGTCCCCCCTACGGAAGGTGTTTGCATGAAATCTAACTCAAAACTCCAGTAATGGATATGATTGCTTTAGTTTTTGCCCCAATTAGTTTTTCCCTACGGTTGGCTCATTGGGGCGAAACTTTAGGATCTAAAATGAAAGGTTACACTTACAAGAAACTATTAAAGTTGTTATAATTCTTGACCAAACCTGGTGACTAATTGTTATAGGAATAAGAGTTATTCTGGTATAACACTTGGTTGAGAATGTCTCAATTTAGTGGATGGATCTTGACTACCCTATGGTGGCTTTTATTCTAAATTAGCCAAGCATCATTGCAAAATCGGATGTCACAAAAGGTATATTGTTTTTTGCTAAATTTGATTGGTTTAAAAATAGTTTTTTGCATAAAACTAATATAAATAATTTATATCTTTTCAGCAAAATGACTAGCGTTACGCTTAATCTGCTTTCTGATGATAAATTAACTGGTGAAAATTACACTAGTTGGAAAAATACTATCAATATTGGGTTAATCATCGATGACCTGAGGTTCGTCCTAGTTGAGGAGAGTCCTCAAACCCTACAGCCAATGCAACTCGAAATGTTCAGGAGACATATGAGCAATGGGTCAGGGCGAACAAAAAAGCCCGAGCCTATTGAAGGGAATTGAATCCCGGCGGAAGCGTGTGATCGCGTTCTTTGATTTCTTGAAAGAATTAAAAATACAAATAGCAAGAAAATGTCAAGTACCATACCTTTGTCGATCCACAAATGGAGAAAAAACTTCTCCTCGTATCGGTAATCTCCTCCTTGAATTCTTCTCGATCTCCTCCTTGAATTCTTCTAATTCCACGAGATCTTCCTTTCTATGACTCTGGCAAGGGTCCAGTTTGTGGGAACCGCTTCTTGAAAGAGTGAAGGTGTATGAAGGAGAATTCTTAGAACTTTTCTAAGAAAATTGGGAGAATTTCTAGAGGGAGAGTTTTTAGAATAATCGTAGAGATTATTCCTTGTGGAAGAGTGTAGGGTGTGTCTATTCCTTGTGGAGAGAGTGTAGGGTGTGTCTAGTGTAAAAGTTGAGTTTTATGAGAGCTCCCAATGGCCCTATTTATAAAACTCCATAGGTCACTCCTAATCCTATTAGGAGTGACCTTTGCAGAGATTTAAATATTTAATAATATTTAATATTAATAAATATCTACCCAAATAATATCTCATATTAAATAGTTTAAAATATTTAAATCATATTTAAATATTTATCTCCGACAGGATCTTTAATTTGAATCTCATCCAAAATAAATAATTAATTATTTGAATCCAATTCAAATTAATTAATTCTCTCTCCAATTATTTAATTCAAATCTTTTTTAAATTAAATAACTTTATTATATGGATCTCATCCAAATAATTTAATTATTTGAATCATATTCAAATAAATTAATTCTCCCACTATATATTTAATTCAAATCTTATTCAAACTAAATAATTTATTTATTTATATGGATCTCATCCAAATAAATAATTAACTATTTGAATCATATTCAAATAAATTAATTCTCCATATTATAAGTTATAATTTGAATCTCATTCAAATAAACTTTATAATAAATCATGTAATTAAATTGTATCCAATACAATTAATATTTCCATCATTAATTTGAACATTTTAAATTTTTCTTTCAACATAGTTGATCCTTGTTGGTTCGTGGTGAGCTAGCAAGGGGACCTTATGGACCTACAGATTATAAGCTCCAATGATCCAAGATTAATTAATTAAACTCTTTAATTAAATTAACCTTTCTTCATTAACTATAGGGCAAACCACTATAGACCCATAGTTAAACTCTTATGCACTGTAGGATAAGTTGTGTCCATGGATATAATTAGTATAAGCAAGTCGATTCTTCACGAGTTGTTCATAATTACAGCTGGGTCAATGTCCGTTTTACCCCTATAATTACATCTTTTCCTTAAGTACCACTGATTTCTCTAATGAACAATTTGTTTATGGTCCAACCATAAACTAAGTCCCTCTCGGGCCAGTGAGAGGGTGGGGCCCCTTGTTCAAGACCCGAAATCAGTATTTAAAGGAACTACTCATCTATTTACCCTATGCGGGAAGGAGTGAATTCCATCTTGTGAAGCTTATGTTCCCAGCTCCTTATTTAGTCAAGTCCCCAAAATGGTAGGCTTATTGAGTCGGCAACTCGGGCCACTCTCACCCGTGCAAATCAAAGGACTGACCTTACAAACAGGAGTTCATAAGTCACTCAGGATTAAGATCGAGTCGCACATGATCATTCTATGAAGTATTAATCTCATCAATTAACAGATTTACAAAGAGAGATTAAATATTTCGCGGTCGGTCTTATACAAACTCTTTGTATAGGATACCCCCACTCACATGTCTCCACATGAATGGTTTGGATCAAATCATTTGTAACTATTACAAAATGGGTCGTATCCATAGTGTTACCAGGAGAAGGCACCCAACCTTATCCATATACTATAGACCTTTAGGTTATTTCTTGAACATGATCCACTCGTATGTCAACTACATACATGTTCAAGACTTCATATAATAACCTCGGATTTTATGGTTAATGGATAAATTAATATTGCATAATTAATAATTAAATTAATCAATTAATAAATTACGAGGCTTTAGGGCACAAATCCCAACAATCTCCCACTTGCACTAAAGCCGGTGAGACATGTATCCTAGGGCATATACTATACCCAACATGTTCTCCCACTTGCCCTAGCGAAGAAGAGACATGTCTCGTAATCCTAGACATTCTAGGTGACTCTCAAACACTTTAGCCTAGAGAGTCCTTTTATATAAATCAAACCATATGTCATTCAAAGTCATCTTGGTCACTACCATGATACTTTCTCTCAATGTCTTATCCTAGAAGTTGGTGTTTATCAATATCCTTAGTCTTAGTCTTTGTACCACTATTATCTCATAAAAGTGTGATAGACTAACTCAAAACTGAAACATTTTCAGATCTTTAAGAATATTTTATGGCTACGCAAAGTTTTGCTTCACAAGCAAAAATGATCAACTTGTGTACCATTATATCCACCACAAAGGATAAAATTAATCTTACAATGGATTTCTCTAAATCTTTGTAAGGCTAAGACTAGTGTATCTTTTGAAAGATCATATCTTAACACCATACACAAAATTTCTCATTATCCATAGATACTTTGAGAAAAATTTTAATTTTGTACTTCAATGGTCAGACCATTGATATAACCAATATAACTAACCAATTGTATGTTAAGTCTCATTTATGCATTAATTATCTCCTACTAAGAGAAGATAATTAATCATTTGTCCTCAACACTTGAGGTGTCTTAGGATACTCTTCCTTAGACTTAACTTCACATTAGAATGATACACTATCATTCTTTTGAAGTTCTGCATCGAATATTTAACAAACATTTTGTAAATGTAAGATGCTTGAGACAAACTTAACATCATGTTCCTAATTGGTTAGGTAGTCAAATTTTTATGTTATATTACATCATTCATAATGAATAATACTTTATTAACATAAAATATGAGAGATATCCACTTGTCAATTAATGATTCTCTACAAGATCATTAATATTTGTTCAAAGTCGTAGTAATGCTCTTATGAATAGGATTAACTACAACTTGACCACCTTGCTCAATGAGCTGCAGACTTATCAATCCTTGATGAAAGTCAAGGAACAGAAGGGAGAAGCAAATGTTGCTTCCTCCAAGAAGTTCCACAAAGGTTCGACCTCAGGAACTAAGTCTGCACCTTCTTCCTCCGGCACTAAAAAGTGGAAGAAGAAGAAAGAAGGTCAAGGAAAAGCTAACCATGTTGCTGCCTAGAAGGGCAAGAAGTCTAAGGCTGCAAAGGGAGTCTGTTTCCATTACAACCAGGAGGGACACTAGAAGAGAAACTGTCCCAAGTATTTGGCAGAAAAGAAGAAGGCCAAACAAGGTAAATATGATTTACTAGTTCTGGAAACTTGTTTAGTGGAGAATGACAATTCAGCTTGGATAATTGATTCAGGCGCCACTAATCATGTTTGTTCTTCATTTCAGGGAATTAGTTCCTGGCAGCAGTTGGAGACTGGTGAGATGACGATGCGGGTTGGAACTGGGCACGTTGTCTCAGTTGTGGCAGTGGGAGGACTCCGTCTTTGTTTACATAAATCATTTTTACTTTTACATAATGTTTATGTTGTTCATGATTTGAAAAGGAACTTGATTTCTATAAAGTGTTTGTTAGAACAAAACTATTCAATTGTTTTTAATGTAAATAAAGCGTTTATTTACAAGAATGGTGTTCAAATTTGTTCTGCAAAATTAGAAGGCAATCTTTATGTGCTAAGGTCGTTAGTATCTAAGTCTCTCCTTAATACTGAAATGTTTAAAACTGCGGTAACTCAAAATAAAAGACAAAAATATTCTCCTAAAGAAAATGCATATCTTTGGCACCTAAGATTAGGATACATAAATCTAAATAGGATTGAGAGGCTAGTTAAGAATGGACTTCTAAGCGAGTTAGAAGAAAATTCTTCACCAGTATGTGAGTCATGTCTTAAAGGCAAAATGACTAAAAGATCTGTTACTAGAAAAGGTCATAGAGCCAAAGAACCCTTAGAATTTATACATTCAGACCTTTGTGGTCCTATGAATGTTAAAGCTAGAGGAGGGTTTAAATATTTCATCTCTTTTATAAATGATTATTCTAGATATGAACATTTATACCTAATGCGACATAAGTCTGAAGCTCTTGAAAAGTTCAGGGAGTATAAGGCTGAAGTTGAGAATTCATTAGGTAAAACCACTAAAACATTTTGATCCGATCGAGGTGGAGAGCATATGGATTTGAAATTCCAAGACTATTTGATAGAACATGGAATTGCATTCCAACTCTTAGCACCTGGTACACCTCAACAAAAATAGTGTATCAGAAAGGAGAAATCGAACCTTGTTGGACATGGTTCAGTCTATGATGAATTACGCTCCTTTACCTGATTCATTTTAGGGTTATGCAGTGTAGACTGCAGTTTACATTTTGAATTGTGTTCCATCCAAAAGTGTTTCTGAAACACCTTTGGAATTATGGAATGGCCGTAAAGGTAGTTTACGTCATTTCAGAATTTGGGGTTGCCCCGCACACGTGCTTGAGGAAAATCCTAAAAAGTTGGAACCACGTTCGAGATTATGCCTATTTGTCAGTTATTCTAAGGAAACGAGAGGTGGTTACTTCTATGATCCTAAAGATAATAAAGTGTTTGTGTCGACAAATGCTACATTTTTAGAAGAAAACCACATAAGGGAGCATAAACAGCGCAGTAAGATAGTATTAAACGAACTTTCCAACGAAACTACTGAACCTTCAACAAGAGTTGTTGAAGAGCTAAGCACATCAATAAGAGTTGTTGATAGTTCATTTAACAGGTCACATCAACCTCAACCATTGAGGAAACCTCGGCGTAGTGGGAGGGTTGCGAACCCACATGTTCGCTATATGGGTTTTACTAAAACCCTAACCGTTATATCATATAGCGATGTTGAGGATCCATTGTCTTATAAGAAAGCAATGGAAAATGTAGACAAAGATGAATGGATCAAAGATATGGATCTTGAAATGGAGTCTATGTACTTCATTTCAATTTGGGATCTTGTAGATCAACCTAATGGAGTAAAACCTATAGATTGTAAATGGATCTACAAGAGGAAAAAGGGTGCTGATGGTAAGGTGCAAACCTTTAAAGCTAGGCTTGTGGCAAAGGGTTATACCTAAATTGAGGGAGTTGACTATGAGGAGACTTTCTCACCTATTGCCATGTTAAAGTCTATCAAGATACTCTTGTCCATTGCCGCATATTATGACTATGAGATATGGCAAATGAACGTTAAGACTGCATTTTTAAATGGAAATCTTGAAGAGGCCATCTATATGCAGCAACATGAGGGATTCATAAACCAAGGTCATGAGCAAAAATTTTGCAAGCTTAATCGGTCCATTTATGGACTAAAACAAGCTTCTCGGTCTTGGAATATCAAATTTGACACTGCAATCAAATCTTATGGCTTTGATCAAAATGTTGATGAACCTTGTGTTTATAAGAGGATCATCAACAGTTCAGTAGCTTTCTTAGTGTTATACGTAGATGATAGCCTACTTAGTGGGAATGATGTAGGTTTGCTGTCTAACATAAAACAATGGCTGACGGCGCAATTTGTTCTGGGTAATCAGATTTTTCGAGATCGAAAGAACAAAATGTTAGCTTTGTCTCAGGCATCTTATATCGACAAAATGCTTGTCAAGTATTTGATGCAAAACTCCAAGAGAGGTTTACTGCCTTGTTATTAACAATGACCAAAAAGAATGAAATTCACTTGAATGAATGTTTGCTCACTTTGAAAAAGGAAC
Organism: Lagenaria siceraria; assembly: GCA_002890555.2. Classification (NCBI taxonomy): domain Eukaryota; kingdom Viridiplantae; phylum Streptophyta; class Magnoliopsida; order Cucurbitales; family Cucurbitaceae; genus Lagenaria; species Lagenaria siceraria. The sequence continues at coordinate 24,380,008 of CM016485.1, read as the reverse complement.
TCATCTATGGAATGATAATTTCGTTGTACATGAGTCAGTGATCATGTACCTTGTTGATGCAAAAAATGGGATCAACCGTAAAATGGATCAACTGAAATTTATTTTTTTTGGGAGAGATTCGTCCAAGTGCCTGCAAGATAAAAGCAAATGAACACCAGTGTGGTGTCTAGCCACCCACACTTCGACACACAAGTCGGTTGTGTTTCTGAGTAACTAGAAAATAGAGAAATAATAAGGTAATTTCAGCATTTTTTGGCGTACCTTCGACCTATGGTCTCAGTCATTTTTATAGGTAGTAGAATGTAACTGATGTCGAGGTTTATAATGCCCCTATTTAATCATTGAAACCGTTGAGTTAATTGCTTGAGTTGTTACAAGGCTTGCTTGTTATGAATATGGACGATTTCAGTCACAATCGCCTCTTCTAAGCTTTTTACTTAGCTTAGGCTTCTCTTGAGCTCTCCTGAGCTGAACTCTTCTAGGCTTGAGCTTGAAGGCTTCTCTGAGCTGAACTCTTCTAGGCTTGAGCTTGAAGGCTTCTCTGAGCTGAACTCTTCTAGGCTTGAGCTTGAAGGCTTCTCTGAGCTGAACTCTTTAGGCTCTTAGCTCCACTAAACTTGCCTTTAACTCTCCAAGCTCAACTGATCTTGCCTCATGGGTCCCACTAAGCTATCTCTAAGCTCGCTCAGGCTCTCCCATAAGTTGGCTTGGCACTTCTCATGGCTTAAAGCTGCGACTTAAGATATGTCAAACTCATTCCAAAGCCAACTACTTCACCCACATGTTTTGGGTCTTCAATTGGAACATTATAATGCATGCATGCAATGATGTAGGTATGTATGTATGTATGTAGACGTTCCTGATAACTCCATTTTTGAGTCATGATCCTAATTGCTTTCCATTTATGTCTCTTCGCATTTGTTGCTTTTGTATTCCAAAGCTTTTGAATTCATTTGAAATTATCTTGTACTTTTCCTTTGGATGACAATGACAATACTTTTTTGTATTGTGTTTTTGCTGATCCTTCGTACTTACTTGCCCCCATACTCAAACAAGTTCAAATATTGTCTAATAAGAGCAAGTTGTATTGAGTACAATAAGGATAGTAACACTTTAAATCTTTCTGATTTCCATAGATGAGGCATGACCCACCTAAACCTCTCTCGACTACACTAACAAAAGTTTAGTTCCACACCTATTTTCATTAGATGACCCTTTCACATAAAATGTCTAGAGCGGGTCATCACAAGTTGGGGCTTGTAGCTCAACTAAATAAGTCTCCCTCGGTTTGATGAGGGTTTTAGGTGAGGTTTGTTGGCTTTTTGGCCCTTAATATCAAATTAATTAATTTTAATTAATTAATTAATTAATGTTTTGATGATAACAAACCTGTTTTTATTTATTAACAATTTGAGTGTTTTGAAGTGTCCATTGTGTAGAGCTTGGAACAATTCCAATGCAATTTGAATCACTCAAATCGGAGTTCAAACGAAGAAGATATGGCTGGAACAAGCTTAACGGAAAAATACCCGATGTCGATGACGTGGCGGCCAAATCATCAAAGTGCACCTACTAGAGGATGACAAGTGGAGAAATAGATAAGTGACACATGGAGCTTTTGATTTTTGTTGGTTTTAAAAAGAATTGTTTTAAAAAGAAAATGAATTTAATATTATTATATGTTTGTGTCTAACGGCTAGTTGCCTTTAAAAGAAAATGAATTTTATATTATTTTATGTGTGTGTCTAACGGCTAGTTGAGTTTAAATCTCAACCATTCAATTTTCTTTTACCAACATCTAATGGTCCAAATTTAATGTAGTTTCCAACAACTTTTCTCTCTTTTTAAACACTTCATCTTCTCCAAAATTATAACAACAATTTTACAACTTTTATTATTTTTCAATCCTCCATAATTCATTAAGCTTCCATTGTTGCTCTCTCCAAGCTTCAATTTTATTCTTTTCATCTAATTCTTGAGAGAGATTTATTGTATTGTGAGGATTGATTTATTGAGAGCTTAAATTTGTACATTTACTCTTTGAGAGAGTTTTCCTCATCTTATTCTTCATTTCCAAAATTCATTGTAAGGGTTGCTCTTGATCCCTAAAAAGAGTGGTTGTAACGGTTTGATCCTCAACCGTGAAAAGGATCGGGTTTGTTCTTGCGCTCGAAAAAGGAACATTGTAGCGGTTCGACTCTAAGCCGTGGAAAGAGTCAAGGTTTCTAGTGACATACCCAAGAGGAGCTTGGGAAGTGGATGTAGGCCGGTTGTGCCGAACCACTATAAATTTCTGGTGTCATTTTCTTTATCCCTCTCCTATTTAATTTTGCAATTAATTTGCTATTATAGTTTATTGTTTGAAATTAATTGCAATTTTTATTCCTTGAAATTAATTGGTCATATTTGTTTACTTTGATTGGTAGTTCTTAAATTTGCATATCTTTACCAATCTTATTATTAGAATTAAATAGGGTGCTTCAAAGTATTATTTTTAATTTCTTGATTACTTTGGATTGAATTTATTTGCATGAAATTCTTGTTTAGATTACTTGTTAGTATAAAGTGTATTAATTTGTTTAATTGGGCCCACATTAGTAAAAAGTTTTCATTAGCTTAAAGAAACCCTATTCACCCCCTCTAGGGTTGCCATAGCAGTCCAACAAGGTTGTTTTAGCCATAAAATTCGCAACAATTAGTTCCTCAATTGATGAAGCGTTTTTCATACTTACTTAGCTCTATGACCAACTTCATCAGTCAATTTGAAGCCTCGAGCTATTAGATACCCGGAGGGTATCTAATTTCTGCCCCCACTGTTGATTAAAGTATGTTCATCTTTACCGTTTCCTCCTCCTCCGCTCCCAATCGAAGTTTTTTCACCTAAAGTAGTAGGTGCCGAAGTTCGTGAATCCACTTTGGCCTCTCCTACGCTTACATAGGCTCGATCGCTAACGACGTTTATTGCTTCTCTAGTTGGCAAATTTTTAACTCTAACCTTCGCATCCTTCAAGGTTGTTCGGTAACACTCTCGGGATATTAGCTGCTCCGCTCTGATCATTCCCACCCCATTAGGCCTTGGGAATTTCATCACTTGGTGATAAGTCGATAGAATAACCCTCATCTGGTGACGAGCTGGCCTTCCTAAAATAACATTGTAGATGGATTTGTCATCTACCACTAGGAAATTAACCATGGCGGTTACACGAGTCATCCCATTGCCAAATGTAATAGGCAGCTCTATACTCCCTTCGGGATACACCTCATGTCCCCCAAATCCTACAATGGATTTGACCTACTTTTTAGTTGCTCTTGTCCTAAACTCATGGCATTGAAGACTAATAGAGATAGGATGTTGGCCAAACATCCTCCCTCTACTAGTATGTGATGGACTTTTACGTTCGCTATGGTCAAAGATACGACTAGAACATCATTATGAGGCTGATGCAGCTGAGCTGCATCCTCCTCCGAGAAACTAATTTGCATAAATCATTGGCAACTAGTGAACACGCCTTGTAAGTTTCTGGTTTAATGCATGTCTGTCGAGCCTTGGCCTTACGCTTTTTCCAAGAATCGCCTCCTCTGGTCCACCAAAAATGATCATTTTGATCTTCCAAGGGGCCGTCAAAGTATGATCTGATTGATCTCGATTAGATCTCTCTCTGTCACCTGTCGACTTGCTACACTTTCCAACATACTCTTTCAGGTGACCTCTCTAGATCAGAGCTTCAATAGCTTCTTTTAAGTCGAAGCAATCTGATGTTGTGTGTCCATGATCTCTATGGAACAAACAATCATTGTCTCTTTTCTTTCGATGTGCTCTTGCTTGGAGCTTAGTTGGCCATTTTAGCATCTCTTTGTCTTATATTTCCATAAGAATTTGCTCGATAAGGACCACCGTAGGTGTATATAGCTCAAACTTACTGGGTGGCAGACCTTTATGACTCAGCCATTCTAGTGAGGCAGCCCATCTTTCAGTCTTCCTCTTCTTCAAATCTGAACGATCTTCTTCCCTATGACTTTTCTCCTTATGGTCTTCTAGAGCGGAGTAGCTCTCATGCATTCATATACTTTTGTGCACGACTTAGCAACTCAACATAAGTTGTGGCAGCTTTCTTACCGAGCGACCATAAGAATCACTAATCTCTGAGCCTTGCAAGTATGGCGGTTAAGGCTGCCCCATCAGTGTAGCCTTCAATCTGGAGTGCCTCACTATTGAACCTTAAGACGTATTCTCTCAGCGTCTCATGTCTCTCTTATTTAATTGTAAGAAGGTGAGTTGGTGGCTTCCTCTAATCTTGCCCTCCAAGAAATTGAGTAACAAAAGCACGAATGGGAAAGCCTGGTACTTGATGACATCTTGGACTCCGTAGAGCTTTATCTATGACCGAAAGATGTCCAAATGCTCCACTAGATCTTTCGATACGTCGTAGGCTTTCATTATCGGTAGCATAAACTTCAGAGGCACCTCTTCCTACATGATCTCTTCAGTAAAGGGTGAATCTACTTGATCCAACAGATTCTCCAGGTTTAACCCATCGTGACCTTGTGCTCACTTCATGTCTCATAGCTAGTTCTGGATGCATTGCAACTCGATCGCCCACGGTTGACTATCAACCTCTTTGTCTTCCTCCTGTTGTATTTTTTTCTTCTGGTTAATGAGCTCATGTAGGTCCATGCCTTGGTCAGACCGTTCTAATCGACCGACCTTTCAGGCTATAGATTGCTCGTGGGCAACTCACGATTTTTGGCTTAAGCTTTTTGCGCGATCACTAGCTCATTCAGTTTGCGTCCTAGATTGACGATCACCTCTTCTAAACTCTTTGCTTAGCTTAGGCTCCTCTTGAGGTGAACTCTTCTAAGCATGAGCTTGAGTCTCCTACGCTCCCTTGTAGGCTTAGGCTCCTCTGAGCTTTCCTGAGTTGAACTCTTTTAGGCTTGAACTCGACCTTCCTAAGCTCCCTTGGGGCTCTCCTAAGTTGAACTCTTTTAGGCTTAAACTCGACTCTCCTAAGCTCCCTTGGGGCTCTCTTGAGCTGAACTCTTCTAAGCTTGAGCTCGACCCTCCTAAGCTCTCTTGTAGGCTGAGGCTTCTCTGAGCTGAACTCTTTTAGACTTGAGCTTGACTATCCTAAGCCTTCTTCTAGGCTTAGGCTCCTCTAAGCTCACTCATACTCTCCTAAGCTCTCTTTTAGGCTTAGGCTCATCTGAGCTACATTAAGCTTACCTCATGAGTCCCATTGAGCTCTCTCTAGGCTCTCTCGGGCTCTCTCGTGGGTCTTCTTAAGCTCTCTCCTAGGCTCTTAGCTCCACTAAACTTGCCTCATAGGTCCCACTGAGCTATCTCTAAGCTCACTTAGGCTCTCCCATGGGTCCTCTTAAGCTCTCTCCTAGGCTCTTCAGCTCAACTGATCTTACCTCATGGGTCCCATTGAGATATCTCTAAGCTCGCTTAGGCTCTCCCATGGGCCCTCTTGAGCTTTATTATGCTTGCCTCATGGGTCCCACTAAGCTATCTCTAAGCTCGCTTTAGCTTCTCTCATGGGTTCTCTGGAGCTCCACTATGCTTGCTCATGGGTCCCACTGAGCTATCTCTAATCTCGCTTCAGGCTCTCCCATGGGTCTCTTGAGCTCTACTATGCTTGTCTCATGGGTCTCACTGAGCTATCTCATCTCACTTTATGGGTCCCACTGAACTTTTTTTAAGCTCACTTAAGGGGTGTTTGGGGTGAGAAGTGAAATAGTAAGGAGTAAAGAGTTAGTCTAGGGAGTTGTGAACTTTTGGGGTGCACAGTATAAGGAGTTGAAATATAAAGTTGATGTTTTTTAGTAGTGGGACCCACCAACTCCTAGGGCCAAACAAGTAGTGGAGTTTAATACTCATACTTCCCAACTCCTTGGGCCAAACACACTCTTAGGCTCTCTCATAAGTTGTGGATAATTTTGCCCATAACATACCTTTTGCTGCACGAATGAGAATTTTATTTTGGTCATATCTTCATCGATAAAACTTTGTTTTAGTTAAATGACCACTTGTTTTCATATAGGTTTTCATATCTTTCCAACCATGTTCATAAATTGAGCAAGATATTAAAGTATCTTTACTTTTAAATGACTTCACAAAGTTTAAAGTTAGATAATTGGTATGAATTGTTTTGAATATATAAGAAAAAACACTTCATAGGAGAAATCCAAAAAAGAGAAGTGAAAAGTGTTTCATTTAAAACTAAGGGCAAAGTTGATATTTCAGTAAAAAAAAAAAAAAAGTAAAATGCACATTTGATCCCTCATATTTGAAGTTGATATTTGATACACTTTAGTCTCTCGGTCTGCAAAATAATTTTAAATGTTCACTAACTTAACTTTAAAATAACTTAAGGACTTTTAAAGTCCGACATGGATGAGATGACAAGTCTACACCATTTAACTACTCGAGACATTGGGTTTCATGTTTTAGAAAAAGAATAGATTTTTGGGTTTTGGTTTAGTTGGGGCAATTTTCCAAATTTGAGGTGAATCGCAACAGTAATTACAGTTGAACATACATGAGAAAAGATTTGGAAGAATTTAAATCGAATCCATTCGCATCCTGCAGTACTTTGTTGCAGTCTACACGCTTAGCTTCTTCCGTCTCCTCATGATTTTCCTCTCCCCGCTGAAGAATTTCCAAACAAAATGGTTGCGACGACGGCCCTAGCTTAATCAGCAGATTCCATGGGAGACGGCAATAACACCAACAGAGGCCTTGTCTCGGCCAACGCCGCCAATAGGAACAACAACAACAACGGCAGCCACCACAAGAAGCCCGAGTGGCTGCAGCAGTACGATCTAATTGGGAAGATCGGAGAAGGAACCTATGGCCTCGTGTTCCTTGCTAAAATCAAACCCCCTTCGCCAAGTCGCGGCAAGTCAATTGCCATAAAAAAATTCAAGCAATCCAAGGACGGTGATGGCGTCTCTCCAACTGCCATCCGCGAAATTATGGTTTCTTCCTTTTCTCTCACTTCCCGTATTCTTTCATCCTCTGTTTGATTCGATTGTATTTGGGTTTAGGCTGAGGAAGGACGAGGAGAAGCAGTTCTTGATGTTAATACATTTTCCATTTTTAGTTTATTTTCCCCACGCAAGAAACAGGAAAGATATTGGGTTTCATTTTTCAAATAATCATGACAAAACGATTAGGGTTTTTGTTAAAATTTATTGTTTAATGCAGCAAAGGGATTGAAGAACTCAATTCCCTTTTTTTGCTGGAGCTGTTAATCTTGCATTAAGCATTTCTGATAAATTAATCTTCTCTATCTTTTATGGTTCAGTTACTGCGGGAAATATCACACGAGAATGTCGTCAAGCTTGTAAATGTTCATATCAACCATGCAGATATGTCGCTGTATTTAGCTTTTGATTATGCTGAACATGACCTCTATGTGAGTTTATCTTGCTTCAATATGTTATGTTAAAGGATCGATTTGATTTGATATGGGTCGTTAAGGCCGAAAAATTCACAGTCCCTTTTGACCTGCAACCATATCCTTTTAGGTAGAGAACGAATAGCATTTGCGGATTTTAGAGGAAAGGAATATATCGTTTCATCTACTAATCATCTCTTCTTGACACATGCATATCTATGTAATCGGATGATCTTTGTATTTCTTTACAGGAAATCATTAGACATCACCGGGACAAGGCTAACCATCCCCTTAATCAGTACACCGTTAAATCATTGCTCTGGCAACTTCTCAATGGTTTGAACTATCTCCACAGGTAAAGTTGTAGTATGCCACTTTCTTAAATTTAGTTTCCTATCACAAGAAAACTTATAAAACAATTTCAACTTCTGTTGTTGCAGTAATTGGATCATTCATCGTGATTTAAAGCCATCAAATATTTTGGTAAAATCTATATGATACTTATGATGTTCACTAGACCCCATTTTCTCTCAACTTCAGGTTTTGCATAATCTGTTGTCTTCTTATGTGCGTACTCATTTTTTTGCTTGCATGTCTATTCTGTTACCAGGTTATGGGTGAAGGAGAAGAACAAGGAGTGGTTAAAATAGCTGATTTTGGACTTGCAAGAATATACCAAGCTCCCTTGAAGCCATTATCTGAAAATGGGGTACTGATCTCTTGTTTCCCTTTCATTTGAATTGTTCATTTGTTCATTTCTTTTCTGGTTCAAAGTTCAAACAATAATCTACAGATCACCTAATCTAAATGGGAATGGGTTAATGATAAATCCAAAACTTAAGAGTTCTAATGCTAAATACAGCTTAACAATTATTTTACAAGACAAAGAAGAATCTTCATGCTTAACTATTCTGACTTGGGAAGAGAGGAAGTAATGACCCCTTCTGGAATAAGAAAATTTTCTACCATCTAAAATGTGAAGTTGGACATTGTAGAAAATCTATAAAGTTAACTTGGGGCTGGAGTTGAAAGATATGGAGTACCTAATAAAAATTATTGCTAAAAATGACCAACCTTTAACCTAATGCCTTGTATAAATGGATATAACATTGAGAGATAAAAGAAATGAAAAAAAGGAACATGCTACCATCATCAACATCCTCATTGCCCAATAAATCTGCTTTGCTACAAGATTATATAAAACCAGAAAACATTGCATGTGAAAATGAACCTGTTTACTGTTAAGTTTTTGAGGTGCCCATTTGCAATTTGCTTGTAGGTTGTTGTCACCATTTGGTATCGAGCACCTGAACTTCTCCTTGGAGCAAAGCACTACACTAGTGCTGTTGGTATCCCTGATAAAATCATTTAGATTCTATTAAGTGAAGCCATTTTTGCTGTTCTATGATTGTGTAAGGGACCTAGTTAGAGATATATGGGGTTATTATTGGGATAATTAGTATGATGAAGGGTAAAGGGTATAAGGGTAATTAGATAGGAAGTTGTTCTCTTGTTAGGAGGTATCCTAACAAATTGATGCATTTTACATGGGAATAAATTTGATGAAGATGCTTATCTTCATGCCGTAGCCCCTCATCTTGACTTGTGCATCAGTACGAGAATTCATTATTTCAACTTCAGTTTCAAGAAATATTTTCTTTACAGAGTTTTATATACTATTTATCCTATTTTGTACGCTAGTATATTATAGCTCTATTGTTGGATAGTATAGTGGCATAATTTACGAGGAAAGAATCAATTCTGTTAAGGTGAAACCGTTAAAATGATGTAGTAGGATTACAACATTTCAGGATTGAGAATGACGAAAGAAACATGGAAATGAGGGTCATTATAGAAGCTCCCATTACTGGAAAATACAAACATCCACTGTCTAGATGATGTTTTGCATGAGGGATGTTTGGAAAGGAAGTTTTTATTGCTTGTCTATTGCAAATGTCTATTACCTACAGGTAGAGTAGACTGGTATATATTCTTTTCCCGAGTAAAAACAATTCTTCCTTTATAAAGAAAATTAGATATGTGGGCTGTTGGATGTATTTTTGCTGAGCTTTTGACGTTGAAGCCATTATTTCAAGGTCAAGAAGTCAAAGGGACTCCAAATCCTTTCCAGGTATAAAAGTTATCTTAAAGGGAAAAAAAAGTTATCTTGCATGCAATTTACCATGTTATTGTGTTTTTCTCCTCTTTAACTACTATGCTAATAAATATCGTTTTATCATTGTATTGCATAATGCTGTTTTACAATGAAACCTGTTATTTGAGCAGCTTGATCAACTCGACAAGATTTTTAAGGTTTTAGGTATTGAATTGCTTCTTTTGTCTCCATTTCTCCTACATATACGAGAATTTGTCTCTTAAGTCATTAATTTACTAGGCCATCCCACAATAGAGAAGTGGCCAACACTTGCTAATCTTCCAAATTGGCTACAAGATGTACAGCAAATTCAGGGGCGTAAATAGTAAGCTTTTTATTTTTATTTTATTATTTATTTTTAATTTTAACCATATGGAACCAAAAATAGACCTCCATATAAACTTGTACTTAAAAACCCTCTTTTCTAACATGTTGCAAACATGTGATGATGATGTTTTTTTTGGCCATTGTTTTTGACAGTGACAATGCTGGATTGTATAATGTTGTCCACCTTTCTCCAAAAAGTCCTGCATACGATCTTCTGTCCAAAATGCTGGAGTATGTCTTCCATTTTTAGAACTTAATTTTCTACCGTAGCGATCTTACCAATATATCAGTATAAGTCAGACTGAACTTTTGCAGCCTGTAGATTAGTATCTTCCATTTTAATTTTTATATTTATAAAGAAGTCTGAGGTGTTGTTATTAATGTTGATAATATATATTTTGTATGTATATATAGTGCTAGTTAAAAAATAAATTAGTGGGAATGAAATATCTAACGAAATTTAGGTATAGTAATTTGTAAATAATTTGCCTTTTGTAATTTCATCCTATCAATGAAATGAAGGAATTAATGTTTCTCACCAAAAAGAAAAAAAGTAGAGCATATGGTAAAGCATATTGATATTATAGGCTGTTGTTATGAAGGCATTTTCTCTCTCCTATCCTTATAGTTTGTGGAGATTTCATTGTGTGTTAGTTTTTCTATTCCTATTCGTGTAGCCATGGAATGTTTTTTTGTAGTCATGAATATACTAACGACATTCTTAACAGTGTCTAGATTCTAGAAGAAAAATGTTGATGATAATGGAAACTTTGGTATTACCAGGAATATTTGGAATCACCATGGAAATTATAGGAACAAATGAAAATAAGATTCTGTTGCTGTGCATTGTTAATTGTTCTCTCCTTTTAGTCTTTTTATGAATGATGATAAAATATTGCCTGAAATAGTATGATTACTTCGTTGGGATTTCAAGTTGTTAACTTTATCCCCCGTGCATATGGTAATTCTATGGTCAGATATGATCCTCGAAAGCGTATAACTGCAGCCCAAGCGTTAGAGCACGAGTATGTCTTCTTCACCCCACTTCCCCCCACCCCCACCCCACCCCCACCCCCACCCCCACCCCCACCCCCACCCCAACTCCTTTCAGCTATATCGGAACGTCTTTTTTACTATCATTATATTGCCTTAAATATATTGAACATCGTTATGTCAATGCATGTGAAAGTTTTAGTTTTGTTTATTTTATAGAGAAATAATGTTTCATCTGAATTAAGATCAATATTGAAATGTCTACAAACGAAGTATATGATTAATTTTATATCAATGCCTTTTACTTTTTTTTAAATGGAAACAAATATGCCAAGGATGGTATGAAATATATAATAATAATAATAATAATAATAATAATAATAATAATAATAATAATAATAAAGAGAGGAGAACCAAGCCTAACATCAGGGAAGGGGTGTGAGGTTGACGAGTTTCTGATGTCTTACCATGGACTTCCTCTTGGTGATATAACCCAAGGCAGTTAACTTGTTGGAGTTCTGTGGAGGACAAGTTGCAGAAAAGGTTGGGCTCTTGGAAGAGAAGTTTTTTTTTTATGAAGACACTCTAATTCGATTGGTTTTAAGTGGTATTTCCATTTATTTTTTTCTCTCTTTTGTGTTCAGTCTGTAAAAATGTGGAAAAACTTTTGAGGGGTTTTCTGTTGGAGGAATGGAGCAAGGTAAAGGTTCAGAGGAAGCTTTCAAGTCAATCACTCTTGACCTCAAATTGTCCTCTTTGTTCGGTGGTTACTGAAGACCCTCCACATTTTTTCTTTGAATGATGATTCTCATTAGATTGTCGGAGGCAGCTTTTCTCCTTTCCTTTAATCTTCATTGGGCTTCAAGTGTTGTTTTTAAATCCATTAAAATCTAGATTGTAGTGGGTTTTGTCTTAAATTTATTGTTCTTATGGGCAAGTTTGAGTTTTATGCTTCGTTTCCTCTTCTGTACTTTGAACATTAGTCTCATTTCATTAAATCAATGAAAATTTTGTTTCTATTTAAAAAAAAAAGAATGGAGAAAGGTAAAGGTGAGCACCTGGTGAATTGGGAGAATGTCAGGAAGCCTGTGCACCTGGGAGAGTCAGAATTAGGGAATTTAAGGGCTCGTAATAAAGTGTTATTGGCAAATTGGTTATGGTGTTTTCCCCGAGTCCACTTCCCCATGGTATAGGATTAGGAATTTAGGATTTTCTATCAGGATTAACTGCGAACACCCATGTTGAACTGATGGGTTTCTTCCTTGCCAGGGGAGTAAATAAATCTCTTGTACAACTATCATAGCAATCATCTCCTGTAATATTGCAGCATGTTAAGTAGAATTAAAGAAAGCTTCACGAACCGTATAGGAACAAATAAAAATTAGAGGGATGAATGTATGAAGGAGGAGATGACAAATAGTTATATGAGACAAAAGAAGACAAGTGTATTGATGGCTACCTTTTACGAAGAGCAATAGAAAGAACACCGCTTGTTTTGGATCCAATGATGGTGAAGCTTTGACAATAGGTTACCGCCACATATACATTGTGGGTGGGATGGTGATATTGGAATTTATTTATTTATTTTTCGGATGAAAGATCCTTCAGACTTTTGAAACACGTCCTCTTTTGTTTGATATCTTCTACAGATAGAGGAAGCTATTTCCATCATCGATTTTCCTGAAAAACTTGAACATTTGTAGGGTGATAACCACGTCGTCATTGTCAAGGCGAGACTCACAAAATAAGGCGCGCGCCTTTTGTGAAGCCCCAAGGCTCAAAGCCCTGAGCCTTGGGGCTTTTTCATTATTTTTAAAAAATAGTAATGATTAAGGGTTTTCCTTCTTTATTAACTAAAAGAATCAAGTTTACTAAGTCTAAATGCAAACTTTCTTGTGTTTGTGGTCTCTTTTCCATATTTCCACTTCAAACTATGCTTTCTCTTTTTAATGTAATATTTGTATATATAGTGCACCTCACAAAAAAAAGCCCGCGCCTTTTTGTGCACCTCGTGCCTAGACTCCAGAGGGCCATTGCGCCTTGGGCATTTAAAAACACTGTGAGGGACAAGAAAAATAATAGAATGTTTAGGGGAGGGAGAGTTCCAAGAGTGATGTTTGGTCTTTTGTTAGATTCTCTATTTCTCTTTGGGATTTGGTGTCTTGACCTCTTTGCAATTATTCATTAGGTCTTATTAAACTTGATTGGAGGAGCCTCTTCTCGTAGTTGACTCCCTTTTTATGAGCTTTTTTTTTTTTTTTTTTTTTTTTTTGTATGCTCGTGTGTTCTTTCATTCTTCTCAATGGAAATGTGGTATTTAATAATAATAGTAAAAGTCTCTAAAAGAGATTTGGTTCACGTGATGTGTATACCATGTTAGTCTTGCATGTCTTTTGTCAGTTGGATGTTGGAATCAATTTGGTGCATAATATTGAACATAGTTTTTTTTTTTGTCTTGTTTTTAGGTACTTTCGTTTAGAACCTCTTCCAGGATACAAGTACGTTTTAGTTTTTGTTTGTTTGTTGGATATTACTTTTATAATTTGGAAATATTTAGACCCTGTTTATTAACCATTTTGTTTTTTGTTTTCGATTTTAGAAAATTATGTTTATAAATACTTCCATCCATTAATTTCTATGTTTTGTTATCCATTTTTTACTAATATTTTAAAAAAAACCAAGTCATGTTTAAAGATTTTCTCAAAAAATAGTTTATGTTTATAGAATTTGACTGGAAATTCAAGTCTTGTTTTTGTTTTTGAAAATCAAGTCTTCAAAGATTTTCTACTAATATTTTGAAAACCAAGTCATGTTTTTGTTTTTGTTTTTTTTAACAAAAGTAAAAAACCATAATTGGATAATTGAGAGGAAATAAGCATAAATTTCAAAAATAGAAAACTAAAAGCGAAATCGTTATCAAACGGGGCCTTATTATTTATATTTCATCACTGGATATGTGGATTGCAATTTTAGTGCTCTGGTACCAATCCAACCTGGAGAGAAAATCATTAATTATCCAACTCGCCCTGTGGACACAACCACAGATTTTGAGGGAACAACTAACCTTCAACCCTCACAAACGGTAAGCTGTATTTTGTTAAATTCCTTTTCCTTCTTCTCTTTATAGCTACAAAATTCTAGTAATCATATATGATGAATAAGGTGCCATGTGAAATTTTTGTTAAGTAAAATCATGGGTGGTCCAGGCTGCAATTATTCGTATGCCTTAACTATTTTTCTGTTCCATGGCATCCACTAGGGCAAGGGCAGTCTATTGTGAAAGATTCCTTTACCCTTTCATTCATCATGATATCTAGATAGCTGTAAATTAGTTGGTGTTCTTAAAAGTGTGGGCATATAAGGAAGGAGTGCCCTCTTCATTCTTTGTCATTGAATATGAATTTTCGATTGATTTGATCGGATTTTTTAAAATCTTCCTCATTCTATTCTTTCCTCTCCTAGTTGGGCCCTTTGCTCAAGAGCTTTATGTGTTTGTGGGCTCTTGAATTCCCCCGTTGTCAGTAAAAGAGAGTTTTTGCATGGGCTCGTCATCTGAGGTAGAATGAATTTCATTACCACCATCCATAACTAATTACATTCCTCCACTTTAAACTTTCGGGTTCCTCAAGGACATTCCAGCTTCATAGGTTTCTTAACATTCATATTTTTCATTTCTTTGTTTCTCGTTTCCATTTCTTATTGAAATTTAAGTATTGAATAATTTTGGTAAATTACACTTTTGGTTGTTGAGGTTTGAGATTTGTGTCAAATTAGTCCGTAGGTTTCAAGATAGAACAATCAAATCCTAACATTTCAAATACTCGATTTTGGTCCCTCTGTTAATGAAATCTGTTAAATACTCAACTGAAACTAATGTGGCAGTTAACCTTCATGGGTTGGTATAGTGTAAATAAAGGGCATGACTTTGATAAAGGGTTAAGAGGTAATGAGTTCAATCCATGGTGGCCACTTGACTGGGATTTAATATTCTACGAGTTTCCTTGACACCCAAATGTTGTAGGGTCAGGTGGGTTGTCGTGTGAGATTAGTCGAGGTGCGCGTAAGCTGGTCCAGACACTCACAGATATAAAATTAAAAAAAGAAAAAAACTGATATGTTGGTTTTTTTAAAATAAAATATAATAAAAAACGAAAACAAAAATGTCTCTTTCCTCTTCACCTCTCTACTGTTCCTCAGCTCTAGTGTCAACTGTGTAGAGAAATCCCAAAAGGAAAGAAAGCAAATCAGTTGCAGTAGGGTTCGAAATATCTCCAAAATCGATTCAATAAGTACTGTGAACAACAATAGTGAACCCAACCTTTTTTCCCTTCTAACAGAGAAAATCAAATATACAAAAAGAAAAAGAAGAAGCCCTCCCTCCCTCTGCCCTTCAAACGGAAAAAGATGGTAAAAAAGCAAACAGAATACAGGAAAGGGTTCAACAAACACAAATCTACATACTAGGGGTGTAAATGGTTGGCTCAATTTTTGTAAAAAACCAGAATTGAATCGATTAATTGGTGAAGGAAATGTGAAAATCGGAACTGAATCGGAACAATGAGAAACCATGCTGACCGAACAGCTCAGACTGACAGATTGTGTTGGCTCAGATTTTGGTTCACTGAATATGCGGGTGATCGTGTAGAAGGAAGGCACAGATTTCACAGAGCAAACTTTTTTCTAAAATAAACAAAATCCTGTGCATTCCCCCTGGGCACGAACTCTCGACCTGGAGTACCAAGGCATGTCCACTCACCAACTTGACCAACGAAGCTTTTGATGTAATGAAGTATTATATACATCTTATCGGCCGGTTTAGTTGTTTTTTTTGCCTAACCCGAAACTGATAAAAAAATTTCGATTTCATATATTTGCAACCTGAAACTGCAAACTAGCCGATTTCAACCCAAACCGATGAGCAGTTTTAGTCGGTTTAAGCGGTTTTTTCTTTTTTCGATCTTTCGGTTTTTCCTTGCACCCCTACTACATACACAGAAAGGGAGAAGAGAGGCGAAGTGGGTTAAGATAATGAGATGTTAGATGGTATAATATTAAATTTACCTTCATCTATCAACTTAAACTTTTGGGTTAATTGGTGATTGAAGATAATATCAGAAAGTCCGTGGTCCAGGAGGTCATGTGTTTAAACCCCTGTAATATTATTTTTTCCCCAATTATTGATTTTCACTTGTTGGGTCTTCTACATATTTCAAGCCCACAAGTGAGGAATGTTAGATGATATAATATTAAACTTATCTTCACCCATTAGTTTAAGCTTTTGGGTCAATCGGTGATTTAAGATGAGAATTCCACCTTATCTACTATTTTAATAAACATGTCTAGGCTGTTTTCTTTTCAAGTGCTATTATTGATTGTATTTGGTTGTATTTGCTATTTTTTTATTTCTTTGTTTCTTTGTAACATGAGCATTAGTCTCTTTCCATTTTTTTTAATCAATGAAAAACCTTGTTTCCTTTTTTTTTTTAATAAAAAAAATGTCTAGGCTCTAGAGTCGTGGTGCCTTCACTAGATGTGCAATTTTTTTTCTTTTTTTCTTTCTTTCTTTTCCATCTCTTGTGAAAAGAAAATAAGAAAATAAGTTACCTAAAAGCCTGTTAAATGATATCTGAAAACGTCTCTCATTGTCAGACTTTGGACTTATTTAATTTTGTCAACAGGTAACATCTGGACATACTGTAAACATGCAAGGTACTCATATGGCAAGATCCGTCCCTCGGGCAATGGGAGTTGGCATGCCAAGGATGCCGCATCAGAGCATGGCTGCCTATAATCTTGCGTCTCAGGCTGGGATGGGTATGAATCCTGGTGGCATCCCTATGCAGCGAGGTGTTTCTTCCCAAGCTCATCAGCAACAACAGGTTGGTTATTTATGATTCAATTTTATTATTTCTTAAATATTTTTTGTACATCTGTAGATGAATCTCACCAACTATAATGACCTTTTTTCCTCCCTTAATGTTTCAAATAGTTAAGGAGAAAAGATCCTGGAATGGGAATGCCAGGTTATCCTCCCCAGCAGAAACAACAAAGACGCTATTGAGGTAATAGATCTCAAGAGCTCTGTTAGTTGCATACAAGCTTTAATTTGAATATTGTTATGATCCATACCACAATTTCCCTGTCATTATATTAGTAAGAAATACAATAAGTTGTTTCTTGTAAAAAATAGATCCATACCACAATTTGCCGGTCTGAGTAGATAGGTTGTTTATGATTTGTTATTCTTGTTTACTGGAATTGGAAAAGGGGTAGAATGGCACGTGGTGCGTTATGTTCAACTGTTACCCTAGTGCAAAATAGTTCAAATAAGTTGCCGGCTCCAAATAAGTCTTTGAAAAAAAATTAGAATTGTACTATAAATACTTTAATCAGAATATTAAATAGTCAAGAAACTCTAGCCCCTATAGCATTGGCAAGGGCTTGGGGTCTCTTTGTCATACCGGCTTAGAGATTCTAAGTTTGAACCTTCGGTTGAGTTAATTAATACCAAAACCCTGATTTCTCCCAGGTTTGGGCCTTGAAGAAAGTGTGGAAGTGTGGGTGCTCCGGATATAAGGAAGCAAAACTTCGACTCCCGATTATAAAAAAAAAGAGAGAAAAAAGTCGAGGATTTCTGGTCCCAAGTGTTAAATTTTGTCAAGATCTATAAGTTCTTACGAATTTATTTACCTTTTACCCGAATGTTCTCCATGAATTTCAATTAAACTTTAGCAACAAGCCCATGAGAAATATTACAGTCATCAGACTTGCTTTTATTCGTTCAACTTTGCTAATTTTTCTTTTTTCTGGGTTATGTTTTCTGCGGTAGTTCCAGGAAGGTCTGAGATTACTTGTTGGCTTTGCCCAAAATTCGTTCATGGGCATCCTACAAAGCTGAGGTGGCGTTTGCTTGTTGATTTATCTGCAACCCAAGGTCCATCAACTCGTTCAAATAATTTAACATCCAAGCATGCTCCTTGACATGGTATTGATTGTTGATGTTAATGTGGCATCTCCCAAATTCTTAGTTGCTGCACAGAAAAAATGGGAGGTAAATTCTGCTTGCAGGCATCAGTGTTTTCTCGATACTAAGCTACCTTGATCTCGATATAGATAGGTAACCTGGCTTCCAGAGAAACTAGGTCCTCTTGTATTATAATGATCCAAGTAGTAGGTTTGTGTTAATTCAGCAGAAAAAATCTGTTGTTCGGTCACGGAACGATTACGTTGCTCTATTTTGAATAAAATTGTTAGGTTTTATGTGTGTTTCTCGTTTAATTTTGATATGTTGAACCATTTAGAGCCTACGCATTCATTATTATAGATTGATTTTTGAATTTTTGTTATGTATGCAAGGGGCGTATCTGATCCAACTTTTGTTATATTAGCTGATCAGGCTTATAGTGTCGTCATTAGTTTTAAATTGAACTTTCAATATATTATGCAATGTGTTGGAATCTGTCCTTTTTTATTTCCAAACTTACTGGCCTGATTAGTTCAACTAATAACCAAATATTTGATATAATGCTCGTCGAGGAACTCTCACTAACATTAGATGGTTGATGGCTACTGAAAGAAGAAATTTATAAATCTTTCTTCGTGATTTGCCGTTGTCCAATTGGTTTTGTAATCTTTGTTTGATAACGATCTCGTAGTATTTTTTTCTCTTGTTTTATAGTATAATTTAATCATATAATATGAAAAAATATAACATGTATTTTAAAATATATAAAAAATAATTAAAAAATTTATATATATAAAATAGTTTCAATGCAAAAGTAACAAGAAAATTATAATTGTTTCTAAACTTCAAAAGTTGTCTAAACTTAACTTAATTTTAATGTTATTGGTCACTTGAGTTAGCTATGCATGCTTAATAAATGTTAACAAAGTTTTAACTAATTTCAAGTATATTAAAAATTAAAATCCAAATGTAAAATGATATATAAATCTATTGCAGAATTTAAAATTTAATAGTTAAAATAATATATAAATATTTATATTACAATATTTAAAAATCCATATTTAATATAATATATAAATATACATATTGGAAGATGTGAAATTCAAAATTCAAAATAATATATAAGTTTATACGGACTTATGATGTAAACTATTCTCTCATTTGATCTAATTTGTCTCTCAAGGTTGCTTACTTTAGTTGTAACAGAAATTGTGCCAGATGGACTCAAAGTTCAAGCATATTTAAAAAATCTCTAATAAATTTCTCTTTTCATTTATAGGATTTCATTAATTTTTCCATAAATTGATCTCACCAAAATACCCTTATCTCAATAACATAACCAGTACTTTTTTTTTCTTTTTTTTTTTAAAAAAAAAATTCATTATGGTAGTTTCAAACCAGTTGCAGGTTTAACACTGTAAGAATTTTTTAAAAAATATTTTTGGTGGGAAATTTTATTATTGCATTCAAAATTGATTATTTCGTTAACAATTGTAAAATAATTTTTATACAAGTATTGTATAATAAATGTTGTCGATTTTTTTTTATTAAATTCTACATCAATAGAAAGTTTTAATTTTATTTCACATTTTTTTTCTAATTGAATTTCATCCGACTTTTAATTCATAACATTTTGTTATTAATTTGTTGTTTCATTTCTTCAATTATCGGATTCTTCTTAACAGTCGTATCTAATTAAATCGTTATATGCACTTGTTAAATGAGTACATGTCTCAATTTCTGCTAATTTTCGTTTTATTCTTGACTGTATTGGGTGTTTCTATCATTTTCACCTTGCTTAATATTTTTGCACATTTTTAGTGCATTTCTGCTTATTTATTTACATTTCTGCACCTTTCTTCACTGTTAATTCATCATCTTTCCTTTGTATATGCACTTCTTGTTGGAACTGGTACTCTGCGTTGAGGACTTTGAACGTCTTGACACTCAATGCCTGTGGTCAACGCAAGCTGCTAGATGTGACGGTCGGAGTTCTACAACCGTGCGGTATCATGACATTCATTCGTACATGGTCAGCCTTAAGGGGAACTCAAGCTCTAAGCGGAATTAAACTTCATTCGGCCATAACGTCGCCTGTACGTGTATTTTACCTCATCAAGCGACTCCATCCGACTTGCCTTTAATCTAGGCCGAGTCTTGTAGCTCGACCTTGCCTTTACATGAAGCTAAGGTTATTAGCTTCCTTTCTCTTGCTCGAGTCTACTTGTCGAGAATCGTCACAACTAACCATGGACATTTCCAACATTGGACCACCCGGACATCCATCTATCCGGACATATCGAGGCATGAACCCTCCCGTGTCCATGCTAAATCGTCACCGAGATAAAACGGCATAGGGGGTGCTATATCAAACCTCCAACCCATGGGAGAAGGCGCAATGTCGGCACACCCGTGCCGTCCGACACTGTCCACAGATCTCATTCTCAATGAAAGACGCCTAAGACTCTTGTCTCACAACGCTCGCCAACGCCATGACACATGTCTGTGTGATGAGGTAGCTCACTTAAGCCATCAGGCCCAGGGGTGGTGGAGAGCTGACACCATGCCTCCCCGTATAGTACATTATGAGCATTTTCCTCCTTGACACCCTTGCACGTGCATAATGCCAACTCATCACTCGCCAACATAGAGCGCCCGTCCGAACTCCGATTGACATGAAATTCGACGTGCTTCCATATTCCATCAATATGGATCTAACTCTAAAGCCACTCGTCCAAACTTGCGACGAAACACCTTTTTCTGAGGTTACGGCCCGGGGCCCCATCTGGCCCCCACTGAGCTTGTCACTGATACTGTCAATGACACTGATGCTTGTCTTCTTACTTGATGCTCAACCTGAAATGCTTGCCCACTTATCTTGGTGTGTTGGATGATGCACCGTCCTCCTCTGTCGCATCACGACACTTCTCTTGGCCCTCTGTCTTTGCCAGATGTGTCGACACTCCCGTGTAGCCACTTGCACTGTCTGCACTGTCTTTTCCTTAGTGGGGTCACAATCTACTTACTTCAAGTACGATTGTGACACTAGAAGCCGGTTGGTCAACGCGAGAAAATGAACGCCTGGAGTTGAACGTCATGCTACGCGATGAACCCTCGTATTGAACGCCTAGAAGTCGATGCCTGCAAAACAAAAACTCGTGAAGGCCGAGTCGTGGAGCTCGCTCTCTTTAAGATGTTTCGCGGCTCTGTCAAAGGTGCATGTAGTTCGGAATCGTTGCCACGTCGTCCCTAGAAAAATAGCCAGAAAAAGTCTGTCTCGATCGAATCTTGCACAAGAATCGAACGGAATGCTCACACCCTTCAATAATGCTTGGAATATAAGAATTTTGTGAAAATAAGTTTTCGTTGTGTCTCTGTCAAAATGGAGAAGGCTGGCTTGCGCTGAGAAAAGGGCGCGGGCATGATGACCAGTTGACCACGTGGTGAATGCGGCGAGGGGCAAAACGGTAAAACTTTAATTAATCTTTTTTATTAAAAAAATAAAATAAAATAAAAATTATCTTTATTGCCAGCTCGCTTTGCCTCGCCCGACCGACGGCGCATGCGCGTGTGGAGAAGCCACGAAGCCCACTATTGTAAAACTCCTCACCCCTTCTAAAACATGGGTAGCCCTTGGAGCCCAAACCCAATGCTAAAGAAAAGGGTAAATAAGGTGAGGTCCCAATGCTTAACTAAGCAATGTGGGATTCTCACATTTCCAAAATTCATTTTTCCTTTTTGTTTTAAAAAACTCCTTTTCATTATTTTTCACCAACACTTCTTTTTTCCAAAATTCATTTTTCCTTTTTGTTTTAAAAACTCCCTTTTCATTATTTTTCACCAACACTTCTTTTGGAAATCAAATATATTAAGAAAAAGTTTCCTCCAGGTTGTTTGTTATGCATTAAATATAATTAAGTTTATATTAAACATATTGTATATAAGACATATGTCACAAGGGTGTTTTTCGAATAGAGAAACACGCCAAAGTTCGAGAAAAATTAGGGTGCGAGAGGGCGCACTCGAGGCACACAAGGATGTGGGTAACTTGCTTTGTGGGCACGGACAAGGTGAAGCACACCAACGAGCTGGGTGGACGCACAACGCTAGAATGGGCGTTGGTGGACAGCGGCATGGTCGGACGCGACACAGCAAGCAGGCGCTAGGAAGGCCCTGGTGCGCACACCAAGCACACGGGTGCTGGGCGGCGTGGGCGCCAGGCAACGCTGGCATGGGCGTAGGCACAGGCATGGGCGAGCAGTGAGGCACGCACAGGCAGGCGAACGCACGCTTGCTAAGCGTGCGTTCGCGCGCGCAAGGCTGGCGATCGGACGCGAGGCATCAACGGACGAAGACGGGCGTGTGCGCCGCTGGGGGCTAGGGCACGCAGGCGCGCGCAACCTGACACTTTGGGCCCACGCAAAAGGTTATTTGTGAAAGTCTTCAAGTTGGCGTGAGCAGCTGAAGCCACCTTTCTTCTCCAAACTCGGTGGTCATTTTCAGAGTGTAAAAATAGCTGTAAAAGTGGTATGCTACCGAGGGAAGAATAGAGAGCAAGTCAGTAGTCCTAGTAAGTAGGAGTTGACTTGGCAATTTGCTAAGAATAGGAGTTGAGCTATTCTTTAGGCAAAACTTAAGGAAGTCAGATTGATATTAATAGTAAATTGACTTCCCCAAGTTTCTCAACCTCCTTTAGGAGTAGGCAGGGGTTGTTATGCTTTGTCGTATAAAAAGGGGATTGAGTTCACTTTGGAAATCATTCCCATTTCACTCACATATCTTGTAAACACTTTATTTGAAAGCAATAAAGATAACCAAAGATTTCCCCCTTTGCAAAACGTGGGGTTTGTTGTGTGTGCATTTGTTAGCAATTTCCTTAAAGCATAGTGTCCATGACGATCCTTAGGACGAGTAGGCTGACTAAGAGTGGTGAACCTCTTAGGCCGCACGAGGTGTAAGGTAAAAAAATTTTACTTCGATTTTTAGCCCCGTGATAGTTGGTATCAAAGCGCGGTTTATTATTCTTTATGAAAAGAATAGGTGATGTTGGTTGGGATCGCAACATGGCAACCGTGGCTTTGTGACAGTGATCGTGTGGACACTTGCGTTTGTGTAAAGTTACTCATGAGGAGGACTAAGATGGGTAGGTTACTGATTTTATTTTCTTGTTCTCATACAGATGAACAACGAGATTCTTACGAGAACATGGAGTTGTTTTACGTTCAAAGGAGGCTGAAGCCAAAGAAAGGGAGACCCATCGTACTCAAATTGAAGCATTAGAGATGACTTTGATTGAGGTAACTACATCGGTACAAATGCTGAATGACTAGATTGCATTGATGCATGCACAAATGAACACTTGTAGGGAGACCATGCAAGCGAAGGAAACACAATCATTTCTTGAACAGGAAGTTGACATGATGTTTCAATTTCCAGAGTATGCAGGCGAAACTATGCAAGTCCATGTGTTGGGGGGTAGAACCCAAGTGGAGATAGGAAGCAACACGTCGGAGGTGATCGTGTTGAGTGACTCGGATGACGACGAGATGGAACACGACTCTGAACCAGACTCTGAGGCGGAGGAAGAGATGGTTGAGGTAATGTTAACATTGGGTGAGTATTGGCATTGTAGCAAGTTCCATTCTACAATAGAGTGTCCAGGATGGGCAGCTCCAGAATTCTTCTATGGTGAAACAATTCATTCCACCCCTAGGTGAAAGTAGTCGTGGAAAGGGAAGAGCATGGAATGAGGGAAAATGGGGTATAGTTTTCCCAAAATCGGTAGTGATTTTTTGTTTTGTTTAGAGAGTTCTAATGGGTAATTTTACTATTATTGTAGATTTCTTCAAGTAAATAATCTTGGAATAAAGAAAAAGTATAATGAAATCTTTTTCTTTGAGTTTAAAAAATCTTTGAAACTATGTTTAGAGGTTGGCATACTATGTAGTGACAACAAGTACCAGTACAAGACTTGGACAGATCATTTGACGGACGAGATGGAGGCCAGACTGGACGAGGACGATGAGCTTTCCAAGTGCGGGAGGTTTTTCACTAGGGTGTTTTTCGAATAGAGAAACACGCCAAGATTCGAGAAAAAGGAGGGTGCGAGAGGGCGCACTCGAGGCACACAAGGATGTGCGTAACTTGCTTCGTGGGCACGATCAAGGTGAAACACACCAACGAGTGTGGGTGGACGCACAACACTGGAATGGGCGTTGGTGGGCAGCGGCATGGTCGGACACGACACAGCAAGCAGGCGCTGGGAAGGCCTTGGCCCGCACACCAAGCACACGGGTGTTGGGTGGCGTGGGCGCCAAGTAGCGCTGGCATGGGCGTAGGTGCAGGCGTGGGCGAGCAGTGAGGCACGCACGGGCAGGCGCACGCGCACGCACAGGCGGGCGTGCGTGTGCGCGCGCAAGGTTGGCAAGCAGATGCGCGGCATCAGCAGGCGAAGAAGGCTATTTGTGAGATTCTTCAAGTTGGCATGAGCAGCTTAAGCCACCTTTCTTCTTCAAACTCGGTGGTCATTTTCAGAGTGTGAAAATGGATGTAAAGTGGTATATTACTGAGGGAAGAGTAGAGAACAAGTCATTAGTCATAGTAAGTAGGAGTTGACTTGGCAATTTGGCAAGAATAGGAGTTGAGCTATTCTTTAGGCAAAACTTAAGGAAGGCAAATTGCTATTAATAGTAAACTGACTTCCCCAAGTTTCTCAACCTCTCTTAGGAGTAGGGATGGGTTGTTATGCTTTGTAGTATAAAAAGAGGATTGAGTTCACTTTGGAAATCATTTCCATTTCACTCACATATCTTGTAAACACTTTATTTGAGAGCAATAAAGATTACAAGGGATTTTCCCCTTTACAAAACGTGGGTTTGTTTGTGTGTGCATTTGTTGGCAATTTCCTTAAAGCAAAGTGTCAACGACGATCCTTGGGACGAATAGGCTGACTAAGAGTGGTGAACCTTGTAGGCCGCACGAGGTGTAAGGTAAAAAAATTTTACTTCAATTTTTAACCTTGTGACAGTAGGTATAATTTATATATACATATGAAAATTCTTTCTCTATATATATTATGTATATAAGGCATATATAGTTTATATATACGTAAATCTTGTTCATTTTCTTTATGTTGGTAAGTGAGATGAAAGAGACAAGTGTTGGAATTTATGTCATAAAACGTCATAATTAATGAGTTATTTAATAATTTTTTAATTGTTTTATATGCAATATTACATAATCCATTACAACAAAAATCAAGGTTATTAAATATAATCTTGAATATTTTGTCGTTGGCATACGGATAGATCAAGTTCAAGAAATAATCTAAAAAGTCTATAGTATATAGATAAGGTTGGGTGTCTTATCTTGGAGATGTGAACGTAATAAATTTTACAAGAAGAAATTTAGTCCTTTTTCATATAGGGAAAATAGATGAGTAGTTCCTTTAAGTGCTGATTTCTAAATTTGAACAATGGTGCCCCACATTCTCACTAGCTCGAGCGATAGGGGAGTTCAAAAAGTGGTCCACAACATAAATAAAATAAAAAAGAAAAAGAAAAAGGTACAAAGTAGAATATTTACGTTCTTTCGCCATTAGTTTCAATTCTTCACCATCTTCTCCACTTCATAATCCTTCACCATCTTCACGCACGCATAAGCTTCCTCCATAGCAACACCTCATGGATCACAACTCCAACAACTTCTTCACGTAGGCGTCCTTCACCTCCTTGCTTCAACAAATACACCGAACATTCTTCCTTCTTTAATTGGCTTCACTACTTCCTTCGATAGTGACATCATGGGTAGCCCAAAATAGCCTCACCTCCTCCTTCGATAGCAGGTTCAGACAAAAAAAAAGGGTAAATATCTTCACACCATTCTTTGTTTCAAATGTGTCTTTTTTTTTTGTTCAAATGTGCTGCTTTAAAAGTTTTTTCAAATGGGTTGAAAGTGGAAAAAAAAGGTTTAAATTGAACCGAACCACACTCAACTAAACTAGGTTGGTTCAGTTCAAAAATCGAAATCGAGGATTTTTTGTTTTGGTTGGTTCAATTTTGAAAATTTGTAGGTTCGTTTTAGCGGTTTGCTCAAAACTAAACTGAACTGAACCATGAACACTCATACCGAGTGGGACTTGGTATATGATGGGGTTATAAACATATTGTTTATTATGTTGGACTGGTATGACAACCCTAGAGAGGGTGAATAGGGTTTAATTAATTTTTTGGAAAAATATGCTCAATTTAAACTAAAATAAATTAATAAACATCCTAATTGGTGCCCAATAACAAGGTTGATAAGAGGTATATAATAATAAACTCAATCAATCTCAACCAACAAAAGCATGCAATTAAAATTAAATGCAAAAATAATTAGGAAAGAGTTAGAGATGAAGACACTGTAATTTTATAGTGGTTCAGTCAAACTCAACCTACATCCACTTTTCCAAGCACCTCTTGAGATTTCGACTAAAAATATCCTTTGACTCTTTCCACGGATGAGAGTCGAACCTCTACCTTGCTCATTTTTTGGGTTCAAGAGCAAACTCGATCCTTTCCACGGGTTAGAATCAAACCGTTACAATGTTGTTGGAAGCTTTAAATCACACAATAAAACTCTCTAAAAAGAGTGGGTATACAAATTTTGAGCTCACACACTTTAATCCTTACAATATAATATAAATTTCTCTTAAGAATAAGATGAAAAGAATAAAGATTGGAAGCTTGGAGAGAGAGCAACAATGGTGGCATTTTGCTAATTTTGAGAATTGAAAAGTGTAAAAAAGTTGAAACAATTTTGGGAAAGATGAAGTTTAAAAATAGAGGAAAGTGGGCTAAAAAAAATTGAATTTGAATTTAGGCTATTAGATTGTGTAAAAAGGAAATTGAGTGGTTGTGATTAAAAGTAAAAAGTCAACTAGTCGTTAGACATAAACATATATCATATTAAATTCATTTGCTTTTAAAAATAACTAGTCGTTAGACACAAAACATATATATATAATATTAAATTCATTTTCTTTTTAAAATAATTTTTTTTTTAGTTTTCAAAATCAATATTCTTTTTTTAATTTTCTTTTCTTTTAAATAAACCTAAAATCCACAAATTGCAAATTTAAGACCAATGTGTCACTCACTCTATAGCTCCAACTGCCACTCCCTAATTAATCGAATTTGATGATTAATTTGGCCACATCACCACATTGGATTTGAATGATTCAAGAGGCGTCAGAATCGTTGTTCCGAGCTCTACGCTATGGGCTATTTAAAATAATAAAATTGTTAGTACACAAAATCAGGTTTGTTATCGTCAAAACATTAAGTAAAATTAATTAATTTAAGATTAAGCTCCAAAAAGCCAACACATTAGAGGATATGTGATACTTAAAGTTCAAATAATTATATGAGAAACAAATAGTGTAGACCCCTAAAATTGTCTCTTGTTTTATTTCATCATCCTTATTTATGTTAATTTTTGTGATATTTCTATAATTTTGAATTTGTTAGTTAAATAAACAAAATTTTAAGTAATTAATAGGAATTGTTTATTTTTTATTTTATTAAATAAAATAAAATAAAAGATTTGTGTTGTTGGGGAGAATAAAATTTTGAATGTCCAGATCTTTTTTATGAAAAATTTATATTTAACCAATTTTTGGAGGAGCTAATTATGTCAAATATTTTTCAAACCAATTAAATAATCTTCAAAAAATTTTTCTTATTTGTTTCTAAATTTAGTTTGTTTTTATTTTTTTCTAATTAAGAAGGGTTTGAGTTTTTTATTAAATCGTCATTAGGAAATTTGAGATACACAATAATACCACACTAAAAAAATCGAGAGAGATTTTAACTGGCTTTTCTCTCAATTTTCTCTCTCTCCCCTCTTGATATTCCCCTTTTTCTCATTTTTTATACAAAAAGAACTTTATCAATTTTTATTTATCTCTTCCTTTTTTAATTTTTCTTTCCAATTCCCGATGTTTTTCTCTTGGTATTCAAACTTCATAGCAAATTTTTTATATTGAGTTTGCATTGTTTGTGAATAAGAAGAAAAAGTCATAGCGTTTTCTTTTGTGGTAAGTCTCTTATTGCTCTATTAAATATGTTTTTAAATCTATTTTGATATCTTGTTTACATTCATTCATCGATGTAGTTCGTTATCAAAATTGTCATGTTGTAAAACATGTTTATTTTATGAAAATTATGCTTTTACGTATATAGTTAGTTTTGTATTAATAATACTAAAAAAAGCTCTTTTGTGTTATGACAAAGATTTACATACATTTGAAATATTTGTGGCATGGAATTGCTTGAGTAATGTTCGTAAATATACTTTAATTTTTGTAAAGTGTTTGTTCTTGCGTTTTTGTTCTTTTACTTTATTGATAATGTTCATACATTTTCTTCTGATTAAATAAGCACAATGTGTATTACATAGGAAACTTTCAAATAATGAAGCCTCAAATTTTTAGAATATCGTTATTTGAGATTCTTGAGGTGAAATATCAAATTTTTGGAAGGTTGTGATTTGATTTAAAAGGGTTTGTAGATACCGTATTTTGTCCAGCTTATTTTTAATTTTTTCATATATTTTCATTTGGTCAATCCTTCCTTTAAAAAAAATATATATATATATTTAATGTCTATTATTTCTAAAAAGAGAAGTAAAAAGAGATTTAAATTCAAGTGGAAGATATTTATGAAACTTTTAATTAATTTTATAAGTGATCTCCTAATTTTTCTCAACTTCTCCCTTCACTCTCAAATATCTTTTTCCATCTTTTCCTCAATCTCCCTCGTTCCTATATTCTCTCCATATCTCCACCTTCCTATTTTTTTCTCCACTCTTTTCCATCATTACTCCTCCTCACGTTCTCGCTCACTTATACCTTCACCATCTCTCCCTCAATTTTCTCCATAATTCTATCTATTTCTCTCTTCCATAATCCCTCTCATTTTTCTTTACACTCACTCAAACCAGGGGAGGGGAGGGGGATGATTAAAAATTGGAGGATAAAAAATCTTTAACACAACAAACTAACGCTACACATTCTAGCGATAGGGATGGCCATGTGTAGCCCTAACGTGATCTATCCCTATTGGGTTTGTTCGCATGAGGTTTCTCTGTTTTGTGAAATGTAGATTTGATAAGTTGAATGTGTGTGCTTGATGTATAGAGTTGTCAGGTGAGTTTTGTGGCTTAGGCTTGGTCTATGGACCTGGCTCTTGGGCTCAACTAATTGGATTTGGGCCTTTGTTGACCTTTTGGTCAAATTAAGTCTATTTTTTTACTCAATTGGATTTAGCCCAAATATAAATAATAAATTGAACAAAAAAATAATTAATTTGATGAGGACGAATACACGTAGCACTATCCGGGAATGTCAATTTAGGTCTTCAATTGCAATTTGGGACACATGTCAACTTTTAATTAATCACAAATTTAATTATTTTCAATTTTGCCATTATTGAGAAATGATGTAGCAATTTGTGATTGGTCCAAAATTTCTCATTCAACAACATTCTTATTCTTCTCACCAAAAACACAACAAACTTTGAGAAAAATGAGGGGAAAATGGAGATCTCGATAGGGATAGCCTTCGCATTAGGGCTACCATAGATATGGCGATCCCTAACGGATACATTATAAAATAGCGATAGTGGGGTCTAACGTAAGCAGAAGGTTAAAATTCATACATTTGTAGGGGGCAGGTCATCAATCATAAATACGCTTTGGAAAGCGTCATCCATACAAAAATCTCAAATCTCTTCCCATTTTCTCTCTCAAAATTCACAGTTTTTTCTCCTTACCAATTTTAGGTACTCTATTAGTGAGAAAAGTGACAAAGATTTTTTTTCCAATATTAAAGTTTTTTTTCTTGTTTCTCCTTCTCTCTTTCCAACTTTAAATTAACTGAGGAGATGGGAAAAAAGAACATTGTAGACCAAATATCAATCGTTGTGTCGTGCATGAACCCACTGTCTTGAAAGCAAAATCAGCGCGACCTCGGTGCTAAATCGCCAAAGCCAGTTGCTCCCCAAGGTTAACACAACTCCCAATCGCTGACGTGCACTCGTCGAAGAACGGGTTGGAAACAATGAAAATTGCCAAGAAGCACTCGTCGAAGAACGGGTTGGAAACAATGAAAATTGCCAAGAAAACAGTGAAGAACAAGATGAAAAAAATAAAATTCTCATCTCTTTTTTTTTTTTCCAATTGAGAGTTCTTTTTTTTAGGAAAAATAAGAACTGCTTTTTTTAAAACAAAAAGAAAGCCGTTTTGAAATTAATTTTAAAACAATTTTAGAATTAATTGAGACAAACAATTAATTCTTGAATTAATTTGAAAGGGTTTTTCCGTTATCTTTTCTTTTGCTATGTTAGTCATTCCCAACAATCCCCCATGAATGACTGGTATAGAAAACAAAAGAAAAAGAAATTTTTATAAAACCTATTGAGAGTTCTTTTTTTTAGGAAAAATAAGAACTGCTTTTTTTAAAACAAAAAGAAAGCCGTTTTGAAATTATTTTTAAAACAATTTTAGAATTAATTGAGACAAACAATTAATTCTTGAATTAATTTGAAAGGGTTTTTCCGTTATCTTTTCTTTTGCTATGTTAGTCATTCCCAACAATCCCCCATGAATGACTGGTATAGAAAACAAAAGAAAAAGAAATTTTTATAAAACCTATTTTTTGAGCAAAGTTAGGAGATCAAACTTAAACATCAATATCTTGACAATTTGAATTGATGCATAGTGAAATGGGCAACAACTTTGTTAAAGAGAGTGAGTTACCTCTTGAACTTTCAATAACTATGGTTGAGACCCCCACAACACGTTTTACTCCTTAAATTTCCATTGATTTCGCAATAAAAAAGGGTGCTATTTAAGGCCATGCACATAGAACCTCGGGTCAACGTGAACCTCGAAAAAAAAACCCCTTAAACTTTTTCATAGAAGACGACCACACCTTCACAATCACTTTAATTGCTTCATCAAGTTTATCACAATAGACCACTAAAAAACTGAGCTATGAAGACTTCACATCTAGTCCATACCAAGACCAACTTCATCAAATCCGTCAAAGACAAATCACTCAAAATTGAGCTATGAAGATTTTACAATTATCCACAGGCTATCATAGGAATTGTCAAGAAGGGCTATAGAATTTTTAAAGGTTTTAGTTTTGTCCCTTAAGTCCGTACTAGGACCACCCAAATGGACCATCAAGTCTATCACAATAGACCACCTACAGAAAGGGCTATGGACCATTAAGTCTATCGTAATAGATCACCTACATAAAGGGCTATGGACCATTAAGTCTATCGTAATAGATCACCTAGATAAAGGGTTATGGACCACTATAATGGTTTAATGAGAGGATCTACTAAATTTCTCTCAAATCTTACAATGAAATAATCCTCATTTCAGTGACTATTTCACAGCTCCATGTCTGAGGCATATATGCCTCCTCTTGCCATTTCACATACTACTATTCTTGACTCCTATGACAGCTTGTGAATCACAGTGCAAAGAGACTAGTACTAATGCCCCCACAATGGTACATCTCTCAATAGGTTTCTAAGTCACTTAGCCTCTCGTCCTTCTAATTTTATAGCAATAAATTCAGACTCTATAGTGAACTTTGCTATATAAGTTTGTTTTGCTAGTTTCCATGAAATAGCTCCTCTACCCAATAAGAACACATATCTACTAGTAAAAGCTTACTTCTTCATTCTATGTTACCAGTTTGCATACACTACCCTTCTAATATGGTAGAAAAATATTAAACTGCAAACAATAAACTATTGTACCCTTAAGATACCTTAATAGATGATGAATGACAATCAAATGCAATCAAATAATTTTTATCATGATTATGTGTATATCTACTCAATCTTCTCATATCATATGCAATAATAGGTCTAGTACTATAGTTCATAAAAAACATAACACTTCTTATAATCTTTGTATATTGAGATCGAGAAACACTATTTTCCTTGTTTTTCTGTACACTCATACTAGCATCATAAGGTGTTCTTACAGGAGCATCATCAAAGCAATCAAATCACTTTAACATTTTTCAATATGTGATTGATATAAAGAAAATCCATTTTCAGTTTTCCTTATCTCAATACCAAGTATCACATCACCCTCACCTAAATCTTTCATTTTAAAATGTGAGGACATAAATAACTTAGTATTGTTACTTACATCTATGCTTGTATAAAAATTAGTATATTGTCAACAAACACACAATCAGCTCCAAACAACTTTGAGTAAACACATGTATCACCATAGTTTATTTTAAAACCATTGGGGAATGCTATCTTTGCATCCATCTAATGTACTAGATTGTCACGTATTGCTGCGAATGCTATCAAGACTTTATAGTAGCTATTTTAGTCATACGAGAGTATGCATTAGAATATTCGATGTCTTATTTACATACACCTAATTGATTTATATATGTCTCTTCATAAGCTGCTAAATAACTAATCGACATTTTCCTCTTTCATAGTCCTAAACATGCTTAATAAACCAAAGACAAATAACTTTATACGTACACCTATGTACTCATGATCATCCCCTTATCTGAATAATGTGGGACTTTGGTCGCATTCCCAACACTCCTTCCTTCGAACAAAGGACCAACTGAGCCTCCCCTAAAGTAGCCATCCATCCAACTCTTATCTAGGCTAACTCATTTTCACTAAAGCATATTCCCTATCTGATAGAGTTCAACCATGGATCACAGACGACTACTTTCGAGGTTCCACTACATCTTTGTTCGATACCTAAGGATTATATCAACATGGCTGAACTAGGGACACAACTCTAATACTACTTATTAAGGACAACAACTCTCCAAATATCTTCACAATGGTATGATATTGTATCTACTTTGGACATAAGCCCTCATGGCCTTGCTTTTGATTTTGACTCCAAAAAACCTCATACGAATGATGATAGTTGTTCTAACTTATATACCCATGAAAAATCATTATAAAAAAACACATATTTTATAACTTAGCCAATGTCTCAAATTACCATCAATTCTACAAGCCTCAACATGACAATTTAATCATGCATAAACTTTGTCAAATATAACACACATGTAATATTATTTTCATTCATGCCAACATGATAATCATACATGCTCAAGTAGATCACAGTAACATTCCATTTAGGATATGAAACTCAATACAATAACAACACTTATAAGATATTCAAATATATATATTGAATATCATGCTCACATATAGCAATTAAATAGAATTGCTATATCATCATGCCATATTTAAAAAAATTGAAATATCGTTGAGCTTAAAAGTATAGGAAAGACAACCTATCCAAAGTTCATTAAAAAACTCAGCCAAAGAAAGCTCAATCGTTTTAAATTATATTCATGAAATAAATTACCAACCAAAATATTTTCAAAAGAAAACTTACTATCATCATCGTCCAATTTGAAAAAATCGACTCACAAACACATATGACAATCAACATAAATCAATTCACGGATTTACTCAACATAAATCAATTCACGGATTTACTCATCACAGAGTGGAAACTCATTACAAAGTAAAAATTCAATATACTGAATTTTTTTTTTCAAACCTCTCAAATCATGCTTCAATTGGGTGATTTAGTCCACCCATCATTTTGAAAATATGTACATAATATATTTGTGTCATTATTTCCTTGATTTATTATGCCAAGCCCAATATCTACTGTAATATTTTCTTTCAGATCACCATTGAGAAATGATTTATTTACATCCATTTGATGTATTATACGAATTCAATAAGGCTTTATTTCCTTTAAGAAATTCTACTAAATCCATGAAGATCATTTTTCATTTTCTACTTCCAATCAATTGAAAAAATTGTACACCTATTAATCATGTTCAAGCTAAACTGAAGACAATAATGAAACATAGAGATTAGGAGTGGAAAAGCCTTCAATTAACCAATAACATACATTTATTCACAAAATAGAAAATACCATCTAGAAAAAAGTTGAAATTGGTGGAACAAACCACCAATCAAATTATTTTCAACATATGTGAATCAAATCAGGAAGATCTCATCACAAGCACCTATGATAATTTAATTATGTAACTGTTTCCTTAATTTATTCTAACCAATATCTTAATTACTTTCCTTATTGTCTTAATTTTCTTTCTCAATTTGCAATGAGAATCTTTTCTAATTTTGATAATCTCTTAGTAATCTAAAAATTAGAGAATCAAATATAATATCTCTCAAATTTTCTTCCAATTAAACTACTCATTCATCATGAATAAGTAAAACAACAAATCTAATTAAAATTATCAACAAATAAATGTATGCCTTAAGTGTCGATAAAAGAAACTACATTCTTTCGTACCTCTTCATACCAGCCACCGACTCATCCGTAGTATCACCCAATTTAATTTGACATCTCGAGCCTAGGTCTGCTATTGAAAATAATTTCAGCCAGTTTGTTTTGGTGGTCATAAATCTTTGCGAACTAGAAAATGGGTCACATCTCCCAACCAGGTTTGTTGGCACCTATATCCATTATTTTCTTTACATTAAAACTTCACCATGAAAATGGCAACTATATCCATTCAGCAGCCACACCACCCACACAATCCATTAACCAATACCCAAGACCCAACAAATCAAAGCGAACCCACGACTATGCTTTAATAAAATTTCCACGGCCTGACTTCAAGCCTCTTATATCAATCGACATTTGGAAAAAATTAAAAAAAGGATTTTGCTTTCAAATTGTAGGAACCAAATATCAATCGTTATGCCGTGGATGAACCCATTGCCTTGAAAGTAAAATCGGCGCGACCTCGGTGCTAAATTGCCAAAGTCGGTTGCTCTCCAAGGTTAACACAACTCTCGATCGTTGACGTGCACTTGTCGGAGAATGAGTTGGAATCAATGAAAATTGTCCAGACAACAGTGAAGAACAATATGAAAAAATAAAATTCTTATCTCTCTTTTTTCTCCAAATCGAGAGTTCTTTTTTAGGAAAAATAAGAACTGCTTTTTTTAAAACAAAAAGAAAAAACCGTTTTGAAATTAATTTTAAAACGATTTTAGAATTAATTGAGACAAACAATTAATTTTTGAATTAATTTGAAACGGTTTTTCTGTTATCTTTTCTTTTGCTATGTTAGTCATTCCCAACAAGCACCACTATAATGTCCCTTTACTTTTACTCTGAGCTTTTTTTTTTTTCTTTCCTTGCAAATTTCCAATTGCCAAATTGTGTCTCAAGAATTAATATTAGATATTCAAAATTAATTTTATATCATGTCATGGAAGAAGAGAACTTAAGTACTGATTAAATTTCCAATGAAATTTTGTTGTTAGTTATTTTTTGTGAGATTTTTTTTATTTAATAAATTTGATTGCTTTGATTTGATTTTGATCTCACTAATTAGCTAATTATCTATTATTTTCTTTCTCATCTTTCAATTTAAATATATAATAAATTGATAGAGATTAATTTTATACTTTTCCACTTGAAGATCGTATATTACAGTGAGTTATTTGCTCTTTATTTATGCTGAATTTGTAATTTTGTATATATGTTTTGTTGGTGAAAAATATTGAAAAAACAGTTTAAAAAAAAAAGAGTTTCAGAAAAGTGAGAATCACACATTGCTTAGTTTAGCATTGAGACCTCACTTTATTTACCCTTTACTTTAGCATTGGGCTTGGGCCCTAAGGGGTACCCATGTTTTGGAAAGGGTGAGGAGATAGGCAATGGTGGGCTTGGTGGATTTTCCACACATGCGCACCATCCAGTCGGGCGTGGTGAGGTGAGGTGGCAATAAAGATAATTTTTTATTATTTTATTCGTTTAAATAAAATTTCTTTTAGAGTTTTACCGTCTTGCCCCTCGCTGTGGTCATCACGCGGTCAACAAGTCCTTCGCGCCTGCGCCCTTTTCTTGGCGCACGTGCTGTGGATGAGCGCTCACCACGCGACGCACGTTCTGTGGCCGAGTGCTCGTCCAGCATGTGGTGGTTGGACCTCGCGATATATTTAAGGCTGCCATCTCCATTTGAAAAGGTAGAATGAAAAATTTACCTTCACAAATTTCTGTATACCAAGCATTATTGAAAAGGTGTAAGCATTCCGTTTTTTCCTTGTGCGAGTTTCGATTGAGACAGAGTTTTCTGGGCTGTTTTATACTAGGTACGGTGTGGCAACGATTTTGAACTACAAGCACCTTGGGCAGAGCCGCGAAACGTCTTAAAGAGAGCGAGCTTCGCGACTCAGCCTTCACGAGTTTTTGTTTTGCAGGCGTTCAGTACGAGGTTCATCGCATAGCAGACATTCAATTTCAGGCGTCCAACAGCTTGCGTTGGCCATCAGGCGTCTAGATCTTGTGTTGACTACCAGGTGTCCAGATCTTGCGTTGACCACCAAACGTTGACTATCAGACATTCAAGATTCTAAACGCATAGTTCAAGCTTCCAACATGTTTGTGTAAATCTCAAATCCATGATTAATCTCATGTGTAAAGTCTAGAATTCCCCCAAAAAAAAATGTATATATTCACCACAAATATTTCCTAAATTAAAAATTGGAGCAAATGTATATTTGGCTGAAGGCGAAATATTGTTACTTTATAGGTTTTTTGTCTTAAAATTTCGTAAATACATGAAATGTTGAACCAAAATTAAACTTAAGAATTATTAGTGTTATCTTTGTGGTTTTTTTTAATTCGTGAATACATGAAAATTCTTGGCAAATAAAACATACTTTTTAAAAATAATTAAGAAAAAGTAGTGTTCCTTTATGGGAGTTTTTCTTTTTGTTAAAATTCCATAAATACATGAAATTTCAACATAATTTAAAATTCTAAATTTGAAATTATTTTGTTGAAATTGACAATTTGAATTTCAATAATCAATAATAATCCTTAATTTAAAATGAGACTACATAGTGTTCTCTTTTTGGAATTTATTAATTTCTTAAATACATGA
Organism: Lagenaria siceraria; assembly: GCA_002890555.2. Classification (NCBI taxonomy): domain Eukaryota; kingdom Viridiplantae; phylum Streptophyta; class Magnoliopsida; order Cucurbitales; family Cucurbitaceae; genus Lagenaria; species Lagenaria siceraria. The sequence continues at coordinate 24,343,163 of CM016485.1, read as the reverse complement.
AATTTCTCATCAAACATCGACGACAGAGATTAGAAATATCAAAGTTTGATGTTCTAATATTCTTGAGGTGAATGAAATTATTTTGGGAATCCAAAATAAATTTTCAATTTTCTTAATGGCCCTGCCACTCATAATTGTTAATTCATATGTTTATTTCTAAAATGTGAATTAATAAAAGTGAGACATTTTAATATTTTGTGGACCCTTCTTGATTTCTTTAATTGAATAATAAAAGATAAATTTTGGTAACTGTTTTCATGGGTGTTGTAGGGTGCTAACACCTTTCCTACACACAAATGACTCTCAAACTCAAATTTGGATTTACGTAGACCAATACTTTTTTATTAGGTTGCCAACCACGCCTTTCATTTAGTTGGTGACAACTCCAAAACTCTCTATTTTAAGAGATTCTTAAAAGAGAACATCAGCCATTTCGCGTCGCAATCACGTTGCGACAAGGTTAATAAAAAATAATAACTCTGATTTAATAAAGGAAAATATTATAGAGTAGACTTACTTCACAAGCAATATTTTACAAATGTCCTAAACTTTAATTTTATTTCATAACTAGATTTCTGCATATTTTTTTGGATAACTTTAACCTTGTAATACATTATCTCTCCTATTAAATATTCATATTATTTTGTAATTAAAATATTAAAAATAATTCAAAACATTTTTTTAGTAATAATCATTTGGAGATATTGTTTTTTGAAAAATCATTAATTTCTCTATATGTCATCGTTAATTATGAATTTTTATTTATTTTATTCATGAACTAATATAGTATATATTCCTTAAATTTAGGAAAATGTTATGGTACTTACTTTGAAGGCCATCATCCGTAGGTTTATAAAGTCCCATCTCTTCATTTTGCATCCAACGTTGGATTCTCTTTACATCCAGCGTTGGGTTCTCTTTGCATTTAATGAATAATTATGGTTACAAATCTTTATTTTCATAAATGTTTCATTTCTTATATATATTTATAGGTTTATTCACGTATATACAATGTTAAATATATATACAAGGTTTATTCTAGATGTATTTAGAACAAGTACAGATTTAAAGTTGTTAATATAATATATACTCCATAATTTAATTTTATTCTCGTTTCTATTGATATATATATTCCACATACTTCGTCATATATACACATGTATATAAATTAAGATTGATGTTATTCTCAAATTATTTACTATAACCCATTTGACTTTCATGTATGAGTTATTGATGATTGTCATATTGAACCCTAGGATAGTGAGTGAATTGTTTGACCGACGACGCATGTGAAAAGAAAGAGGAAGAGGATGCGGATGATGAAGGAGAGGGTGGTGAGATTGAAGGTAGCAATGAAGAACATCGATTTTCTCCGTTGCCCCTAGGGATGGGGTGAGGGAAGGGACTTGTAATCCCCTCTCTAAAACAAACCCTAGTTGCTAATTATAATATTAAAATTAAAATTAAAAAGGAAGAAGGATGTAGGAACCACTAAATGGGGAGACGAAGGATGAAGGTTAAGAAAATGTAAATTAAAAAAGAGAAAATGCAAATTAAAAGAGAATGCAAATCAAAAGAAAAGAATGATGTAGCAAGGGAGGGAAAGGGGGAGGCAAAGGATGTAGTAAAGCACTAAGGTTAAGAAAATGCATGGAATGAAGGTAGGTGAATGAGAGGGGATGAGGGCATCTGGCAATGCAAATGCAAAGAGAGAGAAAGTTGATTCAAATGAAATGGGTAATTTCTTGTTACAAAAGAATTTCACAAACTAGGAGAAACTTGCTTTTGTGTTTGGATTTTGAAAATAAGACGGTTTTAGAAAAAAAAGAACTATTTAAGGCGCGTGAATATGATATTTTTATTTTGCATTTGTCTTTTCTTATTTCTATTTTTTTCTTCTTATTTTTTTTTTCAAAATGTCTAAAATTCAATCGTGGAGTACGATATAGACATTTGAGCCAGAATTTTGTGTAATATTTTATCCCATTAGACTATTCATGAAAAAGTATGAAGTTTAAAACATTTTTGTAATTAGACCTATTTAATTAGGCTATATATGTGTAAGAAACCCCTTAATAAAGATGCTTCCTTTATGAAAATCCCTTTTTTAATGAAGCATATTTCATAAAAGGGATGTGTTTTAACAAAATGAAGTTTGAATTTTCTACTATTATTATATTAACTTTTATTTTTAAATAAAAACTGCCAAAATAATTGATTTCATGAAAATTTCTTTTTCATAACAAGTGGGCCTAAATAATTCAATTGGGATAGTTGCTGAACTATACTACATAATTCTAGCAACAACAAAAGCTTAAAAAAAGACAACATTTCCTACCAGTTGCCGAAACTATTTCGGTAGTACAAATCGCTATGCTTTGCTTGTTTCTATATGATAATATGCACCTTGGTTGCCGCGCTCCTTGCAAGTAATAGAAATAAAATAGTGAAGAATGAATGATCCTCCAAACAAAAAAGTGATTAAGTCTGACTCAAGCGAGTGAGTGAAAAAGTATGGCAAGAGAGTGAGCCTGACTCGCGAACGATCAGCAAACGGATGACCAATCCTTTTGGGCTAGTATTATTGTGAGATTGGTACTTGGTGGCTCACGAGAAACATATAGACTAATGGTTTACCATCTCTCATTCACTCTTTTTTTAATGCCCTTTCTATTCGCTTTTTAGTATGGTTCCCCTATAAGAACACTGAATGCCAAGAGGTCAATTGTTCAAGTAGGCCTTATTGGCTTTATCTCTTTTCGTCGGTAAATCATCACTCTTTTGTTTTGTCAAAAAGATCCATGTACCACTAGGAGTGGTTGAAATGCTTCCTAAAATAAGCACGAAGAAAGAGTTAGGAAATAACTCGTATCAGAAGAGGAGTAGGAGACACACAAATGTCTCACTCCCCAGGAATTTCAATTGCATGACAGGTATTCATCACTATAGGAATTGGGTTCAAGCTTTCCCCAACCCCTTCTCATCAATGGCCTCCTAACATATACGAAGGAGTGCAATTCATTCAAGAAATTTATGCCTCCCTCTACATAAAAACTTTTTTTTTTTTTTTTTGCAAATGTCATTTTCTTTAAATTAATACGAGAATAGTAAATTTTGTTCTTTGAATGAGTGTTGTGGGGTGTTAATACCTTTCTAATACACGAAAGATCTTCAAACTCTTTATCTTTTATGTGCAGACCATTTTAGCATATTTTGGGTGCCCACTCACACCCGCTAAATTAAGACTTGTGGCAAGTCCATTTTTCTCATCTTGGGAACAAAATCAACCGCTTTGCGTTGCAACTTGTAGCAACAATTTGGTGACTCCATTGGAGATCATACTTTAAAGTGGATCAATTTTATTTTTCTTACATGGTTTTTATTATTTGGTCTTATTTATTTTTATTTGTTGTTATTTGAGGAAGACATATGTACATAAGCCTTCTACTCGAACTTTATCTAAAGGATTCGAATCAAGGATTAATAGTGGTGACCTTCGTGGAGTTACAACTCCTTTGTAGCACATGAAAATCCTCACTTAAGTCGGCTTAATCAAAAGGCTGATAAGAGTGTCTTTGTTTCTTTTCCTGAATAAGGAAGGAATCGAGGACAACTTAGGGACCTTTAATTTTAGGTAGTAGAGCTTCACCACATAGTGGTAATGATGTTTTGTTTACAAGTGTTTGTAAGTTTTTTTTCCCGCATGTTGGCATACCTTCCTTGATATGCCTACTTATATTTCCACTTTATCCTAATTCCATCACATCTCACATTCAATATATGCTTGTTTTGTTGTGCAAATAAAAAAGAAAGTAAGTTGTATTATCTTGTAATACTAATTGATTATCAATAGACCAAGTTTTAATGCTACGATGGAAAGGAAATTGACCGTTACAATCAAGGACTCAAAGACCGTATGCCAATGGTTAGAGTAGATGCAGGTCAGATACGGGAATGGACCGATAAGGTGTGTTTCAATCAAACTCTCAACAATGGATGTTTTTAGTTGTTATCCTCAAAGTACAACTAAACTAAAAGAAGTTTCGGAAGGATTCGCCCATGAATATAAATTTGTTTTCATAGAAAGGTATGGCCATACGACTAGCCTTTCGTACATCAAAATTGATGCAAGTGTCCTAACATTGGCTATGTAGTTTTGGGATCCAATTTAGAAATATTTTATGTTAAACTCGTTTGGCATGACCCCTACTCTTGAAGAATATCAAAATCTGGTTTGTATGCCTATAACAGGCGAGTGAAAGGCATACTTTTATGACAAAAAATGCTTGGAAAAAGAGTTTTTTTTTTTTTTTTTTTTTTTTTTTTTTTTTGCAAAAATCATTATTGTATAGTTATAATTTAAATCTCATTCAAATTAAGAATTTCTTTTTAAATAATGTTATTTTAATAACTAATGACAAAAATGAGGTTGGGGTAAAAGTATTTTAAAAAATAGGTGAGGAAATCATGGACGGATACCATGATTTCATAAAATTAGCCCACATGGCACGTAAATCATAGATCGGGTCCACGATTTTGCTCACATGTCTCGGTCAACCCTACCACAACTACATTCATTTTGCTCGCATGTCAGGATTTTGTTGACCCACCTCTAGTCCACGATTTCCGATGCGCGATTTCTGCAAGCGACGCTCTTACTCTACGCTGCCCTATTTTTCTAGGTTTTTTTAGTTATCTTTGTCCGGTTCTGACTCAGTTTGATTCTATTGCTTCTGAAACTCAATTTCTTCATTAATTACCTGAAATCCACTAGCAAACACATTAAATCTACCAAAAATACTTCTAAATAAAAAGTAATAAACACACAATTAAGGTGTGTTTCAATTTCCCCCCACTTTTCTCTCCACCGAACTAAACCTCTCCTTCATTTTCATTATGTCACTACATCCGCCACCACATAGTTTTTTTTTTCTTAAGAATTTTTTTTCTATGTTATGATTGTAGATCTATGGATCTAATGGCCTTTTGTTTTGATGTAGATCTCCACTGCATTATTTCTTTTCATTGAGTTATTGTCGCCTTCCTCTGTTTGTCCCTGCCCGCCACCTCTAAAAGTAGGTAAACTCATATACGGTAAGCTCGTAGCCAACATTGAAGAAAAGATTTAAGAAACAAGAATATTTTGGATTCAATATCTAGAATTTACAAAAAAAAGTGAAAAATAAACAATAAATGAGTATAATCTGTATTGTAGGAAAATATCCCACTAATTGAGGAATACATAAACATCAACTAATCTCCTAAAATCATAGCCTGAATATTTGCAGCAATTACATAATTTCGTAATAGTAAAAATTAAAAAAAAATTACAAAAAAAAAAACTAACTCGTACACATGGTCCATGATTTACCTTAAATTGTGGACCCCTTGACACTTTGCTAGGTAAATTGTGGACTTGGTCCACAATTTTGAGGACAGGTGGAAATCGTGGACCTCGTCCACAATTTCGCTACCCTACTTTTATCAATATTCTCAACCCAACCTTTTTTTGTCATTATTTATTAAAATAACATTATTTTTAGAGAAAATCCTCAAATTGTACATTTCAAATTATTCTTTCAATACATTTGATCCTTGTTGATTTGTTATGAGCTAGCAAGGGACCTTATGAACCTACATATTATAAACTCCAACGATACAAGATAAATTAACTAAAACTCTTTATCTAGTTAATCTTCATTCATTAACTATAGGGCAGATCACTATAGACTCATAGTTTGCACTCTTATGCACTGTAGAACTTGTTGCGTTAATATATATAACCATTACATGCAACTCAATCCTTCATGAGTTGTTCGTAATTACAGTTGGGTCAAAAGTACATTTTGCCCTTGTAATTACCTCCATCTCTTTAAGTACCACTGATCCTCTAATGAACAATTTGTTTCTAGTCTAGCCATAAACCAAGTCCCTCTCGGGTCAGTAAGAGGGTGAAGCCCCATTGTTCAAGTCCCGTAATTATGACTTAAGAGAACTACTCATCTACTTTCCCTATATGGGAAGTAGTGAATTTTATGTTATGAAATTATATTTCCAGCTCCTTATTTTGTCAAGTCCCAAAGGTGGTAGGTGATTAATGTCATGAAATGCATGAAATTAAGCTTTTGTTTGTGCATTTTTTGTGTGAAAAATGAGTTATTGAATGAATTTTATCCCAATATTTGTCTTAATTCATTTAAATAAGCTTATGAAGGGTTAATTATGCTTAAAAAATGCTATTTGTGAATTTGGTGCTAATCTGGTGCAGTTCTGGCAGGTTTCTGGTTGTTTTTCAAGTGATGTGTCCACAACAAAAGTAATGTACCAGCATTGTCGAGCCCTAAAATTTTACAATTCAAACCAGTCAAGAGCAGTTGCGATTTTCACGATTTTATCAGCTGAGCACCTCTGATTTTGCTTGGTAAACCCTCAGAACACAAATCTCGACCATTCTCAATGGATTTGAGGCCTTTAAAAAGAGAAGAAGCTCTCCGTTTTGAGGAACCAACTCTCTATTACCGAAATCATCAATCTTCATCGTCATTTTTCTAGCCCCTTGGGTTTCTTTTCAAGGTTTCAAGTTAGTACCCTTAAGAACGAAAGTTCCTCTAAGGCGTAGCGGCTCTAGGATTTCTCTTCTCACAGAATTGTGTGTCGTGGCATGATTCTTCCTTGATAAAGAAGGAGTCATCATAGGGAAAGACTTGTCACTTGAGGATTTGTCCAAGTTCTTGATTTAATAAAGATGATTATTTTATCAAAAGTCATGAACTAAATATTTTTAGGGGTTTGGCAATGTGAAAACATTAGGGTCGTTATGGCTTAGGTTATGTACACTTCATACGGCTTTGTTTAACACATTCTCTTTGTTGATTTAAAAGACAAAATTGGTGAGTTAAACTGGCCATTTAATTTAACAAACTAGCGGAGCTCTAATGTTGAGAAGGCGGATGTCGCAAAGGGATATGGGACTAAGAGCCTAGACATAGGATTGGTCACGTTACCTTAGAAATAAGGAACACCATAGGATACAGGAACTGAACTTGAATTAATCTAAGATCCAATTAACCATGAAAACATTAGGCATTAGCTGGTTATAACTCTTAAAGGAACTTGACACAAGACCGAATAGGTGTAGATTTCTATTCATGTGCAACTCATTGTTTTTGTATGATATGGTCACATCACCTAAGGCACAACACCCGACTGGTTGTAGGATTGTTTGCCCTTGTTTGATTACCATTGTTATTGTTTTAAGTTTTCATTTGTTAATCACAATACAAACTTTTTCATTGGTTACGTTGGTTTCATTGGTCCAGTTATAATTAATCTAAGCTCAATCTAGTCCTGTGGGATTCGACACTTGGAATACTCCGAGTTTATTATTTCATCGATCGTGTATACTTGCACATAGACCTCATTCATATCTTATATTTTCACCACTCTTACATGTCCGATCGGTCAATAGGCATATTGAGTCAACAACTTGAGTCACTCCCACCCATGTAAATCAAAGAATGAGTCCTCACAAGCAGTAGTTTATAACTTACTCATGATTAAGATCGAGTTACATATGATCATCCTGTAAAATATTAATCTATTAAATTAACAAATTTACAAAGAGAGATTAAATATTTTGCGATCCAGTCTTATACAAATCTTTGTATAGGATACCCCCACTCACATGTCTCCACATGAACGATTTGGATCAAACCGTTTGTAATAATTACAAAATAGGTCGTGTTCATAGTATTACCCGGATAAGGCACCCAAATTTATCCATAAACTATAAACCTAATAAGTTATTACTTGAACATGATTCACTTGTATGTCAACCACATACTGTTCAAGATTACATATAATAACCTTGAATTTTTACAATATTGGAATTTTTTATGTGTAGACCCCTAAATTTGTCCGAAATTGTATTTCATCATTTTTATTTTGTGTTATTTTGTGTCTTTTCTCACTAATTTAGAATTTATCCGCTTTTAAATAAAAATAAACAAAAAATAAGTTCATTTTTTTTATTTAAATAAAATAAATTAAAAAAATATCATTTTCATTTTTACGTTTTAAGAAAATAAATTTAGAAGATTTTATGTTCATAAAATAAAATATTTTTTCCCTCATATTTGTTATTTTGGGAAATTACTATAAACAGAAAAAATATCAAACTATTTACAAATATAGAAATTTTTTATTATCTATCAGTGATAGATCGCGATAGAATTATATCGCTTAAGCAAATAAATTCTATCACTGGAATGATAGAAAGCGATAGAATTCTATCGCGGCCTATCACTTATAAACTGTAAATTTTTTTTATATTTGTAAATAGTTTGACTCATTTTTCTATATTTGAAAACAACCCTTGTATTTTAGGGAGAATAAAATTTGAAGCTTTCAATGTTTTTATTTTAATCAAATGAAATAAAATATTTTTTTGTATAGAGAGAATAAAATTTTAAATGATCAAATCTTTTTTGTATGGAAAAAAATTATGTTTTTATTAAATTTTGGAAAAACTTAATGATGTCAAATTATTTTTAAAATCAATCAAACAATCTTCAATTTTTTTTTATTTCTTCCTTTTAAATTTAATTTAATTTATTTGTTTCTAATCAAGAAGGGTTTGAAAATTCTATAAATGAGAGGTTTTTGGGATACATTTGATACACACGAACACAAGAGAAACCCTAGTCATTTTTCTTTTTCTCTCTCACTCACATTTTCTCTCGTGCACTTTTTTTTCCTCTCAAGAGATTTTTCCTCCTTCTCACACACAATAAATATACTAAAAAACCCAAAAAAGATTTTAGTGGCTTCTCTCAATGTTTTCTCACGTTTTCTCTCCATATCCCTCTTGATTTTTTTTTCCGTAAGTTTCTTTCTTTTTCTCCTCCAACAATCACTCAATCTATTAACTTCTCTCCACATTTTTTTCTTTCCTTCCGCATTCTTCTCGTCCTCTTTCAACTTTTTCTCTCCACAAATCAACTCTCTCTCAAAAATCTTTTCTTTCTCGCACTTCAAAAAGAAGCATCCACAATCGTCAATCTTCGAAAATTGTAAGTTTTACCTATTTCTAAATAGGATTTTGTTTTTAATTATACATTTACTTGTACATTATTAGCAATATTATTCTAGATAAATTTCATTTGTGCATCCTATGTAGACCAATTTTATTTGTGCCTCATATAGACCAATATATTTGTTCATTATGTATATATTTTTAGTTGATTCTTATTTAATTGATTAATTTTACCTTACAACTTTGGATTTTAAATTTCATAAATGATTACGCATGTATATTATGTAAGGTATATTGTTAATGATGTAATTGTTTCAATTTCTAATATTTTTATTATATATATCTTCGAATAAAATTATTTTTAAAACTTTCCACTGACAGAATATTGAACACTCGGGATGCTGATACTTGGATTCATGAGGTGAGAAATCAATGTCTTGGGATGCCAAGATTTGATGTTAATATGTTTTCTTCTAAATTAAGTTTTAATAAAAAAATCTTTTACATATGTATTTATTTTATTTTTGTATAATAAAAATATATTTATTGAAAATATGCATTATTAAAAAATCTTTTCATAAAAGGCATTAATTTTCTCAATTTTTTTTTAATATTTCTATAATCATCCATAAATTAATATTTTTCATAAATAATAACAAACCTAAAAGGAAATTCGATTCCATAAAATTTCTCTCTTAAAAAATAACTTTTCTTTTAAATGTTTTCCTTCTCCAAGACATAAAAATTGGCAAATGAAATGATACCATTTGTTTAAGCATTGATCTATCTGGCAATAATAACTCGTCCAATCAAATTATGCCACGTGGCTCGAAGCTAGGTCATCTTGGGTTTATGAAAATAAATTGGGTCAAACTTAAATAAAAATCTATGAAAAAATATTAATTTAAGTCCAAGCCCAAAAGTTGGGCCCAAAGCCTACCAAGCCCAAGCCCATATAGGGCCTCTCAAAACCTATAAATAGAGGAGGCCACCCATCATTTGAAACATTTAGAAATCAGAGAAGTCAGAGAATCTAGAGAATTATTTCAACATCAGAATTCAGAAGATTCAAAAGAGTAGAAGACTTCTTCAAAAAAATTGATCATATCTTCGCCATCTACAAATTAAAGACTGGTCTTCATTGATTTGATAACAAGCTTGCCAACCCTCAGATCAAAGTTAACGTCCGAGAGAAAACATCAGAGGATTACATATTAGAGACTGTAACACTTATACTTTAAATCAATAAAATCAAGTTCATTTCCACGAATTAAATTTCCTTTGTCGAAATCTCGTGTGAACAAATTGGCACGCCCAGTGGGATAGTTTCTACCTCCCATCTCTTTCTCTCCCAAAAGCAATGACATCCAAAGAAGTTTCTTAAAAAACGACTGCTTCAACTAATCTTACATAGGACCAGTTACACGTAGTCGCTCCAAAGAAATCTAGCACACAGAGGATCAAATGCATGACAGTGCGAACAAGATGTTTAAATGCATGACAAATTCTATTCAAGTTGACATGTCATCGCAGAAGATATCGTGTTTGGCAAACTTGCTCTTCCTTCTCAACAAACCAAAGAAACATCAATTTCTAATGTGATGTCTGTCATGATGATTGGTGCAAACATTAGCGAGGAAAGAATGACTGAAGTAGAAAGAAAGATCGACATGCTCTTAAGAACGATAGAAGAAAAAGATTAAGAGATTGCCTCTCTCAAGAATTAGATCAAAAATCGTGATACTACTGTATCAAGTTAGATTTCTACCATGAAAGACAAGGGAAAAACTATTGTGCAAGAAGACAAGTGACAACATTCAGCTTCGATTGCTTCACTGTCTGTCAGCAACTTCAAGACATGATTGTAAACTTCATCAGTGCTCAATATGGTGGACCTACTCAAAATTCCCTCTTGTATTCTAAATCGTATACTAAGAGAGTTAACAATCTCAGGATGCCAAATGGATATTAGCCACCAAAGTTTCAACAATTCAACGGGAAGGGCAATCCCAAACAACACATTGCTCATTTCATCGAGACTTGTGAACGCTAGCACTAGAAGAGATCTACTAGTTAAGAAGTTTGTTCGAACACTAAAAGGAACGCCTTTGAGTGGTACACTGATCTTGAGCCTGAGACTATTGACAGTTAGGAGCAGCTTGAAAGAGAATTTCTTAACCGCTTTTATAGCACAAGACATACTGTTAGCATGATTAAGCTAACCGCTACCAAGCAGTGAAAAGGTGAACCAGTCGTCGACTACATCAATCGTTAGAAAGCTATAAGCCTTGATTGCAAAGATCGACTCACTGAAGTGTCTGCTGTCGAAATGTGCACCCAAGGCATGCATTTGGGACTTCTCTACATTTTGCAAGGAATAAAGCCTCATACGTTCAAAGAGTTGGCAACTCACACCCATGATATGGAGTTAAGCATAACCAACTAAAGGAACAAAGATCTTCTTTCTACAGATGTCAAGAAGGAAAAGAAGGAAGTTAAGAATGTTGAGAATATGTCCAAAAGGACTGCAAAAGAGTCAATAGTTATCAACAAAACTCCTTTCAAGTTTTCGAAGGGGAAAGAAAAAAAATGCAGAAGCGACAAGAAGAGGGTGAACGACGTCGTCCAACGCTGAAGGAGAGACAAAATAAGATTTACCCTTTTCCAGACTCTGACATCGTAGACATGTTAGAACAACTTTTAGAAAAGCACCTCATTGAATTGCCAGAATGTAAGCGGCCAGAGGAAATGGGAAGAGTTAATGATCCCAATTATTGAAAGTATCACCGGGTCATTAGTCATCAGGTAGAAAAGTGTTTTGTCCTGAAAGAGCTAATTCTGAAGTTAGCCAAAGAAAAGAAGATCGAGTCAGATCTTGATGAAGTGGTTTAGTCAAACCACGCTACAATAGCAACAGATCTCAACGACCAAGTATCTACAAGTACACCTCATGCCCATGAAGCAAGTTTGATTAAGTTTGGAACCTTCGAGCCCGTGGTCATTTGGCTTCCGCAAGTGTTCTCAATGTTGGCTTTTTGGCCCTTAATCTCAAATTAATTAATTTTAATTAATTAATTAATTAATATTTTGATGATAACAAACCTATTTTTATTTATTAACAGTTTGAGTGTTTTGAAGTATCCATTGTGTAGAGCTTGGAACAACGGTTCCGACTCTTTTTGAATCACCCAAATTGGAGTTCAAATGAAGAAGATATGACCGAAACAAGCCTAACGAAAAAATACCCGATGTCGATGACGTGGCGGCCAAATCATCAAAGTGGACCTACTGAAGGATGACAAGTGGAGCAATAGATAAGTGATACATGGGGCTTTTGGTTTTTGGATTGGTTTTAAAAAGAAAATGATTTAAAAAAGAGAATGAATTTAATATTATTATATATGTTTGTGTTTAACGGCTAGTTGCCTTTAAAAGAAAATGAATTTAATATTATTTTATGTGTGTGTCTAAAGGCTAGTTGAGTTTAAATCGAATGTGGCAATTAATGTCGGTATAATTTCTTTTTGAAATTCACACATGCATATAGGTGCACAAATTTTGAAAATGAGCATTTGTTGACTAAGAAATTTCGGCCAATCACAAATTGGCACGTCATTAATTAAGATTAATGATTAATAAATTTGAGACCAATTACAAACTTACATGTGTCCTCAAATTAAAATTAAAGACATAAAAGTTAGCAAATGAAATGATGTCACTTGTATAAGCATCGATCCATCGGGTAATGATAGCTCGTCCAATCAAATTATGCCACGTGGCGATTGAGCCCGAAGCTAGGTTATCTTGAGTTTATTAAAATAAATTGGGTCAAACTTAAATAAAAATCTATTAAAAAAGATTAATTTAAGTACAAGCCCAAAAGTTGAGCCCAAAGTTCACCAAGCCCAAGCCCATATAGGGCCTCCCAAAACTCTATAAATAGAGGAGGTCACCCATCATTTGAGGCATTAAAAAATCAGAGAATCCAGAGAATTTCAACATTCAGAATTCAGAAGATTCAAAAGACTAGAAGACTTCTTCAATAAATTGATCATCTCTTCGCCATCTACAAATTGAAGATTGATCTTCATTGATTTGAGAACAAGCTCGTTAGCCCTTAGATCAAAGTTAATGTTCGAGAGAAAGCATCAGAGGATTACATATTAGAGACTGTAACACTTATGCCTCAAATCAATAAAATCAAGTTCATTTTCACGAATTAAATTTCCCTTGTCAAAATCTCGTGTGAACAATAATCAATATTTTTATAAATGTTTTAAATAACTAAACCAAAAATCTTTTAAAAACTTTCCTATGACGGAGATTAGGAGGTCAAGATGTTGACTTTCTTAATATTCTTGAGGTGATGAATTTATTTTAGGATGTCAACTTAAATTCAAATAAATATTCTAATAGCCTTTGGCCACTCATAATTATTGTTCATTATTGGTAATAATTGTAATTAATAAAATATGAGACATTTAAAAATTAAAAATTATTTTTTTTAAAAGGTGTTTCTTAATAACACGAGAAAAGAATAAAACTTCGTTCTTCGAACGAGTGTTATGGGGTGTTAATAACTTTCTCATGCATAAAAGACCTCCGGACCCTTTATCTTTTCTTTGTAGACCAATTTGACAAAATTTAAGTGCCCAGTCACACTCTCTAAATCAAGATTGGTGGCGACTCCATTTTCCTCTTCTTGGGTATGTCAACCACTCCGTGTTGCAAAGCTGTAGGGACATTAAGCAAGATAAAACACTAAATAAATTAGTAATTTATTTTATTAAATACAAACAAATAATTTATTACAAAAACTACAAGCGTTAGGGCACATAAACCCAACAGAAATAGCATAAATCTAAAGAAATTGTGGTCATATATCAATATTTGTCATTACCTCTTTAACATCTAAGATTTAAAGAGTAGCATGTGATAAATATTGTGAAATGCCTAAGTCTCAAGCAACCTTTTAGATGTTACTATACTTATAGTAAAACAAATCCATGTCTAAATTTATATGTATGTCAAGTCTCTCTATATTTTGTTCATTATTCATCTTGTATTGTCTTCTTCTTTTTTTTTTTTTTAAGAACTTATGCTTCTATCCTTTATTGGTAAAAAAAATAACAATAAAGAAAAACTTCTTGATGACAGAACTCATACATTTTAGAAGGTTGATATTCTTTAGATTTGAGATTCCTTTTTTAAATAATTTTTTTTTTACAAAATTTTTTTTTCCTTTTATGTTTTCATTTATATTTTATAGTAAAATTTTCTTTGTTAAAATAGGTGCAAAAAGTTTTTTTTCTTTTTCATAAAAGGTATTTTCCTTCAGTATAAACTTGGTAAATGTTAATAAAAAAAAATCAATGTCACACTCCCTTTTAGATTTCCTTTTTAACTTAGAAAGAGGTGTGAAGACAGTAAATACCACCAGTTTTATGATACTTACTGTCAACCTGAACCTGGTCCTCCCGACGACTTTCAGAAACTTACTCAAAGAACACTAGAAATTAATTTTATTATTTACTCAACAACCAAGTTCAATGTTTGTACAAATTATCTTACATGACCCAAAACTACCATAAACAACCTGATTCCTAAAATTCTGAATCTTGATAGGAAGACCAACTTTGTGGCAGACCCCGACCTCCAGCAGCAACTGAAACTCCTTCGCTATATGAAGGGGGAAAGACACAAAATAGGAAAGAATGAGTTGGGAAGCCCAATGAGTGGTACATTTTTACAGATATAGAGTTTTCCTTTTAAATTCTTTTAGAAATCATTTCGTGCATTTATAAATCCATGATAAGATATTGAGATATCCAAATTAATTCCAAGCATAATCACAGAAAAAAAATCTTTGGAAATATATACAAATTAGTGAAATAACATTATCAATGATTCCTTCAAACAAAACAGGGATTTTATCCACATAAATTTCATTCAATCCAAGAAACCACACCAAACCTTATATTCATTACTCTGCTGGTATATAAATACACAACGTCAAGATATCCCGTCTTTGTGCACAATCAACACATTTCCTACCATACGCGCATGAGGCACGTAACAATACCCGGGTACACAATCCAGTCGTTAGAAATCTATTTCCATCAAATCCACAATATCATAAATTATTATAAAGCAAGCTCTTTCATAAACCATAGATAAAACTCCCCTGCATTTCTTTATAATAATTTATGATAAACATGTTTATCTTATATTGAATTAGGTCTAACTACAAAAAAAAAAAAAGTATGTCCATGAGATAGAATTGAATTTCTAGCACCTAAAATCAGTTCGAAAGGCTCTAAACGGAGTCCTGTCAACTAAAACTTACCAAGGCACACTTAGATCCTTGCTGAAAAGTGTCGAATAGTTCCAAAATTACTCCAAATATGCCATTAAGAGCTTCCAAGTGTTAAAAGACCAACTTAAATAACCTTAAACTATTTCGAAAGGGAAATTAGAGTGTTATACCCGAGGATTCTTACCCAAAACGACTACAATCCCCGATGGTTGGTATCTACTACAATCCCTTCTTATTGATGTTTGAAAATGTTAAATCCTACATATATGAAGTCATTGAGAAGTGGGTAACTCTAATCTCATGCCAAAATTGAATGGGTAGCAGTCGAAAGGGTGAAAACACTACTATGTCAAGGTGCTCCAGCTGCATGGGTTCCTGCTTCACGGTTGTCAGAGATTGCAAACGCTGTGAGTTGGCCAAAGCTCGTGGACGCACGCCAATTCTCGTGCAGGGGAGGTCTTCGTGCCTTGGGTTGGAGCTTGATGCCGGGGTGGTGGCATCGTCGAGGGTTGGCAAAGGAGTATGTCGGCGACAACTCCTGTAGCTGAGGCAAACGGTGAGAAAAGTTGATGGAAGGCAAGCACGACTTCTACTAAAATGTGAGAGGGAGAGAGAAAGCTGGGGCTATGGCTTCCTACTCTTTTCTTTCTTCTTTTTTTAATTTCTCTTTTTAAAACAAAATTCCAACCAAATAAAAGAAAAGCTTAGAAGAATTAATTAATTTCCAATATCTCTATTACCAAAATTGACACCCAAATGTATAACAAAGTAATTGGAGAAAATTCAAGTATTAAATGTCAAGATCTTGGAACAAAAGATTTTTAATAAAAAGAAATCTCTTTTCCAACATTTTAAGAAATTTAATTTAGGTAACTTAAGATTTAAATCAAAATTCTAACTTTCAAATTAGAATTGACAACTAAAAAGTCCCATTAATTTAAAATTAACATGGAAAAGAGATTTAACAGCATAATTTAATCCAAAATTAACCTAAATTTATAATGCGGGGCATTACAATTGACATTATTATGAATGAGTTAGAAATGTCAAGTAGTTATGATTGTCCTGATGTATTTTCTATTGTACGTCACCTTTTCCTTATAGGAAAGGATATGAAATTAGCAGACCATAAGGATGTTCGTTGGTTTTTTAACATTATATCCAATGGTCCATTTAATGGTTCATTTATGTGATTAGTAGATTGTAGAAATAGTGTATCAGTTATTTTGGACAATATGATTATCACTGGTTCAAGCATAATAAATTTACCAACTAAGTGTTGCTTTGATAACTCAAATGATGTTGTAAGAATGAAGAATGATTTCAAGACTTGCTTGTATGACATGTTTGCAGGAAAGATAAATTTATAGAATGCTTTGAGTTCAATTGTTTTGAGATATTTCCAGTTCGCTAGATACAAATTGAACCATGATTTTGTTGTTGTTAAATGCATTGTTGAAAATTGTAAATGATCTATTCGTGTTGTTCGATATGGAGATAGTTGTAGTGAAATGTGGGCTGTGAAAAGATAATTAGTGAACATACATGCTCTTTTGTCATTGCATTGAATGACCATAAACATGCAACATCCTATATTGTTAAAGAATGTAACAAGGGTAAAATGAGCATCACTGGTATTGAATTGAAAAATATCCTAAAAACATTGTGTCATACATTCATTATGAACATGACATCAACATTAGTTACTGCATATGGAGTTGCATAGGGTTTTTGTATATATACATATTGTAGACACCGTATTTGGTCTGGCTCGATTTTTTAAATTATTTAATTTTATTCTTATTTTTTATATTTTTAATTATTAATCAAATTTTGAAATTTAATGAAAATTGGGGTTTTAATTGAGTTTTTAAAATATAAATAAAAGGAAATAAAAATAAATATTTTTCAAAAAAATGTTTTGTTAATAAATTTAATTTTTTTTAAAAAAAAATAATATAAAAAAGAATAATAATAAATATTTCTTTTAAAAAAATGCTTTACTAATTTAATTACTTTTTTTTAATGAAATTTGAAAAATGATTTGTTTTAAATTAATTAAATAAATCCATTTTTAAAAACCCAAAATTCCCTTATTCAAACATCTCTTTTCTCCCCCTTTTCTCAACCTTTTAAACGTTAACAAGTTATTTTTAAAATTTACTCTCCTATAAATATAGTGAGAAGGAGGGGTGAAATGTAGTAAAAAGGAGAGGAATTTAAAGAATGAGAAGAGTGAATGAAAAGCAAGGAAGAAAAGATTGAAAAAAAAGATTGGAGGAAGAAGGAAGAAAAAAAAAGGGGGGGGGGGGGGGAGGATTTGAAGCATGAAAAAAATTTGAGGGAAGAAAAAAAGGAAAATTGTGAGAAGAAAAGAGTGAAAATGAAGGAGAAGAGTGAATGAAAAGAGGGTGAATGAGAGAAGAGGAATGAAAATGTGAGAAGAGAATAGAGAAGGTGGAAGAAGCGGGAAGACATCGGTGAGGAAGAAGAAGAAAGAGGAGAGAAGAAGACACTTAATAAAGGTGTGGGCCCCATGCTGTATTTTATTTATTTATTTATTTAATAATACAGTGGGCCCCACGTATTTTTATATTATTTATTATTATTATCTATTTAATAATATAGTGGGCCCCACGTATTTTTATATTATTTATTATTATTGTTTTATTTAACAAAAATAGTGGGCCCCACGTACTTTTATATTATTATTTGTGTTCTCCCATTTTCGATTTCTACTCTATTTGTTTATTTATTATTATTATTATTATTATTATTATTATTATATATATATATATATATATATATATATATATTTAACATTATTTTCTCTCTCTTCTCTTTATTTCAACAAATCTCTCCCTTTACAAAATATCTATGATTTATTTATTTATTTTTAAAGATGTTTTTAAAAAAAATTCAATCTATTCCATTTTGTTGGATTCTTTCATTATTATATATATATATATATATATATATTATCTTACTAACTATTGGATTCCTCAATGCATTATATAATTCTAAGTTGTGGATTTTATTTATTTATTTTAAACATGAAATTTCCATGATTTTGTAGTCTTAATGGATTGAAATTTAAAATTTATTTAAAGCATTTAATCAAAGCTTTTATTATTCTTAAATATAAATATGCTCTAGTTTTTTTTTAATGTTGAAATTTCTTAATAGCATTTCAAATTTCTTAAATTTCAAACTTTAAATACAATTTTTTCATTATAGTCACATTTGCATTGGCAAAATAAATTTTAATTTTACTAGCTAATAAAGTTTTCAAGTATTTCCTATGTTTGATTTAATTGAGGAAATTTCTTCAAATTTCTTATTTTTTTTTCATGCATTGAATATTTAAACAAAATTCAAGTTAACTTGCAACTTTTAAGATAAACTCTGCTTAATGTAAATTTCAAATTTCAAATGAATTTCAAACATTTTTTAGATTTTTCATAAATTCCATGATGGAGTCAAATTTTGCTCCAAGGGAAAATATTTCATAAAAAATCCAAATATAAATTAGCATTCATTGTCGCTCCCACAATGCAATTATACTTTATTCTTAAAGCTATAATGAAATTTGGTGAGACATTTTCTTTATTTACATTTTATCAAAATTTTCTAAAATAATTAGCTAAGATAATAATTCTGTCTAGGTTGAGGTACTTAAGTTGATCGTAAGGAAACACCTCTACCTGAGAATTATTTAGTCAATTTTTATTGGGTTTCGTTTTATTCATTTTCATTACAATTTTGGATAACAAAATAAAATATTTTTAAACAGGTGTTATAGGGTGCTAATACCTTCCCTACACTCAACAACCCCTGAGCTTATCTTTGGAAAAGTGGACCGTTTTTATTTTTATTAATTTTAAAATGGGTGACCAATCACACCCTAAAATGGTTGGTGGCGATTCCAAATCTTTCACCTCGAAAGAGACCTTTAGTGAAGGACGTCTGCCGCCCCACGTCGTGATGACGTTGCGACACATATTATATAATATATGTATATGTGTTATACATACACACACATATATATATATATGCATGTATGTTATATGCATATGTACATACATACATATATAATATACATACATTGTATGGGAGTGAATTCCAAGGAGGAATTTTTCGCCCTTAACCCGTGCGGCTTAAGAGGGCGTTTGATATTGATCCACTCACTCATGGCTAAGTAAGAATAACAGAAGAGAAACATTAGTATGGTGGAAATGTAACCTATATTAACTTTATTGATAAATGAAATAATCACACACTATAACATTCTACTACACAAGGCTCGAGAAATACAAGTTGATAAAGAAATAAATGGCAATGATAAGGACTGGAGCATTAAAAGTTTACTTCCAAGCTAAGTTTCTAGCTCATGATGAAGGGTTGCAACCTTTGAAGCTCCAAGAGTCATTTGAACACCTAAGAGTCATAATGAATATAAAAATCTAGATTCATTCACATATTTCATGTCCTATGTATCTATTTATTTCATGTATTTACAATTATTGAAAGTTAATGTATCAACTTCAAGGGTCGGGGCTAAATTTAGATAATATAGGTGAAAGGTTGTGTCCTTTTATAGTGTCTTTTCAATTAGTATAAATAGTCATGTACTTTTGTCACTTGAGATAGAATTGAAATTTGAATAATTTTTGAAATATTATAAAGTCTTATAGTATGACTCATGGGTGTCCAAATGCTCTTACAAGACTTTTGCACCATAAAAGAGATGGTACTGCAATGAATGATCCCTCCAAAAAGAAATGCCTTGGACGATCTTGAAGGTAATCTGTTTAAAGATTTGGAGAAGTGGGCTAGTGGGTGTGTGCAACCACACCCTCTTCCCTTACATTTAGGAGCTCACTCTCCATAACCAAGTAACTATCCTACATTTTAGGTAACTACCCCACAATCATACTCACTATTGAGTAACTACCTAAAGGGAATGAATGATTTATCCTGCCGCAGAACCATTGGATCACTTTGATATTATTTAGAATTAAACAAAAATAAAAAGAGTTAAATATTCAGATACCTTATGGAAAATACATATTGGCGGGTTTCTATTTCTTCACGCTCCAACTCCATGAAGTCGAATCTCCATCTTCATCTCCACAAGGTCTTCCTTGCTGACTTTAACAAGGACCCTCCTTTGTGATTTTGAGAATTCTGCAAAGAAAATGTTGTGCAGTTGATCAGCCTCAATCATACGGCAAATACTCTAAAGTCCTATTTATGACCTAGGGCAACATTTGCTTTAATTAAAAAAATTAATTATAATACACACATACATCAATTATCAAATTTTTCTCATAATAAATTTATTTTTTAATATCTTATAATAAATTATTTGAATCAAATTCAAATATTTTAATTCTCTTTATATATATTTCCTTATTTGAATCTCATTTAAATTAAATATATATAATTTTATTTAACGTATTTTTATACATTAATTTTATTTGATACTTAGTCTATCAAATACAATAAATATATTTTTCCTCATTTAATATATCAAATATATTGAATATTAATGTAATGACCCCAAATTTTATATATTTTAATTGACTTAAATAAGAATCATTACTCGTGAAACATCATTTCTAAATAAAATTTAAAGAAAAATTTTCTATTAAAACCATATGTTACCAATGTAAATAAAACTAAAACTAAAGTACAGCAGCAAAAACCATAAAATAGCAATGAGTTTTTAAATGTCAAGTAAACATATAATAGATGTGTGATTCTAAATTCACTAAACCAAAATTTTGGCAAGTTGTTCTCATGGCTCCTTCTCTTCAATGCCAAGATCATCCCCGAAAATCTCATCATCATCTACATGACTACCTGGAAAAAATAAAACCACATGAGATAGTATAAAATTACTTTGTAAGTGGGTCCCATCATAAGGAACCTTCATGCTTAATCACACACATCATACTTACATGCTTGCATAACCTATCCTAACATATAGACCATGAGACAACCTAATTGAACTTATTTGCACTTGCTTGCATATCCTTACATACATATCTATATCCTTGATTTGGCGTCATGTTATGTAGAAATACCCCATACCATAACGGTCAAATTTGCATGCAATAATATCTACAAGGTAATTGCCCCTTATAAATACCATTAACATGAACTAGTTTTGTTTCCTAGGCCCAACCATTTAGCAGAAATCATACTTTATCATATCATGCACCTTGTTGCATGACATAACTGCTTAATTTGGGTATTTCATGCATAACATATTCTTACTTAATTCCAGGATACATAAGATTGCTTACTAGACTTCAATGCAATGTAACACACAATTATGACATGCTTAACCTAAACATATATTACCAATCAACATGCTAGCATAAATCATGAGAAGTAGAAAATCATGAAAAATTTACACACTGTAACATGCTTTCTCAAACATTAATTTGAAGGGATTGAATCCCAATTGCGGAAGCGATTGATCACTTTGTCTTTGATTTGGGATTGAAAATTCAAAATAAATTTTACAGAGAATAATTAGGTTAAGCATACAGTAAGGGTATCAAGAAAAAGTACCTTTGAAGAACCATTCACATGAGATTTCGACAAAGAAAATTTAATTTGTGGAAATGAACTTGATTTTATTAATTCGAAGTATAAGTGTTACAGTCTCTAATTTGTAATCATCTGATGCTTTCTCTCGAACATTAACTTTGATATGAGGGCTGGTGAGCTTGTTCTCAAATCAATGAAGATCAGCCTTCAATTTGTAGATGACGAAGAGATGATCAATTTGTTGAAAAAATCTTCTTGTCTTTCGAATCTTTTGAATTCTGGATGTTGAAATTCTCTGAATTCTCGGACTTCTCTAATTTCTCTAATTTCTCTAATTTCTAAATGTCTTAAATGATGGGTGGCCTCTATTTATAGAGTTGTGCAAGGCCCTATATGGGCTTAAACTTGGTGGGTTTTGGGCCCAACTTTTGGGCTTGGATTTAAATTAATCTTTTTTTAATGGATTTTTTTATTTAATTTTGGCCCAATATATTTTAATAAACCCAAGATGACCTAGCTTCGAGCCCAACCGCCTTGTGACATAATTTGATTGGACAAGCTGACATTGCCCGATAGATCATTGCTTAAACAAGTGGCGTCATTTGATTTGCCAACTTTTATGT
The DNA here is from genome assembly GCA_002890555.2 of Lagenaria siceraria. Classification (NCBI taxonomy): domain Eukaryota; kingdom Viridiplantae; phylum Streptophyta; class Magnoliopsida; order Cucurbitales; family Cucurbitaceae; genus Lagenaria; species Lagenaria siceraria. The sequence goes on along the minus strand of CM016485.1, from coordinate 24,320,629 downwards.
CTCTTGATTTAATTTGAGGACACATGTAAATCTGTAATTGCTCTCAAATTTATCAATCATTAAATTAAATTAATGATGTGTCAATTTGTGATTGGCCGAAATTTCTCTGTCAACAAATGCTCATTTTCAAGATTTATGCACATGTATGGGTGGGTGAATCTTGAAAATAAATAAATAAATTTAGAATCAAAATACAAGCGTCAGTTTAATCAAACTATGAATTTAATACATAATTTTGATTAAAGATTTTATATATTTGACACTTTTCTTGCCACCTTTAAATTCCCAAAATGTCGACCAATTTTGAATTGCAATCTAATTTGCCCCCAAATTATTCACTCTAATAATTTTGGTAAAGATTTTCTCGATTTTATTGGATTGAATATCTTAAACTGGAAGCATATTTTCACCCTAAAATTTTATATCAAATCTTTCTAAGTTTACTAGAAAATCTAATGGCCGATTCCAAATTATATATATATATATATATATATATATATATATATATATATATATGACGCAAAAGGAGGGTATATTCATCACAATTTTGGAGTCACAGCCGCACACTCAAGTTTGATTTCAAAGACAAGGTGCTCCAGCATTGGCCAGATGATTGACCGCCAAGGGAGACAAACGTGTAGTCTATGTCGAGGAAGAAGAAACTGTGCCTTAAGGTTTTGCTTGTCTTCTTGCTGGTGAGTTTAATTTAATTCTCCCATAGCTAATTTGTACTCGGCTTGAATGCATTGTTAGAGTTTTTTTTTTTTTTTTGCCAAAATCTGCATTTTTAAGCGAAATTTCATAGAAGATTGCAGCTTGACTGATCGCCGTTGGTAGTTGGAGCACCATTACTCTTCTCTTTCCTGTTTTTCTTTCAATTTGTGGCGGTGGATTTGTTGAAAGAAGCAGAACAAAGAATAAGTGGCCAAAGGTGATGAAAGAGATTTATCTTCTTTTTCTTTAATTTTATTTTGTCTTCTTTTTTTTTCTTTTTTTCTTTTTTAACCTTATTCCACTTTTCATCTTTTCATATGACATTCCCTCAAAACTACATATATGTGTCTTGTGTTTGGAGTGGGAGAGGATTATATATATGTATATATTTCGTGTTTTCACTCATACCACAAAAATATTTTTCTTTTAATGTGTAATTTTGGAATCTGCACCACTCTTATTTTCTAATTACAATTTTTTTAAAAAAATGACCAATTTATTTCACAACTTCTTTGCTTCTTCGACACAATTGATCTTTTCTTACCATTTTAGGGGTAAGTTCATATTCAATATTGTGCAATTTTAAATACAATTATTTTGTTTAGCAATGCTTGTAGAGTGGTTATCGACTTTAGACCTCAACGTTTTATTGGCTTCGACCTCAATGTTATATCGACCTCGATCTCTGTGCTCTATTGGCTTTGACTTCTATATTCTACTGCCTCTTTAGCCCGAATCACCTTCTTAATAAAGCCGATAGAGTCCACCATTTTTACATCTTTCATGCCTTTTTTTATATGCGATCAAAACTCATTGTTTTTTTGTGGAACTATGGTTTACTTCACCGAGCGTATCTTATCTGGCAAGAGGTATCTCATGATTCTTATAGATAGAGATCAATCCACAAAGAACGGACTTAGCTTTCTTGTGGAGGAGTCATTAGATGATGCTTTTGCAGATTTCTGGCCAAATTTAGAAAATGGCACTATCCTTCCTGCATTATCAATGGAGGTGCCTTTGACTCATGATAAAAATGTGTGGGTTCTAAAGTCATCTATTTATGACGAGGCTCCTAATTTCGACTAAGTGTGATAAGTAACCCTCGACGCGTTGGATCTAACAACCATGTTGACAAACAAGACCTTTAGAACTCAACCGCAAAAGACCCCAAATCAAGATGATCTCAGCCCCTAAGAATGGCTAGACGACGGATTACTTAGACGATCATCAAAACCACAAATCGGACAAAGCTTGCGGCTCCCATCGACCCTTGATCTTCGAATCACTCCACAAGCAAGATCGATCAAGTCAAGCTTGAATGATTCTGAACATGCAATCTAAACACCATTGAATTGCCAAAGAAACTTAGCTCAAGGTTAAAAGAAAGTTCAAAGGCTCTTTTTACTACATTTTCCAAAGTCTCCCATTTTTTTGACAAATTACATTATATAGGCCTCAAAATATAACCCTAGACATTCTATGAGGCATTCAAAGAGTTGTAACTCTCACAATTGATGACCATTACAACCCATGATCTAAATGTAACATAAAACACATAAAATGACTTTAAAACTGAAAATTACATTTAATTATTACCATAAATCCGAAAATATTCATTTTTAATCAACAACCCATCAATTTGTAACCATCTTTGAGTTGTGAAGCCCCATTTGAACTCCTCGTTTCATAAATGAAGATTGATTCTTCATAAATTCCACTTGACTTCACATAAATACAAGTTTTCTTCATTGTGAATTTGGACAGCATATAGTTTGCATTCTTGGCATCGATTCTTGATGTTCATATGCCATGATTTAGGTTCTTCCATTCATATCAAAGTGTTAACTCTTGGGCATCACTTGATTGAGAATCAAACCCATTGGCATGTTGTCATGAAGGTCCCTGGAGAATTTACTTTTACTGATTGTTATTGGGAGTGACTAGAGTTTGTAGTTAGCCGAAATGAACGAATCATTTATGACATCTATCTGTTTGTTGCGGCGATGGCTTCCCTGTATACATATGATCATAATAGTGATATTGTTCGAGCCTTTTGCGAAGCTTGGTGTTCTTCAACTAACACTCTCCACACCATGACAAGCTAACTATCGATTTCTTTGTGGGACTTGTGGTCCTTCGGAGGTCTTCCAATTAAAGAAAATTTTTATGAGGAAGTTATTCCTTGTTTAAAAGAATTAACCAGCTCGCGACATAAGGTCAGACATCTTCCAAAGACTTGCGAACATCTTATCCATGTGTAATACTCGATAGTTTGCTTGCAGAAAAATGATTGTGCGACATCCTCTAAAGGTGATTCTCAGGTAAGGATCAACTCTTGGATTTCATTTTGGTTTCTTGGTACTCAAAATATGATAAGCCTCCAGCAAGAAAGCCGAAAAAGGCTTCTCGCTCTCGATTTACCCATAATCCAACTGGTGGGGGGATCCAGTTTCGCGAATGGTTGATTAAAGAAAGTATGTTCTTCACGGAACTAGGGATAGATGACAATTTGCAAGATAAGACATATTTTGCAGCTTTTTTGTCTTGTTGGCTGTGTCTTCCTCAGAAAAGAGCTTACATTCGTCTCGGAGTCTTTAGAATTGCTAGTTTGATGGTCGAGGGGTGCACTTTTAGTCTTGCCATCTCAGTTCTAGCAAACATATAACATGGCCTGGGAATGATAACTGAAGCTTCAAACCCAATCGGATGTATGGACTTTTTTTTTCCCATGCACTACGTCCACGGTTGGTTAGCTCATTATTTCAACACACATTACCCTATTCTTGTGGATATTCGAGGACCGTAGATGGCCAACTTTTCCGGCGAAGGCGGGTCAATTTATTTTGGAGAACATGACGCTCGAGAACTGATTCACAGAGGTGCTAGTATTCGATGGCATGTGAATATCAAAAGTAGGAACAAACATGATCACATGATTGATAATGAAAATCTATCATTTAATGAGTCTTCGCATTTTTTTAGCATGCGATCATGCTACCTATTGTCCCAATGCGGAGCCACCTCGATTATTGAATCGTATAGTCCTTATCGATTTGGCAGGCAATTTGGATTCTACCAGGACATTCCTAATGATATAGGGGGAATCCCTCCTATCGCCACTCCTAATAGTGCGCTATATCATTGGCAAACCTGCACGATGAGTGGCACATTTTCTCAAGTATTCTTGCCAGCCCGCTCCCTAAATCCACATAGCCAAGTCATTTCGCGGTTTAGGGATTGGTGGTTAACGAAACATGGAAATTATTTCGAAGAAAATCGTCATCATTTAGTGAGCAGTGCTATTCCTCCTCCGTCACAACTTAGGTTACCCAAGAACAAAGGAAGCAACCAAGGTGGCAAACAGATTCATTTAATTGAAGAGGTCCTACTTACATCTCAAAAAGATGTTTTGGCTCACAATGAGGAGAGTCGTAGCAGTACTGGTGATCATCATTGGAAAAGACCATCAAAGGAGTTAAACACGCCCGGTGATAATTTTTCTAAAGGAGTTCCCAATATTTCAAAGACTCGCAGCACTCCTAGCTTACTGGTATGTATACTTCTTCCTCATGCTCTTCTCATTTCTTTTTAGCATATAAATTTTTTTAATTTTTTTATCTTTTATTTTTATAGTCGCCTTTGAACCACTCTCTTCAAGAACTTTGAGAGCAACGTAGTGAGGGATCTTTAATGGGGTCTTATATTGTTGATTCAACCATAAAAAAAAGGTCGGCACTTCTAATGCATTGTTGGTTGACCCAGTTAAACAGACCTCCCAACCTCTCATCATTTCTGAAGATGATTGACATGACAAGAAGAAACTAGATGTCGAGAGCATCAACGTTTTGGACCCTCCAACAAAAACAGTTGGTTGTTTAAAAGCGCCTTCAGTAGAGGAAGTCTTGTTCTCTCCTGGCCCTCCCAAGAAATATGTTAAGGACGCGTCTGTGATCCAGAATGAGCAAATTATGAAGTCGTGCCCAACAACTACCAACGAGTGCTTTAGGCCCGTTCAAAAGAAAGTAGGCACGCCAGCTTCAAAAGTTTCACATTTCTGTGCCGACAATTTGATTTCTCGTCTTCGACGACAGACTACTATAACTTTGTGGGAGAACTGGCGCTAGAAGATTGTTCAGACTCCTTTGAGCACGTAGGTAGCCTTGAACCAGAGATGCAAAAAAGCTTTAATGCAACTACGGCTAGTGGCATAGACAACCTAACCTATTTGAAAGAACTTGTGTATGGTTACTTCCGGTGTGCCGAGAATCACAACCAAATGCCATCTTCAGTTTCAATCTAATCTACTAAAGATGTTCAATTGGCATAAGCGAAAAGGTCCGTGGAGGCATTGCGACTCGATGAAAGTTACATAACCGAAGAGACAGATACCTTTAAGCGTCGACTCACGCAATTGTCCGCCAGAGCAACTGAATTGGAAGCAGAACTAAAAGTTGTGAATGCAAAGACCATTAAGCTCTTCAACTTAATTCCCAAGAATGACGATGACCTAAACTAAAAGCAACTCGAAATTTTGAAGGCTTGTGAGGAAATCGATAAACTCAAATGTGCCTCTACTGGTAGCAATGTAGACGTCAAAATGCTATTGGCACTTCACGGATCTTTGGAAGACACACGTGAGGAGTTGAAGAATTTCAAACGGACTCCTTGATTTGAGACCTCGTTTATCTAGCCTCTTTTTTGTTAATCCAAATGTGGGACAAAGAAATTTGTAATCAAATTTTCACTATTTTATATGTTGCTTTCCATGCTTGTTTCTCAAACTTAATGTAACCTGTCACCATTTATTTTCTCATTTGCTCAATGTTCGCATATATTTTTATTTATTTATTTCTACTGACTAAATTAATTTGCAAATTCCCTTAAACTGCTCACTTATCCTTAAAATGACCAGAACTCTAGTTATAACATAGTTCAAGAGTTTTTTTTTTTTTTTTTGATAATGTGATTGAACTTAAAGTTTATTTTAAGCTGCCTACGTACCCTTATAGTGACAAGGGATCAAGTCATAACGTAGTTCAACAATTTATTTTTAGGGTCGTTCACCTTTGTAACTCAAGCGAGCCAAGAGTATTATGTAGTTTAGGCTCTTACGATAAGAAGCATTACATACTTATTAAGCATAAATTTTCTTAAGAAACTTGTCGTTGATAGGGCCAATTCTTAATCCATCTTGATCGACGATCTTATATGCCCCGTTCGTGTAGACTTCTTTGATGATGTATGGTCCATCTCATTTAGGCATGAACGTATTTCCTGTATGTCTCGTAGTGATGATTGGTCTTCTTACAACAAGCACTAGATCACCAATCTGAAATGGCTGGGGCTTCACATGCTTATTGGTCGACCGAGCGTATATGAATGATAAAAATAATATAAAATATAGAATAAGTAAGGTCTACGTGCAAGCATACACGATCGATGAAGTAATAACTTGGAGTATTCCAAGTGTCGAATCCAACAGGACTAGATTGAATTAAAATTCTTATGACTGTAGACCAATGTAACCAAGGTAACCAAAGAGAAAGTTTTAGAATTTTGGTGAAAGGAAACGTCAAAACAACAAACAATGAAAATCAAATAGGAGTAACAATGCTATGACCATTCGGGTGTTATACCTTAAGTGATGTGACCACATCACACTAAACAATGATTTACACTCGTAGATAGTAAATGTTGTATTTTGACCGTCAATAAATGATTATTCATTATTATTCAATAAATGTTATTGATTATTTTATCTTATTTTAATAACCCTAAAATCCAATAAACTAACATCCTAGGATGTTTTATGAGTCTTGAACAATATGTAGAGACATATAGAGATCAATGTTCAAGTTACAGCCTAAAGGGTCTATAGTATAAGGATAGGGCTGGGTACCTTATCCTGGTAACACTATGGATACGACCCGCTTTGTATTTGATATAAACGCAATGATTCAACGCGTTCGTGTAGGAGACATGCGAGTGGGGGTATCCTATGCAATGAGTTTGCATAAGACTGGACCACGAAATAGTAACCACTAGATATAACTCCGTTGACTGGTTAGGTTTCTATTTCAATAGGTTGACCTACGCAACTTAGTCTTAATCTTGAGTATATTATGAACTCCTGTTCACGAGGGATTGTCCTTTGATTTGTATGGGTGAGAGTGGCCCGTTTGCCGACTCGATATGCCTACCATTTTGGGGACAAGACTGAGTGGGGAGCTGGGAACATAATTATACAAGATGGATTTCACTCCTTCCCGACTTTAGGGTAAGTAGATAAGTGTTCCCTTAAGTGGTGTCTCCGGGACTTGAACAAAGGGCTTTACCCTCTCACTGGCCCGAGAGGGGTTTCTGTTTGATGGTTGGACCATAAACAGTTTGTTCATTAGAGGAGCACTGGTACTTAAGGATTTAGAAGTAACCCAGGGGTATAACAGTAATTTGACCCAACTGGTGTTACGAACACTTGTGAAGGACTAACTTGCTGTTATTGGTCTATATCCGTGGACACAGAAATATATCTACAGTGAGAAGAGTGCAGTGGACGGTCCTGGAAGCTTCTAGAAGGCTCGGGACAATGCCAGCGCCCATGCAGGGCAGGCGTGCTGGGCGGGCGCGCGCGCACGCCGCGCGTCTGACGTTGCTCGCGCGCAGGGCGCGCGGAGCCTGACGTGAAAAACTTCCCTACAAGACAAAAGGTTTCTACCATCCTTTTGAATCTTCCCTGAGCTTAATAAGGAGGCCCAAGTGGTAGTGTTCTTCAAATGTAACGTTTTGTCACTTATGCTTAGTTATTTTGGTTTCTTCCTACCTAATTTCAAAGACAAGAGCGATTAATGCTTCCACAATTGGGATTTAATCCCTTCAGTTCGTAATTCTAGCTGGGTCAATTACTGTTTTACCCCTTGATTACATTTTATTCCTTAAGTACCACTGACCCTCTAATGAACATTACAAATTCCTCCTGAAAATTACAAATTCACCGTTGGTACCAAATTTCGGTATCAACACTCATTACTAAGGTCAATGATAGAAGGATCCTTAATCTGGCATTTGGATACACATGGGTGCTATATGGTTCAAAGTGTGTACCACTTAGCTTTAAATTCTTCTAATTGATAATATTAATTTGAATACCCAAAAAATAGATCTAATTACACTTCATGCTCCAAATTTTATATAATTAAATCAATTAATCTTTGACAAAAGAGAGGATATCTCTCGATCAAGGAGAGAACGGTGAAATACCATACGAACAATATATCTAACAAGTCACACTATACATCAAACCACGATGCATCTTCTTCTCTAGGACTTCGGAAAGTGCGAATCTACAGATGCAATTGAGATGACTAAATGCTGTACCTTTCTTTGGAGTGTGACCATCCCAAATAAGATTAAGATATTTGCTTGTTGACGTTTAATAATTTACTCCCAACACCGCTGAACCTTGTAAAGCTGTGGTCTTTTTGTGGGAATGTAAAAAGATGGAATACGAATGATGTTCTTCCCCAGTTAAGCAAATGGATGTTTTTTATTGTTATGTGCTGGTGGATCGATCGGGATTTAAAGGTCACAATAATGTGGATTGGAATTGGGCTATTGCTTTTGCTTACACAGCATTTTTTAAGGTTCAACTCTAATGGGTTGAGAGAATAGATTCCTCTAAATTCTCAAAATAGTTATACAGTTGATGTAAAATATGGGTCCAAAGTAGAATGTATCCCACTTTTTAAAACTTGCATTCCTTTTACTTTTTCTTTGCGTCATTATAAACGAAAATTATCGAAACAACTTTATTGTGCACACGTGTTGAGCAAAGAGTGAGAGTGAGAGAAAATTGAAAGAGTAAAGAGCGGAAAAACCTAAATTCTAGAAAGCGAGAGCAAAGAGTAAAGAGTGAGCGGGAGAAAATAGAGAGAGCGGGAAAGAAAAAACCTAAATCCAAGAGAGCAAGAGCAAAGAGCAAAGAACAATAACGAGAAAAATAACAAATAGAAGTGAGGAGCAAAAAAAAACCTAAATACAAAGGAGCAAAATGAGTGACGATGAGATCCCAACCCGCATGCACAGTGTTCCATTTCGTTAATTTCATGCTAATATGGCATCAGCAGAAAGTCAAAAAAACTTCTCAAAACTGAATCAAATAGGTCAAAATGCTAAGTTAGCTTAGACCTTCTAAATGGATCATCCTTATGAAAATCTACGTTTTCAGATAAGGAAAATTAATACGGATGTTGCTGTACGTATTCAACACTGAAAAAGTGAGATTGAAGCAATATAAAGAGAATCAAGTCGAAGTTATAGGTACCTTGTTGAAATGGTTCCCTTACAATTGTTGATGCGGATTGGAAATCCAATAAACAAATTGCATATGAATAACACAAGCTTTTCCCAAGGCATAAACTAATAGTTATAGGATAGGTAGTGCTAAAGAAGAAAAACACTTTCACTATAAATGTATAATACTGTGATATGCCATGAGCTTCTTTTCCCAATTGGAATACATGGAATGCCAACAATAAGGGTCAGACTATTTGAAAGCTCACACAGCACAAAAATATGTATGCACACCAATTCCAACTCAAACTACAAAAATGAATCAGATAGTTGCTGCTAAAAACTGCAAGAAAACATTAAAAATGAATCACGGTTTCAAGCAAATAATAGGCAGCAAAAATTTCATATCAACATATTTTCTGTCGATAGAAAAAACTCGAACTCGTTTCGGAAACCTTCAAACACATAGCACTCTTTCTTTTTTTTCTTTTTACTTTTTTTCTTTTCTCCTTTTGTTTTTGTGTTCTCTACATCTGGAAAAATAATGAAGACAAATTTTGAGAGCAATCAACTACTGAAAAACTTATAGGTAAAATTGAGATTTCAAGAAAACTTATTATGTAGCAAGTACTGTAAAATTTCATTAAAAAATAAAATATATGTGAAAATAGGGACTAGTAAATCGAAAACAGCCCCCTCATATCTTCTTGTCCTCATTCAGAAGAATGAGAACCTCATGCCATTGCTTGCTGCAAACAAATTGTATTCTTCAATGGCAGTTTCCTTCTTATTGAAAGCGTGACCATTGTCAACAACTTCCACCTCATTATTTCTTGAAAAATCCCCAACATTGTCTTCCTTAGAAGGCGTGAGGTTTAATTTACCTCCTGTTGAAAGTGCAACAGGCCCTCCAAAATGAAACAATGAAAAGCTTGAGCTATCCTTTTGCAATTTTGAAGAAGTATCACTTTGTTTACAATCTCCGCTTCGTGGTGAACTCAGTGCATATGGATGTCCAGTGGTAACAACGACGTCTGAATGAGCTACAGAACTTTCTGCTAATGCACCTGATTTGGAGACCTGACTTCGATCCTCGGCATAGATACCATTGCTGGCTTTGGAAGCCGGGTGATAAATAGGAACCGGGCTAGGGTTGAATACAGGATTAGAAAGATGATGTAAATGGCCATATTGCATGCAGAAGCGTGGGTTGCCGTTCAAACCATACCCAAGAGGATTGGCATATAGACAGTGATTTGAATAGGAGAAAGGCATCATTCCATTTGCATGGGCAGCTGCTGGCCATGAAACTGAGTTTTGATGGTAATAACTCATTGATGGTGGAACTTGAAACACTGGAAAGTGAATATTTTGGTTCTGAATCGAAGGAAGAGTCACTTGACATGGGGAGTCCAGACTAACAGCAGAGAATCCAGCTTCGAAGTTCTGAGGAACATTTTTGGATGCATTCCCTTGAACTTTACATCCCCCATTATCATGAGAAAGTCCGGAATGGTTCGTGCTCCCCATGGCATCACCTCCAATTACTTTATCTATCCTTATCTCATGATGCTCAGAGAAGCCATTCTGAATGGATGCTGAAGATTCTTTTCCTTCTGATTGATGGCTAGCATATTCTGAGTCTGATGTGGAGGAGGATTCTAAATTTCCATGGTTCGAGCAGATAGTATTACTGTCTCCTTCACTCAGGCATGATGAGCAGTTATCAGAATTTAAAGAGCTAGTTCCTACTGGGTTACTGGTCCCACTGGATGTCAATGTCATGTCCATGGTTGAATTTACAGAACACTGTGTTACCTCCTCACATGCATCTTCTTCTACGTTTTTATGATCCTTCGATTCGATAGAAAGTCCATTTTGGAAGACTTCATCTGATTCAATACCAGAAGTTGATTCAGTGGAATTACTCTCCTCTGGATCAACTGTACCAGAAGTTACACTAACTTCGCCACTGCAAAATTCATGCCTCGACTTCAAAGGGTCATAATCAGGTTCCACACCAAACTTGAAAGTTGAAGACTTCAATGCAACATTTGAGTCTGAGTTACTTCTAGGATATTTCTTCTGTGATTCCATGGGCTCCCAAACTTTCTTTGAATAAACAAAATCTTTACTAGGAGAATTGTTTAATAAAGCAGCTTTGTTTTTCAGTCTTCCGCTATCACGAGAATGATCTCCATAACTGTACTTGTTAGAACGAAAACTTTGCTTGGACATATCAAATGAAGATTCTGACTTGCTCACAGATTTGACATCTCTGTTAACTCTAACTGAAGAAACAAATGGTTCCACCTTTTTGTTAAATTCATTAGTTTGGTTACAGATGCAGGAACGGTAGTCATAAGATACCCGGTTGTTGGAAGAGTGCAACTTCTCATTAAACTTAGAGACATGTCGACCATAGGCCTTTAATGAGTTTGTTCTTAATTTCCTGTTTGATCCATTCATACTCCTGGAAGGATTTTCCAAACTATCGGCATAATATCTTTGCTCAGATTTGTTAACCAGCACCCCATTTTCTGAAACAACCATAAATCGGCGCCTCTCAGACCACTTGAAAGAATGATCTTGAACTTCCTTTGGAAATTTTAATCTCCAGCGAGAAACTTTAGATTGATCACCTATGAAAGACTCATTTCCATCGGTAAGTCTCCCATCAAAACTATCATCATATGAATTTTGCCCTTCTGAAATGATGGATTCATTTAAAAACAGCTCATCCAGAATATCAGAAGATTCAGGCACACTGGCATCACATACTTCACCGACTGCATTGGGATTTGGCTCCAAAACACATGGGGATAAGTCCTCCAAGACATCAGAATGAGTACATGCTTCAGCTGATTCAGAACTTATCTTATCTTTATCCTTTCCTTTTAATCTTTCTTTTCTCCGGAGCTTCTTCTCTCTTTCTTTTGTCCTTTTCCGCTCTTTGCGTTCTTGTTCTTCACGCTTTTCCTTCTCTTCTTCTTCAAGAAGTTTCATCTGCAGCAATATTCCCAAATGTTAGCAGTAAATAGAGATCATAATGCTTGTAAATAAACTTCTGAGTAATGATATAGCTCGCAATGAAACCTGCTTTTCCAGAGTAATGATTTCTTTGCATGCTATGTGAACTCGTTCTTCCAGTAATTTTAGTGCAAGACACACAAAGATGCTATGCGCATTTTGGCGTGCTGTTCCTTCTCTGAAGGCTTTTTCAACCTGGAAAAGATCACAAGGTATAAGAATAAAAGCGATCTATAATTCCTAGGCAAAACTTAGATCAGTACCAGTATTGGATTTCCAGTCAAAGAAGCTAGAAGAAGAGACCACATTAAAAAATTCCCTTGATTAATTGGAAAGTAGTGAATAATGAAAGACACAACAACTTTGAAGTTTCAATCAGTTTAAGCGGATGAGCTAATCCAACAAGCAAAACATTCAAGAGAAATTTCTTTACGACAAATGAAGTATCAATCATCATTATGGAAATGACAGGATAATATCCACTTGTATTGCCAAGTCAACAATTGGATATAATTTTTTACTCAAAATAAAGAAATTGTAATCTGATATAAATAAATTTAAGTTGAAGGTCACTAAAACTTTCTTCAAGAATTGAGGATGTACAGAAAAAGGAAGTTGAGATATGCCACCGAGCCAAGGTGATTCAGTAGATTTAGATGAATGACGTTAATGGTCATTAACAACCCAATAGTCCCATCTTGAACAAGAGAGAAACCTTCCCAAATTGAGAACCCTTTTTATGAATAATGTCCAACTATTTAGTGCTACTTTACAAGAAATGAAAATAACTAGTTAAGCCTTAAACACTAATTATCAAATTAATGAAACTAATCAACCCAAAACAAATTACATGACGAAGTTATTTAAGAAACAAAGTAACATATTTTTCTTCCCACAAAATGCATTACAAAAAGGACTCCCCGTCAAAGATTTCTGGGAAACACATAATCTTCAATGGGGTCCTGTCCCCTTTTTTTTTTTCTTTTTTTGATATCCGTGAGTGTCCAAGCCAAATTACACGCACCTTGACTAATCTCATAGGACAACCCGTCTAACCCCTACAACATTTTGGTGTCAAGGAAACTCATAGGATATTAATTTTTAGGTAGGTGGCCACCATGGATTGAACCCATGACCTCTTAGGCATTTATTGAGACTATGTCTCCTTTTTTACCACTAGGCCAACCCATGATGGTTGGGTCCCGTCCCATTTTCCTTCTACCTGAAAACACATAGCTATTGGATCCCAACTTCATCCATCTCTATGACTATCAATTACCATCGGCTTTCCTGGCCCAACCGTCATGTTTAAGTTTTGAACCAAAAACAAAACTTTTCATTAATGTAATGAAAAGAGACTAATGCTTAAATGAACCCTCATGCTTACATTAGAACTCTCAAACCACAAAATAAAATCTTAGAATAAAAATCATTTGGGAAATTTCCACTCATACAAATAGAAGCTCCTCAATGGATCTAGATTCCTTCGAGGAAGCCATAAATCCTACCAAGGATGGTTTTGAGAATAGAGATACTTTGAAAATTTGACATTACTTTAAAATAGAGAGCAGTTGTATTGCCTCCATGGCAATACTCATCTCCTAATTCTTGTAGATGGATAAAGGGATACTTTGTAATCATGCAATTGCACTCTATTTTCCTAATGGACTAACCTAATTACACCCAGCTCAATTGTTTAAAGCTAGTTTATATATATTCAAAAGATATGCATTGTTAACTATAGAATCAATATCAATAGATACAGCGATTCTCCTGATGTGATGAGATACCAATGAGAAATATAAATTACAAGGCATTAAAATAATTTTTTTTAAAAAAAAAGGAAACAAAACTTTTCATTGATATAATGAAAAGAAACTAATGCTCACTGATACAATAACTTTCAAGAGGATAAAGAAATTGTGAAAAAACAAAAGGAGAAGAAATACTATTGATATACAAAGAGGAGAAGAAATCAAAAAACAAACACTTAAAACCTAACAAACTAGCTCCAAAAAGGAACCCAAAACTAGAGAGCACATAAACTATAATGCCAAAGCCAACAGAAGTCCAATGAGCAAACGAGATAAGAAGGCCAATAAGGCTGAAAGAGCGAGGATCAAACCACAAATCAAACTAACTTCTAAACTGCCGCTTCCAAGATTACAACTTCTAGGAGAAAAAACGCAACTTTGTAAGGACAAAACGGTAGGGCTTAGGCACATAAACACGAGAAATCCACAAAATTAGTTCAATTCCTGAACAAAACCACCAAGCTATGCTTTAACTAAAGGCGAACAAGGGGGGATTGACTTCATTTAAAAATCACATTTTTCAATCAAAGTAGAGAACTTGGCAAGAATTATGGCAGACAATTCTGCTTGAACATTTTCACCTTCTCAAACAAAGTATCAAAGCGATCTGCAAAGTAAACCTCTTGAGTCTCCTAAATAAAAAAAAAAAAAACCAAGAATAGGAGCCCAAAGAACTATAACAAAGGACTCCGATCCAAGAAAATAAAGCATTTTCCTAATCGCTAATTACAAAAGATCTTTGCCACCAAGGCTCAAACGAGGGATTAAACCTAATGACCTCCCCCACCTCCTCTACAAATTTCTCATTCCCTCTAAAGCTTTTTTATTTCTCTTGAGCCAAATCCCCCAAACAACTGCCAAAAAGCAAGCCTTGTGTAGAAAATTGTCCCACTCCCTAAAGGGATGGAATTCCAAAAGCCCCAAGAATGGGACTAAATTGAAGGAACAAACAGAATCTCCAAATAATATGGTTAAGATTTTCCACCGCTTCTCACAAAGGGAAAACCACTAAGGCCCCAGAAATGGGAAAATGTTTCAGCATGCAGTCTCAAGTATTAACTCTCTCATGTCGGACTCGGACCTGCTAGGCAAATAACTTAACTATTGTAGGGATTTTGATCTTCAAAATAAAAGAAAAAAAGGGGTGTCGAGGAGAATCAATGGAGTACTCAGAAGATGAAAAAGAGAACTAGAAGGAAAACCCTAAGAAGGATGGGTCCAAAAACAAAGATCCCTCCTAACCCATGTGAAGTCTCTGGAAAGCAGAGACAAATCTAGACACCCATAGGAAAAGCCCTTCTGGATAAATGGTTTTGGCGATTTCATCATGATTCTGACATCCTATGGCACAAGGTTATTTTTAGCAAGCATGATCCTCATCCTTTTGAATAGACAATGGTTAATGGCATACCAAACACCTGTGGAAAAATATTCCAGATAGACTTCGATTCTTTTCCCAATTTGTTCATAATATGGTGGGCGATGGGAGGGATACTTACTTTTAGGAGGATAAGTGATTTGTTGATAGACCCCTTTGCTCCTTACATCTTCGGTTACATCAGTTGTTCCTTGTGGAAGTATCATTAGGTTGCTTCGATTCTCTCACTTTGCGAACTTGCCTTCTCCTCCAAGTTTTCATCATCCGTAGACCAATAGGGAAACGTCAGATGTTCTAGCTTTGTTATCTTTGCTAGGGAACTTCTTAGCCCTATAAGGATGGATTTTTGCTTTTGGAGTCTCAATCCATTCAAAGGTTTTCTTTTTTTTTTTGTGTTTGGTCAACCCCCTCTTCCCATCGAGCATTTCCGTTTTTTCTGAGTGGAAGATTAATATTTCCAAGAAGGTCAAGTTCTTTGTTTGGCAAGTTTTGTATGGAAGAGCTAACACCATAGGTCGAAATTCGAATGTTGGCTAGAGGGTTCATGGTGACCAGACCATTGTGTTGTATTCTACCCAAAGAGCGTCAAAGAACCTTGATCATCTTTTTGGACGTGTGCTGTATGGATTCACTTCTTTGAGGTGTTCAATTTTTGTTTTACTAGCACTCAGTTGCCAGACGATCAAGGTTCTCTTTCTCCATGCACCTTTTTTTTGAGAAAGGGATTTTTTTTTTTTTTGTGGCAGGCTAGAGTGTGCTATTTTGCAAGGTCTATATGGCAAGAGAAATTGTAAAATCTTTGAGGGCTTGGGAGAGGTCTTTAGATGATATTTCGTCACTTATCAAATTCTACCTTTCTTTTAAGGCGTTGGTGTTAAAGCTTTTTTTGTAATTATACTCTTAGTCTAATTTTGCTTGACTAGAGTCCTTTTGTGTAGATTGACTTCCTTTTGCAAGCCAGTGTATTCTTTCTTTCTTTTTTTTTTCTCAATGAAAGGTCAGTTTTTCACCAAGAAAAAAAAAAACAAGCAAAAGTGTCAAAAGTCGCAAACATGTGCATAGAAAAATTGACATCAAGTTTGTACCATCGACCTTGAGGTCATAGATTTGATTCCCTCATCTCACATATTGTATAAAAATTAAAAATTAAAAAAAAAAAAAATCAATTTCAATTTATGAAATTAGTGTGTTCCACATGTCCATTGTGCTACCAAACATTTGTTCCATGTTCAACAAGTGTCGATGTGTTAAGAGTGTTCAATAAATGTCTAACCAAGACACAACGTTGACCATGCTTCAGTCTTCAAGTAATTGATATTTATATATTAAATTTATAACAAAATAAGTTTTGATTAAAATGTATAATATCTCAATTTACATTGATGTATGACATAAGTTTCTAAACAAATATCGAAAACTTGACTTTAAACTTGATGTAATTAATATTATACTGAAATATAAAATTAATTGAACTCCATGGCTTCTTCTTATTGGTTTAATTAAGGCTGACCCTTTGCATGGCTTCTTATTATTGGTTTAATTAAGGCTGGCCTCTTTTTTGAAGGTTGCCTTTATGAAATATTATGGCAGAATTCTATGCTTCTCCAGGCAGCCCAAGTTTCAAGTTGGTTCGGTTTTCAACTTTCTGCATGAAGAAGAAACTTTTATTCTCCTCGTTTATTAAATAAAGTCTCTTTGTTCAAGGATGTATTAATTTGCTTGAGGAGCAAAGCATTAATTTCAAAGCTTTTAAGGTGTTTTCCATCCCAGAATAGAAGACTTTCGATTGTCTTCTTCAAGTGTCGTTTTTTCACTAAGTTCTTGAATGGCAGCATTAAATTCGAATCTGTCTTTTATTCTCCAACAGCCCAAGTTCCAAGATTGGTTCAGTTTTCAACATTGTGCATGAAGTTGAAGCTTTAATTCTCCTCCTTTATTAAAATTCTATTTGTTCAAGGTTTTTTCTTAAAAGGAAACATAACTTTTCATTGATATAATGAAAAGAAGCTATTGCTCAAAAATACAAGGAAACAATATAAAAAAATGCATAGCACATAAAATCAACAAGAACAAGACTATCCATCACTAGAGAAGAGGCTAGTTAGAGAATAAAAGCACCCCAATTTAAACATATATCTTGAATAGAGAAATTAACAAAAAGCTTAGAAAGAGAACACCAAGTAGAAGCATTTATCCATGCAGCTTCAAGGTTGCATCACTATGCTAGAGGAGTGAAGCATTGAATTGAAGTTTTTTAAGGCATTTCCTTTTTCAAGTAGACTTTTGGTTGTCTTCATTCAAGAGCTGCCTTTTTGTCACTAGTTCCATGGAAGTGTACTGGTCATTCATCCAAAAACCTAACTATCATTTGTCTATTTTTGGTTTATTTAGTTGTTCTCCCCTCTTAAGGGTTATTTGTATCTTTGAGCATTAGTCTCTTTTCATTATATTAATGAAAAATATTATTTCCTTTTCAAAAAGAAATTAAACAACAGAGACATATAGTATAACAAAGATATTTTAGTGATCATCAGACATATCCACATATAAATCTAACAAATCAAATACAACAAGCCAAATATTTCTAGACATCCAAATGTGTAAAACGAGCTATGGATTCCTAACTCTTGGAATTTGTTAGGGTACCTCCTAACAAGAAAATATATGAAAACAACAAAATAAATATATCGCAATATCTAGAGAAATTACCATATAAACAAGTAATTCGAGGTACTTGCACCCTCCCTCTTGAGATCTCTCCCAAGCCCTAATTCACTCACAAAATGCCTAAACCTCTCATTCCCCACTCCCTCTATTTATAGCTAAACTTCATAACCACCTCCCTACCAAATTACTAATGTACCCTTACTACTATCCTACTAATGTTCCTAACATATCCCCTACCAGTACCCTCACAGATTCTCAACCTCATCAGAAATCTGAAAGATGAAGAGACTGATGGCATTTCATCCACAAGACAGAAAAGACAGAGGGAAAGGAGCTTTGGACAATAGCTTCACAGTGCATTTCTTATATGCTTGTTTTTTAAATAAAGGCTCATCTCCCCTATATTTGGCAATCTGGGAATGCTTCTATAAAAAAAAGGTCAAGTTCTTCAAATGGAAGCTAGCTCATGGGTTCATAACTCTCATGATTTGATTCAAAGGAAGGCTCCTTACCATTCTCTCTCCTCCATATTTGCAGAAAGGATTATGAGTTTCAAGCCCATATATCCATCCATTGTTCCATAGTCCATAGCTTCTAAGGCTTTATTCACATCAATTTCAAATGGGCCACGGCCTTGCCTACATCCATCCTTTTTTTGAAACGTAAACACTACATCCATCTATGACCTCTTATCTGGCATCCTACTAGGGTACCCCTTCCACAACGAGCAACAAACCCTTTGGTTGTGCCAGGTGGAAGCTTCTTTGGAAACCTTTGGCTAGAAAGAAATTGCATATTTTTCAAAGGGTTTGAGACTTCTTTTAATTCCATTATGGATAACGTCCTAAGGGACATATATTGGTGCAAACATTCCTGCCTTTTTTCTTATTATACTGATGAGACTTTAGGCCAGGTGGAAATCCTTTTTGTAAATCCATTTGGTTCACCTATTAATAAACTGCAGTAACTAGACTTCAACATCGAAATGTTTAAAAGTTGAATTTCTTCTATTTTCCTTCTCCCTAGCTCTCTCGAATTTTCCATTATCTTATATTGCCTCATTTATAACATCCACTTTATCCTTAGTCACTAGCCTAAATGGGTAAAACCAGAACTATTTGGACTGACATAATCTTCACTAAAGTCTTGGGAGAAATTAACTGGAAGTTGTAGCCACCTTGGCTGGATATATTAGACCTTCCTGCATCTCATTAAATGATACTAAAAAATAAGGAAGAAAAAAAATGTACACATATATTAACCAAGAATTACATCTGAAAATACAGCATAACATTTTCACCTGATTCCATAGATGTAGTAATTTAACTTGTAATTTGTTTTTCCTTGTACCAATGTGCCTAACTGCTAATTATATCCATGGTGCTTAATAAAATTTCTCAAAACAAGAGACTTTAACATGTGATCTGTCTTCGTGAAAGAATAATATCACAAATGCCAATTGGCAAGAACGCACAAGCCAAGAAGATTGCAGATAACATGCCTGTTCTTTAAAGATGACGGTTGCAGCATCCAAAAGAAACTCCCGAGCAAGTTCAGGACTCTTTGCATGCTTTTGAGGACGAGAACAATCTCCATCCAAATCATTTGCATCTTTATCAAGAGAATCGTCCTCCTAAAAGACACAATTCAGCAAATCAATTAGAGTTGCCAAGATTTAGAAGACAAAACATTTGCCACCCACAAGAATTTCAAGTTCATCAAATATATAATGTTGCAGATAGTTTTTGTCATAGCAGAAACAATAAACCCATTCATTATTGAAAATACAAATGATATACAAAAGTTTTTGGTAGACAAAATCATAAGAAACAAAATTACAAGAAAGAGAACAACCTCCTCCTCCTCGGCCTCTTCAGCATGCTCAAAAAACCTCCTAATATTTTCCCCTCTCGTGATTGTAACAAATCCATCACCAACTGTAAGCCTGCGATGAACACATTGTTGACCTTTCAATGCATGAGCTTTCACTGAGAGCTCAGTGCAGCGTCCATCCAATTTCCAAGCTCTGAGGGTGATAAAACATGAACTCAAAGCACCAAGATCTAGGCCATTTATTTTGACACTTCCATTCATGCCAACATTTTCAAATTCCAGAATGTCAGATTTTCCTTCTCCTGTTCCAACGGCCCACTCAAAATAATGATATGTCTCCACAGAGTCAGCAAAAGTTTGATGCCAATCGGCCTGGATTGTGTCATCCGATACCTGAGACAATAGAAATTATAAATTCTTTCATGCTGATTGCAAAACGCACACAATCTAGAGAAACCTTACATGATCTACATAGTCATTATAATTATCATTCATAATAATTATGAAGTTTACTTTATAACCATGATGGTAGAAGAGCACTTATAGTTGAAGAAAAGTGCAAGGATGCACCTCATAATTAAATGCCATATCTGCAACACAAAACCAACTAGTGCAGCAAGGCTCTCTCCTTATGCGCTTCAACTCCTTTAGTTCCTTGAACTCACGGATCACATTTCTTCTGCAATCTCTACAAAACCTCTTGCTGTCAAACCTGTGAGATAATCAACATATTGTAAGAAGCAAAAAAGAATAATAATTACGAGGCAAGAAAAATGCAGACAAGAAAACATAAATACTATTAGAATAAACAAGGCTTGTTTCCTATATTCCTCATTAACTATAACAATCCTAAATGCTATTTGAATTTGTGCAAATAAGTGTCAGCAGCCTACGCAAAAACATAACAAGTAGAACCAATTTTTTAAGAGACTTTTGAGGCTTACACCTCGAGGCACACTTCAAGAGCAGGCTCAAATTTTTAGGCTCAAGTCTTAGGACTCTTCGAATCAAAAGAGGCTCACGTCTATTAAAGAAAAGGTTTATGACTCCATGTGATGCACTGAACAGACGTAAAGACTAGAATGCCTGGAAAAAAAAATATTAATCTGCTACATTCTTAAAAAATATAAAAGTACACTGGCGTGTTTTTCCCCCTTTAATGAAAACAACTTTCATTGATAATAAATGAAAGAATACATGAACATACGAAAAACCAGGCCCTCAAAAGGACACCCTGTTAAAGAAAATAGCGCCAATGGTACAAAATAGTACCTATGGAATAGTTACAAAAGATCTTCGAAATCGAAGCCCAAGGAGAAACGTGAAATCTAACAAGAGAACAAACATTACTTACGTATTACATGTCAATATAATACAAGACGATACTTTAGCCCCTTACTACTTTTAAGTTTTACTAAGGCTTTAAAAAACCTTAATGACAAAATAGTATAGAATAAAATGAAAAAATGAAAGATCACAAAGAAACATAACAAGATTAAAAAAAATGCTCCAATCCAAAATAATAAGATAGATGGTAGTTACAAAAGTCTCTCGAAGCAGACACCCAAAGAGAGGGTATTAAACTTCGCAAGAACCTACAGCTCTTTCCATAACCTCTCAACCCCTCTAAACATTCTACCATCCATCCCTCTCTAACTAAATGGCCTATAAGAAAATAATAATAATGAGGAGAAAAAAAAAAGAAAAAAGAAAAAAAAGGAAAGGAAGCAAAACTACTTCATTGATATGGTGAAATGTGTACAGAAGAATCTATAAGAGATACTTACATGAAGCTAGTCCAGTACTCTAGGAGAGTAAATAAACAATAATTACAGAAAGGTTGATTTAACTTCCACCAAGATAAAGCTAAGAAAAGAAATAGAATCAATAATGTCAGTAATCCCACGTTTCTTATCGTTGAAGATGCGGCCATTTCGTTCCATCTAAAGGCTCCAAAAAAGAGCTCTCATGAAGTTTAACCAAAGGGTCTGTTTCTCCTCTTTAAAGGGATGACCAATTAATACACATGATAGAAGGGAGAATATGTCACCTGGGCGAGTCAATACTCAAGTTTTTTTTTTTTTTTTTGAAAAGGAAACAAGTCTCTCCATTGATATAATGAAATGAGACTAATGCTCACCTGGGCGAGTCAATACTCAAGTTCCATCCAAATTTAGAGAGAATAAAGATCCAAAATTCATTTGCAAACCAGCAGTTGCTGAAAATATAGAATTGTGATTCCAGACGCTTCATACAAATAGGACAGCAGTTCGGAGACACGTACATCCATGGGGATTTCTTCTGTAAGACATGTAGGACATCTTGAGTGTTTATGCTGGAATAACTGTGCTCCCAGAGGAAAAACTTTTTAATATTTGGATAGGTAACCCTCCCAATATGTGTATAAAAACCATCAAAAGTCCTTAAATCAGCCCAAGCCAATTTTAATTTTCTTGTGAGGGACTTGCAGAGAAACCCCATCATTTTCTAAAAGCCAGCACCATTAGTCATCACAACCATTGGGTCTAAAAGCCTGATTTGACAAAGAATCCATTCCACAATCTCATCATCCACAAGATGACGTCTGAGGGAGAGGTTTCAAGATGCTACATTGAAAAACCAAAGGTCAGCGATGGATGCATTTTCCTTGAGAGATAATGCAACAAGGAAAGACCCAAAAAATTGTCGCAAGGTAAGACCCTCATCCACAAGATGACGTCTGAGGGAGAGGTTTCAAGATGCTACATTGAAAAACCAAAGGTCAGCGATGGATGCATTTTTCTTGAGAGATAATGCAACAAGGAAAGACCCAAAAAATTGTCGCAAGGTAAGACCCTTATCTCGAAATTGGGGATGGAATAAGACCTCTTCAATCATGAAACTATAATCATACAAGCCACACTCACACCAAACATCTCCATAAACCCATCCAACAAATGAGCAAACTTGCATCTCTCAAGGATATGACCCAGATCTTCAGCCACCAAGAAGTACCACATTGCGCCTAATCAAAAAGAAAGAGAGTTCTCTGAATGCAATCCATGGTGTTGACTCTCCCACTAAAACTTGTCATGCAGTGAGCTTAACATTCTTGGAAACATTTTATCTTCCACAACGAGGAAAATAAAGGTTTTGTATAAGAATGTTGTTGGCACCTAAATGGAACAAAGGACATTAGACACCAAAGTTAAACATAAGCCCATTACTTGAATAAGAAAGGACTAGAGTCAAGAGAGACAGCTAGTACAAAGGAGGAAACGAGTTACAAATGGGAGTATCATGCAACCATCAGCCTTTCTGGCAATAAGTGTTTCAACCATCTCAAATAGAGTTGTAAACGAAATTAGAGAACAAAGAACCACTAGAAGCAATATACTTCCAAGAATTTATAAATGTGCCTTTCAAGACCCTAGCCACAATCCATTTGAAAAGGTGAGGGTCATATTTGCTCACTATAACCTTGGCCACAGGGTGTTTAGCTCATTAGAACAACAAACCAAATCCCCTCCAAACAATGCAATGCCTGACAACAAAAACCAGAAAATCCTACAATTTAATCCCTTTAATTTTAGGCCAAAGAGTATGAGCTCCCCATGAATATTTAATAATATTTCCCATAGGCCAACCCACAATAATTAAAGGAGAAAAAGTACCTTCCAATGCTTCCAATACATTTATTATCAACTCATCCCAATTTTAGGCCAAAGAGTATGAGCTGTTCAAAAGTATTTCATAATACTTCCCATAAGTCAACTCCACAATAATTGAAAGAGAAAAGGCACCTTCCAATTCTTCCAATACATTTATTATCTACTCATCTCAAAGGATTAGAAGCTGTCCCTTATTTGTTCATTTCAATCTGATTATAAATTGCACAACACCTAAAAGGGGCATACATACCATCTTACAGAAGAATTTTCTTGGCTTGTAAACTACAATCTACTTAAGTTATAAGTTCCTTCACTAAAATTATATCTATACAATAAATCAAGACAGTGGCTTGTAAACTACAATCTACTTAAGTTATAAGTTCATCATGCTTCCATGGAGAAAAGTGAAATATAAAATGCATTAAAAGAAAGCAGTAAGTTAAAAATAAAAAAAATAAAAAGAAAAGAGATGTATTCCTTACTAAGACGTGGAGCTTCTATTTGTTCATGTTAGTGTTACTCAAAATGTGTTCATGATACTTTCTATCCCTAAAGATTATATTATGTAATCAAATCTCCATCGAGCATTGACTATCACATTTTCCTTTCATTAATTTAAATGCAATGCGTGAAACAAAGGATGAGCATCGGCTAGACACCTGTACATTAGCCTCTCAATAAAATCTTCTTCTTTCATCCTTAGAAGAGATTGCCGAGTCTCTTCTCCTAATGCTGACCAGAAATCAACCAATGTATCACAAGAAAGCCTAGCAGTATGCAAGGCACATGTCTCCCTTGTTCCATGTCCCCTGCCATAACTTGCTGTTCCCTGACTTATCCAACCTCGACCTCCTCCACCACAGGCATCTGGATAAAGCAACTCTCGTTCTCGCTCCCTAGCACGTGCGCTATCAAAGACCTGCTTCAAGGGAAACCTTAGCCATTAAAAGGATGGGCTAATAATATGAGTGCCTAATAGCAAAGAAAACCAAAAATAAGCACGTACATTTTGGAGACCCAGGAAAGACTTCGAATACAAATAGCAATCCAAAAGTGTCAGAACCCCATCACGTGTTGTGGTCAAACCACCCCAAGGATGGACGGACGGATCTTGAATTTCATCTTGAAACCCATTAACCGATAATGATCCATCACATGCATGATTTTTTGAAACCCCTAATCTGTTGCAGGAATGATTTGCACATGTTTTTCCTTGTTGTAAAGACTTCCCATATATGACAATCTGCAAAAATCCTTCAAGCAGCAAACCATTACATCTAGAGCAGTACATATTCTTACGAGCTTGCTCAAAGAGGGTTTGCTTGTCAATTCTCAGGAGTTTCTGCCTAGCTTGGGGCAGCAGGTCACTCCAAAACTACATTGAGAGTAAACACAACTGAATTAGTTAATGGTCAGTTCACCACATTAGTTCCAAGTAATGCTGGAATTAGATCATACTTATCCCAACTAATGATTTAAGGTCATAATTAAACAATGTGATGCTCCTACAAGGAAGATTTGTTGTTCATAGAGCAACATATTGAGGAAATATGAAAAATCAGTAACTCTATTCTGGGTAAAAAAAATAAAAATGAGAGGTCTACAGTGTCAAACTCACACATCTAAAATGCTAGACACTTCTTTGGTAGATTACATTGGCGGCAGTATTAAATCCAGACTTTTATGAAGTATAATTCAGGCAAAAACACAGAGCAGGAAAGTGACAAAAACCAGCGCAGGAAAGTGATCTATAATAGTGGCAATTATTCCCAAAATAAGAACAAACGAGGAAAACTCCAATTAAATCTTCTGGCAACGAAAGAAATGAATACCTTCTGGAGCTGATTGTAGCTAACATCGTCGCGATGCTGGGACCAAAATCCATTGGCCGAGAGCGAGTATATAGCCGATGACCCACCATTTAAATGGTCATTTTTTTGTGTTAACGCAGGCATCATTCAAGTTCTCATAGTTGCATTTCTCAATCCTTCCATTACCTCGCAACCCGAAATCTACCCAATCTGATCGACAGCCCAAAAAAACCAAGCCAAAATGGATAGTAGCTAAGAATTGCAAGCGCAATAGGTAATTAGAACAAAATATCAGATCGTCGGCGGATCGAAATAACTCCGTCCAGAAGCAAATCTGATCGAGACTACGAGACGATAGATTATATCGAATTGGATTGGATGCGATTGGACTAGATTAAAATAGCATAATATAAACGGAATTGAAGGGGCATCAAATAGAAGATTCAAAAAGAGGGGAAACCGATGTAGGGGTTTCTGGTTGATGACGATGAGATTCGGCTGCTACGTTTATATTGCTCAGAGCGCAGAGAAGAAAGAGAGAGAAGACTAAGAAGAAGAAGAAGAAGAAGAAGAAGAAGAAGAAGAAATTAGGCTGGGTGGAGAGAGGAGAAAGGAACTGTTATATCACTAATTAACCGAATCATCAATTTTCCTTGTTGTTAATTTATATTTGGGTTAAATTGCAAATTTTGTCCCTTAACTTTTTAAAATTGTATATTTAGTTCATTGCGTCTTTTTTCGTTTTTTCTTTTCTTTTTCGAGTAAGAACACATAAGGGTAAAATTTGATCTTTTGAACTCAAGAAAAGAAGTAGATACTTTTACCGACCTTATTAGAATAACCTAGCATTCACGATTCACGAACATGTAAACTTCACCGAGTAGTATAGATGATTTAGTTGGTCATTCATAGAGGGGGAGTCTAGTCATATCCTTTAAAATAGACAATCCTTCCTTATACATATTTTTAACTGATACATTTGTTCCAATGGCGTTGGTAGAAGATAGATTGTTTGTCATCGATACCCTAAATATTGTATGTTAGTCAACAAGGTCAATGAAAAGGCCTTTGCTATTTATTGTTGTGTGAAAATGCATCGAATATAGTATATGATCTAATCCTCATGTGATGCAGTATTCTAACATTTCTGCAGGACAACGTATGTACTTCGGGCATAACCGTAAAATTCTCGCCAGTTTGTAAGACAATTGGGTTTTGATTAATGAATCTAGTGCTTTGAGTCCATAAAAAAATAGCTTATACTTCCCTCTAAGGTATTTCAGTTATGTCTCTAAGCTTAAAAAAATTCAATAAGGTCATTTCATTCATATAATACCAATGTGATAGTGTTTTTAAATGTGATACAATTATGTGTGACACTTGTAAGTGTACGAGTCGAGTTTAGTATAGTAATACGGTCAAGAGACTGAGTATATTACTCTGAGAATTAGATATTTGATACTTCTAGCTATCAGAAAATTGTCCTAACTATATTTAGGGATTTGTTATTTGATGGTGTTTTGACAAACATAAAACTAAACAAAGCAATAAATGATCGATTAAAGAGTTTACTAATTAAAACGTCCTAGGTAGATTTCATTCAACAAAGTTGTCGATCCAAAATATTTTCATTCAATCAATTCAACTATTCACTTAGACCTAGAAGTCTATTGTTTAGGTTTTCTCTCTCGAGCTCAACCTTTTCTTATGTCTAAAAGCCAACCTTATTTTCATGCAATTGAACTATTAGACACAACATTAAGACTCTTCATCATTAGCCTATAACATATTTTGTCACTCTCATGCACAATCCAATGTCAGTTTAACATGCTAGTCTCAGTTTTGAATTCTCTCTCAAGTAGAATTAGAAACTCATTTTCAATCAAATCGTGATCAAGCATTTAATTGGTAAAGAACAAACATTATAAAAAAAAAATACAAGATATTCATTCATTAAACTAATTAAGCATAATCCACAAACAAAGTCGAAATCAAACAATCCCTAGAACTACTAAAAACTCAGTCACTCATGTTCAGAACATCAAACAAATACATGCTATAAAGAAATCTAAAAGGGAAAGAACAAAGAGGATATGAAATTAGTTGTCAATCCCGATCCATCACTAGCACCACATCAACGTCCTCTTCACAATCTAACTCCAATCAATCCTAGAAATTAGGCTCTAAAAAATCCTCTGTACAGTAACCTCTCAGCCTCTATGAAAGCCCTAGGTAAACCCTCAATCGAGCTCCCTTCGATAACATACCACGATGATGTAGCCATGATTGAGAATTCTCAAAAGTATTTTTACCATCCAAGACAAAAGTAAAAGCTCAAAATTAATGTTGTATATGGATAGAGGGAAACAGAATGGTCATTCGCCTAAAACAACCACCTGGTTCAAAAGTTCTGACCTAATTACAAACAATATAGATTTTATACCAATGTGACGGCGCTACGGCGCTATGGCGCCACATCGCTACATGGTGCTACATCGCTATAATAGCGTCACAAAGTGCCATCCACGCCTTATTCACCCCGTTTTCTTGCCCTAAGTCAAACTTTGACCTTCCTAAGGGGTATTTTCATCATTTTACATCCTTTTTAACCCGTTTCGGTCTTTATTTTAAATTCCTAGAAATTAAACAAAATAAAGCATCAATGAACTCATTTATGCAATAAAACTAACCAAAATCTAAAACACTTTTTAAGTGTTTTTCCATGTAGCATGCTAGTTGTAATAACAAGCTTCTTCTAGTGAAATGTGTCAATAGATAACAAGATAAGTGTAGTGAGTAAATTAATATATGAGTTATTTTGGTGGCCTAACTTAATGGGACCAGTGGCACATTAGAGGACGAGATATGTTTAGAGTTCACACTTCATTGGTTGGAGCTCCTAGGCAAGAGAGTTCGTTCATACTTTTTATGGGAACATGAGGGAAAATGGGAGAGGGAGGAAGAAAAAGAAAAAAGAGAAAGGAAGGAGAATACCAAGAAATGAGGGAGGAAGAAGGAGGAAAGAGAGAAAATAATTAAATAATAACAAAAAAAGTCGTTGATGGCTGACGATCATGGACCATTGGCTAACAACGTTTGCCAGCAATCACTACTAGTCTTTTGACAACGGTTGCCAACAACACAGCTACTTGTCGACAGAGGTTACTATGGTCACATTGTCATGGGCCAATCAGTGGTAGTCATTAATTGTCATGATGGTTTGGTAGTGGCAGTTAGAGAGGGTCACAACAGTCAGCAGATAGTTATGGCGGCTGACCGAAGTCTATTGTCAATAGTGACCAATGATAAGAGGTAAAAGATAAAGGTAGATTTTTTTTAAGCCCATGACATTCATTAAACATTCATCTTCCAAACTCATGGTTTAGGTTTATCAATCATAGAAATTTTATTCCAAGTGCCCAAACATGGGCTTGGCCTTTTCCTACGTCCAAACCAATTGGCCAAATACCCCCTAAAGGTTTTGCCTTATGTCTAGGGTAAAAAAACAAAGTCTTATATGTCTAAGCTTTTTCCCTATATCGCTGTTATGAAAACCAAGTTTTATTTAACCCTTTTCAGTATTAAACTCAATTTTTTTACATTGACCTAGGTGATAAATCTAGACTAATAATAAGAAATAAACTAATTAAAAGAAAATTGTGCTATTGTATGAGCAAAGTTACTTTTTATGCATGAAAGACTTCTTCTTCTCTTTTAGGGATTGTTCACATATTTGGATCCCAATGGAGAGTTTAGCTCATGACGGAGAAAAATGAAGTAATAAATAAAGTGATTGGCATAATGAAGTTTGGATCCCAATGGAGAGTTTAGCTCATGACGGAGAAAAATGAAGTAATAAATAAAGTGATTGGCATAATGAAGTTTATAAAAGTCATAAAGTGCATGTTTTTATCATTTATTATGTTACTTTTATTTAGTAAAAGAATTACTTAACATGATGTTTTGACCCCATAATGGCCTAAAAAGAGTAAGGTTAGTGAACACAAGTCCCTTAGCAGCTTAAAGTTAGTTTTGAATGATTTGAACAAGTTTTAGGGGCTTGTACAGTTGATTTTGGTAATTTTCTAGGAAATGTGGTTGATACGCTTGCATCGACTGCTCGTCATTATAAAGTGCATCCGTCATCGTTTACAATTTGCCAACTGACATCTAAAGCGAAAATTGTTGTAGTGATGTGATCATATGATGCCCTAGACCTAGTCAACGCGTGCTCCAATCGTTCAACCCTTGTTGGTTTTGTGGTCCTCAGCCGTTCTTCAGCTTCAAAATAATCTAGGGTCAATCAAGGCATGGATTTTGGCCTCCACTCAACCTTCTTGGGGTATAAATTGTGAAGAAATCCTCAAATCTCCAACCCTTGGAAGGAAACCCATGATATACATCCAAAAACTCTTCAAGAACAAAAGTTCCTCTAAAGAGATTAGTTCTTTAGATCATTCTTACCCGTGAGAATGTGTGTAGAGTGAGCATTCACCATGAGAAAAATTGAAGCCATCCTAGAAAGCCCTTTAGTGTATGATTTTTTACTCAAGGAGTTCTTGTACTTTTTTTCCAGCTTTAGTTCCTCTATTTCTTGTTTTTTTTCTTGTTCTTATTCTTTTTAGTCTTTGAATTGATAATTGTACTCCATGACATTTGAATTAATAAAGTCTATTAGTCCCATTATTCTTTTATGAGTTCCACTTATGTCCTAACCTTCACAGCATTAAGAGACATAGAGATTGCATGAATTAACCTAAGGACTTAGAGATTGCATGAATTAACCTAAGGTTCAGTTAGCTATAGAAATATAGGACTAGTTGCTTAGCCTCCTAAAAGAACTTATGAAACAAAACTAAATAGGAGTAGTTCTCTGTTCATAGTTGGTCAATGTCAACATGGTGCGGCCACATAACTCAAGACACACTGTCTGCATGTTGAAACTTGACCTCTAGTCCCTATTGTCAACTATTGTTACTTTAGTATTTAGCAACCCACCACAAACTCACTTATTTTCACTGGTTCCCTTTGGTTTGCATTGAAAATATTGTTAAAAAGAATTCACCCTCCTAGTCTCGTGGGATACGATATTTGGAATACAACCTAAATTACTACTTATGACGATGTATGCTTTAACTAGATCTCATAAATTTATCATTTATATCATAATTTAACCTCATACACATTTCGATCATTAGAAGTAAATAAATAGTGAAACAAGAGAAATAACTTTCAAATTTTTTTTATTTAAACTATAAGAAAATAGAAAACACAAGCAGTAAATTAAAGGATAATTGAAAAATAAAGAAAAATAACACTTAAAACTTTTTTTAAAAAAAGTGTTGCAAGTTAAACTCTTGCAGTACATAATGTAAATAAAGAACTAAAATAGTGCAGAAAAATTAGAAGTACCAAGTAAGCAAAAATGAGACTAAACTGAGAAAAAAACCATTGTTGCCCTTTTTATAGCCTCCAAGCGCTAGGGTTTCTTCAAGACTTAATGAACTAGCAAGTTTTCGAGTACTGAGGTTGAAATCGCGAGAAAATCTTTCCAAAAATTGCCAAACTCAAATTTTCACAAATTTGGAAAACCTGCAACACAGGATTGCAATTGCAATCCATTTATAATCATGTTGATTTCTACCCTGACCACACAAACATAAGGATAAACTCCAATTTATAGAGTTAATTTCATTGTAACATGCTGAAATGATAATTCCTCAACTTCACTAAATTTTACTAATAATTAAAGCGAAAAGTAAGTGAAAACTAAACGGTGACTTAGGTTTAGAAACCTAAACAACCCAAAAAATTAGACTTCTCATGTCACGAGTTTATTTGCTTATATTTTAGGATTTGAG
The DNA here is from genome assembly GCA_002890555.2 of Lagenaria siceraria. NCBI lineage: Eukaryota > Viridiplantae > Streptophyta > Magnoliopsida > Cucurbitales > Cucurbitaceae > Lagenaria > Lagenaria siceraria. The sequence continues at coordinate 24,289,582 of CM016485.1, read as the reverse complement.
AAATTAAAGCAATAATGGCAATTTAGGCGAGTAATGTGATTAAATGGAGTCGAAAAGAGCACTTCGGAGCTAAAGAGACATAAGAAGGAGTGCTACAAGAAGTAATCCTAGGAGGATAGCGTTGAGATGTTGTCCAGATGCGTCTGAACACTAAAAATATAAGCAATCAAGATGATATCTTCCTAAATGAGCTATTTAAGCCCCTCTAATCTTGTTTATTTAGATTGATTGATTGATGTGCTTAAATGTTTATATTTGTAGGAATTTGAGCATTATGTGCATTTTGGAACGTTATGGGCAATTCAGAGTTAATTTGGACCTTTTGAGAGCTTAATCGAGCATTTGGGACTCCAAAGAGGTGAAAAGACAAAAATGCCCCCTGAAGGAAAGCATCGCAAAACTTCAAACCATCAGCACAACGTTGCGACGCTATCGATATTTTTCCAAACTAGCATTAAGTGACACCGCGGGGCGCTAGACTTTTGCCCCACAACAATGTTATGCTACTTTAGAGTATCGCGACAATCTCACGTGTTTCCATATATTTGTTCGATCATTTTTAAGGTTTGTGTGGAGGATGTTAAGAGTTTTATGTTCGATTTTGGCCGATTTTGGCCAAAGCCCATGAAATTTCTTTGTTTTTGGCCTGTATTTGAAGTTTGTGGCATATGGATTTGAGTTTCGATGACCAGCTAGGCTCCAAATGCTGATTTTGAGGTTTGTTAGACCTGTATTCATGGATTTTGTGAGATGTTGATGGATTTTTTATGGGGTTTTTACATGTTTTTTTCTCCTTGCTTTAATTTCTAGAATGAGCATGCTAAGTAGATTAAATTGACAGTTTGATTACATATGATTGTATGTTTGTTCGTCCATGTTATGCATGTCAAGATTATCTGTAATTGTAACAATGAATAGGAAGACTCTTCAATCGTTATATGGATGTCACACAGAAAGCACTGACAATAACTGTAACAACAAAAATACGAATGACAAAAAAAAAAGTAAAGACACATAGGAGTTGATATCGCAATTCGGTGATAAACCACCTACGTCTGAAGAGCAGTGTACCCAGGAAAGATAATACACTAATATTAAAAAGTTAAGCATTTACCAACGTAGTACTTATCTGCAATTCACAACAATACAGTGGCTCATGTAGAGCTTAACTCTCTAGTCACCTAGGCTCCTCCTAGATGTGAGATTTCCTCTTAAGTGAACTTAGGCTCCCCTAAGTATGTTACTATTAGCTTCTAACACTTTGGTACTGACAGTGTATGAAACTCTTCTCACGATGTATCTTTCCTCAAGTTAATGACCTCCATTCACCGATGAACCTTATGATCCCCCTAAGGTGGAGAACTTCCTTTTCCAGAGCTAAATCGCAGGTTCCCCTTAAGACTAAGAATCCTTTCTCTGGCAGCTATGACTTAGGTTCCCCCTAAGTCTGTAACAAACTTCAAAGTGTTGTACTCCAACGGATGAAAAACTTACACAGCGAAAAGGTTATCAAAGAGCCAGAATACAATCTTGAACAATTCGGCCGTCCAATTCCAAAAAGCAAAACAAATCCAAATAAGGAATAAGAAGGCCACCGATCAATAAAGAAAAGTATCGGACTAAAAATCACCGACATATATTTTTAGATAAGAAAAGTATTCTGTAGGAAAAACTTCTGATGACAAAATAGATTTTAAGGCTTTATTTGAGACATCTGCAGAACTACTACCTTAGAGAAAATTATATAAGGCCGACGGCCAAAACTCCAACAAACTCCCCTTTTGGCTTATAATTTTTTTATAGGCAGAACACGAGAAACGTCATTCATCATAATATACAGATGTTCAAAAGAAAGTCTTAACAACAAGAGTAACAACACCAGAACAACAAACCAACCAAAGAGGTCTTCAAAACAAGAGAAAATCATAACAAAACAATAATAGATGCCAACTCCTAAAACACCAAAACAACAACCAAACCAACCACACTCCCCCTTTTTGAATGAAAAAAAATTAACTGCCATATTGAGAGGAAGCTCCCCCATCCCTAGACAAAATAGATTGCATGATTTGTAAAACCTCATCAACCTCATCCTTCCTTTCCTAGAGTTTGTGTAATACAGAGTCAAGATCATGAGATTCAGTTGACAGAAGTTGAAGGATACGACCTGCAAAAGATGATGCAATCAAGGTACGGCTCGGGCCGTTAAGATGATGAGTCGTGGTAATAGTATCCAGGTTAGAGACATGGTGCTGCAAAAGCTTAGGACTGGTAGAAAAGAGACTAGGAGCAAGATCAATTGGTTCAAAGGCAGACAAAAGATCAGGCTTTTGAGATAGCAAAATCCCACAAATAAGCCTTGGGAAATAGATAGGTAATTTCTAGGCAGTAGGCCCGATATGTCTTTTGATCTGATTGATCACAAAGACCCCATAGTTGAATTGAGCACGGGTCCCAATCTGATATATCAAAGTAGTAAGGGCAACAGACAAACCAGATTTATGGGAAGGTCGACACCAGTTAAAAATTCCAATTTTATGCAACAAGGCATACTTCACACTCAAAATAGAAGTAGATAATTGACATTTTGGCCAAGAGGATTGAGCTCCTCTAGTTAATTCAAACACTAAATCTCTGAGAGAGGGGTGTTGTTCCCGGACATTTTCAGGCATAGTGCGATGAAGATACTGATTAATCACGACGACAAAGAAGATAAAAGAATGAGTTCTTATGTGCACACAATGAAATTTTGGACTTGTTGAATCTGCAAAGGTTGAAGGAAGGTTCACAATGAATTCTCGCACAAGATGAGGATAAAAGGGCCTTAGATTCAAAATGGTTCTATCAAGTCCAATAGTGTGAATCAAGTCCATAAGCTCAACACATTCTTTAGTTCTGTCAGACATTTCTTTTTCATCCATAATGTTACAGTGAACAATATACTTCCACAGACGAGCGCTTTCCTCTGAGTGGATTGAGACGCCATCAAGAGGCACAAAGGGAACATTAGGCGAGAAAGGAAGCTTCCTCTTACTCTAAGCAGCAGCTCTGATGACACGAACAGACTCAATTGGCTCAACAGTCGTTTCATTATCATAACTACTTTTGAAACCCCAATCAAAGGCTTCCTCAGAATCATATTACTCAACATCCTTATATGATGTCTAAGAAAAAGTGGCACACTATCACCAATATCACCAGATACACCAGTATTACCAACAGATTTCTTAGAACGAAAATCACCGAACGAAGTATTTGCTTCATCATCACTTTCACCTGAATCATTTGATAAGAGAGAATTCACATGACGCGAATTGCTTGACTCAGGAACAGATTCAAGATTTTGACTCAGTAACATTGAGGACTCAGTAAGATTCGAGACATTTTCTTCAACATTTAAAGACAATGACACATTTTCACCAGCAATACAATCAATAGTAGAATTTAGCGGAATAGACGTAATTGAAACAATCACCTCATATATTACTTTATCCACAAAATCATTAAGAACATTTTCAATCGAAACCCCTAAATTTTCCTTTTCTAAATATGACAGACTGGGAGGAACAATTTCCGTCTCAATAGATGTACTAGCAACACGAGCTTCAGTCTTAACATTTTTAGTATTCACACAATGATAAAAAATTAAGTTATCTTCAGGGACTTCACTATCTTTTGGGACATCAGAAGGAGGAGTGGGGTCATTAGGGTTTCTAGGCAAAGCGATAAACTCATGCAAGTGCTCAGAAGACTCACTTGAGTGAGAATTAACCTTTAGGAAAAATTTCAACTCCTGGCCCTAGAAGATCAGTCAAGGGTATATTAGAGGGACTTACCTTTTCTTTGCCTTTTGTTTCAACAGAGGGGCTTGCTCCAGAATGATGTCGTTTAGCCGAGGGTGGAAAGACCCCGATCTCCGTCTTTAGCTCAGAAAGCCCTCGCAACTTTACTCCATACTTGTTTGAAACAGAGGGTGGAACTAAGTCCACAACATGCAACTTTCTTTTTGCTTTGTTTTTTATTCGAACCATCTTTTCACCGAAAGTTGAAGTACCCTGACGAGTATTCACCATTAAGGTGAGGTTCACACAACAAGTTAGAAGATATGAGTTGAAGATGAGCGGTTGAACGAGGAAAACAACCACTATTTCTTCGAAAGAATTGTCTAGCAACTACATGAAATTCAAATTCAAGAACTTATTAGAGGAAACAAGCTGATTAAACTTTTTTACTTTGTCACCACCCACAATTAAGGCACTTTTCACACTGGTTATGACAGTGGGTTGACAATCATAGTGGGCCACATTCTTTTTACGACTGGCTCACCAAATTAGCTGCTATTTCACAATGCACAAGCCCAAAGCTGATCTTAAGGCTTTAAACTGAGCAGCATCTAAGGCCTTTGTAAAAATATCTACAAGCTGATTCTTGGTGTTGATATGCTCCAACACAATTTGCTTGTCTTCCACAAGCTCACAAATGAAATGATGTCAAATATCAATATGCTTGGTACGACTATGTTGGACTGGATTCTTTGTTATATTAATTGCACTTAAGTTGTCACAATAAAGAGTCATGACATCTTGTGAGACATCATACTCCTGTAGCATCTGCTTCATCCACATCAATTGAGAACAGCTATTACCTGTTGCTATATATTCTACTTCTGCCGTTGATAAAGAAACATAATTATGTTTCTTTTTGAACCATGAAATTAAGTTGTTGCCTAAGAAAAAAAAACAACATCTGAAGGTACTTTTTCTATCTTCTGAGCTTCCTGCCCAATCGGCATCACAGTAGCCAACCAGAGAGCTACTGATATCAAAATAGTATAATAAGTGATAATCGCTCGTGCCATTTATGTATTCGATAATTCTTTTTACACTAAGTAGATGACTGTTTTTAGGGCATGCGTGATATCTTGCACACACTCCAACTGCAAAGACAATGGTTGGTCTGCTACAGTAAAATAAAGCAGATATCTAATGATGCTCCTGTAGAGACTAACATCAACATCAATACCCTTTGAGTCTTTTGATATCTTCACATGAGTTGGAGCAAGAGTTCTTTTAACACTGGCATTTTCAAGGTCAAATTTCTTTACAATATTTTTGGCATATTTGCTTTGAGAAATAAATATTCCCTCATTCAGTTGCTTTATTTGAAAACCCAAAAATAAAAATAAAAATTAAAAATTCTCCAACCATGCTCATTTTAAATTCATCATTCATTTGTTTCACAAATAACACAACCATCATTTGAGACATTCCTCCAAAAACAATGTCATCGACATAAATTTGCACAATTACATAGAGCTGATCAGATTTCTTCACAAAGAGAGTTTTATCAACACCTCCTCGTCTATACCCATTAGCTACAAGGAATCAGGATAAACAGTCATACCAGGCTCTGGGTGCTTGTTTCAAACCACAAAGAGCTTTGTTCAATTTGTACACATACTCAATATGATACGAACCCATAAAGTCTTTTGGTTGAGCAACGTATGCTTCTTCATTCAGAAATTCATTTAGAAATGCACTCTTGAGATCCATTTCGTATAATTTAAATCTTAAAAGACAAGAAATACCAAAGTAATAGTCTGATGGATTCAAGTCTTGCAACAAGAGCGAAGGTTTCATCAAAATCCATACCTTCAACCTAAGTGTGCCCCTATGCCACAAGTCTAGTTTTATTTCTAGTCATATTTCCATTTTCATCTGTCTTGTTCTTGAAGATCCATTTTGTGCCAATTACATTCACTGAATCAGGTCTGGAAATAAGAGTCTAGACATCATTCCTCACAAACTGCCCAAATTCTTCTTGCATGGCATTGACCCAACATTCATCATCAAGGGCTTCTTTAATGCTTTTGGGCTTAACAGGAGAAGTAAAACACATATTACTGATGATTTCAAGATAATTTACTTTGTCTTTTTGCCTGGTTGTCACTCCTTCTTCAATATTGCCAATAATGTTACTAGAGGGATGATTTTTACGAACCCTGCTAAAGGGTTACTTATTATCAGCTTCCACCTGTTCAGAATTATCTAGGTTGACCTCCTCAGGGATTTCAGAACTTATTTCTAATGGCATGTCAAAAGCAATGTTAGGCACATCTGTAGAGACAACAAGAGTAATGTTGGAGTCTTCTTCTTCCATAGAGGAAGAATCGAGAGAGGCAGCATTGCCATCAATCACCATATTAATTGACTCTCTAACAGTGTGAGTTCGTTCGTTGAAGACCCGATACGTGAAAGAGTTAGGAACATGCATGCGAAAGCAATTAGGATCTAAAACACCCTAATTGCATCAATTTTAAAGATTAAGCATGCTAGTTCAGATGAGGAAAAAAAGTGTTTTGAAGAAATAACCTTTGTAGCTCAAAATTGAAGTGATCCTTTGGATCAATTTGATCATGAACACTTTGTGGGCCACTGCTAGAGCATTCTCTGCTATCCTCCGGCCTTAGAACAGACCGTGGGAACTGAATTGTGATGAATTTGAGGGAAAGTTTGAAGTTTTTGAGTAAACTTGGAGTATTGGAGTTTTGATAGAATTTTAGCCAAATTCTTCACGAAGAGAAAAACGATCTCAATAATTCTAACTCTCTTTTAAAGAGAGAATACATGCATAATGAAATTACCACAAATTGACACTAAGCTAGAAGGGATTATGTGGCTTAATTGGATGAACAAGAGGCGGGATTAGTCACATAATCATCACCTCTTGGATAAATCCACTAAGAATTTGAAATCTCAATTTCAAAATTGAATTTAAAATTTATTTTAAATTAAATTAATTTATAATAATTAACTTTCATAATTCATTAATTATATTATTTAATATCAAATATTAAATTAATAATTTCATACCAATCCTAACTTCTCTTAATTTGAATGTTTAAAATATGAATCCATATTCATATATAAATAATTCATTAATTATATTATTTAATATCAAATATTAAATTAATAATTTCATACCAATCCTAACTTCTCTTAATTTGAATGTTTAAAATATGAATCCATATTCATATATACAATATTTAAATCGTATTTAAATATTTCCAATTCTCCTTTAAATTAAACGATTAGATATTAAGTATATCGAATATAATTAACGGTTACTCCCTTAACCGAATTCGAACGATTCAAATTCTCTCATCACAACTTCCTAAGGTTTAGTTCGTTATGAGCTAGCATGGAGACCTAATGAACCTACAGATTATGAGCTCCAACGATCCGAGATTAACTAGCTAAACTCTTTAATTTAGTTAATCAACATTTATTAACTACCGATACACTCCACTATAACCTAGTAGCTGCACTCTTCTCACTGTAAATATATTTTCGTCCACTTGATTTACCATGATTAGTAAGTCTATCATTCACAAATTGTTCGTAATTATATTTGGGTCAAAATTACGGTTTTACCCCTGTAATTACTTCTTGCTCCTTAAGTTCTACTGATCCTCTAATGAACAATTAGTTTGTAGTCCAACCACTAAATTGAGTTCCTCTCAGGCCAACGAGAGGGTGGGGCCCCTTGTTTAAAACCTGAAGTCAGCATTTAAGGGAACAACCTAACTACTATCCCTAAAATTGAGTAGGAGTGGAATTCATCTTGCAGGACTATGTCCTTAGCTATCTACCTGGTCTTATCCCTAAAATGGTAGATATATCAAGTCGACAAACTCGAGCCACTCTCACCCATGCAGATTAAAGGATAATTCCGAATAAACAGGAGTTCATAGTTATCTTAGGATTAAGATCGAGTTACTTAGGTCATCATAATGAAATAGTCAGTCTTAATAGTAAACGATGTTATAAAGTAAAAGTGAGTACTTCCTGGTCCGGTCTTATGTAAATTCATTGCATAGGATACCCCCACTTGCACGTCTCCACATGAACAATTTATGATCACATTGTTTGTATTAAATACAAAGTGGGTCATATCCATAATATCCCTAGGATAAAGTACCCAACTCTAGCCCTATACTATAGACTGTGTTGGTTATTTACTCGAACTTGATCCACTTTTATGTCTCTACATAAAGTCCAAGGATAAGGTTATATTATACGCAGTTTCACATATTCAATAATAACTTTATTGTGAATAGAATATGTTTGTTTATTGTTTACAAACCACGAGTTTTAGGACATAAAACCCAACAAACTCCCACTTGGAATAAAACTCCAGTGGGGTCATTTATACATAATGTTTGAGTTTAGAGGAAAAATATATAAATACAATAAACTAGGGCATCAGATACCCATGTCTTACTCCCGCTTGCCCTAGATTACAAAACTCGTAGTCCTAGACTCACTAGGTGACCCTCAAACACTTTAGTCGTGAGGGCCTTTGTAAACAAATCATCAATGTTGTGCTCCGAAGCTATCTGTTTGACGATTATGTCTCCTCGTTACACAACCTCCTTGATGAGATGGTATTTTCGCTCCATGTGCTTTCCGAACTTGTGGCTTCTAGGTTATTTAGAATTTGCAATTGCGCCACTATTATCACAATATAAGATAATAGGCAGATGCATATTCGAAACAATTTCCAAGTTTGTTAAGAACTTCTTGAGCCATACAACCTCCTTTGCCGCTTCACATGCAGCTACATACTCAGCCTCCATGGTGGAGTCAACGATACAACCTTGCTTGATACCCCTCCAAACTACTGTTCCTCCGTTTAGAGTGAACACTGATTTCGATGCAGATTTCTTTGAATCCTTATCGGTTTGGAAATCAGAGTTAGTGTATCCTGTAAGGATCAAATCCTTAGTTCCATACACAAGCATATAGTCCCTTGTTCTCCTTAGATACTTGAGAATATTTTTAACGGCAGTCCAATGATCATATCCTGGATTAGATTGATATCTGCTGACAATTTCCACAACATAGGGATTTCTAACTACTGATGCATAAGGAATATGTCTCATATCCTCAATTTCTTGAGGTTTCTTAGGACATTGTTCCTTTAACAAATGAACTTCATGCCTGATAGGTAACAAACCCCTCTTGAAATTTTGCATCTTATATCTAGACAACATTTTGTCAATATATGATGCCTGAGACATGGCTAACATTTTGTTCTTGCAATTCTGAACGAAGATTTCAAGAACATACTAAGCCTCTCCCAAATATTTCATTTGGAATTGAGTTGCTAGCCATTGCTTAACGTCAGTCAAGAATCCTACATCATTTCCAATGAGTAGGATATCATCTACATACAACACTGGAAAGGCTACAGTGGTGTTGACAATCCTTTTGTAGACACAAAGTTCGTCAACATTCTGTTTAAAGCTATAAGATTTGATCGTAGTATCAAACCTTATATTCCAGGATCTAAAAGCTTGTTTTAACCCATAAATGGATCGTTTGAGCTTACAAACGTTTTGTCTTTGACCCTGTTCAATGAATCCTTCTGGTTAAGCCATATAGATACTCTTATCAAGATTGTCATTCAGAAAGGCTGTCGTGACATCCATTTGCCAAATTTCATAATCATAAAATGTGGCAATGGATAAAAGTATTGTAATCGACTTTAGCATGGCAACAGGAGAGAAGGTTTATTCATAATCCACCCCCTCTTTCTGGGTATAACCTTTTGCCACTAGTCGAGTCTTAAAGGTTTGTACCTTATTGGCTTGGTCTCGTTTTCTCTTATAGATCCATTTACAACCAATAGGTTTTACCCCATTTGGCTGATCTACAAGTTTCCAGACTGAATTGAAGTACATAGACTTCATTAAGTCCATGGCTTTGATCCACTAATCTCGGTCTATATAATTCATTGCCTATTTATAGGTCAATGGATCCTCAATGCCATCATCAAGTAGAACGACTTGGGTTTATGTTAAACCCATGTAACGGTCAGGCTGATGAATAATCCTCCAACTAAGTCGAGGTACTCTCAACTCTTGAGACGGATGTGACTGACCAGATGTGCCAGTTCTATCATCAACTCTTGTGGAAGGACCAACTTGATCAACAACTTTTGTTGATTTATATGTATCTTCTTTGGAAATTTCACTCAATACTAGTTTGCTGCGAGGTTGATGATCTCTCGTGTGGTCTTCCTCTAAGAACGTAGCGTTTGTCGACACAAACACTTTGTTATCTTGATGATCATAAAACAAACCACCTTTCATTTCTTTGGGGTATCCTACAAATAGGCACAATTTTATACGACGTTCCAACTTCTTCAGGTTTTGCACTAACACATGTGTTGGGCATTCTCAAATCCTGAAGCGACATAAACTACCTTTACGCCCTCTCCATATTTCATATCGTGTTTTTGAAACACTTTTAGAAGGAACCATGTTCAAAATGTATACATCAACCTCTACTGCATATCCCCAAAAGGAATCAGCCAATTGAGCATAACTCATCATTAACCGAACTATGTCTAACAGGGTTCTATTTCTCCTTTCTGATACACCATTATGTTGAGGTGTACCAAAGTAAAGAGTTGAGACTGGATTTCATATTCTATCAGATAGTCTTAGAATCTCAGGTCTATGTACTTTCCACCTCGATTTGATCGAAGAGTCTTAATTGTTTTACCTAACAGGTTCTCAACTTCAGTTTTATATTCCTTGAACTTTTCAAGGGGTTCAGATTTATGATGCATTCGTTAAATATAGTCATACCTTGAATAATCATCAATAAAACTAATTAAATATTCATACCCTCCTCTTGCCTTAACATTCATTGGACCACAGAGATCTAAATGCACGAGTTCTAAGGGTTCTTTGGCTCTAATACCTTTTATAGTAAAAGATCTTTTGGTCATACTACCCTCAATACAAAACTAACATGGAGGTAACGAGTTGTTTTCTAACTGATTTAAGAGACCACTCTTGACCAATTTCCCCACGATAAGGTACCCAGTCTTATCCATCTACTACAGACCGTTTAGGTTATCACTTAAACATGATCCATTTGTATGTCTCTACATATGTGTTTAAGTTACTACTACTAACCTAGGTTCTTAGTTTATTGGTTTTGGGTTAATGCAACTAAATGTCAAATAAAATAACTGTTATTTTATTAAATAAACAATTTATTTATACAAGTTCACAAACTTACAAGACCACAAGATTTAGGGCATCAACCCTAATAGTTCTTCCTTGAGGCAGGCGTATTGGAGCGAGATTATAAGGTTAAAAACGAGGGGTTACGCTTATGAGAAAATATTAAATAAGTTAATGATTTCTTGACCAAATCTATGGTAACTAAGAGTTATAAGAATAATAGTTATTATGGTGTCATACTTAGTTGAGAGTGTCTCAATTCAAAGAAGGAATAACTGTACGCCCTAAGGTGGCATTTATTCTAAATATTTGAAGTATCATTGCATAAATAAAATGACTTTAGGGTTTATTCTTTTATTTTTTGCTAAAACACGATTGGATTAAATGAGTTTAGCGAATTAATCTAATTTAAATAAATTGTCTTATTTGGGCAACAATCCACACATCTCAAGCATGATGCCCTCAAGTTCATCTTTAATGCTAGGATGAATGAGCAATCATCTGTTAGGGAGCATGTCCTTAACATGATGGTCTACTTCAATGTGGCTGAGATGAATGAAGCTGTCATAGATGAGTCCAGCAAGGTAAGCTTTATTCTAGAAACTTTACCTGAAAGTTTCCTTCAATTTCGTAGTAATGTTGTAATGAATAAAATTGAATATAACCTTACCACCCTTCTTAATGAGCTGCAGACTTATGAGTCTTTGATGAAAGTCAAAGGAAAGAAAGAAAAGGCAAATGTTGCCTTCCCTAACAAAATTTTTCACAGAGGTTCGACCTCCGGGGCAAAGTCTGCACCTTCCTCTTCTGGTTCAAAGAAATGGAAGAAAAAGAAAGGTGGAAAGGGAAATAAAGCTTCCCCTACTGTTGCCGCCCAGAAGGGAAAAAAGGCCAAGGTTGCAAAGGCAATCTGTTTTCATTGCAACCAAGACGGGCACTGGAAGAGAAACTGCCCTAAGTATTTGGCCGAGAAAATGATTTACTTGTTTTAGAAACTTGTTTAGTGGAAAATGATGATTCAACCTGGATACTTGATTCAGGAGCCACTAACCATGTTTGTTCTTCTTTAGAGGGAATTGATTCCTGGCAACAGCTGAAGGCTGGAGACATGACTCTGCTAGTTAGGACAGGACATGTCATCTCAGCGGTTAAAGTTGGGAGCTTAAAGTTATTTTTCAATTCTCAATTTATTTTCTTAAACAATGTTTGTTTTGTTCTTAATTTCAAAAGGAACTTAATTTCGGTCTCTTGTCTATTGTAATATAAGTACACTGTTAATTTTAATCGTAATAAAGCATTTATTTCGAAAAATGGTGTTGAAATTTGTTCAGCAATAAACAAAAATAACTTATATGTGCTAAGACCGTTAGCATCGAAAATGCTCCATAATGTTGAAATGTTCAACACTGCAACTACACAAAATAAAAGACAAAAAGTTTCTTCAAAAGAAAATGCTCATCTTCGGCATCTAAGACTAGGTCACATCAATCTCAATAGAATTGACAAATTGGTCAAGAATGGTCTTCTAAAGGAGTTAGAAGAAATTTTTTTATCTATTTGTGAATCCTGTCTAGAAGGGAAGATGACTAAACGACCTTTTAGTGGAAAAGGTTATAGAGCCAAAGAAGTATCAGAGCTTGTTCATTTAGATCTTTGTGGTCCGATGAATGTTCAAGCTAGGGGAGGTTTTCAATATTTCATCACTTTTACAAATGATTATTCAAGATATGGATATGTTTACCTAATGCAATAAAAGTCTGATGCACTTGAAAAGTTCAAGGAATATAAGGCTGAAGTTGATAATTTATTAGGTAAAACGATAAAAACATTTTGATCAGATCAACATGGAGAGTATTTGGATTTACGATTACAAAACTATATGATAGAACATGGAATCACGTCTCATCTCTTAGCACCTGGCACGCCTCAACAAAATGGTGTATCAGAAAGGAGAAACATAATCTTGTTGGACATGGTTCGCTCAATAATGAGTTATGCTTCATTACCTAACTCGTTTTGGAGTTATACAGTAGAGACCGCAACTTACCTTTTGAACCAAGTTCCCTAAAAAATTGTTTCTAAAACACCTTTTGAGTTATAGAGAAGTCATAAAAGTAGTTTAATACATCTCAGAATTTGGGGCTGTCCAGCACACTTGCTGGTAGCCAACCCAAAGAAATTGGAACCACGTTCAAAGTTATGCCTGTTTGTAGGCTACTCCAAAGAAACGAGAGGTGGCATCTTTTATGATCCAAATGAAAATAAAGTATTTGTATCGACAAATGCTACTTTCTTAGAAGAAGACCACATCAGGGAGCATAAACTACGCAGTAATAGACTGCTATCATTTCTATCACCGATAGACCCTGATAGACTTCTATCAACGTCTATCACAACTATTTAAAAAATTTTCTATTTTGTGTAAATAGTTTTCCTCATTTTTTCTATTTTTAAAAATTTCCCTATTTTTTATTCTTGTTTTTGGAGTTCTTCCCTATTATTTTTGTTTTATCAAGGATATTGGTGAAATTTCTAGAATTGTAATTCTGATGCAACTGCAATTTGGGCCATCTATTTAGATTTTCAAATAAGGCAAGTGAAGGAATCGAATTCCTTGTGCGGAAGCATGTGAACGCTTTTGCCCCAATTACATTGCATCTAAACATAAAACAGTCACAGAACTAAAAGGTTAAGCATGTTCTAATGTTGGGGTTTTTACCCTTAATCTCAAATTAATTAATTAATGTTTTGATGATAACAAACCTGTTTTTATTTATTAACAATTTATGTGTTTTGAAGTTTTCGTTGTGTAGAGCTTGGAACAATGATTCCAACGCAATTTAAATCACTTAAATCGGATCTCAAACAGAAAAGATATATCAAAACAAGCTTAACGGAAAAATACCCGATGTCGATGACGTGGCAGCCAAATCATCAAAGTGGACCTACTAGAGAATGTTAAGTGGAGCAATAAATAAGTGACTCATGGGGCTTTTGACTTTTGGATTATTTTTAAAAAGAAAATGAATTTAATATTATTATATTATTTTATGTTTGTGTCTAACAGCTAATTGGACACATGGTGGGCTAAAAAATATATTATTTTATGTTTGTGTCTAACGGCTAGTTGATTTTAAAAAAAGAAAAATCTCCACTATTGATTTTTCTTTTTCAAGATCTAAAGGCCCAAATTGAACTTAGTTTTTACCTTTTCCCCTCTCTTTCTAAACACTTCATCTTCTCCAAATTTTTTATAAAAGAAATTATATTATTTTCAATCCTCCAAAAAACACAAAGTCTCCATTGTTGCTCTCTCTAAGCTTCTATTTTCTTCTTTTCATCTTATTTTTTAGAGAGAGATATTGTATTGTGAGGATTATTTTATTGAGTGCTACAAATTGTAAATCTACTATTTGAGAGAGTTTTCTCATCTTGTTCTTCATTTCCAAATTCATTGTAAGAGCTGCTCTTGATTCCTAAAAAGAGTAGTTGTAATGGTTTGATCATCAACCATGGAAAGGATCGAGTTTGTTCTTGCCCCCGAAAAAAGAATGTTGTAGCGGTTCGACTCCAAGCCGCAAAAAGAGTAAAGTTCATAGTGGCATACCCAAGAGGAGCTTGGGAAGTGGATGTAGGCCAGTTGTCCCGAACTATTATAAAATTCTCGATGTCAATTTCTCTATCCCTCTCCTATTTATTTTTGTAATTAATTGGTTATTATATTTTATTGCATGAAATTAACTAAAAAATTTATTCTTTGAAATTAATTGCTCATATTGGTTTATTTTGATTGGTTGTTCTTAAATTTTTATATCCATTACCAATCTTGTTATAAAAATTAAATAGGGTGCATTAGAGTGATTGTTAATTTCTTGTTTAATTCAAAGTGAAATTATTTGCATAAAATCTTTGTTTAAATTACTTATTTTTCAAAAAGTGTATTAATTTGTTTAATTGGGACCACATTTAGTATAAAGTTTTCATTAGTTCAAATAAACCCTAGTCACCCCTCCCCCATCTAAGGTTTCCATATCGATCCTACAAGTCTCGACTTAAAGGTCTGAACCTTTCCATTTGTCATATTTCATAGTCATAATGTGTGGCAATGTACAAGAGAATGCGAATTAACTTTAGCATGGCAACATGGGAGAAAGTTTCCTTATAGTCAACTCCCTCCTTTTGGGTGTAACCCTTTGCCACAAGTCTCGACTTAAAGGTCTGAACCTTTCCATCTCCACTCTTTTTTTTTCTCTTGTAGATCCATTTGCAACCTATAGGTTTTACCCAATCAGGTTGATCTACAAGATCCCGGACTGAAATGAAGTACATAGACTCTATTTCAAGGTCCATGATTTTAATCCATTCATCTTTGTCAACATCATCTATTGCTTGTTTAAAAGACAATGGATCTTCGACGTCATCATCAGGTGACGATTTGGGCTTCTGTTAATCCCATGTAACGAGCAGGTTGAGTTATAACCCTCTCACTACAACGAGGCACTCTAAACTCTTGAGAAGGATACTCCTGACTTTTTGATGTATTATTATCAACAACTCTTGTTGATGTATTAGCAGCTTCATTGGAAATTTCACTTAATACAACCTTACTTCGTGGTTATGATCTCTCAGGTGGTCTTCCTCTAAAAAAGCAGCATTTATTGATACAAACACTTTATTTCCTTCTAGACTATAGAAATAACCACCTCTAGTCTCTTTGGGATAGCCTACAAATAGAGATACCTTTGAACGAGGTTCCAACTTCTTTGGGTTTGTGTTTAGCACATGTAATATGCACCAGGACGCCCTTGTGTTACCTCTAGGACCAATCACACGCTCAAGAGCCAAGAAGCTATAGTTAGCGTTGAATTCTCACATTCAAGCGAAGGTGAACTCAATTGAGGGGATTCAAGTAGCAACATCTGATTAAAAGCTTTATAATTGGTTTTAGTTGATGCTACAAGATGAAACTGATTGAACTTTGTTAATCCATTTTAATTTGCAAATATATTTTAATTTTTTCGAATTTTTCATCACTGAACCCATATATGTTTTGTTTGGATTTTTAGTTCTTTTGAGTTAGGGGTAGAATGGACTTTTTAAGTCCCATTAGTTCAGTAGGATGGGTTTAGAGGAGGGAACCAAAAACACAGTACGCAGTTTTTATGTTTTGGAGTTCTAGGGTTTTCTTTGAATGAGAGCTCTATGGTAGAAGACAGAGTTTTATCGCCACTTTTGCAATTCTTGAATCAGAGTTGCATGCCAAGAACATTCAGGTAAGTCTGATTATTGTTGCGTTCAAAATGTAAAACTAAAAATGTATGTAATCTGTTTTATGTTTCTCACGTTGAAAAAGAATAAACGTCTATGTAAGGCGATGAATGCAAGCTTTTCCTATTCCGAATACAAGTATAAATTCATAAAAGGTTCCTGATGAGTCCAGGGTCGAACACAAGGCTTTAATGCATTAGTGAATGAATTTTGCGATGATCTCCACACGATGAAAATTTGTACAAAGAATTATGAGATGAGATTTATGTAAAAACTATGCAACTACAAAGGAGAAGAGAGATGTGATGAGCAAAGGGGAAGATGGTAGTTGTCGATGAAATACTGTCAAGTCAAGTAGTATGCGATGGAGTCTGAGATTGATTTAATGACAGGATTAAGAGAAATTCCTAGTGTTTCCTTACTTATGCATGACATGCGTTTGTCAACCTTTTAAATCTACATTGACTTCTCAGTCTTTGAACCACATTCTCTCTTATTTCTAAGATATATGTGATGATTGACTAAATGGAAGCTTTCACTTTATCTCACTTTATCTCTAAAGCGCTACTCCTGGTTGCTTAATACTTTCCTATAGTTTCTCTGCCCTCTCAGGCAAGAACTCTTGCCTAAACTTATCTCTCAACAGATTCAGGCAATGATTAAATGCACATTAAACAATAAAGATGGCTATTCATGCATAAATTCAAGAATACTAGACTAATCTCCCTAAATCATTAAGAAATCAATACTCATAACCAGTGAAGAAATATTCAGGGATAGATGATGGAAACTTATATTGATATCAAGAATAAAAAATCTTTCAATATCAATTCGTAATACAAAGATAAGTAAAGGAAAGTACTGGAAATGGAAACGGCAAGCCGTTGAGACAATGTCTTGATCTCGCTAACTTTGGATTGACTACTTGTTGACAAGAAGCTTCAAAGTTAAGGATGATTCTTGTTATTCCATGAAGAATTCTAAGCTTTTGCTTAGAATTCTACAGAGAAAAGGTTGAGAATTGATAATGGCGATGCTCTCTTTCTCCTAAGGAAGTTGATCTCTTGACTCAACCAACCCTTTCTTCATTCTTTGAGCTGGTTATTTATAGATGTCAAAGGAGAACTTCTCTCTAATGATTTCCTGACGCATTCATTTTGTTGGGTTTTATGTCCTAAAACTCGTAGTTTGTAAACATTAATGTGTATTCTATTTATCAATAAAGTTGTTATCCATGTTATTCAGTAAACTTGTTATTAAATAAAGTGAATTGTTGTTAATATAACTCTAAATCCAATAAACTAAGAACCCATGGCTTTAGTATGAAAACTTGAACTTTATGTAATGACATAAAAATGGATCAAGTTCGAGTAAATAGCCAAAACGGTCTATAGTATAGGAATAAGGTTGGGTACCTTATCTTGGAGACACTATTGAATGTGGCCCACTTTGTATTTGATACAAATGATGTGATCATAAATCATTCATGTGGAGACATGTGAGTGGGGGCGTTCTATGTAATGAGTTTGCATAAGATCGGACCACGAAATAGTCACTATTACTTTATAACGTCGTTTACGGTTAAATAGTGACTATTTCAACTAGATGACCTAGGTAACTGGATCTTAATCTTGAGCTAACTATGAACTCCTATTGATCCGGAATTATCCTTAAATCTACATGGGTGAGAGTAGCCTGGGTGCGCCAACTCAATAAGCCTCCCATTTCAAGGGTAAGACCGAGTAGATAGCTGGGGACATAGTTTTGTGAGAAGGAATTCACTCCTACCCGACTTATGGTTAGTAGATAGGTTATTCCCTTAAGTACTGATTTCGGGTCTTGAACAAGGGGCCCCACCCTCTCATTGGCCCGAGAGGGACTCGATTTAGTGATAGAATTACAAACCAATTGTTCATTAGAGGATTAGTGGGACTTAAGGAACAAGATGTAATCATAGAGGTAAACGATAATTTTGACCTAGCTGTGATTACAGACAACCTGTGAAGGGTTGACTTACTTATTATGGTTATAGCAAGTGGACAGAAATATATCTACAGTGAGAAGAGTGCAGCTACGGGCTTTAGTGGAGTGTCCCGTTAGTTAACGAATGTTGGTTAACTAGGTTAAAGAGTTTGACCGGTTAATCTCGTATCGTTGGAGCTCATGATCTGTAGGTCCATTAGGTCCCTCTACTAGCTCATAAATGGACTAAAATCTTAGATATTGTGGTGAGTAAGATTGAACAGTTCAATCGTAACTTAAGGAATGAAAGTCAGATATATACGATATATCGACGTTTAATTATGAATTAAACGGACAAATAGAGTTAATTTTGATATTTAAATATGATTTAAATATTAATTATATGAATAGGAATTCATATCAATTTTTTTTAGAAAAATCGGGATTAGTGGAAAAAATAATATTATTTTATTATTTAATATTAAAATAATATTAAAATAATTACATATTAAATAATTTTTTATTTAATTAATTCTTTTTTAATTGTGGATAATATTAAAATAATTAAATTATTAAATAATTTTTTATTTAATTATTATTTTTAATTGTGGAAATCAATTTAAATTGATTTTAATTCAATTTTAGAATTAATTAAAAATTGAATTTAAAATTATTTTTTTGAAGATTGGATTTTCCCACTAACTAAGCAAGAAGCTTAGTTGTAACTCTCACAATAAGCCAACAAATTGCAAGTTTGTGTTGTCAATTTGAGATTTCATGTTGATCCTTAATAAATAAGGATATTTTTGACTTAATTGGGGTTGAGAATTTTGTAAAATTTAAGGTTAATTTTGCAAAATTATATCCATTGCTCTTCTTCTTCTATTTCCTTCATTCCTCCTCAAATTCACCACAAATTTGGATTCCACCATCCAATCTAAGCCCAGAGAATAGTAAAGAAGACTCTTGTGATGGTCTACAACCAAGTGATGTTGATTTCCATCAAGTATTGAAGGAGAATTTGGAGCATCAAGGGTAAGTTATTCTTGAAACTATGGCTTTTCCTTTTTAATTGCGTGTTTAATCCTTAAAAGTGAGCATCTTAGAGTGAAAATTGATCAAATTAAATTTCGTTGCATGCTCGTTTATCCTTCACATTTAATTTTATGCCCTGTTGCGCCGACTTCGCTGCATCACAGGTTTATTGGCTCTTCCGTGAATCTATCAAATCAGCTGCCAACTTGCTCTGTAGATTTGACAGTCGTTGCCTGTGTATGTCAGTTTCTTTTCTCATCGCATGACCTGTTTTGTAAACAAGTTGGACACCTTTTTCATATTCATGTGATCATGGCTACAACATTTCTTTACAATTTTCTTCTTTTCTTCTTTCACTCTTACGATGAAACATAAAATTTTTATGATTTTCAGATTTTAAGCGCTTGTAAACGCATGGTCGCAAAGTATGCTTATTTGCTAGAATTTATAACAAAATACTACCATTTTCTTGTGAATTTCACTAATTGCCTTAAATAAAAAGGATAGAATAACTTGTATTTTTACAAGTTATCAATCATCTTGCTTGTGGAGTATTCGAACTTGGAGTAAGGAACTAGTTCTCCTTATCTCTTGGTCTTCGATCAAAAGGTAATTCAAATCTAATCCTCTCATTTGGGATTGTTGTCAAATTAATTGGGGGTTTTAGAATTTTATATTAGGGGTTCAACATTTGAGTTTCTAATTTTTAAATCCTAGGGTTTTCATATCAACATGTGTCGAACATCCCCAAATCTTGAAGTGTCTTAAACTACCTTTACGGCCTCTCCAAAGTTCAAAAGGTGTTTCTGAAACACTTTTTTATGGAACATTGTTCAAAATGTATATTGTAGTCTCTACAGCATATCCCCAAAACGAGTATGGTAATTGAGCATAACTCATTATTGACCAAACCATGTCTAACAGAGTTCTATTTCTTCTTTCTAATACACCATTTGTTGAGGTGTGCCAGGTGCGGAGAGTTGTGATGTGATTCCATTTTCTATCATATAGTCTTGGAATCTCAAATCCATACTCTCCACCACGCGATCGTAGTATTTTAATTGTTTTGCCTAATAAGTTCTCAAATTCAGTCTTATACTCTTTGAACTTTTCAAGAGCTTCAAACTTATGTTGCATTAGGTAAAGATACCCATATCTAGAATAAACATCTATGAAAAAGATGAAATATTTATATCCTCCTCTCACCTTACATTCATCATACCATAGAGGTTGATAATTAGCTCTAAGAGTTCTTTGGCTCCATAACATTTTCCAATAAAAGGTCTTTTGGTCATTTTGCCTTCAAGGCATGACTCACATAGTGGTAAAGTATCTACTTCTAACTAGTTTAGAAGGCCACTTTTTACCAATATCTCAATCCTATTGAGATTTTTGTAACCCAATCTTAAATGCCAAAGATAGATATTTTCTTTTGGAGAAACTTTTAGTCTTTTAGTCTCAGAAGTTGTTGTTTTGAATAACTCAATATTAAGAAGTGTTTTTAATGAACGATTTTAGCACATACGAATTATTTTCCACAAATGTTGAATAAATTTTGAGTCCATTCTTAGAAATAATACATTTATTACGAATGAAACTAATGGAATGAAATTGTTCTATTAAGCATGAAACTAAAATCAAGTTCCTCTTAATTTGAGGAACCAATAATACATTGTCTAACAACAAATAATGGTTCTGGAAAAATAATTTAACACTTCCTACACCAACAGCAGAGATGACTTCCCTAATCCCAACCTTCATTGTCATCTCTCCAGCCTCTAGTTGCCTCCATAAATTAATTTCTTGTAAAGAAGAAGAAACACGGTTAGTAGCTCCTTAATCAATTATCCAAGCAAAATTATTATTTATTTACCTTCTTTAACTTTCTTCTTTTCAACCAAGTATTTAGAGCAATTTCTCTTCCAATGCTCATCCACGTTGCAGTGGGAATATTTTCCTTTTGCAGCTGCTCTACTCCTTTTTCCACCTCTCTTCCTCTTCCAATTCTTGGTACCGGATGAGGTAGCTCCAAACTTGTTTTCAGATGTTGAACCTCTGTGAAAGTTTTTGTTGGAGCTGGCAACATTTGTCTCTCCTTCTTGTCCTTTGTTTTTCATCAAGGACTAGTATGTCTAGAGTTTGTTCAGGAGGGTAGTGAGGTTGTAGTTAATCTTGTTCATAACAACATTACACCTGAATTGTAGAAAATTCTTCGGAAGGGAGGATAAAGCTGACTTGAATAGACTCATCAATGATAGCAATGTTCATTTCAGTGACGTTGAATGAACCATCATATCGAGAACATGTTCTCAAATAGACGTTCTCTCTTTCATTCTCACATTGACAATGAACTTGGGAGCATCGTGCTTGATTTGAGTGGATTTTTGTCTAAACATATCACGCAATGACTCTGTGATTTGATGGGCAGTTCACCATGTTCTCATGCTTCTTGGCTAAGACAGAAGATATGTTTGCCAGTATGTAGACTCGGGCCTAATCATTGGCCTCCATCCACCTGTCATATGCCTCATGATTCATGTCATGAAATGTATGAAATTAAGGTTTTATTGGGCATTTTAATGTGAAAAATAGGCTCTTGCATGAATTTTATCCCACCTTTGGTCTTAATATGTTTAAATAAGCTTAATGAGAGTTATTTATGTGTAAAAGATGATTTTTGCGAATTTGATGTTGATCTGGTACGTTTTTGGCAGGTTTTTTTTTGTTGTTTTTCATGTGATGCACCCAAAGTATGATGTACCAGCACTGTCAAGCCCTAAATTTCCAGAATTCAAACCAGTCAAGAATAGTTGCAATTTTACAATTCTGTTGGATTTTATGTCCTAAAACTCATAGATAGTAAATGTTGTATTTTGATCGTCATTAATAAATTGTATTATTATTATCAATAATGTTATTGATTATTTTATCTTGTTTTAATAACCCTAAAATCCAATAAACGAACATCCTAGGTTTGTTTATGAGTCTTGAACATATGTAAGACATATGGATCAATGTTTAAGTTACAGCCTAAAGTCTATAGTATAAGGATAGGGTTGGGTACCTTATCCTGGTACACTATGGTACGACCCACTTTGTATTTGATATAAACGCAATGATCCAATGCTTCGTGTAGAGACATGCGAGTGGGAGTGCCCTATGCAATGAGTTTGCATAGACTGGACCCGAATAGTAACCACTAGATGTATTTCGTTGATTGGTTAGGTTTCTATTTCAATAGGTTGACCTAGGCAACTTAGTCTTAATCCTGAGTATTATGAACTCCTGTTTACGAGGATTGTTCTTTGATATGTTGGGTGAGAGTGGCTCATTTGCCGACTTAATATGCCTACCATTTGGCGACAAGACTGAGCGGGGAGCTGGGACTAATTATACAAGATGGATTTCACTCATTCCCAACTTTAGGGTAAGTAGATAAGTGTTCCCTTAAGTGGTGTCTCCGGAATTTGAACAAAGGGCCCCACCCTCTCACTGGCCCGAGATGGATTTCTGTTTGATGGTTGGACCATAAACAAGTTGTTCATTAGAGGAGCACTGGTACTTAGGATTTAGAAGTAACCTAGGGTAGAACGGTAGTTTGACCAGCTGGTGTTACGAACTTGTGTAGGACTAACTTGCTGTTTTGGTCTATATCCGGACAAAAATATTCTACAGTGAGAATAGTGCAGTTTGGGTCTTTAGTGGAGTGTACCCACAGTAACGAATATTGATTAATGCGGTTAATGAGTTTAGCCCGTTAATCTCATATCGTTGGAGCTTTTGATCTGTAGGTCCATTGGGTCCCCTTCCTAGCTCGTAAAGAATATTGAGGTAATTAATTCTTGGATGAAATTTGAAAAGTTCAAATTTACTGAGAGAAAAGTATAATGTATAATGATACATTATAATATAAAGTTATTTTACAAATTAAACTTTATAGTATAAATATAATTGGATATGATTCAAAGTAATTTGTAAGAGAATTATATATCTGAAATTTTCAAATATTATTTTAATATGAATTAGATTTATATTAATACTATAGGTTAAAATTAATGCGCATGAGATGTACATTAAAACTATATGTTACAAGAGAAATGTATTTGAGTTTGATTCAAATGCAGGTAATTAATAATGAGCTCTTTTCAAAAATAGAAAAATATGCAAAACTATTTTAAAATATAGAAAATTTTTACAGTCTATCAATGATAGACTGCGATAGAATTCTGTCGCTTTCTATCGCTCAAGCAATATAATTTATTTGCTTGAGTGATAGAAAGCGATAGAATTCTATCGCGGTCTATCACTGATAGATAGTTACATTTTTCTATATTTGCAAATAGTTTGATATTTTTTCTATTTATAGTAATTTTCTAATTATTAATTATTAATTAAATTAATATTGTTGGTTGTAACTCCCACGTAGGGAGTTACTTAATACATGGGATAACAACCGCGTTTCTCACTTTCTCTCTTTTCCTTATATAATGTGTAACAGAAAAAGAAAAAAAAGATATGGCGCTTTCTCTAAAAAAAAAATCTCTCAGAAGAAGACTTCTCTTTTTTTTTTCCTTACCAAAGGTTCCCACAAACATTTCCTCAGGTCATAAGAAGGAAAGACTCCAAGTGGTAGTGATCCAGTTGTTGCTTTCCCTCACAACATGTAAGTTTTTTTCTCTTATATTTTTTTATACAGTATGCTTAACCTAAGATTTTAGATTTCTTTTACAAATAGTGTATTTCAAAATCTTAATATTAATTTTGAGTTAGGATTTTGATATGTTTCCGCTGCGCTAGAGTTTTAATCTCAGCAGATTCTGCCTGGTAAACCCTCAGAACACGAATCTCGGCCCTCCTCAACAGATTTGGGGCCTTAAAAAAGTGAAGAAGCTCTCCATTTCGAACCACAACTCCATCGCCTGAGTTTCTTCTCAAAGTTTTAAGTCAGTAGTCTTAAGAATGAAAGTTCTTCTAAGGTGTAGCGGCTCTAGGATTTCTCTTCCCACAGAAGTATATGTCGAGGCATGATTCTTCCTTGAAAGATGAGGGATCATCCTAGGGAAAGACTTGTTACTTGAGGATTTTTTCAAGTTTTCTTGAGTTGCATTTATTTTCCAACACTATTTTCTTTGTTAATTTTTCATTTTAATTTTTATCAATCAAACTCCTCGTTATAGCTATGGTTTATGATTTAATAAAGACAATTATTTTATCAAAAGTCATGAGCTAAATATTTTAAGGGGTTTGGAAATTTGAAAGCTTTAGGATTGTTATGTCTTAGGTTATGTTACACTTCATACCACCTTGTTTAAACACATTCTCTTTGTTGATTTAAAAGATAAAATCGATAATTTGAACTAGCCATTTGATTTAACGATCTGGCGAAGCTCTAATGTTGAGAAGGTTAGGGTGTAAGCGGATGTTGCAAAGGAATATGGAACTAAGAGCCTAGACATAGGATGGTCACGTCACCTTAGAAATAAGGGACACCATAGGATAAATAAACTAAACTTAAATTAATCTAAGGTCCAGCTAACCATGGAAATATTATGCATTAGCTGCTTAGAACTCTTGAAGGAACTTGACACAAAACCGAATAGGTGTACTTTCCTGTTCATGTGTAATTCATTGTTCGGTATGATGTGGTTACATCACCTAAGACACAACTCTTGAATGGTTGTAGCATTTTTGCCCCTATTTGATTACCACTGTTTATTACTTTTAAGTTTTCTTAACTTCTTCTTTGGTTACCTTGGTTTCATTGACCCATAGTCATAATTATTTTAAACTCAATCTAGTCTTGTGGGATTCGACACTTTGAATACTCCAAGTTTATTATTTCATCGATCATGTATACTTGCATATAGACCTTGTCCATTGTATATTTCCATCATTCATCTTATATTTTCACCACTCACACACGCTCGGTCAGCCACCTCACGAACATTTCGTGTTGCATATGAGTCAAGGACCTGACGACACTCCTCAGTTTAGACAAACTTTAAATCATCGACCACTAAAATTGTATTAATGTTATTTTTCAAGATCGTATAATTTTCACCCGTCAATTTTTCTATGGCTAAGAGTGAAATTTTTTAGCTTGACATTTTGTTGAAATAAACATATTTATTTAGTTAAATTTTGCATAACTTTTTGAACCAATCAAAATTTTAGCAAAAAATAATGAACCCTATAATTTTTTTTTTTTTTTTTTTTTGCAATGATACTTCTATGATTTAGAATTAGTGCCACCGGAGGTAGTCAATTATTCCTTCACTGAATTATGACATTCTCAACCAAAAATTAGTCCAGAATAACTCTTATTTCCATAATGATTAGTTACCATTTATGACGGTTAGAACACCGTTAACTAATTTAATGAGTTCTTTGTACGTATAATCCTTCATTTTGGATTTTACAGTTCTGCTCCAACAAGCCCGTCGAAGGGAAGGACAATATTAGAAAAACAAACTATAATCTTATACATTTCTGGAGTTTACCCTGATATTGACCCATGCAAACACCTTTTGAAGGGGGACGGTCCCAAGCTGCCACGAGGTCAAGTATGAATCTTAGTTGTAAACCAATGAAGTAGATCGTAGAATATGTTAATGCACATTTTCTCCCACTTACTATAAATATTTTTCCAATTCACCATGATATTGATCCATGCAAACACCTTCCTAAGGGGGACAATCCCAAGTCGCCACAAGACCGAGCATGAATCTCACCTTGTGAATTTATTTGGAGAACGTAAGAGAAACAACATATCATATATCTTCTTCCCACTAAGTATTTTGAAGTTAAGGTTTATTACTTAGGTAAATTTAGGCTAAATCATTTAACTAAGTGAATATTAATTTTTCCACCATAACATTTATGTTGGATTTTTTTTAATCAATATGTGATTATCTAAGTTTATTAAACACTTTAATAAACTAATCATATTATTGCATGCTTTAATAAAATAAAATAAAAAAAAACTAATTCAACTCTCAGGTCAGCTCTCAAGTAGAGGTGTTCCCTTATAGC
This sequence comes from Lagenaria siceraria, assembly GCA_002890555.2. Classification (NCBI taxonomy): domain Eukaryota; kingdom Viridiplantae; phylum Streptophyta; class Magnoliopsida; order Cucurbitales; family Cucurbitaceae; genus Lagenaria; species Lagenaria siceraria. The sequence goes on along the minus strand of CM016485.1, from coordinate 24,263,244 downwards.
CAGCTTAAATACTACAGCCTTAAACAAACCTTTTCTTAGACAAAGTTCCCTTATAGTCAAGTTTTTATTATTAGTATTTTATTTTTTTCATTTTAAACTATTTAAAATAAAATAAAAGATTCATTTAAGTCTAATCTCATTAGAAATAATAACATAAAGATAAATTAATTAATGAATTTTTTAAGTCCTTTAAAAAAAATAGTTACATCTTTATGTCATTGAAACCCTAATCTAAGTTAGCACGCAATCGTATTCTAAGTTTTACAAAATTGCACATTGGCCACCATCTTGCAGGAAAAACGGCCACTTTGGGCATTCTTGCAACCATCACTATTGGAGCACCGCAACGCTAAGATTTTCTGAAAACCACTTGGAGCGTCACGGTGCTACCGTGCCTGATCTCCGCCTAGGACTTCGAGCGCCACGATGCAATTTATAGCACGCCTTCGAGCTACGTTTTTTCTCCTCTATTTCGGATCCCTTTCACAGCAACGACTTGCCCCAATCGACACCGACTTACAGACTCGAATTACAGTAACAAAAACCCCGAAAATAGTGGGCCTTACATTGATCTAATTAAAGTAAAAATTTGTAAATCTAATGTCAAAATACCGAAAACATCTATTATGCAAACTAAAATTCTTCAACCATACATCACATGTACAGAAATTGCTACCCATTATATTTTTCTATTTTTAAATCCAATGCAAAAATAAAAGCAACATTTAACTCTAATACCAATTGAAGGGATCGAAACCCCAACGGAAGCGTGTGATCGCCTTTTTTCTTTGATTTTAGTTTAGATAAAAAAAACACACAAAAAAAATCTTAAATTACAGACCAATCGCATGTTGTAATTTCATAAAGGTTAAGTAGAATTAAGGAGAAGGAAAAATACATTGCAGAAAACTTTTCTCCAATTTGCAGAGTGCTTCCTCCTACTGGTTGATCCCGTCGATGAATCTCCTCCAATGGATCTTTCTTATTATGATTCTTGGCAAGAAACCGACAGGTGGGAGTCTTTTCTTGAAAGATGAGAAAAAATGAGAGGGAGAATTTGAGAGATTTTCAAAGGCCTATTTTTTGTCAATTCGTGGTGAGAGAGAGAGCACTTGATTAATTGTTAAGTGTTAACCTTTTGCAAAGAATTGCTTCTATATTGTATCGAGAAGGAAAAATGCAATTTTTTTTTAATTATAAAAACTACCCACTACTCCACTCCCCTTAAGAGAGGGGAGTTAATTAATTAAATTAAATTTGATTAAATTTAATTAAAAAAGATTGAATCATATTCAAATGCAAATTCCACCCTTAACCTATAGTTTTAATATGAATCTCATTCATATTAATACTTAACCTATAGTCTTAATATGAATCTCATTCATATTAATTTATTATTTGAATCATATTCAAATAAATTATTCTCCCATATTATATAGTTTAAATTTGAATCATATTCAGAATTAATTATATAATAATGTATCTACATACATTATATTTTATTTATTGTATCGGATACAATAAATATTTTTTCCAAAATTAATTTGATAATTTCCAATTATTCTTCCAATACCTTGGTCCTTGTTAATCCGTTGTGAGCTAACAAGGGAACTTTATGGACCTATAGATTATAAACTACAATGACCCAAGATTAATTAATTAACCTCCATTCATTAACTATGAGACAATCCACTATAGACCTATTTGTGCACTCTTATGCACTATAGGACAAGTTGTGTCCATGAATATAATCACTACATGTAAACTGATCCTTCACGAGTTGTTTGTAATTACAGTTGGGTCAAATGTACATTTTACCCTTGTAATTACTTCTGTGTCCTTAAGTACCACTGATTTTCTAATGAATAATTTGTTTATGGTCCAACCATAATTAAACCAAGTCCCTCTCAGGCCAATGAGAGGGTGTGACCCCATTGTTCAAATCATGGAGTCAACACTTAAAGGAACTACTCATCTACTTACTCTATACGGAAAGGAGAGAATTACATCTTGTGAAATTACGTCCCCAGCTCCTCATTCGGTCAAGTCTCCAAAATGATACGCATATTAAGTCGGCGGCTTGGGCCATGCTCACCCATGCAAATCAAAGGACAAGATCTCACAGACAGGAGTTCATAATTCACTCAAGATTAAGATTGAGTTACTTATGATCATCATGTGAAATGTAATATCTTCAATTAACGAATTTACAAAGAGAAATTAATTACTTCGTGGTCCAATCTTATACAAACTCTTTGTAGGGTACCCCACTCACATGTCTCCACATGAATGATTTTGGATCATATCATTTGTAACAATTACAAAGTGGGTCGTATCCATAGTGTCACCAGGATAAGGCACCCAAGCTTATCTTTATACTATAGACCCTTTAGGTTATTCCTTAAACATGATCCACAGGCTTGTCAACTACATATTTTTCAAGTTTTCATAAAATAACCTTGGATTTTACCTTATTGGATTAAGTTATGCAAACTTAAATATAAAATAAAATAATATTTTATTTTATTAATTATCAATAAATAGTTTATTTACAAACCACGAGTTGAGGGCATAAAATCCAACACATATAATATGTATTAGCGACCAAAAAGTCTGTGATTGTTAATCACCTCTATTGTACTAAAAAATGTTATTTTATTAAATAAACTTTTATTTATTATTTTTAAATAGATTGTAACATATAAAAAATATTACACTAAAATAAAATAGCAATAAAATAAATTCAAATTCAAATTTAATCTATCCTAAAAAACCACAAATGGCTTGTAATTAAACCACTCTTTAGAAAGTAATTTTATTAAAGGGACACTAGCAAAAAAAGGCAAAACAAATTATACTAATTAGGCGTGTAATCTAAATATTTATTGTTTGCAAAAATGATAAAAACGAAGCTCAACCCACATATAGAAGATGTAAAATGTCGCAAATGTCCTCACTACTGATATACACTTGATACATTACTGATATACATTTGATACACTTGACTAATATACTTGATAATGATACACTTGACTAATATATTGCTGATAAACTTGATAATGATACACTCTTTTATACTATTGATACACCTGACTGATATATTGTTGATGGATTAAAAAAAAAAATATTGAACTTCTTCGCACGCAATAGACTCCCCAACGTCTCTCTTTCACCCATCAACACTGTTGTCCACATAATCTGTCACCACCCACTGCTTATCACTATCGACCATCGCACGTCTGATAGCCAGTTGTCGCAACGTGAATCACTACTTTTCTCTCTCTATCTTTATTTCTCTATCCATCTATCAGTTTTTGAAGGCAAACATGGAATAAAAAATAATAAGAAATCTAGATTTGAAGTTTTTGCATAATTGCAAAAAATCAAATATATATAACACTCCTACAAAATAGACATATTCAAGTTGCCACCCATTGTAAATATCTTTATTAAATTGTGAAAGTGACTACAACTTAATTAACATATACTATCTACTAGTGACCGAGAGGTTATGGTTTGAATTTGCCTCCCGTATTGACTAAAAAGGTCATTTTATTAGCTTTAATTTTTTTTTTTTAATTTTAAACAGATTGTAACATACAGAAATATCGCACTAAATTAAAATAAGAAAATAAATTTAAATTCAAAATTAATGTATTTTAACTTGAAGTGGGGAAATAAAAACAGAAGTAGTACGTGCTTACGTCGGCTCAAACCCCAAGATCACTTTCACACGTGCGACCCTTCAACACGGTGGGTACACGTGGCAATGAATCAAAGTCCCACATCAAAAAACCACTTCCAACGCTCCCTCCACATGTGCCCCCTTCCTTCCTTCACTTCAGCATGTGAAACCAAACAAACAAGTAAAGAAAAAGTAAATTTTTTTAAATATTTAAATCTAAATTTGTTTCTCAATTTTTTTTACCGTTTCAAATTGGGTCCATTTTAGTCGGTGTATTTTTAAATATTTAATTTTACTTTTCAAAGTTAATTTTCATTGAAATTGATTCAATGATCACAATAATTTTCATGCAAAATAAAAATACAATATGTATTTATGTTTTTAAAATTGATAGTAAAAAATGCTAATAAAAATAAAAAGTAATAAATAATGAAAAAATCCATAATAAACTAATAATACGGATTAAATTTTAGATTTATTGAAAGTTTATGGACTAAAATTGGACATTTGAAAGTAAATGAACTAAAATTGAATAAACTCCAAAGTATAAGGATCGAAATGATATTTTAACCAAATATATTTTTTTAATCCTTAAACATTTAGAATTATTTTATTTAATAGAATGTTTATTTAATTTCAAAAACTTTAAATAAATGATATACTTTTTTTTAAGTAGTACTTCAACTGTATATTATATTACTATGTTAATATGAACACGATTTCCAATTAAGTAAGTTAAAAGACAAGTAAGTTAAAACAAGTAGAGAGCATGTGAATATTAAATTAAAAATAATTTAATTATTAGTTTTTAAAAGTTTAATGTCTAAAAGAAATATTTAGAACCACTTTAAAATTTTTATAAGTAGAATCAATATTTTAAATGTGTCTCGTGATATTGATAATAGTTTAATAAAAAGTTACAGAAACAAAAGATTAAAAAATTGTTTACATTAATAAACAAAGATTTTACTCTTTTTCAAACAAGATAAAGTATTTATTATTTATATATATCCATTAATAACATTTTTTTAAAACAAAATAATCTCAAGCAAACAAGAACCATAATCCATTGGTCTTGTACTCTTAAATAAAAATGAGGGAGAAAATACTATCTCAAAAAACTTCTTCAACATAAAAGAAAAATCCTCAAAAGGAAGTCAAAACTGCAATGACAAGGTTATTTTAGTCTTTCTAGAAATATGACAGAAATGTACAATATTAACAATTTTCTAAAAAAAAAAAAAATCCTCAATGAGAATCTCAATTTCAAAAATGGAAATGGTCTCTACTGAAATGTTTAACCATGACATTTTATTATTTTATTTTACGAAAAATGATAATAAAAATATTGATTCACCCCTAATGAAAATGTCAATATATCGATAAAAATTTAAGGTTGTTTTCAAATACATAAAGTATAACAATTTATTTACAAATATAACAAAATATTATTAAAATGATAAATAATGATAGATTATAGTAAGTCTATCACATACAGTGACATTTTTCAATATTTAAAAATATTTTTAACAGTTTTTACATTTAAATCAATTATAAAAAAATTAAATACTATTATTTAGACTAATTGAAGATATAAATGGAGATCAAAGAGTAAACAAATATCTTAAATAAAGAAAAAGAAAAAGGGAAAAAAGAAAAGTACACTTCTCTTCACTTTGTATATACTCATCTTCACTCTTCAGATCCTATCTCACACCCCAAAAAGAAAAAACCCACTCCCTAAAAACCGCTTTTTTCTCTCTCTCTCTCTCTTCTCAAACCCACCTGCATTTCCCTTTCTTCTGTAATGGGGTTTCTTTTTTGCTCTTCTTTTCAAGAATGCCATTGAACTTGAAGGTTCTTTTTTTTTTTTTTTGTTTTTTATTTTCTTTTTTAGATTCATCACTTGGTACTGGTCTCTGTTTTTGTTGGGTTTTTTTGTTCTGTGGAAAATGAGAGAAAATTTGTTGTGGTTGTTCTGCCATTTTTCTCTGCAGCCAAACAACAATGAAGTGGACTACACTCTCTTTTTTTACCTTTTTTTTTGTTTTTTTCTTCTGTTTTCTTTGGATCTGTGACTGTTGATGAACTCACTTGCTTTGCATTTTCATTCTCTCTACAGGGGTTGAGGACTTTTCAGATCTGAAGCTTTTGAAGACTTGACTAAAATCTTCTCTTTTCCTTGAAGGGTTTTGCTTTCTCAGGTGAACTTTCAGACCCCTTTAAGGTATTTATGAAAATTTTGGGATTTTCTTGTTTTTATTTCAAGTTTTTAGCCATCTTGATATCAAGAAGTGTTCTGTTCATGATGTGTTTGTTTTAAGTCCGACGTCGTTTTTGAGTTTTGCAAACGGTAACATTCAAAGATTATTATTATTTATTATTGTTGTTTAAATTTTGAGTGATTTTTTGTTTCCGATTTTTGTGGCAACGCCTTGACTATGACTGTGTTTTCCGATGTTTCAGGTTTTTTTAAGTGGGAAAATTTTGAAATTTTGTTTTTTGAAATCAGTCTTTTTATATAACGTTGTATGTCTATTAAAATGGGGTTTGTTTTATGGATTTTTTTTTTTCTTTTTAGGTTTGTTTGTAAAATCAATTGAACTGTGAAGATGATGCAAAAGCCTCCACCAGAGGATTTCTTACTGAAAGAGACCAATCCCCACCTTGGTGGGGGGGAGGTCACTGGTGACAAATTAGCAAGTACCTATGACCTTGTTGAGCAAATGTATTACCTCTATGTTCGGGTCGTCAAAGCGAAGGACTTGCCGGGGAAAGATGTCACCGGTAGCTGCGATCCGTATGGTGAGGTCAAGCTTGGGAACTACAAAGGTACGACTCGGCATTTCGAGAAGAAGTCGAATCCCGAATGGAATCAAGTGTTTGCCTTTTCGAAGGATCGGATTCAGGCTTCGGTGCTTGAGGTGACTGTGAAGGATAAGGATTTTGTGAAGGATGATTTCATGGGGAGATTTCTTTTTGACTTGAATGAGGTTCCGAGAAGGTTACCACCAGACAGTCCTTTGGCGCCGCAATGGTATCGGTTGGATGATCGGAAAGGGGACAAGGTGAAAGGAGAGCTGATGTTGGCTGTTTGGATGGGAACACAAGCAGATGAAGCATTTCCTGAGGCTTGGAATTCGGATGCTGCAACTGTTAGTGGAGCCGATGGGCTTGCAAATATTCGGTCGAAGGTGTCTCTTTCTCCCAAGCTTTGGTATTTGAGAGTGAATATCATTGAAGCTCAGGATCTGCAGCCGACTGATAAGGGTCGGTATCCGGAGGTTTTTGTTAAGGCTATACTTGGAAATCAGGCTTTGAGGACTAGAATATCCCAGTCTAGAACTATCAATCCAATGTGGAATGAGGATTTGATGTTTGTGGCAGCTGAACCATTTGAAGAGCCTTTGATTTTAAGCGTGGAAGACCGAGTTGCACCAAACAAGGATGAGGTCTTGGGACGTTGTGCGATTCCGCTGCAATATATAGATAGGAGATTAGACCATAGAGCTTTGAACACAAGATGGTTCAATCTTGAGAAACATGTTGTTTGTGTTGAAGGGGAGAAAAAGAAGGAAATCAAGTTTTCTAGTAGGATTCACATGAGGATATGTTTGGAAGGTGGCTACCATGTTCTGGATGAATCAACACATTATAGTAGCGATCTTCGACCGACAGCGAAACAGCTCTGGAAAAACAGCATTGGGGTTTTAGAATTGGGGATTCTGAGTGCTCAGGGTTTAATGCCGATGAAGACAAAAGACGGGCGTGGAACGACCGATGCATACTGTGTGGCTAAGTATGGGCAGAAATGGATTCGAACGAGGACGATCATTGACAGTTTCATACCCAAGTGGAATGAGCAGTACACTTGGGAGGTTTTCGATCCCTGTACTGTCATTACAATTGGGGTTTTCGACAACTGCCATTTGCACGGTGGGGAGAAGGCTGGAGGATCAAAAGATGCACGGATAGGGAAGGTAAGAATTCGCCTTTCCACGCTCGAGACAGATCGAGTGTATACTCATTCATATCCTCTGCTGGTTCTTCACCCAAATGGGGTGAAGAAAATGGGTGAGATTCATTTGGCTGTGAGGTTTACATGCTCTTCTTTGTTAAACATGTTGCATATGTACTCACATCCCCTCCTCCCCAAAATGCACTATATTCATCCTCAGATCGTGTCTATGAGGCTGAGCCGTGCCGAGCCACCATTGCGAAAAGAGGTTGTCGAGTACATGCTCGATGTAGGCTCCCACATGTGGAGCATGAGAAGGAGCAAGGCTAATTTCTTCAGAATCATGGGAGTTTTTAGTGGCCTGATTGCAGTTGGAAAATGGTTTGATCAGATTTGCAATTGGAGAAACCCCATTACAACTGTTCTCATACACATCTTGTTCATAATCCTTGTCATGTACCCTGAGCTCATTCTTCCCACAATTTTCCTCTACCTCTTCCTTATTGGAGTTTGGCATTATAGATGGAGGCCAAGGCACCCTCCTCACATGGACACCCGCCTCTCCCATGCCGACTCCTCTCATCCCGACGAACTCGACGAGGAGTTCGACACCTTCCCAACTTCTCGTCCTGCTGACATTGTGAGGATGAGGTACGATCGCCTGAGGAGCATTGCAGGGAGGATCCAAACTGTTGTCGGAGACCTAGCAACGCAAGGCGAAAGGCTGCAATCTCTACTCAGTTGGCGCGACCCAAGAGCATCGGCATTGTTTGTGATCTTCTGCCTGGTTTCTGCCATAGTTCTGTATGTTACACCATTCCAAGTCGTGGCACTTCTTTCAGGGATTTACGTGCTTAGACATCCGAGGTTTCGATACAAGCTCCCGTCCGTGCCGCTCAACTTCTTCCGGAGGCTGCCAGCCAGAACAGACTGCATGCTATGATGGACTTTTCTTTCTTTTCTTGCTCTATTGGTAAAAATGATGGGGAAAGCAAACATGAAGCTTTTGTATGGTGTTTATCATATCTTGTTTAGGGGCATTTTTTTTTTTTTTGGGGCATTCAAGTATGGATGGCCTTCCCCAGAAGGTGAAGCCAGTTTTTCTTTATGGATTTATGTTATGTTAATTATCTTTTCAATATAATTTCTTGGCATTAACTGTTTCTGAACTTCTCTTCTTCTTTAGTTTAGATTGTGATTACAATTCCATTGAGATGGGCCATTTTGAATTTTAGATTTATTTTATTTTAGTCTTTAAATTTATAATATATTTATTTGTTGTCCAACAAAATAATAACAAATCATTTCATTGTTTTTTAGTTCAACGACATAAAGATATTTGAATGTCACATATTGGTCAAGGATGTATGCTTTCACCTAATATAAATTGATGAATTTATTTTGTGTATTAATCATGGTATTGAATTTAATTGATAGATTGACATATTCATTGATATTTTCACATTTTCATGAGTTTGATATTGACATAAGAGTTGAATCGGCATTTTCATTATATTGTAAAAAATGTCATGGAACATAAAAAATAATTAAGTAACAAAATATCACTAATGTAAATATAATATAAATAATAAATTTAAAAAGGTAAAATATTTATTTATTAATTTAAATATTTTTTAAATTCTTATTTATATATATATATATATTTTAAATATCTATTAACATCGACATTTTATTCCTACTATCGTTGACATTTCCGTAACATTGAAACCTCAACATTTTTATGCCATTTTAAATTTTGGTATTAATAATAGTGCATTGGTGGAGGCAAAATAAAAGTGAGAGATGCTTACACACTAAACTTTAAAGAGAATCAAAATACTTTCACAAAAATAGAATAACTAATAATCATTTGGTTTTTGAAAATTAGGTTTGTTTTCTCACAATTTTTTAGTCATGATTTTCATCTTTCTTAAGTAAACAATTCAGTTTTTAACCAATTCCTAAAAATAAAAACAAGTTTTGAAAAACGATTCTTTTTTGTTAGTTTGTAACATTTGGTTTAAATTTTGAAAACATTCATAAAAGGTTAACAACAAAACAAACAAACTTATAGGTGCAAATAGTGTTTATGAGCTTGATTTTCAAAACAAAAGATAAAAAACCAAATAGTTATCGAACATGACCTAAGAGACGAGATTTATAGTAAAAATGTTAAATATATCAAATAATTCATAATATTTTAGAGAATCGTCAACATGAGCATAAGTATAAAATATATACTATCGACTAAGATGTTAAAGATTTGAATGTGGCAATAAAAATTGTTTTAGGAAGTAACCAATTATATGTACATCACTAATTAAACACAAATTTGTTAATAAAATAAATTATTATATTATACATGCTGCCATGAAATGTAAAGATTTGTTCATGAGCATTATAATAATGAGGACATCAATATTTGTTAATGTCTAGGTTGAGTTTAGTGTGTCAAAAGTGCGGTGACACGTATGTAACAAAATATGTCAATAAATTACATTTAATTGTACACCATATTCTTGTTAACAAACTTTAAATAATTATTTTACGAAAAGGGTCTAATTGAAAAATTTTAATGCATAAAATATTTAAAGATTATTTTCAAATTGAAAATCAATTAAGAAGGTAATTTCGTTGCTTGGAGTTTGAACTTTATGCGTGAAACGTAATAAATCAATGGTAATATGAAATGCGGGTCCCATTTTATTACATTTGTTGTTGTTAAGTTGTGTTCCGTAATAGTAATGAACTGTGAGATCCATCTCCAAACTCGTAATCAAAACGTTCAATCTGATTGAGGAACAAAATGTGCTCAATCTGATTGTGTTTGAAAATTACATGAGACCCACTACCTTTTTAAGATAATTTTGAACGAATTTTCAATTTTTGTCCTCAGATAGCGTTACTGTTACAAATACTTTTATTGTTACAGTAAGAGAACTATGAATCTGTCACTGTTACCATTATCTTTACTTTTATCGATTGACCCTAAATGGTAAAGGTAAAGATAATTGTAAGAAGACAATACAAAATAAACAATCTCAATCATAATCAGATTACGTTTACAAAATGTCTAAGTAAACATAAGGAATTTTTACATAAATAATCATCTTTAGGTCATATATTTCAAAAATGTCTTTAAGTTTGAATTTTTTCAAGAATGACTTTTAGTGTTATTTTTGGACAGTTTTACCCTTTTTTCAATTTATTTATATCCGATTTATATATATATATATATTCCTATTTACGAAACTACCTTAATGATAGAGAGAGAAAATGTATTTATTATGAAGAGAGAGAATGCATTTAATTAATTTTTTCTTATTATTCAATTGGAGAGTGAGAATGCATTTAATTAATTTTTTTTCATTATTCAATTGGAGAGATAATACATTTAATTAATTTTTCTCATTATTTAATTGGAAAGAGAAAATGCATTTATTATAATTTTTTTACATTTTTCAATTTGGAGAGAGAAAATGCATTTAATGAAATTTTATTTTCTATTTACATTGATTTTCACGTATCAACTTATCAGTTTTTTTTACGGATTCATGATTATTTTAAATATACCTTATAACAATTTGTTAAGTATTTGAAAATATTCTAACCAATATATGAAATATACTACCGTTTATAAATTAGAAAATGACTCAATGCTCGACATAAATCACAGTATAAACCAATATATGAAAAATACCACGGTATATAAACCAATTTATGAAAAATACCACGGTATATAAACCAATATATGAAATATACTATCGTTTATAAATTGGAGATTGACTCAATGTTTGGCATAAATCACAGTATAAACCAATATATGAAAAACACCACAGTATATAAATCTTAATAAATTTCATTTACATCGCAGTATATATATCATATATACGATACATTTAGGTAATAAAAAATCACAACAATCAAAATTTGTATATATCATAATACATGAGGTCTAAATAAAAAAAAAACTCTCGTTTATATCAAATAAACGAATACATAGATCACAGTATATATCAAATTTTATAATCCGCCATTTTGTCACTTCGTCGTCCCCTTAAAGTCTGTCATTCGTCTACTCCGAGTCCACCATTGTCGTTCGTTCGCTCTGAGTTTGTCATCGTCGTTTGTTCGATTCGAGTTCACCATCGTTGTTCGTCCAATCCGAGCCCACCCACATCGTCCGCACCGTTGATTCACTCATGTCATTTTGTGTCGCTCCATGCTCGCCCCACGCCATCCATCTCCCGCTTGCAACTCACATTGTCGGAAGAAGAAAAGAGAGGGGGGAGAAGGAGAAAAGAGAGGGAGGAAGAGAGAAAAGAGGGAGAGAAGGAGAAAAGAGAGGGAGGAGGAACAAATGACCTTGAAGAATGGGGTGAGAGAATATATGCACGAGGGAGAGAGAATGTGCATGAGGAAGAGAAAGGAGAGAGAATGTGCATGGAGGAGAGAGAGTGTGCATGGGAAAGAGAGATTGTGCATGAGAGAGAAATGATATATATATATATATATATATATATATATATATATAAATAAATAAATAAAATGTAGGTGATGGCTAAATTGTAAATAGCCACTGATATTGGTGAAAATATGAAGGCCAATAGGACTTTTTTTGGTAAAAAATGAAATGTTTAAGACATTAACGTAATATGAGCCTATTTTTAAGGCTTTTTATTTAGAAATCCCTAAACATAATCAAAAGCAATCTAATTATGTTTGCGATTGAGGTTCATTACAATTGATCCATCAATAGAATCTCATTGTAATTACACCAATGTTGATTATGTATTGGTAAACGTGGCCTTATATCTCATGATTTTTAAAATCAACATTGTCTTACCTTTATAATCTAAATTTAATTTTTATTTAGTCTTTGAAACTTCAAAAATGATAATAATGTTGAATCACCAAAATTTGAGTTGATTTCTAATTAGTCTTAAATTTAAAATTGATTTCCAAATAGTTTCTAAAGTTTAACTAACATTAGTTATTCTTACACAATGATGAGTTGTAGTTACCATATATTGTCTAAACTTTATTGATGGGTACTTTACTATGAGTTGAAAGTTTTTTTCGTTTTTCGTTTTTCTTTTTCCTTTTATGTATTTTTTTTACCTTTTATACCCACCAATTAGTAACTAATTTCATATTTAACTTCAAGAGACCAAATGATGACAGGGTTGTTTGCATATGTTGTCTAGACTTTACTGATATGTTTTTTTCCTTTTTTTTTTCCCTCCAAAAAATGAGATGGAACCTTTTTTTTCTATATTTTTTATTTTTTATACAACCAATTAGTAATAAACTTTAGACTTTTAAGAACCAAAATTGAAATTCAATTAAAATATCAAGACTAAATATGTTATTTTTAAAATTTCGATAACTAAATAGAATTTAAATCAAATCAAAAGAACTAAAAGTGTTAATTTTAAAAATTTAAGATTGAAATACTAAACTAAGTTCAAAATTTAAAAATAAAAAATGTATTTTGATCCTAAACTTAAAATGTTTGAGTACTAATTTGGATCCCTAGGTTTCAAATTTGTCAAATTAGACCATAAACTTAAAAAGTGTTGTAATTTTTACTTTCGATTCAATCTACGCTTTTTTGTCTACTAATTTTAATAGAAAACTTTGTAAAGATCTTCATAAACTCATTAATTTCTACTAAATAAAATTTTGCATAAAAATAAGTTGACCAATGCACAAATTGACCGTTAAATAATTTTACCAAAATTTATAAATTTGAACAAAAAAATTTAGCTCTTATATTAATTTTAAACTTTTATCCATTTCATATTGAACAAAGATTTTATAATTTATTGGGGCCACGTTTACCAAACTGTAATGAAATTTGGTATAATCGTAATAGAATTCTACTGATAGATCAATTGTAATGAGTCTGAATCGCAAATGTAATTAGATTTATTTTGATTGTGTTTACTTAGAATTTTGTCATATTTACTATTATTGTTACCGTTACTTTTATCTTCAATGATCAAATAGTAACGGTAACGGTAACGATATGATGTAATTTCCAGATGCAGTTGGATTGAGCATCTTTCGCACGTTAATCAATTTGCATTTTTAGATTACAAATTTTGAAATGAGGTTCATGTGTTAGTACAGATGCATAATACAAGTAAATAACACCAAAAATAATTAAATGAGACTCACTTTTTATATTACCATTGATTTATTAGATTTTTACTAAAGTAAACTTAGTCTGAATGAGTTAAATTTTTTGAGAACTTATCATAAAAGGGTTAAGTTTGCTACACTTTCTAATAAAACTAAAAATTTAAAAATTAAAATTGATACCACTTGTCTTGACATGCAACTTCATGGTAGCTTTAGCTTTTTCTGTTTTAGTTGTTTTTTTTCTTAAAAAAAAGATAATAATAAAGAAAAGACAAAAAAAAAGTCACAATTAATTTTTTTTTTAGGAAAAAGAAAAAAGAAAACTTCAATTTGCATTAAATAAAAATAAAAAGTATAATTAAATATTTTGATTTTTCCAACACACCTACCAAATTCTTCGCTGTCAATTGCTATAAAGCAAAGCTACCTTCCCTATTTTTTTAGTGAAAAAGACAAACCTTCCCATTCGCTTCCAACCTATGCATTTTTGACACTTGGATGCTATTTTCCTTAATTATTATCGTACGGAAATTCCTCATTAGCAAACACAAACCTAAATTGTCAAAGCTTGTTTAAATACTCTTAAACTTACACACCAAACTCAAAAGTTTTAAATGCGGACATGGATCAAAATGTTAATGTGAAATAAATTAAATGAGTTATAATAGCTCACTCATTTTAGATGTGTGTTAAAATAATGGAAGAGCAAACATTATTTTAACCTTTATTTTCCTACCGTTAAAACTGTTTACAATTCAGTGGTTATTCTTAACCAACTTTCCTCCTTTCATGTTTTCAATAATTTTACTTACTCACGATCAATTTCGGCGACCAATATCGGTGTCCAACTCCAGCAAAGACTACTTTTGACTCTGAATTTTGTGCGACTAGCTATTGCGACTTCCTTCGGCGAAGTTAAATATATTTACATTTTATTCTACTTTTATTTAAAAAAAATATGTATATAATATTTTAATTTTTAATACACTTAAAATATGTCCGAAAAACTTAATTTCATTTTAACTTTCTTGCATATATATATATACAAATATATAAATATTTTTTATTATAGTCCCTTAAAATGAATAATAAATCTACAAACTTCAATTTTATATCTAATAGATCTCAACAATATTAAAAATTAACCATTTTATAAGAAAAAATAAATAGTTTGTGTTTAATTAAACTTTAAGTTTTAAATTTTATAATTAATAAATAAATAATTTTTAAAAAATATCTAACCGTATCTATTAAGCAAAAAGTTAAATATAATGTCTAATATAACATATAATTTTTAACATTTTCAAATATGTGACAGACCTATTGAATGCATAATTGAAATTTTAGGAATCTATTAAACACAAAAATCGAGAATTAAGGGAACTGTTTACATTTTTTAAAGTTTATAAACTATATATAAACAAAAATCTAAAAGTTTATAAGCCAAACTTTTAACATTATATACATTTGTGCCTCTGACTTGAAGTTCTGGATTCGCCACTGGACACAAACATATATAATAATATTAAATTTATTTTTTTTAAAATTATTTATTTTTTAAAACCAATTCAAGAATCAAATGTCAACCATTTGTCACTCTTCCAAAGCTCCACATGTCACCTTCTAATTGAGTCCAATTTGATTATTTGGCCGTCACGTCATCACCTTGGGTATTTTTTCGTTAAGCTTGTTTCGGCCATATTTTTTTCGTTTGAACTTTGATTTGGGTGATTCAAATTGCATTGGAACCGTTGTTCCAAGCTCTACATAAAGAAAACTTCAAAACACTAAAATTATTAGTGAATAAGAGTAGGTTTGTTATCATCAAAATATTAATTAATTAATTAATTTGAGATTAAAGGTCAAAAAGCTAACAAATTATTCTTTCCTAATCTGAAAATTCTGCAAAGTTATTTTATTATGGATCTTTTCCTTGTTGGGGTTGTGCAGAGTTTATGTATGAGATTTTTTCTATATTTTCGCTGTGCTATTTAAAGAGAAGTTTGTGGTTTGCTAGGGTTGACCAATTATGCATTTTGTGAGCAGAATTACAATCGCGTGTTCTTCAATAGAGTATTTTTTATTATGTGAATGATTTTCTTGTGCGGCCAGTTTGATACGTGTTGATTGCTTTTCTATTCATTCAATTGATTGTGTCTTAGAGGGAATCTAAGACTACAACGCTGAGAAGAGATTCTCCAGCTTAGTGAATACTAAGGTGCTAGTAAGAGAGAAATAGTTCTCATGCTTAGAGGGAGCCTAAGTGTAACAAGTGAAGGGAGCTTACAAGAAGGAGGAAAGATAACTATATAGTGAGAGGGAGTCTCACACACTTAGGGGAGCCTAATATCTCTACTAATACAAGAAACTTAAGAGCCTAAGTCTTCAACGAGAGGGAGTCTTATCTCTAGGGGAAGCCTAGTAGATCTTAAAAGTTAGACTTGACATGAGTCACTGTAATAGTCAGTAGACTATAGATAAGTACTACTATTTTAATTGCTTAACTTTGTATATTAGTGGATTATCTTTCCCGAGCATACTACCCCCCCAGACATAGGTGGTTAATCACCAAACTAGGTTACCAATCTCTGTGTGTTAATCTCTATCTCTTTGCTTTTTATTTTGTTATTGTTTATATTTGTGTCAAGATGTTCATTGAGACAACTGTATTCTGTGTAAAAACCCTTCCTAAAATTACATTTGGTATGATAGCGAGGCACCTAAGTTGCAGGTGTACCGATCATGGAAGGTGTTAAGGAAGGTGGCTCAATAACGCATCCTCCCATTCTCGACGAAATGAATTATTCATATTGGAAGGCGCTGCATTTCTGAAATCCATTGACATTAATTCTTAGAAATCTGTTGTAATGGGTTGGTCTCATCCAACTGTTAAAGACAAGGATGGTAAAGAGACTTTGAAGCCTGAAATCCAGTAGTCTGAAGTAGAAGATGCAGCTTCTCTAGGGCACTCTCGTGCTCTTAATGCCATATTTAATGGAGTTTATCGTAATGTGTTCCACCTAATCAATACATGCATGTTTACTAAGGAAGCATGTGATATTCTGTCAGTTGCTCATGAAGGAACTTCAAAAGTCAAGATGTCAAGGCTACAATTGATGACGTCTAAATTTGAAAACTTGAAGATGAATGAAGATGGGACCATTGTTGAATTTAATGTTCGACTTCTTGATTTCCAATGAATCATTTGCCCTGGGAGAGAAAATTCATGAAGAAAAGCTAGTAAGAAAAGTTCTTAGGGCCTTACCTAAGAAATTTGGTATGAAGGTTACAACCATTGAAGAAGCTCAAGATATTGATTCTATGAAGGCTGACAAATTGTTTGGTTCCTTGTTAACCTTTGAGACGACTCTAGATGACAAGACTGACAAGAAAAATAAAGGGATTGCTCTGCAGACTTCATATGTTGATCATGATGAAGTAGATCAAGGTAACGATCGAGATTTAAGCTTTTTTTCAAGTTTAAATTTTTATATCTAAAAACCCAAATTTTACTAAAATTGGTTGAAAAATTAAAAATGAAAAAGAACTAAAAAAAAAACTTTAAAATAAGAGGAAACAATAAAATTTTGATTTTGAGTAACTCTCAAACTCAAGGTAGAAAGAATAGATGGTAGTATAAATGGTAGGAAATAACATATAAAATATGTAAGGAAATTATTATTTTTTAGATCAATCTAGATCTAATAAATTATGATACAAACAAAAAATAATTAAAAGTTTAAGGGCCAAAATTCTATAAATTTGCAAATTTTGATTTTAATAATTGTATAAGTTTGAGTGTCCTAAACTTTTTAATATCTTGATTACTAATATATTCTTTAATCAATTGAGATATGCATAAATTAGTAAATAAATTCGGTTGATATTATGCGGTCAATAAAATATGATATTTAAGATACGACTATTACTTTTATAATAAAAAAAATAGTATAAAATCCTAAATCAAAACTAAATAACATGCACCCAAAAACAAACTATTATAGCCTAAACTATTTTAGTATGCACCTCAAACACATACTATTATAATCCACAAAATATTATAACACACAGGCAATAATAACAACATACTATAATAAGCAACTCAATGACTCAAACAACCCATTAGAATTTGGTTTTTAGTTATTAGAAATTAAGTCTATAAACACTCATTCCATCTTTAAATTTATTGTTTTGTTATCTACCTTCTACTAATATTTTAAGAAACCAAGTTAAATTTTGAAAATTTAAAAAATAAAAATAGTTTTTAAATACTTGTTTCCGTTTTTAAAAGAATTCAACTCTTTTACTTACGAAATATGATGTTAGAGTTTTTGTATTGGCTATATATTTGTTTAAGGGTGTGGGTGATGTTCTGCAGTTATCTCAGTCATTGTCTCAGAAGTTGTCTCGCATGTTGTCGTATCTGTTGTCAAATTCTGCAGAATTATGTAGGATCGGTATGACAACTCTAGGGGATGAATAGAGTTTTTCAAACTAATTAAATCTTTTTTCATAAAATGGACCCAATTAAGCAAGTTAATAAATATTTTGCTAATAAATAATTTAGACAAGAATTTATATAAATACATTAAACTCAAAGTAATCAATAAATTAAAACTAATTAATACTTTTAAGCACCCTATTTTATTCTAATGATAAGATTGGTAAATGGTATGAAATTTTAAGAACTACCAATCAAAATAAACAAATATGAGCAATTGATTTCAAGAATTAAAAAGTGCAATTAATTTCATGCAATAAAATATAATAACAAAAATTAATTACAAAAATTAATTAGGAAAGGGAAAGAGAAATTGACACCGTGATTTATAGTGGTTTGACACAACCGCCCTACATCCACTTTTCCAAGCGCCTCTTAGGATTTTGAGTAAGGATCTACCGACTCTTTCTATGGATTAGAGCCCAATCCCTACACTGCTCTTTTTACAAGTTCAAGAGCAAACTCAATCCTTTCCATGGATTAGGATCAAACCGTTATAACCGCTCTTTTTCGAATCAAGAGCAACCCTTACAAAATGTTTGGAAAAATTAAAAAACACACTTGAGAAACTCTCTAAATAGAGTGGATTTACAAATTTTGAACTCACACAAAATTGATCCTCACTATACATAAATCTCTCTCAATAATAAGATGAAAAAGAAGAAAATTCAAGCTTGGAGAGAACAACAATGGAGGCTTAATGAATTACGGAGGATGGCGAAATAATGAAAGTTGTTGTAAAAATTTGGAGAAAATGAAGTGTTTAAAAAGAGAGGAAAGTTGTTGGAAACCACATTACATTTGAACCATTGGATGATGTTAAAAGAAAATTGAATGGTGGAGATTTAAACTCAACTAGCCGTTAGACACAAACATAAAATAATATTAAATCCATTTTCTTTTAAAGGCAATTAGCCGTTAGACACAAACATATATAATAATATTAAATTCATTTTCTTTTTAAAACCAATCCAAGAATCAAATGCCAACCATTTGTCACTCTTCCAATACTCCACATGTGACCTTCTAATCGAGTCCAATTTGATGATTTGGCCGCTGCATCATCACCTTGGGTATTTTTTTCGTTAAGCTTGTTTCGGTCATATCTTCTTCGATTGAACTTTGATTTGGGTGATTCAAATTGCGTTGGAATCGTTGTTCCAAGCTCTACATAAAGAACACTTCAAAACACTAAAACTATTAGTGAATAAGAGCAGGTTAGTTATCATTAAAATATTAATTAATTAATTAATTACAATTAATTAATGTGAGATTAATGGTAAAAAAGCCAACAAATTATTCTTTCTTAATCTGAAAATTATGCAAAGTTTTTTTTTATTATGGATATTTTCCTTGTTGAGGCTGTGCAGAGTCTATGTATGAGATTTTTTCTATATTTTTCTTGTGCTATTTAAAGAGAAGTTTGTGGTTTGCTAGGGTTGGCCGATTATGCATTTTGTAAGCAGAATTACAATCGTGTGTTCTTCAATAGAGTGTTCTTGATTCTGTAAATTATTTTCTTGTGCAGCCAGTTTGATATGTGTTGATTGCTTTCCTATTCATTCAACTGATTGTGTCTTAGAGGGAGTCTAAGACTACGATGTTGAGAAGAGATTTTCCACCTTAGTGAATACTAAGATGCTAGTAAGAGAGAAAGTGTTCTCATACTTAGGGGGAGCCTAAGTGTAACAAGTGAAGGGAGTTCACAATAAAGAGAAAAGATAACTATATAGTGAGAGGGAGTCGCACACACTTAGGGGAGCCTAAGTGTCTCCACTAATACAAGAGCGTTAGAGGGAGCTTAAGTCTTCAATTAGAGGGAGTCTCATCTCTAGGGGGAGCCTAGTAGATCTTACAAGTTAGGCTTGACATGAGTCACTATAATAGTCAGTAGATTACGAATAAGTATTACTATTTTAATTGCTTAACTTCGCATATTAGTGAATTATCTTTCCCGGGCACACTACCCCAAAACGTAGGTAGTTAATCAGCGAACTAGGTTACCAATCTCTGTGTGTTAATCCTTGTCCCTCTGCTTTCTATTTTGTTGTTGTTTCTATTTATGTCTGGACGTTCATTGGAACAACTGTATTCTGTGTGACAACCCTTCCTAAAATTATATTTGGTATCAGAGCGGGGCACCTAAGTTGCAGGTGTAGCGATCATGGAAGGTGTTAAGGAAGGTGGCTCAATAAGGCATCCTCCCATTCTTGACGGAATAAATTATTCATATCGGAAGGTGAGAATGACTGCATTTCTGAAATCTATTGACATTAAGTCTTAGAAATCTATTGTAACGGGTTGGTCTCATCCAACTGTTAAAGACAAGGATGGTAAAGAGACTTTGAAGCCTAAAATCCAATGGTCTGAAGCAGAAGATGAAGCTTCTCTAGGGATCTCTCATGCTGTTAATGCCATATTTAATGGAGTTTATCGTAATGTGTTCCGCGTAATCAATACATGCATTTCTCTAAGGAAGCATGTGATATTCTGTCCGTTGCTCATGAAGGAACTTCAAAAGTCAAGATGTCAAGGCTACAACTGCTGACATCTAAAATTGAAAACTTGAAGATGAATGAAGATGAGACCATTGCTGAATTTAATATTTGACTTCTTGATATTGCCAAAGGGTCATTTGCTTTGGGAGAGAAAATTCATGAAGAAAAGCTAGTAAGAAAAGTTCTTAGGGCCTTACCTAAGAAACTTGATATGAAAGTTACAACCATTGAAGAAGCTCAAGATATTGATTCTATGAAGGTTGACGAATTGTTTGGTTCCTTGTTAACCTTTGAGATGACTTTAGATGGCAAGACTGACAAGAAAAATAAAGGGATTGCTGTGCAGACTTCATATGTTGATCATGATGAAGTAGATCAAGGTAACGATGAATCATTTGTTGACTCTATTGCTTTTCTGTCCAAACAATTTAACCATGTTCCTAAACGATTTAAGAAGAGATTAGAAAATGTTGGTACTCGCGTGTCCAAGTTTGGAAACTCAAGCTCCCATAAACAGGTTAAAATACAGAGTCTAAAGAAAGAAGGTGATAGATATGGTGTTGCAAACTATCAAAATAAAGAGAAATTGTGTAAAGATCGTGAATGTGATGGCCATGGACACTATCAAGCTGAGTGTCCAACCTTTCTGAAGAAACAAAATAAAGATTATGTTATGACCTTCTCTGATGTCGATTTAGATGAAAACAGTGAGCCCGAGGAAGATGTCAAAGCTTATGTTGGTAACATCTCGTCAGACACCTCATCTATGAGAACTTAGAGCTAGATGTCTTTGTGCCTAGTGATGACAGTATCTCTCAAACTGTGAGTCCTGGTCCCACTTATCAGGCTATGTTCTACAAATGGCGAGATGATGTTAAAATGCTCGAAATACAAAATGAGAGAATTGAGTCTTTGTTGTCTGATAATCATAGACTTATGTTAACAATTACTGAGTTAAAACGTGAGTTAAATCATGTTACAAATGAAAAGGAATCTATGCTTAAATTTGTGAGAATGCTAAATTCCAATTCTGAGTATAATATTTTGACTCAAGGGAAGCCTCCTGGCAACAATGTTGACTTAGGTTTTTTTATTTTTTTATTTTTTATTTTTTATAGGAAGAGTGGGACTGATCCAAGATCTCAATCCAAAGGCAAATAGAAAATTGAGTTTGTTAAGGCAAAAAGTTCTGATTCATACCCCTTTCCAAAGGCAATTGGTTGTTCTGAGACTTCCTCAAACCAAAGAAATTGGAATTTGAACAGATCCTCTCGCTCAACGTAGATTTGTCATTACTGTGGAAAACAAGGACATAAACGTTCTTTCTGTTATCTGTTACATGGAAGACCATAGTTTGTTGCTATGCATCTAGATTTTGTCAGTTCCCTCGCAAAAATGTACAAAGGATGCCCAAACCGAAGTTTGTGTGGAAAAAGAAGAATGTGTACAGTAAGTGCAATGTTGTCCTAACAACTTTAAGAACTTCTACTAAATGGGACTGATACTTTGACAGTGGAAGCTCAAGGTATATGATGGGAGAAAAGGATTACATTTCTGAGTTGCAACCTGTAAGCTCAGGAATAGTGACCTGTGAAGATGGTGTCACAGGAAAACTAGTTGGTAAAGGCAAATTGAACTATCCTGGACTTCCTTGTCTTAGTGATGTCATGCTTGTTGAAGGTATTACTGTAAATCTGATTAGCATCAGTCAGCTCTGTGATCAAGGCCTAAATGTTCAATTCACCAAAGACTAGTGTGTTGTCACAGATAATGCCAAGGCAATTGTCATGACAAGTAAGCGTTCTTCTGATAATTGTTACTTATGGTCCTCTGATGATATGTCTCAGGTCTGTAATTTGTCTCACCACGTGAGACAAGTCTATGGCACAAACGTCTTGGCCTTGTAAGCATGAAGTCTATCTAGAAGGTGATTGCTAAGAATGTTGTAATAGAGATTCCTCAGCTGAAGTTTGGTAATAATTTCATATGTGGAGACTGTTAATCCGGGAAACAAACTCATGTGTCGCATAAGCATGTGTCTCATACTGTTACAACCCGTATCTTAGACCTGCTTCATTTGGATCTCATGGGCCCTATGCAGACTGAAAGTCTGGGAGGTAAGAAGTATGTCTTTGTGTGTGTCGATGACTTCTTCAGATACACATGGGTGAGGTTTCTTCATTATAAATCTGAAACGTTTACTGTATTTCACACTTTGTGTCTGCAAATTCAACGAGAAATTTTTTTATGTGGCTCATATCAGAAGTGACCATTATAAGAAATTTGAGAATACTCAATTTAATGAATTTTGTCACTCTACTGGAATTCATCATGAATTCTCTGCACCAATTATCCTGAACAGAATGGAGTGGTTGAGAGAAAAAATTGCACGTTTCAAGAGATAGCACGAGTTATGCTACATGCAAAGCATATACCTTTCTCCGTTTGGGTTGAAGCTCTTAATACTTCTTGTCACATACATAACATAATTGTCTTTTGTCCTAGCACGTCATGCACAAATTGTGAAATATGGAAGGGGAGAAAGTTGGCTGTTCGATATTTTCATATATTTGGCAGCACTTGTTATATATTGGTTGACAGGAAAGTCAGAAAAAAATGGGACTCTAAAGCTGATGAAGGTATTTTTCTCGGCTATTTTACAAACTATAGGGCCTATCAAGTTTACAGCAAACATACGAGGTGTGTTATGGAATCCATATATGCAGTCATTAATGATGCTGATGATGGTTCTTTGTTAAACTCTAAAGAAGAAGAAAATTGTGTGCCTCAGTCTGTCTTAAAAAGTGTCTCTGACATTGTAACCGACAATGACTCAGCGATACAGTCTGATAGCTCAGAGATTCAAAATGATAACAATGAATTGATATATGATGATATTGTCACCAAAACTAAACAACCATTGAGTATAATCAGCAAGAATCATCCCTTAAGCAATATTATTGAGAATATGAAAGAAGGAGTTGTAACCAAGAAGAAAGAAAAAGCAAACTACTTGGACATGATAAGCAACATCTTCTTCACCTCTCCCATTGAACCAAAGACTGTCAAAGAAGCTTTAGTGGATGAATGTTGGGTAAATGCTATGTAGGAGGAACTTAGTCAATTTGTTAGAAATGATGTGTGGACTTTTGTTCCGAGACTAGAATCTGTGAACGTTGTGGGGAAAAAGTAGATTTTCAAGAATAAGTCTGATGAAAATTGAAATGTAACTAGAAACAAAGCCAGATTGGTTGCTCAGGGATATTCACAAATAGAAGGGGTAGATTTTGATTAGACATTTGCTCCTTTTGCCCGGTTAAAGGCCATCAAATAGCTACTAGGCATCTCTTGTTGTTGAAATTCAAGCTATACCAAATGGATGTGAAAAGTGCCTTCTTGAATGGGTACTGAAACGAAGAAGTTTATGTAGAGCAACCAAAAGAATTTATTGATCCATCCCATCCTTATCATGTGTACAAGCTGAAGAAGGCTCTATATGGCCTTAAACAAGCTCCAGAGCTTGGTATGAAAGGTTGACTCAGTTCCTGATTGATAATGGCTACTGCAGAGGAGGAGTTGACAAAGCTCTATTCATGAAGAAAGGTCCTCACGAAAACAGTGTTTTTGTTCAAATCTATGTGGACGATATTGTTTGTAGCGGGTTGTCTCAAGAAATGGTGGATCTATTTATGAAACAAATGAGAAAGGAGTTCAAAATGAGTCTGGTTGGTGAACTGACTTATTTTTTGGGATTTCAGATCAAGCAATTGACAGATGTGATATTTATCTCTCAAAGCAAATATACGAAAAACATTGTTAAAAAATTTGGCATTGAAAATACTAGTGTGAAAAGAACTCCAACAGCTACTCATATAAAATTATCCAAAGATTCTAAAGGGACTCAAGTAGATGAGAGTCTTTATTGAAGCATTATTGGTAGCCTATTGTATCTCACAACCAGTAGGCCCGACATTGCCTTTGTTGTTGGTATCTGTGCAAGGTATCAGTGTTATCCAAAATCTAGCCATCTGTTGAATGCCAAACGAATTATTAAATATATTAATGGAACTAATGATTATGGCTTGCTATACACTTACAACACAAGTGGCTCTTTAATAGACTACTTTGACGAGAATTAGGCAGGGAATTCAGAGGACAGGAAAAGGACCTCAGAAGGGTGTTTCTTTCTTGTAAACAACTTGATCTCTTGGTTTAGTAAAAAGCAGAATTGTGTTTCATTGTCCACAGCCAAAGCAGAATACATTGTTGTTGGAAGCAGTTGCACTCAACTAATGTGGATGAAATAGATGTTAGATGAATATGGTGTCTCACAAGATGCCATGACACTTTACTGCGACAATATGAGTGCCATAAATATTTTAAAAAATCCTGTCTAACATAGTAGCATGAAGCATATTGACATTCGATATCATTTTATTCGAGAACTTGTTGACAAGAGGCAAATCATACTTGAGAACATTCATACAAAAAATCAACTGGCAGGCATTTTTACCAAGGCTCTTGATGTGGTTCAATTCGAGGCTCTACTTGCAGCCCTAGGTTTGTACAAAATTGATTTATAGCAATTAATCGTTAATTGCATGTTTTGCTATTAGCAGGTTTGGTCTGTGCGAAAACTTAAGCCCATCTTTTCGTGTTGTAATTGACCTCTAACAACCCATTACCAGGTAAGTTGTTGGGTAATTAATTTGAATTTTAAATTAACCTACATGAGACAGCAGTTGCTTATCAAAGAGGGAAAGAGGCAAAACGTGACTATTCAACTTTCTCCCCATGCCTCTGGTAGTTTCTTGTGTTTCTCTTCTCATTGTGTGAATATTTGTTGTATGATGATGAATACCCACAAGAAAGCTTATGTTATTGATACGAAAATGGAGAGACTCAAAGACAAGGTAAAACATAAGAAGGTTGTCGAAGAAGATGTCCCAACCATCATAACTAATGCATATGGTGTAAAGATGCGTTGGTTGTCCATTCCCTCGAAAGATTTTCTAAGAGGCTCTGGTTCTATTAAAGAAGAAGAACTGGAGCAGATCATGTGAAAATTCAAAATTCAAAATCCAATGTGTTGCAGATTTTGAAAATGACTGACCTAGTTGGTCCAGGTAAAATCTATTCTACCTGAACCTTCCAAGTCTACCTCCAATAGTTCTTCAGATACCTTACATGCCCTTGATGTTGATAGTTGTGTAATTGAATCGAATGTGCATGTTAGTGGAGAAACTTCTATGGACAATGTTGATGTGAATAGGGTTTCTAAAATTGTCAATCCTACAGTAACTGAAAATGTTGAGATAACTGATAGTAAATTGCCTGATACCGAGATTAGCACTAAAGAAGTTAGTACTCTACAAATTGATGAACATGTTGAAAATGTTGGTAAACCTACTATTGAAAGCACAAAGGAAGTGAATTCTACGTTTGTGCATGATGTGTCAATTTCAAAGTTTGTTCTTGAGAACCTGCCTGTTTAGTCTATTGGTGGTTATGAAGATACTCAGCCTGTTCAGTCTGAAAACTTGCTTGCAAAAGAAAATGTTGATGAGAAAAGTCCTGTTGATTCCACTGATCAAACTGCTGTTGATATAAATCCTCTGACTAGTGTTGATCCTACTGATTCTACTGGTGATAATGTGCCTGTGGAAGAGTTGGCTAAGGAGTATGAAGAGATTCAGTCGTAAGATTCAGTCGTAAGATTCTAGTAAAAGTGGTGATACTGTCGATATTGAGCATGTTGCTACTGAGCAAACTGAGAATGTTCCTGATAGTGGCAAAGTTATTTCTGAGTCAACTGAAGATCCTTCTGAAAAGGATGATTCAGAAGATGAATATGTGTCTTTTAGAGATTGGGCCTGAAAAACTAGTTTGGATAATGAAGATCCTCCTCCTGCCCTTATAACATGTGCTTCAATTAGAGGCAAAAGGAAAAAGCTAGCAATACCTACTGTGAGTCCAGTACTCTTAGAGGGGGTGTCTTTACATACTGAAGAAAGTGCTCTCTTCTGGAAGTATGTTGTGAAAAGAAATATCATTGTTGAAAAAGAATTATATGAGAAGGCACAAAATTGTTTGGAGATAATGTACTTAATAGGGTGTGTTGATCTTTTCAAATCTATCTTGAATCTGGGGCCTTTTCACCCTAAACTAGTCAGGGAAGTAATTGTGAATACGACAAATAACTTTGACAATTCAAACTCGTCTGAATTTCATTGTGTGCAGGTGAGGGGTCATACTTTTGTTTTGTCTACTGCTATTATCAATAAATTTCTGGATCATGATGTACCCTCCAAATACTATAGAGTTGCACCCCTCTATCAAAGAATTGGTGATGGAGTTGACAGGAGGTGTGAAGAAAGCTTGGATGCTAAGTCGAGTGCTAAGTATGTCGTGCTATTTAGAATCGACATCTCTAATTGGTGTCCTTCCCACATCACTCAGGGTTATTTGTGTCTTCTTGCAACACTTCTGTATCAGATTGCTTTGGATGCTAAGTTTGACGTTGGTGTGTTTGTCATAAACCAACTCGAGAGACATATTGGGTTTACTTCTCTTAGATTGCCAATAGGCTATCCTTGCCTCATATGTGGCATTTTACTGGCCCAAAACTTGATTTTATCAATGCTGATGAGCTTATTGGTCCTTCTCCTAGTTTGATGAATTTCAATTATAAGTTGTTCCAAGGATACCATGTGCTTGACATTGTTCCACTTGCTGCTAGAGATGATGAAGACTTACCTAGTGTTGAAATGGTTAACTCCTCTTTTGGAAGGAAGCTGATGCACTCTTTAGCTTCTGAAATTTGTGTAATAGAGATGGGATTGCACGTGCCATTGCAAGAAAGCGGGAACTTGCTCAACTGCTTCACTCTATGAGAGTGGTTTCTGGGGACAGTGAAGCCAATCCGTCTCAGGCACCAAATTGAGTTTTTTTTAAGCTAGAGGGGGAGATGTGTTGTGTTTTGTTTGCTCTGTTTAATCTGCTTTTTTTGTACTAATGCTTCTGTTATCCATGTTTTATAACTTCTAATTCTGACTCTTTTCTGAACTTGATGTTGTTGTTGTTGGGTTGTTTTGTGGTTTGAATAGATTGATCCGTTGAAAGCTGCTGCTATGTTGTTATTGTTGTCTTAAAAAAGTATATTAACCAAAAGAGGAGTTTGTTAGAGTTTTTGTGTTGGCTATATATTTGTTTAAGATTGTGGGTGATGTTCTGTAGTTGTCTCAAGCGTTGTCTCAAAAGTCATCTCACAGGTTGTCGTATCTGTTGTCAAATCGTGCAAAATTATTCTTTCTTTATCTGAAAATTCGGCAGAGTTATTTTATTATGGACCCTTTCCTTGTCGGGGCTGTGCAAAGTTTATGTGTGAGATTTTTTCCATATTTCCGTTGTGCTATTTAAAGAGAAGTTTGTGGTTTGCTAGGGTTGGCCGATTATGCATTTTGTGAGCAGAATTACAATCGTGTGTTCTTCAACAAAGTGTTATTGATTCTGTGAATACTTTTCTTGTGCGGTCAGTTTGATACGTGTTGATTGCTTTTCTATTCATTCAACTGATTGTGTCTTAGAGGGAGTCTAAGACTACGACATTGAGAAGGAATTCTCTACCTTAGTGAATACTAAGGTGCTAGTAAGAGAGAAAGAGTTTCATACTTAGGGGGAGCCTAAGTGTAATAAGTGAAGGGAGTTCATAATAAGGAAGAAAGATAACTATATAGTGAGAGGGAGTCTCACACACTTAGGAGGAGCCTAAATGTCTCCACTAATAGAATAAACTTAGGGAGAGCCTAAGTCTTTAACGAGAGGAAGTCTCATCTCTAGGGGAAGCCTAGTAGATCTTATAAGTTAAGCTTGACATGAGTCACTGTAATAGTCAGTAGATTACAGTTAAGTACTACTGTTGTAATTGCTTAACTTTGCATATTAGTAGATTATCTTTCCAGGGCATACTGCCCCTAGACGTAGGTGGTTAATCAATGAACTAAGTTACCAATCTCTATGTGTTAATCCTTGTCTCTCTACTTTTTGTTTTGTTGTTGTTTCTATTTAAGTCAGCACGTTCATTAAGATAACTGTATTCTGTGTGACAACCCTTCCTAAAATTACAATGAAAACCATGTCAATTTATGTTGATGTCGAACCCATCGAGATATAGAAATGTTGAAGAAAATTTAAAATCTTGGTCACCATTTCTATTAATTATTGTGGGTAAATTATAATTTTAGTTCTTGAAACATTTAAATTTGTATTTAGTAGGTCCTCCAACTTTAAAAACTGTAATAGGCTCCAATATTTTTAATTTTATGTTTAATAGGTCCTTAAATTTTAAAACAAGACACTAGACCCATGAACTTTTAATTCATGTCTAACAGGTCTCTTACTTATTTTTATTAAAAAAATTAATGGAACTATTACACAAAATCGAAATTTAGAAATGACACTTTTTAAAGTTCAGAGTCCTATTAAAATAATAAATTGAAAGTTATGAACAAAAATATATGTCAATACGATGATATCCTCTAGAGGTTTGACATCAATATTAAACATAACAAATTATCATAAATTAATCTTAGTATGAATGTGAATATTAATAATATATCTATAATTTAGTTTGAAAGTAAAAACAAGGAAAATTACTGTAAATAGAAAAAATATCAAACTATTTACAAATATAGAAAATTTTTACTGTCTATCCGTGATAGATCGCGATAGAATTCTATCACTTTCTATCGCTCAAGCAAATGAATTCTATCGCTTGAGCGATAGAAAGCGATAGAATTCTATCGCAGTCTATCATTGATAGACTGTAAAATTTTTCTATATTTGTAAATAGTTTGGTTTATTTTTCTATATTTGAAAAGAGCCCTAAAAACAACTCAATTATTAATTTAAATAATTGTTATAAATTTTTTATTTATAAAAATATTCATTGATATCAATATTTTTCTTATTATCCATAAAATTGAACTTTTGTTAACCCTTAGTTATGAAATTTATTAGATCTTGTTTAAATTTAAAACTCTATGGTCTAAACTTGTATCCTGACCTTTTTTTTTTCCTTTTTAAAATATAACATTATAGATATACTGTGAAAATTTTAGAAAATTTAAATCTACCATTATTGTTGATTGTTAAGTTATATGCAAGTTAGTTTATTATTACCTATTAAACCACACGTCAATTACCATTGAATTCACTTTTAACATTTTGTCATTTTGTTATATTTGTTAGTATTTTTATTATTTTATTATTTATGAAAAAACTCCTATATAATATATCTTATATTATAAATGTAAAATTTAGTGTAGATATCTATAACCTACATAGGTTACAAAATTCTATAACCTCCCATTGAATTCCATTTTGTAACATACACCCTCCCATGAGTTCATTGAATTCCATTTTGTAACATACATCACTATAAATAGTGTTGTATTGTGCGATTCTAATACACACCACAATTGGGTTCAATTATTATCTACTTTTCTTTTCTTTACTTTGCTCTCTATTTGCTTCTTTTGTTTTTGTTTTTGTTTTGTTCTTGCATTGTTCTTATTTTACAACACATTATCAGTACGAGTCTCTACAATTGAAGTGTTTGTAGAGGTTGGAGTGGTTCACTGGAACACCAAGAACGTTAAAGATCCACTAGAATATCTACATATTTTCGAGGTATTTTAAATTTAAACTTCAAAAGATGGTGGGTATTTTAATTTAGCCATATATGTGATTTGTGTGTTTGCAAATTGATTGTTAAGGTATATTTGATATTAGTTATTTTAACTTTTGATTAGATCAATGGTAAAAGTCAATCTAATTGCATGGTAATCTTGGATTCCAAAACCTTATTTATACTTTGGATTGATTGGAGCCCAGTGATAAAATTTTCAATTGTTTGAAGCAAGTATAAGGGTGGGGTAAAGTTTAATCTCTCCTCTATGTCGACATTTGTGCACTGAATTTTATTTGAAGTATATAATATTGGTGCTTCCATAATGGAAAGAGTATTAGCGACGTTAGTTATGGTATTTTAGTATTGTTGGTTATAAACAATTTTGAATTAGTAGAGTAATAACTTCTTCAAGGGCAATGTATAAGTTGAAAAAGAAAAATAAGTTTAGGGTTTTTGAAAGAGAAATTTTCACAGATTGAAAAAGTGTCAAATTATTTACAAAAAATAGCAAAAAAAAAATCATTGATAGACATTGATAGACTTCTATTAGCATCTATTATTTCTATCACTGATAGACCTTGATAGACTTCTATCAGCATCTATCACAACTATCTAAAAATTTTACTATTTTGTATAAATGGTTTGCCTTATTTTTCTATTTTTAAAATTTTTTCTATTTGAAATCTGAATTTAAATCAATGTAATTACTTGAATTCAAATCAATTTTCTCTCTAAAAAAAAATCAAATCATTGTAATTTAAATTGTCGTCAGTTTTTTAGGACCACCAAGTATATACATGCTAGTCAATTTTTTATATTTAATTTTGATTATGGATGTGATTATGTTTTAAATTGTTTGATACAATTGTTAAATCCTTCATTGATTAAGCATGTTGTTATGTTGTTCTCAATTGTTTATGGTTTATTGTTATGTGTATATATATATATCAGTTAAGATTATTTCTCAATATAAGATTATCTTTTTTATCTTTTAAATATGAGTATAAGAAATATCTAGAATTATCCTTAATTTTAATTTGAAAGGTTTAAGATTTTAAATAGTAAAGATTATTTCTTAAGTGAATTAATTTTCGATAAGATTAAAAAATAAAGTTTAATAGTTCACTTGAGTCATTAATATATTAATTGGTTATTAATTAAATGACTAATGAATTAGAAAATAAAAAAAATTGACTAGAAGGAACTTTGTCTAAGGATTGTTCTAGCTAGACTAGGGTATTTAAGATGACGGTAAGTGAATACTTTACCTAAAAGTTTTTTTGACAATTAAAATCTCTATTAAAAAAAAAGAAAACAATGTGTGGAAGAAAATTTTGTGAATTATATTTGAATCTCTTGAAGATATAGCTTATCTTTTTAACCCATAAATATGGTATTATTTGGATGTTAGAAGTTTATTAGAATCTCATGAATAAATTATTATATTTTTTTAATAAATTATTATATTTTTTTTACTCACTTGTATATGAGATATTTGGATTTCTTTTGAATCTCCTAAATTAAAGATTTTGAATCAAATATGACATTAAGTCTTGTAGACTAGATTAAAGATTTTGAAAAATAAAATATTATTTTGCCTAGAGGAGCAAAATTTACAATTGAGATACTTTATTCTATTGTAAATCAAAGAGAAGTTTAGTAAATTTAGAAAATATACATTGTAATAGATATTATTTAGAGAGATTGATAATAAGAATAATATATGGTATTTATATACTGTATCTATTGTCTCCTACGAGAAATGCGTATAGAAAAGTTGTCTGCTCTTCCCTCTAAATCGTATTACACACATATTCGTGTAATTGAAATATATGTAACATGAACCTAATGTTCATTAATCCAAATATATTTTTATTTGACATGATGAGTCAATTTGGGTCAATAGTGATGTTGATGTCAAATTTTAGTCAAGAGAAAGCGCACCTGACCTCCACGTGACAATAACGGTAAATTTGTAATTTTGAGAAGAGAGAACCTGCAATACAAAGGAAAGAACTGCACACCAGTGTGGTGTAGGCCACACACACTCTGATGCCTAAGTTAGAAGAGGGAGTTTAATGCTACAAGAATTTTGAGCTGCAAGTTTACTTATCTCATTTATTTGTTTTCCTCCCTATATATATGTCGTAGATCCTTTCCTTCTCCTTCTAGAACTTCCCTCAAGTCCTTTTGATTTCTTCTCCTTTTAGGGTTTCAGCCTTGGCTGCAGATTTGACATTGAAGGTTGGCCTCGGACCCAAGGCTGACCCCAAAGTGGCCGCTTTGGCTTTGGATCTATATGATCTTTTCCCAAAAGCACATATATGTCTTAGTTGGGCTTGCACACCCAAACAGATGGGCTCCGCCTTGGTCTTGGTACCTAGGCCGATTGGGCCGGCTTGACCGGCTTGGCTCGAATTCGCTCCGGTCCACTCCTTTGCTTGTCCTTTAGTTGCTTGAGTTGCTCCCTCTTTTTCGCTATATTGTTTTTGCCCTTGACCCAAAATTACCCATAACAAGTGAAAATAATCATTGGAAATATACATTGACATCCATTTTTTTTTCTTTTGTTCTATTGTTGAGAGGAAAAAGATCTTTTAAAACTTTCCTTTTTTTTTTTTTTTTACAATTTTTAAATATAAGAAGTATCCATTGCTACATAATTTTTTATGAATTTAGTCAAGTATTACATCAATCATGTTTGCGCTCAATATGTTCAAATATGGTTAATTTATATTGAACATTGCAGGAATTCGGTGCATGGCTGTATCAAATACTAGTTGAGCACATTGTTGTGTCAGAAGCCAAGTTCAATGCATGGAAAGTTGAAAGCATGGCCGAGTTGAAAGCATGGCTTGCCCTTACTCCAACGCTTAGTCCAAAATTACTCATTAGCACAGTCCCACCTTGCGTCCACCGCTTTAAGAAAAAGTAAAAAGAAAAAAAAAACTTTGAGACCACTTATATCTCTGGTGGAAAGTAGAAAATGACATGTGACAGAAGGATAGTGGGAGGTGAAAAAGTAGACGACATGTGACCATTTCTTGTTAGGAGCATAGTACTATAGAGAGGGAGGCCATTGTTTTTCATAGGGGATGAGGCATATTCAAGAAATTGAAGTTTGGTCGATCATCATCTTCTTTTTTCTCCACTTTTCCCTTGTCATCTACCACTTTTCATCATCTTTTTGTTGGAGTTGTTAGTGACCGATGGACGCTACACTCCATCTTTCTTTCATGTTTTTGTCCTTCCGCAAGCTTAGAATCTTCTCTTTAGTTTTGAAGCATTTAGTTTACTTTTTTCTTGTTGTATTTGAGTTAACTTCTACATCTTGAACAATGCATTTAAGCTTTCTTTCTTCCATTATTTCTTTTATGTTTTTCATCACCTTCATGATCTAAGTTCCATTAGCAAGACTTTTCTCGACAAAGCTCTATATTGTGTTTTATCTATGATCTAGTAGAGCTTTGATTTCTTAATGGAATGAATCATTGTTTTAAGAGTGTTTGTTTAGATTACTTTTATCCGCCTGATCAGATATAAAGTAGTAGCATGTTTTTGGCACTGAAAAGGTCAAGGTATGTGGAAATACTCACAACGAGCAAGAGTGAGCCTTAATCTCTAGGTTGTATTAGACATAATCCAACCACTTGAGAACATAGGAGGGTTGGGGCTAATTTCATCAACAAGAATCAAGTAGACATATATTGATCCATGTTGTGCATCATAATGTATCGAAAGAGCATTGTATGAGATTACCCTCATTTAGATTTATGAAGTTAAGGAGTCAAAGTATGTGCTAGAGCACAATGATTGAAACAATAGAGGGGTGCATCATTAGTTGAGTCTTGCTTCCTATCATCATCCATATCTTTGCATTTACTATTCTACTTTCATTTCAATGCTTAGTCTACCATCTTTTTATTCATCTTTAGTTACCATCATATTGAGAATAACTTACTATAGCGCATATTCTTGTTGTGAGTGATGTTTG
This sequence comes from Lagenaria siceraria, assembly GCA_002890555.2. Lineage (NCBI taxonomy): Eukaryota > Viridiplantae > Streptophyta > Magnoliopsida > Cucurbitales > Cucurbitaceae > Lagenaria > Lagenaria siceraria. The sequence goes on along the minus strand of CM016485.1, from coordinate 24,228,770 downwards.
CAAAATTTCCCTATAGATTCAATCTCACAATACTTTTCGTGTATTACTTGCCAGAGCATCAGTGTATATTTGTGCTAGTGCTTTGGGTGACAACCTTGTTGGGACTGGTGTCCTCAATCTTTAGGACTCTCGTAGTTTGTAATTTTTTTTATAAATAAAAAGTATTTGTTCACTAAAATAAAGAGTTATTTTATTCGATTCTGTTTGCATTAACTCAAAATTCAATAAACTAAGATCTAAGGTCATTTTAAGTAAACTTAAATATGTATGCAGCTGACATACAAATGGATCATGTTTAAGTAATAACCTAAAAGATCTATAATATAGGGATAATGTTGGTGCCTTATTCTGGTAATACTATGGATACGACCCACTTTGTAATTGTTGCAAATGTAGTAAAGTATTACAAACTATGTGATCCTAATCATTCATGTGGAGATATGAGAATGGGGTATCCTATATAAATAGTTTGTATAAGACCGGACCGCGAAATGTTTAGTTTCTCTTTATAACACCGTTAATTGAAGAAATTAACATTTCATAGGATGACGATAAGTGACTAGACCTTAATCTTGAGTGAGTTATAAACTCCTACCTATGAGGGCAACCCTTTGATCTATATGGGTGAGAGTGGCTAGATCGCTGACTCAATAGGCCTACAATTTTGGGGATTTTGTTTGAGTAGAGAGCTGGAAACATATTCTCACAAGATGAAATTCACTCCTTCTCGTCTTTAGGGTAAGTAGATGAATTGCTCCCGTAAAGGTTAATTTCGGCTCTCAATGAAGTCTCACCCTTTCACTGGCCCGAGAGGGGTTAGTTTATAGTTGGACTATAAACTGTTTGTTCATTAAAGGAACCAATGGTACTTAAGGAGTTAAATGTAGCTACAAGGCTAAAACAGTAATTTGACCCATCTGTAGTTACGGGTAATTGTGAAGGGTCAATTTATTGTTGATTGGTTATATCTGTGGACACGGAAATATATTTATAGTGCGAAGAGTGCAGCTGTAGGTCTTTAGTGGAGTGACCTACCGTTAATGAATATTGATTAATTTAATTAAAGAGTTTAATTAATTAATCTCATATCATTGGAGCTTCTAATCTATAGGTCCATAATGTCCTCTTGCTAGCTCATTAAGGGATTAATAAGAATCAATTAATTTTAGTTTAATTTGAATTTTTCAAATTAATTCAAAAGGAATTAACTAATTGTATATGATACAAAGTTTAAAAAATAGAAAAGTAAGGAAAACTATTTACACAAAATAGCAAAATTTTTCAATAGTTGTGATAGACGCTGATAGAAGTCTATCACTGATAGATGCTGATGTCTATCAATGTCTATCAGTATTTTTTTTGCTATTTTCTGTAAATAGTTTGACATTTTTTCTATTTGTGAAAATTTCCCTTAATATAATGTATAAAGATTCATTATAATATAAAGTTATTATTTGAATGAGATTCAAATTAAATTTTATAATGCAAGAGATATAAATATTTGAATAAGATTCAAATATTAATTATTTGAATGAGATCCATAGAAAAACTATAGGTTAAATTTAATATGAATATGATTCATGTTTAAACTATAGGTTATATGAGAGAAACATTATTTGAATATGATTCAAAAAATTAAATATATGATAATTAATTAATTAATTTTATTGAATTATATATTTAATTTGATTTAATATATACATTAATTAAAGGAAAATTTTTACCAATAGAAAAAATGTCAAACTATTTACAGAAAATAGCAAAAAAAATATTGATAGACTTCGATCAGCGTCTATCACAACTATCTAAAATTTTTCCTATTTTGTGTAAATAGTTTCCTTTTTTTCTTTTTAAAATTCTCCTTAATTAAATTAATATTATAAATTTAATAATATTTAATCTTGATTGAATATTTATTTAAATTATAATATATAAAAATAACTCCCAAAAGGGAGTTATTTTGTTTTTAAGAGGTTGAAGGGAGTTGTAACTCTCTTCCCCCACTCTCTCTCATATGTATTTTGCATAATACATAAAGTGCAAGAGATCTTTGCAAAATGGCTTAGAAAAAATCCCTCAAAATTTCAATCAAATTCTCTCGCCAAATATCAACTAAAAGCCCACAATTCCTTAGAGTTGATTCTACCATGAGTCATAGTGAGGAAGACACTTGTGGTGGTATCCCAATTAGTATTGTCCGTGCGTCGTTTTGGGAAGAGATTTAAAGTTCAAGATCATCTGGAGAAAAGAAAAGGAGAATTAATGTGAAGATCTTCAAAAGTTTGTATTGTTTCTTCCTTTATTTCTCCAGATAACATGTTGGTTATTAATTTATGTTTATTTCAAAGTTGTGTTCTTGATTTTTCATGTTTTTCATAAACGAAATTATTGGCACAAAAAGCGATTAAATACTTCCGCTGGGGAAATCAATTCCTTCAAACCTTATATGTATTCTCATTCATTTCAACTCATAGATAACTTCAAAATATACCTCATGTCATCTCTCATCCTAATCACACACAACTAAATCACCATGTTGCCTTCTAAACTTGTTAGACTCCTAATTAATTGAAAGTTGAATCTCTTTCGAGACTAGGGCCCTTTATCATAACTTTGACTCGTTGCATATCTTGATCCACTACTATTCGAATAGCATTTCTTGCTGCAGCTTGATCAACAAATGGTGTCTCTCTTCTTGTACCTTTGAATCCACACATAGTATCACATTATGATGTCCTTCCCCTTTTTCTTTCATTTGTATTATACTGGAACTACTGAGTAGTTCCAGTATGAAGTCACTAGAATACTGATTTCTCAATTGAAAAGTGTTTTCTCCTATTTGATTTCTTGTCTATCTTCTTTCATCTCTCTCTATCGGAGACCTGTAATTGGTCCGATCCAAAATGATTCTATCATTTCTGTATTTGCAATTTAATATATTTAATATAGAAAAATTAATAAACATATATATTTTCCCCTAGATTTCGTGGGACTGGACAACCCATTATAAAACAAATGGATTTGCAACTAGTCAGGATATCATATTAAGGACACTTCCTCAGAAGATCCTTATACCTCTCCCATGTCTCGTAGAGATGCTCATCATCGTGCTGACGAAATGTTCCAATCTCCATCCACTACAACAAAATTAGGTTTTCATGACTCTAGAAAAATGTCATAAACGCGTTTCGTGATTCTTTTTTTTAGTCTTTGAATCCATCATCAAGGAAAGTGTATAGATGACACATGAAAAATCAGTCATTATTGGTTGTTTCATGACTTTCCAATTCAGTCAACAATAAACATTTATTGACATTTATTACCTATCATGGTAAAATTTTCTATGACAATTTCTCATTGTCAATAAATAGCTTAAAAGGTTGACTTTTTCTGTCAATTAAATCTTTATATTGACATTAAAAATCTGTCACAAAAACATGAACAATGTCACATTTATAGTGTCAATAATGCTTTAATAGTGACACTTTCTGAATATCATTAAATTAGGTACATTGATACTTACTAATAGTCATTGAAGTTCGATTGATGACAATATTTCACTTTCATAAATACATCTCATGACATTTGTTAAATATCAAAGAAATGCTTATGACGATCGATAATTATTTGTTTCATATTTGTTATTACACCTATATTTTCTACAATTTTGACACAATATACACAAACATAAATATGAACTTTCATTTATAACAATAAGGTTGGTCGATTATACAAATAAACTATATATAAAAAAACTAGTAACCAGGGTTAAGTTATTTACAAAGAAACTTATAAATACAACCAGTGTTGCCAAAAAAAGTGCTAGTACTATCCCAACAAAAAAACACATATATAAATAACTTGCTTGATGGGTTCTTCACTTTAATGGACTTGTGCAAGACCTATTAAAAAAACAACACTCATTTTAGAATTCAACTCAATACATCAATATCAACCATAATAACAATATTCATAGGGTATATGTATCTCTTATTGTTCACCATCTCTTTAGCATACATTCATTACCTTTACACTCAAAACAATCAAAAACACTTTAATCATATAAATAAGCTTCAAATGTAACTTTCAACACATAATAGACTCAAAATCACAATATGATCACATAAATAATCTTAAGATCACATTATAAGCTTAATGAAAATAATCATATAAATAACTTGTCCAAACTTTTTTAGGATATAACAACTAATCAAATTATAACAAACAATAAAAATTTAACAAGCTTGCATGAAAATAATCCTAAACTTCTTGATAAGAAATCCAAATAAAGAACGACAGTAAAAAAAATAAACCTATTAACCTACTTCAAACCTCAAAATGACAAAAGTGGGTAGTATAACAATTAGAGTTATAATAACTTTCTCCACAATTAACCTACTACGATCCACAAACATAAACCATAAGTATTAATCTCAAATATAAGTAAAATCATAATAACTTAACAACCAACATTAATCTCCTCCTCCCAATCTCATCCACATCCACTTAAAAAAATCACAAGTATAAAATAAATATGGAAGAAAAACATAAACAAACATATAATTCATGAAATAAGCCCCTATGTACTTAAAATTCCAAGTAAAATTCCATAAAACTAGTATATTTGTGCTAGAAAGAGTACCATGTCTAGCAAAAAATATCCTATGCAATAAAATGATCTTCAAAGCATAATATTGAATCATTTAAGTGTCAAACTTGCTTCAAGTGCTTAGAATGAAATTCTGATACCAATAGTTTCGACGCAATTAGTTGCCAAGGATCGAAACCTTCTTCCACGACATTGTCTATTCTTCCTGTGATTAGTATAAAATATGTCAATACCAAAGAAAAGTTTGATCAATTGATAGAACTAGTGCAAAAGAAATATGAAGAAATCATATACACATGAATGAAATATATTTCTTCAAAGTTGACCTATTATCTCTTTTGTATGAAACAATTTTGTTAGAAGTAACGGTAGTTCTCTAATGTGGGAAAAAATGAAGTAAAAATTTAAAAAAGAAAAGTGGAACTTGTACCTTGATAGTGACATCAATACTTGTCAATGCATGCTAACAAAAGAAAGAAAGAAAAAAAGCAACAAGTATATAATCTAAAGTCAAAGAAAACTTGGTTCGTTTTAAAATTTACTAAGTAATAGTACTTAAAAGATTTGAGGAAGAAGTAGCAAACCAAAAGGCAATAAAATGCATCAATTCCACAACAACCTGATCACAATAGGCAACAATTGTACAAGAAAAGATAAGATCATGGTTGGTGAATAAACAAACAACAAAAATTAGCTTCTCCACTTCTCCACTTCTCCACTTCTCCACTTTTCCAGAAACATCTCATAAAACGAATAGTGTGCAATATATCAAAAGATCAAAGTGAAAAACTTTACCATATTTCCAGCACCAATATTCTAGAAGCCATTGATAATATCAACAAGAACAAGATCATTCACATCATCTTTGGACAAGACCTATAAATAATTGTCTACACTTCAAAGAAAATCAAAGCCTCACATTGTATTCAACATTCAAATAGACTTCGCCAAGCATATAATACAATTGACTTTTAAGACCACATAAAACTACATAAAAAGTTTCAAAGGAGTTCCTAAGTATTATTTCGATTCTCAAAACCACCTAAAAAGTTAATAAAATGTGGCTAAGTATCCTTTTGACTACGAAAGATACATATAAAGTTACTAAAAAGTGTAGAAGTGATACTTTAACTCTAAAAAAAAACTTAAAAATTATATAAGTGTCATTTTGACTACGAAAAGCACATAACAAATTCCAAAAAAGTGCCTAAGTGATACTTTAACTCTCAAAACTACCTAAAAAGTGCATAAGCATCATTTAAATGAATTGTATTAGCAAATGAAAATTTAGCCCATGGTTGTATAAAAGAGTAAACTAGAATTTTAATCAAACTAACAGATTTTTGCAAATAAAGGTTCAAATTAATCACTTCAACCCACTACTACAATATAACATGGTAAGAAATGAGAGTAAAGGCATGTGAATATATACAACCTTGGAAGCACTAAAATATCTCTTTCTTTTTCTTTCCAAGAAAGACTCTTCCTATATACACGAAAACATAAACAAACTAAGTAAAAATTAAACTTCAAACTTTTCCCTAAACTTCTAAGGCCGTTCCAAGCAAAAAGAAACTTAACCATAAATGCAAAATGGATGGATCAAACACTACTTATTAAAAAAAACGTGACAAGATAATTAAGTGTACATAAATATTACTTAACTATTGAGCTCCTAAAACAGTCCAAATGGTTCTTAAACAACAAAGACAACATTGGAATATTAGAATTGAGTTCAAAGTCGTAAATGTAAATTGAAAGAGTATTTAGGAGATAGGTTCTTATCCAAAACAAACAAATCACAATTCAAACACCTTGAATCAGTCTAGAACTACAAGCACAAAGTTTTCATGTAACAACCCAATTTTTTTAAAGGAAAAACTACAAGTTACTCATGAATGCAAATATCAAATTTATTAAAAACAATAAAACAAATATTTAATGAAAGAATTTACAAACTTAAATAAATAAAAGAATAAAATTTTAGTTTCAGGATCCCATAAAAAACAAATAAAATTTCAATCTTCAGAGCCCAATTCCAATTGCAAAAATACTCCAAGAGTCATGAACAACTCATCCAAAATGTGGCTTGAAACAAATATACTCAAAATTATCAACAATGCTTTCATCCTATGCAAGGAATTAAGATTAAGAATTGAAAACTCAAATTCCAGCAACTAATAATAACTCCAAAAGAGGTTTCAAGGTCACCTTACTCACCAAAAGTCCAATCGCTCGCCATCCTTGCTAGACAACGACTTTAATCCCTTCAAAACTTCAAACCTAATCTCAAAATTATGGGTAAACTAACCTCCAAACCAAATGGGTCAATAAATACCAACCAAAATCATCCAAAATCACCTAAAAACTTGTTGGAAGCGTTTGATGGACACTCACAAATAAATATTCAATAAAAGAATATTTTATAGGAAACAAAAAACACTTTGATTTGAAAAACTCTTCAAACTTGATTCACACTTTGTATTGAATTCTTTTTGTGTATTATTCACTACACACTTGGTTGCACTAAACAATACAAACTAATCCTATTTATAGAATTCTCATGAACCATAACTCTTATACTTAAATACATGAAACACATATTAACCGCCAATCTTTAATTCATGAAACTCTACTAAATTAAGTCCTACATTAACATACTTAAATAACTCTCCTTCTTTAATAACTTATTAATTAATTCTCATTGTTTAATTCATCTAATAACTTAACTAGAGAATTAAAACATGTTTGGTTTTCAACATCCTCCCTTAAACATGTTTTCTAAAAACTCCAAGCAAAGTTCTCAACTTGTTAAACACGTCAACTTTGAGTGGCTTTGTGAAAATATCTGCAATTTGATCTTCAGTCTTCACATATTCAACTTGAACCTCCTTTCTTGAAATGCAATCTCTTATGAAGTGAAATCTTGTATCAATATGCTTGCTACGATCATGGAACACTGGATTCTTCGCTAAAGCAATTGTTGACTTATTATCTACGTGGATCACAGTTGCATCATCTTGCAAAATTCCAACTGTTTTAAGCAAATTTCTTAATCAAACTGCATGACAAACACATGAAGCTGCAGCGACATATTCTGCCTCACAAGTAGATAGTGTCACAATAGGTTGCTTCTTAGAACTCCATGAAAAGCAGTATTACCAACAAGGAAAACATATCCACTTGTGCTTTTTCGGTCATTAACATCTCCAGCCCAGTCACTATCACAATAACCTTCAAGCTTGAATTCTTTAGATGAAGAATAAAATAATCCACAATCAGCGTACCTTTGAGGTAACGAAGAACTCTCTTTGCCACTTTCAAATGAGTAGTTGAAGGAGATTTCATACACTACAAGAAATCTAGGCTTTGATGTCGGTTGGAAAAACTAAAAACGGATGTACAAAGTCGGTTTTTTTTTTAAAAAAAAATGCGGATCTTTAATGTCTGTTTTAAACTGACATTGTAGGCATACCTATAATGTCGGTTTAAAACCGACATTGTAGGTGGACCCTCTCTTTTGAATCCTAAAAAAAAATTTATTATTCATTTTTCATTTCCCTCCCTCCCCATTTTCATTTCTCTCTCAAATTTTGAAATTTTGGATTTGATTAGGTTTAAATTTTAAGAAATGTGGAGGAATTTGAAATAGCTAGAGAATCTAAAGATTAAAATTTGAGAGGGAAAATAAGATATTTTGTATATTTTAAAAGAATTAACTTTATTAGTTATTAGTTATTTATTATTATTATATATATAATTATAATAGAAAAAAAAAAAGAGGAAAAGGGTTTAAACAAGACCCCCTCCAGCCTCTTCTCTCTCTCATTGACGCAGTACAGCAGCCCCCTCCCCCCCAACCTCTTCTCCCTCTCATTGACGCAATACAGCAGCTGGAGTGGTCGACCATCTCGTTCACTCTCTCAGTCACTCAGTCTCCTCTTCCTTTCGTCAATCACACGCGCACAACAACGTCAGGCTAATCCTTCAACTGCCACTCTGCCTAAGTCTGTCGCCGTTCGCGATCATGGGTCCAACTGCTGCCGTTCGCGTCGTCATTAAACTCGTCGCCAGTGTCGGATCTGCTATGCGTTTTCTGATTCGGTGTGCATTCGCCAGATCTGGTCGTGTGTTTCAGATCCAGTCGTCCATTCGCTTGATCTACTCTTGGGTCGTCCAATACGGTCGTCGACATGGTGATTCAGCTCTGTTCGCCAGATCCGGCGCTCGCTGGCGTTGTGCATTCAACAGATCTGAAATCGTTCCCACTCTATCAACCGTACATCTCTGATTCCAGATCTGAGCTCCATCAAGTGTTCGTCAACCGTTCTCGCTTTGTTCCATATCATCAACCTTCGAGTTTGCATTTTATCTTCCATTTTATGAACTATTTATGAACTTTTTTTTCTTCTTCTCAATGTTCTTCCACCGGTAAAAGGTAGAATTTTGTGACACTCAATGCCAATCACGTAAAAAACCAAAGGTAGCTTTTCTCTACGTCTTCTATTGATTGAATTTTGTAGTATAAATGTTGTCTGAATTGAGTAGGTTGATACAATGCCAAATTTCTTTCAAGATACAATAAGTTTTGTTGGGTAATTTGTTTGTAGTTTACTAATACTCTCTGAATACTTGGCTAGTAAACTATGTAGTTCTTTATTTATTTTATCCCCCTGTTTGGGAAGTGATGTGTGTATTATATGGTGCATTGTATGTTATTATGTGTAGTGCAGCATAAAACAACACAATGCAATACATGTAAATCTACATATATTCAAGAGTTGAATGAAATTTTTCTTGGAAGATTACAGTCAAACTCCACAAACATGATATATATGTCTAGCAAATTTTTGCTGATTTTTCTAGTTCACTTTACATACTGGGTAATTTGTTGTAGTTTACTGAGTAGTTCTTTCATTTTTTCTACCTATTGAAGGAATTGAGGTTGATGTTGAGTGATGAGGAGCTTAGTTCAAAGAAAGAAGTTGCAGGGAGCTACCATTTTCATTCCGAAGGGTTACTCTGGTAAATTGAAAATACTTTCAGTTTTTATTTCAGTTTTAACTCATGGAGATCTACTTTCCTTTGCGGATCATGTTCGTGTACGTGATATCATAATATGTGTCCATTATCCTTTGTGAAATTTGATTCATTATTTAAAGAGATGTTTGAGTTTAAGTTGCATGTGATGAAGCTGCCGATTTTCATAAGAAAAAACCAAGTATGTTGGAATTGATGCTAGGACTTCAAGAAGTATTCAACGCTAAAAAAGGTAAGTGGCTCCAATTTAATCTATTATAGCTAATTATTTATTTATGAGATGGAGATATTTTAATTTGAGCTTAATTTTGTTTGCAAGTTTTTGCTTAAAAAAATTATATAGTGAAACTGATGATGGGCCTTCACGAAGTTTTTAACGCTGAAAAAGACAATTACTGAGGATCAACATGTAATTCAAGGTTTTAGAGTCTTGTATTTATTATAGTTAGGGTCTTGTATTTAAGGTTTTGTTTATCTTTGTAATTTGAATGTAGTTTGTGGAGAGACGGATAGTCACATTACTTTTGTTGGAGTGAATTATTTAATTGTTTTGTTTGTTGAAAGTTGAGTTATGGTGTATACAAATATCATGTTACTTTTATTAGAAATATTAATTTTGTTAGTCGGCCACATATGCAACCAATAATTTTTTTTTCAATTTTTTAAGAAAGCAATGTTGACGGACATTGCCTGTCACAAAAAAATTAATATTTAATGATAGGCAGATTCATTTAATGTCGGTTACAGGTTTTAGTGTTCAATGTCGGTCGAAAACTGACATTAAAGACGTCGATAATGTCGGTCAAAAACCGACATTAAAGGCGACCGACATCGAACATCTTTAATAACACGTTCTTTGATGTCGGTCGCTTGACCGACACCGTACCCCTATAATGTCGGTTTTCGACTGACATTTTAGCCCATTTTTGTTGTAGTGATAAATCAACTTACCAATCCAACACTGAAAAGAATATCTGGTCGTGTGCAAGTCAAATATCTCAAACTCCCAATTAAGCTTTTGAAATATGAAGGATCAATGACATCTTTGTCTTCATATTTGGACAATATTTTCCGATTTCCATCGGAGTTGTGACAGGATTATAATTGATCATCTTGAACTTCTCTAGAATTTCCCTAGTATATCGTTGTTGGGAGATGAAAATTTCTTCTTTTGATTGCTTCACCTCAATGCCAAGATAATATGACATCAACCCAATATCTGTCATTTCAAATTCTTGGGTCATTACCTTCTTGAGATCTTCAAACATACTTGCACAATTTCCTGTAAAAATTAAAACATCCAGATTAGAAAAAACCACAAATATCTCCACGACCATTAGTCTTAATGTAAAGAGAATGTTCATAAGGGCATCTTAAATACCCATTGTCAATGAAATATTTGTTGATTTCGCTATTCCACATTCTTGGCGCTTGTTTCAATCCGTACAATGCCTTCTTTAATTTCAAGACTTTATCTTCTTGACCTTTCACAGCATAACCAAGAGTTTGTTCTAAGTAGACTTCTTCTTCTAAATACCCATTCAAGAATGCTGATTTGACATCCATCTAAAAGATCTTCCATTTACTTTGAGCAACAACTGCAATTAACAACCTTATTGTTTCCAAGCGAGCAAAGGGAGCAATTACTTCATCGTAATCAATGCCTTTTCTTTGAGAATAGCCTTTTGCAACTAATCTTGTCTTATGTCTCTCCACTTCTCCCTTTTCATTTCTTTTTGTCTTGAACACCCATTTGACTCCTACTGTTTTCTTTCCGCTTGGAAGAGTAGAAAGTTCCCACATATCATTCTTCTTTATAGCCTTTATCTCTTCATTCATAGTAGTCTTCTATTTTTCATCTTGCGAAGCTTCTTCAAAATTCAAAGGTTCACTATCACCAAATAGACAAAAAAATAGTAAGATTATTAAAACTTTGACTTAGCTCTTCGGTTCCATCATATATGTCTCGTAAACTTCTCATGCCACGAGGTCCTTCACTTGAACTTGCAGATGATGAAGGTGTGCTTTGTTGTGGAGTGACTAGCGGTGTTGATGGAGAAGCAATGTCACTAGACTCATCATCATCGTAAGGAAAAAAATAAAAACTTGTAGTCTTTTGGTTCATCATTCCAATTCCATGTTGCTTCTTCATCAAACACAATATCTCTACTTACCACCGTCTTCTTTGTAACAGGGTGATAAAGCTTGTAGCCTTTTGAGCTGGCATCATAGCCAACAAAAATATGCTTCTCACTTTTATCATCGAGCTTACTACGCTTTTGATCAGGTATGTGTGCATAAGCCATACTTCCAAATACTCTCAAATGAGCAATGGATGGTTTTCTTCCTGTCCATGCTTGTTGAGGAGTTTTGTTCCATAAGCTTCTAGTAGGGGAACGATTGGACAAGTACACTGCACATTCAACAGCTTGTGCCCAAAATTCTTTTGGCATCTTCTTACTCTTCAACATGCTTTGAGCTATATTAAGTATCATTTTGTTTTTTCTCTCAACAACACCATTCTGTTGAGGAGTCCATGGAACTGTCATAGGCCGACGGATTCCATTTTCTGAGCATAAATCTTTGAATTCATTTGAAGTGAATTCTCCTCTGTCCGATCTCAAAGCTTTTATGTAATAACCACTTTCTTTTTCAACATGAGCTTTAAATCTCTTGAACATGCTAAACACCTCTGATTTCTCCTTGACAAAATAAACCCAAGTTTTTCGGCTGAAATCATCAATAAATAATAAGAAATAATTATTCTTACCAAAAGAACTTGGTTTGATCAGTCCACAAAGATCATTGTGAATTAACTCTAGTGGTTTCCTTGCTCTTGAATAAGATTCTTGTGGAAAACTCTTTCTTGATTGCTTGCCATAAAGATAACCTTCACAAAATTGATCTGGATGTTTGACATATGGCAGTCCTTTCACCATGTCCTTCCTTGCTAATAGTCTCAAGCCATCAAAGTTTAAATGCCCAAGTTTCAAGTGCCAAATCCAAGATGGATCTTTCAAACATGACTTCAAGCATTTAGCAACATCAGTTTGAATGTTTAATAAAAACATTCTATTCTTCGTCATTTGCACTTTATCAATCATATTATCATGATCATCCCTTATCAAAAGACTATAATCCTTCATCAAAATATTATAACCTTTTTCTAAGAGTTGTCCCAAACTTAAAATATTGTTCTTCATATCAGGCACATAATATACATTAGAGATAAACTCATGCTTTCCATTCTTCAAGTTGATCAAAATCTTACCTTTTCCTTTAACAAGAATTTTTGTGGCATCACCAAATATGATATTACCACCAACGGATTCATCAAGTTCCACGAACATTGACTTACATCCACACATGTGATTGCTTGCACCACTATCAAGATACCATGCATTGCTTTCACATGTTTCTTCACTTTTGCATGCTAGAAGCAAAGATGACTCACCGCTTTCTTCATCTTTCTCAGCATAATTTGCATTTTCTTCAACTTTATTTCTGCATTCCCAAGAGTAATGGTCAAATTTGTGACAATTATAACATTCTATCTTCCTTTTATCATACCTTCTGTCATTATTTGATCTTTCTCCATTTGACCTTAAATAATTTTTTCTTCCACGGCCTCTTGATGAATTAGAGTTTGAATTATTCTCATCAAATTTTCTTTGACCGTAGTTTCCTCGACTTCGGCCTCTGATATCACCACGTCCACGATTGTTACCACATCCTCGACTTCGATTGCCTTTTTCTTGGCTATCTTCTTTATCTTTCAACTGCAACTTTGATTGAAAAAGTTGCTCAGTTGTCTGTTTATTCTTCTTGAGAAGCTTTTCTTCATGGGCTTGTAAAGAACCCATAAGTTGATCAACGGACATTGTACTCAATTCCTTTGATTCTTCAATAGCTACAACGATGAAATTAAAATTTTCATCTAATGAGCGAAGTATCTTTTCTAATACTTGCTCATCATTTATTGTCTCACCATACCTCTTCATTTCATTCACTACTGTTAGCAATCTTGAAATATAATCTGAAACCGATTCAGATTCCTTCATATGTAATGATTCATAATCACCTCTCAATTTTTTGAGGCGAACCTTCTTGACTCGATCTATTCCTTTGTATGTATTCTCTAAAATTTGTCATGCTTGATGTGCAGTAGTTGCTCCATAAATCTTCTCAAAATTTGGATCATCAATGGCTTGATGAATGATGGTGAGAGCCTTTTGGTCTTTCTTTCTTGTATTTTGCAAAGCTTCTCGTTGAGCTTGATTTAAATCTGCATCATTTTCTGGTTCTTGATAACCATTATTAACGATGTCCCATACATCTTGTAAACCAAGTAGAGCTTTCATACGAATACACCAGCTGCTATAATTTTCTTTTACAAGTCGAGGCACTTGGAAGGGAACCAAATTGTTATTTGCCATTTGCAAAAACAATTCTTGTTTTTCAAACTCAAGCTCTTATACCACTTTGTTGGAAGCGTGTGATGGACACTCACAAATAAATATTCAACAAAAGAATATTTTATAGGAAACATGTTTAATTCTTTAATTCGTCTAATAACTTATTAATCAATTCTCATTGTTTAATTCATCTAATAACTTAACTAGAGAATTAAAACATGTTTAATTTTCAACAAAACTTACCTAAAACAAAACTCTACTCCAATTAGATTTTAAATATTCATCCAAAAAGCCAAAATTAGGTCAAAACTTAACTTCAAAATACTCAACCAAGATGAAATTTTACCTACCGAATGTCCACAAACAATTTTTATCTACCTAAAATCCAAAATATCTCCCTCCTAATTTAATTTAAAACTTTAAAATTATTTATCCACTTAAATTCTTAATTTCAAATCTCTCATTAAAATAGAATCTAATTTCCAAATCTTTTATTACTAACAATGTAAATTAAATTATCTAAACCCAATTATTCATTGTTACCCTCGAAAAACTCAAAATATAACCCAAATATCTCTAAAATTCCAAATCTTTTATTAATTAAAGTCAAATTAACTCATAAATATTTTCAATTATCACAATTTAACTCCAAGTTTCAAACGCAACGGGAAAACTAAATTCAATTAATTTGAGATAATTAACTTAAACTTACTTGAAACTTGTGATGTTACAAACAAAGAGGAGGAGAAACCAATAGAGAAAGGGACCAAATGGGGGATGGAGGTTGTAGTTGCTTCTTCACCAAAAGAGGAAGACAAAAGGGACTAGGTCGAGTAGGCACATTCATGAGGTTTAAAGAAAAAGATGGAACAACCTAAACTAAGACTTATTATTTCAATTATTTTCATATTGGTAATTAATTTATAATTGATTAAAATATATTTATTTTAAATTTTATATGATTAATTGGAATTTCAACTAATTTTCCTTAATCTAAATTATTTGATAAAAGTATAAGAAAAATAATGGTCATAAAAAATTTGAATCAATTCAAATTTGAAAACAGATACTCACGATAGAAGTTTTTACTATTTCAAGTCTAATCCCAAATGAGGTATAAGCCTAAGTCTACTTTGGTTCATATAATTAAATTACACAAGTTTAGTATTAAAACTAAAATTTACTAAGCGCTATTAATATTTTTTAATTTAAAATTCATTAAACTAATACCGTCACTAGTTTTTTTGTCAATTGCTCTTCAATGCTAATCTATTAAAGTCATATATATATGATACTAAAAAACAGTATATAAGTCTAAAAATTCTAAATTCTTATTTTTTTCGCTTCAAACCTTTTTTTTTTAATTTAATGATTCTAAAGAACCGTCACTCTTTAGTGACAGTTAATTCTTGTCATAAATTGGCGACACGAAAAAACTGTCATAATAGTCGAAAAATCTGAAATTTTCTGTCTTTTCCTGCCAAAATCGCGCCTTTTTCATTTTCTTAGATTTAATGACTGTTATTTACTGTCATAAATTCGTGACACAAAAAAACTGTCATAAATTTCAAAAACTCCATTTTTTCCCTCCAAAAACGCGTGAATTTAGCTTTTATGACTTTTTTTTTTCTCTTTCCTCTCTATTTTTGCCACTGTTCATGAGTCATTAAAACCCCATTTTGTTGTAGTGATCCTCAGTTGGGTCTTAATTGGCGAAAAGTATTTATTCATAATGCTTGTGCCAGTACATCCCATGTAGTTATACTCTTAAATGGGATGGTCTCTAACCAATTCTTGGCTCAATTCTACAAAGGAAAGGGAACAATCTTAGTTCAATAGCATCACTAGAAACATCATTTATTTTTACAGTTGCACATATTTCAATGAAAGATCTGAGATGCTTGTGAGGGCCATCAATGGGACGTCCTCTAAAAGAAATATCCCTTGTCATCTGGATCAAGTTAGGCTTTAACTAAAAATTACTAATTTTTTGAAACCAAGTTTATAAGCATGACAATAGGCATAGTTATCAACAACTTCTATTATCAACCTAACTATTTTCATGATAGATAAGATAATGATACAATATTATAGATCCAATTAAACATACAATCTTTCTAATTGAATATTTAATCTTGAAGGAATTGAATTCCTCAGCGGAAGCGCGTGAATGTGTGTGTTTTCGAAATTCGTTTTGGAAAACATGAAAATAGAGAAACATTCAAAATAGGATAAACATGCATTCATAATTAAGCATACTTTTCTATGAAAAATTCAAGGAGAAAGAAAATACCTTTGAAGACAACTCTTCAATCTTCAACAATTCTTCAATGAGATTCACAAACTTGTCAATCTTCTTGGATCTCGAACAAGACATCATCGCTAAGTCTTCTCCGCTATTCTCCAGCAAGAATTGAGTTGTGTGGGAACCCTCTTTGGAACCTCAGGGAAGAATTTTTTCAGAGAACTTTACTTTTTTCTTGTAATTTTAGAGTGATGATCAATTTTCAGAGAAAATGAGATATTATGAGATTTAGAGAGAGTGTGAGAGTTTAGAACTTCAATTATGTTCTGTGTTCCACATTTTCTCACGTATATCCCCTTTTAGAGAGAGGAGGAAGTTAATTCTTAAATTAGTTTCTCTCAACCAATCTTTTTAACTCCCCTTAACCATGGGGAGTTAATATTTAACTAAAGTTAAATTAAATCTATTTTATTTTATTTTAATTAAATAAATATTAATTAATCTAATTAATAAATATAAAATAATTAACTATCATATATTTAATTAATATTACATTTGAATCATATTCAAATGTATTTCTCTCTCATAACCTATAGTTTTAATACGAATCTCATTCATATTAAATTTATCATATAGTTTAAATATGAATCTCATTTATATTATTTAGTATTTGAATCTTATTCTAATATATTAATCTCTCATATTATATAGTTTAATTTTGAATCTAATTCAAAATTAACTTTATAACATAATGTATTGATACATTATGTTAATTGTATCTTATACAATTAACATTTAATTCTCTTATAATATGAATCTCATTTATATTAGTTTAATATTTGAATCTCATTAATACTCTCAAATTATAAAATTTAATTTTTGAATCTTATTCAAAGTTAACTTTGTATTTTAATGTATCTATGTACATATTTAATTGTATCTTATACCATTACTGCACTTTCCCTTATTAAATTTAAACAATTCAAATTTTCCAAAACTAATTAATCCTTGTTTTACCCTTAGTGAGCTAGCATGGGGACCTAATGGACCTACAGATTAGAACCTCCAATTGTACGAGCTTAATTAATTAAACTCTTTAGTTAAAATAATCAACATTCATTTACTATGGGTCACTCTACTAAAGACCCATAGCAGCACTCTTCGCACTGTAGATATATTTATATGTCCATGCATATAACCAATCAACAGTAAGTCGACCCTTCATGAATCGCTTGTAATTACAGTTGGGTTAAATTACCATTTTACCCCTCTAATTACATCTAACTCCTTAAGTCTCACTGATCCTCTAACGAACAACCTGTTTATGGTCCTACCATAAACTAAACCCTCTCGAGCCAATGAGAGGGAAGGGCCCCATTGTTCAAGATCCGGAGTCAGCACTTAAGGGAGCAATTTCTCTACTTACCCTAAACACGGGAATGAGTGAATTTCATCTTGTGTAGCTATGTTTCCAATTCCCTACTCGGACAAATCTCCAAAATGGTAGGCTTATTCAGTTGGCGAATCTGGCCAATTTCATCCATACGAATTAAAGGATTGCCCTCATAGGTAGGAGTTCATAACTCACTCAGGATTAAGGTCGGGTTACCTATGATCATCCGATTGAAAAGTTAATCTCTTCAAGTAACTGTGTTATAAAGAGAGTTTAATCATTTCGCGGTCCGGTCTTATACAAACTCTTTGAATAGAATACCTCCATTCGCATATCCCCACATGAACGATTAGAATCAAATCGTATGTAACACTTGCAACTCTTGTAATATTTACAAAGTGGGTTGTATTTGTAGTGTCACCAAGATAAGGTACCCAGCCTTATCCATATACTACAGACCATTTAGGTTATTACTTAAACATGATACATCTGTATGTCAACCACATACATGTATAAGTTATATAAAATAACCTCGAATCTTTTTTTAGGATTATTACATATATGAAATAATGAACCATTACTTCAAATAACATATAACTACGAGGCTTTAGGGCATACATCCCAACAAATTTAACATGCATCCATGAACACAATAATAAAGAAAAATAATTAAATCCACAACATCCATAGAAAATAATAAACATTAACTTAAATCCAAAAAGAAGTGCATCAACACTCTAAAACTAAAACGTTTAGGACATACATCCCAACAAATCTAACATGCATTAATGATCACAATAATAAAGAAAAATAATCAAATATAATCCACAACATCTATAGAAAATAATAAACATTAACTTAAATCCATAGAGAAGTGCATCAACACCCTAAAACAAAAACGTTTAGCCACTCATTGTTACCAAAGACATATTCTCATACAAGTTAACAAACATAAACCGTAAAGAAATCAAGAAGACAAGAAAAAACTACTGTCGACGAGATTCCCCGTCGTTGAATTCCATCAATCACGCCTTCATTTGTACCTCTTGATCTTGAACGACCTCCTAACGATTCCTTCACTCTTTCACCCTTGTTCTGTAGGTTAAACATTCTCTAAGACTCAACATTTTTCCCGTGGAGGTCGGCTGAAACCCTAAAATTAATAGACAATTTCCAAAAGTGGAATTTGATTTCCTTAAATGGATTGGCGCTGCAGCACTCCTGGATAGTGAAGCGGCGCTACACAACATTGCGGCGCAAAGGAGCTATGGCCTTGCTTCTGCGCGTGATTGATCACTGCGGCATCCCCCTTTGAGCTCTTGATGCCCCTCTTGATAGGTAAAATGACCTTATTCCTTTCCTATTTTGTAGAATTTTCCCCGTTTTGTCTTGATTATGCAAACAATGGACCGTTTTAATTCTTTTTAACTCTGAATTTTCACTCTTTTGCTCAAACCCTAAAAGACACTGGCAAGCGATATCAAATCTAATAGAATCAAGTAAAAACCATTCTAAATCTAAGGCAAACAACACACTTTTAAAACCATTCTAAATCTAAGACAAATAACACACTTTTCAGGTGCATTTTATTACCCCAAACTTAGAATTTTGCATGTCCCGAAAAAAAAATAGAATAATACGATAGGGAAGTTCTAAATAAGCATGCATATGATTCAAGCCTCAATATTAAGAATAACAAATTAGATCCATAAGTTGAAACATTCAAGCACATCCATTGTTAGGAAATTTCAAGGTCAAAGCTTTTCATCCCTCATGTATGTGTGTGCAAGTCACATTCAATTCAAAACTTAGAAACTGAAATTAGACTTAACAGAGCTTCTCCAATTTTGTCCCTACTCTTAGGGGTGTTCGTGGGTTGAGTTGAGTTGAAGTACTTTTTAGACCCAACCCAATTATTCGGGTTGTAAGTTTCTTCAACCCAAACGACCCTTGTTAAATAATGAACCAACTCAACCCAACCATGAAACATTTGGTTTGGGTTGGTTCGGGTTACTCGGATCATGTACTTAAATTTTTATTCTAACAATAAGTAAAATGTTAATAGTTAAAAATTTTATTTAATTATTTTCGTATATCGAATTAAGATTAACAACTCAATTTCAATTTATGTTATGAAGTTTTTCTTTACAAAGTGCTAAAAATTATTTCTAGGAGTTATATGAGAATAAATTATCCAAAAAAAATTTATAAAATTAAAATAAATATATGTATATATTATTGTATTATTAAGTAAAAGACATATTTTTTCAAATTAATAAGAAGTTCGGGTTGGTTCGGATTGGGTTGTGTTATTTAGGTGAACCCATGAACCAACTCAACCCATAAAATTTTCATTTATTTGCACCCAACCCAATCTAAATGAGTTTGTAACCCATCCCAAACCATATGAGTTGGGTTAGGTTGATCAAATTTTTTGGGTCATCGGGTTTTTTGAACGCCCCTACCTACTCTAGCTCATGCACCAATCATCAAGCATCCAAAAAACTTAAGAAGGTGATATATCAACGAAGGTGTCTGATAGAACATGCTCTAAGGACGTCTTAAATTTGCATTCTTTTACCTAGGAGCACTAACTTTCACACATTCATTGAAGGGACTCATACTGAGAATTTTTATGGGTGTCCTAACTAGTAATAGCAAAGGCATCTCTTTTTTTCCCTATCCATGCATGCACCTTACAAGTTTAATCATTTTTTTCAAATTCCTTTCTTTTGATAATCTTTTTGTTCCACTCAAATCTTTTGTGCACAATTTTTTTCCACAGGCAAATAAACCTCTTTCTCTTTCCCTTAGTATAATATTACCAACCATCATGAAGGATGTCCCTCTAACTAGTGGGGCCTTTTAAGATGACAACCAAATTGACTCAAATTAATTCATTATTCAGTTAAAGGTTCTAAATTAAAGTGAGTACATGCTCAAAATATGGCAGACTCCAAGAGAAACTTAAATAGATCATAACTCAATAGTATGTTATTCTATTTCCATAGCAGATCATCTAACATGAATATTCGAAATACATCATAGACAATCATCATCAAAATCATACATAAAGATCTTATCAACACCTTTTCTACTCAAATTCGAAAAAATTGTTCCAAATTTTAACATATTAAATTAGCATGCATAACATCCATAATTGCTAATTCACATACATAACAGGACAAGAAAACACAAAATAACTAAGTATGCTTCCACCCTCAAACTTAGAATGATGCATTGTCCCTAATACATGAAAAACAATAAAGCAATCACTTAAGAAAGTGATACAAGTCTGGGAGCATGTGAGAGTCCACCAAACAGGCTGGCAGAATGAGTACTTTATGTTGGATATTTCTCCTAAAATATTAACAACAATAAGAGTGCTTTGTTTAAAGCAAATAAAATAAACTAAACCAAAGACAAACAAAAAGCAATAAACTCGAGTTGCTTCCTAAAAACCGTTGAGTTTAACGTTTTCCAGCTAGATGAGGTAATAACATCAACCTTAACTCCTTATCAATTAATCTTCCAATTCTACTCTTTCTTGCTCTGAAATCTCTTTTCTCTATCTTCAGTAGGGAATCAAATTAACGCAACTAATTCATTTTTACGTCAAAAGCTTTTGAATACTTAATCTCTCATAATTTGGTAGTTTTGCATAAGTCAAGAGAAATCATTGTTGTTTTTGTTTGATTCAAGAGTCCCCGAGTTCGATCTTGATTCTCACCAAGTAAACACACATCTTTAAGAGTTTCTACTTGTGCTTTTAAAGAAGAATCGTACATATTTGTTAATCTATCCATACGCATGCATATAAAATAAAAGTGGTTATTATAGTCAATAGGTTATAATAATAGCTTGTAGGTTATAATAATTTGTGTTTGGGGTCCAAACTATTTTAGACTGGGTTATAATAGTTTGGGTATGGAGTGCAGACTATTTGAGTCTTAGTAGGAAATAGTAACATTGTAACAAAGAGAGAAAGGGAGGATGAGTAGAGTAGGAAATAGGAAACACTGTAACAACGAGGGATTTAAAATAGTAACATTGTAGTTAATTATAGGTTATAATGGTTGGAAACGCCAACTATTATAATTGGAGCCCCAAATATAGAGTGGACTATAATAGCCCACACTCCACCCACTTGAATTTGGAGCCCAAACAACCCTTTTGATTCATATACTAGAGTGTGTACACCTGTAAACATTTTTTAAACAAGTTAGAAACAAATTGTGATAACCTCTTGAATTCTCTCTCATGTACTCTTGCATTGACTGACCACACCCTACTTCAAAGTTAAAAAAAACCGTGTTTGCTTCCTAAAGTGGGTAATTATTGGGTAATACTACAAGAAGGCCTCCATAAATTGTAACCACATAACTAAACCATCCCTGATGTCAATCGTCCTTCCAATAGATTCCCACCACAAGAAAGCTTCATCTTGAAGCATGAATATCACATACTATACCTTCTAATCTTTTGGACACTTATGTATCGGATGATGGTTTTTTCATAAATGATGATGGGCATTGAAACAAATTGTCCTAAGGTGCAAGTATGCATTGCTTGCTAGGATTAAAACTCTAGCGCAGCGGAAACATATCAGAACTCTAACTCAAAATTAATATTAGGATTTTGAAATACCACTACATTGGTAAATAAAATCTAAAATCTTAGGTTAAGCATATATAAAATAAAATATCAGAGAAAAATAACTTACATGTTTAGGGAAAGCAACAACTGGATCACCACCACTTGGAGTCCTTCCTTTTCTCTGAACCTTGAGGAAAGGTTTGTGGGAACCTTTGGTAAGGGAAAAAAATAGCTCTTTTTCTTCTAAGAGAATTTTTTGAGAGAGCGCCAATCAAATTTTTTTTCTATTACAAACTATATAAGGAAAGGAGAGAAAGTGGGAAATGTGGGTGTTATCCCACGTATTAAGTAACTCCTTTACGTGGGAGTTACAACCAACAAAATTAATTAAATTAAGTAATTAAATTAATAATTAATTAAATCTAATTTAATTAACCAATTTATTTAAATCATATTTAAATGAACATCTCTCACATAACCTATAGTTTTAATTCAATTAATTTAATGAAATAAAATTTAATTAAATTAGATTAAATTAAATAACTAATTAATCCTCCAATTAATTAATTACCAAATTAAATATCAAATATTTAATTTTAACCTACATTTGAATCAAATTCAAATATATTTCTCTCATAACCTATAATTTTAATGTACATCTAATGCGCATTAATTTTAACCTATAGTTTTAATATAAATCTAATTCATATTAAAATAATATTTGAACAATTTCAAATATTTAGTTCTCTTATAAATTAACTTTGAATCATATCCAAAATTATATTTATACTATAAAGTTTAATTTGTAAAATAAACTTTATATTATAATGTATCATTATATATTATACTTTTCCCTTAGTAAATTTGAACTTTTTAAATTTCATCCAAGAATTAATTACCTTAATATTCTTTACGAGCTAGGAAGGGAACCTAATGGACCTACAGATCAGAAGCTCCAACGATATGAGATTAACGGACTAAACTCATTAACCACATTAATCAATATTCGTTAACTGTGGGTACACTCCACTAAAGACCCACAGCTGCACTCTTCTTACTGTAGATATATTTCTGTGTCCACGGATATAGACCAATAACAACAAGTTAGTCCTTCACAAGTATTCGTAACACCAGCTGGGTCAAATTACCGTTATACCCCCTGGTTTATTCTAAATCCTTAAGTATCAGCGCTCCTCTAATGAACAACCTGTTTATGGTCCAACCATCAAACAGAAACCCCTCTCGGGCCAGTGAGAGGGTAGGACCCTTTGTTCAAGTTCTGGAGACACCACTTAAGGGAACACTTATCTACTTACCCTAAAGTCGGGAAGGAGTGAAATCCATCTTGTATAATTATGTTTCCAACTTTCCACTCAGTCTTGTCCCCAAAATGGTAGACATATTGAGTCGGCAAACAGGTCACTCTCACCCATACAAATCAAAGGACAATCCCTCGTGAACAGGAGTTCATAATATACTCAAGATTAAGACTAAGTTGCCTAGGTAAACCTATTGAAATAGAAACCTAACCAGTCAACGAAGTTACATCTAGTGGTTACTATTTCGTGGTCCAGTCTTATGCAAACTCATTGCATAGGATACCCCCACTCACATGTCTCCTACACGAACGCGTTGGATCATTTCGTTTGTATCAAATACAAAGTGGGTCGTATCCATAGTGTTACCAGGATAAGGTACCTAGCTCTATCCTTATACTATAGATCCTTTAGGCTGTAACTTGTACATTGATCCTCATATGTCTTTACATATTGTTCAAGACTCATAAAATAGCCTAGGATGTTAGTTTATTGGATTTTAGAGTTATTAAAACAAGATAAAATAATCAATAATAATTAATAACAATTTATTAATGACGGTCAAAATAAAACATTTACTATCTACGAGTTTTAGGGCATAAAACCCAACACTGCTGACAAATAGAATAAAATAGACAGAGTCCAAGTATCAAGTCCCAAGGGAATAAAGTACAATCATTCAATTAAGCAAAATAAAGACCTCATTTAACTTTGCAACCAAAAAGTAACAAAGATGAAATGATTTAAGTTTGTTGTGTGCTTTGAAATAAAGAAAATAAAAAGTAAAATGTTGGAAAACAAGGAAAAACAGTAGGGAAAGAAGTGAAGTAAAAAGATAATGAAAGAAAAGTGGGATTCAAAAGTATTTCAACCTTCAAGAGTACTTGCGCCCATCCTGTGCTTGTAATTACTTTGCTCCACTAGACCCAGACACAATCTGCCAGGTGACCTAGATGCACCCACGTCTTTCTTTTTGAAGCAAGCATACACTATCAACATGTAGTTATATGAAAGTATTCCAAGTATCGTTTTCCCACAAGACGGTTTATGCGATTCATTTTTTCTAAGAAAGAGCTTTTTGATGTAAACCAAATGGTAACCAATAAAATGAGTGGTTTTGAGGTTGTTTACAAGTAATAAAGATTAAGAATAATAGGAAACAAGAAATTGAAGTCAAGTTTAATTTCAATCCATGGATAAACTGCCTTAAGCTATGTGACCACATCACAATCACATGAATCGAGAACAACTCCTATTTAGCCTTATGTCCAAGTACCTTTAGAAGCTTAAGTAATTAGTCCTATATTTCTATAGCTAATTAGATCTTAGATAGTTTCATGCAATCTTGTGGTCCTAATGTGTGTTTGAAACGCGCCTAAAATATGCGTTATTTTTCCTCTTATATAGAGTCGTTTTTATTGGATTTAATGTGTTTGCAAGTGGTTTTCAGGGAATTATCATAAAAACAAGTGTTAGAAGCCAGAAGGACCAAAACTGAGCAAAAACTGGATGAAGAATGGAAAAAAAACATGGAAAAACCCTAAAAACAGGGCAACATAGCGCATGGCGTAGCTACTCTGCCCCCAACGCAAACCTGAGAGCTCAAAATTTTGGCATGCAGTAGAGCATAGCTAAGCTCTATTAGAATGCAGCTATGCTAAGAGAGCGTCACTACGCTCAATCGGAGAGTAGCGCTACGTTGCAGCAGAAATTAGAAGAGCATCGCAACGTTGGCTTTCCTAAAAAACAAATCTTAATTTTGGCAAGTTCTTGTGCTCCAAGTTTTGATCCTCTATATTGAAGCTCTTCAACACTCAAAAGACAAAATATAAAAGAGAATTCATACCTAAAAGATGGAGAATTAAAGGGTTTATTTTGGAGGTCGTTCGAGTTCTCGAGGTGACGATCGAGGCGAACTTGGAGGAATCAAGGAAGTTTTTGAAAGAGTTCTTCTCTGATTCCCTTTCTTTCTTTAATATTTATGCTTGGAATTATGTGTGAGAATATGTTGTTGCAAGCTATGAGTGGCTAGACTCGTTAGTTTTAGGGTAATGATGAAATTGCTATAAGTTTAGGTTAAGTTGTTAGTCTTTTCATGAATCCTTGTTGAACTCTATGTTTTTTAATGATATTGTGCTTCATTCTTATTGATTGGTCTTCGATGAATGTTAGGTTGAATGTTGAATTGATAGATTGAAAGTTTAACTGGATCTATATCATTAAATCATTATTAATCTCTCGTGAAAATAGTTAGGTTAATAAGGTTGGGTACCTTATCTTGGGGACACTATTGAATGCGACCCACTTTGTATTTAATCCAAATGATGTGATCTTAAATCATTCATGTGGAGACATGTGAGTGGGGGCATTCTATGAAATGAGTTTGCATAAGACTGGACCACGAAATAGTCACTACTAATTTATAAACGTCGTTTACTGTTAAATACTAATTGTTTCAACTAGATGACCTAGGTAACTCGATCTTAATCCTGAGCTAACTATGAACTTCTGTTTATTCGGGATTATCCTTAGATCTGCATGGGTAAGAGTAGCCTGGGTGTGCCGACTCAATAAGCCTCCTATTTCAGAGGTAAGACCGAGTAGATAGCTAGAGACATAGTTTTGCGAGAAGGAATTCACTCCTACCCGACTTAAGGTTACTAGATAGGTTGTTCCCTTAAGTACTGGTTCTGGGTCTTGAACAAGGGGCCCCACCCTCTCATTTGCCCAAAAGGGACTCGGTTTAGTAATAGGATCACAAACCAATTATTCTTCATTAGAGGATCAGTGGAGCTTAAAGAACAAGATGTAATTACATGGGTAAAACAATAATTTTGACCTAGCTGTGATTACGGACAACCTGTGAAGGATCAACTTACTAATTATGATTATATCAAGTGGACAGAAATATATCTACAATGAGGAGAGTGCAGCTACGGGCTTTAGTGGAGTATCTCGTTAGTTAACTAGGTTAAAGAGTCTGGCCGGTTAATCTCGGATCGTTGGAGCTCATGATCTATAGGTCCATTAGGTCCCTCTACTAGCTCATACATAGACAAAAATCTTAGATAATGTGGTGAGTAAGTTTGAACCATTCAATCTTAGCTTAAGAAATGAAAGTCGGATATATACGATATATCAATGTTTAATTACGAATTAAACAGACAAACATAGTTAATTATAATATTTAAATATGATTTAAATATTAATTATATGAATAGTGATTCATATCGATTTTTTAGAAAAATCAGGATAAGTGGAAAAAATAATATTATTTTATTATTTAATATTAAAATAATATTATATTTTATTAATTTATTAATTAATTTTAGGGAAGATTTTAAAAATAGAAAAATAAGGAAAACTATTTACACAAAATAGCACGATTTTTAGATAGTTGTGATAGACGCTGATAGAAGTCTATCAGGGTCTATCAGAAACAGAAATGATAGAAGTCTATCACTGATAGATGCTGATAGATGTATATCAACGTCTATCAGTATTTTTTTGCTATTTTCTGTAAATAGTTTGACATTTTTTCTATATGTGAAAATTTCCCTTAATATTATTTAATTAATTAATTTTAAATTAATTTTTGAAATTAAAATTAAAATTAAAAATTGATTTTAAAGTCAATTTTAGAAATTCATTTAAAATTGGATTTAAATTTGATATTTGAAAGTTTGGATTTTCCCACTAACTAAGCAAGTAGCTTAGTTGTTATCTTCACAATTAGCCAACAAATTGAGAGTTTGTGTTGTCAATTTACGTTGCAATTAGATTGCATGTTGATCCTTAATAAATAAGGATGGTTTTGGCTTAATTTGGATTAAGAATTTTGTGAAATTAATGGTTAATTTTGCAAAATTTCATCCATAGCTCATCTTCTTCCAAAATTTCATTCCTTCTCAAATTCACCACAAATTTGGATCCCACCATCCAATCTAAGGCCAGAAAATAGTAGATAAGACTTTTGTGGTGGTCTACAAATAAGTGGTGTGGATTTTCATCAAGAATTGAGGGAGAATTTTGAACTTCAAGGGTAAGTGTTCTTGAAGCTTTGTTTTTCCTCTTTTAATTGCATGTTTTATCCTCAAAATTGAACATCGTAGAGTGAAAATTGATCAAATTAACTTTTGTTGCATGCTCGTTTATCCTTCAATTAATATTATTAATTTAATAATATTAAATATGATTTATATATTATTAAATTAATAAATTGATTAATTAAGAGAAAAATAAAAGGAAATAACTCCATTTCACGAGAGTTATTTCACGTTGATAGTGGGGGAGTTGTAACTCCGACCACTCATCTCTCTCACAAACCTACACAATGCAGAGAATTGAGTTTTGATTTGAAAAATTATTCATTCTCTACACTGGAATTTTCTACACTTTAGAATACCCTCGTAGAATTCTCTCAACTTACACTCCCTTGCCAAAAATCTCAAGAGCCCGCAACTCCTTAGTTGATTCTTCCCTGAGACATAGCAAGGAAGACTTTTGTAGTGATGTTCCTAATGTTTACTATACACTGAATTCCAAGGTATTTTTTGGTGTTTGTGAGTTCTAGCGAAGAAGAGAAATGAACCTATAGAAGACAATCTTCAAAAGTTTGTATTTTTCCTCTCTTCTTATATCTCTTCTCCAAAAAGCATGCTACTGTGGTTTAATGTTTATCATTTTTTAAGTTCTCTGTTTTTCTGTTTGTTTTTCAAATTGAAAAATTATTGGCACAAGGTGTTCATACGCTTCCGCAGAGGAAATCCATTCCTTCATAACAATGGTTTTCTTCTTCTATCGTGGCCATACTCAATCTTTGGAAGACCAAAGATCGAGCACTCGAAGGCTTGGTACTATCGACGCCAGAAGTTCTTTAGCGGTTATATGATTGTTGTTGGCAACTTTTGAGGTGTAACGACCCGACTTCCTAGGACTTATTCTAGGTCATTACTTCATGCATGCATACACCTCAAAATGACACATGTCATATATTTGACTAAAGTCAAAGAAATTTATAAAATAAATAACTTCATTAAATTTAAATAATTAAAAATCTTGGATCGGGGTACCCCTAGAAGTTATGAAAATAAAACTGTAAATTTTGCATAAATATCTAATGGCGCAAAACCAATATTCTAAATTTAAATATTAAGACTGAGATTTAAAAACATGAAAATATAAAAACATGAGTGGAAGCATTTGAATGGTCCGAACAGCACGGTCACGGATTCTTCCTGACATTCGCCTGTTTGTCCTTGCCTTTACCTGAAAGTTGTAACATAAAAAAAGAGTGAGTATAAAAATACTCAGTAAGTGACCCCATTATCGGGATCGCATGCGTTATGATACTGTTATAGGTGAACATCTAAGTAGATAACCTGCCCGCCCAGTCACTCATGTCTAGTGGCCTGAAGGTGCACCGTCAATATCATGAAAGTGAACCTGATGGTCCACGGTATGGTAACATGGAGGTGAACCCGTTAGTTCACGCATGTCTAGTGGCCTAATGGCGCACCGTCAAAACATGGAAGTGAACATGTCGATTCACGGTATCGTAACATGAGGCGTGACGGGGAGGTAAATCACCACTATCTGTCCAACATGTAATTCATACATACATATATATATATATAATATATATATATATATATAATAACAGAGTCTCACACTAACAAATCATAGACTCATAAAACATCATAAGTGTGCATGCTCAATTTCCATGGATCATAAAAAAAATCATCCAAATTTCACTGATAACTTTGGTAACATGAACTAGGGTGTCTGGCACAAATGCAAGTCGATAATAACGTCACTTACCTCAAAATTAAGTCCACTTCACCACTAGATCATCTTTTTCCTTGCTTTGAGTAACCCTAAACAAAGATTAAAATTAACTTAAATATTCAAACTTAAACCAACCAAAATGCTTAGACTGACGATCTCTAAAAGCTTACCCAAAACGAGGCTCGAACTAAGATTGAACCCAAACTTTTCTCAACAAACCAAACCTAACACAAGATCAACGTTAGAGAATTAACCAAATTTTCCAACAGTAAAACAAATAATCCAACGGAGACCAAAATCCCAAAACTCACCCAGTTTTATAGGTTTTGTTCAGCAACGATTACGGACAAACCAGAGCTCCAAATAACGATCCAACCGTGCAGAATGGTACCCCATGTGTCTCGAAAAGGTTGAAAAAATTTCACTACGATCCGATGGTTGAAACTCTGACAAATGACAAGTTTTCGAGAGCTGTCGCTGAAAAACCGAACTTCACTGCCTCTTTCTCCTTCTCCGTTTTTTCGATGTAATTTTCTCACTCTCTACCTTATTAGGTCAGTTAATAAAATATATATACAATCCCAAATCCTAATTCCTTAATAAATTAGGGTTACATATATATTTTAAATTTCTTTTTCCCTCCACCAATTTCACTAAACAAATTAAATCCCCAAATTAGAATTCAATTTTCACCAATTGAATTTAAACCCAAATCTTTTATTCCATTTAATTTAAAGTGAATTATCTTTCCAATATAATCCAATTAAGCCTTAAAAATTCAAAATAACACCCAAATAATTTAAGAATATTAAATTAAAATTACCTAAAATTTTGGGTTGTCACATGAGGATTCTGTAAATGGTGACTCGCCCTTCTTGCGTCTCGACAAAGGAATACAGCACAAGACTGGAGAACTCAAAGCTTTCTTATCCTTCAAAATTTTAGTCTTCGCAGAGCTAGTAAGTGCCTCACTCTTTTGAGAGTTAGAAGTACTTGCTCCTTTGCTTGACTCTTTTCTTGCCTCTTCTTGTGGCTTTAACTCATGTTTTTCCCCACCTTTTACAATGATAATCTCGGCAGACATTGTTTCACCGACGTTATCGTTCTTCAAATAGAACTCTGTGTCTGCGAAGTGGGACTCTGCTTCTGTGAATGGGTTGAAGTCTGCTTCAACTTTCTTAATGCCACTTGATAAGACTTGAAGCATTGATGCGGTGTAGAAGTTGCTACCCCATTTCCATAAATCCAAGGACGACCTAGTAATAGCTTGTAAGTGGTCCTCGAGTCTATGACATGGAATAATGTGTTGGCCTTTAAGTCACCAATAATGAGCTCCAAACGTATCGTTTCAATCGCTCGTTGATCGCATTGGTTGAAGCCTTGGATTACCAATTTGCTGTTTGAAAGTTCTTCCATTGAAATGCCTAACTGCTTCGTGATTTACTTAGGCATTATATTGACGGTCGATCCATCATCAATAAGAATCCGAGCAACCCTTTGTTCATGCATGTATCCTAAGACAAACAAGGGTCTGTTATGAGGCTTTGATCCCAGCAGCAAGTCTTCATCTGAAAAGCCTATGGATGTGCAACAAGAGACATATATGTGTGCCATAGAGGTTGGGACATTTGAACTTGATGCACCTAAGTCTAGCAATGAATCAATAAGGGTAGTCTTAGTTACCTAAGGGAATGCCAACAAGTCATCTATGCTGAAAGATGGTAAGTCCTTTGATTCTACCACCATCTTCAACGGACTAGCAAAAATATTTTCACTCTTTATCGTGCTGAGAGCATGACACATGACAACTTCTAGTACTAAATCCCTCTCGAGCCAATGAGAGGGTGAGGCCTTATTGTTAAGATCTGGAATCATCACTTAAGGGAGCAATTCATCTACTTACCTTAAAGATGGGAATGAGCGAATTCCATCTAATGTAGCTATGTTTCCAGCTCGCTACTTGGACAAGTCCCCAAAATGGTAGGTTTATTGAGTCGGCGACATAGGCCACTCTCACCCATACAAATCAGAGGACTAACCTCATAGATAGGAGTCAATAACTCACTCAGGATTGAGATCGAGTTACACACTGTCATCCTGTGAAATGTTAATATCTTCAATCAACAGTGTTAGAAAGAGAGATTAATCATTTCGCGGTTCGGTCTTATGCAAACTATATGTATACGATACCCCTACTCGCATGTCTCAACATGAACGATTTGGATCACATCTTTTGTAACACTTACAACATTTGTAACACTTACAAAGTGGATTGTATCCATAATGTCACTAAAATAAAGCACCCAACCTTATCCAAATAGTACAGATCATTTAGGTTATTACTTGAACAAGATCCATTTATATGTTTACCACATATTGTTCAAGTTACATAAAATAACCTTAAAACTTAGTTTATTGGATTAAGTTAAGCAGTCTAAATACCGAATAAAATACTAAGGACATAAATCCCAACACTTAGAATTTCTCGAGGCTTTATTGATGTACTTCATACTCAATTTTCACATGAAAATTTAACGGCAAAAAGTATGTCAATATGACACTTATCATTAAGTCGTATGTGGTCCAATTACTTTCACAAATCTACCATAACCTACACTTAGCAACATGAATCAAACTCAACACCTATTTTTCTCTCTTTGAGAATTATCTTTAGGAGACTAAGCAATTAAACACATATTTTCATGGTTAATTTAAATTTTAGATAAATGACCATGCAATTTTAGTAACTGTATAGACTCACTCTATTGATAGGGGTCAAACGAAATCTTGTGTCTAGGTGATATGAACCGCCCAAGGCATCAAATTATTATTTAATAATTTTGATGTAATTTAATAATTTTCAAATATATCCTTGTTAATGACATTTTAAGTAGGGTTATTTTAGACATTTTACTATGAATTATGATAAGTGATTAGGGTTTTATTGGGAGGCTATTTAAAGTCTTGCCTTTAGGTTGTTGGAGAACAGTTTTTGATGTTTTTAGAACTTTAGGGCTTTCTTGAATGAGAATTCTCTGGTAGATGACAGAATTTCATCCCGCCACTTTTTGCAATTCTTGAATCAGGGTTGCATGCCAAGAACATTCAGGTAAGTCTGATCAGCTTGCTTGTGGAGTGTTCGAACTTGGACTAAGGAACTAGTTCTCCTTATCTCTTGGTCTTCGATCAAAAGGTAATCCAATTCTAGTTTTTTCCTTTGGATTGACGTCAATTGATTTGGAGGTTTTGGGATTTGTTGTTAGAGGTTCAACAATTGGGTTCCTAATTTTTAAATTGCTAGGGTTTTCATATCATTTGGTATTAGAGCCTAGGCTCTAGATTGGGTATATGTTTTATTCAATTCCTTTTTTTTTTTTGTTGAGTCTATTTTTTGATTAGGGTTCTTATTGTGTTGTTGTTTTAAAAAAAAAAAATTGAAGTTTGGAGGTTTGCGAATTCGAAATTGAAAAAAAAAAGAAAAAAGTTAAGCAGGCACATCAATTTTTTTAAAAAAGAAATTGGCCGACGGTTCTTGTGGTTCAGATTCGAAAGAAAAAAAAAGCAAGTACGTCAAGCAAGTACGTCAATTTTAAAAAAAAAGTTTGCCGACGGGTTCTGCGTCTGTAATGGGTAATGGAGAAAAAAAAAAGCAGGCAGGTCAAGCAGGTAGCTCAAGTTTCATGAGTTTTAAGCTGCTGAAATTTATAAGAAAAGTTAGTTTTTTCAAATCAAACTTTGAAATTTATTATAATTTAAATTAGGGTTTTGGGTAAAAGTAGTGTTTTTAATTCCTAATTCTTATTTCCTTTTTATCATTGATTTGTCTAGTTGTTTGTCATTCTCTTGTTAATCTTGCATAACTCTTTGAATCTTGAATCTTAAATTCTTGATTCTAAATATCTTGTTTTTCTTGATTTCTTATCTAGTTTGTCGAATCTTGAATATTAGATTCTTGATTTTTAGTTTTCATTTTTTTGTGGAATTCTACTAGTTCTTTGCTTGAGTTGGACACTTTGCAATCAATTTTTGCTTATTTTGTTTCTGGCTTGCTTCTCTGATCTTGATTTCAAAAATCTTGGCTAATCATCATATTGAGAGAGTTCATCCTTGTGAGAGAGTGCCTACATAAAGAGTGTAAACACGAGTAAATTTCATCCTATATCGAGCGAAGCATGTGAGGGAGTGAATTGTGAGGTCCACTTTTCTTCTACTTATTTTTATTTTGCAGTCATGTTCTATCAAAGAAGAAGGCGTATTAAAATTCGAGATAGGGATACAAAGCTTAAAGAAGCTCTACGGGAAGATTTAGCAGAACTACGTAGTTCTATAAGAAAATATGTTACGGAAGTCATCCAATTAGAACGGAGTTTGATGTGTCAAGTTTCAAGGGAACGAACATGCGAACAAAAATACGATCAACCACCCAAAGAAGAAGAAGATGCAAATTTTCCAAGAGCACAAGAAGAAGAATTAAATAGAGAGATTTCTAACGATGAAGAAAGAAGAGTCATTGAGAGTAAAGAGATAGACAATTCTCAATCAGCATTAGAGAAAGAGAATGAGGAGGCAGAGACACTATTAGAAGAGAATGTGAAACAAGAATTCGACAATAATGTGCAAAGTAATGAAAATGAAGGAGATATTGAGGGAGTGAGTCCAATTTTGAGAGTACGTGAGGATGAAATTATCTCCTCAAAACTACTCATATTTGAGCCTATACACAAGAGAGCTTGTTATCACCTAGGTGGAGTTAATCTTAGATTATTATCTAGTACTACTTATTTTTATTTTTTGCAGGACTTTAAAGTACTAGTGAAGGAGCAATATTGCCCACATGTGAGGTACAAAACAAATATGTTATTTAGAAAATATTTCTCCAGACTTGTATCTGAACACATCCATGGTCGAAAGTTCAAGAATGATCAAAAGAGAGCTCGATCATTAACATCTCATGACTACAAGGTTGCTTTACAAGGGAGACCGTCCAAGAGAGGTGGTAGGAAATTGACATCATTTTCTTCCCATGACTTCAAAACTGCTTTACAAGACTTTGATTTGGATTCGAGGACGAATCCTTCAAAAGGAGGAGAGGATGATATGAACCGCCCAAGGCATCAAATTATTATTTAATAATTTTACTGTAATTTAATAATTTTCAAATTTATCCTTGCTAATGACATTTTAAGTAGGGTTATTTTAAACATTTTACTATGAATTATGATAAGCCATTAGGGTTTTATTGGGAGGCTATTTAAAGTCTTTCCTTTAGGTTGTTGGAGAACAGTTTTTGATGTTTTTAGAACTTTATGGTTTTCTTGAATGAGAATTCTCTAGTGGATGACAGAGTTTCATCCCACCACTTTTTGCAATTCTTGAATCAGGGTTGCATGCCAAGAACATTCAGGTAAGTCTGATCATCTTGCTTGTGGAGTGTTCGAACTTGGAGCAAGGAACTAGTTCTCCTTATCTCTTGGTCTTCGATCAAAAGGTAATCCAATTATAGTCTTTTCCTTTGGATTGACGCCAATTGATTTGGGGGTTTTGGGATTTGTTGTTAGGGGTTCAACAATGGGTTCATAATTTTCAAATTGCTAGGGTTTTCATATTACTAGGCTTTTCTCCTATATATATATTATCTAACTCTCTCGATGTCAGACTCAACATATGATATGCTAACAAGGGTGATCAAACTAGTTTAACAACAGATAATGAAATTAATAAAAGCAAATAAATACTAAGTATTGAACAAAAGTAAAGGGTCACCGGCGAAGTTTTTATTTCATCCTTAGGGTATCAACATATTTGAATCACAAGAAAATGTTTACCTCATGGTAGAAAAGAAAGAACACAAAATGTAGAAACATGAAAGAATTCTTGTGTTAATATAAAATTGAAAAAATATATGAATGAAAGTAAAATAGTAGGTAAATGATGTAAGCTAAAAAAAACTTTATAACTCTAGCCATCTATTCATGTTTGTAGAAAAATAGAATTAAACACACAAACAAAAAAGTAAAGCAAACAGCCTAACTAAAATTTTGTAATTTTGTAATTTTTTTTATACTCGCTCTCAATACTATGTACTAGCTCTTGCTACTCCTACCTGGCCCTTCTCTACTTGATCTTCGCTCTCTTTCTCGCTACTTTATCCAGCAATTGATCTACTCGTTACTCAAACCCTTACATGTTTTGCTTTGAAAAATGGATATTCAAAATGAAAGCAAAAATCTAAACCTTAAAATTATATCCAACGACAATGACACAAAAAACGAAAACGAAAAGAAATGTTGCCTATCAAGATTGGATGGCTCGTTTGAGAAAAATGGGAAATCTAACAGGCACTATGCTTGATTCAAGAATGGCAACGAGTCCAACGACAACTAGGGAGAGAACGAGAGAGGAAAAACAAGAAAGTAGGAAAGAATAATGAAATAAAATGTTTCAGGCTATCATTTAAAATTTAAAGTATACAGAGCGAGAACAAGAGTAAGTAACGAGCATTGAGATTTGAGGACCACCACACATGCTTGATTGTAGTTGAAACGGTAAAATCACAACACGATGATGCAACCAAAATGTAAAAAAAAATAGTAATTGCAATGGGTAGCACTTTTAGGGCTAATAATTAAGCGTATAACAATATTTTTTAGGAATTACAAATAGAGCAAAATCTATCAGTGATATATTCCTATTAGTGATATAGTTTATCACTGATAGATTCTAAAAGCTAGACTTAAATTTTTCTATATCTATAAATTCTTTTACATTTTGTTATATCTGCTAATAGTATAAGTATATTTCTATATTTGCAACGAAAAAAAAACTCAATTTTTTTTAAAATAAAAATGAACCTTTTTTCATTCGGGTAAAAATCACAACTGGATTTCATCCGTTAGAGAACAACGTCCCACCCAAAAGTGCACTAGGTTTGGTAATCTAGGACAAAATGGGGCAACGTGCAACCAACCATTGTCAAGTGATAGAAATGGCGTGAAAAGGTGACATCGCACTGAGCCATTTAATCAGGTCAAGGATATTATATCTAAATTAACGAAAACGTTGAATGGGCTTTTGAACTTTTGTTTCATTTATTCATTGCGCTTTTATTTTAAAATCGGGATATTGCTGTGAAAAAGTCATTGGGGTGGGATGGGCCTCCCTCATGCAAGGCGATAGTGAATGGAAAAAAATATGAAAAAGAGATGTTGCACAAGCCCATGACATCGGGTCAAGAATAAGCCACTATCGTGTTGGGAAAGTCATCCCTATCGTGATGTCACTTAAAATGTTGGAAGTGCAGTTTGTCGTAAGCATAAGGTTAGATTTTATACGTTTATGGGTGGTGGGTCAAAAAACATAAAGGTGCCCCAAAAAGGGTCGTCCATACAAAAAAATTATAATAAAATTGATTTTTGCCAATAGTGGGTCTTGAATCAAGTGGGCCGACAGAGAAGGTTATTTCAATTGTCTGGAAGTTGAACCCATTCTCTCTTTTTTTTTCATTTTTTAAGTATTGCCCTGCAATGGGTCTTCAATTGGTAGGTCATAGATCATCAAACATTATGTCGCTTGTCATAGCATGGTGGCCACATGCTATAGGTGAAGAATCAAATAGCAAGTTAGCAAAGTAAGTAAAATAAACAAATAAATGTGATGGAATGGTGTGACAAATAGCAAATAAGCAAGAGTGAACAAAATCAAGTGGAGAAAGTAAGGTTGGGGAAAACCCTCATCAATCCATTGAGCTTTTGCTTAGGCTTTTGATTTATGTTCCTAATCATAAATAGATCACGACCTCTTGGTAGATAAGCCACATTAGTCATATTTCTGTGAAGCATGCTTTAGATTAGTTGAACATAAAGTTGTCTTTATTTCTAAAAACACTTCTTACTTTGCTAAATGAAATCCTCAGTTACTTACTCTCTCAAGTAGTTAACTAAAGCTACTTATATCGATTAGCTAGATGGAAACAAGTAATAGATTAAGTGCACATTAAGCAAAATGAACCATAACCCAAGTTCTATCTCTTAAGATTGATGATTATTCGTCCCCCAACCCCTCATGTGATTTAGTTACTCATGTGGGAAAATGGAAGTGAGATGGAAGGAGCAGAGATAATATGATTCATGATATGAAAATAAATTGAGAGATAAACTTGTTTTGATTTAGTATAGTGAAGGAGGAAAGTAGCTAATACAAGAAGAAAGGATACAACCAGAAAATTAAAAGAGAAGATAGAAAATGATGGACACTAGCAACAGTCTCCTGCTTCTCGCTGATGTGAAGATATTTCTTGCTTTACTGCTTGCGCCAGTGATGAGTCAAACAAAACAACTCATTTGCTTCCTCAAGTTTGAGCTTCAACTTCTTCTCTAATGGTTGGATGGATGGAAGGTCTAAAAGTGTAGTGAAAATGGCAGAATGACTAACTCTTTTCTCGTCTCTCAGCTGGGTTTTTATTGCTTTGTAGTTGTACTTCTTTGACGTTATGTGTCATTGTTCACGCAAACGATAAGGCCATGCGTTTGTCAAACGTTACTCTGACCAGTAGTTGGCTGATTGCAGTGCTACTATCATGGTTAGTTCTGAATTAAGGCAGAATATCTTATCCCAGCTCATGTTTCAACTATCAAGGATCCTGATGTATGTGTCTGCTGCATTCATAAGGATGCTCAACGCGTTCGTTTAAGTCTTGCAATTTCCTACAAAATTTGGGGTTTAAAGTGGATTAAGATATGATATTATTTTTCTTAGGTCAGTGTACATGTTGGATGCAGAAAGGATATTTATCATGAATTTCTACCAAGAATAATGCATGATTCATTAAACCTTTTCTATTATTCTAAGAAAATAGACTTGTATTTCTACAAGTTATCATGAATCTTACAAGAAACACATAAGACAGGAAACCCATAATAAATTTGGAACCTGGAACAATTGAGCAAAGAAGAGAAAATGAGTGAAGAAAAATCTAGGCCAAAAGCTAAGGAAGTTGTGTTCAAGAAAGAAGACGTGATAATAGATGGAGATAACTTACTTCAAAGAAGTACGAATCCCTGGTTTTAATCGAGTATAAAGACTTTGATTTGATTCTTAGAGAAAGTTCTCCTTTTTTATCTATTAGGCTACGTCACAAACGAAATCACGTGTCTAGTTTTTCTCCTATATATAGTGCATTTGGTACTCATTTAAATTCTTGTTGTCCATTGAAGGTATTTTTCTCCTTCCTGTATGGATGATATCAAGGTAGAAATCGACGATGTCCAAGGTATGCCATTTTCTTTCCATGTTTCAATCGAATGGAAAACGTCCCTTCTCCACAAATTAGGCATGCATGGTAACCTTTTACTGTACAACTGCATGAGTTTCCATATGCTGAAAAATCGTTTATGGTCCACAATAAGACGAGTTTCAAGACAAAAGATTGATCTTGATATGCACCATAATATGAAATCCCATCAATCCATAGTTTTTTCAAGTCATCGACCAATGGAGCTAAGTATACATCTATGTCATTTTAAGGTTTTTTAGGACCAGATATTAATATAGTCAACTTCATAAACTTTCGTTTCATGCACAACCAGGGTGGAAGGTTAGAAATCACTAGTATAACTGGCCATCAACTATATCTGCTACTAAGGTCACCATGAGGATTAATTCCATCCGTGGAGATAGCTAAACGAAGTTTTTTTACTCAATCAAATTCAGACCACAGGTTGTCTACTAATTTTCACGATGGAGAATCTGTAGGATGTTGCAAGAACCCATCATTTTTCATTCCTTCAGCATGTCAAGTTAACAATTTTGCTATTTCAACGCGTCTAAACATTCGCTAGAATCAAGGTATTGGGGAAAAGTACCACGTGACTTTTGCTGGAATACCTTTCTTAACTTCATTCGAGTTCTTACGAAGCTTCCATCTAGATGTTTTACAAATTGGGCATGAACTTGCATCAAAAAAATCTTTCCTTAACAAGACACAGTAATTGACACATGCATCAATCTTCTGATAATCCATTCCAAGAGTACACAGTGCTTTTTTTATTCATACACAGAAGTTGGAATCTCATTTGGGTTTGGCAAATATTCATTTATTCAATAAAATAAAGAGTTATTTTATTCAAATTAGTCTTGTGTAACTCAATCCAATAAACTAAGATCCAAGGTTATTTAATGTAGCTTGAATAGTATGTGGTAGACATACAAATGGATTGTGTTCATGTAATGACCTAAAAGGTCTACAGTATATGGATAAGGTTGGGTGCCTTATCCTTGTGACATTGCGGATACGACTCACTTCGTAAATGTTACAAGAGTTGTAAGTGTTACAAACAATTTGATCCAAATTGTTCACATGGAGATATGCGAGTGGGGGTATCCTATACAAAGAGCTTGTATAAGACCAGACCATGAAGTGATTAATCTCTCTTTATAACACCGTTAACTGAAGAGATTAACATTTCATAGGATAACCGTGTAACTCGATCTCAATCCTGAGTGAGTTATGGACTCCTGTCTATAAGGACAGTCCTTTGATTTGTATGGGTGAGAGTGGTTTCTGTTGCCGACTCAATAAGCCTACCATCTTGGGAACTTGTTCAAGTAGGGAGCTAGGAACATAAATACACAAGATGAAGTTCACTCATTCCCCTCTTTAGGGTAAGTAGATGAATTGATCTCTTAAGGGTTGATTCCGGGTCTTGTAAATGTTACAGGGGTAAAACGGTAATTTTGACCTAGTTGTAATTACGAGCAATTTGTGAAAGGTCGACTTACTAACAATGGTTATATCCATGGATACAAAAATATATCTACAGTGCGAAGAGTGCAACTGTGGGTCTTTAGTGGAGTGATCCACAATTAATGAATGTTGATTAATTTAATTAAAGAGTCTAATTAATTAATCTCGAATCATTAGAGCTTCTAGTCTATAGGTCCATTAGGTCTCCTTGCTACCTCACTAAGGGTAAAACAAGGATTAATTAGTTTTGGATAAAATTATACAAGGAAAAGTACACTAATGGTATAAGATACAATTAAAATACATAATATATATATATATATATATATGTACATTATAATATAAAGTTAATTAATTTTAAATTAGATTCAAAATTAAACTTTACAATATGAGAGTATTAATATTTGAATAAGATTCAAATATTAGATTAATCTGAATGAGATTCATATTGTAAAAGAATTAAATGTTAATTGTATATGATGCAATTAATAAAATATATAAAGATACATTATATTATAAAGTTAACTTTGAATTAGATTCAAAATTAAACTATATAATATGAGAGAATAATATATTTGAATAAGATTCAAATATTAAATAATATAAATGAGATTCATATTTAAACTATAGGTTATAAGAGAGAAATTAATTTGAATCATTTAAATATTAATTAAATACTTGATATTTAATTAATTAAAATTGATTAATTAGGTTAATTAGTAATATATTTTAATTTAATTTAATTTAATAAATTAAATAATAACTCCCCTGCAGTTGTTAAAGGGAGTGGGTTGAGTGGAGTTAACTCCCTTCACTCATGATGTAGAGATTTATTTTTTTTTTTTTTTCATTTTTTGGGGTAACACAAAAGAATCTTGTATTATTCCTCTCACTCTCATTCTCTCTCAAGTCTCAAGGGCTCTCATCCTCCAATCACTCTCATCAAATTGTAGAGAAATTATTTCTATGAGAATTAGAAATCTTCTTCCCTAAGATTCAGAAAATGGTTCCCACATAACCCAATCCTTGCAGAGCAGGGAAGACTGGGTGGTGGTGTTCTGTTCAAAATTGAAGAGTCACTGAGATCGTGATCACAGTAAGGTTTAAGAAAAGAATTGAAGAGGTGTCTTCAAAGGTAAATTTCTCTTCCCTATGAATTTCTTCTTAAAAAGCATGCTGTAAAAGTAAATTTATTTTTCTTCTTGCTCTATTTTTATGGTTTTCCAAATCGAATTTCAATGGCACAAGGAGTTCACGCTCTTCTGCATTGGGATTCGATCCTTTCAGGCAGGAGGTCATGTACTAATGTTAATAGCTCAGTTAAACTTTTATCACTCCATCCATATTTGGCTTTTAAGTTATATAATTTTAATAGTGCAAATATTTTAGTAAAAGTTTGACAACCTGAGTACAATAATTTTTGTGCATTACATAATAGTTGGTCAAAATTTTCACACTTATTTGTAAAATAGTCTTTTGCGGCTGCAAACAACTCAGTTGTGTTCCTTATATCATCATAATCATCTTTTTAAAAAATATTAATACTTTTGTCTTTATCCCTAACAGGCACTTGTTCTCCATGCAGAATCCATGTCTTATAACTCTTATCAATTCCATAAATAAACAAGTGGTCTCTAACTACATCAGCATCTTGTTTGAGTGTCTTTCCACAATTTAAGCAAGGACACCACATGAACTTTGACCCTTGGGAATGACGTAATCCATTTTCATTGAAGTTTTCAACACCTAAGTTGTATTCATTTGACAACCTATCTTTGTTCATCCAAGACTTGTCCATATTGACAAAATTCATGAGAATATATTATCTACAAAAAAAACGAAAATGAATATATATCACGTATATAAAGAACACTCTAACAATTTTGGATATATCACTTCAAAATCAACCTTCTAAAAACTAGAAGAATAAGTAAAGTGGAGAATCAAATCTTTTACTTTTAAATGACTATTTGATTTATGCTCTAATTGGTAAAAGATAGACTTTACATATGATTTTTTTTTTTTTTGAAATAGGAAAAAACCGACAATTACAAGACACTATGGTCAACAATAAAAGAGAAATCTCTTAAATACAAAGGAAAAACCCAAGGAGCGAGACAATCAAGCCATAACGCACTATAGCCTAAATAACCCAATTTTGCCAACTCATGCGCCAACGAGTTCAAAGCACGTGGAACATGTTGGAACGTTATCGAACAAAAGGAGGAGGAAAATATCTTAATGTCCACCACATAAGTGTATAGCTCCCACGGAACCTCTACAGTACCATTAATCATCTGAATAGTCATAAGAGAATCAGAAAAAACAAGCACCCGAACCAATTCCATTCGGATCGCCAATTGAAAACTTTCTAAAATGGCAACAGCTTCAGCACAAGCAGGGGACAAATGTACATTTTGATACCCATACAGCGAAGCCAACAAAGTCCCATTATTGTTCCCAATCGCCACTCCATACCCAGTCACAGGGATCCCCGTCTTACAAGCAGCATCCGCATGAAGAATGTGTAAATCCTGAGGAGATATATCAAATTTGGGAGTTTCAATGTTGGACCAAGAAATGTGTTCTTTAGAGGCGACACCCACATTAGAGGCAAATTTCAAAATCCACTCACACTTGTCAACTTCAGAGGAAACCCTTTCCCTACAACAAATTTTGTTTCTATCACTCCAAATTACCCAGGTCGTAATACAAGCTCGAGCCAACTCATTATCATCCATGCTTCTCGCAATTTCCTCTCAAACGTCCAAACTAGACCTATATTTTAAACCAAGAGGCCGAAAAGAAGGAAACAAAAAGGACCAAATAACCTTTGCCCTTTGACAACCAAATAGCATATGTGTCACACTTTCATTTCTCTGCCTACAAACAGGACACCTCGAATCAACAAC
Source organism: Lagenaria siceraria (assembly GCA_002890555.2). Taxonomy (NCBI): domain Eukaryota; kingdom Viridiplantae; phylum Streptophyta; class Magnoliopsida; order Cucurbitales; family Cucurbitaceae; genus Lagenaria; species Lagenaria siceraria. The sequence continues at coordinate 24,185,716 of CM016485.1, read as the reverse complement.
CACAGCTCGCCGTCTAAGGTTATCCATTGTTGGAAGACAATTATGACATGTCCTCCATATAAAAATAGCCACTTTGCCGGGGAGTTTTAGTCTCCATAATCGTTTCCACCCCAAATTATCATTCAAAGACGACCCATTTATCCTACATCGCTCCAAGATAGCACATTTATAGCCACTCTTCACTGAATACTGCCCGTTCTTATTCTAGTGCCAAATCCACTGATCTTCCCTATTTGTTAAAGTAATAGGAATTTTAACAATTTCTTTATATCTTAATGAATGAAAGATATCCTCAATTTTTTCAAATCCCAACAACCAGATGGAGATATAAATTCTGCAACCTTGTAATCCTCTGACGATACACCAGGGAAAACAACTTTAAAAGTGAAGGGATTGGGAATCCATGGGTCTTTAAAAGCAGCAGTCGAGTTTCTATCACCAATATTTCTCTTTAATCCCTTCCATAATAACTCTTTCCCCCAGCACAAGCCTTTCCAAAAGAAAGAATGAGAATTTGACCCTTGAGCCTCCAAAATTGAACACCTCGGAAAGTACCTACCGTTCATGACCCTACTGACCAAGGAAAGAGGATTTTTAAGAATCCTCCAAACCTGCTTAGCAAGGAGAACTTGGTTAAAGAGCTCAATATCTCTAAAGTTTAACCCTCCCATTTCTTTTGGTTCGCATAATCTATCCCACTTCATCTAATGAATTTTCCTTTTTTTTGAAGTAGATTCCCACCAGAACTGAGCGCAAACCTTCATAATTTTTTTACATATTGCTTTTGGAAGACGGAAACAACTCATCGCATAAGTAGGTATCGCCTAAGCAATACTTTTGATTAAAATTTCTTTAGCCCTAATCGAGAAAAGTTTATCCTTCCAACCTTGCAACACCATCCACACCCTATCCTCTATGGATCTGAAATCTTGAGATTTTCTTCTGGAAAAAGATGTTGGAAGTCCCAAGTACATACCCAAAAAATCTCCAGATTTAATTTTTATAATACTTTCCAAAAATTTTCTATATTCAACCGGAACATTATGAGAGAAAAGTAATGTAGATTTTGACAGATTTACACACTGACCTGAAGCTTGTTCATAAACATGAAGTATATTTTTAAAAACCCCAAATTCGTAAGCTGAAGCCCGGAGAAAGATCAGACTATCATCTGCAAAAAAACAAATGAGTGATAGGAGCATAGAGATTTGATATAGGCACACCAGACAAATGCCCCCTTAAATATTCTCGACTAATCATATGCGATAGCCCCTCGGCACAAAAAAGGAACAAATACGGCGACAAAGGATCTCCTTGTCTCAAACCTCTGGTCGGAAAGATAGATCCAGGGGCTTCTCCATTAATAAGAACCTTAAAACTAGCTGTTGAGACACAATCCATCACAAGGTCAACCTACCTCTGAGCAAATCCCAGATGACATAAAATTTTTCTAAGGAAAGTCCATTCAACCCTGTCATAAGCCTTACTCATATCTAGCTTCAAAGCTGCAAACCCCATCTTACCCTTCTTTCCCTTACTCATATAGGTAAGACATTCATGGCTAACAATAACATTATCACTAATCAGACGCCCAAGAACAAAAGCAGTCTGATTGACAGATATGATATCTCCAATAATTACTTTTAGCCTATTCGTCATAGTTTTTGAAATCAACTTATAAAGAACATTACATAGACTAATAGGGCGAAAATTGGAGACTGGCCCTGGATGCTTAATTTTTGGAATGAGAGCGATATGTGTCTTATTCCAATCTTTGATAGATGTCTCTCGATTCAGGATGGCTAAAGCGCAATCAAGGATACTTTGACCAACAATATGCCAAAATTTCTTATAGAAAACAACTGAAAATCCATCCGGCCCAGGAGTTTTTGTAGGGTGAAAAGACTTGAGAGCAGATGTCACTTCCTCCCTCGTATAAGGCTGCAAAAGACCCTCATTCATTACTGTAGTCACTTTGGGTTGAATTCCTTCTAGGACCGAATCCATAATTTCCTCAGTTGGGTTAGATGAGGAAAAAAGATTCTCAAAATAACTTAGAAAAGTTGTTTGAATCTCTGTTTCGTCTTCTGTCCAAACTCCTTTTGAGTTCAAATATCTCATTGATAGTGTTTTTCCGTCAACGATTAGTCGCTTGTTGATGGAACCAACGAGTGCTTCGATCCCCCCACTTTAGCCAATTTTCTCTAGATCCCCCCATCTCCTTATATTTTTAGCACAAACACCAAGTTTCTTCTCCAGAGTAACCGGATTACTGTTGTTATCCATCCAATTACCAGACTCATGAATAATTTTTCCACACTCTTCATGGAGACTCCATTGTTCATTAATTCTAAATGGTCTACATTTTCGCTTTGCTAATTGCTGACAAGTGGGAGCCATATGCCATAGTTCGATCAGTCTGTGGTCTGATTTAGCCCACTATGTGCACCTGATACTCCGGGAATAAAGACAAAAATTCAATATTAGCCAAAAACCAATCTAATTGAATATTCACCTGATTTGGATCACTTCGTTTGTTACTCCATGTGAATTTATTGCCCTGAAATCCCAGGTCCCGTAAACAACAATCATCTATAGTAGAACGAAAATTAAAAATTAAGGATGGGCCTCGTTGAGAACCACCTTCTTTCTCCTCATTCCACAATATCTCATTTAAGTATCCACCAACAAACCAAGCAGAGCTATCAGGATTTGACAACCTTCGTAGAAGCTTCCATGTGTTATGCCTAAGCCCATGGTCGGGATTGCCATAAAGACCAGTAAACCTCCATTTACAATTCTTCCATGTGACATTCACGTCAATGTGATGGATTGAGTAGGATATTAATTCAACTAACTCCTCTTGCCATAATAATCCTAGACCACCTCTAGACTCCAAACTTTCAACACAAATACAACCAGAATAATTCAAACTTCGCTTCAATTTATTCAACAAAAGGTCATTACATTTTGTTTTCGATAAAAAACATAAAGAGAGATGTTGGCGTTTTATTTCATCTCGAACTTCCCGGAATGCCCATGGACTCCCCAGTCCACGAACATTCCAACATAGGGTTTTCATTTCTCCTGGCGCGACTGTCCAGCAGTCTCCGCCGATCCATGTTCAGAATTGATTGTCTCCAATGAAGAATCTTCCAATTCTTGTTTTTTTTATTTTCTGGAGCAGAGATTAAAAGTGGCCCCTCCTTTCTTTTTTTCCATCTTACCAGTCAGAGAGCTAATGTTTCCTTGCATAGCACGGGCTCGCTACTTCCATTCTGTTGCTCTTAGACTTTTGCCTTTTAGATAAGCTGATTTTTGAGAAGGCGCCGACGAGCTAGAATTTTACTTCATATCTGCTTTCAAAACATCTTGGTCACTTATTTTATAGGCATTTAGCCCATGCTTCAATTTCTCCATTGGCCCACCAATCTTAAAGACCAATTCCCTTTCATTTAATTGGAATTGAGGTATTGGGCTTTCAGAATTGGGTTCCACTAAGATCCCTTCAAATTCCAACCAAAGGTTTTTTTTGCATGTAGTTGCAATATTTACCACATGTCTCCCACTAAATTTGGGAATAGAATTATTAGGAACCTTCTCCAAATTTTGATAAACCTGGGCAATTAATGATGGATCCACAATTTCTTCCTTACTTTCCACCGCCGCCTTCAACGAGGAGTTTTCATCTCCTTACTTATTTCCTTCCTTTCCCATTAATGACATTAAAATTTCCATTAATGAGTTTGTATCTGTTGCATTGAAGCACGGGAAAACCTCCATCGTCGTTCCTCCGGATCTTGCTGGCGACGATCCCTCTACTTCCTTCGCCTTTGGACAAGCCAACAGATCTGGGGAGTTTACGACCTCCAACCATGTGCCATATTGGTGTACGTTTTCTCCTCTTAGATCTGTTCGGTAGAAGTACTGCAGTTTTTGCATACATACTCAATTATACCGCAAAAGGAGCACAAATCTTGTAAACGTTCATATCTCATTGGGATCCAACTTCCTCGATGGGACCCTCCAAGTTAATTTTAACTCCCCTGCATATTGGTTTGAAAACATCCACCAAAATTCGGATCCGAAGACTTTCACCTCGAACATGGTTGTCCTCAAAATCATCGAAAATTCCCACCATGTTACCAATTCTCTCAGCCATAATTCTGTTGAAACAACCTAGAGGTACATTTAAAAAATGTATCCAGAACGGAACCCATTTGAACTCAAGATCTGTTGGGCAGACCGCAACTTCCGACTTCTAGAGAAAAGAAGACACTTGTCCACGAACCAAGGCGCTTGCTTGAGGATTCTTTTACGATCTGCTTCCTAGAAAAATGTGAAAAGAAACAAATTTTTACTTAGAAGTTCAACTTCCAAACCTGTTTCCAGTCTCCATGCTTTGCGAATAATGTTGAACATGACGATGCCTGTGATGAAACGGTCACAAAGCAACTTGCCTACCAAGCAACAATCCACATCTTTCTCTGTAATCCCCATTGTTGTTCGATCAACATCAGAAGTCATTTTGTCTTGCTCATTGGTTAGACTGAATCGCTTCCATTCTTCTATTAGGTCCTCATGAATGGGCTCCATCATCAATGTTCCTCCTCGAACAAGACCTCTTCAAACTTTAGAGAACTCTTTTATGAAACAAACAGGGTTGTCAATTTCCTATCCTAACCACCCCCTTGATACGTATTTACCCTAGTAAAAGGCTACGATCAAGGCACAAATCCTCACGTAATATTACGAGGAAGATTCCGACACTAATTATTCATGAGAGAAATTCAGCCGATATTAACTCACCGCAAAGATGGCACTTCAAATCCGACACCGGGAATTCATAGAGAGAATTCCAGCCCCCCTAAAGCAATCAAAGAAGTCTGACCACCCTAAACCAATATGGGAATCTTCAATGTTTCCTTGACTTTACATATGATTTTAAAGTTAACACTCCAACAATTTTTGATATATATATATATATAGGGAAATTTTCACAGATAGAAAAAATTTCAAACTATTTACAGAAAATAGCAAAAAAATACTGATAGACATTGAATAGACTTCTATCAGCATCTATCAGTGATAGACTTCTATCATTTCTATTACTGATAGACCCTGATAGACTTCTATCAGCGTCTATCACAACTATCTAAACATTTTGCTATTTTGTGTAAATATTTTTCCTTATTTTTCTATTTTTAAAAATCCCCCATATATATATCACATATGGACAAAATTTATAAGGATATATTATTTAAAAAAAGATAAAAAAAAAAGGATATATCACATATATGAACAACACACTTCAAAATCAACCTTCTAAAAAATAGAACTTCTAATGAAATCATCTAGCAATAGCAAAAACAATGTTTCTTCACTCAAATATAGATAATTGTAATTAACCATAGCAGCTAGTCTCACCAAAGCTAAATAACATGCAAATCATATGAGAAACCTCGTCCAAACCAAAATTAAGCCGAAAGAATTTCACTAGCTTCAGAAATATTCAAGGAAAACCAAATGACAATAGTATATAATATGAATAAAAGTTTATTAATTTCATAATCTTTATAATCTGTAAACTCCCAAAGTTGGGTCAATCATCAATCTCAACAGAAATAAGAATAACACATGCAAACAAAAAAGATACCCAGGATTTTATATCTACACTCTTTATGTTTCTTTACTGTGTATTTGTATCGAAATCCATATTTGTCATTTGTTTCATCTTATTATTTGTTTATGTGTAAACCTAAACCAAATGTATTTATTTGTATTTGCAAATTGTATTGGACCTCTCGGTAATATTCTTGTCTAATTTTAGGTTGGAAAAATCGTTGGAAATTTTTTTTTGTTTTTGCAATATAGGAGTTTTCATCAATTTTATCTAATTTTCTTCTCTCCATCGTCCTCAAATTTGTAGCCTAGTACATCATTTTGGAGCACTGTGAACTATGAAGCACAGACACTTCATATTAGAGGTGGTATCAATGTCCGATATGCCAATTTTTGTGTCCTATTTTTTTTTAATTTCAGACACTCTGGGACACGAGGAAGATGCTTCACAGACATGTTAAAAAAAATTAAGGAAGAAATTGTTTAAAGTTGGGTCCCCCGAATTAAAGCCCATTAACTCTATTTTTAAATATAAAAAACTCATAAAACCTAAAATCTAAATTAAATATAATATAAAAAACTCTTCAACTCCCTTGTCGTGCACTTCACAAAACGAGCAGCTAAGTAGTAGAAAAGAAGCGAACCCATTCGGCCTTCTCAGTTCTTCTCACCGGAGGAACAGGTGTCATTGACACCATTGCTTGCTCGTCGGTTGCCGCTGCTTATCAATTATTCTTTTTCCTGCTTTATGTCTCTGCTCAACTCCAATGCCAACATTGTTTTTACTTTTTGCCTACAATTGTCGTCGATAGTATCCATTATCAAACATTAAGGATTCAACTTTCAAGTATGTTTTATTTTATTTATTTTTTAAATGTTAGGATGAAACTCTTTTATCTACTGCCCCCATCCAACTTCAAATAATTTTTTTTACCCACTTCCGTTTGTTAGCCAAGCCACTGCCCATCTTCAAATGTTTTATTTTTTTTACCCACGGCCATTTGTTAGCCAAGCCACTCCTATCTTCAAATATTTTATTCTTTTTTACCCACTGCCATTTGTTAGCCAAGCCACTGCCCATCTTCAAATGTTTTATTTTTTTTACCACACTGTCATTTCCAATCTTCAAATTTCAAACTCTTATATTTATATATATATATATATATATATATATATATTTCTCCGTTAAATGTTAGGATGATATCTATGAATAGTAGTCATTGCCAATCATCAAATAGTTCCATGGATTCTTTTAATTTCGTTGAAGATGATTCAAAACCGCTATGGCAATATGTGACTAAGATTCAAAAGTTAAGTGATGGAGGTGGAAAATTTTCATGGCAATGCAACTTTTGTCATGTCACAAAGAAGAGCTCATATACAAGAGTTAGAGCTCACTTGTTGAAGATTAATGGTCAAGGAGTTGGGCCACGTCTAAAGGTCACTCCTAGAGATATAGCGGATATGCAAAAATTAGAAGATGGGGCAAAAATTCGAATGGAAAGAAAGGCTCCTTCAAATGTTCCGTTGCCACCTAGAGCCCGTTCAGTCATATCTATTGGCAGAGTGAATGTGAGTAATTCTCCCATGAGTGGATTTGACTTAGATAACAAGAAAATAAAGGGTAGTACAAGTACTAGAAAAATCATTCAATAATACATCACGAGATCAATTGGATGCACTTATTGCTCGGATGTTTTATTCGGCGGGCTTGCTGTTTCATTTAGCGAGGAATCCACATTTTATAAGTGCCTTTGCTTACACCGCAAACAATCCCTTGTCGGGATATGTGCCTCCTGGATATAATATGTTGAGGACCAGTCTACTTCAAAGAGAAAAAACAAATATTGAAAGATTATTGATACCTATTAAAGGTGAATGGCGGAGAAAGGGAGTGAGTATTGTGAGTGATGGATGGAGTGGCTCACAAAGGAGGTCATTGATTAACTTCATGGTCATTTCTGATGGTAAACCAATGTTTCTAAGGTCAGTACATTGCTCCAGTGAGATCAAGAATAAGTACGTCATTGCAAATTTGATGAAGGAAGTGATTAATGAAGTTGGTCATGAGAATGTTGTTCAAGTGATAATATATAATGCTCCCAATTGCAGAGGTGCAAGACAAATTATTGAAGCACAATTTCCGATGATTGTTTGGACACCATGCGTATTACATACGCTAAATCTTGCCTTGAAAAACATATGTGTGGCCAAAAATGTTGAAAATAATCAACTTGTTTATGGAGAGTGCAGTTGGATTTCTGATATTGCTAGGGACGTCATGGTAGTGAAATTTTTTTATCATGAATCATTCGATGAGGCTTGCTATAATGAATTTGTGCCTCTTAAATTGCTTTCAGTAGCTCAAACACGTTTCACATCTATTATCGTTATGCTTAGGAGGTTTAAGCCTATTAAAGGCGGCTTACAAGCTATGGTCATCAGTGATGAATGGACAAGTTATAGAGAAGATGATGTGGTGAAGGCGAGGCATGTAAAGGAGTTGGTGCTTGACGATATGTGGCAAGACAAAATTAATTATATTTTGTCATTCACTTCACCTATATACGACATGATTAGAGCTTGTGATACCGACACACCTTGTTTACATTTGGTGTATGACATGTGGGATACGACGATTGAAAAGGTGAAGACATCGATACATAAACACGAAGGACTGCGACCAAGTGAATTCTTTTCTTTCTATGATGTGGTGTATAACATTCTCATTGATCGTTGGAACAAGAATAGTACTCCACTTCATTGTTTAGTGCATTCTTTGAATCCAAGGTATTTAATTAATATCCTTATTCTAAGCTTATAATTTATATTTTTTTAGTTTAATATTATTTTAAACTTATATGTAGATACTATAGTGAAGAATGACTCACACAAGACCCTAATCGAGTAGCTCCGCATCAAGATGTGGAACTAACTAGAGAGAGAATGAAATGTCTGAAGAGATATTTTAGTAGCTCTGTCGTGCAAAAATAAATGTAGAATTTGCTAAATTTTCTACAAAAACTGGAGATTTTTTTTAATACAATTCCATATCTAAGAGATACATTGTAGATCCTACAAGTTGGTGGGCAAATCATGACAGCACCAATGCTTCAAAAGATTACTTTTAAAGTTTTTGAGCAACCATCATTCTCTTCATGTTGTGAAAGAAATTGAAGCACATATTCTTTTATTAACTCAATCAAGAGGAACAAAATGACGTCTCAACGTGTAGAAGATTTGGTATTTATCCACAGTAACCTTCATCTTTTGTCAGAAGAACTCTAGAATATTCAAGAGGAGAGACCAAGTTATGGGATATTGTGGGAGATGCTTTTGATTCTTTTGAAGATGTCGGCATGCTTGGAGTAGCTAATTTATTTTTAGATGATCCAAAGTTGGAGGCTGAAATTACTAACGAGGATGGTGATGATGAGGATGAAGATGTTATTGAGATTGAGAGGATAGTTTTATTAGCCTTTAGTTTTTACTTTTTGTATGGAAAACTGCTTTCCATTTCCTTTCATATTATATTGAGATCTTTGTTATGTTGAATGTTGGATAATGTATTTTGTTGATTTGTACATCTACAAACTATAATGGTTTTGGTTAACTAACTTGACAGTTGACATTTTATGCTCTTTTTAGTAGAGTATATTTAGTATCTTATGTTAAATTTACATATATTATAAAAATAATTAAAAAAACAGTGTATTCCCAACGTATCTGTTTCCTAGTATTTTAGAAAATGGTGTATCGCCGTGTCCTTTCGTATCCATATCCGTATCCCGTATCCGTGTCTGTGCTTCTTAGACTGTGAATGGTTGAATAAGTTGTTTACTAAGATTTGGCCTAACTACATCAACCCAAAATTTTCATTAAACTTCTCTACTATTGTTGAGATGAATCTTTACAAAAAAAAAAAAAAATATAACATCCAGTAACCATTTTAAAACAAGTTATAAATAATAAAGAACTCCACAGTCATCAAAGAATGAGTAACAAAGTTAATATAAAAATGAATAAATAAAAAGAAGAATAGAGAACTTGGCAAAAAAACAAAGAGCCCACAAACTTTTTGATGTGGGGTCTTAGTAGGTCAGAATCTTGAGATTGAAACGTCACTAAGCTTTGTTGTTTACGTTGGGACCACAAAGATGGAAGAAGTTAGTCGTCGCCTTGAAGTCAGCTGCTGTATCGAAGTAAGCCGCCGCCATCGAAGTTATCTGCCACCACCAACGGAGTCTGCCACATCCATCGAAGTCTGCCACTGTAGCCAATAAGTTAGACGAAGTCTTCGTCACTGTAGCCAACCATTCAGTTAAAGTTGAAGTGTGCATCGTCAAAGGTTGAAGAAGTCGATCTAGGGTTTAGGAGTTCACATGTACAAGTCAGCCAATGAAAATTAGAATAGGGTTTGTTAATATATTAACCAAAACGACGTAGTTTTGGTTAGAATCTAAGATAGCGATTTTACTTAACCAAAATGATGTCATTTTGCAATTTTATTATTTTTCTAAAACATACTATTATATGACGTTTCCTAACCGGCATCGTATATGCCTGTTTTAGATGGTGATTTAAAACTGCCATCATACCTAGGCTTTTGATGGCGATTTTGGCCAGTCATCTTTTATGAAACTATACTTAACATACAATTTTTTTCGTGAAAATAGGCGCCTTTTACCAAAATTGACATCATAGAGTCAATCTGTCATCATATATAAAATACCAACTGACATCTAAAGCCAAAATTGTTTTAGTGGTATTTCTTTTATGACAACTATATAATATCTAACTCTTTCGATATCAAACTCAACATATCATATGCTAACCTATGTGATCAAGCTAATTTAATGATAAACAATAAAATTAATAAAATCAAATGAATACTAATTAAAGTGTTGAGCTAAAGTAAATAGTCACAAATGGATCCTTAGGGTATTCACATATTTGAATTATAAGAAAATGTTTAGCTCATGGTAGAAAATAAAGAACACAATTTGTAAATAATGAAAGAACTCATATTAATATAAAATTGCAAAACTACTTGAAGGTGAATAAAAGTAAAATAGTAGGTAATGATGTAAACTACAAATCTTTATATATATATATCAAACACACAAACAAAAAAATTAAGGCCCCATTTGGTAACCCTTTCATTTTTTGTTTTTGGTTTTTGAAAATTAAGCATATTTTCTCACATTTTCTTATAATGATTTGCACCTTTCTTGAGTACAAGTGTTGAATTCTTAGCTAAATTTCAAAAACAAGTTTTTCAAAACTAATTTTTTTACTTTTCAAAATTTGGCTTGGTTTTTGAAAACATGGGTAAAAGGGATAAGAAAGCAAGACATTTAGGAGTGAGAAGGATGTTTGTAGGCTTAATTTTCAAAAACTAAAAATAAAAAATAAAATGGTTACCAAACGAGGCCTAAACAAATAGTATGATTAAAATTTTGCAATTATGTAAATTTCTCAATACTCATTCTTGATACTAGCTACTCGCTCTCGATACTATGTATTAGCTCTTGCTACTCCCTAGCTGACTATTCTCTACTTGATCCTCTTTCTCCATCTTACTACTTCATCAAAAGCTCAATTATCTCTACTCGTAACCCAAGCCTTACTTGTTTTACTTCGAAAAATGGCTATTCAAAATGAAAACAAAAATAAAAATCCTAAAACCATATCCAACGAGAATGAAACACAAAATGAAATCGAAAAATGTTGCCTATCGAGGGAGATAATCGAAAGCGATATTCGTTGAGAAAAATGGAAAATTCAATCGACTCTGTGCTTGATTCAATGATAGCGAAAAGTCCAACAATAATGAGAGGAGAACAAGAGTAAGTAACGAGCGAAGAAGAAAGAATATTGAAATGAACGTTTAGTTTGTCAATCAATTTAAAGTATACAAAATAAGAATGAAAGAAGCGGTAAAATGATGACGTAAGCAAAATGTTAAAAAAAAAATAAAATAAAAAAGTGAGCCTTTTTCCATTTGGGCTCTGGAAACGATTCGTACCAAATTCCCTTTCATTTTCCATTTTCACAAGTCTGTTCTGTTCTGTCTGGCATTCCAATGGAAGAAGACGAAGGGGAACTGCTCCTATGGAAGTCGGACTCACCACCTCAATCTATGGTCTCCGTCACCATTGGCAGAGTAATGGTCACCTTACTCGCTGCTCGCCCAAAGAAGCTCCACGACGCCGTTTCCAGTCTCTCACCCGACCACCGCCACGGAGCTTCTTCACTAGGTCCGTCTCTCATTTCACTCGCGGATTGTATTCCTCTTTAATCGTTTCTCTTTCAGTATACACTAATGAATTGCACCGGTTCCACAGATTCTCTTGACCAATCTCTCTGGTTTCTGCACCAGTATGTCAGGGACGCTGTTCAAAACCATGACTCTTTAGATGAAATCCTCGTCCCCATGCTTGAACATGTAATCTCATTCATCTTCTTGTTCTATGTTTGGAAATAAAATTTGCGAGTCCGTTTGTAAAAGTTTCAAGTGTAATCGTGCAGACGTTGAGATTCAAGGATAAGAACTGGAAGCGAGGGGGCCAAGTTATGGTGCTTCTTAACTGGCTGTTCCTTGATGAACTTATTTTCCAAACGCTGATAAAAAATCTTGCGGATATTATCGTGAGAAAGGATGATCGCTATGTCGCCCTTGGCTGGTGTATCCTTGTCCGCAGTCTTGTGGAGTTCGAGTCTGTCCCTTGTGAACTTTCATTGAACGGTAGTAAAACCATCCTATGCCAAAATTAGGATATCCCCCATGTGGGTGTACATTAAAATTTCTATTTGTATTCATACACTAAAATGCTGTTAATAACGTCCTCTGTTTCTGGTATTGTTTTCATTTTTGTTGTTATTTTTTTGCTTTTTGGATAGGGTTAAGGGAGAGATTCAATGATATGTTGAAGGTACTCTGTTCGTGCATTCCACGTCTGACATGTATTTTAACTAAAGGAAGGTAAATTCCTTCTGATAGTCTTAGCAAGGCTGTCAGCCCTGCTTTTCATGTTTGTTGGTCTATTTTGCTTTTACATTTTTGAATGTCGTAAGAACTGGCTAATGCTGTTATGCGTACCATCTTTTGTCATCGATATGTTTTCGTACTAATTTTCAAGACAAATCACCCCTTTACTTCTCATTGTGGAAGTATGTCATCTACTTGCCTTATTGGTTTTTACATCTCACAGATGACTTGATTTTGCAGTATTCTACAGGAAGGGTTTGAGTTACCATCTCGCCTTTCAGTTTATGCTGCTGATTGTGTTGTATCTCTTACTAATGCACTGACCACAAAGGCTGAGGTTCAAACTAGGCAGAAAAGATTAAATGCCAGTTCATCATATCAGCAACTTACTTTCTTTTCAAAGGCTGTTGGTGACCAGCGAGAGAAACCAATTAGTAATTCTTCAAAGAACTCAGACTCAGACATGGAATATTTACTCTGGCATCAATTGAAGGATCTCGTGATTTTAGTGCAGAGGCTTCTTGCAGTATGTTTCTGTTTGCATGTTATACTCTTCTTCTGTTTTGCATGGTACAGTTTTGATTTGTTAAATGTTACTTGGAACCTAGGTTGGCATGCTGTTTTATCCCGGTTAGTAATAGCACTTTTGCAGCAAAAAACAAAACATTTGGGAAATGATGTATTATTTTCTAATTGTAGATCATAATTTCTGAATAAACTTCCTATCTATAAGACCACATTAATCGCTGTAAGTTGAGATCACAGGTGTCTTTATGTGAAATATTTATGTTGGAGTTCAAATGAAATTGAAGTGTGGTTAAAATGCCATTTTGGTCATGGTACTTTGAGATTTTATTCTATTTTAGTTTCTATACTTTTAAAGGTCCAAATTTTATCCTTATACTTTCAATAAATCTTAAAATTAAGCCCTACTGTTAATCTATTATAATGTAATCTTGATTATCTTTCCCTTTGTAAAATTCGGAGACATATTTACATTGTATCTTTAATTTATTAGGATTATGATTACATTACTTGATTGATTAGGATTAGGATTAGTTTCTTGGTTTAGTAGGATTAGGATTAGTTTATTTGATTAATTAGGATTAGGACTTGTGAGCTTTGTGAGCAGTGCTCATTGTCAAACAACATACATCTAATTAGGGGGAACCCTTTAAATTCAAGAAGACCAAGAAGAGATTTGAAGAACTGTCATAGAATGGAGTTCTACGATGCTAAAAGAATGTTCAAGTCTAGAAAATTCTCTCTTGGTTATGAAAAACGATCAAGAAAGGGGGAAACCTATCCAAGAACGCCTCTCACTTCCTATCCTGAACCTAGCAAAGTAGTTGACGTACCCTATATCGATCTTGAAGTATTGGAAGAATTTAGAAAAGGAGTGGCCAATATTCTAGGTTTCTTGAATAAAATGATATAGAATTTGGAACAATTTTTAAAAAGACGACAAGAATTCAAAAAGGCTAGAATTGCAAATATTGAGAACACTCATGAAATTCGAGAACCTAACCGAAGCTGTGAAACCGTGCAAGCAATGAATGAAACAAAAAATCTAGAAGCTTCGAGACTTGAGTGTGAAGGACGGGTAAGCAAACACGTTGAGGTTTAGGACTCGAGTGTGAAGGACGTTTTAAGTGGTGAAGAAGAAAAATCAATTGAAAAAGAAAATCTAAATTCAAAGTTGCACAACCTATGTATTGACAAAATCTGCGAGCAAGAAACAAGATGAGATGATAGCACCTAAAACCTTATTTGCAGTCCTTGGCAAAGTGGAAGAAGAAGACATTTCGATCTAAGGTAGCGTTGTTGCTTGTAAAGAAGAAGACAAGAAGGAAGAATATGTGACCATTTTCGACCCAATACCCATCCAACCCAACCGACTTGCTTTGGTATTTTTTTGACCTGGAATCTACATATTCCAACCCAACTCCTTTCATTTTGGCCCATGACTTGTGCTATCTGACCCAACTTTGGCTCTCTTCATTTTTTTTCTTTTATCCAACCAAGCCCAATTACAAACCAACAAAGGCCATTCTTTTTACAAATTAACTCAACCCATTTTCAACTTTGGACATATGAGAGCTTCTTTTGTTCAAGTCAACAATTTTGTCCTCAAGGCACATTATTATTTGTGTTTAATTGGCTTGGAAAATGAGTTTCTTTTACGTCTTACGAGGTATTTTGATGTTGAAGATGTTTATTTGTTTTTTTTTTTTGTAATATTCAGTTTCTTTTTAAAACTCAAGGATGTCCCCCCAATAGAATGATGTAGTAGGATTAGAGTAAATTAGGATATCTTGGTCAAGTTCTTAATTTATTAGGATTATGATTAGTTTCTTGATTGATTAAGATAAAGATTATTTTCCTTGATTTATTAGCATTAGAATTAGTTTGCTTTCCAATTCTTTATAGATAGAGTCATAAAGGAATTATCTTCTTGTATTGATAACTTTTGATTCACATGGAAGAGTTTGATTTTATTATTGGAAATTTCTCTCTTCAGAGGGAGTTTCTCTACAATAGCAATAGAATCTGAGATGCTCAACCAACTATTATAGAATTGAAAAGGAATAGGATCCCAAGTGAAACTTCCAGCTTCAAGAAGAAAAGGAAAATGATATGACAAAGTATGTACTTGCTTGGAAACTCTTGAATTATCAAACATCTCATCCCGTTCTTTTGAAACAAAAGATCTGTCAAATAAATATCGACAAGAATCATCACCCGATTTTGACCAAGTAAAATTTTCATTGACTAACAACAATAATCTGTCTAAATTGTTGCATTCCTCTAGTACAATGCTTGATTGGAATCCTCTCATGAATCGATTGAGTCACATTGAAGTCGCCACCAAATGTGACAACATTACTCAATGCATCCTTGCTGCTAAAGCAGATTGCTTTGGATAAACACAATTAAAACCATTCTTTCCAAACTATGGTTGGAAAGAAATCAACATATCTTTCATGATAAATATCTTCTAGTTATAGAGTGTTTTGAATTAGCTCGTTTGAAGGCCTCTACTTGGTGCTCTCTTTCCAAATCATTTTTTGCAAGACATATACCTTAATTTTGTTATTTTTTTAAAATAAGGGGTAACAAGTAAGTATCTTGACTCTTAAACAACAAAGGTTTATTTACCTTAATTTTGTTATTAATCTTTGTTTTTCAAGTTGTATTGTCATGTTATTGGTTTTTTTTTTCCTTCCTTTCGCCAGAGTTTGTATTTTTGAGCAAGAGCCTTCTTTCATTTTATCAATGGATTTTTTTTTTTTTTTAAAAAAAGCCAACATTGTACCGGCTCAAGACATGAGTTGATTTAATTGTACTGATATACTTCCCATGCACTTTAGTGGAGCAGGAAAAGCCGACCGTTGCATGCAAAAGGTCTAGAGCAAGTGCTTAAGTGGTTGCATGAGATAAATACGCATTATGGTAACTTCCAGAATGAGGCAGGTCCTACACCCAGTAAATTATTCAAAATATCTTTTTTGATCAGTTAATGTTGTATGTTAAATCATTTGTTTGGCTTGCCATAGGGAAGGCAAAATCTAAGATTTCCCAAACTGGAGCACTGCTACTTTCTTCTTGTTGGAGACACTACAGCATCTTATTATTTTTGGAAGATTGCCGATTTTCTCAGCATTACGAAGAATGGTTGAACCAGTATTTGTCAGGCATTCAGGTTAACTATTCTAAATCTAGCTTTGATGGTTTACATCATGGTACTTTTAAGATTTTAATTTTAGGTAGTGCAGTTTGTTAGTTCAAAAATTGAATTTCCTATCTAAGGGAGTGTTTGGATTAACTTTTCAAGTGTTTAATTTTGAAATAAGTCATTTAAAAAAAATTGAATTGTTTGGCAACTACTCAAAATAGCTTTTGAAATACTTTCAAAAATCATTTTCAACAATTTTTATCAGAAGAGTTTAAATAAAAATGACTTTTTTGAAAAACATTTTTTTCTCTAGTCAATCCAAATGCGCCCTAAGAGTAACTGATGGGGTCCTCCAATTTGTCCTCCTTTTTCTTTTCTTTTCTTATATGTCTTTTATGTTGTCCATTTATGATTATATTGCTTTATTTTGTATGTTCGCCTTAAGAGGTTTTCTTTCCTTGTCTGCTTGGTTTAGTATGTAAACATCTTGTCAATCTATGAAGTTTTTCTTTTATTTAGAGAAGATATGTAAAAGTTTATTTCTTCATGGATCAAAGCTCATCTGATCTTTTCTTAATCCTTCCCTGGTGGTTGATGGTTTGTCCTTTCTATCACTGCTATTAGAACTAGCTGACACTCTGGTGAACATCCCCTTCTGTAATTCCCTTCACTATGTTACGTAGAACAGGAAGATCCTATAACAATTGAGCCTATCAAGTCCAAGTTCTTGGAGATATTTGAAATCCAAAGTATGGAACCAGGCATCAATTACCCAAATAAAGTTTACTAACGGTTACGATCCAACTAAAGCTTGGTTCAGGGATGGATGGTACCTTTGTTAAGAATTCTATCCTTTACTACTTTTGCTGAAGTGTCCGATTTATTGTTCTTTGAGACTATGAGCCATTGTAGGTAAGCCATTAGACATTATAACATACAAAACAATGGGTAGTGGCGTCTTATCCCATAAAAAAAAAAAAAAGAACAATGGGGTAGTGATGCATCTGTCCTACTTTCTTGAGATGTTAATTTGACTATAAGTGCTTGCTTGTGGCTTGAGGCTATTCTAAGAGCATCAAAGATTATAGTATTTATTGAATTTGAATTATGGCCGTCTGAATTTTATATGTTATTTTATTTCTCAGTATTATTCAGGGCACCACACTGGGGAAAGTGTTGGAAATAAGGATGGTAGAGAGACCATAATTTTTTTCCTGAATTGTTTATGCCTTCTATTGGGACGGCTTGACAGCAAAAGATTTGAAAGCACAATTTCAGAATATGGAACTCAGATTTCTCAGGTTCTGCTATTACAGGTAGTTATTTATGTATATGTAAACATTTTAAGCTGCAAATTATAATATCCGAAGAAGACAGACATGGAGACTTTCATCTTTTAATTAAATGAGTGTGGAATTGTCAACTCTTTCATAGAAAGTTCTATTGTATTTGTTATTTTTGGAGAAATAATATTTTTTTCTTATTCTTGAAAACGACCCAATAAAGGTTAAATGTAATACAAACGAAATTCTAACTAAGGGAACTAATTATAAAAGATAAGGATATCTAAAAAAATAATTAAAAGATGAATGACTAATATTTTAATCTAAAAGCAACTATACTACACACAAATCTACATTCCTCCTCAAGTTGGGTTACATATAGAATACAATCCAAGCTTGGTATTAAATTCATCAGAACTTCTTTTTGGTAATGCTTTGGTGAAAATGTCAGCAATTTGATGGCGAGACCGAACGTAGTTTAGTTCCACTATGTTCTTGTTGTCCTCTTCAGATATGAAATATCGATCTATCTCTATCTGTTTCATTTTGTCATGATGTACAAAATTCTTCACTATGCTTAGTTCTTTCAAAAGCTTTTGAATCCACATCCCTTCACAAATTCCCAAAGCTAGAGCTCAATATTTAGCTTCTGCACTGCTTTCTATCTACGACTAATTGCTTTTTGCTTTTCCAAGTTCTAAGGACCCGTTTGGTAGACAATTCAGATTTTGATTTATGTTTTCAGATTCACTGAGTTTAGCGAATATGCGTTGCGTAGGTAGTCTGGATTCTGTTTTCGAAAATTGTTTCTAGAATTTGTGATCCAAACAATGCAAATTCTGAAAACAACATTTTTATGTTTTCAGTGTATTCTTATTTTGAATTTGAAATTTTAAAATGCATAATTATATTAATAAATGATAAAAACATTAACAAATATAGTATTTCATGTTATAAATTCAATTACTTTTGTTAAATTAATATATGTATCATATAATATTATTATTTTTTTTTGAAAGGGAAACAAACTTTTCATTGATATAATGAAAAGAGTCTAATGCTCAAATTACAAGGAAAAATAGTAATACAAGCAAACTATAAGATGAGATAAGGGATTGACAGACGCACCCTACCATGTCATCTAGGTTGACACAACTCTACCACTCTCATCACATCCCAATAGTTACAAAATAGAGAAAACCAATGCTCAACATAAGTAGGTAGATAATACAACTCGTTATGTTCTTATAAACCAAAGAAATAAATTGCATCTAATCTAAGGAAGTGAAAGCTCTCCAATTGAGGCATATATCTTGCATTGAGAAGCTTGAGAATGTCTTGGAAAGTGAACACCAGGTGGATGAGTCAAGTCTAGCAACTTTAAAATGATTTATCCATGATAAGGATTTTTCATGAAAAACTCTTTGGTTCTTTTCGAACCAAATACTAGCAAGCAAAGCCTTCACTGCATTTACCAATAGGAGATAGGCTTGTTTTTTCAACTTAGGGCCAACCAAGAATTGGACTGACATTATCTTTGAAGGAAGCGCTGAACACCCACTGCAAATGAAAGATGTGGAGTTAAGTCGAGCAGGTTAGATTTGGAGTTGGGGGCTTTAGCCTGGGTGAGGAATTGTTTGGCGGCTGTTGTTGAGTTAAGCAACCCATTAGGTTTTTGACGAAGAAGAAGATTAGAGTTAGCGATTATTTTCTTTCTAGTGTTGGGAAATTCTAAAGGAAGGTTTGCTCTTTTATCCCTCGAATATTTTAAGGGTAGGAGGACGCAGGTCTTCATTCTAGAAGGCAAAAAAGGAGGTGGGTAGAAAGCAATTGCGGGAGAACTTTTTGGGCTTCTTCCCTCTTCGTCTTTGGGCAAACCTCAAAAGGGGAAGGGGTTGGGAGTGGGAGGTGATAAAGAGATTGCTCTGGTGCCTCAGGAGGATACGGGGGGAGAGGTGTTCTTAGGGAAGGATAAGATAATTTCGGTTGAGGATTATGGGAAAGGGATTTGGGAAGACCTTTCGTGGGAGTGTGACTTTGCATTCAACTGTGAAGCGATCATAAAGAAAGAGAATGTGTCAGCAGAGTGGGAGGTTCTTAAGAACGTCATGATCAACTTGAGTACTTCACACCACTTTTAATCACAACTTTGTCAAATGTGTCGAACCAAGCATGAGGAGACTTGTGTAAAGAATTTCTCAACGTGCATACCGAGTCTCTATTAGACTTATTTTTCATTCCAGGAGGAACCTGCATATAAACTTTTTTGAGATCACAATTCAAAAATGCATTTTGACATCAAGTTGATGAAGATGCCAATCTTGATTTACAGCTAAAGATAAAAGGACACGAACAATGTTTAATTTAGCAACAGGAGCAAAAGTCTCTTGATAATTGATACCATATGATTGATTGAAGCTCTTGGCCACAAGTCTTGCTTTGTATCTTTCGACATTGCCATCTGACTTGTATTTGTGGAAATCCATTTGCAACCAACTGAATTCTTTCTCGGAGGAAGCGTTGTAAAAGTATGTTTCATTACTTTCAAGAGCTTTAATGTCCTCATCCACAACTTTTTTCTGTTTAGGATCCTTAAGTGCATTTTGAATATTACGTGGAATTTGAATATTGTCCAAGTGAGTTACAAAGGCTTTACAAGACAAAAGTAATTTTCGATGTGCCACATATTTTTCAATTGGTTGACTGGTACAACTTCTAACACCTTTTGTACTTCACTACTTTGCATAGGCATTATTTTGTATAGTTGGAGCCATTTTCTTTAGTGAAATTCCCTTCTTTTGTGGGTTGGGTTTTTTGTATGCCCTTGTATTCTTTCATATTTGTTCAATGAAAGTTTTTTTCACATAGAAGAAAATTTTTTAAGTCCTTCCCGCTGAGCATTGGTAGTGCTGTACCATCAATCAAGGTGATGTAGACTACGAATCTTGAAGAATTCTTGAAAGAAAATCTTAATCAATAATTGTCCATACATGGGGGAAGACTCCTATTTATAGAGTTTTAATACAAGTGGGGGTAAAAAGGGAATTAGCCTATACTTTTATCCAATTACCCAATTTAACCCCTTTCTACTTACATCATTCTACCCCTCCAAAAAGAAAACTCGTCCTCGAGTTTTAAAAAGAAGAAAAAAATGAAACAATTAAGAAATAAAACAAACTTGTACAACGGAGTATGACCAAACCAACCTCCTACATCTTGAACAAAAATATTATAAAAAACACTCCAAGACATAAAATTTTCATCAAGTTCATCAGGACTCCAAAAGTTGTAGGTGTTCAAATACCCATTGATCAAGCCAATATCTTTAAGCGAGGAAAAAAACTCCTTCCTTAGTGAATCAATAGCTTTCACTGATTGAACAGAAAGAAAGTTCTTCCAATAGATGTCATATCGACCAAAGTTCTTCTCAACAACTTTTCTTAGTGAATCAATAACCTTCACTGATTGTACAACATCCTTCTTCTTAACTTTCCTCGAGTTTTCTATAGCTTGCTGGATGCGCAAATTTGTGGCCATGATTCTAGCCATATTGGTTTGAACTTCAAGCAATTTCACGTTTAACTTTCTTCGAGAAGTTTCTACAAGAGTTAATTGTTGGTTGACGGATTGAGGTGATAAAGATGATACTTTCGCATCTGAGGTAGGAGAATCGGGATTCTTGTTGGTGTAATCTTGGTCACCATCAGGCCTTTTCACGAAGGCGCTCTGATACCAATTTGATGTAGACTACGAATCTTGGAGAATTATTGAAAGAAAATCTTATTCAATAATTGTCCATACGTGGGGGGAAGACTCCTATTTATAGAGTTCTATTACAAGTGGGGTAAAAAGGGAATTACTCTAGAATATTAACTAATTACACAATTAACCCCTATTCTTCTTACATCACAAGGGCACCATGGAAGTGATGTTCTCATGAATGGAATTTAAAGAGGACGTGATTGGTTCAGGTGGTTGACATTCAGAGTCTTGCAAGGTAACCCCTTTTCTTCTTGTGGAAACAATAGGAGTTCGACTTTGTGAGACTAAAGGTTCAAAAACTTATGAGACTTCAGGTTCAGAAACAATAGGAGGGTTCAACATAGTAATAGGAAGCTCATTTGGAGGAGGAGCTAAGACTTCGGTTATGATGTGAGTAGGAGGTGTGGGACAAGTAGACTCAGCTTCCCATGGCTCAAATTCTCCCACATTCTCCCGTTTCGTTGGTTGATTGTTTCAGTTTGGTTTGCTTGGAGGTGTCTTCTTGATGTACTCTCGCCAAACTCGTTGCTGGATATATGTTCCAAGATTTATGTCTCAATTGGGATGCTTTTGTTTCTTTGGTTATAATCTTTTTATTCTCTTTCCATTCACTCCCTCGTGGGGTTTGTATCTTTAGAGCATTAATGATGTAAGAAGAATAGGGGTTAATTGTGTAATTAGTTAATATTCTAGGGTAATTCCCTTTTTACCCCACTTCTAATAAAACCCTATAAATAGGAACCTTCCCTTCTTGTATCAAGGACATTATTCATTCTAATAAAAATCCACAATATTGATTCTTGGAGATAATTTTCTTTGTTATCTCTTTAGGCTACATCAATTTGGTGTCAGAGCAACCGTCTGGGCCAATGTTGACTGTCGCCGGTAGAAGATTGGGAAACTCTTGGTGACGACGATCACAAGAGGGAGCTTCGTGAGTTGTGCTCGTTGTTAAACAACCCACATCTAATTAGGGGGAACCCTTGAAATTCCAGGAAAGAAAGAACAATCCAAAGATTTTTCAAGATTTTGCAAGAATGGATTATAGCCGATCAAAGAAGATATTCAAGAAAAAACCAGCAGTTGTTATAGGCAAGATAATAATCAATTTTACTTCCAAAAACAATGTTGGGATTCAGACTCAAGTGATTCCGAAGAAGAATTTCAACATACTAATTTTGCCCATGCTCGATTTTCTCAAAGAACCTATCATATGCATTATCCACATTGGAAACTTGATTCTAGTGATTCTATTGACTCCGAAGACGTTCTAAGTCACTTTGGGATGGAATAAGAAGACGACAATATCAAAAAAGGGCTCAACGATCCAATTAAACCCATTTTTCAAGAAATCAACATAAAGATTGGGAGTTAGATGAATTAAAGAATCATCAAGAATGGTTTTTTATAGCCCAAGAAGAACGTTCAAGACTCGAAATTATTCTTTTGGTTATGAAACACGATCAAGAAATGTTGATTCAAGAAAATCAATGGATGAGTTCTATACCCACTACGAGATTGAAACATATCCAAGAATCCAACAAAATGACTACTTTGATCCCGTAGTATTGGAAGAAATAAAGCAATCAACAAAAGAAATTCAATGTTCATTGGGAAAAATGACTCAGCATATTGATCATTTATCAATTCATTTGCAAGAGTTCAAGAATAGATTGATTTCTTATACGAAAGAAAAAATAAAGGAATCACAGTTGGAAACTTTTTAAATAGAAAATCTTGAAGATAAAATTGGGAAAAATCTTGTTGAGACCCATGTAGTTAACGGAGGTGATTGGGACAAAAATCATGCGAACGACGTAGAAGAAAAAGAAGAATTTAAAGATGTTAATTCAGAAATTGTCTCAAGTGAAGAAGAAAAATCCAACGAAGAAGATGGAATAGAGGTATCGAACTCCAAGCAAGAATCGAGCAAGAACAATGACACATTGATTGCGTTCGAAATGGATCACCAAACTGTCGAAGAACTTGAAGCAAATGATAAAGAAGACGTGATTCTTGAACAATTCTCTTTGGAAGGTGGTTTTTTAGTGATTGGTCCTTTGAATACGATTTTGAATGAGCTTGAAGGAAACATCTTTTTTGAGTTTATGGCCAACGGAGAAGTTCATCTTTTGGTGGCAGTATTGGATTTTTTGTCTCGAATTTATCACTTTGATCATAATATTTTTGTTCAAAATGTAGGAGGTTGGTTTGGTCATACTCTATTGAACAAGTTTATTTCATACCTTGTTTGCTTCATATATTTTTTTTTCTTTTTAAAACTCGAGGACGAGTTTTCTTTTTGGAGGGGTAGAATGATGTAAGAAGAATAGGGGTTAATTGTGTAATTAGTTAATATTCTAGGGTAATTCCCTTTTTACCCCCACTTCTAATAAAACCCTATAAATAGGAACCTTCCCCTCTTGTATCAAGGACATTATTCATTCTAATAAAGATCCACAATATTGATTCTTGGAGAGAATCCTTTGTTATCTCTTTAGGCTACATCAATTAATCTCACTTCATTCAATCAATTGAATTTTTTTTGTTTATTGTTAAAAAAAAAAAGAAACATTCCCGATATTTTATTTTATTTTATTTTTTTAATGAAAAGTCAAGCATATATCGAAAAATATGAAAGAATATAGAGGGTCACTGGGCATAGAAAAAAAACATCCCTAAAAAAGCAGCCACACACACAAAACTAACCATACAAAATAAGGCTCCTATCTAAGATAGGCCTAAAGGATGGCACAATAATTTATGTTACTGGTTTTCACTCTGGGAATTGCATGACAGACACCTATTAGGAGATAGTATGACGATAGGAATTCATTTTTGTATGGTATTGGAAGAGTTAGTTTTCCATAGCACATGGAACAAATAAAAAATTGTCTTCTTTGGTATCTAAAGTTTCTAGACTAGAAGTTACCAATCCCTTCATAATATGATGCCTAGATCATATACTATTTACTTTTGTTTTAGTTTTTCTGACTAAGAAACAAAATTTTTTATTGAAGAAATGAAAAGTGACTATTGCAAAGAAGATACAAACTCCACGAAGGAAACAAAAACGAAGATAAAAAATACAAAACAAAGTACGATACTTTAAATGTGTGTTTATGCTTGCTTGCTTACATTTTTCCTTGTTTGTTCTGTTTTAAGTTCCATAGTACAGATGAAGATGTTATTGACGAGGTTGTTAGCATATTTAAGGCGGTTTTTCTCAATGCAAAATTTTCTTCTGGAGGCAACATCACTGATATTAGGCAACTGGATGTTGTGATGCCATTGTTGCTTAACCTTCTGGATGAGCGGGATGTCACAGCTAGAGCTGTCATCATTCTCATTGCTGAATCTTGTTTAATGTAATTTCTGTCTCTGTGTCTGTTCTGTCTCTCTCTCTATATGGTTAAGGAATTCATGGTCTTCTCTTGGTTTCACTTTGACCTGCTGGTTTTATCAGGAGCAGAGATAATCAGTTCCTTTTGGAAGTCTTTAAGCGATTTGATTCTGATAGTATCATGCAAAGGAGGAATGCTATTGATGTGATATCTGAAATTGTTCAGATGTCATCAAATACAAGAAATTTACTTACTCAGTCAGCATGGTACATATGCACCTTGTCTTCATTTTTCATTTTTCCTAGATTAGATATTTTTAGCACTATAATAGCTTTGACTGACATTAATTACTGCAGGCAAGATACAGCTAATCAATTAATCAAGTGCCTGGAAGATGAAGAAATTCTGATTCGTAAACAGGCAGCTGATTTGCTTCCTTGTGTTGGTTAGTTTTGATATTTCCACTAATTCTTCATATTAATCTTTGCTTTACCCTTATGACTATGTGCTCTGTGAAGTAAACCATTTTATTATTGGACCTATCAGTCTCCACTTGTGTTGAGTGAGGGGTTTACTAGCTCTTCTGGTATTACTCTGATGAAAAATCAGCGTGAGGAGTCTTTTACTCATTCCAGTTTGTCATATTTAGTCTCCAATTGGAAATGTTGAATATTGAAAAAAAGGAATTTCCTCTCTGTATTTGCTAGTGTTTTCCTTGTACATTTATTTCCTTTTTTTTATTCCTTATTACCGTTAGTTTATTTCCTTGTATAGTTATGCCTCTCTCTTTAAATTAGGGCTGTCTCTTTTGTATAGAAATGAAGAAGAAATATAGAAGATTTTCATGGTATCAGAGCATACAAATTTTTAAATATGACAGAGACTTCAGATTTTTCTTTCATTAAAAACACCCACGTGAGTCTAGTATGATCATCAATAAAAGAAACAAACCATTTGGCTCCTGTTATGTTTTAACTCTACTAGCTCCCCAGACATCACTATGCATCATTGAAAAAGGATGAGTGGGTTTGTAGTTACTTACCAGATATGGAGATCGGGTTTGCTTAGCCAATTCACACGACTCACATTGAAAAACCTGAGAACTTTTACTAAAAATATCTGGAAAAATATGTTGAAAATACATAAAATTGGGGTGGCCTAAACGATTATGCCACAACATTATTTTATTATCATAATTGTCTTTAGAAGCAACGAAAATAGACTTGTTAGCACCTAACTCCTTCTCTTGATACTTGGGTGTCTTCAGGATGTAGAGACCCGAGGATTCTTTAGCATTGCCAATCGTCGTCCCCGAATTCAAATCCTGAAAAATACAACTGCGTGAGTTGAATGTTACAGTCAAGTTTTTTATAAGGGTAAGTTTACTTATTGATAATAGGTTACATTTAAGGTTTGGAACATGTAGAACATTTTCTAATATAAGATCTTTCGGAATAAAAACTTTTCCAATTCCTTCAATTTTAGAATAAGTTCCATCAACAATCCTCACATTGGGTTGGTTACTACAGTGAGATTAATTAGTTAAAAGGGAGATATCACCTGTCATATGATCCAAAGCTTCTGAATCAATAATCCAAGTACTAAAATTTGTAGTTGCATTAAGGGCATGAAAAATGTTACCTGACTGAGCAACCAGCGATGCTACACTTGCTTCAGGTGGCTTTTGTGTAGGCTTGGGTTGTCCAAAGAGTTTTTGGAGGAGATCCAACTGCTCTTTAGTAAAGACATTATTTTCAGATGCAACATTATCTTCAGATTATGTACCTGCTTGATATGCCTTCCCTCGTCTATCACTTGTTCCTTTATTTGGCTTCCAATCTGAGGGTTTGCCATGAATGTCCCAACAAGTGTCTTTAGTATGCCCTGACTTTTTACAATGCTCACACCACGGTCTTGTCTTTCGTAGTCGATTTTCATTTCCAATATAGTTCTGATGTCGATTATAGTGATTATCATGAGAATTTATATTTTGAGTGCGTACCTCATGACCAGGATTTCGAACAAGTAGGGCA
This sequence comes from Lagenaria siceraria, assembly GCA_002890555.2. Lineage (NCBI taxonomy): Eukaryota > Viridiplantae > Streptophyta > Magnoliopsida > Cucurbitales > Cucurbitaceae > Lagenaria > Lagenaria siceraria. The sequence goes on along the minus strand of CM016485.1, from coordinate 24,159,005 downwards.
GATCCTTCAGGTTCTGAGTTCCCTAGCATTAGCTTTTTTCTGCTTTCTTCTCTTCTCACTTCTGCAAAAACTTCTCTAATATTAGGTAAGGGTTTTATAGCTAGGATTCGACCACGTACCTCATCCAGGTCCTTATTGAGGCCAAGGAGGAATTTGAACACTCGTTTCTTCTCAACAATTTTTTTGTATGTAGCTACATCTTTAATGCACTCCCACTTGTGATTTTCATATGTATCGAGTTGTTGCCACAAACGAGAGAGTTGAGTGCAGTAATGAGTTACTTGCATATCACCTTGTCTTAGCTCGTGCAATTTTCCTTCTAATTCAAAGGATTTTGATGTATTTTCTTGATCTGAATAAATTTCATTAGCTGCTTCCCAAATTTCACTTGCAGTTGAGAAGAGTAAGAAGCCTTCACCAATTTCTGTAGTCATGGAATTGATTAACCATGACATAACCATATTGTTTTCAGCTTTCCATGTCTTGTATTCCTGATCACCATTGTCTGGTACAGGAGTTTTGCTTGATAAATAGTCTTCCTTTCCTTTTCCACATATGAACATCATGACAGATTGTGACCAAGAGAGATAATTCTTTCCATTTAATTTGTGATTAGTGATCGGAAGCAAGAATCCTTCTGTATTGGAATTTGTAAGCGGAACTGAGGATGCCATTTTTTCTGTAACTTGTGAAAAAACTTAATACAAAATTTTGAAGTTAGTAAATATCTCTATTTGGGCCCAAATAAAAAATTTATGCAGCACTTGGTAAGATGGCTATTGGGCCAAAGTTATGTAAATTGCAGCACTTGGTAAGATGGCTATTGGGCCAAAGTTATGTAAATTGGCCCAATAATGGATCAGAAGACACACCAACAGCAAGGAGAAAAAAAAACGCAATAGAATCAGGAAGGGAGAAAAAAAAATAAACGGCCGCTTGTGAACCAAAAAAAATATGAACTGCCGCAAAAGAACACGCAATAGAATCAGACTTTCTTCGCAATAGAACCGCCGCTTGAAGATGCGAGAGAGTGTAAGGAGAGGTGATCGGCGGTGATTTCGTCGGCGGTGATTTCGTCCCGACACTCGAGATTTATACTAGGTGTAGAGACTGGTCTGCAAACCCGATCTGATGTCTGCAACTTTCACAATCGTCTTCAATCAAAATTTTTTTTTGAAACTCAGGTAATCAACTTGCACCTTTGATTTCAGTTGCAAGTTTTCGTCTCTGGTGTGTATTTCTGAAACTTCTGACACGAAGCAAAACTTGAGGCTGAAAAAGTTTCCTTCCGATGAGTGGTTTCGGACGTGAAACCTAAGAGGACAAAAGGGTTTAAGAGAGAAGCTCTGATACCATGAAGCCTTTCTAAAAGAAAAAGGCATTGTTCACCTTAGTACATGCCCAGATACTCCCCAACAAAATGGAATTGCTGAAAGAAAAAATAGACATCTTTTAGAAGTTACTAGAGCCTTAATGATTTCCTCTAACATCCCACATTATTTCTCAGGCGAAGCTGTTCTTACAGCAACCTACCTCATTAATAGAATGCCATCACGAACATTAGGTTTTAAGAGCCCCTTACAAAAACTTCAGGAGCACTATCCACACACAAGAATGTTCACTAAAATTCCTTTGAGGATTTTTGGTTGCACTACATTTGTTCAAGATCATCAACCAAATAAGAGTAAGTTGGATCCTAAGGCAACTAAATGTATCTTTCTTGGTTATGCCCCAAGTCAAAAAGGATACAAATGCTATTCACCATCTGCAAAGAAATTCTATACCTCCATGAATGTAACTTTCTTTGAAGACCAACCTTACTTCAAAAATATTAACAGTGAAAACCATGTCTTTATTACAGAAGAAAACCCTAACACAACCTTAACAGAAGCATATACTCCCTATGACCCTTTTATCCTAGAGGTCCCTAACCAAAACACTCAGGAATATAGGAAAAAACCCATAGTCTATACTAGAAGGGAAACAAACATTACAAGCATACCTGTAGTTACAAGCATCCCTGAAGTTGAATCAGTGCCTAACCAAAGAACTAATGAAATACAAGAAAATTATGTTTCCAACTCCCAAATGCAAGTTCAAATAGAAGACATCGACCTTCCTATCGCTCAACACAAAGGGGTAAGGGCATGTACAAAACATCCCATTAAAAACTATCTAACCTATAAACATCTCTCTCCCAAGTTTATGGCATTCACCTCCAGCCTATCCAACATACAAATTCCGAATAATGTTTATGAGGCCCTTAAGGACATAAATTGGAAGAAAGCAGTTTTAGAAGAAATAAACGCCTTAGAAAAGAACAAAACGTGGGAAATAACAAACTTAGCCCAGGAAAGAAAACAGTAGGATGCAAATGGATCTTCACCATAAAATACAAAGCCAATGGAGAAATTGATAGACTTAAAGCAAGACTCGTCGCTAAAGGGTTCACTCAATCTTATGGCATTGACTACCAAGAAACCTTTGCACCTGTAGCAAAACTAGACACTATTCGAGTCCTTTTCTCCTTAGCAGTGAATAATGATTGGGTACTTCACCAATTAGACATAAAGAATGCCTTTCTTAATGGAGACTTAGAAGAAGAAGTTTACATGGATATACCTACCGGTATGGGATCATCACAAACAATAAATAAAGTGTGCAAACTCAAAAAGTCCCTCTATGGTTTAAAACAATCCCCTCGAGCGTGGTTTGACAAGTTTTCAAAGGTCATTAAAACCAAAGGGTACTTACAAAGTCAATCGGACCACACACTTTTTTTTAAACATCCTAGCAAAGGAAAAACTACTATTATTATTGTTTATGTGGATGACATTATACTCACAGGAGATCATGAAGACGAAATAAGAGAATTAAAGTTACTCCTGGCTAAAGAATTTGAAGTAAAAGATTTAGGCAACCTCAAATACTTCCTAGGAATGGAAGTGGCACGTTCAAAGAAAGGTTTGTGCATCTCTCAAAGAAAATATGTCATAGATCTTCTAAAGGAAACAGGTATGCTTGGGTGTAAGCCCACAAACACACCTATTGATCCTAACCACATTGTAGGAAAAGAAAACACTTTGGTTAATAAGGAACAATATCAAAGACTTGTTGGGAAATTATTTTACTTAACTCACACTAGACCAGATATTTGTTTTGCAGTAAGCTTTGTGAGTCAATTTATGAACAATCCCACACAAGAAAATATGCAAGCTGTTTATAGAATCCTCAGATACTTAAAAGGAACCCCAGGAGAAGGATTGTACTTCAAGAAATAAAAGAAAAGGAACGTTGAAGTCTTCACAGATGCAGATTGGGCAAGCTCTAAAGTTGACAGAAGATCAGTTACTGGATATTGCACATTCGTGTGGGGAAATTTAGTCACCTGGAGAAGCAAAAAACAATCAGTTGTGTCTAGAAGCAGTGCTGAAGCAGAACTGAGGGCCCTAGCTCAAGGAATATGTGAAGGAATATGGCTAAAGGCATCCTAGCAGAATTGAAACTTACTACCGAAGAACCAATGGAGGTCCATTGTGACAATCAAGCAGCTATAAGTATTGCAAAAGACCCCGTCCACCATGATCGCATAAAACATGTAGACATTGATCGACACTTCATGAAAGAGAAAATTGAAAATAAAAGCATCTCTCTTAACTACATACCAACCAAGATGCAAATTGCAGACATACTGACCAAGGCATTGTTCAAGAATATATTTGATACATTGAAAACCAAGCTGGATTTAATCAACATATACAATCCAGCTTGAGGGGGAGTGTTGAATATTGAAAAAAAGGAATTTCCTCTCTGTATTTGCTAGTCTTTTCCTTGTACATTTATTTCCTTTTTTTTTTATTTCTTATTACCGTTAGTTTATTTCCTTGTATAGTTATGCCTCTCTCTTTAAATTAGGGTTGTCTCTTTTGTATAGAAATTAAGAAGAAATATAGAAAATCTTCCGGAAATATTTCTTATCATTTCCTTTTGGCTTTTGGGGTTTCCCCTATTTCATTAATCAACGAAATATTTCTTATAAAAAAAGGGAAAAGAAAAGCAGCTTGAGGAGTACTTCCTGTAATCAGCTCGAGTTGAACAACTGTATCCTTACTTGAACATGATCTGTTCTATAGGTTGTACAACTGTGTCCTTGTGTATCCTTGAGTTCAAAAGAGCTTGAGTTGCATTTCTGTCTCTCCATTTCTCTGCGCTGTTTGTTAGCTTTATTTTGTTTGCTGGTTTGGTTTTCCTTTGATTTTTTATACCGTATTGTTTTTTGACTCATTTTGGAGTTTGTATCCTTGAACATTAGTTTCTTTTCATTTCATTGATAAAAAGTTTCATTTTTTGTGGAAAAAAAATAATTTAAAAGATTGGTGATGGAGAGGATTGAGATGTTTATTTTATTTTATTTTAATTTAATTTTTCATGGGTCGGTCAATTAGGGAAGTGGTTCTGACCTTGTCAACTGGGAGCTTGTGTCTTGTTTGAGGCTGTTTATGATGTAGGGATTGGTAATCTAGGGCTTTTTTTTGTTTGATGCTATTGTAGAGAAGTTGGCAAGATGCATGTTCACTCTTGTGTGCTCCTCATCTGAACTAAAATATCTCTTTATACACTTTATCCTCTCTCTAGATACTTCTAGATCTTTATGTGGTGGGACTCGATAGTTGTCCTCTTGAAGCCATTGTTCACTATGATATCGAAATAAAAATTTAAAATATATCAAACTTTAGAGTGTGCTTAGAAATAAAAAAATTGAAATAAACGTCTAAGATGTATTAGAGACTAAAGACAGTACCTTGGATATAGAGAATGTGCCAAACAATGGAGATTAGTTGAGGTGCGCGTAAACTGGCCCGAACACTCACGAATATTAAAAAAAAAAGTTGGAGAATGTGCCAAACAATGGAGAGGGGTGTTATTTTTGTTCCAACGATCAAGTAAATCTATAGACATGAAGGAAAGCATGCTGCTGAATTCTCATCTTTTGTAATGTGGTTAAATTCTGATTGATATATGTTTAGGAATACAACACTCTGTATAGCTGATTAATACAATCAAAATATTTTTTTAGGAAAACCCTGAAGCAAGCCATATAGAACTATAATGAGCTAATCTTTTACAGCCATTCTTTCCATACAAAGTAAGCTAAATTGGCGTAGATTGGGTGTTGAAAATACCAACCTTTCCCATCGTTTTCTGGCAGCAAAAAAGATAAAGAGCTTGAGTACTGAATTGATGACCAGTAATGGCAGTGTAGTGGTAACTTTTTGGGAGATTGAACAAGAAATTTTGGGCTTCTTTTCAGTATTATATCACAAAGTTCTGGCATACGGTCTATTCCAATTGAATCTTCAATGGTCTCAAGTTTCTGCAGCCTAGAATACAAATCTCCAGCTGTGAATGCTAATGCTAATGGGTCAATTTCTTCTCATTGGAACAATTTCTTCTCATTGGAATATTTCAACCTTTTCTTGGAATATTATCCTCAGGAGGTTATTGCAAGAGATTAAAATGGCTGATTTTGATATTAGTTTATTTGGAACTCTAAAGACATTAATTGGGTACAAGTGGAAGCATGGGGTAGATATGGTGGTATGCTAATTTTGTGGGATGAATCTAAATTTCAGGTTGTGGAAGAATTTGGTTCAATAGAAGTCATTCTTTTCCAAGAGAAGTAATTGTTTGGGATGGGGGTTTCTTTGTATTTTGAGCATTAATCTCTTTTCATTATTTTAATGAAAAGTTTCGTATCCTTTTAAAAAAAAAAAGTTTGATTACTTAGTTTGTTGCCAAATGTTAATCTCATCTGCTGCTTTTGTTATTAATGAGGATCAACATTTTCTGTCATGCTGTTTATCACTGATTTTTGTTTTCTGTTCTTTTTCATTAATTTTATGCTGCAGACCCTACATTGTTTTTACCGTCCTTAGTACGTCTTGTCTACTCGTCAAATGATGAAGTTTTAGCTTCAGCCAGGGAGGCTCTCATTGGGGTGCTCAAATGTCATAATCAGAACATTGGAGCAATTTTTATGCTACTTGACTGTGTTAGGTATTTTGCTTGCCTACCTCTCGTCCCTCTTCCCGATGAAACTTGTATTCATTTTTTTATCAACTTAACGTTGTTGAGATCAAACTGGGTAAAATGGGAGAATCATTTTCTTTATTGAGAATCTGGCATACAGGGGGAAAGAAATCCTGGATTCATAGAAAATGTTATGTTCTAACTTTTGAGTATTTTTTATTTGTTTGAGAATGATAGATTAAAATTGACGTTAGTGGATCTCTCCTATTCGGCATACAACTAAAAGCAAATTAAATATCAGGTTCAGTATGAAATTAGTAAATAAGGGGCCCAGCTATTGAGTATTGCCTATGGTTTCTAAAAAAGTAATAATAAGCTTAGCTCTTTCATCCATTCAACAGGGCTGTTAGAAATCCCTTTATCCAATGGTCACTTCACATGGTCTAGGGAGGACAATTCAAAATTCCATTCTCTTTTAGACAGATTCTTTATTAATAAGGCTGGGATGATGTGTTTGACAATTCAAGAGTTAGCAGAAAAGCAAGATTGTTTTCAGACCATTTTCCATTACTCCTTGAAGCTGGATCAGTTACTTGGGGTTCACCATTTCGCTTTTGCAATAGCTGGATGAGAATTAAAGATTGCTCGAAATTAATTCAAGCAACCTTGACTCTTGACCGATCAGATGGGTGGGCTGGTTTTGCAATCAGCCTCAAGCTTTGCAAGGTGAAAGATAAAGTCAAAGCTTGGTTTGGGGATTATGAGCTGGAAAGAAAAAGAAAAGAGAAGGACTTATTATTAGAATTGACATTTTTTGATTCAAAAGCCGAGAGTGAAGAATTGTCATCTGCAGAATTGGATATCAAGCTAGCCGTCAAAGGAGATCTAATGAATTTATATCTTCTGGAGGAGAGGAATCTAATTCAAAAAAGTAAATTTAATTGGTTAAAATTGGGGACGAGAATACCAATTTTTTTCATAGATTTCTTTCAGCAAAGAAGAGGAAGAATAAGATTACTGAATTGGTCTCAAGTACTGGACTAATATTGCAGTCTTACCGTGAGATTGAAGATGAAATATTAGGATACTTTGCCTCCTTATACACAAAAGTTCCAGGCTCTTGGGTTGTCCTTGCAAATTTGCCTTGGAATCATGTGTCGGCTGCCCAAAATTCAGCTTTAATCACTCCTTTTTGAGGTGAAGAGGTCCTTCAAGCCATCAAATCACTTGGAAAAAACAAAGCCCCCGGGCCATATGGATTTACAGTGGAGCTTTTTTTGAATACTGACAGAATTTCAAGGCTGTTTTTAAAAAATTGTTTGAGGAATTTCATGCAAATGGAAAGCTGAATACTTGCATCAAAGAGAATTTCATTTGTTTAATTCCCAAGAAGGTGGATTCCAAGACTTTTAGGAATTTCATGCAAATGGAAAGCTGAAATTTGCACCATTCCATTGTCCATAGGAAATACATATAAAGACCAAATAGTATGTAATGTTCTCGAAATGGATGCATGCCATATTCTTTTAGGGCGCTCTTGGCAGTATGATAATCAAACCGTTCACAAAGGACAAGAGAATACTTATGAATTTCTTTGGATGGGAAAAAAGATAATTTTGCTACCATTAGGCAGAAACGAGGTAAAGAAGTCTCAACTAGACACTAAATCCAAAAACCTTTTTACTCTATGTGCTGGAAATGATTTTTATTATCTAGAAAGGATGTTGTGTTAGCTTTTATAGTTAAAAACCCTATTCCTGAAGGAGACACTCAACAAACCAACCCTTTAGTTTCAAAGCTTCTGGATGATTTTCCTAAACTAACAACACACCCTTCATCTTTACCTCCTCTACGTAACATTCAACACCAAATAGATTTCATCCCTGGTAGCTCTTTACCGAATCTTCCCCATTACAGAATGAGTCCTACAGAATATAAACACCTCCATGACCAAATTGAAGAACTCTTAGACAAAGGACATATCCAACCTAGCATTAGTCCTTGTGCAGTTTCCAGCTCTACTTGCCCCAAAAAAAGACGGATCTTGCCGGTTATGTGTTGATAGCAGGGCCATAAATAAAATAACTATTAAATATCGTTTTCCCATTCCTAGACTCAATGACCTTTTGGACCAACTAGGTGGATCCTCTATTTTTTCCAAATTAGATCTAAAAAGTGGTTACCACCAAATTAGGATTAAACAAGGGGATGAATGGAAGACGGCTTTTAAAACAAATGAAGGCCTTTTTGAATGGTTAGTTATGCCTTTTGGACTTTCCCATGCTCCTAGTACCTTCATTCCAATGGCTGCCTCTACAATGGCTCTCTCCTCCCCATCTCTGGCTGGCAAGGCCGTGAAGCTCTCCCCCAACACCCCTGAAATTCAGGGCAATGGAAGAGTCAGCATGAGGAAAACTGCCAGCAAGCAAGTTTCCTCTGGCAGCCCATGGTACGGCCCCGACCGTGTCAAGTACTTGGGCCCATTCTCTGGCGAGCCACCATCCTACCTCACCGGAGAGTTCCCCGGTGACTACGACTGGGACACTGCTGGACTTTCAGCCGATCCCGAGACCTTCGCCAAGAACCGTGAGTTGGAAGTGATCCACTCCAGATGGGCCATGCTTGGAGCTTTGGGCTGTGTCTTCCCTGAGCTTCTGTCCCGCAATGGCGTGAAGTTTGGTGAGGCTGTATGGTTCAAGGCTGGATCTCAAATCTTCAGCGAGGGAGGACTCGACTACTTGGGGAACCCAAGCTTGATCCACGCACAGAGCATTTTGGCCATCTGGGCCACTCAGGTCGTGTTGATGGGCGCCGTCGAGGGCTACCGTATTGCCGGCGGCCCACTCGGGGAGATCACTGACCCAATCTACCCAGGTGGAAGCTTCGACCCATTGGGTTTGGCTGATGACCCAGAGGCCTTCGCTGAATTGAAGGTTAAGGAGCTCAAGAATGGAAGGTTGGCCATGTTTTCCATGTTTGGATTCTTCGTTCAGGCCATTGTTACTGGAAAGGGTCCATTGGAGAATTTGGCCGACCACCTTGCTGACCCAGTCAACAACAATGCTTGGGCCTATGCCACAAACTTTGTTCCCGGAAAGTGAGAGTCTTAGGATTAAGAGAGTGAGAAAGGAATTTCAGAATTATTTCTTGGCTGTATTTATCATTTGCTTTAATTAATTTTTCAATTTAATGTTTTTAGTTTAGGTGTGAAACCACCCTTCTCCTTTGGGTCTATTTAAAGGAGGTTAGGTTTAGTCAATTAGTTAGGTAGTTAGGTGTGAACCCACCCTTCTCCTTTGGGTCTATTTAAAGGGAACATTGTTATTATTTTCAACACATCTCATATGGAATAAAAGTTCTTCTCCAAGATTCTTCAAGAATCATTTAGTTTTGCATAAGATATTCTCACTCAAACAGTAAGATTTTTTGAATGGTGTTCAGGGCAGCAAGTAAACTGGGAAAAGTCAGCATTATATGGTGTTAATATTGATGAGGAATTGGTGCTGTCAACTGCTAAAAGACTGAACTGTAAAGCAGGAAATTTGCCCTTCATTTATCTTGGCCTTCCCCTTGGTGGATACCCAAAACAACACTCTTTTTGGCAGCCTGTTATTGACAAAATCCATCTTAAGCTCGATAGATGGAAAAGATATAGTCTATCCAGAGGCGGTTGTTTAACTTTGTGTAATGCAGTGTTGGCCAATCTTCCCACTTATTATATGTCTATATTTCAAATGCCTTGCTCGGTAATATTGGAGTTGGAGAGAATTCTATTCAAATTCTTTTGGGAAGGTCATAAAAGCAGTAAGTTGAACCATCTAGTAAAATGGGAATTAGCTTCTAAAGCTTTAAATGATGGAGGTATTGGGATTGGCAATCTGAAGAACAGAAATACAGCCTTGTTATTCAAATGGAATTGGAGGTTCCTTAAGGAAAATGATTCTTTATGGTGTAGAACTGTGAAAGCATCCATGGTGTAGATCCACATCTTTGGCATACATCAGGGAAGTTCAGTTTAAGCCTTAGAAGCCCTTGGATCAGCATCTCAAAAACTTGGAGCAAATTTGGCTCTCTTGCTAAATTCAAGATAGGAAATGGAAGGCAGATTTTCTTTTGGGCAGATCCTTGGTGTGCAGAAATTCCTTTCAAAGATTGCTTTCCAAAGCTTCTTAGAATTTCCATTTATCCTAAAGGTAGTGTTAAAAATCATTGGGTTTGGCTACCGGTTCTTGGAACTTATTTCTTCACAGGCAGCTTAATGATGAGGAAATTTGTGAAGTGCACCAGCTTCTTAGTATAATTGAAGATCGTAGAATCTCTTCCTCACAAGACTCGAGATTGTGGTCATTGGATAATTCAGGAAGGTACTCCGTGAAATCTTTGTCAAATTATTTGATTGCTTCTTCTCCAATTGATAAGATGTGTTTTAAAGCTCTTTGGAAATCAAAGAGCCCCAAAAGAATTAATATTTTGACTTGGATTCTGCTATATGGATCTCTAAATTGCTCTTCTACATTGCAACATTAGCTGCAAATAAATGTTTATCACCTTCAATCTGCCCTTTATGTTCAGCTAATGGAGAAGACATACAACATCTACTTTTTGATTGTCCTTTTTCAAGAAATTGCAGGCAGAAATTATTTGAATGCTTCAATGTGAATTGGGTTCTCGGAAATTCAGCAAAGAAAACTTATTGCAACTATTGGTCGGTCCTCATTTACCATCTAGAGCTCAACTTCTTTGGTTTAATGCTATTAAAGCTTTGATTTCTGAGATTTGGTTCAAGCGTAATCAGCGTGTTTTTCATGATACATCTAAAGATTGGTCGGATCGATGGAGTTCAACTCGTCTTTTAGCATCTTCTTGAAGTTCGCAATCCAAGTTTTTTTTTTGAAGATTACTCTATTCAAGATATTTGTCATTGGAAGACTTTTATTTTCTCTATGTAACCAAGTTTCTTATTATGTTCGTACTTTTTGATTTCTAGATTTCGTGTATTTCTTGCATGACTGTTGTTACATTTTTCTGTCTATAGATTTTCTTGTTTCAGGAGGCTTTCCTTGAGATTCCACAAGTGTAGAAATTGGGTGAATCCAGTCATTCCATTTTTCCTTAGGACCCAAGTATCTTGTAGCATTGTGGGACAGCCTACAGATGTTTTACCTAGGAGATTTTTAAGAGATCGATGTTCGTTAACTGGATATTCTGTTGGTAAATATGTGTTATTAACTGATGTGAGACAACCTAAGAGTTATGCTTTCCGTCAATAGGATAGCCTGAAGTTATGTATATATATATATATTTTAATTTTTTGATAATGAACCACCCAGGTTCTCTCTTAGGTTTGGAAAAGTATACAACCAACTTTCCTTTTGTCTTATGGGCTCTCTTTCTCTCATTTTCTATTCTTTCATTTTTCCCATGAAAGTTTAGTTTCTCTTTTGAAAACATGATAATAGTTCCTCTTGTTATCCTGTGCAGTGATTTTGCCCTAAATGCAGCTCTTCCAAATAGGGGGGGTAATGGTCAAGGTATATTTTTCAATTTGCAGCAGATACATGACATTTCAATCGTTCTTGGTATTGTGTTATGTTCTCCATATACGCACGACTTATGTGGAAGGTTTTGATTTATGTAATTTATTCATCTTTTTATAAAATATTATCAGTTCTCAATAATTTTGTGTACAGTGTCTATGAAAGCTACAAAAACTGTAGGATTTAATTTGTTTCTCATAGCTTGAATTTTGATTTGTTAAAATTTCCTTGTGTCAAGAATATATTGAAAATATTACATATATCTTAGGGTAATTGTTTTAAATGGAAAAACTGCTGGAAATATTTTTAAATATAGTAAAACGTCACTGTCTATTGCAAGAATATATTGAAAATATTACATATATCTTAGGGTAATTGTTTTAAATGGCAAAACTGTTGGAAGTATTTTCAAATATAGCAAAATGTCACTGTCTATTAGTGATAGACACTGATAGACAATAATATTTTGCTATATTTGTAAATAAATTGGCTCATTTTGCTTTATTTGAAAACAACCCTATATCTTATGCATTCAACTTTAAATTTTGGGCATAATGGTGATTTAATATGACATCAAAGTAGGAGATCCTAATTCCACCACTGCAAGATATTATTGATATATATTAAAACAGATTTTTCAGCCGGATAACTACATTGGCATCATTTCTGATGTCCATGGAAACAAATCCAAAAGGTTCACATGCCAGTTAGACTTAACATAGGAATGTGCCCCTCCCGATGCCACGCGCGAGCCACAGTCTGAGCGCCAACCTACCGCTGACCAATCACAAGCATTATCATACCCAAAAGCTTCCTCACAGGTTTTACCTAACGAACAAAAGACCAACCCTTTATCTCCCCTTGTTTTACCCACCAGACAAAAGACCAACCCTTTATCCACTGAGTCTACTAGTGGGCCTCCTCATCTGGGCCTTGCAAACCACTCTCCTACCATCCAACCACCACACACCATTGGGCCTTCTCTTACGACACAACCAAAAGCCAACCAAAAGCCTTCTTCCCCCATGCGTCCACAGCAGCCATCTCCCTTGCCAATCCATCTTCGTGCAGCCCTAAAAAGCCCACCCTTGCCATTTGCCCTGCTACCCAGGTTGTCATAATTGAAGGGAAACAAACAATCCTTCTTAAAGGTACAAGGCATTCAACTGGTAAGGAGACAAAAACATCCCAATCGGAATTTGAAGAACAATTTTCTAGCCCATATATAGAATCGGTCTCCACTAGAAGGCCCACCCTCCCCACGGTCGGCCATTCCTATGAATTTCTATGAACATGCCCCCGAAGAACCATTAGAGATTAGGAGCACCGGTTGTTGTACACATCTTTGCAGGAAGTTAGGGCAACAAGTTGCAGAGTAGAAGCAAAAATGAGCTGTGGAGCAGCCGCATCCGGTGGCCCGAAGGGGAAGAAGGGTGTGACCTTTGTCATCGATTGTGCGAAGCCAGTTGAGGACAAGATCATGGACATTGCCTCGTTGGAGAAGTTTCTTCTCGAGAGGATCAAGGTCGGCGGTAAAGTTGGGGCACTTGGTGACTCGGTTACTGTCACTCGGGACAAGAACAAGATCACCGTCAACTCCGATAGCAATTTCTCCAAGAGGTATCTCAAATACTTGACTAAGAAGTATTTGAAGAAACACAACGTTAGAGATTGGCTCTGGGTTATTGCTTCGTACAAGGACCGCAAACGTCTATGAATTGAGATACTTCAATATTGCCGAGAACGAGGGCGAGGAAGAAGATTGAAGTTAAAGTCCTTATATTTTGGAAGCATTGTTTGCAGTAGGATTAGTTGTAGCGGCCTTTCTCATATTAAACGTTGTTGAAATTATATTTCCATACCTTTGCTTGAAGTTTTCTATATAGCAAGGATTCTCTGAGTTATGAGATGATGCAACTCTTGTTTACTTCTGAAGTTTTAAATATCTATAAATTTTTCTGAAGTTTTAAATATCTACAAATTTTGCTCATGTAGCTCCCTTCTTTTGGTTGGTTTGAAGATACTTATCTTACTTTGAGAGTATTGTCGTTGTCTTAGCAAAGTGATGTAATTTGTATTTGGTTTGAAGAATTGAAATTGGCATATTCTTATGAGGAAAAAAGAAAAAAAAACAACCATTAGAGATTAGTGCGGAAATATCGATTAATCCATTAAACCAGAGGAAGAAGATGGGGGAAACGAATCATTACTTCATCTGCGCTTGCAATCTCTGGCACCATGGCTAATGAAAAACGATCTTTGTATCATGGCCATACTGAACAGACACAAGAAGAATGGGAAATCCAATGCGAAATGCACCAGATTAAAGAGGGAATTCAAAAACCTCAATACCTCAATTAACTATAGCTGGAATCCATTGCTCCCGATTATAGATGGGTCGCCTGCCCATCAATGATTTTTCTCTTTTGGAATGTTTGAGGCTTTTGCTCGAGGAAGAAACGAACAATGATAAAGGATCTCCGTAACAAATCCAATGCCACCTTTGTCATCTTGCAAGAAACTAAAAATGCTGATATTGATGGACAATTTATTAAATCCATCTGGAGCTCGAGAAACATTGCTTGGGCCTCCTTGGATGCAATTAACAAGGCTGGTGGTTTCTTATTCTGTGGACTGATCCTTCTACGCAAGTTGAGGATGTCATACAAGGTAACCACTCTCTCACTATCCAGATTTCTCTTATTTTTGGTTATTCTTTTTGGTTGACAGGGGTATAGGGTCCATTAAAAGCCAAAGACAAGGCCCTCTTATGGGAAGAGCTTTATGATCTCTCACATCTTTGCAATGAGTATTGGATCATCTTTTCAATGTCTCGAGATGGTCTTTTGAAAAATCTATTAGTACTCTAACATTCCCCCTCAAGTTGGAGTATATATGTTAATCATGACCAACTTGTTACATAGATAATCTATACATTTCCCATGCAAAGCTTTCGTGAAGATATCTCCTAATCGTTCTCTAGACTTCACATATCCTGTAGATACCAAACCTCGTTGAATTTTTTCACGTACAAAATGACAGTCAACTTCAATATGTTTAGTTCTCTCGTGGAACACTGGATTAGATGTGATGTGACGTGCTGCTTGATTATCACACCACAATTTTGTTGGTGTTGTGATATCAAATCCTAACTCATCAAGAAGTTGGTATATCCAAACCAATTCATAAACGAACTGTGTCATTGCTCTAAAATTTGATTCAACAATTGAACGTGACACCACATTTCATTTCTTACTCTTCCAAGAAATCAAATTATCACCAACAAAAACACAGTATCTTGTAGTTGATCTGCTATCTTCCTTAGATCCTGCCCAATCGACATCTAAGAAGCATTCTCTAGGTTTGAATGGAATAGAATATTTTGTATTCCAATAATATAATTATAAGATACATAGCCTCCTTATATAAGAGAAAGGCTCAACACATAAAAGGAAAGAATTACAATGAAAATAAAATAAAATCTTTGGTGATTTTACAACTAATTATCTTATTTACAACCAACAATCCCCCTCAAACTGGTTTAAATATATCTTCCATTGCCAGCTTGGAAACCATTCTATCGAATTGTACTTTTGGTAGTCCTTTAGTTAACACATCAACAGTTTGTTCTATACTTGGAAGATACAGAATACAAATCACACCAGTTTCAAGTTTCTCCTTTATGAAGTGTTTATCGGTTTCAATATATTTTGTCCTATCATGTAGAACAGGGTTATGGGCTATAGAGATAGCAGCTTTGTTGTCACAGCATACACGTATAGGTGTCTTCTGGGAGACCTTCAATTCTTCCAATAATCATTTTATCCATATTCCTTCACATATACCATGAGCTAGAGCTCTAAACTCTGCTTCAACACTACTTCTGGCCACCACATTTTGTTTTTTACTATGCCAAGTGACTAAGTTACCACCAACAAATGAACAATAGCCTGAAGTAGACCATCTATCCGTAATACTTCCTGCCCAATCAGCATCAGTATAAACTTCAACCTGGAGATGGTTGTCTTTTAAACAATATGCCTTTTCCTGGAGTTCCCTTCAAATATCTCAAGATTCTATATGCTGTGCATGAATTGACTTACCATGCTTACTGCAAAGACAATATCTGGTCGTGTGTGGGACAGATAAATGAGTCTTCCCCCAGTCTTTGATACCGTTCCTTATCCTTTACTTCATCTTTTGTAGCTTCCAATTTCAAATTTGGCTCAATAGGTGTTTCAGCTACTTTACACCCAAGTAAGCCTGTTTCTTCAAGTAATTCAATAATATATTTTCTCTGGTTCACGAAGATAACTTTATTAGATCTTGCAAATTGCATTCCTAGGAAGTACTTTAATGTCCCTAGGTCCTTGATCTGAAATGCACTTACAAGTTTTTTCTTTAAAGTTGCCAAGTCTGCTTCATCATCACCTGTAAGGATAATGTCATCTGCATACACAATCAAAATCGCAGTTTTGTTATTTGCAGAATGTTTGTAAAAAATGGTATGATCAGCCTGACTTTGAAGGAACCCAAAACTCGTAACTACTTTCCCAAATCGTTCAAACCATGCTCTAGGAGATTGCTTGAGTCCGAATAGAGACTTGTTTAGTTGACATACTTTGTTCTTCCCAAGGTCACTTTCAAATCCTGGTGGTAAGCTCATAAACACTTTTTCTTCAAGGTCACCATTGAGAAAGACATTTTTATGTCGAGTTGGTGAAGAGGTCAATCTAAATATGCTACAAGAGATAACAATACTCTGATGGAATTAATTTTAGCAACAGGAGCAAAAGTTTCTACATAATCAATCTCATAGGTTTGAGTGAATCCTTTTGCAACTAGCCTTGCTTTATATCTTTCAACCTTACCATCAACATTACATTTAATGGTAAAAACCTATTTACATCCCACTGTTTTCTTATTTCTCGGCAAATCTACTATTTCCCATGTACCATTATGTCTTTTGTTCATTCATCTCCTCTATAACAGCTAGTTTCCAATTTGGATCATTTAAGGCTTCTTGTATATTCCTTGGGACAAATAAGTTGTCTATCCTAGAGGTGAAAGCTTTATGACGATTTGACAAATTTTTATACGAGACATATTTTGCAATGGGATATTTATTGCAAGTTCTAGTACCTTTTCTCAAAGCAATAGGGCTATCAAGAACGGAGACAACATGTAAGACATTTTCCATGGTTGGAGAGACATCAGACAAAGGTATTTTCGATGATAACAAGAGAAACAAGAGTGGAAGGTTGGTTACCTGGAGTTTCAGAATCGTCCCTCGGAGTATGAGCTTGGATTTGTGACGAGTTAGCTATTTGGCCCTTGTTCAGTTGATTGAACCTTCTTCTCACATAAAACTTAACCTTAAGATTAAGATCTTTAGGATCCTTTTGTAGTAATTCTCCCCCTGAATTAGAAGGTTCTATACTTGACATCGAAGAGCTAGCAGAATTAGGACAACTAAATTTGGAAAAGAGTCAAATACATCCCAAAAATTATCATCCTTTAAGTTTTGTGTTTTCTCCCCTTAAGATAATTTTGGGTGAAAAAGGTTGGTTTTCCAAAAACAACACATCCATACTCACATAAAGTTTTTTTGTTTGAGGATCAAAACATTTATACCTCTTTTGGCTAGAAGCATAACCTAGAAAAATACATTTAATAGCTCGATGATCTAATTTTGATCGAAAATGACTAGGAAGATGCACATAACAAATACACCCAAAAACTTTAATAGGTAAATCAGAGGACAAACGAGGTGTTGGAAAAAAATCTTTCAAAACAGCAAGCGGAGTTTTAAATTCAAAACTTTAGAAAGCATTCGATTTATTAGGTAGATAGCCGTGAGAATTGCTTCCTCCCACAAGTACTTAGGAACATTCATAGTAAACATCATGGCCCGAGCAAGCTCTAGTAAATGCCTATTTTTACGTTTTGCAATACCATTTTGTTGAGGGGTGTCTCGACAAGTGGATTGGTGAACAATGCCTTTATTTTTAAAAACTCACTCAAATGTTTATTGAAATATTCAGTTCCATTATCGGAATGTAAAATACCTATTTTGGTTGAAAATTGAGTTTCAATCATATTGTAAAAACATGTGAAAACATCCTTTACATCAGATTATTTTGTTAATAAAAAGACCCAAGACAAGCGTGTGTGATCATCAATGAAAGTTACAAACCAACGTTTTTCCACTATAGGTTATCGTTTTAGAGGGACCCCAAACATCACTATGAATTAAGTAAAATGGTTTTGAAGATGAGTAAGTTTTTGGTGGAAAAAGAGGAGCGATGACTTTTTGCAAAGATGCAATTTTCACAATTTAAATGAGAACAATCGACTCCCTTAAAGAGATTCGGAAATATAGTTTTGAGGTAGGAAAAACTCGGATGCCCTAGTCTACAATGCCATAGCATAATTTGATCTTTAACAGAAGAAGAACTGATACTACTAAAGACCTGAGTTTTTTTTATTACCACAAGAAGGTTCATCAAAATAGTAGAGGCCATCAAGTATTCTGGCACGTCCAAACGTCTTCCTCGAGGTTTGATCCTGAAAAATGCAATGAGATTCGAAGAAAACAATATGACAGTTAGAATCTTTCGAAAGTTTACTGATAGATAAGAGATTGCAGGCTAATTTAGGGACATGGAGGACTGACTTTAGAATGATATCTTTAGTCAATTTAATAGTTCCTTTTCCTGCAATTAGTGAAAAACTTCCATCAACAATTCTAACTTTTTCATTGCAATATGAAGGGGAATAAGAGTTAAAGAGAGAAAATGAACTAGTCATGTGATCAATAGCTCCGGAATCAATAATCCATGGAGAAGATCTGTGGCAAGAGAAGGTTTGAGGATAAATACCTGGTTGTGCCAAGGAAACACAAGAATTATTGGATGATAAATTGGTTGGTAGCAATTTCAAGATTTGATGAATTTGCTCATTTGACATGGTCCTAAGTAATGTGTGATGGGAAATAATATAAAATGTCAAGAGATTATAAAAGATAAACCAGACCAGCCAAGCCAAATGATAAAATGCAAAATTAGGCAAACCAGTTTGTGGGCTCGAACCAAAGCTTGAACCAAACCAAATCTGAACCAAACTGGATGTGAACCAAACCAGACCTATTTTAATTTGAACCAAACCGGTCTGACCTTGAAGTAAACCAAACCAGTTGAGAATTAGGTTTTTTGAAGATTCTAAGCGGCAGTCCCACGCAAAATTTTTGTATAGAACGTGACAACTTCAAAGATCCACGCGACGACCATCTTTCAAAGACTTGAGTCAAAGACCCATGCGACAACCATCTTTTGACAACAAAGACCCATGTGAATGGAGCTTCCGGTGAGAAGATTTTCCGGTGAACAGGTGGTGCAAACAAATGTGGATATGACGAACGCGTGAAGATCAGTGGTAGGTGCGTTGTTTCAATGTCGAATTCAACAGTGATTGATGGCAAGCTCGAACAAACACTCGATGTTTATGACCTAGGCGAGTAATCTATTTCAACCCAAACTCGACTGTTAGAGGACCAAAGGAGTGGATTGCGAACGAACACTGACGTCAACGATCGAAAGAATATGGACTGGAAAGTTGACGAAAGCGAATTCAATTGAAGCTTCGACGACGGACACACCGGAGGTATTTTGTGCTGTTCAGGACAGTAACTAGGGTTCCGGTCAGTATCTGTTGGCGGCGGCTAGGTTTTGATGTTGAAGAGAAACTAGGTTTGAATCCCTAGCTCTGATACCATCTAGGTTGAATGGAATAAAATATTTTGTATTCCAATAATATAATTGTAAGATACATAGCCTTCTTATATAGGAGAAAGGCTCAACACATAAAAGGAAAGAATTACAATGAGCATAAAATATTTGGTGATTTTACATCTAATTATCTTATTTACAACCAACACATTCAATATTTATATGACCGCAATCTTTATATAATAAACCACGCCTGGGGGCAACCTTCAAATGACATAGAATCTGTTCTAATGCAGCCCAATGGTCAACTATAGGACATGACATATATTGGCTTACAATACTTTCTGAATAAGCTATGTCTGGTCGAGTCACTATAAGATAATTAAGTTTTCCCACTAATCTTCTGTATCTTTCAGGATCCTTGAGCAATTCTCCTTCTATTGTGAGTTGTAAGTTGGGCATCATTGAGGTACTATAGGAAATGCTAACCAAACCTCCAAAGTGTTGTCCAGAACTTTTCCAATAAACCAGAGGAAGATTTTTCACACGAATTCAACCTCCATAACTCTGAAATACTTCTGGATGAGAGTGATTATTCCTAGACCAACGCTCAATTTTGAGGTGAAGATCTCCAAAAGCCCTCCATTTGCCATCAAAATGAAGATTTGAAGACTCCTCATTCAAATGAAACAGAGCTTTGTCATCCCTAAAGGGATTGATAAAAACTTGGGACTGAAAATGAGCTTCTAATGCTAACTTAATCTCCTTCCAATGATACTGTGCCATTAATCTAGAAACCACAAGTGGGGAAGGGGAGGGATTAAGCCCTAGCCAGCGGCTCAATCCCTCCCCTTCCCCTGCAAGCTGGTCCCGTGGCATCTCCTTTCTTGGTCTTCTTCACAGATCTTCTTCCTTCGTTTGTTTTCAAGAGCTTTGCAGGTACTTGGAGTTCTGTTTGATGAAGAATTTGTGACTTGGGATTTCTGTGTTGTTTAGTTGCTTTGCAAGGGTGTTTGTAGTTGATGGAGAAGGACAAACCTCAAAGCTATTCTGGTGGATTTCCACCACCATCAAGTCGTTACTCAGGTCTTTCACCAACTGGAAGCATTTTCAATGGAAAATCTTAGGCAACTTCATCTTCAATGTTGCTTCCTCCAATGCCTTCGGGTGCTCTTTCCGATTCAGGTCAATTTGGTCATGGAATGCCCACTGATTCTAATCGGTTCAGCCATGATATTAGTTGAATGCCTGATAACCTACCGAGAAATATTGGTCACAGACGTGCCCATTCAGAAATACTGACCCTTCCTGATGATATTTGTTATGACAATGACCTTGGTGTCATTGGTAGTGCTGATGGCCCTTCTTTTTCTGATGATACTGAGGAAGATTTGTTGTCCATGTACTTTGACATGGACAAATTCAATTCTTCAACTGCCACCTCTGCAATACAAGTTGGCAAGTCGTCTTCTGCTGTTGGAGAAGCAATATCAACTTCTAGTTCAACAACTGGAGCAACAACCTCTAAAGATGATGCTGCTGTTGGTTTGAAGGAGAGACCGAGAGTTAGACACCAACATAGCCAGTCCATGGATGGCTTGACAACCATAAAGCCTGAGATGCTTGTCTCAGGGTCTGAAGAAGTCTCTGCAGTTGATTCCAAGAAAGCCATGTCAGCTACAAAGCTTGCTGTGCTTGCGCTAATTGACCCCAAACGTGCTAAGAGGATATGGGCAAATCGACAGTCAGCTGCTAGGTCAAAGGAAAGAAAGATGCGGTACATTGCTGAGCTTGAACGGAAAGTTCAGACTCTGCAAACAAAGGCAACTTCTTTATCTGCTCAGTTAACTCTCTTACAGAGAGACACAAACGGTCTTTCAGCTGAGAACAATGAACTAAAGCCGCGGTTGCAGACAATGGAGCTGCAGGTTCATCTGCAAGATGCTCTAAATGAAGTACTCAGAGGAAATTCAGCATTTGAAAGTATTGTCTGGCCAAGCAATCCCAAATGGGTGGATCAGTTACAAAATTTGCTTCCTTTGGAGCTGGCCAACCATTTTACCCAAACAATCAAGCAATGCACACTTTGTTAACTGCTCAGCAATTTCAACAACTTCAAATCCACTCACAGCAGTAGCAACAGCAACAACAACAGCAACAACAACATTATCAGTACCATCAGTAACCAACAGGAGACAACAAATCGAAAGGATCAACATCTTCTCCAAGTTCGAAAGACAGCAACACATCAGATATGTCCTATCCCACTTGTTGAAAGAGATAGCCTAGTGAACCTATCGTTTCTCGTCGCCAATAGTTTATTTAATATATATAAAAGAAGAGATGACAATTGTTAAAGTTATGTTTAGCTGCCAGAAATTAGTTGCATTTGTTATCCAAATACCACATTTCCCTTCCCCCCTTACAAAATCTTGTATCTGTTTTCCTCATTCAAGGCCCTTCCCTCTCCACAAAAGGCCCTTCCCTCTCCACAAGCACATTGATTGCTTTCCTGCATTTGTTAAATTATGTATAATGTTCATTGTTGTAGACAGGAACTGTTTGTAGTTGATTTGTTAGATTTTGTGGCTATCACAGTTTCTTATAGGATTCATATGTTTTTTTTTCCAAAAACATCTAGAAACCACAAGAAGTGAATCAAAATTCATATCCACAACATCCTGCTCTTTATGAATCCAAACAACCAAACTTTTCTGGTTAATAAGAATTTTGTAGGTAGGATATGATGATGGTGCTAAAGGGGTGTCAACATAGTCGAGATGCCCGGGTGCACCTGCTGATCCTTGGATTGTTTCCTATTGTATCTTGATTTTTTGTATCTTTTCATTTTCTTAATGAAGAGGTTTTGTTTCTTGTTTAAAAAAAAGTAAGAATTCTGTATGCAAAAACTTTTGAATTCCATTCTAAAAACGTCAAGGGAAGAAACAGGAAGGAGACTGAGAAGAGGGAGTCCAAACACGTTGAATTAGAACGGCAAAATGGTCGCTCGAAGGAGCTATGGACGGATAGAGAAGGAAAGGGGAGAGGGGAGAGGAGAGAGGAGAGCATGGGGGGAGGGTTTGAGCATTGGTGTTTTCGTAATAAAATTGAGGAGGCTTCTTGGCGTCACTTCATCAAAAGTTTTAGGAACTTCATTTTCTTCTCTCCCTCCCTCCAATATGTTTTCGATAACTCCACCCTACAAAAGAAAAGGGAGAAAAGTAATATAAAAATAGATATTTTTTAAATAAAAAAATATTTAAAACAACTTACCACTTTGGAATGCTTATCAATTTAAGATTTTTGATTCAAATTACAATCCTCAAAACGGTCAAATTTTGATCAAAAGATAAGTTAGATAAATTTGGAATTTGATTAAATTTGATGAATCAAATTTTCTTCCCAAATGAAATTCCACAAAGTCTATTTTAGAATTCTATTCCAAATCTAAATTAAAATTCAGATAGAACCTAACATTTACCTTGTATTTAATTTTGAAAATATTCCAAACTTTATTTTTTTTTTGAACATGAGACAACTTTTCATTGATTGAATGAAAAGAGAGACTAATGCTCAATAGATACAAAAGTTCACAGAGGAGAAAAGTAAATGCAATATAATTTCTAAAAATAAAGCATAATCTTAAAAGATGCAACAATAGAAAGTGCAAAGATATAAGGATTACAAAAGATGAACTAATAAGGGAAGAGGAAAGCTGGCCAATTAAGACTATTGTCCTATTGGAAGAGTAGCCAGAAAAGGTTGTGGTAAGAGAGCACCAAAGAAAGACATTGACATGAGCTGTGTCAAAAATATCTGACTAGAACAACACTTCTCTTCAAAAATTCTTTTTCTTTCCATCCATAAGCCTGAGAGCAAAGCTTTTACTGCATTAACCAAATAAGGTGTGGTTTTGTTGATAAATAAGGACCCTCAAGCAGCTGAAGTACATTGTTTTATTTTTTGGCCTATGTTCTTCATTTGTTGTGTTACGGAATTGTCTGAAGATTCTAGATTACAACATTGTTTGATGATTCTAGATTACGAAATTGTTAGGGTTTCCTTCTTTAACTTAGTTATGGAATTGATTGATGCTTTTTTGGCGTGAAACTTTTCCTTTTATATGATACTTGAATCTTACGTAGAGCTTTTGCCAGGATCAAGGTTGCAAAGTGACCGAGTGCTCAGCCTAATTCCTCAATGGTCTCAGAGTGTAAGTTTTATAGAAAGAAACTTGGTGTGTACGTATTGTCTGCCCAACCCTTGTTTACTGGAAAACAGAACAGCAAGTGCTTACTTTCTTATATGTCTCCTGCTGCTTGCTGACTTTTTTGAGAATTAGTCTATTTTCATTTTTAAGTGAAAAGTTTTGTTTGCTGTTAACAATTTTTTTCCCCCTTGGATAAGTACCTTTTAAATTGGATTGGAAGACAGTGTACTGATATGGGTGTTATTGTTATTGTCTTTTTGACAAAAAAACAGATCTTTTCCATTGAAATAAATGAACAGTGACTAAAGCTCAAAGCTACAAACTCCGCAAGGTTGATAACATAACAAAACACAAAAAGATCTATTACAAAGAATATAAAATAGAAAAAAACGACGACAAAAAAGCACCAAGTGCTATGACCAGTTCAATTGGCACACTTCTGGAAAGTTTGGGCTAAGTCTTCGTAGTCCTTGGATAAATATTTCTATACTTTGGAGGCAAGTTGATTTTTTTGCCAATTTCAAACTGGGTTCTGGTGGTAGAATCTTCTCTTGGAAGGACATTTGGTGTGGCATTGAACTTTTTGTTACAAGGTTTCCCCGCTCGTATAGTGTTGCTAAGCTTCCGAATGGTTCGGTTCTTGAACATTGGGATTCAAGAACCTTGTCATGGTCTATTTTCTTCCGAAGATTGCTAGAAGAGGATGAAGCTACAAATTTCCAGCTTTTATTTGAGTTTATTGTTGAGCATGCAAGTTAACTTTCTTCTTGATCAACGTGTATGGAGTTTGGATTCTTCAGGAAAGTTTATGTTAAATCCCTTTATAAATACTTGGATGACTCCGTGGCTTTGGATAAGTTGACTTATGTTGCTCTATGGAAGACTAATTTCCCTAGAAGAATTAACATTCTTATTTGGGTCGTGTTGTTTGGCTCTCTAAATTGATCCTCCACGATGCGAAAGAAACGACCCTCTTGCTATTTGTCTCCTTAATTTGTTATCTTTGCAAGGCCAGTTTGGAAGACCTATAATATTCTTTGATTATACCTTATTGCGAGTTTGTCCGGTAACATTTATTCTTTATCATTCACTTACAGTGGGTGGTTGGTCCATCTATGAAGCCTCAGTTTTAGCTGGTGTGGTCAAATGGACCACACGGTTCTCAGTGTTGGAAGAAGTTCAAGAGGTGGCTCATCGGATTTCTTTAAGGAAGTTCAGGAGGTGGTTCATTAGAATTCAATACAAGAAAGTCCAAAAGTCTTTCTGTTGATTGAGAATCGAAGCACGCTACCTGGAATTAATGAAGGAGAATTAAATGCTCCAGTTGTTCCTTTTTCGGAGAATGAAACAAACCGTTCAAATTCCAATATTAATATCAGATGCAAATTTAATGGGGTTATTCCAAGAGTCTCTTCGTTACAAAGAGACAACATTAATTCTTTTGGAGAGAAGGGGATCTCAATTTTCATTAATAAACAAGAGAGAGAAAAGGTTGGCGTGGGTCGTGAGAAGGATTAGGAATCAGCATCTAATCCTTTAAGCCATCAATTACAGTTGGAAAATGAAAAAACAAAGGATTCAAATTGTCAAGCGGCTATCCATTTTCAACAATTACCTTGGTTTAATGAAGAAAACGTTTTTCGAGAGGAGAATCATTCGAATTTTGTCTTCATTGCCATCAGATTCTCTCTCCTCTTCTCCGTGGATTATTGATTCTGGAGCTTTTGATCACATGACTAGGTCGTCCTCTCTCTTTAATTCTTATTCTCCCTCGTATTGCAATGAAGAAGTCAGAATTGCAAATGATAGTTTTTCACTGATTGCAGGAAAAGGAACCTATTGAAGTGGAATGGTGATAGAATATGAAATTAGTTGGTTCTTACCGGTTTTACATCTTCAATGAAGTTTCAATCATGGGAAAAAGTTTCGGTTTCTCTCTCCTCTCCCTTGCCTCTCATCCTCTTTTTTCAAACCTCAACTTTTGTTGTTGTTACCGCTGCTTCTGTCATTGGTGTTGCGTCCATTTGCCGCCAGTCTTTCTTTGTTGCTATTCATTGTCGTTGATACCTTAGTCAGGTTTAAGCTTGAGGTGCCTAGCTGTTCTCCTGCTCCCATCCTCCCTCTGCTTCCGGCATCTCTTCTTTCATCCTCAACCTTCGTGTCGTCGTTACGTCCAAAATTGTCACGACCACCAGCCTGTTATTGATCGTTCAGTGCTGCCTTTTTCTATTGCGGCTTCTTTGCAGGCTTCTTTTGTGTCTTTTTCAATACTTTTTGTCCTTTTCATTTGAATTCTTTTGCTCTATCATCCATTTGGTGCCTTGACCTTCACTTTACTGATGTAGACTACGAATCTTGGAGAATTCTTGAAGGAAAATCTTATTAATTAATTGTCCATACATGGGGGAAGACTCCTATTTATAGAGTTTTAATACATGTGGGGGGTGAAAAGGTAATTAACCTATATTTTTATCCAATTATCCAACTAAATCCCTTTCTACTTACATCATTCTACCCCTCCAAAAAGAAAACTCGTCCCGAGTTTTAAAAAGAAGAAGAAAAATGAAACAATTAAGAAATAAAATAAACTTGTAAAACGGAGCATGGCCAAACCAACTTCCTACATCTTGAACAAAAATATTATGAAAAAAACTCCAAGACATAAAATTTTCATCAAGTTCATCAAAACTCAAAGTGTTGTAGGTGCTCAAATACCCATTGACCAAGCCAATATCTTTAAGCAAAGAAAAGAACTCCTTCCTTAGTGAATCAATAGCCTTCACTCATTGTACAGAAAGAAAGTTCTTCCAATAGATGTCATATCCACCAAAGTTCTTCTCAACTTCTTTCCGTCCCCCATAGGCCCGGATAATAACAAGGTGATCACTATGATTTCGTGAAAATTGGGATTTTGCAGTCTCTACAACATCCTTCTTCTTAAGTGGCATAGAAAAGGGTCTCTGATATTGTGACGGGCAACAACGGTCAAAATTGGTTCCATTGGGAGCATAGTCAACTAACAACCTAAAACATTAAAATTTGTAATCCTATCTTCATGTTCTTGCAGCATGACCACTCGATTTTGGACTCGATGTGTGTTGCCTTGATGTTCTTGAAGGACAACGACATGTTCTTGAACATTTGGTTGAATGCCCGTTTGATGTTGAAACGATTCTTGAACCCATTCTTTGACATTCTTGAATCGGTGTTGTTGCTCATGATTTCCATATGAAAAGAGAGAAAAACTTTGCCAACCAACTTCTTTTTTTGATGTTTCATAATCAAACTCAAGCACATTTTGAAGAAAAGGTCTATGAGGAGGATGGTGGTGTTCAAAAACTGGATTATAATTGTTCATACCCGGTTGATTTCTTTGGATGAAGCTTCTTGGTGGACTTCTTGCATTCTTGAATTTTCTTGGTTATGAATTTCTAGTCTTCTTGGAGGTTGAATTGGTTGTCTATGATTTTCTTGGCAATTTTGTTGATCATGCCCGTGAAAATCTTGATGAAAATTCCACATTCTTGGCTGCGGATTGAATTGTCGTGTTGTTCTTGAATGCGTGCAAGGTTATGGTGTTGTTCTTGGGAAGGGATGACATTATTTGGAGTTGTGCATTTGGAATCTTTATCACTTTTTGAGCAAGATTTTCTACAGCTTGTTGGATGCGCAAATTTGTGGCCATGATTCTAGCCATTTTGGTTTGAATTTCAAGCAATTTTACGTTTAACTTTCTTCGAGAAGTTTCTACAAGAATTAATTGTTGGTTGACGGATTGGGGGGAGAAAGATGATGCTTCCGCATCTAAGGTAGGAGAATCGGGATTCTTGTTGGTGTTTTTGATCACCATTAGACCCTTTCACGAAGGCGCTCTGATACCAATTTGGTCATTTCTAGTTGAAGTTTAACAAATGGGATATTAGCAAACATAGTAAACTTGAATTCTTCAAAGGTTATGGAGGTTGGATTAAAATGAACTTACCTCTTACCTCATCATAATTGGAATATGTGCACTTTCGATGCAGTAGGACATCACTTTGGTGGTTTAATTTAAGTTTCATCTGAGACCTTAAATTTGTTAGATTGTAGTGCACTCACATTGAGGTTCAAAGAAACCTTTGTTGTTTTATCCCTACTACAATTGAAATTACAGATCCAAAAAGGGGAATTTTTTTTCCTTCAATGTGGAGATATTACTCCAATTGAGATTTGTTCAAAAATGTATAATTTTCTCTTATTACTCACTAGGCAAAGAGGGTTTTCTTAAATAGAAGAAATACCCAATTACAAATAAGGAAAAAATAAATATGGCAAATATACTAAAATAAATACAGTGAAAATATTGACAAAATAGGAAATAATCAACACTCCCCCTCAAGCTGGTTGGAAGATATCATTCATGGCCAGCTTGTCAATCAAGTTGTTGAATTGCCACTTTGGAAGGCCTTTAGTTAACACATCTGCAATTTGTTTTGGGAGATAGGGTATGCATATTATTCGAGCATCAATCTTCTCCTTTATGAAGTGTTTATCAACTTCAATATGTTTTGTCCTATCATGAAGGATAGGATTGTGGGTAATAGAAATTGCTGCCTTATTATCACAATAAATTCGCATGGGAATTGTCTGATAGAATTTCAACTCTTCTAGTAGTCTTTTTATCCATATGCCCACACAAATTGGATTCAGTCACATTCGCACTGGAGATATATTGATAGGAGTGTCTGTCACTTTGTTTAGAACTCTTCCAATTAGCAGGTTTTCCATGAAGTTTCCGACAGGTTTTTCGTGTATGTCGAGGTTTATTGCAATGATCACACCAGACCCGAGGCTTTTCATGTGTCCTGTTGGAATTATCAAAGGCTTTCATGGCAGTATGTTCAGTTACCAACGCATAGCTCTCGACTGGCTCAATGGGTTTTTTTCCAATCATTACGTTTATGCGACTTTTTTTCCTGCGAACTTCAGAAAAAACATCATTAATAGTAGGAAGAGTAGTTTTTCCAAGAATTCTACCTCGAACCTTATCAAATTCAACATTGAGGCCTGCAAGAAATTTGAAATTTTTTAATACGACCATCTTCCACAGTTTTTCTGTAATGTTTTTGGTCATCTGTAGACTTCCACTCATATGTATCAAAGAGATATAGGTCTTGCCAAATTTTTTTAAGGGAGTGAAAATATTGTGTGACCGAGTGACTTCCCTGACGCATATCTCCTAATTTGAGATTCAATTCAAATACTTGTGACTGGTTTCCCAAATCAGAATACATCTGTGTCACACTATCCCATAATTCGTTTGCCGTTGAGTAGCACATATAATTGCAGCTGATATCCTCAGCCATGGAATTGACGAGCCAAGTCATGACCATAGAATTTTCAGCATCCCACGCTGCAAAGGAAGGGTCATCTGGTTTAGGGGTGTTTTGTTCTCCTGTAATATAGCCAATCTTCCCTTGCCCACGAATGTACATTCGAACACTTTGGGACCAACGAAGGAAGTTATCCCCTTTAAGTCGAATGGAAGTAATTTGGACAGTAGGAGTGTTGGAGTGGATTCGATTTTTTGAAACTTTAGCAATAGGTAATTTTTCTTCAGCCATGATTGCTAAAAAAAAGGAATATCCACAAAAAAAAAAAGAGAGACAAGCACCCACGAAAAACAGAGAGACAATATTGACCGGCGACTGCTGAAGACCGGCCGGCGAGGGGCGAAACAACCGGCGAGACCTGAACGACAGTCGACAAGGCGCGAAACGTCGGATGAAGGGCTGGGCGGCGTCCGGTGAGGTGCGAAACAAAACCCACAAGGCCGGTGAAGGGCTCAGACGACGGCTTCGGATGCGCACGAGCTCCAGATGTCGGATCTGGCCGACGGACGGTTTTGGATGAGCTTCAGATGTCGGATCTGGCAGACGGCTTTAGATGCGCACGAGCTCGCTTGCTTCATCGAAGACCTAGTCGATCGAGCTGAAGGACAGCGCACACGAGCTGAAGGATGGTGGCGGTGGTTGAGGGTAGCGGTGGCGGCGGCAGAGACTAGGGTTAGGGTTAGAAAAAAAATTTTAGGGTTTTTTTTTTTCTTTTCTTATTACTGCTCTGATAACATGTTCAAAAATGTATAATTTTCTCTTATTACTCACTAGGCAAAGAGGGTTTTCTTAAATAGAAGAAATACCCAATTACAAATAAGGAAAAAATAAATATGGCAAATATACTAAAATAAATACAGTGAAAATATTGATAAAATAGGAAATAATCAACAAGATTCCTTCTGTCTAATGTCTTTTAATGGCACTTTGGATCTAAAAAACTTTAGGAATTCATTGGACATCATTTGAATTAGCTCAGTATTTGAGGATGAAAAGTTTCTTCAGCATAGTTGTTCACCACGGCTTGATTATTTTATTAGATCAATCACTAAACTTTTTACTTGCTTCTGTGGGAAATTCAGAGATGATTCAATCACTAATAAGACGTCCTTTGGTGATTCTCTTAGGGCATTTGAGTCTTCTAAGTCTTTAAGCATTCGAGAGGTGAAGAATCGTTTTATTGCACCTTATCCCCAATAGCCAGTACTACACTGAAGAAAGGTGCATCATTCTTCAATTCCTTCAATCAATGTGGATTATACTTTATCCAGATTGTATTGAAGAAAATGTTTCTAATCTTTTGGCTCCATCTCTCAAGAAAGCTGTTTCTTAGAATTGTAGCCGACAAGAATTTACTGTTTTGGCTTCTAATGCTGTTTTTACTAAAGGATAAAATTCATTCTTCAAAGGATCTTACTGAGTCTCCTCCTCTCTCCTATATTTCATAGGATCGGAATTGAAAGATGAAAATGAAAATCCATTGTTTTTTAAGGAATTTGTTTGATTGGGAGTTGGAAACTTGGAGTGGACCAAAGACAATTTGTTCACGGTCTTAGATTCCATGAGATTGAATAATTCCAGTGATGTTTCAAGTGGAAACTGGACAAAACAGGAGAGTAGAAAGTCAAATCAAGCACTACGGCTGTTCACCCTCAGAAATAGCTCCCTTGATAATGACGTTTGTAAAACTAATTTGGTAAGGAAAGAATCTGATAGAGTGACATTTTCTTTTGGACAATGGCTCATTAGCAACATTAATATGAACGAGAAATGACAAAATCCAAAAAAGAAACCCCCAGGTCTTACCTTTCCCCCCAAGTTGGTGTGACGTGTATTAGCAATGAGGAGATAATAGTTCATGATGCTTCTCTTTTTTCGTTCTTGTTTTGCAATTTTTTCCTTGTTTGTATGAAAACTATGCAATATGTTCAAGTTGGTTTTTCTTATTTGTTCTTAATAAGTCTGCATCAACTGTCAGAAAGGGAATAAGGGGTTGGTTGATTGTTTTGTAATTTCTCAGGTTCAAGATTGGAAATTCTTGATAGGGCCGTTGATTGATAAGCTGTTTGCAGAACCATCTAATGCAATTCTCGTAAGGTTCCTGAGTATGATAAACGAGCACTTGGTGAAAGCCACTGATGTGGTCCTAAAGCGTATTTTGTCATATGTGAAAGGACAGAAAGAGTACGTATCCCATTACAAGCCTTACTTCACACGCTTTAGTCTTCCATTAACGAAAATAGAAAATTTGTTATCAAGATACAGTTAAATGTCCATGTAATTTCTGTCTTATTGAAACCTTTATTCTTAAAAATCTCCGAGAAGAAATTTCATTCTGCAAGTCCATTTTGAAATTACAGAATTTTCTCTCACGGCCCATTGGAATGTTTTGTTTCTGTAATTTTCCTTCGGATTGGGGGTTTTCCCCTCTTATTTCATATTTAAAAAAACACAAATAAATAAGTTTTTTCACAAGTCTTTGGTATCGGTCCTTATCATTTACTTCATCTTTTCTAATTTCAAATTTGGTTCAGTAGGTGTCTTAGCTACCTTACATCTAAGTAAGCTTATTTCTTGAAGTAAATCAATAATATATTTTCTTTGAAGCATGTAGATACCTTTTTTAGATCTTGCAAATTCCATTCCTAAGAAGTATTTTAGTGTTCTTAGATTGGGAAAATGATCAGATAAATTTTTGTACCATATATAATTTGCAAATGAGATGTAGTACATTTTCTCAAAGCA
The DNA here is from genome assembly GCA_002890555.2 of Lagenaria siceraria. Lineage (NCBI taxonomy): Eukaryota > Viridiplantae > Streptophyta > Magnoliopsida > Cucurbitales > Cucurbitaceae > Lagenaria > Lagenaria siceraria. Next base: position 24,127,384 of record CM016485.1, on the reverse strand, counting down.
ATAGGGATATCAAGATTAGAGGTAAGATTTAAGACATTTTCAATGGTTGGAGGGACACCAGGCAAGACATTTTCAATAGATCATCCCCTCGGAGTTTTAGATTGGACTTGTGAGGAGTCAACTATTTGGTCCTTACTCGTTTGTTTGAGCCTTCTTCTACTACAAAATTAAACTCATGATGCAGATTAGTAAGATCCTTTTTTGGTAACTCTCCATCTGAATTAGAAATTTCTGTATTTGGCATTGGAGAACTAGCAATATTAGGACAAATAATATTTGGAAGTACGACAAATACATCCCAAAAATTATAATCCTCTAAATTTGTTTTATGGTTTATCCCCTAAAGATAAATTTGGGTAAAAGAAGGTTGGTTTTTCAAAAACGACATATCCATACTTACATAACATCTGTTAGTTTGAGGATCAAAACATTTATATCCCTTTTGGTTAGAAGCATAGTCTAGAAAATACATTTCATATTCTAATGATCAAATTTTGATAGAAAAGAACTAGATAGATGCACATAACTAATACTGTTGATTATTTCCTATTTTGTTAATATTTTTCACTGTATTTATTTTAGTATATTTGCCATATTTATTTTTTCCTTATTTGTAATTGGGTATTTCTTCTATTTAAGAAATCCCTCTTTGCCTAGTGAATAATAAGAGAAAAAATAATATTTTACAGCATGGTATCAGAGCAACAAATTTTGAAACCCTAAAACCCTAATTTTTCTGAAAACTAAAAAACCCTAGATTCACTGCCGCCGTCGCCGACCCATTAGCGCCGTTCGCCCTCTGTCGCAGCCGGTCGCTTGCATCTCCGCCGGACTTCATGCTCGATCGCATCTCCGTCAGACTTCACGCTCGATCGCATCTCCGCCGCACATGTTCGCACTTCACATTCCAACGCAACACACTCGACCGCACGTTGTATGACCTTCATCGACTGCTCGCCGGAATTGTCTGTCCTGGTCGGCCGACCTTGTCTGCTTCGCCGGCCGCCCATTGCCGCCGTCCGCCGTTCGCCTCTACCGCTTCTTCACGGTTTGGTGGTTCTTTTTTTTCAGATCTACTGGTTGATACGCGGTTTTTGCTGGGTTTTTTTAGATCCACAGTTTGCTGGTTTTTTGCCTCGGTTTGTTGCAATATGTCGGACACTAAGGCACCTGCCGCTAAAGTCTTCAACAATCGTTTTCATTCCAATAGTCCCACTGTCCAAATAACTACCATTCGACTTAATGGGGATAATTTTCTTCGTTGGTCCCAAAGTGTTCGGATGTATATTCGTGGACAAGGAAGATTGGTTACATAACTGGAGAAAAAACTGCCCCCAGCCCAGATGACCCTTCATTTGCTAGGTGGGATGCTGAAAACTCCATGGTTATGACTTGGCTCATAAATTCCATGGTTGACGACATCAGCTGTAACTACATGTGTTACTCTACTGCCAAGGAATTATGGGATAGTGTGACTCAGATGTATTCTGATTTGGGCAACCATTCACAAGTGTTTGAGTTGAATTTGAAATTGGATGATATACGAGAAGGAGGTAACTCAGTCACACAATATTTTCACTCCCTGAAAAGGATTTGGCAAGACCTTGATCTCTTTGATACGTACGAGTGGAAGTCTACAGAGGACCAAAAACACTATAGAAAAACTGTCGAAGATGGTCGTATTTACAAATTTCTTGTCGGCCTCAATGTTGAGTTTGATGGGGTTAGAGGTAGAATACTTGGGAAAACTCCCCTTCCAACTATTAATGATGTTTTTTCTGAAGTTCGCAGGGAAGAAAGTCGCAGGAACGTAATGATTGGAAAAAAACCTATTGAGTTAGTCGAGAGCTCTGCGTTGGTAACTGAACATACTGCCATGAAAGCCTCTGATAATTCCAACAGGACACATGAAAAGCCTCGGGTCTGGTGTGATCATTGCAATAAACCTCGACATACACGTGAAACCTGTTGGAAACTTCATGGAAAACCTGCGAATTGGAAGAGTTCTAAACAAAGTGACAGACACTCCCATCAACATATCTACAGCGCAAATGTGACTGAATCCAATCTGTTTAGCAAAGAGCAGATTGACCAAATCCTGAAACTGCTAAAGACTAGTTCATCTGGTAATCCTAGTGTTTCCTTGGCTCAATCAGGTAATTGTCCTGAAGCTTTTTCTTGCACAAATTCTTCTCCATGGATTATAGATTCTGGAGCCACTGATCATATGACTAGTTCCTCCTCTCTATTTGACTCATACTCTCCAGTATATTGTAATGCCAAAATTCGTATTGCAGATGGTAGTTTTGCCCCTATTGCAGGCAAATGGCATATTCCTTTGACTCAAAAATTTACTTTACGTTCTGTCCTTCATGTTCCAAAGTTAGCATGTAATCTGTTATCTGTCAGTCAAATCTCTAAGGATACTAACTGTCGTGTTATTTTTTGTGGAACTCATTGTACCTTTTAGGATTAGAAATCGGGGGAGACGATTGACAGTGCTAGAATGATTGATGGTCTCTATTACTTTGATGATGAAGTTTCTTCTAGTAATAAAATAGCTCAGGGCTTCAGTAGTGTCAGTTCTTCTTCTATTCCAGAAACTATCATGCTTTGGCATCGTAGATTAGGACATCCAAGTTTCTTTTATGTAACATATTTATTTCCAGATTTATTTAAACGAATTGATTGTTCTGTTTTTCATTGTGAAAGTTGCATTTTTGCCAAACATCATCGATCCACTTATTTACGTAAACCTTACAAGGCTTCCTCAACTTTCTCTTTAATTCATACTGATGTGTGGGGTCCGTCTAAAGTCTTAACACATAGTGGTAAGCGTTGGTTTGTTACCTTTATCGATGATCACACTCGTCTAACCTGGTTTTATTTAGTAAACAAAAAATCAGAGGTAAAAGACGTTTTTGTTCGTTTTTACAATATGATGGAAACTCAATTTCGATCTAAAATCCGCATTCTTCACTCTGATAATGGTACTGAATATTTCAATGAACACTTAAAAACGTTTCTGCAAGATAAGGGCATTGTTCATCAAGCTACATGTCGTGATACTCCTCAGCAAAATGGCATCGCTGAATGAAAAAATAGACATCTCCTTGAAGTTGCCCGTGCGCTTATGTTTTCTATGAATGTTCCAAAATATTTGTGGGTGATGCAATCCTTACTGCTACCTACTTGATCAATCGAATGTTCATACTTCTCTTGCTCGAACTAAACTTGATTCTCGGGCCATTAAATGCATCTTTGTAGGTTATGCTCCCAATAAGAAGGCTTATAAATGTTTTGACCCTTCGACCAACAAGTATGTTTAGAGTATGGACGTTGTATTCCTAGAAAATCATCCTTATTTTAGCCCACATTCTCTTCAGGGGGAGAAATCTAACCTTGAAGATCACTTTTGGGAAACCTCACCTACCCCACACATCATTGACCCTGAAATTATGAGCACTAGTCCTGTGATACCAAGTGTAGAAAGCTCCTCTTCAGGGGGAGAAACACTAACACCTGAACTTCAGGTTTATACTAGAAGAAACTTGACTCAAAGGGATCGAGAACATACAGTTGATCTATCACAAGACCAATCTAATACTCTGATGAATGATCCTGAAGATCCAGGTAACATACACTCTTCTTCTTCTCATAATTCTCTACCTGATATTCCTAATCTTGATCTTCCAATTGCCTTTAGGAAAGGTACTCGTAAATGTGTCAAATATCCCATTGCAAATTATCTTTCTTATCATAGATTGTCTGACAGTCATAAAGCCTTCACATCCAAAATAACCGACCTGTTAGTTCCAAAGAATATTCAGTAGGCCCTAAATGATTTGAATTGGAATTTAGTAGTGATGGAAGAAATGAATGTGCTGAAACAAAATTGCAGATTGGACATAGTTGATTTACCAAACGACAAAAAACAGTGGGATGCAAGTGGGTGTTCACTGTAAAATGTAACACAGATGGTAGTATCGAAAGATACAAGGCTAGACGGTTGCTAAGGGGTTCACTCAGACTTATGGAGTTGACTATCAGGAAACATTTGCGCCGGTTGCTAAAATTAACTCTATCGGAATTTTGTTGTCTGTTGTAGTTAATTTTATCAGCTTGATGTTAAAAATGCTTTTCTTAATGGGGATCTTGAAGAAGAGGTATTTATGGACCTACCACCTGGCTTCGAGATGGATCTCGGGGTTAACAAAGTGTGCAAGTTATAGAAATCATTATACGGCCTCAAACAATCTCCTAGAGCCTGGTTTGAACGTTTTGAAAAGGCAGTCACTAGCTATGGATTCAGTCAAAGTCAAGCTGATCATACTATGTTCTACAAACATACAAAAAATGACAAAGTTATCGTCTTGATAGTGTATGTTGATGATATTGTTCTTACAGGTAATGATGAAATTGGACTGACTTGTGTGAAGGAACAACTAACTAATGATTTCCAAATCAAAGACCTAGGAACCTTAAAGTATTTCCTAGGCATGGAGTTTGCCAGGTCCAAGAGTGGCATTATTGTCAATCAAAGGAAGTATGTTCTTGACCTCCTGAAAGAAATAGGTTTACTTGGTTGCAAGGTAGTTGACACACCCATTGAGCAGAACTTGAAATTAGAAGCTGCAACTGAAAAAGAAATAAAAGACAGAGAAAAGTATCAAAGACTTGTGGGGAGACTCATATATCTCTCTCACACACGTCCTGACATTGCGTTTGCCGTCAGTATGGTGAGTCAATTCATGCAAGCTCCTGGACCGGCACATTTTGATGCCATTTATAGGATCTTGAAATATTTGAAAGGTACTCCTGGAAAAGGCATATTGTTTAGAAAACATGATCATCTAACTATCGAAGTTTACACTGATGCAGATTGGGCAGGTGGTACTACTGATAGAAGAAGATCCACTTCGGGTTATTGCTCCTTTGTTGGAGGAAATCTTATTACTTGACGAAGTAAAAAACAAAGTGTGGTCGCGAGAAGTAGTGCTGAAGCTGATTCAGGGCTTTAGCCCATGGTATTTGTGAAGGCATATGGATAAGAAGACTACTAGAAGAGTTGAAATTCTATCAGACTATTCCCATGCGAATTTATTGTAATAATAAGGGAGCAATTTCTATTGCCCACAATCATGACCTTCATGATAGGACAAAACATTTTGAAGTTGATAAACATTTCATAAAGGAGAAGATTAATGCTGGAATAATATGCATACACTATCTCCCAACAACAGAACAAATTGCAGATGTGTTAACTAAAGGCCTTCCAAAGTGGCAATTCAACAACTTGATTGACAAGCTGGCCATGAATGATATCTTCCAACCAGCTTGAGGGGGAGTGTTGATTATTTCCTATTTTGTCAATATTTTCACTGTATTTATTTTAGTATATTTGCCATATTTATTTTTTCCTTATTTGTAATTGGGTATTTCTTCTATTTAAGAAATCCCTCTTTGCCTAGTGAATAATAAGAGAAAAAATAATATTTTACAGCAAATACACCCAAAATTGTTGATAAGTAAATCATAGTACAAACGAGTAGTTGGAAAAAAAAAACTTTCGAAAGAGCTAGTGGAGTTTTAAAATCTGGAACTTTAGAAGGCCTTTTTTATTGTAGGTAGACAGTCGTGAGGACTACGCCCAAGTACTTTGGAATTTAACAAAAAAACATTGTGGCTCGAGCAACATCTTGTAAATGCCTATTTTTATGTTATGCAATACTATTTCGTTAAGAGAGTGCCAACAAGTAGATTGATGAACAATGTCTTTATTCTTAAAAAACTCACTTAAATGTTCATTGAAATATTCAATTCAGAGTGTAAGAAACCTATTTTTGTTGAAATTTTAGTTTCAATCATATTGTAAAAACATTTTAATACATAATTCATTTTTGACTTCTTTGTTAATAAATAAACCCACAACAAGTGAGTGTGTGTGATCATCAATGAAAGTCACAAACTAATGTTTTCCACTATGAGTTACAAGGGACCACTAGTATCGTTGTGAATTATAAAATAGTTTTGAAGACGAGTATGGTTTTGGTGAAAAAGAGGAGTGATGACTTTTTGCAAAGATGCAATTTTCACAATGAACATAAGAAAAATCAACTCCTTTAGAAAGATTGGAAAATAGATATTTGGCATAGAAAAAACTTGGATGTCCTAGCCTAAAATGCTGAAGTTGCGACCTTCGTCAAGCATCCTAGCATGTACGAACTTTTTCCCTGAGGTATGGTCTTGGCAAATGCAATGGAATTCAAAGAAAACAACACGACAATTAGAATGATTCAAAAGTTAAGAGATTGCAAGTTAATTTAGGAACATGGAGAGCAAACTTTAGAGTGATGTCTTTAGTCGATTCCTTTTCCTGCCGTCAATGAAAAACTACCATATGCAATTCTAAGATAATATACAATTGTTTGGTGGTGCTTGGCTTGATTTGTGGTGCCTTAATTCAATTTCCAAGCTTAAAAACTAACAGATAAGGTTATCTTTTCTGTTAAAGGTCTTTGATTTTTTTTAATTCAATTTGTTTTTTCACTTTGTATTTATTTTCTAAGTAGGATCTCTCGTCCATTCCTTTCCATACAACCTCATCACAATGACAAACATATATTTCCTTATTTCTTTTGATTCAAATACAATTATCTTGTTTCTTACTAAAGAAGAGAGAAATTTAGTTTATATGCTCCCAACACCTTAAGGTGAATTGCAGAAAAGATTTCCAATTAGAAATCAAAGAAGATTGCCTATAATCTCTGAATGGATATGTATTTTTACACCAATACATAGTATGAAATAAAATCAACCCGTGGAGTATAGTTATGAAGTATTGAGTAAATTTACTATATTTTGTTCGGCAGGATAGATGAGTGCTTCTACATTAAACATGAGAGCCAAAACGAAGATATCTCTCTGAGTGTGCAACAATCTCTGTTTGAGCGTCTTTGTCCACTACTTGTTATTAGGATGCTTCCTCTTGAAGTTTTTAATGACCTGAGTATGTCAGTCATGTATGGTCAGCTTCCTAACCGAGCAACTATGCATGGTATGTTCTAGTATTTGTTGGTTCTTTTTTCTATTCCCGTGTGTACTAGTTGAGTTTATTGGTTCTTTGATAAATGTTGATTGTTTACCCGTTCATTATTTATTCATTCTATTTCCTAAAATGCCAAATAATTATTTAGATGATTCTTAGTCTGATGCTGTCTATTTAGATTTCATCTATGGCATCTCTAGTCTACTGCTGCATCAGAGTAAGAATCATTTCAGGTCTTTGATAGAGTTGAGAATTCGGTATTGGCATCAGTTGTGAGTCCTCCAAGAATAACAATTGGGCATTCTTTAATCGTGGTCATTATTCCAAGCAGGCTTCTGTTAGGTACTTAAGCACCTTGGAGAACCACACCCCAAAAGCTAGCTATTGAGGTGGGAGAGCCAAGCCACTTAAGTACCCCATTGGTCATTCCATTCTAACCAATGTGGGACAAAGGTAGCCCCATACTACCTTGGTTCCTAACAATACCCCATCCTCGGAAAGCCGACGTTCCGGCGGCTGCTCCGACGGTACTTCACTCGGCCACACCCGGTCAGAATCCTCTGTCGGTTCCACTCCGGAACGTCAACAACCGGCTCTGATATCATTGTTAGGTACTTAAGCACCTTGGAGAACCACACCCCAAAAGTTAGCTATTGAGGTGAGAGAGCCAAGTCACTTAAGTACCGCATTGGTCATCCCATTCTAACCAATGTGGGACAAAGGTAGCCCATACTACCTTGGTCCCTAACAGCTTCGTTTAGGATTTCTTTGTTAGTTAATTAGAGTTTGGAGAAGATTATGAAAACTTTTTTTTGGAGGGTGCAGAGGAGGGTGGATGTCTGAATTTGTTATTCGGGAGGTGATGTGAGATCAATTAACCTTGGAGAGCTAGCATATGCAATTTGAAACTTCGTAAAGAGGTTCTATTGGATTGGTCGAACGGGTGTGACATTTCCTATTAGAACCAAACAACACCTGATGGCATAAGGTCATTGTAAGTAAACACGTCTCTCACTCTTTTGAGTGAGCCTCATTTAGGATTTAAAGGTATATTCTGAGATCCCTAGAGAGCCATCTTTTTCTGGGTGTTCCCTTCTCTAAGTCCGTGAAATGCTTTGTTGAGATGTCTCAGACATATTTTTGGGTGGATAGGTGGTTGGTGGAAGGCCCCTTTACTATATTCCTTCATCATACTGCCACTCTTCATTGAGGTTGTGTCATATGGCTTCAACCATCTTGTATTTGGGTAATTCTTCTTTGTTTAATTTCAATTTTCATCGTCCTTTTTTGAATTAGGATTCATGGGACGTGTTTACACTTATTTATTGGGAGATTTCCATCTTCCCTTGGACAGTAAAGATATACTTATTTTGGTTCCCTAATTCCTCCTAAGGGTTTTCTTCCCACATTTTCTTTCTCCTGTTGGAAATCCTTTTTTCCTTGTCTTATGAAGGTGAAATTCTCCCGAAGGTTTTTGCTTGAGAAGTTTAACATGGGAGAATCAACATTGTTGACTTTATTCAGAGCCATTCTTCCTGATGCAGCCACATTGATGCATTCTTGGTCACGTGTATGGGGATTTGGGTTATATCTTTTGAAGATGTACGTTTGCTATCTCAATTTGGAACTCTTTCTTGGACACATTTGATATGCCTCGTAATAACTGTTTTTTTTTTCTTTTTCTTTTTTTAAACCATGAAATAGTAACTGTTAGTCTTATGATTGAGGAAAGTTTTCATCCACCTTTTCGTCATAAGGGTCAAATTCTCTTGCATGCTAATTCAAAATAGAGGTTGGATGACTATCTTGATGAAGGCTTGAGTTCTCTTCTGGTGAAGGATGAGGATTGTTTGCCTTTTCCTACTAAAGTTGATGCTGCGTGGGGGCTGTCTAATGGAGGTCCAAAGGCCTTTTTTTTTTTTCCTTATTATCTAGATGAACTGAACTTGCCAGATTACTTTTCTCAAGCTGTTGGCGTCTTGTATTTCTGTCAATCCAAAGATAAGTTTGTTGACTCAAGCTCCAAAAGCATTAGAAGCTCTCAGAAGTGGAAAGATCCATTCCTTTTTGGATTTTTTGCGGCTGGTTTTCTTCTGTTTGGATGGTTCTGGCTGTTTTCGAGAGGTTCTTCAATTGACTTCTTCGTTGCTTGGTCTCCTTAATTTGTTGGTGGTTTTCTTGTGCATATTTGTTTTTCTTGGTTTGTTCATTGTTTATTGTTTATGATGAAAATTTTGTCGTTATCTCTCTTATTGAATGTGTAATTTAGGTCTTCTTATATAGGAGAAAGACCTTTTACAAATATGCAAAGAATAAAAAAACAATAAATGATAAATATTTGGAAAATAATATTTATATACACATAGAAATTCCAACACTCCCCCTCAAGCTGGTTTGAAGATGTTTTCCATAGCCAGCTTGTCAATTAGATTGTCGAATTTTTTCTTTGGAGCGCCTTTAGTTAGCACATAAGCAATCTGTTATGATGTAGGAAGATGAGGAATACATATTGTTCTTGCTTCAATTTTCTCTCTAATAAAATGTTTATAAACATCGATGTGTTTGAACTGGATTATGGGCAATAGAAATTGCGGCTTTATTGTCACAATAAATCCATATAGGCGTAGTCAAGGAAATCTTTAACTCTTCAAGTATCCTGTTTATCCATATGCCCTTACAAATTCCATGAGCTAAGACTCTAAACTCTGCTTCAACACTACCTCTGACCACCACATTCTGTTTTTTACTTCTAGTAACCAAATTTCCTCCAACGAAGGAACAATAACCAGAGGTAGATCTTCTATCCGTGGCACTTCCTGCCCAATCTGCATCAAGGTAGACTTCTATTTGGAAGTGAGTATGATAGGTACCCCTATCAGTAGTTTTTATTGAAACACCACGAAAAACATAAAACACAGTCTTTACAACACAATCTTTCTTTCCCCCTAGAGGAAGCCACCTTCTGATATCAAAGACAAAAACTAGACTCCTATTAGTTATCTCTTAATACTTAAAACACTGTAAATAACTACCCACATAACTGCCCTTCTAACTATCTTGTGGATAATCATCCTTACTATTGGATGACTCTCCTAACTCCCTAATAACCTCCCTATCAACCACCACATCCTTTCCTTTCTTACATTTACAAACATAATGATAAATAACAGGAGGCCTAATAGATTATTCCTTTGGAATAGAATACCTTTTCTAGGATATCCTTTCAAATACCTCAAAATTCTATAGGCAGCTTCAAAATGGGTCGGTCTAGGAGCATGCATAAATTGACTAACCATGCTCACAGCATACGCAATATCAAGACGTGTATGAGACAAATAAATCAATCTACCAACGAGTCTCTGATATCGTTCCTTGTCCTTTATTTCTTCTGCTTTTGTTGCTAGTAGCTTTAGATTAGGCTCAATAGGAGTTTCTGCAACCTTTCACCAAGTAAGCCTGTTTCTTTAAGTAAGTCAAGGACATACTTTCTTTGGTTAACAAAAATCCCCTTCTTTGATCTTGCAAATTCCATTCCTAGGAAATATTTCAACGTTCCCAGGTCTTTAATTTGAAATTCACATGCCAGTTTTTTCTTGAGATCAGCTAAACCTACTTCATCATCACCTATGAGAATAATATCATCTACATAAACAATCAAAATTGAGATTTTATTATTCTCTGAGTGTTTATAAAATACCGTATGATCTGCCTGACTCTGAATAAATCCATAACTGAACACAACTTTTCCAAAACGCTCAAACCAAGCCCTTGGGGACTGTTTAAGGCCATAGAGAGATTTCTTTAATTTGCAAATTTTACTTCAACCCAACTCCTTTTCAAAACCTGGTGGTAAGCTCATGAACACCTCTTCTTCAAGATCACCATTCAAAAACGCATTTTTCACGTCAAGTTGGTAAAGCGGCCAATCTAAGTTAACTGCAAGAGATAAAATAACTCTAATGGAGTTAATTTTAGCAACAGGAGCAAATATTTCTTGATAATCAATTCTATATGTTTGAGCAACCAGTCTGGCCTTGTATCTCTCAACACTACCATCAGCATTACATTTTATGGTAAACACCCATTTATATCCCACAAGTTTCTTATTTCTAGGCAATTCTACTATTTTCCAAGTTCCATTTTGTTTTAGAGCATTCATCTCCTCCATAACTGCTAATTTCCAATTTAGATCATCTAAAGCCTCGTTATATTCTTTGGAACAAATATGTCATCTACCCTGGATATGAAAGATCTATGACTACTCGACAATTTTTGATATGACATAAAGTTTGCAATAGGATATTTGGTATAACTTCAAATATCTTTCCTAATGGCAATGGGAACATCGAAATCAGACACAATTGGCGAGGTACTTTGAATAGTTGAAGGAGTAGAAATGGAAGAAAGATTATCAGTTTCATTTGGAGTAGAAATGGAAGGAGGATTACCAGTTTCATTCGTCGGACTCTCAGAGTGGCTTTGTGAAGGACCAACTATCTTGTCTTGGTTCCTTTGATTGAATGTTCTTGTAGTATAAAACTTAAGCTCAGGCACTTGATCAATATGACCATTTTGTAGTGTTTCTTCCCCTAATTGAGAAGTTTCTATGTTTGGCATCATAGAACTAGTAACATCTGGGCTGGAAATAGGAAAACAAATATTCCAAAAATTTTCTTCCAAATTTGGTCTCCCCTGAAGACAATTTTGGGGAAAATAGGGTTTATTTTCTAGAAATGACCCATTCATACTCACAAAAAGTTTTTTTGTCTAAGGATCAAAACATTTATAACCTTTTTAATTTGAAGAGTAACCCACGAAAATGGTTTTGAGATGGAACCCCATACTATTTGAAATGGTATCAGAGCCCATAAAGCCCAAATGGGTATTCGGTCCAATAAAATGAAATTGGGATCTGATCAAGAATGGTGAACCCAAAAGAGGCACCATCTTGAGGGGGCATGTTGAGGTTCCCTCATTGAAAATTCAAGGGACCTCACACTCTTAATAAAATAGATGGACTACTCCACTACTCTCATTGCCAATTGGTTGTGAGATGGAACCCATACTATTTGATAGTGATGTTTATGTTTTTTCTTCTTTTTCCCTTCTTTTCATCTCATGTTGTTTTCTAAACTCTTTGCATCTTTTCATTTATCAATGAAACCTTGTTTCTTGTTAAAAAAAAAGGTAAGTATACATTTTGTTGATTATCTTCTTTTGTGTTAATATATTCTTTGTATTTATTGTATTATATTTCGTAATTTTATTTCCTTATTTCGTATTATAATTGGGGTAACTTTCTTTGTTGGTCCCAAAGTGTTCGTATGTATATTCTTGAACAAGGGAAGTTCAGTTGTATATTCTTTGTTTCTCTTTTTCTGAAATCTGTAGGGATGAAAGTCAAAGGAATGTTGCGATTGACAAAAAAACAATTAATTAAGTTAAAGGTTGTGTGATGGTGATTGAAAGTATAGTGTTAGATAAACTATAATTAAATTTGCCTTCACCCTCTAGCTTAAGCTTTTGGGTCAATCGATTATTTAAGATAGTATCAGAGCATGTGGTCTAGGAGGTCCTTTGTTCAAACCCTTGCATTGTTGTTTCCTCCCTATTTAATATCCATTTCGACTTGTTGGGTCTTCTTCATATTTTAAGCCCACTAGTGAGGGGGAGTGTTAGTGATATATAATTAAATTTGCATTACCCACCAGCTTAAGCTTTTGGGTTAATCAGTGATTTAAGAGTCTTGTGTCTGGTGCTACTACTGCAACAAACCTCCACATACGTGTGAAACATGTTTGGAAACTTCATGGTTGCGAAGGGGATGGTCATAAAAATCAGTCCCAGGCGAGAGGAATTCCAATCAGCATACTTCTAATGCCAATGTGGTGGACTCTAGACCATTTAATAAAGAGAAAATTGGTCAAATTGTAAAGTTAATAAAGACATTCAACGTCTGGTAATCCTAGTGTTTCTTTGGCACAATCAAGCAATTGTCCTCAATCTATGTTGTCTCAATTCATATTCATGGATTATAGATTCAGGAGCCTTTGATCATATGATTAGTTTTTTTCGTTTAATTGTGCTAAACTCTTAGGTTTGAGAGAATCTCTATATATTATTCCATTAACTAAAAAGATATATATACATATGTACAAGAGTGACCTAATTAGAAGAATGTAAAAAGATAGTAAAGGACACTAAACTAAAGATATTTACAATAGCAAGATAACCTTAATGTTAGCACTATAACACTCCCCCCTCAAGTTGGAGTATATATGTTAATTATGCCCAACTTGTTACATAGATAATCTATACATGCACCATTCAGAGTTTTCGTGAAGATATCTCCTAATTGTTCTCCAGTCTGCACAATATCATGTAGATACCAAACCTTGTTGAATTTTTTACGTACGAAATAACAGTCAACTTCAATATGTTTAGTTCTCTCGTGGAACACTGGATTAGATGCGATATGAAGTGCTGGTTTATTATTGCACCACAATTTTACCGGTGTTGTGATGTCAAATCCCAACTCAATAAGAAGTCGGTATATCCAAACCAATTCACATGGACTGTGCCATTGCTCAATATTCTGATTCAACGCTTGAACGTGACACCACATTTTGTTTCTTACTCTTCGAAGAAATCAAATTACCACCAACAAAAACATAATATCCTATAGTTGATCTTCTATCTTCCTTAGATCTTGCCCAATCAACATTTGAGAAGCATTCAATATTTGTATGACCATAATCTTTATATAATAAACCACGCTTGGGAGACGCCTTCAAATAACACAAAATTTGTTCCAATGTAGCCCAATGGTCAAGGCTATGTCTGGTCGAGTCATTGTAAGATAATTAAGTTTTTCAACTAACCTTCTATATCTTTTAGGATCTTTTAGCAGTTCTCCTTCTTTTGTGAGCTGAAGTTGGGCTTCATTTTGTACTGCATGGCTTAGCTCCTAACTTCCCTGTTTCAGTCAACAAGTCAAGTACATATTTTCTTTGTGATAACAATATTCCTTTCTTGCTTCTAATTACCTCAATTCCTAAGAAGTATTTCAACATGCCCAAGTCTTTCGTATGGAATTCACTATGCAGAAAGGTCTTTAGGGACTAAATACCTAATGTATCATCACCAGTAATCACAATTTCACCAACATATACAACTAACAGGATGACACCACTCTCAAATCTCTTAAAAAAGACGGAGTGAACTGACTGCTCTTCCTCATTCCAAAGTTTTCAATCACTTGACTAAACTTCCTCATTCCAAAATCTTCTATCTTCCTTAGATCCTGCCCAATCAACATTTGAGAAGCATTCAATATTTGTATGACCATAATCTTTATATAATAAACCACGTTTGGAGAGGCCTTCAAATAACCCAAAATTTGTTCCAACGTAGCCCAATGGCCAAGGCTATGTATGCTCGAGTCACTGTATGATAATTAAGTTTTTCAACTAACCTTCTATATCTTTTAGGATCTTTTAGCAGTTCTCCTTCTTTTGTGAGCTGAAGTTGGGCTTCATTTTGTACTGCATGACTTAGCTCCTAACTTCCCTGTTTCAGTCAACAAGTCAAGTACATATTTTCTTTGTGATAACAATATTCCTTTCTGGCTTCTTATTACCTCAATTCCTAAGAAGTATTTCAACATGCCCAAGTCTTTCGTATGGAATTCACTATGCAGAAAGGTCTTTAGGGACTGAATACCTAATGTATCATCACCAGTAATCACAATATCACCAACATATACAACTAACAGGATGACACCACTCTCAGATCTCTTAAAAAAGACGGAGTGATCTGACTGCTCTTCCTCATTCCAAAGTTTTCAATCAGTTGACTAAACTTCGTCATTCCAAAGTCTTCTATCTTCCTTAGATCTTGCCCAATCAACATTTGAGAAGCATTCAATATTTGTATGACCATAATCTTTATATAGTAAACCACGCTTGGGAGAAGCCTTCAAATAACCCAAAGTTTGTTCCAATGTAGCTCAATGGCCAAGGCTATGTCTGGTCGAGTCACTGTAAGATAATTAAGTTTTTCAACTAACCTTTTATATCTTTAGGATCTTTTAGCAGTTCTCCTTCTTTTGTGAGCTGAAGTTGGGCTTCGTTTTGTACTGCATGGCTTAGCTCCTAACTTCCCTGTTTCAGTCAACAAGTCAAGTACATATTTTCTTTGTGATAACAATATTCCTTTCTGGCTTCTTATTACCTCAATTCGTAAGAAGTATTTCAACATGCCCAAGTCTTTCGTATGGAATTCACTATGCAGAAAGGTCAATACCTAATGTATCATCACCAGTAATCACAATATCACCAACATATACAACTAGCAGGATGACACCACTCTCAGATGTCTTAAAAAAGACGGAGTGATCTGACTGGTCTTCCTCATTCCAAAGTTTTCAATCACTTGACTAAACTTCCTCATTCCAAAGTCTTCTATCTTCCTTAGATCTTGCCCAATCAACATTTGAGAAGCATTCAATATTTGTACGACCATAATCTTTATATAGTAAACCACGCTTGGGAGAAGCCTTTAAATAACCCAAAGTTTGTTCCAATGTAGCCCAATGGCCAACGCTATGTCTGGTCGAGTCACTGTAAGATAATTAAGTTTTTCAACTAACCTTCTATATCCCAAGTCTTTCGTCTGGAATTCACTATACAGAAAGGTCTTTAGGGACTGAATACCTAATGTATCATCACCAGTAATCACAATATCACCAACATATACAACTAGCAGGATGACACCACTCTCAGATCTCTTAAAAAAGACGGAGTGATCTGACTGCTATTCCTCATTCCAAAGTTTTCAATCACTTGACTAAACTTCCTCATTCCAAAGTCTTCTATCTTCCTTAGATCTTGCCCAATCAACATTTGAGAAGCATTCAATATTTGTATGACCATAATCTTTATATAATAAACCACGCTTGGGAGAAGCCTTCAAATAACCCAAAGTTTGTTCCAATGTAGCCCAATGGCCAAGACTATGTCTGGTCGAGTCACTGTAAGATAATTAAGTTTTTCAACTAACCTTCTATATCTTTTAGGATCTTTTAGCAGTTCTTCTTTTGTGAGCTGAAGTTGGGCTTCATTTTGTACTGCATGGCTTAGCTTCTAACTTCCCTGTTTCAGTCAACAAGTCAAGTACATATTTTCTTTGTGATAACAATATTCCTTTCTGGCTTCTTATTACCTCAATTCCTAAGAAGTATTTCAACATGCCCAAGTCTTTCATATGGAATTCACTATGCAGAAAGGTCTTTAGGGACTGAATACCTAATGTATCATCACCAGTAATCACAATATCACCAACATATACAACTAACAGGATGACACCACTCTCAGATCTCTTAAAAAAGGCGGAGTGATCTGACGTGCTCTTCCTCATTCCAAAGTTTTCAATCACTTGACTAAACTTCCCAAACCAAGCTTGTTGACTCTGTTTTAATCCGTACAAAGATTTTCGAAGGTGACATACCTTTCCATTCTCCCCTTGAGCAAAAAACCCTAGTAGTTGCTCCATGTACACTTCTTTTTAAAGATCGCCATGAAGAAAAGCATTTTTAATATCAAGTTAATGCAAAGGTCAATAGGTTATTGAAGCCAACGAAACGAATAACATTACAGAGGCCATTTTAGCCACTAGAGAAAATGTATCAGCATAGTCAATGCCATAAGTTTGCACATAGCCTTTAGCAGCAAGATGTGCCTTTAACCGAGCTACAAAGCCATCATGATTAACTTTAACTGCAAACACCAGTTTGATTAACAAGCTGATATTGAACGATATCTTCTTTTTGAAAAGGAAACAAGACTTTCATTGATATATTGAATTGAGACAAAAACTCAATAAATAAAAATGGATACAAGATCAACGAATCTATGAAACTAAGGATCGGGGAGTGCACGCGGACATTTCAACTAGGTTGACACCTCTTTAGCATTCAAACCAACTTTAAGAGAAGTGTTGATTATTTCTTTTTGTGTTAATATCTTATTTTTATTTATTGTATTTTGGTGGTTTTAGTAATGAGTGTTTATTTTATTTAAGAAACCTTTTCTTTCTCAAAGAAAATAAGACAGAAATTATTATTTTCATCACATTTGCTATTCTAAAACTCTCTTAAAATTTTTGAATTACTTAGACAGTTTGATGGTCTGCAGGTATGGACATCATTGATCATACGTGTGTTGCAGCACTCTTATTAAACAGGTTAATCAGGAGAAGATAAATCTTTTTTTTTTTTTTTTAATTTTATTTGTTTGGGGGGTAGCTTTGTGCCTGATTTTTGCTGCCCCATTTTACAGGGCATTTTCTAAGTTTGAATTTGATGATGTACGGAAGTTGGCTGCTGAGCTGTGTGGACGCATTAATCCCCAGGTATACCGCTACAGTTTTACCTTATCTGGTTTCTCAAGATGTAAAGTTGCCAAAATATGTGGTCGATGTTGTGAAGATTGTAAATATTCTTGAATAATAACTTGATTGGAATACAAATGATTGCAAAATAAATAAACACCAATAAACCCAACAAAGGAAAATAACAGAAAAGGAAAATACAAAAAAGGAAAATATAATTAAGCAATAATTTTCTTTAACACACTCCCTCAAACTCAAGGTCGTAGACTTGAGTTTGTGAAGCGCTGAGAGAAATTGACGGAAACTGAAGAAAACTTCCGAAAAAAATCACGACATATCTGGGCTGGAAACAGAGACCATGAAAGACTTCTAAGCCGGAAACAGAGATCCACAAAGAACTTCTGAGTTGGAGACAAATACCCACAAAGCACTTTTGGACTGGAAACAAAGACTCACGAAGAATTTCTGGACTGAAAACAGAGATCTGCATAGAGATCTGAAACAGAACCTACGAACAGCCGGTCAGAAAACGGGATAGAGATCCACAGACACAGATCTAAAGACAGAATAGGAACAATGACAGAGATCCACAAACGTAGATCTAAAAGCATAACGGAGACAGTGACAGAGATGGATGAACATATCGAGAGCTGTGTAACGGCGACAGAATTTTGTGGATCTGCCTCCATTGACGGTCGGTCGATGGAGGCAGAGATCGAAAAGTGTAAAACCCTAGGACTTATGGCTCTGATACCATGTGAAGATTGTAAATATTCTTGAATAATAACTTGATTGGAATACAAAGGATTGCAGAATAAATAAACACCAATAAACCCAACAAAGGAAAATAACAGAAAAGGAAAATACAAAAAAGGAAAATATAATTAAGCAATAATTTTCTTTAATATCTTCTATTGCATGATATTCTTCATATTAGACAATGGAGTTCTGAACATCTGTATCTCCTATTATCGTTGGTTTTAGTTAAATAGTAAGCCTTCCCAAAAGTATGACATTTGTAGCTAGTCTTGACTATTCCACCTTCATTCTTTATATTGTCATATATTTCCTGAAGGGAGAGTGAGTCTATTTTGAATATGACATATATGTAAGGTTACTAGGCTTGTTTGAAAAGCGTAGGTCTTGTCAATTCGTTAAACTGGAATTTAGTTAAACAACAAATGAGGAAACTGAAGTTTTGCTGAGAAAAATTATACATAAGGAAAAGCAAAGCCTATAATGCCCCATGCCCAGGATTCGGACCAGGATTCGGAATTCGGATTCGACACTTGATGGCCCCGACATTCCCCTGCATCTCCCGTGACCTGACAACGTCATCCTTGCTTGTCTTTTAAGAGTGAATGTTATCCCTACAAACCAACACGGGTCCTTTCAGCATGCTTTGTCCTCACTCACATGCATCCTAGGAAAATCCCCATGAGGTCATCCAACATAGGATTGCTCCAGGTGAAGCACGCTTAACTGTGGAGTTCTTATGATTGCGCTATCGAAAAGGAAGGTGCATCTTTTTGGTATAGGTAGTAACTTTCAATTCTTTTAAGTCTTTCTTAACCATACTTTCATGTCCTCAAAATTCCTCTCATTCGGATGTGATCTTGGTTCATTCATGTCCCCCTCCTGAACTCGGGTCGTTATACTATCTAATATAAAAAAAAAAATACAAAAAATAAACAAAAAATAAGAATAGTTGGCAATGTTGAACTTCTCCTACCAACGGTGTATGGAGTACATTTTCTTACGTTCCATCTTATTGTGGATGATTAAACATCTATTGTATAATTCTTGGGAGATCTTTCTTAATTTCGTCCTTTATTTCATATATTGTTGGGAATATTGTGGCTTAACACTTACTCTTTTTTCTGTTTTGAGTATACTGGTTTTGAATGCTTTAGGATTGTCTTTTGCTCAATATTTAAATATTCTGTGATTCTACCTTATTTTATGGTCTCATCTAAACATAGAACTTCATAGAACTTAAAAGAATACAAGAATTCGAACCTTATCTTTGTATATAGTTTTAATTTAGTAACTATAGAAATGGTGTACACACCAAAGAGAATTTAAGAATTAATCTTCAAGTTGTATTCAAAAGAAGAGATCCGGCCTCTTTTTATAGGCAAGGAATACAATTTACAGCTAACTAACTAACTAAATAACTAGCTAACAAACTAACTAACTGGATAAATAAGAAATAACCAAAGAACAAAAGACTGGAAACAAATAAAAGAAGAGAAGATACATCATATTCCACCCCCCTAAGAACAAAATTTTGACCCCAAAATTATGAAGCGAGCTGGAAACCATCCGAAGCATGATAAGGATGAAAATCGGCGACATTGAAGATGGGATTGATGCGAAGATCTGAAGGTAACTCCAAATGTAAGCGTTGGAGCCATAGGAACGGAGAATTTTGAACGGCCCCAATTTTCTATTTTTCAATTTATTGTAAGTTCCAGCTGGAAAACGACTCTTTCGAAGATGTATCATCACAAGGTCGCCAGTATGAAAACGTTGTAATCTTCTATGTTGATCCGCAGCTTTCTTGTAAGCAACATTAGTACGGTCAATGTTAGCCTGAACATCCTGATGAAGGCGAACGATTCTTTCAGCCATATCCTCAGCATCACTGTGAGCATCAAAAGAAGAAGGAAGTTGAGCAAGATCTACAGTTAAAGAGGGAAGCTTAGTATAAACAACCTCGAAGGGACACTTCCCTGTTGATCTGTTCTTCATGAAGTTAAAGGCAAATTCAGCTTGGGCAAGGACTAAGTCCCACTGCTTCGGATGTTCACCACTCAAACACCGCACTAAATTTCCCAAAGATCGATTTGTAACTTCTGTCTGACCATCCGTTTGAGGATGGCTGGTGGTGCTATACTTGAGAGAAGTATGGAACTTCCTCCAAAGTGTTTTCCAAAAATGGCTGAGAAATTGAACATCCCTATCCGAGAAAATGGTTTTTGGTATTCCATGGAGACAAACCACTTCTCTGAAAAAAAAGGTTAGCAATATAAACAGCATCGTGAGATTTTTTACAAGCAAGAAAATGGACCATTTTACTAAACCGATCAACCACGACCATCACAGAGTCATGTCCTCGTTGAGTTTTAGGAAGACCTAGAACAAAATCCATGGAAAGATCCTCCCATATAGAAGTTGGAGTGGGAAGAGGAGTATAAAGCCCAGCATTGGTGGCAGTGCCTTTGGCAGTTTGACAAATAAAACATCGCTTGACAAAGTTATGAATGTCTTTCCGAAGTTGAGGCCAATAGAATCGAGAAGAAAGGAGATCAAAAGTTTTGGTAATACCAAAATGGCCTGCCAAACCTCCCGAATGCAAGTCTCGAATGAGAGCTTCTCTAAGAGATGTGTGGGGGATGCATAAACAATCTCCTTTAAACAAAAAATTATCGAAAATGTGAAAATCACCACTGTTAATATTATTAGAGCAATTATACCATATTGTACCAAAGTCACAATCTGAAGGATAAAGGTCAGGAATATGGTGAAAAGCAGTGACTTCTCCAGCCAATACTGTCAATAATTCTCCCTTCCTACTGAGGGCATCAGCAACTTTATTATCTTTTCCTGCTTGATGTCAAATAACAAAATCAAATCGTTGTAGAAAAGATAACCATCGAGCATGCATCCTGTTGATTTGCTTTTGAGATTGCAAAAACTTTAGAGAAAAATGATCAGTAAGAAGTATAAATTCCTTAAAAAGGAGGTAATGTTCCCATTGTTTTAGGGCCCTAACTAGAGCATAAAATTCCTGCTCATAAGTACTCCAATTTTGTTTGGCTGGGGTAAGTTTTTCACTAAAAAATTCGATTGGATGATTATTTTGAGAGAGGACTGCCCCAATACCTACCCCTGAAGCATCAACGGCCACCTGAAAAGGGATATTAAAGTCTGGTAATGCCAAAACAGGGCTGGAACAAAGTTTTTCCTTAATGGAATGGAAGCTAGTATCCTGATCGTGAGTCCATTTGAAGTTGTTTTTGTGTAGGCAATCTGTAAGAGGGGAGGTTATTGTACTAAAATTACAAATAAATTTTCTGTAAAAAGAGGCTAACCCTAAAAAGGACTGTATTTGTTTGATGTTCAAGGGAGTTGGCCAATTGAATATTGCTTCTATTTTGCGAGGATCTACTTTGATCTCATTATGGCCAATCATGAACCCAAGAAAAGATATTTCCCTAACTAGAAAAACACATTTTTTAGTATTAAGGTGGAGCTGATTGTTGGATAGAATAGTCATAACAGTGTGCAAGTGGTGAATGTGTTCCTCCTCATTAGGACTAAACACCAAAATATTATCAAAGTAAATGACTACAAATTTGTTAAGAAGGGGAAGAAAAACCTTATTCATAAGTCTCATGAATGTGCTAGGAGCATTGGAGAGACCAAAAGGCATTACCAGCCATTCAAAGAGACCTTCATTTGTCTTGAAGGCAATCTTCCATTCATCCCCCAGTTTGATCCGTATTTGGTGATATCCACTGTGAAGATCCAGTTTGGAGAAGATATGTGCACCTCCAAGTTGATCCAAAAGGTCGTTGATCCGAGGGATGGGGAATCTGTATTTTATAGTGATGTGATTGATAGCTCGGCTATCTACACACATACACCAAGTACCATCCTTTTTTGGCGTCAAAAGGGCTGGAACAGCGCATGGACTGATGCTCGGCTGGATGCATCCTTTTGCTAGAAGATCTTGAACATGATCATGTAGAATTTTGTATTCATGGGGGCTCATTTTGTAATGTGGAAGGTGTGGAAGTTGAGCCCCCGGAACAAAATCGATTTGATGTTGAATATCACGAAGTGGTGGGATGCATGTTGGGGCTTGTATAATACCAGGGAACTGTTTGAATAGCTCTTGTATGGGTGGTGGAAGTTGAGTGTGTGTTTCTATCTGTGTACTCCCTTTCACAATTAGCCCCCACATCATCTCTTCACGTTGTCTGAGAAAATGCTTGCCATTAAGTATGCTGAAAAGTTGTCCCTTTGTGTCTTTTGAATGACCTTGAGTAATGGGCTTGGATATAGGTAGAAGTACTATTTTTTTCCATGCCAAGAGAATTCATAAGTGTTGTCCCGACCTTTGTGAGTGGCTTGGATATCATATTGCCAAGGGCGTCCTAGGAGAATGTGACAAGCATCCATGTCGATTACATCACATATTATCTGATCCTTGTAATTGTTGCCAATAGAAAAATGAATTGTACAAGTCTCGGCCACTTGAGCTTCCCCTCCTTTTTTGATCCAGCTCACCTTATATGGTGTAGGATGAGGTTCCACCTTGAGGTTGAGAGCTTGGACAAGTTTCTTTGAGACTATATTTTCGGAGCTACCACTATCAATAATCATGTTGCATATTTTCCCCTTAATCATACACCTTGTTTTAAACAAGGAATGTCTTTGTGTGTTTTGATCCATCTTTAGGGTGAGTAATATTCTTTGGACAACACAGCATAAAGGATCTCCATGATCCGGTTCTAAAAATTCAGTGTTTTCTTCAATTTCTTCTTCCAAATCTTGATCTTGATCATCTCCTTCCTCGACCATAGCTACTGTCCTTCTTTCTGGACAATTATTTGATAGATGCCCTATCTTCCCACAGCGAAAACATTTGCCAAGAGATGATCTGTTGTAAGGGTTGGATGCTCTGTTTGTTGAAGTTGTAGCAGCTGGTTCTTTGTTCTTCTCAGGTGGCTTTTCTTGATTCTTGGTCATGTCTTCTTGATTACTAGTGAGCTGGTTCTTTGAGGTATTTGAAGCTCCTCTCTTGGAATTGTTTGGTGAAGTTTCCCATTGATTCCTTCTATTAAATCTTTTTGATTGAGTCTCACTCATTTCTTCAATTGTTTCTGCTAAAGAAATCACATCGGTAAGAAATCCTAGAGGTTGAAGTTTTACCTTATCTCGAATTTCCATACGAAGGCCTCCAATAAATCTTGCGATTAGGTGATGTTCGTTTTCAGCTAAATTGGTTCTTGCTCCCAGACGATGAAAATCTTCTGTATACTCGGCCACTGTCCTTGTTCCTTGTCTGAGATTTTGATATTGATTATAGAGAATTTGTTCATAGTTATTTGGTAAAAATCTTTCTTTCATTAAACGTTTTAATCTATCCCAACTTGTGATGGGATTTTTCCCACTTCTAAACCAATTTATCTCAACTTGCTCCCACCAAGCCGAAGCTCCCCCTCGAAATTTAAGAGCTACAAGTTGTACCTTTTTATGATTAGGAGTGTTGGCATACTTAAAGAATCCTTCTACATTCTTTAACCATTCCAAAAAAGTTTCTATATCTCTTTTCCCATTGAAAGTTGGGATGTCTAATTTGACTCTATATTCATTCACTTCTCCTGCTGGTTGATGATAGCGCTGCTGATAATTCCCTGCTCTCCATCGTTCTATTTGCATTTCATTTTCTTCTCCTTCATTCGAGGAATTGTTGTTTAGGCGTGTCTTTGATTATAGACTTGCATTCTTGGCCTTTCTTGGATGACTATGGGTGGATCTTGGATGTTTCTTGGATGAATCTGTTGCTGCAAATTTATGTTCTGTTGATCTTGGGGCTGATTCATATTTCTTGGTTGATTTTCTTGCGTTCTTGGTTGATGTCCTATTGTCACGTTAGTAGCTATTTCTTCCATCCGGATTGACATCCTTTCTAAAAGCCTATGAATACCATCAAGGGATGCTTCAACAGACTGCACGCGTCTCATCAAAGATCTTGGTGATAGGGCAGCGGACGAGGCTGCTTCTTTTTTCCCGCCATCAGGTTCAGATTTTCTGCTCTGATACCAATTTGGTGTACACACCAAAGAGAATTTAAGAATTAATCTTCAAGTTGTATTCAAAAGAAGAGATCCAGCCTCTTTTTATAGGCAAGGAATACAACTTACAGCTAACTAACTAACTAAATAACTAGCTAACAAACTAACTAACTGGATAAATAAGAAATAACCAAAGAATAAAAGACTGGAAACAAATAAAAGAAGAGAAGATACATCAAGAAATGTGTATTATTTATTTATTTATTTATTGTAGATTTATTTGTATCCGTACTTAGGTGTATCTTGTATCTCAATAGTTGAGATAAGTTGTTATTGTTTAAATTTTATTCCTTAGTTTTAGCCAACTCTTGTGTAATCTAATTTGTAACTTTAAAAAGCCACATGGCTCTCTCAAGTAAATAAGAAACTTTTTCTACTCTGAATCACATGGTATCACAGCCAAAAATTCTATGAAAAATAGTTTACGTTTTTTTCCTAGCTAGGGTTCATTTTTCCCTCACCCAATCAACAGTCACTTGAGAAGGGGAAAAAAAGAACAAACCCAATCATGGAGACTTCACCCAAGGAAAAAACCCAATCAACTTCTTCCTCTGCCAAATTGACTTCTTTTGAGAACAGTTCATACGAATGAGTCCAGGCTACTGAAAGAATTCCCGACCTCAATTCATCAAGGCAAATGGCAGGAGATTTCATAATGCATTCATCAATGCGAATCACGGTGCATTGATTGAATGTGAAAAATTACTTGGAGTTGGCCCAATCGGTCAAGCTAGCCATCGACGGTAGGGGAAACATTGGGTTCTCAATCGGTGATCTCGTGCTCCATAGACTAATGATGCTACAAACAAAACATGGGGATCCAAGAACTCCTTAGTAACAACTTGGTTGCTTAATTCCATGGATCTCTCAATTTCCAAACCTCACAAGTTCCTGAAGCAAAGGAAGTATGTGATTTTGTTCCTGAGACTTACTATGACCTTGAAAATGCTTCTTTGAATTGAAAATTAAGTTATGGAGGTTGTGTGGGAGAACACAACAGACTTCACTCGTTTTTGGAGGAATGAAGAGAATGGTCGCGTGTTCATGTTCCTTGCAGGTGTCAACCAAAGCGTTGATGAAGTGAAGGGTTGTATTCTTGGTCATTGGCCCTTGCCCTCAATGCAAGATTTTTTTTTCCAGCTCTATTCGGAGGAAAGTTGCCGCAAAATTATGCATAACAACCACCAATTCTTGAAAACAAAAATGATGCAACAACCTTGGTGATTCATACTTATGATCACAGTGGGAATAAAAAGAAGAAGTGATTGGAAATGATGTGGGATTTAAATGTTATAGTTTCTTACTAAGCTCTTAGATTGGAAATGATGAGAGTGCTAAGGGGGTATCAACCTAGTTGAGATGTCCGGGTGCACTCTCTGATCCATTGGTCATGTTGGTCATTTTGATCTTGTCTCCATTTTGTACATTGAGATTTTGTCTCAATTCATTATATCAATAAAAGAGACTTATTTCCTTTTCAACAAAAAAAAAAAAATAAATAAATAAATAAAAGAAAGTTGTGTGATCACTGCAGAAGGAGGTTTTGACATAGTCATGGTAATTGTTGGAAAATGTATGGCAAGCCTCAGACTGGAAACCAAAGGCAGAACATGCTTTCCATGGTTGAAAATTCTCATGAACATCAAGTGAAATCGCCTGCAGCTCAGTTCACTTTGGAACAAATAGAAGTTTTTTTTTTTTTTCAAGTTACTCAATCCTGAACTTCTCAGTCATGCTCTTTTGCCCAAAATGATAAACTGCATTATTTTTCTTCTCTTCTTTCAATTGTACTAAAAAATAATTACACTACATTTCAACAGCTTCCATGTCTTGCTAATTTTTATCTTCACTTTGTAAATTTCAATACCTGGTCTTAGAGAAGACGTTTGGCAGTGCTAGAGAAAGTGATGGTCTCTATTTTCTGGATGAGGAGTCTAGCTCAAATAAAGAAGCTTGAAGAAGCTTGTGTCTCTAAACGTCAATGATGAAATTTATTTATGGCATTTTAAACTAAGACATTCAATGATGAAATTTATTTATGGCATTTTAAACTAAGACATTCAATGATGAAATTTATTTATGGCATTTTAAACAAAGTTATATTTTCTTTTTGCGGTCATTTTTACACTTTCCTTCTTTGGTCACTCTTGTACACTTGTATATATATATTTATTTAGTGAATGGAATAAAGTATTCTGATTCTCTCAAACCTAAGAGTTTTACAGTATCTAATCCATCGTCACTATTGTCTAATTTTCCTGACGTCCTTTGTTTTTCTTTAGGTGCTTTATCCTTTTGTTAGCTTGATACTAGAAGATGCTGCCAGTTCTCGTAATATACCAGGAATAAAAGCCTGCCTTTTTTCGATGTGCACGTCCCTTGCGGTAATCAACCTTCTGTCAATATTTACCATGTCCATGGCATCATGCTTTGAGAACTGTTACATTCTGTTTTGCATTACGATCCATAATCTTATCTGTTTGGACAACAGTCGATTAATAGAATTCCTTTTGGTTTGTAGGTAAGAGGCCAGCATAAGTTTTCACATTTTGACATGTTTGAAATTGTAAAAACCTTGGAAGTAGTTCTATCGTGGCCATCTCAGAATGGAGATGAAGGTATGTTGACATATTATCTTAAATTTGCTTCTTTGTTACTCTACAGTAATCCTAGTATCTGATTTATTTATTTTTATTTATCAGTTTCCAAATCACAACATGGATGCATTGATTGCATGGCGTTGATGATATGTGCTGAACTACAAGCTCCGGACTCATGCAGCGCCTCCAATTTGGAGAAAATTGACATTGATAAGAAAGGTGACTGATTTTTCAATGTAATGTATATTAGTTCTTATCGACTTCTGACTTTACGAGCTGAATGTACAGGGCATGCCTCCTTAAAAGGTTCTATCCTGGGTTATGTGATCCATCAATTAATAAATGGTACAAAAGAACTAGTTTCAACCTATGACTTGGACAATAATGACAACACATCCGACAATTCTACTCCTTTATCTCGTCACCTCTGCATGGCAAATGTGCTCATCAGTGCCTGCCAAAAGCTTTCGGATTCAAGAAAGAAACTATTTGCTCGAAAAGTGCTTCCACGTCTGATTTGTTTTGTTGAGGTTACTACATCATCCAGTTACCATTAACAAGATTTTGATTGATTTTTCATGTTTCCAGATTTGCTTTTTGTGATTCTCATGATAGTGTCGAATGTTGTAGGTAATAAGTACACAGGTAGATATTAGAGCTGCATGTATTGAAGTCATCTTTTCAGCCGTGTATCATCTGAAGTCGGCTATTCTACCTTATGCCAATGATATTCTCAGAGTCTCCTTAAACGCTTTGAAAAATGGGCCAGAAAAGGTATAAAGTTAGACTTATATGAGACATGATGCATAGCAATTTCTGATTCATTTCAATCTTCAGTAAATGAATGAAACTAAACCCACCCCCAACTCCCTGATCATCATCACCATCGTCACCATCTGCCTCTCCCAATTCAGCTCAAGTTTCCTTATAAATATGATATTGTAGGCTGGATATAAATATGATTGTTTTTTAATCCTACAATTTCATTTGTCAACTGCTAACCTACTCGATGGTCAATTCTCTGCAATGGAAGTTTGGTGCTTTTTGGATCATATTTATTTTCATGTTTGCTTCACTATATCAGCTAGAATGTTAGGGCCGTGGTTTGGCAGACTTTTTTTTTTTTTTTTTTTTCTTTTTTAGCAAAATACTATACATCTGTTTAAAAAAATTGTGATTGGTGTTGTTCATAATATGAAAATTGTTTGCTTGAAACCATTATTTACAGCACCATTCTCTTTGTAGTAAGAAAAACTTGAATTATTTCACAAATAGGTCATCCATAATATAAAACTGAAGGAAAGAATGGGGAAAAAAAGACTTTAAAAAAGAAAAGTTCTTAAACACATCCTTTTCTTGAGATCACTTAAGCCCTAAACTAACTGAAAAACTGTTCAACTTTCTCGTTCACCATCCTAGGTATTTATACCAAACTAGCATAATTACTCCTCAAGCCAATTATTATATACCCTTAAAAAATCCTACTAATATCTCTAATCTTATCCTAATACCCTTCCTATCAGAATCGTCTCCAATCAGCTGGTTGCTGTTTTTATTCTATTCATCGTAATCATGGCACCAATTTTATACTTTTACATAACAATGCTTAAAAAGGAGAGTAGACTATAGTTACAAAAGATATTTGTCTGCTTATTGTATGTTCTATTACGGATAAAGAATGCATTTTTGAGTTGTAGTTGCTCTTTTGCCCTGCTCATCAGGAAAGGATAGCCGGTGCTAAGCTGATGGTATCCCTTATGTCAAGTGAAGATCCAATTTTGGAGTGTATTTCAGGAGGATTAGTAGAAGCAAGAGATGTGCTCTCAAGTGTATCTTCTTTGGATCCTTCAATTGAAGTCCAACAAATTTGCCAGAAAATGCTCCAATGTTTGCTTTCTCCATGAGTAAATGTGAGCTGTTCATCACCATAAGTGATAATGATGTTCATATACGACCCAAGTGTGATCAATTTTTAATTAAAGAAGTCATTGTAAATATTAGTAATTGGTAAACAATGGTATATTTGGAGGGTTATTTTGGTCTTGGCCTAATGATCACTTCGAAGCCAACACCTGTATTTCAAATTTTAAATACAGTACATGATTTGAAGGATTCTTTTAGCACGAACCTAACAGTTAGAAACTTCTTTTAAAAAAAAATAAAAAAAAAATAAAAAAAAATAAAAAAATAAAAATTGAGTTCAAGTTATGTGGGGATTTTATCTGCTCTTGACTGACATGTCTTAGTTGAGTTATGCTCAAATTGAGTATACTTGAAATCCTATTTCTTAACTTGCACCGAGGAATAGATACATTTTTATTATATTATTGTATTATATCATGGTTAGATATGGCTAGTTTTTACCGAGTTTAAAACATAGTTGAAAAAAAAGTGTTGGGAGTTATTTGCTATTTAAATAAAGAGGTAAATTTCTCTTCCATTCATAGTCGATGTTCACTCACATTTTGGAAGTAGAAGTTCAACTTCTTGATGGCCCAACAAGCTCGATTCTCCAACTCAACTTACAAATAACACATTTTTGAAGACTAATTTGTATAGATATGTACCAATTGATGGCTTCGAAGTCGTTTGATATGCTCATAGTCCATCATCGAGCATGAAGGCTCAATCCTTCCTATTCGTACGAATTGTCTCCTCTAGTATTGTTTTGATCTTCATGTTATAAATCTCAGTTTAATCATTCGTTTAAGCTTGACAAGCTAAAGAAATTTTATGCTTAACCCCATATTTAGCAAACAAAAAATCAAACACTTCATTGCCAAAACGTGTAAAAACAAGTGTATGCAAAATATGTAACACAACATGAGCATCATTTTGTCTAGTAGCTATATCCTCTGCTTACTTAGAAACATAATCAACAGAAGGGGAGAAATGACATGAAATCTATACCTCAAACATCAAGTAATGGTACGGTGTCACTTATAACAAGAGTATAGCAACCTTTCAACAAGGTGGGCCAGTAAAAAAACTTGACTACAATACCTTGGTTGCTATACGAGTTGGCTCGAAATGACCAACATTGAGAGAAGAATTGCAGTGACAAATGATGCTTGATTCTTCCTTCATATGAACAAATCTTCTAATCACATTATTTGAGCAAATTTTAAACAGTAGTGGGTCATCCCATAAGTAAAATTCTACCTTATGCAAGAATCACTTCTTTTATTGAGAGTTTAGGTCTGGTATTAGCACTCTCTTGCAAAGTAGTTGACATTATCAACAAACCAAGGTAAACGAACGTCCACTTGGTACAATTATTGATGTATTCTTTATTTTTATTTTAGATGGTTGCTGAATCTTTAAGTTTAGTTACTTTTTTGGTTAGTTCTTTAATTATTTTCTTATATTTCTTTAAATTCTTTAGTTACTGTTGGTAACTAATTCTTTTTAGTTGTTATTACACAGTTTAGTACTTAAACTAAACTTCTTAATCATTTTGAATATAATTTGAATTATTTTCAGAATTTAGTCTTCTCTCTCAACTTGACACATCAAGTTTGGTATCAGAGCCCTTCGAATTTGGGACTTCATGGCTGAAAAAATTGCCGTGGACACCGGCAAACGGAAGGCAGCAGAAAACCATCTCGAACAGGACGAGCTCTTTTCTCCCAGGATAGCTACTGTCCGATTGTTGGCTGTAGAAGAATCCATTGGATAAATAAACACCAATATTGTTGAGTTGACCTTAGCAGTAAATTGAATGTCAAGACAAATGGAACAAGTTTTGACAACCATTCTACGACAACGAAAGAAAACAGAAGAGAGGAGAGATTGAGGAGACCTCTCCAAGAAACAGAGGAAAGATTGCCAAGAAGAGGTATTCAAACCAATATCAATTCCCCAAACGGCAATCCACTAGTTTTTCGACTTCCAAGATTTCAAGAACCAATCTTGGAGGATCAAGATTCTGAGTTTTCATCGAAAGAAGAAGAATTTTTTAGGCGTCGGCCATTGGATAGAAGAAATATAAGAAGACTTCATGATCAAGACCAAGATGAACGACAACAAGATTGTAAAATGTAGATTGACTTGCCTATGTTTAGTGGCAAACTAGACCTAGAGGCATTCCTTGATTGGGTTAAAAGTGTGGAAAGTTTCTTTGAATATATGAACACGCCGGAGAATAAAAAAGTTAAATTGGTAACCTTCAAGCTCAAATCAGGAGCCTCCGCGTGGTGGGACCAAGTTCAGTCCAACCGACAATTGATAGGAAAAAGACCGATCAATAATTGGCCAAGAATGCTCAAATTGGTGAAGGAAAGGTTTTTACCAGCAGACCATGAACAGATTCTATATCAGCAATACCAAAAATGTATACAAGACAATCGTAAGGTGGCTGAATATGCGAAGAATTTCACAGATTAGGTGCAAGAACAAGAACAAATGAGAGTAAAAATTATCAAATCACAAGATTTTTCGATGGTCTCAAAGAAGAAATTAAAAAACAAATGGATCTCCAACCCATTAGCACGCTTCCAACTGCAATTTCCATGGCATACAAAGTTGAAATCAGGTTAGAGAAAAGACTGAAGGCCAGTAGCTCCAAGAAAGGTTCTTGGGAAAGACCTTTTAATTCTTACCAACGCAAGAACCTAGACGCCAACAACCCTAGTCAAAATTTTGGTGCTTCCAAGCAAGAATAAAGTAATAAACCAACTCAAGGAATAAAGATCCAAGAAACTTTTATTAAGAAATGAAGCACAAACAACTACCAACGACCAAACCTTGGTAAATGCTTTCGTTGTGGACAGCAAAGGCACCTATCTAATGAGTGTCCTCAAAGAAAAGTCATAGCTATTGTCAATGAAGAAGAAGAACAACAACAAGCGGAGAACGAGCCAAACTCTGAAGATGAGTTCAATGAGCTTAAACCAGACACGAGGGATCAATTATCTTGCGTTTTATAAAGAATTTTACTCACATCAAAGACAGACATCAATCCTCAAAGGCATGCCTTGTTTCGCACAAGATGTACCATCAAGGGAAGGTTTGTAACGTTATAATTGACAGTGGCAGCAGTTAGAATGTCGTTTCTTCCAAGCTGGTGCACGCACTCAACCTTCAACTCGATCCTCATCCTCATCCTTACAAGATAGGTTGGGTCAAGAAGGGCGGATAAACTCAGATAAGTTCTACGTGCACTATTACTCTTTCAATTGGCAATCTTTATAAAGATCAAATCATATGCGATGTGCTTGACATGGATGTGTGCCACGTTTTGTTATGACGTCCCTAGCAATATGATATCCAAGCAATCCATCAAAGGAGGGAAAATACTTATGAATTCACATGGATGGGGAGAAAGATCGAGCTCTTACCTTCAGTAAATAGTGTGAAAAAACTAGGGTCTAGGGAAAAAACCAGCACAAAAAAACAACCTTTTCCCTCATAAACAATAGCCATATCATTGACAAGGAAGATATCGAGCTATGGGCCATCATAGTGAAAAGTCAAGTTCTGGAACCAAGCTACCATAGTATTCTCCCTAAAATCGATAGGCTATTTAAGGAATTTCCACAGGTACTTAAAACACCCTCTACCCTTCCACCATTGAGGGATATCCAACACCACATTGACTTCATCCCCGTATCAATGTTACCTAATCTCCCACACTATAGAAATAGCCCTAGTGAGTATATCATTTTACAAGAACAAATTCAAGAACTCTTAGAAAAAGGACATATACAGACAAGCCTAAGCCCATGTGTCGTCCCCATCCTTCTAGCCCCCAAAAAGGATGGAACATGGAGAATGTGTGTGGATAGTCGAGCCATTAACAAAATCACAATCAAATATAGATTTCTCATCTCTAGAATTCAAGATCTATTGGATCAACTAGGAGGAGTCAAATTCTTCTCAAAAATAGACCTAAAGAGTGGATACCATCAAATCTGAATCCGGCCAGGAGATGAATGGAAAACAACTTTTAAGACTAATGAAGGCTTGTTCGAATGGTTGGTAATGCCCTTTGGTCTCTCAAATGCTCCAAGCACATTCATGAGATTAATAACTCAAGTTCTTCATCTCCCTTTCTTAATAAATTTTTAGTAGTTTACTTTGATGATATCCTTGTCTATAGTACTACGTGTGAAGCACATTTATCACTCTTGCATTCTTTATTTCAAGTTCTTGCAAACAATCAATTATACATAAATCTTAAGAAATACTCATAGGATATATTATTAATGAATATGGAGTTGCTATAGATCCAAGTAAGATATAAGCAATAATGAATTGGCCTACACCCATAATAGTTCGAGAAATCCAAAGTTTCTTAGGGCTTGCTTCTTTCTATCAAAAATTTATAAAGAATTTCAGTACTATTGCAGCTCCTCCAACAAAATGTCTTAAAAAAGGAAATTTTCTTTGGACTAATGCTCAAACTAATAGCTTTGCAACTCTTAAAGACAAGCTCTACAATGCACCTATTCTAGCTCTTTTAGATTTTCTACAATCCTTTGAAGTAGCAGTAGACGCTTGAGGATATGGAATTGGAGCAATTCTGTCACAAAACAACCACCCCATTGAATTTTTTAGCGAAAAGCTTAGTGAAGCATGCCAAAAATTGAGCACATATGGACAAGAGTTGTATTCCTTGGTAAGAGCATTCAAGGTTTGGGAACACTACCTTTTAGGTCATGGATTTATTCTATTTTCTGATCATTTTTCACTAAAATTCCTTCAAACTCAAAAAACTATTAGTCGAATGCATGTTAGGTGTCTGTCCTTTATTCAAAGATTTGATTTCGTGATTAAACACAAAGCTGGTAGTACTAACATTGTTGCTAATGCTTTAAGTAGAAAGGTCAACTTGTCAACTATTCTTAAAAGTAGTGTCATAGCCTTTGATTCTCTCCATACTTTATACGAAAATGACCCTGATTTTAATAAAGTATGGGCTATGTGCAATTCTTATGTCAATTGTAATGATTTTCACCTAGTCAATGGATTCCTCTTTAAGAATAACTTGTTATGTGTTCCTAGAACGTCATTTCGAGAGTCCTTAGTAAAAGAATTGCATAGTAATGGCTTGGCTGGACATGTTGGAATGAATAAAGCCTTATAGCTCCTACATGATAGATATTATTGGCCACAATCTCGTAAAGATGTGACTAAATTTATTAAACATTGCTTCACATGTCAAACTGCCAAAAGGCATAACCAGAATACAAGCCTATACACTCCATTGCCTATCCCTGAAAATATTTGGGAGGATCTCTCCATGGACTTCATTATGGGGCTTCCTAAAACACAAAGAGGTTTTGATTCCATTTTAGTAGTGGTAGATCGATTTAGCAAGATGTCTCATTTTCCTTGTCGTAAAACTTCTGATGTTATATATGTGGCTAACCTTTTCTCTAAAGAAATTGTGCGTTTACATGATGTGCCAAAGTCTATAGTTTCAGATCGTGATGTAAAGTTCCTAAGCTATTTTTGGAAAACTTTGTGGTGGCAGTTCAACACAAGTTTGAACTTCAGCACGACTAGTCATCCCCAAACCGATGGACAAATCGAAGTGACTAACAGAATCCTTCGTAATCTTATTCGTTACCTTAGAGGGGATAAACCAAAATAATGGGATCTTGTTCTTGCCCAGGCTGAATTTGCTTACAACCACGTGAAGAATAGGTCTATAGGGAAGTCTCCATTTGTGATTGAGTATACCAAACTTCCTCGATTAACTGTTGATCTTGCTAATTTACCTACTTCTATTAATCTTCATCTAGAAGCTGAATCTATGGCTGATCGAATAGCAGAGTTGCACAAAGAGATCATAAAGCATTTGGAAAAGATAAATGCCAAGTACAAATCCATGGCTGATCAACATAGGAGATTTAAAGATTTTCAGGAAGGTGACTTGGTGATGATCCAACTTTGTAAAGCTCAGTTTCTAGCGGGATCTTACAATAAGCTTCATCCTCAAAAGCTTGGTCCATTTCGTGTCTTGAATAAATATGGTGACAATGCTTTCAAGAGAACTTTCGGATGATCTACACTTCAGTCCCGTTTTCAACATTGTTGATTTGACTAAATATTACCCTCCTAACAAGTTTTCTTTGACAACATAACTCGAGGACTGAGTTATTTTTCATTAGCACGGAAGGAATTTGATGTATTCTATATTTTTATTTTAGTTGGTTGCTGAATGTTTAAATTTAGTTACTTCTTTAGTTAGTTCTTTAATTACTTTCTTGTATTTCTTTAAATTCTTTACTTACTATTGGTAATGTTGGGATTTGTGCCCTAAAGTTTCGTAATTTATTACTTGGTTAATTTAATTATTAATTATGCAATATTAATTTATCCATTAACCGTAAAAATCCAAGGTTATTATATAAAGTCTCGAACATGTATATAGTTGACATACAGGTGGATTATGTTCAAAAAATAACCTAAAAGTTTATAGTATATGGATAAGGTTGGGTGTCTTATCCTGGTAACACTATGGATACGGTCCACTTTGTAATAGTTACAAATGGTTTGATCCAAACCCTTCATGTGGAGACATTTGAGTGGGGTATCCTATACAAAGAGTTTTTATAAAACTGGACCGCGAAATATTTAATCTCTCTTTGTAAATCCGTTAATTGATGAGATTAATATTTCATAGGATGATCATGTGCGACTCGATCTTAATCTTAAGTAACTTATAAACTTCTGTCTGTGAGGTCAGTCCTTTGATTTGCACGAGTGAGAGTGACCCGGTTGCCAACTCAATAAGACTACCATTTTGGAGACTTGACTAAATGGGGAGTTGTGAATATAAGCTTCACAAAATGGAATTCACTCCTTCCTGCATAGGGAAATTAAATGAGTAGTTCCCTTAACTACTGATTTTGGGTCTTAAACAAGGGGCCCCACCCTCTCACTGGCTCGAGAGGGACTTAGTTTATGGTTGGACCATAAACAAATTGTTCATTAGAGGAATCGGTGGTACTTAAGGAAAAGAGATAATTTCAGGGGTAAAACGGACATTTGACCCAGCTGTAATTATGAACAACTCATGAAGGATCGACTTGCTTACATTGATTATATCCATGGACACAACTTGTTCTACAGTGCATAAGAGTTCAACTATGGGTCTATAGGGGTTTGCCCCAGAGTTAAAGAATGAATGTTAATTTAATTAAAGAGTTTAATTAATTAATCTTGGATCATTAGAGCTTATAATGTGTAGGTTCATGAGGCCCCCTTGCTAGCTCACCACGGACCAACAAGGATCAACTATGTTGAAAGAAAAATTTGAAATGTTCAAATTTATGAGGAAAAGTATTAATTGTATTGGATACAATTAATTACATGATTTATTATAAAGTTTATTTGAATAATATTCAAATTATAACTTTATATATGGAGAATTAATTTATTTGAATATGATTCAAATAATTAACTATTTATTTGGATGAGATCCAAATGATCCAAATAAATAAATAAATTATTTAATTTGAATAAGATTCGAATTAAATAGATAATGGGAGAATTATTTTATTTTAATATAATTCAAATAATTAATTATTTGGATGAGAACCATATAATATTGTTATTTAATTTAAATAAGATTTGAATTAAATAACTGGAGGGAGAATTAATTAATTTGAATTGGATTCAAATAATTAATTGTTTAATTTGGATGAGATTCAAATCAAAGATTCTGCATGAGATAAATATTTAAATATGATTTAAATATTTTAAACCATTTAATATGAGATATTATTTAGGTAAATATTTAATAATATTAGATATTATTAAATATTTAATTTAAAAATATCTGCAAATGGTTATCATAATAGGATTAGCAGTAACCCATAAAGTTCTATAAATAGGGTCCTTGGGAGCCCTCATAGACTACACACTTTACTCTACACACCCTACAGACTCTCTCCACAAGAATAATCTCTACGATTACTCTAAAACTCTTCCTCCAGAAATTCTCCCAATTTTCTTAGAAAAGTTCTAAGAAAATTTTCTTCTCATTCCCTCTATTCTTTCAAGAAGCGGTTCTCACAAATCGAATCATTGCAGAGTCATACTAAAGAAGATCTCGTAGAATTAGAAGAATTCAAGGAGAAGACTACCGACTCGATGAGAAGTTTTTTTTACATTTGTGGATCGGCAAAGGTATATGGCGCTTAACCTTTTCTTGCTTATTTGTATTTTTAATTCTTTCAAGAAATCAAAGAACAAGATCACACACTTCCGTCGGGATTCAATTCCCTTCAGATAACTATTTCTTTTTAGTTGTTACTGCACAGTTTAGTATTTAAACTAAACTTCTCAATCATTTTGAATACAATTTGAAACATTTTCAGAATTTAGTCTTCTCTCTCAACTTGACACATCAATTATTCATCAGGGAAACCCTCATTGATTGGGCAAGCCTGTTTGTCACTCTCATTCTTGATCTGGGACAAGTGATCGACATTCTTGCATCAGTTTTTATCCATAATTGTAAAATCAAATTCATGCAAAAAAAAAAAAAAAACTAGCTATTCAGTTTGGCTCGACATCCTTTTTTCCTAACAAATTTATTAAGACACCATGGTCAATGTGCACAATTATTTTATAACCAAACAAATAGGGTATAAATGTATCAAATGCAAAAACAATGGAAAACACCTCTTTTTCAATAGTAGTGTAAATCTATTGTGCATTATTTAGAGTCTTAGTTGCGTAGTAAATTACCCTAAACAGTTTAGCTCTATGTTGGCCTAAAACAACACCTACAACATAGTCACTAACATCACACATTATCTCAAATGACCAACTCCAATGAATTAGGCATAACAACAACAGAAGCAGGAGTGATGTAAGTAGAATGTGGTTAAATTGGGTAATTAGGTAATAGGTTTAGATTAATTTTCTTTCACCCACACTTGTATTAAAACTCTACAAATAGGAGTTTTCCACCCATGTATGGACAATTAATGAATAAGATTTTCCTTCAGGAATTCTCCAAAATTTGTAGTCTACATCAAATTGGTATCGGAAAACCTTCATGAAAGGGTCTGATGGTGATCAAGAACACCAACAAGCTTCCTAACTTTCAAACTTGTGATGCGGAAGCATCCTTCTCCACATCTCCTCAAACTGTGAATCGAAGACTTGGCAATTTGGAAACTAATGGGTGGTTTATGGGACAATATGATTTTGACGCAAATCTCAATGGCTCAGTTGCAACAAGATATTGAGAAGTTATCGTTGAAAGTGGGAAAGATGACCAACAATCAATCAAGGAACCAACCAAAAAAATCCAAGGATGCATGAAGTTGCAAGAAATCTACCCAGAAGACAAATTTCAGAATTCCAACCAACAATCAATTATCAGAATCATCTTATAGGTATTCTTCCTCAACAAGAAACACGGATTCCACAAATATGGTGGGATATGATTCGGACTCTTCAAGCGATGAAGGTTGTCCACAGTTCCACCAAAATTATTTTCCAAGGTACCCTCATAACCCTTTGTATCAAGAAAATCATCTTTAAGCCAAGAACCATACCAAGAACACAAAAATTATAGTCATAATGACCTTGTTTTCTATCAAGAGGAGAATTATGCCCTCCCAAGACCTCAAGATCAGGTTGGTAATAATTCTCATGTCCAAGAAACTTATCCAACTTATCATAATGATCAACGACATCACCCACTGTTTAGATATTATGACCAAGTTGTCCAAGAATATCAATATTGGCAACACTAGAATTTGAAACATCAACATTGACACCAAGATTCCGATTATAGAATGAAAATTGACTTGCCTTGCTATAATGGTCGAATGAACGTTGAATTTTTAATTGAATTAGGCCAAGAATTGTGCCTTTGACTGTATATTCAAGGAACATCTAGATTAAGGGCCGCTTAGTAGAGATGGAATATTTGGAATTTTGGGTGGAGTTTTTTTACATTGCAACAGCTGCAACAGAGGTACTAGATGACCTTGATGATGAAATATTTAATGAACTCGATGGACTTTATGGAAATTTTATCTCTTGGACTTTTTGACATAATAATTTTGTTCAAGATGTAGGAGGCTGGTTTGGCTATACTCCATTGTACAAGTTTATTTTATTTCTTAATTGTTTCATTTTTTTTCTTTTTAAAACTTGAGGATGAGTTTTCTTTTTGGAGGGGTAGAATGATGTAAGTAGAATGTGGTTAATTGGGTAATTAGGTAATAGGTTTAGGTTAATTTCCTTTTACCCCCACTTGTATTAAAACTCTATAAATAGGAGTCTTCCCCCCATGTATGGACAATTAATGAATAAGATTTTCCTTCAAGAATTCTCCAAGATTCGTAGTCTACCTCAAGAAGTCTTTTTTTTTTTTTCTTTCAAAATTTTAAATGGTAGTAGACAATGCTTCATCAAAAACAAATTCGGTATTTTTTTCAAGTAAATTGCACAGGGCTTTCACTATTTTATAAAAATCTTTAATAAATCATTTAGAAAATCCCACATGCTAAAAAAAACTAATTAAAAGAAGAGAAATTGAAATATAATTAATATAATATTAATTTCAATGTCAAAACAACAATCAGAAAAGGTTCATAATCTCCTAAATATCCAAGATAATAACCCTAACTACCCATGATAATGTTAGACAATTCAAAATCAACTGACATTTTACATAAAAATAAAAGAGAAGGGAAGAAACGATGCACAATCGTTACTGACACAACATAAATTGTCTGTTCTCCCTTCAACTCTCGTCCTTGAGCTATTGAATGACCTCCAAAACTGATTTCTCTCAAACTCTCTTTACAACGACTTAATCTCGTCTTGCCCTAGTTCTCATGACTCTGAAATCTAATATCTTCCCTCGAGCAAAACATGTTGATTTAAAGGCCTTAAGTTGCAGCAGAACCACAACGTTGTTTTAAAATCATTTTGCTTCAGCATTCGTAGCACCGCGACGATACCCATTTCAACCCTCTTGGGTTGCGGCAATACCTCTCGTGTGCATATCGTTCTAGTGGAAATGCACTCATCTTTTTTGTTTCTCATCACTGTCATCCCACCTTTCTTAGGTACCACATGCACATGGCTTATCCAAAAACTATAAAAGATAGCATATATTATACCTGCATTCATTAACTTCAATAACTATGAAAATATCATATGTTATACCTGCATATATTCCTCTTGACTCTTTGACAAACTCAACCAACAATTCTTCCCAAGATGATTTCTTTTCAATGCATGTACCATTAAATCTTGGGGGTTCCTGCAAAACATTCCTGTTATTTGCATAAGAAAGATTTTCATGATTTCTCGAACCTAGACTGTAGTGAGTTGGAAGTTGTTAGCCCTGATATTGCCCTTGATTCCTATCCAAAAAAAATAGCGTTGTCTCAGCTTCCTGTTGATCCCATGTTTGTTGTGAGCTACAGTCAATTTATCCAAAGTGTCAGTAACTGTGGTCAATTGAGCTTTGATAGAGTTTACCTCATCTACTTCATACAACCCCGCTGCTTTAGTTGTAGAAACCCTTTCACTTGGGCAATTGTTACTTGTAATGGCCATGTCTTCCAAGGTTGCATAGGCTTCTGTAGCATTTTTGGAAAAAATAGATCCCCCTGCAGCAACATCTAAGATGGATTTTGCGTTGATATTCAATCCATTGTAGAATATTTGAATTTGCAACCATTTTAGTTATCCATGTTGTGGACACGTTCTAAGGAGATCTTTATACCTTTCTCACACCTCAAATAATTACTCATCAGGTTGTTGATAAAAAGTGACAATCTCTTACCTAAATTTGTTCAAGAATGCTTAGGCTAGCTCATCCCATGTGGTAACGCAGTAAAAAAAGATTGTTCCTAGCCAATCTTTAGCCCTGTCCTGCAAGGAAAAAAAAACAATATTGGTCTAATAGCATCATTATTGACTCCATTTATCTTTCCCGTTCCACATATTTCAATGAAGGATCTAAGATGCTTAT
Source organism: Lagenaria siceraria (assembly GCA_002890555.2). Lineage (NCBI taxonomy): Eukaryota > Viridiplantae > Streptophyta > Magnoliopsida > Cucurbitales > Cucurbitaceae > Lagenaria > Lagenaria siceraria. The sequence goes on along the minus strand of CM016485.1, from coordinate 24,086,515 downwards.
GAGGATCTTCAATAAGGTGTCTGAAACACACCTAAAATGTGCATTATTTGTCATTTTAGGATAATTTTAATGAGACTTTATAAGATTCGATAGTGTGTACAATTAATTCCCTTAAAATAATTTGAACAATTTAAATTAAACCAAGACATCTGACTGCCATGATCTTAACCTATATGAGCTAGCAAGTGAACCTAATGGACCTATTAGTTTGAAGCTCCAATGATACGAGATTAATTAATTAATTTAATCAACAATCATTAACTATCGGTCACTCCACTAAAGACCGACAACCGCACTCTTCTCACTATAGATGTATTTCTATGTCCATGGATAATCAATCAACAGCGAGTTGACCCTTCACAAATTGCTCATAACAATAGTTGGGTCAAACTACTATTTTACCCATGTGTTACCTCTAACTCCTTAAGCACCATTGATCCCTCTAATGAACAATTTAGCCATAGTCCAATTATGAGCTAGACTCCTTTCTGGCTAGCGAGAGTGTGAGACGCCTCATTGTTCAAGACCCTGTATCAGCTTTTAAGGGAGCAATTCATAAGATGTGAATTCCTTCTTGTACAGTTGAGTTCCCAGATACCTGCTCAGACAAATTCCTAAAGTGGTATGTTTATTGGGTCGGCGAACTTGGTCACTCTCACCAATACAAATCAAAAAATTGCCCTCACAGACAGGAGTTCACAATTGACTCAGGATTAAGGTCGAGTCACCTATGATCATCCTAGTGAAATGTAAGTCTCATCAAGAAACGGTGTTAATAAGACAGACTAATCATTTTTGCGGTCAAGTATTATGTAGGATACCCCCACTCACATGTCTCCACATGAACGTTTAGGATCTAAATGTTTGTGATACTTTACAACACTTGTAACAATCACAAAGTGAGTCGTATCCATAGTGTTACCAACATAAGGTACCTAGCTTTATCCATCTACTACAGATCGTTTAGTTTATCACTTAAACACGATTCACTTGTATGTCTCTACATATGTGTTTAAGTTACAGCTAATAACCTAAGATCTTAGTTTATTGGTTTTGGGTTAATGCAACTAAATGTCAAATAAAATTATTTGCTTTCTTAGATTAGTTTATCTTAAGTGTCATTACAAGTTGGTCCCCTAAATCAAAAGCTAACCAATTCCCTGAGGACGATACTCAGCTTTTCAAGTCGTTTTACTATATTATAACTTGACTCATGCACTTGCGGTAACACCAAATATTGGCATATCGAGGTTTTTCCTTAGCCATTTGAATCAACCTCAACTTCAATTCTAAAAAAGCATTCTCCCTTGCCATTTGGATCCAACCCCGACTTCAATTCAAAGTTGTTCAAATTGATAGGAGCATGTACTATCCCAGGTTGAGTCTTGATGATGGCCAATTAATCGAGCATTTAGATTAATTAAGTTCTTGATTAATAAATTTGGGTTCTCGTCACGACGTTTTCAGGCACTTGCTTGAATGAGAGATTATCTTTAAAGGTCCCAGGATCAATCAAACAATTGGGTGAATTTGAACTCCTACTCCTAAGCTAGCCCCTATTACATTTCTCGCCGTTTGTTTTTTTGTGCTTTACTTTCTCTAACCACATCTACCCTTCTGCCCTCCCATTTACCGCTTTAACTAGGAATTTAACTCGAATGAAACTTATTTTAGGTTTTCTTGTGGATCAACCCAATTTTGCTATTAATACTTCAAAGTTTTGGTAGTTTTAGATTGATATTATAAATTTTATTTGATTCACTATAAAACCTTCGACAAGTCTTTTTTCAGTGTTTCACCATAGAAATATAGGTTTGAGTGCTTGGACTTCTAAGGATACTGAAAATCATGGCCAAATAGGAGATGAACTTGGTTCATAGCATAAGGTGCAATAATTCAACATTTATTATAATACATGCATCATATCATGAAAGATTACAGTCATAGCAGTATGGTATATGTAACGTGAGAACCGGTGGCTGCTCACCCTCTGAATCTTCTGATTGCACATCTGAGACCGAGATCAAGTACGGATAGGGCTTTGAGCTACCTCTAGTCTCTTTTGCACCCGATTCTCAAATGAAAGTTTCGTGATGTCGAATTAGGATTGAAATCGAGTTTTGACTCAATACAGATCTTGGCGCATCACTTTGACATAAGTTACCATATGCATACGAAGGTGTTAACCAATTTCAGCAATTACAATGTGGGTTTGTGAGCTACTCTTCTTTAAAGGCTGAAGCCTAATAGAATCTCATGTTTTTCATTGATATTTACCTTTTTACTTGCACAAATCACCCTTGTTACAATATCAACAATCAAAGATGAACAGAAAATGTAAAGTAATAGAAAATCGACATAGAGATTTACGTGGCTCACTAACAGTGTGGTAGCTACGTCCATGGACAGAGGAAAAAAAATTATTATTAGAGAAAATAATTCAAATTACAGATCATAGATGCCTCTAGGGTTAGAGAGTTTTATATAACACACTTCTCTAAACCCTAGGGTCAAAATCATAAATAACGTAAATATGACAAATATGAATACAACTTAGGTCATTCGAAGTGCTAGTTAATAGATTTAAGGCATTCCAACAACCCTCCCAGAATTTTATTTGTTAAGTACCATCGATTTCAAAACGTAGACAGTTTCTTCTAAAACTAAATTTCAAGATCATAGGATATGATACTTGTAATACTATTCATATTATTACTTGTTGACCGTGTGTACTTACCCTTGACCATTGAAATCCAGAAGCGTACTATTATTATTTTTTTCTTAAAATTTTTATAATTTTTAAAATTATTGGATAAGAATGATGGAGCGCCTAAATATTTTGTTCACATGCTCCTTCATCACGTAGACTTCAAGAATGGGGGCTACATAAATCTTAATATCATGCATAATTGTTGAAAGCAACGACTTATTAATTAACTTCTAATAATTTATATTATTTTATTTGAGGTCATGATCTCATGATCGTTTGAGATTATTTAAATCTCCCATAATTTGATTATTAAGAATAAGATACTATATTATATGCAAAATAAGATAGTTGTTAATTAGCTTACTCAGCTCACCTTTCCTTTTAATAAAATAAACTAAAACCCTAGATAGTTCTTCAACCCAAAATAAGGAATATATAAATAGGAGGATAGAGGGTTGTCTCCCTCTCGTATACTTTTAAGGTTAAAAAGTACTTTTAGTCTCTAAATTTTAATAGCACTAATAATTTAGTCCATAAATTATAGAGGAATTTTTTTAAAATAGAAAAATAAGGAAAAATATTTATACAAAATAGTAAAATTTGTAGATAGTTTTGATAGACGCTGATAAAAGTCTATCAGGGTCTATCAGTGATAGAAAAGATAAAAGTCTATCACTGATACATGTTGATAGAAGCCTATTAATGTCGATTAGTGTTTTTTTTTTTTTACTCTTTTCTGTAAATTGTCTGACATTTTTTCTATTTGTGAAAATTTCCCTAAATTATATGGTTGGTAACAATTTATTCTTGTATTTTAAAATGTGTATCAATTTAGTCTTTGTACTTTAAAATTTGTAACAATCTAATCCCTATCGTGATAAATTTCATCAAAATTAAATGTCAATTTTTTTACGTAATAAGTTATTATTTATAGAAAATTAATGATCTCAAATCAGATTAATAAGTATAATTTTTTTTTATTAACTCCTATAAAAAAATCATGATAGTTACAACATCATTATAAATTATAAAGGTACATGGATTAAAATGTTATAATTTTTATAGTATAAAGACTAAATTGTTACTCGATGAAAGTTTAGAGACCAAAAGTATTTTTTAACCTAGTTATAAAACTTTTGTGGACTCCGTGTTTAATAAAGTAGAAAATGTGATTACCTTTATACACATCCTCAATTCTTTGTTGATCCACTCTCTATTTATATCATATATCTTAAAAAAACTTAGTTAAGATGAAAATATTATAGGATGTTAGACATTCAAACCCGACAATAATTACCTCATCTTATACACCATTCAAAATAAAGACATTTAACATTTCAAAATATAAAAAATTTAAAAATAAAGACATTTAGATTTGAAAAATTTTCACAAATATAAAAAATGTCAAACTATTTACAGAAAATAGCAAAAAAAAAATACTAATGACATTAATAGACTTCTATCAGCATCTATCAGTGATAGATTTCTATCATTTCTAACACTGATAGACCCTGATAGACTTCTATCAGCGTCTATCACAACTATTTACAAATCTTGCTATTTTATGTAAATAATTTCCTTTATTTTTTATTTTTAAAAATCTTCCTAGTTTTTATATATTGTTTAACCCAAATAATTATAACTATTTAAAAAGAAAGACAAAATAAGAATTTATGAAATTCTAAAAGCATCTCCCCATTATTAGATCGTAATATTTCTTATCTATGGTTTAAATTACACTCGTACATGAGATAATACACTACATCGTGGTTATAATGGAGCAAAAGACATGATTGTTTGTGTAAACATATCATCATCATTAGATTGTAATTTTTTCATATTAATGGTCTACGTCATGCCCATACACATAAAAATTTATCGTTTCATTGTGTAATCACTTCAACCCATATAATTACAACGAAATAAATGACGTGTTTGTCCGTTCAAACATATCTCCACTAGCATATTATGATGTTTATATCTATGGTCTAAATCACACCTATATGAAAGAGTACACAACTTCACATATAACCACACCTTACCCGAATAGTTGTAACAAAGGACAAAATAGAAATTTGAAATTTCGTTGCAAGGGTAAAATTGCTGGGATTAAAACCTAAAACGCAGCGGAAACGTATCAGAACCGTATCTCAAAATTAATTTTAATAATTTTGAAATACTTTTACATTGGCAAAAAAAACTTTAAAAAAATCTAGGTTAAGCAAAAAAAAAAAAAAAAAAATTAGAGAAGAAAAACTTACGTGTCACCACCACTTGGAGACCTTCCTTTTCTCTGAATCTTGAGAAAAAGTTTGTGGGAACCTTTTGGCAAAGGAAAAAAATACAGAACTCTTCTGAGAGGATTTTTTTTGTGGAGAGAACGAAAAGAATTTTTCTGTTTAAGCACTATATAAGGAAGCGAGAGAAAAATGGGAAACGTGGGTGTTATCCCACGTATTAAGTAACTCCCCTACGTGGGAGTTACAACTAATTTAATTAATATTAAATTAATAATTAATTAAATCTAATTTAATTAATCAATTCATTTAAATTATATTTAAATGAACATCTCTCACATAACCTATAGTTTTAATTCAATTAATTTAATTAAATCAAATTTAATTAAATTAGATTAAATTAAATAACTAATTAATTCTCCAATTAATTAATTACCAAATTAAATATCAAATATTTAATTTTAACTTGCATTTGAATCAAATTCAAATACATTTCTCTCATAACCTATAGTTTTAATGTACATCTAATGCGCATTAATTTTAACCTATAGTTTTAATATAAATCTAATTCATATTAAAATAATATTTGAACAATTTCAAATATTTAATTCTCTTGCAAATTAACTTTAAATCATATCCAAAATTATATTTATATTATAAAGTTTAATTTGTAAAATAAACTTTATATTATAATGTATCATTATACATTATACTTTTCCCTTAGTAAATTTGAAGTTTTCAAATTTAATCCAAGAATAAATTTCCTCAATATTCTTTACGAGCTAGGAAGGGGACCTAATGGACCTACAGATCAGAAGCTCCAACGATATGAGATTAACGGGCTAAACTCATTGACCACATTAATCAATATTCGTTAACTGTGGGTGCACTCCACTAAAGACCCACAGTTGCACTCTTCTCACTGTAGATATATTTCTGTGTCCATGGATATAGACCAATAACAGCAAGTTAGTCCTTCACAAGTGTTCGTAACACCAGCTGGGTCAAATTACCGTTATACCCCTAGGTTACTTCTAAATCTTTAAGTACCAGTGCTCCTCTAATGAACAACCTGTTTATGGTCCAACCATCAAACAGAAATCCCTCTCGGGCCAGTGAGAGGGTAGGGCCCTTTGTTCAAGTCCTGGAGACACACTTAAGGGAACACTTATCTACTTACCCTAAAGTCGGGAAGGAGTGAAATCCATCTTGTATAATTATGTTCCCAGCTCCCCACTCAGTCTTGTCCCCAAAATGGTAGGCATATCGAGTCGGCAAACGGGCCACTCTCACCCATACAAATCAAAGGACAATCCCTCGTGAACAGGAGTTCATAATATACTCAAGATTAAGACTAAGTTGCCTAGGTCAACCTATTGAAATAGAAACCTAACCAGTCAACGGAGTTATATCTAGTGGTTACTATTTCGTGGTCCAGTCTTATGCAAACTCATTGCATAGGATACCCCCACTCGCATGTCTCCTACACGAATGCGTTGGATCATTGCGTTTGTATCAAATACAAAGTGGGCCGTATCCATAGTGTTACCAGGATAAGGTACCCAACCCTATCCTTATACTATAGACCCTTTAGGCTGTAACTTGAACATTGATCTCTATATGTCTCTACATATTGTTCAAGACTCATAAAACAACCTAGGATGTTAGTTTATTGGATTTTAGGGTTATTAAAACAAGATAAAATAATCAATAACATTTATTAAATAATAATGAATAACCATTTATTAATGGCGGTCAAAATACAACATTTACTATCTACGAGTTTTAGGGCATAAAACTCAACAAAAATAGACATGCAAAAGATTCTCCCCTTATATCTCTTTTATATATAAAATAGATATAGATATATGAGAGAACTAATGTCAAATTTAAAGTTAATCCTCCTAATTAACCATGAGACTAATGAAAGTTTGGGTGGGGTGGTTTCGAGAAGAGAAGGAAAACTCATCGGCTCAGATGGGAAAAGTTGTGTCTCCCAAAGGAGATGGGTGGTTTAAACTTTAGAGATTTAGAATGTTTTAATCAAGCGCTTTTAAATAAGAAGGTTTGGAGGGTCCTTCAAAATCCTACTTCATTAGTGGGGCTTGTTTTAAAAGGGAGATATTTTCCCAATTGTTCAGTTTTGGAAGCTTCTTGTCCCCGCGGGGGTTCTTTTTTCTGAAAGGGCTTTTGCTGGGGGCGGGAGTTGTTGATCCAGGATTTGCGGAAACATATTGGAGATGGGAGGTCAAAAATGATATTTGATGATTCGTGGGTCCCCGTCTTTCAACATTCAAGGTGATTTCACGGGAGCCTGTGGTTGGGGCTAAGTTAGTGGCTGATCTTATTTCTCCTTCAGGTTCTTGGAATTTGCAGAAGCTGGAATAGATCTTCTTGTTGGAGGATCTTGAGGTAATTTCTATGATCCCAATGGGTTTGTCGAATTTGGCTGATCACTAGATTTGGCATTATGTTAGCACGAGGTTTATATGGTGAAGAGTGGGTATAAGCTTGCTATTCTCGAAAAAACTTCTTATCAGTGTTTTGGGTCTGTTATTAGGTGCGATTGGTTGGAATCTTCCTATACCGGGAAAGGTGACTATTTTTATTTAGAGGTCGTGTCATGATAGTATTCCTGCTTTTGTCCCATTAATTCGTAGAGGGCTAGAAGCCTTACCTTGGTGTCCAGTGTGTAGACGTAACGAGAAATCTATAGTTCATGCTCTTTTTGGTTGCTCTAGAGCTAAATGAATTTAGAAACTCATTTTCGGCAATGGTTGGAGGGTTGATACAATGCATTTGAGGTGCGTGGATATTTGGGTGCAGTTGTCTACCTGTTTTTCTAGTCACGAGTTGGCCCGGGCTTGTATTACTGGATGGGCAATTTGGGGGATCGTAATAAAGTTGTTCATTCCAACCCGATTCCTTCCGTGGAGGCTCGTGGTGAATGGATCACTAATTATTTGGATAGTTTTGGGGGAACTTTAGAGGATCCAAATAGTTCTCGTCTCCCTCTACTGCCTCAATATGATATCTCAAATCATAATCTTAGTATTATTCATGTGGATGCGGCCTTTAAATTTGGTTCGCATTCTATCGGGATTGGGGGTGTTATTGGTTCTCCATCTGGTCAGATAAGGTTTTTTGTGGGAATGTGCTCTGTGTTGAAGGTGTGGCTGTTGTTGAGGGGTTGAGACTAGCGGCAAGAATGGGTCTTTATGATATTTTAATTATATCTGATTCAAAAACTCTTGTTCAGTCAGTGCAAGGTATTTACAGTCCTCCAATTGGAGTGGCTAACTATGTTGAAGAAATTAAGAATCTTTTAACAAAGTTTACATCTCTCTCTTTCCGACAAGTTTTATGTGCTTACAACACAACGACTCATGCATTAGCATGAAAGGGTTTTATGGGAACAATGATGTTGCTCCTGCACAAATTTTCGTCAAAGCTTCTTAATTTGTATTCTTGTGATTTCTTTATTTTCATGTCCATAGGGTTGGATAGTTTCTTCTTAGTTTTCTCTTGTAAAAAAAAATAAAAAAATAAAAAAATAGTAAGTACAAAAATTGAACCTCTAATTTCAAGAGAAGGAGTGCATACAAATTACGGTTAAACTATATATATTCTTGAAAAAAAAGGAAGTATTCTTGAAAAGAAAGTATTTCTTGGAGAAAAAGTCTTTGGTGTTTATAAAATTAAAAAAAAAAAAAAAAAAAAAAAAAAGATAAGCATGAGTGGAGTCCACCAAACCAAACGCCGCTTAATTAAACTACAAAACTACTCCTCTATTGAGCTTTTATTATATTGTAAACAAAACAAGGAGCAGGAATTCCCTTTCCCTTCCAATGGGCTCTCATAATTCCTTCAATTTCCCTCTTCAATTTTTCCACTGATTTCAATTTGGATAAACACACAAGTTTCATTCCTTATCTTCTCCCCCTCAAATCTTTATATTAATCCCATCCTTCCCTCAAATTCTTCGCACTTCTTCATCTCTGATCCTTCCAAAGCTCCAATGCTTCAGCTGTTCTTCGCCGTCGCTTTCTCGGCCGTCCCATTGACGCTCTATGTGCCGCCGATTCGGAGCCTCAGTCTCTTCGTTGAAACCCTAGAAGATCTTCTCCGTCACACCGCCATTCATACGCTCAGAGCTTATCCTCGTTTCCGCCTTGCCTTCTCTCGCCTCTTCGCCTCTGTATTCCGCGTTTCTTATTCCAGGTAGTTTCGATTCCATTTCACCGATTCTTCTTCAAGTTGAGCGAACTACTTGAGACTCTTGTTTTGCTGCTATTGTTGGTGCTGGTGCTGTTGTTTGATTTCAGAGATTCGATCGATTCGTGTTGTTTTGATTTTGTGTCTAGGATCTTGAATCTTTGATATTGAATGTTGAATCGCTCTTCGTTGTTGTACATGGAAGTGATGTTTTGGTTTGGATTTATTCGTTATAAAAGATTTTCGTTTCGTTTTTCTCTGATTCTGTTTCCGATCTGTTCAGAGCTTTGGATTGTTTAGATTCTCCGTTATTGTTCTTCATTTTACTTGTAATTAGGTTATTTAGATGCAATTTTTTTAGCAGATTTATGAAATCGATTCAATTTTGTGCATATTCGCTTCGTTAACTCTGGCTTTTCAGTGTTTACCAAACGCGCAAGACGCAAGAACATGGTACCTCTACGCTCTGTCGCTCTCTACCTTTCAACTTTTTTTTCTTCTTCTTTGAAAAACACACACAAGAAAAGATCAAATCATTTTTCTTCATAATTGTTCTGAATTCTATATGACATTATAAAATAATAATATATTTCTTTTAAAGACTCTTTAAAATTCAAAATTAATTGATTTATGATAAGAATAAGGTCGGGATCTGTCTATTATAATCAATTCGGTGCCCCCAAACAACTTGTAAGGTTTTTACAATTTTGTTTTTGAATCTTGAAATATCTTCTTTTTTTTTTTTCACTCAAAATTTCAAAAAGTAAAAATTATCAAAATGTCTGTTTTAATTACTAAATTTATAAAAAGATGAAATTGTCTTAGTTATTAGGTTAAATTATAAAAAATAGAAAAATTACTATAAACAGAAAAAATATCAAACTATTTACAAATATAGAAAAATTTCATTGTCTATCGCTTGAGCGATAGAATTCTATCGCGGTAATTTTTCTATTGTAAATAGTTTGACTTATTTTTTTATATTTAAAAAGAGTCCTAAAAAATACCCTTAAAATGTACACTGTTTTAAAAATGAATTTTCATAAGGCTCATAAATATGTTTGAACTTGAACACTGTTAGCATTAGTTTCTTGTTAAATATAAGAACTTTAAATAAATTAAAAAATAAAAATAAAAATTAGTTGTTAAACATATGGACATAACTGCATTCCACAATTTTAAAATTTTCTTCATTTTTTTTCTATTGTTTTTTCTCTCTTCTTAAATATAAGAATTTTAAATAAATCGGAGAAACTCTTCATTTCACATGCTCAACTATAAGTATAAGAAATCTTAATACCTTAAAAATATATACCGATTTTCATTTATATACTAAGGGTGTAAGGATATTAATGTAATCTTTAAAAGTTAAAAGCAACATTTTTAAAATGGGATGTTAACAATTTTCGTTCATATATAACGGTAAGCGGTCATTTGTTTTTTAAGAATATAATAGCTGGAATCTTTAGAATTATAGATGTCTGAAATTATAAATTTTTCTAACATCTTTAAATAACCATGTTTGTTTTTTATGAATATTTTTGTAGATATCACGAATTTTTCTTATAATTATGTTTATTTTGTAGAATTTCTACTTTAGAAATATCTAATTGTTTCTAATTTACCTAATGTTTGAAGAATGTATTATTTATTAATTTATAATTAATTAAATATAATTTGAACTTATATAACAAAATTATTTTTATCTATTTCAATTTCTTTTTAAATTAATTAAATTTATATTATTTTTATAAGTTAGTTTTCACAACAAAATAATATACAATAAATTAAGATTTTTTTTATAAATTAGACAATAATTAAATTTAAATGTAAATACCTTGCTTAAAAAAATAAAAATAACTACGATATAACAAAAAAAAAAAAGTGATATATATAATATGTGGTTGACAATATCTATTATATAATGTAAATAAAGAAGAGTGATATATATATATCAAAGAAGGTCAAAAAAGTAAAATGGGAATGACCTCAACATGGGAATCTAGAAAACCCATGTTTTGAGAGAGTATCTAAAACTCTCAAGATGCCATCCAGTAGGGCATCCTAAGATGCTAGGACATCTAACACTACTGCAAGACAAACACGATAATCTAGATGTTCACTCTAGAGAAATTGAGGATGCTTACGAAACAAACGGTCTCTAAGGATATTTTTGGACTTTTAAGAGCATCAATGAAACTTGAAAGTTCATGGATATTAAAAAAGAAAAAAAAGTAATATTATTAAGTAAAATTTTTTAAAATTTATAGGTATTTTTTAAATAATGTATAAAGTTTAGGTGTATTTTCTATACGTAGCGATGTTATTAATATATTCTTCTGTAATCCAATATTCTCTTGGTACATGTCTATGATTAAAGTAGTGGTTAATATGTATTATCTATATACAACCATGGATATTTTTATTGTTATAAACTAAACATATTATATTTTAGAAACTTTAAAAGTGTATTAATTTTAAGGCTTAATTCCTGAGTGTTTAAGAAAGTGTTTTTAAATGTATATATAAATATTATATATATGTGAAAAACAATTTATTTTCTAGGGCGGAAATGAATTTGAGTCATAGATAGTATGTTTGGAATAACTTTTTTCTTTTTTATTAAAAGATATCAGTTTTTTGATAAAATTAATTTTTGAGAAATTACTATAAACCAAAAAATATCAAACTATTTATAATTATAGAACATTTTTTTTTCCTATCCGCAGTAGACTGTTTATTAATTTATTTTTTAAAAAAATAGTTTTTAAAATATAAAATCACTCATAAAAGAAAAAAACTATACTTAACCCAATTTAAATTATTAATTTTAAAAAGTAATTATATAAAAGTAATTATATAAAAAATTAAAGGTTGTTTTCAAATATAAAAAAATGAGTAAAACTATTTACAAATATAGCAAAATTTTACTGTCTATCAACGATAGACCACGATAGAATTATATCGCTTGAATGATAGACATCGATGATTCTAATAAGTGATTAATAAGACAATATGCATTTATGAAAAAAAAAATTGTGAAGAATATTTAATTATAATTAATAAAATCATTTTTAATGTAGTATAATTAAAAAAAAGTTATTATTTTAACATTTCTTAAAAAAGAAAAAAGTGTTTAATATAGTAAAATTTTACCGTTTATCAGTGATAGATCGGGATAAAATTTTATTGCTTAAACAATAGACAACGATTATTCTAATAAGTGATTAATAAGACAATATCCATTATGAAAAAAAAATTGTAAAAAATATTTAATTATAATTAATAAAATCATTTTTAATGTAGTATAATTAAAAAAGTTATTATTTTAACATTTCTTATAAAAAAAAATTATTCTCATTTAATAGGTTGCTAATAAAAAGAGATTATTTGATCTTTTGTTCACCACTAACCAATAACCATGTAAAGCCAATTAAATTAATGTGCATCAATATCTCTTTGTTTCTAATAAATTAAAATAGAATTTAAATTTAAATTTAAAAATAAATATATATATAGATTTTGTTTAACTATGTAGGTGTGAAGATTGAAACCTCCACCCTTTTGAATATATGTCTAATCAAGTGGGTTAGGTAATATAAATATTGTTTTTATTCTATTCATTTTGTTCATCTTTCAATTCTAATGTATTTTTATGACCATAACTTTGTGATATTTTTTTAGTTTATATCTAAAAAGAACATATTTTAAAAATAAAATAAGACAAAAGCATCCAATGTCCACATGTAACTGTGTCACATTGTAAGTTAGAGCCAAGCTTCTTAAAAGATAACGATTATATATCCTTATCTTTCATATATATAGATCGATATGATATTTAAAAACGGACATATACGATGATGATGGTTTAAAATATCTTATTACTAAAATATCATCTATATTATTCTTATATGAATTGGATTATATTTTAAGGTTATTTGAAGTCGGATTCAAATAAATCAAATTAAAATTTTATATAAAGTCGATTGGGTTATAAGTTTTTTTTTTAGTATAACAAATGTGAATATGCGTAGATTTTGAAAATAAAAAACCTAAAGAAAATGAATATATATAAGTCGAGGTCATACTAAATTTCTAATTATAAAATATATTGATTATGTTAAGTATTAATTAATGAAGCACATTAAATGGGTTAATTTTATTTTTTAAATGCAGAAGGCAAATTTGAATTTTCAACCTTGAAAGAAGTGTTATTTGATACACAACGTAACAGTTACACATAATGTTACAACAATATCAAGAACATAAAATAAAACATAAATAATAAATATGAAGAACAGAACACAGAGTTTTGGTAACCCAGATTGCTGCAATACCACCTATGTCTGAGGGGCAATGTGCCCTAGGAAAGATATTTTCAATAATGAATAGTTAAATGATTACAATGTTGTACTTATTTATAAATATAAGACTATTACAGTAACACATGAACAACCTAATTTAGTGAAAGAATACTTAGCTCCTCCTAAGTGTGAGACTCCTCTTAACGATCACATCCTATCTTTCCACCTCCAAATGAAGACTACTTCACTTGAAGTACTTAGGCTCTCCCTGAGTATGAGAATCTCTTCTTGTGTTGCAGATAATGCTTAAAAAAAATCTAAAAAAAACTCTCAAGATATACTATACTAGTTGGCTCACAATCACACAGATCGACATTCATGATGTTCTTTACCAAAATACAACAAACGACACGAACCTCTATTCTTAAAGCTGTAACCCTAAAAGGCATAAAACAATCCCTTAGGTATTCACGGCAGAAAAGGAGAATCAGACCAATGTCATAACCTGTCGAGCCCAAAGAAGGAAAAAAAAATTCTTAAGAATGAACACCCATAATTTTTCAGATATGGACAAAATATTCAGAAACTTGACTAAGAGAGACATCCTAGGACATCACATGGGGCAGAATGATGAACATCACATGAGACAAGATGAAGCACAAAGTTACCATCAACCAAAATACAGTTAAAAATTAATATAGCCAACACCGAGTCTCTCTAACAAACCTCGAAGAAAGGAGTATGTGTCAATTATTGTTAAGTTATGTTTACTTTAAAAATTGATTTAAAAAGTGATGCTTCACTAAAAAAAAATTAGTAAAAATAAAGTAATAAGGTTGTTCATGCTCTTGCGACAACAAAGTTGGTCTGGCTTCTCCACGTTATATATATATATATATATATATATATATATATAGTAGTTTTACTTGCCTTGGTGAAGGGTCGAAAGAGGTTTTTGGGATCAATGGTTCCCGGACATAGTGTCTTTTGCTTTAGCGGAGAACCTTATTTGTATCTAGTTTGTTCTCGATTTAATATATTTATTCTAAAAAAATATATATATATATGGTAAAATAGAGTGGATTGGCTAGGCAAAATAAAAGGTGGTCAAATTACAAGGTTGAATATAAATATTCTCCCCTCTATTTTTGAAGTGAAAGTATTTCACATACTATTTGGATTTGACGACGATGAAACACAACTTCCTCATTTTACTTATGGGTGTATGATTGTACCTATAAAAATAAAGAAATTGAGAGTCAATGCATTCATAATTATCATTGCAAATTTTCAAATAATACAAAACTTTGGGAAGCAAAACATTTTTGTTCTTCGAAGGAAAACATTTTACGAAGTTAATGAAGAGGTACTGTATCCATCATTTTTTATTTATTTAAGAAATTTAAGAAAATTATTTTCATCCCTAAATTATAGTGAAAAGTTTGCCTGAAAATGTTACTCCATTAGAAGAAAAAAAAATAGAATATTTGAGATAAAATTTGAATTTGAATGAAAAGTAGTAGATAAATAAATTGTGCAAAGTGTTTCACAGCCTAATTAATCTTCGTTCATTCCAAAAGTCAGAAGCAAATAAAATTTTGCAACGACGTAAAATTATTCAACAAAATAAGAAGCAAATACATCGAATAAACATTGTTTTAAGGTTGTAACAAATTTTGCATAATGAAAACAACAAAAGGAATTTTGATTGATTGATGATGATTTCATAGAAAAAAAAATTTCAGAGCATAAAGGGATAAAGTGAGAGAGGTTAGAAATTTAAGGAAATATCATATAGGAATTGATTTAATTCTTTTAATTTGAATTTTGTAATTCTTACTTTTAAATTCTATCCCTTCCTTTTCCATAATCCTATTTGATTACTTTTAAGTCAATCTATTTAATTAATTTTTTATTTTTATTTTTTTAAAATTTTAGTAACTCATTTAATTTCGTTTTAATTAATTTTTATGTTAGATGAAAAAGGAAGAAGAGAAGAATGAGAAGACTATTAATGTGCATTTTTTTTCTTCGTGATTTCTTAGATTATGTGATTTATATTTTACTCCATTTTTGTTCCTTTAATTTATTTGTATCTAATTGCAATGAGTTTATATTCTCTTAATTATTTTTTTATTTAATTGTAACCCATTTAGATACGGTGACCTACTATAATAAAGTTTATTTAATTCATAATACATTTCTTCAACTAGATTTGTTTTATCTATTTTTTTTTAAATATTGTTAACATGATGAATATAGAAAAAGTTGGTAAAGGAGAAAAATGAAAAATGAGAAAATTAGGTAAAGATGAAATATAGAAAGAGGAGTGAAAAAAATTAGGGAGATGTGAAAATTAGAATTATGAAGTTTTTGAAAAAGAAAAATATGTTTAATGTTTTGTCTTAAAAAGTATAAATTAAGCATCTATTTTACCTTCTTTTAAAAAAAAATATCTATTTTACATTTTAAATATAAAACAATATCAAAATTGTTGTAAATTTTTTTTTTTGATAATGACAATATTTCTTTTTCGTTTCAAAAAAAATAATTTTTTGGGTGTGATTTTAACATATATAACCTACAAAAGTCTATTTTTAAAAAACCAACAAAATCTTTAAAATAATAATAATAATAATTATAATAATTTTCTCAATAATCATCTTTTTTAGTACGCCCAATAACCATCCTTATAGATTGAATAAATATATTCTAATATGTTAGAGTAATGGTTGCGATTTTATTTTCAAAGAAAAAATTTAATTACTTTTTTTTTTTTTTTGTTATGAACAAACTATGATAAAATTTAATAATTAGGATTTCATTAATAACAATAATTAATACCGACGTAAATAATTTTAAAATAATTTAATATCATTCCAACTAAATAATTATAAACATAGATTTTTTTAGTTAAATTTGTGGTTAATAAAAAATTTTGCTAAGATAAATTGACACGATTCACCATTTAAAAAAATAATAATTTTTCAACATTCACTACAAAAAATCATAAACACGTGCATCGCACGTAATTCCTTACTAGTAACATCAAAAACAAAAAGATTGTATAAAAAATTAGTTAAATATCAATTATTATACCTCTAAATTTTGAGCATTAAATCAATGAAAATTTCAAACTTTTATTTGATCATTTCTCTAAACTTTCATAAATAAATATATTTAGACTTACATTAGTGCGATTTATAGCTATTTTTTCTTGTTCTCATTCAAAATAAGTTCAAAATCACTTAACTAAAAAAAAGTTCTTTAAAATTTTCATCATAGCAAAGAAAAAAAAAAATTATCACATAAATCTTTCGAAATAAGTACACAAAATGGAGAAAGATGAGCAAATGAAGAGCCACTTAAATTTAATTACAAAAATTTGTTATTGTCTATTCAGTTTTTTCTAATTCCTCTTTAATTTACATTAATCTTTTATTTAAAGTATACTCATATACATGCATATACGTGTAAAACTTTTTTTTTTCTAATACATTAACAATGGACAGTGAAATTTTGCTATATTTGAAAACAACTCATTTTCTCTCCCAATTTATTTATTAAACATTTGAAAGGTAGATTTAAGAAATAAAATCACTTTCAAGATCAAATATTAAAACAATTTATTATAGAACTTTTTCCTCAAAAGTGCTTATAATGAAGAGTTTTTATTGCTTCCTATTCAATTCAAAAACACTTTTTCAAAAAGTGCAATCTCAAGAAAACTTGTAGGTTCTTATCCATATTACATCTCTTTCTAACTCTCACCATCTCATTTATGGAAAGATTGAGACCAAATGCCAACTCCAAACCTAACATGACTTGTAGTTAAAGAAGATGAGACAAATAAATTGTTAATGGTCACATTGTTTCAATAATTTCATGTTATTAATAGTGAAAATAATTAATATGTTCTTCGACTTTGCTTGAATCTTAATTATTATTGCCCAAAAAATTAGGGGTTATTAATGTTGATATTGACATAAATTATTGACTCTCTAGAAAATTTAAAAAGAAAAAGGTAACATCTCTATTGTATAATTGTGGCTATTAATCTTCCAACATCGCCACCTCTTTCTATTTCTAGCCTTCACATTTTGAAGAAATTGTTGACCCACCAATTTTATTTTATTTTACACCTTAAAAAGCGCTTATATTCGATTCACAAACTCTTAACTTAGTTGGTACTTATTTGGTCCTTAAATTTATTACTCAATATGTTTCTAAACTCTCAATTTCGTTTTGAATAAGTTTTTAAACTTTAAAAAATATGTGTGAGTCTTTCAATTGAAAGTAAAGATTACACAATTTAACTAATTCTAGGGTTCAGTCTAATAAAATTTAAAATTTAGGTTAAAATACCATTTTGGTTCCTATACTTTAAAAATTGTTTACTTTTAGTCCCTATACTTTCAGTTATCCAACTTTAATCATTGTACTTTTCATAAATCTTAAATTTAGTTCCCAATGTTAATTTGTTATTAAAAAAATTGTTATTTAATAGTATTTTTACTGCAAATTTTGAAAGCATATTCACATATTATATCTCCTTGCATGAAAATTACTATTATTATTTAATTAATTTCGGTAAAAATTAACTTTGAGGGATTAAATTTAAGATTTATTGAAACTATGGGGACTAAAATTAAACAAACTTCAAAGTATAGAGACCAAAATGATATTTTAACTAAAAATTCAAGATAAAAAATTGATACAATGTGATCAATTTAAAGGGGTAAAAATTGCCATTTTTAAATTTTTTTTTATAGCACATGATTTGACTGCAAAATTTAGGGACAGTTGCAAATATAACAATCAAGTTCAAAATATTAGTATATATATAGCAAAAAAATTAAAAAATTACAAATATAGCAAAGTCTATTAGTGATAGACTTCTATCGCTGATAAACTTTTGTGGTCTAGGTGACCCATCATTGATTGTTATATTTACAATTTTTTAAAAATATTGCTATACACTTGATTATTATCTCTAAAATTACTAATCATTATAATTACTCAAAATTTATATCCACACAAAATTCAGTCTATAATATGATTTGACTGCAAAAATTCGTGTCCACAAACATTTCCCTCAGTTTTTCCTTTTTTCCTTTTCTCGTTATACTAATGAAATGGGAATAAAACAAATTAAACTCTACTGTTTGTATACTTCACTTTTTTGTAGCACATGTTGACTTCATAATGAAGACTAATACAAGAAATGTATAGGTAGTGTGCTATAATTTTAACCTTAAATAGCATTATACAAAGGAGAATTGCATTGAGTATCAAATTTTGATTATATATTAGCATCCATGTCATCAACTTTTAAAATACTACAAAGATGGTAAAATATATTGAAAATAATATAGATGGTTAAAAAATCATATTATTTGATTTTTTATGTGAAAATAATATTACAAAACTACCCTCATCTCTTAAGAAATATAAAATTAGTAAATTTGATATTCCTTTACACAAGTTTTCTTCCTCAATGTTCTCCACGTTTTTGCAACAGCCTAAGATTCTTCGATTTTCTCCAATATTCATGATTTCTCTAAGATTTGAAATACATAATTTCTTTTGATGCACACGATTACACATATTTTTTTTTTCGAAATCTTGTTTTGATTTTATTAGTTCAACACACGGTTTCAAAATCTCTTTCCTTGAGGATTTATCTTCTTGAAGCCACGGTTTGTATTCGATTTTTTTTATTGAATTTCGTCCTCACCTTCTCTCATTCACGATTGCACTCACAATTTTACTGGTTTCGATTTCGTCAAGATCTTCTCCGATTTTTCCATTACTAGAGTTTTTCTAGGAATGAATGTCAGGTTTTCGGAATGGGGATGTTAATTATTTGTGTATAATCATGTGTATTGATTAAAAATTTGTCAGTTTGCGACAAATTGGGTGTAGATTGCTGGTTTGTATTTGAGATAATTTGTGTTCTTTGGTTACTATGTTTATTGTAGTTTGATTTTACGGACTTTTTATTTTAGGCTATGTATATTGAGGAATTGAAAGAAGGGGAGTTGCAACATGGATAAGAGGGAAATTCATGTGTTATTGTTAAGTACTTTAGAGAGTCAGAATTGTTAGGTCTGATGTGAAAAGAACTACTTTGGGCTCCCATAGGAATATCTGTCTTGCTGTATGAATGTGTTTCTTTCCATTTACATTCTTCTTCTTGTATTTTTCTTCCCCCCAATAATTTATTCTTTTGAGAGGATGGTTAACAATTAATTTCATTTACCAGGCTATGGTGTCAAGCTTAAGACCATTCATCATTAAGAATAACCCACAAAAATTTGTTGTAGCTTGCAAAATGCTAGTTAGATATGTTATACAAGATGTGAAAATTAAATTGAAAATCAGAAGTGCGGATGAATTGTTTAAGCATAGAGAATCAATTATGGCTACATAATTGATATCTGATTTATGTCAGGTATCTATTTGATTGTCACGGGATTGTCATATCATTAATATCTGATTGTCATGTGATTTTCATTAGATATTAAGTACTTTGTGATTTCTATTTGATTGTCACATAATTGATATCTCACTGCTATCTGATTCTCATATGATTTTCATTAGATATTAAGTATTTTATTATTTATATTTAATTGTCATGTGATTGATGTTTAATTTTTTACTGCTTGTATTTTAGAGGTGAACGAAGACCTAAAAAGCAAATGATTCCTTCAATTGGTGAATTGGCAAAGCACGCGAATTGTAGCCGTTGTAAGCGTGTTAGTCATAAAAAATTGGTGAATTGGCAAAGCACGCCTCAGCCTTCACAAGTTTTTTGTTTTGCAGGCGTCAACCTCCAGGCGTTCAGTATGGGGGTTCATCGCATAGCTTGGCATTCAACTCCAAGTGTTCATTTTCTTGCGTTGACCAGCAGCTTGCGTTGACCACCTAGCGCCCAGATCCTTGCGTTGACCACCAGCTCGTTGGCTGTCAGGGCGTTCAAGGATTCTCAACGCAGAGTACTAGTTCCAACAAACTCTAATATTGTATAAACTAATAAATGTCAAGATCTTTGAACTAGATAATTTTTACAAGAACATAAGTTAGAGTAGCATACCTTGATCCATGATAATGATCTAGTAAGAGATTGCATTTTTCTCTCTTGGTCTTCCTTCAAAACTTAATTAGGTTTCTTGATGAGGAGAAAATAATTAATTAATGAGACAGAGAAAGGATCAATCTCTAGGAGTATATATATATATATATATAGACACTTCCCACCAGAGTGTTTAATTAAGGAATTATTTTTTTTACTTAATTTAGAAATTATCTTTTATTTAATTGGCCCAAAAAAATAATTAACCTAAAAGATAAAATAGTAGAATGTAGATGAGTCAAATTAATGATAATATTAAAATTTTAAAAAAATATAACATTCTCCCACTTGGCTCATTTGACATTATTTACCATACACGTTCATAAACATAATGCGCAGAGAAGATAGACAATGAATTTATGCGGGACCTCATGCATTTCAGTATGCAACATGAATAAGTACAAAATGTATTTAATCCTCCTTTTCTCCATTGACTGCATGAAATCGATGCAAGTCCCTCATTCCTTATATAAGAAATCGTGATACATTGAATTAAAGTGTGTATGAAATTGATACACACTCATATACAAACGAAAGGTATGTCCAGAAAACAACAAGCATGTTAGTAATGACCCGGTTAGAGATCTTAAAAAGTCAGTCATTACAGTTGTTGTTGTTGTTATTATTATCATTACTACTTCTTTCAATATTCACATTTGAATTGAATTTTACTAACACCTAATGTTACATATTAAATTTGGTTTTCACCTACTTCTCCTTTTATTTTAAAAACTCGTCTTCTTTAGATTTTAACAACAATTTTCATTATTTCCAGTCCTCCATATAATATAAAGTGTCCATTGTTGCTCTTTCCAAGTTTTAATTTTCTTCTTTTCATCTAATTCTTTAGAGTGATTTGTTGTACGGTGAGGACTGATTTGTTGAGTTTTTAAATTTGTAAATCTACTCTATTGTGAGAGTTATAAGAGTGTTCTTTAATTTTTCCAAATCATTGTACGGGTTGTTCTTGATCCCAAAAAAGAGGGGTCCGTATATCCTAATCTATGGAAATGATTGAGTTTGCTTTTGAACTCACAAGAAGAGCAGTGTAACGATTCAGCTCTAATATGTGGAAATAGTCAGTGGAATTTTCATTCATATACCCATGAGTAGCTTGGGAGTGGAGTAGGTCGTTGTGCCGAGCCATTATAAAATTTTCGGTGTCAATTTCTCTATTCCTAGATTATAAATTTTCAATCAATTTGTTATTGTATAGTTTATTGCATGAAATTAATCAAAATATTTGTTCTTTAAATTAATTCACTACTACAAAATTGGGCTACCATGACACATTTCTATAGCCAAATTGAGAGGGGAGAAGAAAAAAAGTGTCATAAATGGCAAAATGCGCATTTTTTGTGGGAAGAATAGATATTTCTGAATTTTTGATAATTTATGACATTTTTAAGTGTCATCCATTCATGACAATTTATAACTGCCATTAAACATAATAATTAATTAGGGTTTGGCTTGTTTTTTTTTCTTTTTTAAAAAAAAAAAGAAAAAATTTAATCAACCCTCCTTGTCGAATTCACGCGAAGACCTAGCCCCTCAACTCACTCTCTCTTCCACGCGAAGACCCAGCTGCAAAACCCTTCACCTTTAACTTACCGCCGATCGCTACCATCCGTGTTGTGCGTCGCCACTCATCTGTCATCGATCATGACCGTCCGTCGCGCTCCATCTGCCAAACGTTAAGGTAAGGTCGCACCATCTCTCTTTCCTATTCCATTTCTCTCTCTCTTGGTCGTCTCACCCCTCTTCTCCTCAGGTCACAATCGCGCCACTATCACCATTCACGTCGCCACCGCTGCACTCGTCATCGTCATTGTGTAGTCGGCGAAAGAGTTAGCCAGAAGGTGAGGTTTTTGTTCTGATTTGTGGGGTTTTCAGTATAGTTTCTAATTTTTGTAGTATGGGTTTGTTGGGAATTTATGCGAGATATAAATATAAATGTAAAATAAAAAATTTATATCTAAAATTCTCACTTCACAGGTTAGAGCCAAATAAGTAATCAAAACATAAAATAACAAATAAAGAGGATAAGAGAAAAACAGAACGACACTAAAAAAATATACTAGTTCACCCCAAACTCAGGACTACGTTCAGCCTTCTACAACTGCAGGTTCTACTATGATAGAGATTGTAAAGAAACTCAAATTCACGCTACAAATCTCTCTTCAAATAGTTCAACACGAACTATTTAATTTTCAGTACCACAACTCGGTCAATTAGAATAAACAATAAGAAAAACACTAAACTCAATTTCTCACTGACACACTAGAATTAAAGTACTTCAAACCGAAGTCTTCAATTTCCATCTGGTGCTTTTTCTCTCTTTGGCAGTAAGAAGGCTCTTAGCCAACTGCAACTTTTCCTTGCGTGCATATATATACACATCTAATTTGCCGCCTTAATTAAAATGGGCCAAGCCTAATTAAATTAAACCTTGAGAACACAAACCAGCTGCATGCTCTTTTTCTTTGCTTTTAAGAAAATTTTCATCACCTTCCACTTCTTTAATTAATAACATCTTCATATTAACCAATAGTAAGTGGTTGCTTATGGGTTTATTTTTGTAGATAGAGTTTTGTCTCTAATTTCCCAACAATCTCTCACTTGGAGACAAAACGATGGTCTTGTCTCCCATTGCACCAAAACTTTATGATCTTGAAAAATTCCAAGATTCTACTCCCACTGCAACTGTTATCTCTGATCTTCTTGGCAAACTCCAAGGTTCAACATAAAACCTGTAAAATCAACAAAGTAATAAAACAGGAACCCATAAAAAAAATAATTGTACCTCATCTGTGCTTGCCCCGAGGTATAAGCAAGCTATGTGGAACTGTCCCCCAGACATAAAGGACAGTCACGTACTCCCACTTCAACTAAGTGGTACCAACTGACATCGTCTTCAATTTTGAACACCTGCTCTTGAAGAAAATATATTCTGCAAGTGACTTGACTCTTTACTTCAAGCTTGTTGCCAAGCTGGAGACTTTATCTTTGACTTTAACAACTGCTTTGGCCTTCCAGTTTGATGCCGTTACTCACCTGGGCGACTTCATCAATCCATTCAACTATCTAACAATTGGAGGTTCGTGATAGCCCATCAACTTCATCTCCTAGACTTCTCAATTGTTTCTAAACTGATGGATCTTGATCTGACTGATCGAAATTGGCTATCTTTGTTGCTGGCTCATCTGCACCTCTACACTTGCCATCTGCAGCTTTAATTTGTAAGTTTTAACTTCATGATTATACAATAATCTCGATCAAACTTGCGTTCCCCAGGCGCTATGAAATGGGGGTCTTTCCTTCACCTATCGTATGTATTGGCTTGGCTTCGTGCAGAACCAAGGGGGCATTCTGGCGGGCGCGCGCGTGTAGGAAGGCCGACCACTACATAAGCTAAAAGACAACGACTACAAGCCAAACCGGAAGCGACTCGCTTCTATTCTGGTTGGGATTGTCTATTGATGGGAATTTATAGATCGTAGTAATTCGCCACCCTAATATTGTATAAAACAATAAATACCAAGATCTTTGAACTAAATGATTTCACAATAATATTAATTAGAATAACATACCTAATGATAATAGTCTTCTAAAGGATTGTGTTTCTCTCTCTTGGCCTTCCTTTAGAACTTAATTAGGGTTTCTTGATGAGGAGAAAAGAACTACTTCATGAGGCAGAGAGAGGACCAATCCCTAGGGTCTTTATATAGACACCTCCCATCAGGGTGTTTAATTAGGGTTTTATCTTTTATTTAATTTAGGAATTATCTTTTACTTAATTGACCTAATAAAATAATAGGTCTAAAAGATAAATTAGTAGATAATGCACATGGGCCACATTAATGATAATATTAAATTTAAAATTAATCTAACATTCTCCCACTTGGCCCATTTAACATTATTTACTATATACATTTATAAACATAATGCACAGAGAAGATAAAAGTTTTTATCTTCATATCATAATATCAATGTCAAGTCAAAGAAACTACTAAAGGATCATGGCGGTCATACGTCATTACATTAACATACTCCCTTCCATGTATCACATGAATAGTTCTTCATCTAACATGATCTATAATAAAGATAATCAATAATGGTCCAACAATAAGCGTCTTTATCAAAGACAATGTCCTGTTTCATTTACGTAATTCATTTATGTATATATCAATCATAAGAAATAGGACTGTAAGATAAAATCAGAAACATTCAATAAATGAGCTCAGAGTGTCAAATAACATAATCATAATATCAATAATGGTATCCACTAATGCCCATACGTTCCACATGTTCATTAAATGTCTTTGATGACAATTATTTAGTCAGTGGATCCGCAATCATAAGATTAGACAGTCTTTGTTTCTGAAATACTTCTTTTCTTTAACGACAAAGTATTTTAATTCAATATGTTTAATACTTTTGAATACTTGTCATTTAGAGAAAAAGACTGTTGTGGAATTATCACAATAAATTTTTAGCAACTTGGCAATACTATCGACAAATCCAAGTCCTTAAATAAAGTTCCACAGCCATAAACCATACATGAATTGTAGCCTCAAAGCAATACGCTACGAATTCAACTTTCATAGTGGACGCAGAGATGATAAACTGCTTCACACTCTTACATAAAATTGCTCCTCCACATAATAGGAACAAATAGCTAAATATTGGTTTTCATGTATCTACATACCCAACAACATCTGAATCTAAATATTCAATCACCTCAAGATGATCAGATCTTCTGTAAGTAAGCATATAATCCTTTATTCTTTGCAGATAGATACCTTAATACTTTCTTTGCAGTTTTTCAATGATCCATTCCTGGATTACTTTGATACCTGTCCAGCATACCGACAACAAAACTGATGTCTGGTATAGAACAAGTTAATGCATACATTAAAGCTTCTGATAATAGAAGCATATAGAATGGTTTCCATTTGATTTTGTTCCAATTCATTCTTTGGACATTATATGAGACTAAACTTATCTCCCTTCTTAATTGGAACTATGCTTGGAGAGCATTTATCCATCTTAAATCTCTCAAAAACTTTATTAATATATGTTTTTTGAGACAATCCTAACAATACATGTGCTTGATCACGAAACATTTCAATTTCAATCACATAGGATGCCTCTCCCATATCTTTCATTTCAAAGTTTTTAGAGAGAAATTCTTTGGTTTGACATAATAAACCAAAGTCATTAGTAGTCAGCAAGATGTTATCAACATACAGAACAAGAATTATAAACTTACCCCCACTGATCTTTAGATATATACATCGATCAACGATGTTTTCTTTAAATCCAAAAGATGTGATGATATCATTAAACTTAAGATACCATTATCAGGAAACTTGTTTAAGTTCGTATATTGACTTTTTAGCTTACACACCATATGTTCCTTTCTTTCAACCATAAAACTTCCTAGTTGATTCATGAGCATTTCTTCATCTAAATTCTCGTTTAGAAAAGCAGTTTTCACATCCATTTGATGAAGCTCTAAGTCATAATGAGCAACTAAAGTCATAATAATTCTCAATGAATCTTTTCGAGAGACAGGAGAAAAAGTCTTTTTATAGTTAATACTATATTTCTAAGTATAACCTTTGGCAATGAGTCTAACCTTGCATCATTCGATATTGTCATTTGAGTCATGTTTGGTCTTTAAGACCCATTTACACCTAACTCTTTTACTTCCTTTAGGCAATTCTACAAGGTCCCAAACCTCATTGTAATCCATTGATTTTAACACTTCTTTCATGGCATCTAACCATTTGGCAAAATTATCACTTTTAATGGCTTGTGAAAACGAAATTGGATCGTTATCAATACTTAAGTCAAATTCTAACTCATGCAAATAAACCACATAATCATCAGAAATAGTTGATCTTGTTTGTCTTATAGACCTTCTTAATTCTATTTCTTGTGTTTTGCTCAATTACAGGTTCATTTATCATAATATCATTATGTGGAGTTTGATCATTAATTTGTTCTTCTTGTGGATTGTTAACATAGTCAACAACTTGAGAAGAAGTTATAGATGAAAGAGTTTCCACCCTAACTTCTTGAATTTCCACTTTACATGATTCCAAACTCCCACTAATTTTGTCATCTTTAATGAACCTTGGATTTCCAGTTTCAACTATTCTCGTACTGTGGCTAGGACAATAAAATCTGTACCCTTTTGATTTTTCTGGATAACCAATGAAGAAACCACTGGTTGTACTTGAATCCAGTTTCTATTCGTGTGGATTATAAATGCTTACTCCCGCTTGGCAACCCCAAACACGTAGGTACCTTAAACTGAGTTTCCTTCCTGTCCACAGTTCAAAAGGTGTCTTTGGAACTGACTTACTAGGAACCCTGGTTAATAAGTATTGAGCGGTTCTTAAAGCATACACCTAGAAAGATATGGATAAAGATGAATTAATAACATACTCCTAACCATGTTCATTAATGTACGATTGCGCCTTTCTACAACGCCATTTTGTTGTGGTGTTTCTGGCATTGTGTATTAAGCACATATGCAATGATTTTCTAGGAATTTAGCAAATGGACCAGGGCGCTGTCCATTCTCCTCATATTTTCCATAATATTCACATCTATCAGACCTTACGATTTTCACTTTTCTATCTAATTGTCTTTCAACTTCGTTGATAAATACCTTCAAGGCATCTATCGATTGAAATTTTTCATGTAACAAGTAGACTTTTACTTAATTGACCTAATAAAATAATAGGTCTAAAAGATAAATTAGTAGATAATGCACATGGGCCACATTAATGATAATATTAAATTTAAAATAAATCTAACATAACTGGCATCCACCGTCTTACTGATTTTTTGGCAACATCAAATCGACATTTGTATAGTGCAGAATATTTGTGGCCAACTGCCACTGCTTGGGATGCAAGCATGAGTTTTACATTGGCGACTGCCAAACTCACAACTGCAACCCTCATCATTCAATTTGCCAATAGATATGAGATTTATCTTCATCCTAGGCACAAACTTGACATCTCGTAGTACTAACTTTTCTCCACACTCCGTCTTCAGACTAATATTCTCAATTCCAACTATCTTGGAAACTCTACTATTCTCCATCTTCACTAAATCATGGTGTCCTGATGTGAAAGATGTGAATATATTCCTATTTGAAGTTATGTGTACTAAAGTTGCAGTATCAATTGTCCATTCAGATGAGTGACTACTATTTTCTATGTTACTCTCAACACAGACACATGCATCACTAATTTCATCATCAATTTCAACCACATTTGCCTCATATTTTCTTTTTAGATCCTCTTCTAATTTCCTACACTGACTTTTGAAGTGACCTTTTTTGTGACAGTATACTCTATCTCCTTATCCTTATTCTTCCACTTTTTCTTATTGTTACTCGACCCATCATTTTCAAAGTCTATCTTATCTTTACGCTTATTCACAACTAAAGTTGAACCTACAACAGATTCTTTACTACAGTCATTTTTACGAATTTCTTCAGCTATAACTAAATCACAAATTACTAAAAACTTCATTTTATTATCTCAAATTGAATTAGACATTGTTGTTTTCATTATTTCCCAATTCTCAAGTAAAGACATTAACAACTTAATAGCATATATCTCATTAGTAAATTCTTTCTTAACAGACTTCAACTGATTAACTAAAATGGTAACCTCATTAACATAGGAATTAACAGAAACATCCTCAGCCATTTGAATGTTGAAATATTTCTTAAGCAGACAAACTTTACTATTAGCATATGGTTTCTGGTCCACCCATAACTCGGGACTACGTCCAGTTCTTCTGCAACTACAGGTTCTACTATGATGGAGATTGCAAAGAAACCCAAACTTACGCTACAAATCACTATCTCACTAACATGTTGAAGAAAAATCTCTATGGAAGCTCTTGGATATTTTCTTTCTCCAACGGCAAGAGACTTCTGACCATCTGCAAATTTTCCTTGCATCAGATATAGGAAAATTTTCACAGATAGAAAAAATATCAAACTATTTATAGAAAATAGCAAAAAAAAAACATTGATAGATATTGATAGACTTCTATCAGCATCTATCAGTGATAGACTTCTATCATTTCTATCACTAATAGACCATGATAGACTTCTATCAACTTCTATCACAACTATCTAAAAATTTTGCTATTTTGCGTAAATAGTTTCCCAAATTTTTCTATTTTTAAAATTTTTCCACATATATATATATACACACACATTTAATTTTCCGCCTTAACTAAAATGGGCCAAGCCTAATTAGATTAAACCTGGAAAACACAAACTAGCTGCATGCTCTTTTTCTTTGCTTTTAAGAAAATTTTCATCGTCTTCCACTTCTTTAATTAATAACACCTTCATATTAGCCAATAGTAAGTGGTTGCTTATGGGTTTATTTTGGTAGATGAAGTTGTCTTCAATTTCCTGCAGGTTTGACTTTAAATTAGTTACCATGTTGATTCAAGGTTAGATTTGAGGTTTCATTAAGGTTCTGTAAGTTTAACACATTTCGAGCTATTTCAAACTCAGTTAAAGTATGTTAGATCAGTTTCTAACATGAGGAAAGTCTGTTATTTGTAGTTTTTTACTAGCTCGGACTAATGGACTAAGGTCTATTGTTGGTTTTGGTTGATTTTGGGTAATATTATTCCTCTTAAACATTCTTTCAGTGTTGATTAAGGTTCTTGAACTATATTGTAACACCTAAACATTATGTTTGTTGTTTAAACTTTTAGGAAGTTGGCATTTGTTCATGGAAGTGGATTTTTGGATTGTAAACTGTGGGTTTCTCTTTAGGTAAGTAGTTTCCACACCCCTACCAAAATATAGATTTGATTATTGTGGTTTAAAGTATGCTTCGTACTATTTGAAACTCGTCGAAATTGCTTGGGATGCTTTAAACGTTAGACACTTTTTAGTTTATTTTGAGAGAAAGTGTCAATAGTAGATATTTATTTGGTTTGTTTTGAGAGTGAAAGTGTCCCTTGAGAAATTTTTAAGAACTTTATGCGCTTTTCATAGTCAATTGTCACTTAAATACCTTTTAGGAATATTCTAAGTGATTTTGTGACACGTAGTCACTTGTTAGTATGTTTCTAGATTGAAAGTATCACTACAACATTTTTTAGAAACTTTTTATGTCATTTTTATAGTCAAAATATGACTTAGCAATTTTTTTGGAACATTTTATAATATCTTGAGAATCAAAATGAAACTTAGGCACTTTTGTGGAACTTGTTAGTTGCCAGGGTCACTTAGGCACCTTTTAGTTTGTTTGGAGAGTGAGAGTGTTGATCGCTTAGATACTTTTTTAGGAACCTTTTACATGGTTTCATAGTCAAAATGTCACTTATGTTATAAATATTTGAGTTAGATATAGATGTCCATAAAATATTATATATCCCCAAATATTATTTTCAAATATCTTCTCCATTATTTTCTCCATATAATTACCTTTTTTCATATCTTGTCAACTCTATAAATAGTGGTCATTGGGACCTTTGAGTTACACAATTGAATAGAGAATACATTCACTCTCTACTTTCTCTTTTCCTTACTTTGTTCTTTATTCTTTTGTTTTATAACACCATGAATCTCTACCATTTGGAGGTTGAATTGGAGATTTGAGTCAATTAATTGGAACACCATGAACACTAAAGACTCTACATATTTTTTAGGTATTTAAAACTAAAATTCAAAGAAGGTGAGTACTCTATTCTAATATCATATATGTGTGTGTGTGATTTATGTACTTGCAAATTGATTGCTATGATATATTTAGCATTATTTATAGATTTTATTTGATTAAATTGTATTGGGTTTGTGGTTTGATTAACACATAAAAATCATTGAATTGCAAATTTGCAACCAAATTTTGTTTGAAGTTAAAATTTTGGGTGCATGCATATCAACCTAACATATTTATATTGGATAAGTATACATGGTCAATTTGAATTTTATTTGAAGTATATGCATATATTGGTGCTTGAGTAGCTAAAAGAGTTTTTGTCGGCCAACTTTTCAAAGCAATTGGTAAAATCTAGGGTTTTTAGAAACCTCATTTTTTGAATATCTAAAATAGACGAAAGATATAATATATTGAATTTAAACTATTGTAATTCAAATTGTCTTCAATTTCTTAAAGCTACCAAATATGTTTAGGAAATTTTGCTATTTAATTTTATCTATGCACTTGATATATGTTTTAAATTGTTTTCATTATAACTATTATGTTTAGAATAGTACGATTCTATCCCAACATAATATTATCTACTCTTATTTTTAAATATAACTCTTATATTTGAAAGATTTGATTGAAATATTTTCCTAATTAGTTTATATTTTCTATATCTTTGAATATAATTATTATATATGAAAAATTAAATTATGATATTTGTTTTCTTAATTAAATTGCATATTTGTTGATAAGATTTGAGTTTCTTTTAAATAAAGATAAGATTCTCTCATATTAATATTATCTTTTATTTGTTAAGTTTCACATCAACTAATAAAATCTTTGGACCCTTGATGAGTGATATATTTACGACACAATTTGCTAGTTGTCATTAATGAGACAAAATTTCCAACATTAGGGGGAGGAATTAAGAAGTTGGAAAAAGAAATTGAATGAAATGCATAAGTATTGTCTCATTTCGATCATCATACAGATCAATTTGAACTAGAAGTTCAAAAGATAATTCATTTGTAAAATAATGCAAATCAAATACTACATGTATTTACAAAGCATTTACAGTTGCAAAAATGTGATTAAATTATATGTACTGGTTGTAAATATACCATTTTAAAGTGATATCCCAATGCTAGAAGTTGTCAATACTAATGAGTTTGCAACACGCCCGAAGCATGATAGACAAATGGGCTCTAATGATAAAGATCCTCGAAAAAGAAGTAGTCAATAATCAAAATGACTCCGTTAAGAACATGGATATTCCAAAAGAAATCCTGAATATGAGTACTCATAAAAATCTTGAAGTAAAAGAGGATGACAAAGAGATCTCGATAAAATATGTCATGACAAGAAAAAGATGGAATCCTACTTAAATAAGTTGACAACATTTTTGCATACAATGTTGCTCACGATATTATTTATAAAAATGAGTATACTCATATATAATTGAAAAAATATGTCGCGACATAGAAAGAATTGACTTATGTGGAAAGAAATAATCCAATAGAAATAAACTTATTTTTCAAATCGTGACAACTAGTAGTTCAAACATTAGAGAATGTCAAACATGTGGGATACAAGTGAATACTTGCAAGAAAAACAAATAGAATGATGTCACATTATATAATGCAAGATAAGTTCCACAATAATTCTCGCAAAGAAATGGTATTGATTACAATGAGATATATTCTCCTATGGTGAATACAATACCATGAGATATCTAATTTATTTGGTTGTGTATGAAAAGCTTAATGTACATCTTATAAATGTAGTCATTATACATTTATATGAATCTCTTAATAATTATATCCCTTAAGGATTAAAGGTACCAAATTCATATAATTCAAATATTAAGGAATTATATATATATATATATACTACTACTACTACTACTACTACAAAAACCACATTACTTGACGCTTGATACTTTTGGGTACTTGACGTTTTTTTATAAAAACGTCGAGTAACATGTAAATTTGATGAAAAACGTCAAGAATAATGAAAAAAGGCAGAGGTTCACATTTTTTTCGGATTGCTTTAACGCTAACATAAGACTTGACGTTTTTAAAATGTCAAATTTGCTATGTATTATTTTAAATATCAAGTATAATATTAATTTTTAAATTATATTTTTATTTCCCACAAACCCTAATTACTTAAACTTTTTCTCCTTCTCACAACAAAAGCTTCCTCTCTTCATCTACCCCTTTGTAACCGTTCAATGTTTCTCCTTCTCTCCATTCTTCACCATCTCCGTTCGCCAGCCACCGTGGATCTCTGTTGACCGTCGAGCGTTCGTTCAGGCATCAATCTCCGTTCGAGCATACGTTCATTTCTTCACCGTGGATCTCTGTTCCAGCATTTGCTCCAGCTTTGTCGATCATCGAGCTCCGTCGGCCTTCGTCAACAGCTCCATCAAGTGAAACCCTCGCTCTTCATTCTACATATTCAATTGCATCTCTTTGGGTTTTCCTTCAAGCCGTCGTACATCGAATCTTGGGTTTGTCTTCACGCCATCATGCCCAGTGCCTCATGCTGCCGGTTCCTTTACCCTATTTCCTATCTAAAATTTTCTTTCCTATTTTCTCACAAAGCTCTCTCGCCCATAGTCACTCTCATCACCCGCTCCGTCACTCTCGCCGTTAGCTCTATCGTTCAGTGAGCTCTCGCCATCCGTTCGACGTTCCACTGTTGTTGTTGAAAGCCCAAATATGTTCCTCAGGTATATATATTCTTTCATCTAGATCTGTTCGTTTGGATGTGTTTGAAATCTCCTCCGATTTCAAATCTGTTCGTTCCTCATGTGAAAAATGAGGAGGCGACAA
Organism: Lagenaria siceraria; assembly: GCA_002890555.2. Classification (NCBI taxonomy): domain Eukaryota; kingdom Viridiplantae; phylum Streptophyta; class Magnoliopsida; order Cucurbitales; family Cucurbitaceae; genus Lagenaria; species Lagenaria siceraria. The sequence continues at coordinate 24,053,367 of CM016485.1, read as the reverse complement.
AGAAGAAGAAGAAGAAACGATGATTTGGGGTATTTGAAGAACTGAAGAAGCTAGAAGATGGATAGGATGAAATTATATAGGAAGAGGGTTATTGGAAGAAGGGAATAAACGGACATACAAAGACGAGAGGTTTGAGGTTTTATTCCTTTATTAATTATTATTACTTTATTTTATTGTACCTATATATATGTTTTCAATTTTGTTTTCTAATTTCCTTTTTGATTTGTGTTTGTACGAGCAATGTGATTGTCCACTTTTGATATGTGTGTTTAATTGAAATAATTACAGTCTCTCGAGACTGAAAGATAACAAATATTCACTTACTAGTAGTGGTATATTTGAGGATTATTAGATTACTTTAGAATAGAAGTTTTCCCTAGGCCAACAACAATGTATTGACATTGAATTCTGAAATATTGGAAATCAATTGAATAAAATGGTATTAAATATGATAGCAATAGAAAGATTGAAACTTCTTAATGTGATTGTTCACTTATGCTTATGGTCTGTGATATGGAGGATATTTTAGCTGATGTATCATTAGAAACAGATTCAGATTCAGTCTCTTATCTGCCGGTGTTAATCCACTTTTGATTTGTGTGTTTAGTTGAAGTAATTTCAGTCTTTTGTTACATTGCAAACAACTTACTTTCACATTTTTGGGCTTCTGTTCTTTAGATTTATATGGAGGCTCTACAAGATTTGCTTGATTAAGAAAATGATAATATCTCATTCATTTTTGTTTATGTGTTGGCTAAATTATAAGTTGTATTCTTCAGGAGAAACCAAAGTTGGAAAAGCCTGCAACCTGAACAACTCTTGCCCCTAACCGGTGAGTAATTACCTTGTCTTCATCTTCTCTTTTTCATATTGATGTGTATTATTCTCTTTATGTTTCAGACTTAAACCTAACTACTGATTTGACTTAGTTTTCCTTATCAGAATACTACTCTTTGTTTTTGCTCTCATTCAAAACATAAAGTAGTTGAGTTTTGCTATTTTTGTATTTTGCCACTGTCTTGTTGAAATCTACTTTATCCAATATTGAGATGGTCTTTGGTGCTTAAATTTGTGGACTTAAATGATACATGGATTGGGTACTGTAATTTAATTACATGGGTGCGGTGATTCGTTTGTATTTGAATACTCCTTTTATATAACTATTTCTTTTTTCTATAGATAAAGGGGACAAGAAGGGGAGCTCTATTAAGTTGGAAACACACATAGGAAGCTTACAAAGTATTGATACGATAAACATTTTACTTCAACCTATATTTAGATGAATGAGAGCTTTGTGTTTCTTCTATGAATTTTCTTTGGTTTATAACTTCTTCTATGAATTTCATCTTGATTGTAGGTCCGAATTAGAGTTTCAAATTTACAGTAGAGGTAAATGAACATCTAGTTTGCTTCTTAAATCTTTTTACATTGATTTGGGAAGAGGTTTAGATATTTTTCTCCTTTGATACATTACAACAATCTATGCAGGTGGTAAAAGCCACGAGTTCAAGGTAGGCGACATTATTCTTGTGGAGGCAGGAACATAGTAAACAAGATATAACTAGGACTATGGGATTGATAGTTGTAATTTATGGAATTGTTCAATATTGGGGGAGTGGGGGTTATTTTAGTTTGGAAATGTGTTCCTATGGGGTTTGAAAGTTTGTTATACTTTTGTAATTGTTCATATGGGGTCTAACTTAGAAATTGTTCATTTGAACTTTGTTATGAACTTTGTTAACACGAGGTTTGTTATATGACAATATATATGTTCAAGATCTATGAACTTTGTTAGGTTGGTGAAAATTTTTGGTTGATTAATGCTTAAATTATTCATATATGTGTGTTGTTTGTTTATTTGGTTAATAAATGATTATCCTACTCAATTAAATTATATTATATCGTTGTTGGACATCAAAACAGGAGCAATTATAGGTAATTTCTAATAATACAATTTTTTTTATTTAAAAAAAGCACATATGAACTTGACAAGCAAAATGTATCAAGTATTAATTAAGTTGTCATTTTTTGGGTGTCAAGAAGAAGTTACATTTGACAAGTAAAAACTATCAAGTTATAAAAATCTTGATCCATAATAAATGTCAAGTATCTAGATACTTGACATTTTAAATAAGTCAATAGATTTAAGATACTTGACATTTATTACATATCAAGTCAATTACAGCTTGATGCTTTTATTCTATAAAAAATATTACTCTTATTCTTGACAGGGGTTTACTTGACGTTTTTAAAAACGTCAAATACACTGATAGTTGACTGGGAAAAATGTCAAGTAGTGCCATTTTTGTAGTAGTGATATATATATATATATATATATATATAAAACATTCCTGACGAATGTGATATTATCATTTTATTAAATATTTATTGATATGAGGATATAAAAATAAGTCTTATTTGTTCATATGTTTTTATAAAGAAATCACAACCTGAGATTCACTACATATTATTTATATATATGTTGACAATTTGAGCATAAACTTCTGAAGAGATTTTAAAGGTAAATAGAGTTTCTTAAGAAATAAATTGAGATGATAAGTTTTGCCTTAGCTTGCAAATAAAGCATAAAGTAGATGGAATTGCATCAATTTATACATATAAGATCTTATATGGGCTAGTTTCCCCATTGAGCATTCCTATGATGGTTCATTCACTTAGTGTGAAAAAAGTTATAGCATCAGATATCATAAAGATAATAAAGAACTTTAGGCTCTGAAAAACCATAATTTTGATAAATAAGTGCACTTATATCTTTACTAGTTTATACGCTACCTGTCGTAACATAATTATAATATTCCTTCAAATAAAGATATTAGAGTAGAGTTAAACGTATGTTATGTTTTTATTTGAGAATTAGTTTTACATGAATTTATTTTATTCTCATAAATCTAATTGTGATCTAGTTGATTGTGAAGATATAGGTTACTTTTCTAACTCATAAGAACTTGATCTTAAACAGGTTACTTAGTACAAAGAAAAGAATTTTTATATTATGGCAGCTTATGAAGCAGATCATAACAACTACTTTAAATCATGTTAAAATCTTGATGATGTACGAGGCTAGCCAATAGTGTTCTTATGTGAAGATGATAAAGCATAAAGTACCGACATCACTACTCAACGAATTTCTTCAAAAGACGACTTGGGAGACTTATTGACGAATGTGTTACCTGCAACAACATTTGAGAAGTTAACACACAACATTTGTATGTAACAACTAAGAGTATCAAGTGATGTTTCCATGAGGGGAAGTAAATGTGTTGCACTCTTTTTCCCTTGACTATGATTTTATTCCACTAGGTTTTCCTATCAAGGTTTTTAATGAGGTATGAATAATGTACTCTTTTTTCCTTCACTAGGTTTTTATCCCACTGGATTTTTTCTAGTAAGGTTTTAATGAGGCATATTCTATACATTATGGACATCTAAGGGGGAGTGTTATAAATATTTGAGTTAGATATAGATGTCCATAGAATATTATATATCCTCAAATATTATTTTCAAATATCTTCTCCATTATTTTCTCCTTATATTTACCTTTTTCCATATCTTGTAAACTCTATAAATAGTGGTCATTGTGACCTTTGAGATACACAATTGAATAGAAAATACATTTACTCTCTACTTTCTCTTCTCCTTACTTTATTCTTTATTTTTTTGTTTTATAACAACTTAGATACTTTTAGGAACTTATTATGTTGTTTTCAAAATCAAAGTGTGACTTAGACACTTATTTGAAAACTTTTACGTGGTTTTGTGTCTCAAAATGAAACTCAGGCACTTTTATGGAACTTTTCACCCTTTTTTACGTTGTTGGAGTTTTGTCGTACAAGTGTACAACCATTTGTCCTTATCTTGCTTGTACTTGATGTATTTTGTATCTCTATTAAAAGCATCTGTGTGATATCTTTACTGCTATCACAAATTCATATCACTTGTTTTCTGAAGTGGAAATTGATAACATTCTACTTATTTCAAAGATTAGCAGTCGTGATAATAATGTCAGGTTTTGCATTTGATAAGAAAGATGTAATAAGTCCAATGGCAAGGACTAAATGACAACTTGGAAAGGTATAACATGGTCTTAAACATGCTCAATTAGGTTAAGATGGTCTTTAGTTGGAGTGGGAAGGTACAACATGGTCTTTTGCTAGAGTGGGAGCTCTTTGTTGCAGATTCTTGGTTATGTTTTTTTATTCCTTCATTATTTGTTATTCATTGTTTTTTGCTCTTGTATTTTTTAGGTTTCTTTTTAAATATATTGTCTATATATCTTTGTTCCCATTAGAAACATGTTCCTTGAACATTTTTCTTCCTTTTCATATATCAATGAAAATTGTTTCTTGTAACCTCTTATGAAACTAATCTTTTTTTTTCTACTTGCTCTAAAGCAGGATAAATACTGATGTTTTTTTTTTATTATTATTTACATCATATTAGTTTTATTGTATAATAATGTTTTAGGACAAAATGGGGAAGGTACATCAAACACAACAAGCTACAACCAAAGAAATTTTAACAAGGTTGACAAGTGGATAAGGTAGTTATATAATTGTCTCTAACACTTGTAGAATTATTACTGGTAAGCTTTTTTGTTTTTTTTTTTTTTTTTTTTTTTTTTTGAAGATGTCAAAATAATTCAAATTTGTTTCAGGTGCCAACATATGTGATAGCTCAAGTTTTTGGATCAACTTTGGCGAGTGGGATACATAGGCTAATATTTAATGGAGAACTAAACAATTTTGCAGAGACCACCCTAATGTTATAGCTTAGCCACTAAGTTAACATTCTGAATATTTATTTCCTTGGTATACTGCCGAATTTTTGTGATTTGTTAGGTTGATTTTCATTTTCCATTCTAGAATTAATGTGAAAGGATGATTGGTCGTGTATTTGTTCAATTTTATAGTTGCTATAAAAATGAAGGGAGAAGAATACACTCTCTACGTACAAGTTTCCAACAATTTAAGACGTTTCGCGGCTCTGCCCAAGGTGCTTGCAGTTCACAATCGGTGTCACGTCGTCCCCTGGATAAAACAGCCCAGAAATCTCTGTCTCGATCGAAACTTGCACAAGAATCGACTGGTTGACCATGCGGCGAACGCAGCAAGGGGCAAGGCGGTATTAATTAAAAAAAATTATTTAAAAGAAATAAAATAATAAAATAGTAATAAAAAATTATCTTTATTGCCACCTCACCTCAACCCACCCCGCCCGGACGATAGCGGCATGTGGAGAAGCCACCAAGCCCATTATTATCTATCTCCTCACCACTTCCAAAACATGGGTACCCCTTAGGGCCCAAACCGAATACTAAAGGAGAGGATAAATAAGGTGAGGTCCCAATGCTAAACTAAGTAAGGTGAGATTCTCACCTTTTCAAAACTCATTTTTCCTTTTGTTTTTAAAAACTCATATTTCAATTATTTTTCCAAAGTTGAGGGAAAAGTTAGAAGTTTTTTTTGTTACTAAGTTCGTATATATTTTCGTACATATAGGAACAATCATGCTTTACTTCTCACTTACATTATTATATTGTTTTACTTTCTTAAACTCCCTCGTACTTTCTACATTTTTTTTTGCCTTGTGTTCTTTTCATTTGTAATTTATAGATTTTTCTTATATGTTAATTTCTTTACTACGTATTTCTCAAAGTCATGATGTTTCAATTCTTTCTCTAGAGTTTTGAGCAATTTTCTTTTTAAGCTAAGTTTATCTGTACACCTAATTTGAGTAATGTTAATATTCTTTGTCTTTTCTCCTTTGATTTGAATAATCTTTTTTGCAGGTCGTCAATATGCTGGTTGCTTTTGACTTTATAAGATGAAGATTGTTGTGTCGTGGATAAATCCACTACCTTAAAAGCAAGAATGGCGCGACTTCGGTGTACACAACACCTGAACGCTAAAGTACACTTGTCGGAGAACGGATTAGAAGCAAGGAAATTGTAGCTCACAAATTGAAACAGTGAAAACCGAAAAGAGAGCTCAAAGAGAGCTGGTACTCAACGACAGCTAGGGTTTTTTCTACCTCAAAAATTCCACCAAAAAACCTTTTGAAGAGAAATAAAATAAAATATTTTTAGATCCTGAATATAAAAATTAAAACTGATTGAATAATTATTTTAATAAAATTTAGAATGGATAGGTAGGTAAAAAGTTATTTTTTTCGCGCACGCGCAATTACCCGACCAATCTAATCGAACAGACAGCAGCGCACGCGTGGTGAAAGAGTTATACTTCCACCACCACACTTTAGAATATCCCTTGCAAGCACTTGTATATATACCCACTTGTCAATCCTTAATCTTCCAATATGGGATAACTTCTACCTCTTTTCTCATGAAAATTATATTTTTTTTCCTTTTTTGCTATAGACCAAAGGCCCAAAGTCATTCCCAACACTTACTTCATAGGTCTAAAATTTGTATGGTTGATGATTTTAGAATTTAAACACTTTGTTGCAATTGTAAATACTAGTTTACTTGTTTGTTGAATTAGAATACCCTTTCATTGTTGTTAGTTCAAAGTTACAACCTATTTTTAGAATTGTAAAAAATCCTCATGTTTAGATATTGTTCCAAATTTGTACTTCATTCATGTGTTAACCTTTCATTGAGCTTAATGAATAGATTTATGATGGAGTTTCATAATCCTGTTTGTTTGATTGGAATATGTTTTTGAGGTTTTTAGCTTGACCAAATTATTATTTTGAGTGGATCGGATGATTAAAGTTTGAATTCAGACTTTTTTTTCATTATTTTTTGTTTCTTTTTCCATTGTGCAGCTAGTAGCTTGGATTTTTCTTCCTCTTTGAAGTTGGTTAGGCATTTGGAGGTAAGTATAGGTTTAATGATTGTATATTGTTTGTGCTTGGTTTCTTTGCACTGTTATATACTTATTCTTTGTAAAAGCTTTATCAATAATTATGGTTATTAGCCTCTTTGTACTTGGTTTCTTTGCACTGTGTTATATACTTATTCTTTATTTTGCTTCACTTTATGTAAAGAATAATTTATTACACTTGGCTTTTTGTGTTTAATTTTTAGGGTTAATGGTCATGAAATTTTCATTCACAGTGCAAGTGTGGTATGTTATTCAACTCTTACTCTCTCCTTGTTGTTCGGGATTGATTAAGAGTGTTTGAATTAGTTTTAAGATTGTTTTGATAGTTTTTGGTGTTGAAGCTTCACTTAGATCATTTCGAACTATTTCTAAATGTTGAACCTAGTTTATAACTCTTGGAAACTCTCTGTTGTAGTTTGGGACTCATTCACGGTATTGAATTAAGGTTGACTTTAAATTAGTTACCATGTTTATTCAAGATTTAATGTTGTGTTTTTTCTTGTTTGAGCTGAGGATGCTATTTTGTGTTTAGTATTATGTGTTTTCTCCTTAACTGTTTTTGTATTTCTTCATTCTCTAAGTATTTGTTCCTTTTGTATATACTTTGGTTTTAATTTTGTTCTCTCCTTTATTGAGGGTGCTAAACTTTAAAACTTAATGACGGCTTTGAGAAAAGTGAATAGAAAATATTTTCCTTAATTTTACCAAATTACATAGGTAAGTTAAGGTGAGTTATATTTGTTACGTTGTTAAAGTAGATTAGATTGTTGTCGTTTTTTTACTAGGGTTGGAAGAACCTTGAGGTATGTTTTGTTATATTATTATATCAATTTTGTTGATTTCAAGTTTTTTTTTCCTTGTTAAAATGTGTATAATTTCCTTGTTTAAGATTGTTTTGTTAGTTTTCAGTGTTGAAGCTTCACTTAAATCATTTCGAGCTCTTTCTAAATGTTCAATCTAGTTGTAGTTTGGGATTCATTTACAGTGTTGAATTAGGGTTTAATGTTGTATTTTTACTAGGTCTTGCATGAACCAACTGAAGTGGTGAAGTTACCAAGCAAGTGATTGGCGTTTGGTTAATTAGTGACAAAACTTGTAGTAATATAGTTACTTGTGACAATACCTTGTTGTATTTAGTTTCTTTGTAAAAATCTTATCAAGTTTGGCTATTTGTTTGCTTGTATATGTCCCTTTGGGACATTCGATAGTTTCCTTGTATTTAGTTTCTTTGTAAAGATGTTGTCAGCTTTCTTGTTATATATGAAAATTCTTATTTATGTTTGTACTTATTTTTCGTTATAATAAGACTAGTTGATGATGGAAATTATGTGCAATGACAAGATTCAAATGAATAACAAACTATCAAGACATATATTTTACTGACAAAATAAGTGTCATGAATATGAAATTCTGTGACAATAAAAATGTGTCATGATAGAGCATTTGTTGACATAAAGAATTTGTCACGGTTTAGATATTCTTGACAATAAAGTGTCATGGTTCATATATTTTTTACAAGAAAAAAATGTCACTATATATTCTTTTTTGATATTTTATAATTGTCGTCAATACTCATAGCTCTACAACAACAAGCCAATTTTGAGTTCATTGATGACAATGATAAATTATCATAGTAAACTTGACAATGACAGTTTATAATTATTAGTAAATGCTGATTGTTGACAATTATGTATCATCATTAAAAGTCTAATTACGACATTTTTTTAAAACTGGCATTAATATTCATATCTTCACAGATGATATAAGGACACAAAGTAAGTGTCACAAATATTGCTTCCGGCAGTTTTTAAATGTTATGAAATCACAATTTTGTTGTAGTAATTGCTCATATTTATTTATTTAGGTTGGTTTAATTGATCTTTACATATCCTTTTACCAATCTTGTTATTATAATCAAATAGGGTAAAGTGTTGGTGTTTAATTTATTTTATAATTCAAGGTAAATTTATTTAGGGCTTTTTTCAAATATAGAAAAATGAGCCAAACTATTTACAAATATAGAAAAATTTTACAGTTTATCACTGATAGATCGCGATAGAATTCTATCGCTTTCTATTGCTCAGACGATAGAATTTATTTGCTTGAGCGATAGAATTCTATCGTGGTCTATCACTGATAGACAGTGAAATTTTTCTATATTTGTAAATAGTTTGATATTTTTTCTGTTTATAGTAATTTTCCATTTATTTATATGAAATTATCCTTTAAATTACTTGTTAGCAAAAGGTTGTTAATTTGCTTAATTAGGTCCACATTAAGAAAAAAATTTAATTAGTTTGAATAAACCTACAGTTTTGTCAGACGTAAAATTTAAAGGGAAATTGAACGAGATAGCAAAAAATGATGTTTCGTTTGGAATTTAGCAAAAATCGAGAATAATAAGATTTATGGCAAAACATGTGCAAGGCACATGGGTGCACTACACGAAATCTGGACTTTGATGTCGGTTGGAAAAATTAAAAACGGATGTACAATGTCGATTTCTTAAAAAAAAAAAAGTGGATCTTTAATGTCGGTTTTAAACTAACATTGTAGGCATACCTATAATGTCGGTTTAAAATCGACATTGTAGGTGGACCCTCTCTTTTGAATCCCAAACAATTTTTTATTCTTCATTTTTTGTTTCCCTCCCTCCCCCATTTTCATTTCCGTCTCAGATTTTGTTTTCCACTTTCCCTCTCAAATTTTATTTTCCACTTTCCCTAATTATCAATTAGAAAATGAAAAATAAAAATAACTCCAAACCCTAATGTTTTTCCCTCCATTTCTCTTCCACTTTTCCTTCTCCTGTCTCTCCCCATCTTTCGTTTAGGGTTTCTCTCCATTTCATTGACTTCTGTGAACTCTTCGTTTTGAACTAACACTTAATCATTTCTATTTTTTAGCCTGCAAAGTCTGTGGCTCGAACTTCAGAGTTCACTTTAAGGTGATTTTACTCCAATTCGTTTTTATACAATTTTTTTTTTTACTAACAATGTCATTGAAACATCTCCGCACAATTGATTTCGATCTTCAAGCTTTCTAGCCCTTGTCGTCGAGCATTGTCGTTGCTGCTATGGATTATTATCGTCACTACCGTTGTTCAGATATTTTGAGGTGCGCTTAGAGGTTCATTACGTTTTCCCTTTCCATTGTTAGTCTATTATTGTTGCTCTTTCTATAGAGGTTTTAGAGGTTTTTCAGAGATTTGGTTCCATGGAAAATATCTATAGGTGTTCAAAGAAGAACTTTTTGATTTGGTTTTCTCTTATGCAGGTTTTTAAATTGCTTTCTCTCTGTTATTAGTGTTGTTTTTGTGATGATGTTAATTTTTGCACATTATGTATATTTATTATGTTATGTTATTAGTGTTGTTTTTGTGAAAATGTTATGTTCTTTATTCCTTATATTTCTGTTTAGGAAGTTAGAGAGGTGGATGTAATTCTTGCTCTATTTTGCTTATATTAGATCAATAAATTGTTATTCTTGCTATTGATTGAATATGCTTTGCACCAGAAAGCTCTTAAGACCAAAAATAGAGAAATCGATAGGTTCTAAATTAAGAATTTATACCGTACTTGTCACTTCTTTTGTTGTGAATTAGTTAATTTTTGTGTTTGTTTAAAGTTGAGTTGTATATATAAAAGCAATTAAGATTTTATTTTGTGCATGTATAGGTAAAAGAGTAATATTATTGTTTCTAAGAAAAAAAAGATATATTATTGATTTGCACATGCGTATGCAAATATATATGTATATATATATTAATAACAAAACGATGACAGCCATTTAATATCAGACAATTACTTACCAAAAGTCGACGAAAAACTGACATTAAAGATGAGTTCAATGTCGGTCGAAACTGACATTGAATATAACTGGCATTGAAATTTTGGTCATCTATAATGTCGGTTTAAAACCGACATTAAAGACAACCGACATCGAAGACCTTTTATAACACGATCTTCGATGACGGTTGTCAACTGACATTGTACCCCTATAATGTTTGTTTTAAACCAACATTATAACTCAGTTTTGTACTAGTGGTGACTTTTTCATAATACATGTTTTGCCATTAGTTGGTTCGTATGTCCGAACCATTAAATAGAGTTTTATTAAGAAATCAAGATATAAATACAGTGTAATTGAGGAACTTGATTGATAGCTAAATTAATGAGATTATAATCTAACAGATTCGATTTTAAAAACAGAATATGAGCGTCATTCCATGAATTTTGCCATCTTTTTTAATTTAAATCAATTTTTAATATTCAAACTAGATTTTGGTAACTACTTTAGCAAAGATTCAAAATGAACAAATTTCTTTCTTATTTTTCTCCAGTATTTTTAAGGGCTCTTTTCAAATATAGAAAAATGAGTCAAACTATTTACAAATATAGAAAAATTTTACAGTCTATCACTGATAGATCGCGATAGAATTCTATTGCTTTCTATCGCTCATGCGATAGAATTTATTTGCTTGAGCGATTGAAAGCGATAGAATTCTATCGCGGTCTATCACTGATAGACAGTGAATTTTTTTATATTTGTAAATAGTTTGATATTTTTTCTGTTTATAGTAATTTTCCTATTTTTATTTTGATTTATCTTTATTATCAAATTCCATCTTTTTTCATCTCATATTATATTATTATACAATTGTTAATATTTTAAATAATTTTTTGGTTATTTTACATTTCATTATCTAAAAAACATGTGTGTTATTGACGCATAAATAAGATTGAATTTATACATTTGTTTTTGTTCTTCTCAATTTCAATTTTTTTGTCCTCATCTCTGGATTTTACCAAATGATTCTACCATCGATCCATCGATTTTCCTCTTTTCGTCTTCATCTATTCTTGTATGACAATTCAACATTCTTCTGCTTCATTATTATAATCAGATTTCTTTGTTTTTCGACAAAAGAAGATGAAATCTTGTTCATTGAAGAGAATCAAAGTTAGAAAATACAATAAATCAAAACTTTCGCGACTGCGGTGGACGCCGGAGAATTGGAGTTGTGGTTTCTGTGTGGTGGTTGACTACGCCTCTAATGTATCTATGAATCTTGCAAATACACTATATTTGAATGATTATTCTGAAGAAACAAACCATTTTCCCAACCTTCTGAGCACATTAATATCAAATTTGGTTTATCTAATTCTTTTTCGATTTGTTTAACTTTTTGTTACCAAATTTAGTTTATCTAAATCCTTTTTCATTAGTTTATATATATTGTTACAAATTCTAAATGTGATATGAAGTTAAAGATATTTTCAGCTTGCCCTCGGCGGGTTCTGGAAACTAGTATACATTTACACATACAGTGTAATTGTAACATGAAGTTATGAGATTAATTAATCTACATTTACACATACAGTGTAATTGTCATATGAAGTTATGCGATTTTAACCCTCGTTTTTCGTGTTTTACTGATTTAAATTAGACATTCTCCCTAATTTTTCTCTAACAATATCTATTTAAATATTTTTTTTGTTATCCAATTTTGTTTTATCTTATTTTTTTAATTTGTTTATACATTTTGTTATTATAGTCATATTTTTTTGTTTATATTATTACTATTTATACACTTTACACTTTTTAAAATGTAATCTAATGATATAACAATATATCAATCTATTTATTATTTTGACCAAATTTATTTTATATTGTTTCATAAAGAAAAAAAATCTAACCCTTAGTTCCAAAGTTCCAATAATATATTTATAAATTTTTTGTGAAAAAAAAAAAAAAAAAAAAAAAAAAAAAAAAAACCCTAATTCCACTTTACCTGCCTCCCATCCCACCATTTTCTTTATCTCTTTCCTATTTTCCATTTGCTAGCCATAACATCTCCACAACCTCTCCTTTAAAATCTATGCTAGCACGCTCTCCTCACCACAGTTGCATCTTGGCCCACCTCTTTTAGAACCTCCTATTCTTTCTTCTCTCACCATCACCGTATCCGCTACATTTTCGGTTTGCATGATTATCAAGTTTTCTTTTGCTCATCACCGACAGGTTCTTTTGAACAGCCGCATGACACCAATTGTGACCATTATGCTACAGGTACACCATCGTGGTACTCCACCGAAGAAGTCACCGTTAATTGATTGTCGGTGAGGACCATATTGGCTAATTTTTGAATTTTGGAACCCTTTCTAAAATTTTGGCCAACATTTTGTCAGCATGCTATTTATTTTTTAGCTTTTGGTTGAGATTGCAATTTTTTTCTTCTAGAATGTTTAGATAGAGTGTATTTACGGTTTTTGAGTTGTTTTTTATGCATTGTCTATTTGTAATCAATTTCTTAGTCTTTGGAGTAGTTTGGTCATTTACTAATTAATATTTTTTATTATTTAAATTCATTTTGGTATTTTTACCATTTTGAAACGTTTTTGTCATTTTTCTAAATGAAACTTTAAAATTTGCTATTTCTCTTGTCAACCCAAATTTAAATCGTTGTGTATTTTACTTTTTTACTTGAAGATATAGTTGATTCAAGAGAGTAATTTGTCGATGTATGGTTTGACCCAAGTCACATTCATCTGGTCTTAACTTGTTATTGGTTTGGGCCTTCTTTATTTTGTACAATCAAAATGGTGTATTGGGCTTGTGGTTGTGCATCTAGCAATTTTTTGTCTTCTCCTTTTGGATTGTACTTTGTTGGATTGAAATTAATACAAGATTGTTACAGTAGATGTAGACTTCATTACTCCAACTACTGTAAATATTTGTGTTCTTTTCTTTATTCCTCTTCCCTTTAAGTAGTTAGTTTATGGAATAATATTCTTTAGTGTTACATTAAGCAGTTGGTTATGTGATTTTTTACAACACTATTTAATTTTTTTTTTTTTTTTTATTTATGCATTGAGCTATTTATACAACACAAAAAACCATAAGTTCAGTTACCCTTGACCTTGTTTCCCACAAAATAATTAAAGTCAGCCCTCTAACATTATCAAGATTGGACCAAAATGATATTTTCTCAAAAGAAAATTCAAGGACAAAATAGTCATTTTTAAAATATCGAACATCCTTTAATCGACTATCCTCTTGATTTTCACACTCTTCTAAAGCTTGAAATAGTGTAGCTCAGTTTTTAGATGCTTTTGCTTTACGCCCTTTTTTTTTTTTTTTTGGGAAGTCGAGTCTTTTTTTGATCTTTGACTTTTCGACTTTATATCTCAGTTCCCTCTCTAGTACAAGTGTTCTCTTTCTTTTTCAAAAAGAAAACAAAAACTTTTTTTTTTTTCATTTTAACCTTTTTCAAAATTTAATATATTTAATAGTTAATAATGTGAAAGAACAATTTTTAAATACAAGAATAGAAAAAATAAATCTTAATAACCTTAAATTACGGAACAATTGAAAATAATTTTTTAATTTTAATTGAAAATAATTGTTTTCTTTTCATTTTTGGTAAAATTTAATTTAAGCTCTATGAAATAATTCATTTTTATTCTTATCTTTTAATAAAAGATTTTTTTTAAAAAAAAAAAAAAAAAAAAAAAAAAAAAAAACTACTCATTGTTTTAATAAGTTTGAGATCCAATTTAATTAAATCTAAAAATCTAAAATCAAAGTTGATTTACTAAACCAAATTCAATCATCAAATATAATTTTCTTTTTATGCATTTTAAAGTTGTTTTTGAAAAATATGGGTAAATTATGTGTAGGAATGTCAACATTATTGTAGGATAGGACTTGAATATAAAATCAGATTCTATGATAAGAATAATTAAAGTATGTGCTAAATTTGTGGCTTAGACTTTTAAAACCTCTCGCTTCAAATCAATTGGATTGTTATCTTATTTGGGATACTAAGTTTGAATTTCATTTGGACTAATTTCAAAACTTCACTCGTTTGAAAACAATTTTGTTTTTAGTTTTCTATTTTATATTCTCAAATTTTCAAGTATGTTATTGTCTTGATTAAGAATAAAAACTTGAATTTTTAATCAAATTTATAAATAAAAACTTGAATTCTTCTAATTTTTATTACTTGAGTTTTAGGGTTTATAAGGCTACTTTTCAAAAATCAGATAGTTATTAAATAGACTCAAGTTCTAAGGATTTGAAAAAATCAGTTTCACTTTGACTTTAACAAACGGGAGAGTTGAAAAAAAATGTTAAATTATAAAATATACTCTAATGTTTGTACTTTTATAAAATCAATCACAAAAATGATATTCTAATCTTTCTCACTCTTGCCTTGTACACTAAATTCAGATGTCATTGCAATTTAGTGTAGAGGGCAAGACTACTATGTATGAATACTATTTGTACTTTGAAAAAATCAATCTCCCTTGGCCCTCTAATCTAGGGGTGTTTAAAAAATCCAATGATCTGAAAAATTCGATCAACCCAACCCAACCTATATAGTTTTGGTTAGGTTATCAACTTATTTAGGTTGGGCTGGGTTGGGTTCATTTTTAAATAAGGGTTATTTTGGTTGAAGAAATTTACAATCCGAACAATTGGGTTGGATCTAAAAAGTCCTTCAACCTAACCCGCATTTTCTTTTCATTTTAGTTATATCTTGCTTTCTCGCTCTTACCCTCCACACTTGATTTGTTTGGCTTTTGAATTACAAAAGTACAAAGATTAGAATAGGAGTGTTTGCGGGTTGGGTTGAAGGACTTTTTAGACCCAACCCGCAAACACTCCTATTTTAATCTTTATGCTTTTATAATTCAAATGTCAAACAAATCAAGTGTAGAGGGTAAGAGCGAGAAAGTGAGATATAATTAAAATATGGTTAAGAAAAGAAAAAATAATAATCCAAAAAATAACTTGGTGATATCAACAAAATGTTAGAAATATTTGTTTTGAAAAAACCAGTCATATTTTTATTTTTTCAAAAACTTTTAGGCCATCGATACAAAAATCTCAAGAAAAAGATCCTAATACCCCTATCTCCCTCTCTCTTTTTTCTCCCTGTTCCTCCACCAATCACAATCAGCCACTCCTTCCCTGTTTTCTTAATTTTCTCTGGTCAAAACCCTATCTTTGACTTACACTTTGACCGGTCAAAGTCCCACAATTTATTCCTCAATTTAAATGAACATGGCTTTATAATCTAAAATAAAAAGAAAACAACCCAATAATTTCAAAATTTTAATTTAAGCATAAATATTTTTAATAATTTTTAGATTAAAAAGTTATCTTCTATATTTTAGTGTCATTTCACGTATTTTAATCAAAACGTAGTCATATAAGTATGATTTTCATACATCACTTAGATTTACTTGTAAATATATTATTTTTAAATCTAAAAAACATTTTCTATTTTAGTTGAATTAAATGATTTTTTTCAACATTTTCAATTTCAATTTTTTCAACCTTTCACAAAATTTCTAAATATTGGTATGGAACATTTCATTTTGAAATTGTAGCTAAACCAAAAACAAAACTCTGTATTCAAGCTTTAATTTCAAAACTCAAACTTCATCTAAAATACAAGCTGCAATTTCTAGGTCAGTAATAAACCACACACCCCTCGAACAAAGTATCAACGAATATACACATATTTTCATTTTTTTCATTTCAGTTGAAGATGGAGATGAAAATAGTTTAAGTAGATCTAGAGCGAGAAGGAGATATAGACAAAGGTTGTCAAAGAGACACGTTGAAAGGAGACATAGAGGCGTACGGAGATGCATACTAGAAGACACCCAATGTTTTTTTTTTTTTTTAATGTATGTCTTAAATATTGAAAGAGAAGTTGAGGAAGACATAGTTGCATACGAAGATGTATAAAAGAAGACACCTAATATTTTTTTCGGTGTATATGTCTTAGACATTCGAAGAATTTCAAAATCTTCATTTAATATGGTTGCAGGTAATCATTTTTATTTATGTGTTATTTTTCCTTGATACACTCAACATGCATAAGCTGATTTAAATTGATTTACGGGTTTAGGGTTCCAACTCTCTACACATTTTTTTCCTCAATGCTAATTGCCTAACATTCTACACACAGGAGCGAAGGTTAAGGTATATACTCACATTCATACATTATATGGACCCTTAGGTGAACTTAATTATAAGTGTATTAACATTCCATAGAGATGAAGATTAAGATATATACTTGCATATACATTATATAGTATCTTCAGATGTACCTAGTTATACAAGTTTAGTTGAATAGTCTTGTGCTCTTATTTACACTTTTATTGCCAAATTCATAAAAATAAAAATAAACGTTTTGAAAAATTAAGTCACTAGGCATCTATTATAGAAAAAAATATGTATGAGAATTAGATTGTTGAAAATAAGATTCAGGTTTAAAATATATATATATATATATAAAAAAAACTTTCATAAAAGTAACAATTTAGTCTGTATTTTAATTAATAATGATTTATTCTCTATACTTTAATTTTGTTACAATTTAGTCCCCTTACCATTTCTAACGATTTAGTCCCTGTCGTAAAAAATATTAGTATAATTTAATGAAATTTTTAACACATATATATATTGATAAACTGATTTGGATCAAATTTATTTATAAAATATAAAGACCAACCATTAATTTGATTAAAAAAAAAAAAAATTCCACTTGAGGGACAAAATCATTACACTTAGCAAAGTGCAGGAATTAAATAGTTACTAATGTTCAAGAATTAAATTATTACAAACTTGAAAGTATAAAGACTAAATCCTTACCGATTAAAGTTCAAAGACTAAATTGTTTAGTTCATAAAAGTTTATGGACCAACAATATTTTTTTAACTTAAGATTAATGTTTGCTTTCACATGACAATTTTACCAAACTTTTATATCAATAAGTGATTTCATGAAATTAATTTGAGAAATTTTACGTAATTATAGTTTATTAAATAATAAAACAGTCCATTAAAAATCAAATATAATTTTTCTAAAAATTTAAACTAAAAATTAATGGAAAATTTTTACAAAAAAAAAAAATGTCAAACTATTTATATAAAATAGCAAAAAAAGTACTGGTAGACATTGATAGACTTCTATCAACATCTATCAGTGATAGACATCTATCATTTTTATTGCTGATAGATCCTGATAGACTTCTATCAGCGTCTATCACAACTATTTAAAATTTTTGCTATTTTGTATAAATAGTTTACCTTATTTTTCTGTTTTTAAAACTTCCTCAAAATTAATTGATTATTATTAAAAGGAAATAACTAATTAATTATAGTTACTAAAAATAACACCATATTGCAACAATCATAATTATAATTAATTAGCCAAATATATTATTAACTAATGAATTGCTAGTTTAATAGACTTTATTACATCAATTTATTGCATTTTATTCCGAGATGTATAGATTCAAATAAATTAACTTATTATAATGAAATTATTAAGTTCATACAACATTTTAAAACTTTTGATGTAATTTTATTGTTATAAAATTAAGGAGGATTTTTAAAAATAGAAAAATAAGGAAAATTATTTACACAAAATAGCAAAATTTTTAGATAGTTGTGATAGACGCTGATAGAAGTATATCAGTGTCTATCAGTAATAGAAATGATAGAAGTCTATCATTGATAGATGCTGATAGAAGTCTATCAATATCTATCAGTATTTTTTTTTTTTTTTTTGCTATTTTCTGTAAATAGTTTGAAATTTTTTCTATTTGTGAAAATTCCCCCTAAAATTAATTTATGCATATTAAACGATTTAAATTAATCAATTATAATCATAAAATAAAAAAAATTACTATAAACGAAAAAATAAAACTATTTACAAATATAGTTTTACTGAACTGCAATAAAAATCTAGATAAGCGAAGTGGAAAAAAACCCATTCAGTGTTCAAAATGGAGCATGCTAAAAATTTAAGGCCCATATTGAGATTCACACCTTATAATATTTAGGGTTTTTAACCTGAAATGACTTAAAAATAAGGCCATATTTCGTTAATATCTTCAACATTTCATAAAAAAAAAAAAAAAAAAAAAACTATTAGCCTTCCTATTTTCACTAATATCAATGATTATGTAAGGCTCCTAGTTAGGATTATATTGGGATAATTAGTAGTAAGGGGCATTCTAGTAATTAGCCATTAAGTTTGTTAGGCTTTTTTATTATAAATAGTAGGAAAGAGTATGGCTAGGAGGTAGGGATGGCAAAATTCCCTGCGGGGTCGGGTCCCCGACCCTAACGGGGCGGAGAATCCCCGGTTTGACCCCATACCCGGTCAAACCCCGTCCCGAATTTTTTTAATTGTATATATATATATATATAACTCAAACTTTTTAATTTATACCTAATATATATAATTATTATTATTATTATTATTATTATTATTATATATAAACAACTAAAACGGTAGCTTAAGCTACTGTTTTAGTTAATTTTTTTTCTAATTTTAATTTTCAAATATAATAAATTAAATTGTTTTATTAAATTTATAATAAAAAGCATTAAATACTCTTAAAATATTTTTATTTTTAATATAAATTCTAAATTTTAATTAATTTTAAATAATAAAAAAAAATCATAAACGAGAATTTTTCCCCGCGGGGACCCAAATCCCCGAACGGAGATTCTCCGACCCCGACTCTCCAAAATGGGGCGGGGACGGAGATTAAAAATTCCCACGGGGACAGGGAGTACATCCCCGACCCCGCCCCGTTGCCATCCCTACTAGGGGGTGAAGAATTTTGGTAGTGATTTCCTAATTGGAAAATAGTGGGAGAGAATAGCCCTCTCAAAAGGTTGTGGTATATTGTAGTTTCTTCGTTGATATTGCAATATAATTCTATCTTTTATTGTTCTTTGTTTGTTTTTTGGTGTTCTTGAGTTCTCTTGTTAGGAGGTATCCATTACTTACAACTTAACCCACTACCTAAAAAAAGTTGATATTTTCCCAAAAATACGGATGGATTCTATGCCTGGCAGAGAATGCATATGAACACTTCAGCATTTTTCAATTAGCTACACAGCAAGAATCATATTTTTTTTCCTGAAGGGAGTGAGCAAATTAAACCCCTAGTCGATTTCTTTTGTTTCAATCAATTCAGTATTGTAAAATATAAAATATGCCTCGAGTCGGGCAATCAGTTCGTGTCAGTTTCAAAATTCAATTTTCAACTTTCATTTTTCAAGTCCATGGATTAGTTAGACACCAAATTTGGCCAAAAATCGAATAAAACCGACCTCCCTACAAGATGGAACAGATTGAAAAGATATTGCGAAGATATGATAATGTGAAACTCATTATTTTCCGCAAATGCTAATTATTCTTGGTCTATCTGTATCCATCCCATTTCCTGTGCTAATAGAGCCTTACAGAAACAACACCTATATTAAGCTCTCCTAATCAAATGGGAAATGTTACAACAGCCTCAGCAACAAGTATCACATTCCAATGCTTATGCTATTTTGTTGAATTTACTCCAAAAAGAAAAAAAAAAATATCTCAAGATGATAAAAATTCCTCTACCAGTGCAATCTTGCACCTTACCTGGAGCTCCAACGTTGAATCGCAAGCATGTGAAAGGATCAAATGATGACACGCATCATTTGTATAATAGTGCATCACGGCCCGGACCGACACCAATGTAATGGACGGGTATGCCCACAAGTTCTTCAATCCTTGATACATATTCTTTCGCAGCCTTAGGAAGGTCAGAATAATCTCTTATTGAAGAGATATCACACATCCATCCAGGCATTGTTTCATATTCCACCTGCAAACAGGAAAAACAAATGGAAAAAAAAAAAAAAAAAAAAAAAAGTGTTGTTAAGATTCTGGATTTAGGAGTAGAAGAGCTTTGAAATTTAAGAACATTTCAACTACTAATTTAGTTGATTACTTGGAAACAGAAAAGGCATGAAAATGATTGGCAAGTAATATAGGATACCGTTGCAAAAAATGCTAAGAAGCATGGACAACATCAAAAAAAATTTAGAAAATATTAAAAAATTCAATTTTTTAATTAGAACTTTCGTCTAGTTCAACAATACGTGGGAGTGGAGATTCAAGCTTCTAACCTTGGTTAATGTCATAATGTCTTAACTATAACCTACAGTGACTGTAGACAAATTTTTTACTCGAAACTTAAAACATTTCCTTTTCCTTTTATAATATTGTTTTCTAAAGTACATTCGAAAACAACCATGAGTTCAATAGATATGCAGAAAGGAGGAACGGAAAAAAAAATAGAGGAGAAGAGAGAGAGCAACCATGAGTTTTTTTTTATCAAGACAATCAAATACCCAAAACGTCAAAAATCTTAGTAGTACATAATCCCAACCAATCCCAACACTGTATGAAGCAACAATGAAAGAACAAGTGAGAACACATTCAAACACAACTTAAATGCATTTTAGACTTTTTCTCTTTTGAAACACTAGACAAACTTTTTGCTGATTTTTGAAAAGTCTACCACAAGAATGAATGAAATCAACCTATAAGGTTTTTGGCTCGTCCTCTAAAGCCACGTGTCAAGCATAAATAATTGAGTAATATTGTTCTTTATGGAGACATCAACTACCCAAGTTCGAAATCTTGCAGCACAATGCTCCCCAAATTTTTAACTGAAGAGTGCACATGGGAAAGGCCTTCTCCAGAGTACAGTCTTTTATTTATCTTCTATTCTAATATTTTTGTTTATTTCTTTTTCTGAAGAATTCATGAAAGTCACCATTTGAAACACCTTTATCATCAAGGCTACTCAATACACCCCCATCTAACAAACTACGTATGTAGACATATGATCAAATTGTCTAAAGCACAAATCAACCATCTAGATTTTCCATTGAGAAAACCACAAATCCACGGGAAAATTTCTAGTACTACGCTAGTATGGAAAATTCTCTATATTACATCCATTCATTGCTTGCTTCAAAAGTAGCATTTAAGAATTAAGTGGGGTCCACGAATTAAATGAATAATTAATTAATTAATCATTTAATGACGTGTTAAATAATGAATAGAGGTAGTATGTACTACGGTAGTACTAGATTTTTTCCCCAAATCCACCTATGATCTAATATACATAGTTTCTGACCCTTACCAAAATTCCAGACCATATATGTAACCTATGATTCAATTGGATCAACTTTGGTGAAAAGCTTTCTTTCCTATCTCAAATAAAAACTCCCAATCAGAAGTTATTCCTCCCTTTCAAAAAAAGAATAAAGTTCTACTTTAAGCATGAATTATAAACTGATTTCTCAAAAAATTCGTAAATCATAAAAAACTCAACCATATTCAAGCAAATCCCAATAACTTCGTATAAAGTTAACAAAATGCAAGGTAAAAGGGGGAAAAATGCATAATGCTTGCCTTTATTTGTTCAAGAAGACTAAGATCTGCAGGAAACGATTTGACTGGTGTTCCATCAGGTGTCCAATAAGAAACCCCCAGTTGTATCTCAGACAGTTCTGAGAGAACGTCAAGTTTTGTAAGATTCAGAGAAGAGAAGCCATTAATTTGACAGCAATATTTTAGTGCAACTATATCAAGCCAACCACAACGACGAGGACGGCCAGTTGTGGTACCAAATTCTTGACCAGCAAACCTAAGTAGGTCACCTCCCTTTCCCAAGATCTCGGTAGGAAAAGGGCCAGAACCAACTCTAGTTGTGTATGCCTTCACCTGCAAAGATCAACAGAGAACATTATGGGTATGCATATTCGATATATAAATAAAGAAACAGTCACTCATGGCTTTATAGAGATTACAATATCCTAAACCAATGATATTGTAATCTCTCAAGGCTGAATAATAATTTAAGATACCATGGCTTCTTCCATAAAAATCATTTTATAATGTCATTAAAGCGACAATAAGTACATAGAGCACATGAATTAGTATGTTTGCAAACATATTGCCAAAAGAGAACCAGGAAAGGATTAGTGCCTGATAATAGGGAGTAAACTTTTTAAGTCTGTCTTAGTTTTTCATGATTTACAATAAAGGAAAGAGACAATGGCAGAAACAAATTCTCAAATAGAGAAGAGGTGAATACAACTTGGAATTCTTTCATCAGTTAAACCAAGTAATAAAAAAATGAATTAAAGGAAACTCACCACTCCTATAAGATCACCCACAACTTTTGGAGCAATTCCAAGACCAGTGCAAATTCCACCTGCCGAAGGGCTGGAGGAAGTTACAAAAGGATAAGTTCCAAAGTCAATATCAAGCATAGTTGCTTGACCACCTTCGACCAAAATCTTCTTATTTGCAGAGATGGCTTCATTAATGAAATACACAGTGTCAGTGATAAATGGTTCCAATCTCTCAGCATATCTTTTGTACTTTTCGACTTCTTCCTTCAGAATTTCTGGGGTATATTTAAAATCCTTAAATCTCGAAGCAGCATCCGAGAGTAGAAGGTCCAGCTTCTGAGGAAGAGTGTCCAAGTGCCTCAAATCACCCACTCTGATACCATTTCGAATCACTTTACTGGAGTAACAAGGTCCAATCCCTCTCCTGGTTGTTCCAATGAAAGATTTAGCTAACTCAGCTTCTCTTAGACCATCCACCTCCTGATGGAAATCAAATAACAGATGGGCTCGGTCAGACACCAAGATCCTTCCCTTGCATGAGACACCACTTGCTTCTAGACGGTCAATTTCTTCAAAGAAACCAGGCACGTGCACCACAACTCCGTTTCCAATAACACATAAAGTATCCTCATTTAGGATCCCTGAGGGAATGAGATGAAGAGCGAACTTCTTCCCTTCTGCATTATATATTGTGTGCCCAGCATTAGCCCCACCCTGCAAATCAGTTTGAACTTTCAGATAGTTCCAGAAACCTAAAGTGGCATTCACATCAGGATATCATATAAACAGGCAATATGGAATCAAAATGGTTCATAGGCTTTTCTGAAGTTGAAGTGAAAATACAGATATAAATCATAGCTGCCCTTTGGCTTTCACCATTACAAATATAACCACCTGGATTGGCTAAATAGGGGGCATGACCTTGATAAAGGGCTAAGAGGTCATAGGTTCAATCCATAGTAGCCACCTATCTAGGATATAATATCCTTCGGGTTTCTTGACACCCAAATATTGTAGCGTCAAACAGCACCGATAAACAAAAACGATATATATAACAACGCAAGATTACAAGCAGATGCTTCATAAACAAAACGAAAGTTCAACAAATGTAGACAAAAATGTCAAAATACCGGAAAGCGAAGGAAGAACAAAGAGAAAGTACAGAATCAGAGATGAAAAAAGAATCACAGGGAGGCAAGTAAGCAAGCCAAACAACAAATCGAAATTCAATAACAAAGAAACAAGAAACACAACAAAAACCTAAACATCAAAATCATCTAAAGAAACAAAAAGAAAACAAAGCAAACGAAAAGGAATCAAATGTTGAAGACTACCTGACAGCGAGCGACGATTTCGAAGTGCTGGGCCAAGATGTCAACGAGTTTACCTTTACCTTCATCACCCCACTGGCAGCCCAAGACTCCCGATACTTGACTCAGTTCCCCAATTCGTTTCAGTCCGTCCTTCCTTGCCGACTCCGGCACACTGACAGAAGAAATAACAGCCGCGGCGGGCTTAGCAGATGAGCAAACGACGAGTGCAGGATGACGAACAGAAAAGGGTCTCCGGCAACGCGGCGACGGGGATTTGGCGGCGGAGAAAAGCGTGGGCTCAAAAGCAAGAGAAGAGATGCTCATGGCGAGAGAAATGAAGGGAGGGTTTGGAGAGGGTTTGGAGAGAATCTGTATGAAGTGGCGAAGCGAGTAATTAGAGGAGAAGGCGCGTGGACTACAAATGCCCTTCGCGCCATCTCCATTTTCTTCACATCATTATTATTCTATAAACAAAATTTGCTTTTTTTTTAGTACAAAATAGAATTATAAAATTACTTTTTAATATCTTTCTTACGAGTGAAATTCCACGGCTTGAAACTAAAGAGTAAAAATCTAATCTAATCAATTCATCGTTACTATGAATATTAATTAATGATTAAGTAAATTTCAACTAATACCTTTAGAATTAATATTTTGTTACCTTAATTATTTAATATAAAATTTTATTATTAATTATTCATATTTTAATTTAATTTATATTTAATTAATTATTTTAGCAATTACATTGAATTTTTTTTTAACGAATGACTCATTTTAATAGGCTCAAATGAAATCTAACCCAATTTTTTTTTAGAAAAATATTTAATTATTTCTTTTTTGCTATGTAATTAAAGAGGATTGCATGGACATTAATTATCCTACATATCTAAATACAAACATTAGTAAGTATGTATGTGTGTGTATATATATATATATGTAACGATGCATAGATATATTTTTTAAAGAATGCTCTTTTGTTCCATGAATTTTAAGTATAGTTTCTATTTATGGGTGATTTTGGACAAAAGGGCATAATTGCCATTTGACAAAATTCAAAGGCTATCGTGTCATTTCTCGTGGAAGATATAAGACAAGGTGTCTCCTCAGCCTAAGCCACAGAAGGGTCGGCTCGAGGAGATATTTGAAGCCTTAGCAAAGGAAGTGGGTGAATTAAACTCCCATGGCCTAACTAAGAGGACCGAAGGTTCCAAAGACTTAGATCGAAGTAACGAATAGAGGAGAAGACATAAAAAACTAGAGCACTGCAAAGAAGATTCATTTGGCCAAGGCAAACCATTCAGTCTTGACTAAGAGGCAGCTCAAATCAAAGTGAGATCCTAGTGTTCTAAAGAAGAAGAAAACTTGTCAACCTTTCCATCAAAGAGAAGAGGCCCGGGCCGACCAAAGAAGTCAACTAGCAAAGCCCTTTGATTAAAAAAAAATACCATGAGAAGGAGAACCCTAACAATTCGATTCCAAGAATTAAAAAAATATAATGTGCAAGTTAAATCCTCATAGTTCAAGGTTAAAGGAGAAACAGATCCTAAGTAGGAAAATATGGGAGACGTGACGGATGAGGGAAGGCAAATTGCCCAATCTCATACTCCAAGAATACAATAGTAACCGATAGAGATGATGGAAGGAGGCAATCTCAAACTCCTGGTTTAGATCAGGCATTTATATGAAAATAGTGCTTTAAAGGAGTTTTTGGAGACCTCAAAAGTCAACCAGATCACAAAGGGAGTAAAAAGACAATTTTGACCTTATGAAGAGTGACGCTCTCTAGGGTATCACTATGCTGCCTCTGACGCTTCAGAATACTGCAAACCACAGTCTTAACCTCATGACATTGTTCTAGAGTATATAAACAAAATTAGAGCATTGTGAGGCAGTCCTAGAGTTATCGGTGACACTAACTGAAAAGCATTTAGATAGTGTTTTATGTGCTTTTAATTTAGGATTATTATCAGTAAATATAATAAGATTTGATGTCATTTGTCAGTAATTTTTTTACAAATTGAGCTGAAGAGTGAGAATTGGAGTTGAATGGTGTAAAAGTGGTCTAAATATTCCTACTAATGGTATCTTGGGCTATTTCTACCACTAAGGGAGGAAAAGAGGCCAAAAACCAACGGGGCAACGCTCCCCATGACGCTAGAAGACGTTGAAAATTTGAGAGCTCAAAATAGGGTAGCATCGCAATGCTATGGGACAGTGTTGTGACCCTACAAACTTTAATCACTGCCAGCGTCGCTCGACCCTGCAGAGCACTGGGGCCAACTCTAGGTGTTGTGATTTGTACCCTAAAGCCTCGTAATTAACGAATTATTTAATAATTATTTAGTTAATTATTTTATATGCAATATTATATTATCCATTATAATTATAATTAAATATTATTAAATGTAATCTTGAACAGTATGTAGTTGACATACGAGTAGATCATGTTCAAGAAATAACCTAAAGGATCTATAGTATATGAATAAAGTTGGGTGTCTTATCGTAGTGATACAATAGATACGACTCACTTTACAATTGTTATAAATGATTTGATTCAAATCGTTCATGTGGAGACATGTGAGTGATGATATCCTATATAATGAGTTTGTATAAGGCTAGAATACGAAATACTCAGTCTCTCATTATAAATATGTTAATTGAATATATTAATATTTCATAGGATGATCATATGTGACTCAATTTGAATCTTGAGTGAGTTATGACTTATACTCTTCTATTTGTGAAGGCTCATGCTTTGATTTGCATGAATGACCCATGAAGACGATTCAGTAAGCCTACCATTTTGGGAATTTGACCAAATAGAGAGCTAGAAACATAGTTTCACAAGATGGAATTCATTCCTTCCCCATACAAAAAAAAAAGTAGATGAGTAGTTCTCTTAAGTGTTGATTTTGAGACTTGAACAATGACTATCTTAAGTGTTGATTGGATCATAAACATATTGTTCATTAGAGGATTAGTGGTACTTAAAGTGTAATATATAATTACAAGGGTAAAACAGACATTTGACCTGCTGTAATTACAAATAACACGTGAAGGGAGGAAAAGTAAAAACCATACAATACCTTCATGGAAAGAAATTAAGCTTCTCAAGAGAAAGTGTTTTGTTCCTAAATCTTTCCATAGATTGTAAGCTTTGAAGCAAGGGAGCAAAAGTGTAAATAGTTACTATGAAGAAAAATTGTTATTACTTGAGGAGGTTAACATATTTGAGGACGAGGAAGCTACCATGGATCGATTCTACAAACCACTTAATGAGGAGATTGTTGAGATGCTTGTTGATTGAGAAGAAATTCTACTCTATAAGAATTTAGAAGAAATGGTGCACGTTGCCATCAAGATAGAAAGGTAACTCCAAAGGAGATCATCAAGGTACACTAAATCTAAGTCTAGTTTAAATGCCAACGCATTAGTGGAAAAAGTTAATTTACCTGTCGTATACGAGCATTTTGATAAAGTGGATAGCGGTAAAGGAAAGCTTACTATTGTTGCACCTACACATGATAATGATGTTTTGCCTTGTAGATCATTAGAAAGCAAGGAATTGCATGATTGTAATCTTACTACTACTGTTGAACCACTTATTTCTAAAGAAGCATGTGTTAGTTGTATTGGATTTTTGGCAAAATATTAGAAGTGCAATTGTCCCACATCGGTTAAATTGAAGAATGAGGGTGGACTCCAAGCCTATAAAAGGAGTCTATGCCTCTAGTTTCAATTCGTCCCAGTTAGAAACATTTTAAGCTTAGTTTGCTAACTCTAATTAAATTCCTTTTGTATTCTCTAGTTTGAGAATGGGAAAAAGGTGTGAGTAGTATAAAAGTTTTGAGAGAGTGCTCTTGTAATTGGGATCAGGAGAGAGAATTATTCTGTGTGATTGTAACAATTTTTCACATAGTGGATTTTTCTTGGTCCGTGGTTTTTCTCCGAGTTGGGAGTTTTTCACGTTAATTCTTGTGTTTCCAGTTCTTATTGCTTCCTTTTAATTTCTCTATTATTTTCTGCTTATTCCTGTTGTAGAAGTGGGAGGTTTTTCCCAAACAAGTGGTATTAGAGCTTTAGGCTCGGGGTTTCTTCAATTTCTGAGTATGCTCTGTGGTTGCAGCTTTGTCTAAGCTTCCACATCAGAAAAGAATTCTTGAAACAGGCGAAACAGGCTGCGGTATTTGTGAATAGTGTGAGTTGTTCGCTATTTGTTGTTTTGCTAGGAAGAGAAGCAGATATGTCAAGTTTTATGAGTTTAGTAAAGTTTGATGTGGAGAAATTTGATGAAAGGATGTACTTCGGCTTGGGGCAGGGGCAAGTCAAGGATATGTTAATACATGGTGCTCTAGTGCAGTTCTAGAGTGATTCTAATAGAGATTCAAAAAGAAGAATTTTCGAGCAGAAGATAAGCTGCTAGGAATACAGACAGTCTGAGCACATGAAAAACAGAGCAAGTTAGTCAAAGGGCACTGGATCAGATGCTGACGTTGTCTTTCTCGCCAGGGGAGACGGTGACTTCCTCTGAAGAAGACGAAAATCATCCTCGTGGTATGTCCGCTTTACCATGATAGAGGATGTGATGTTAGCGGTTCCACAAGTTTGCACACGGGCATTGACTTGGCGGTTATACAAGGTGTGCGGTGGAAGTTGTGTCGATGGCTGAAGAACTTCCAGGTGAGCCAAGTAGGTGGAAGTTGCACCATAAATATCAGCAAGGTTTATCGGCATGTGACGAAAAAGGTAAATCTTGGAAGGTGATATTCCAAGTGTTCTACTCTTTATGGTGGAGTAGGTTATAGTTCTCTGAGTTGAGAATTATGATTGTCGGTGAAGACAATGGATGTTGCAGAAGCTGTGGATTCTTCAAATATCTTGCCAAGGTGGAATTTGTTGGATTTTTGGCAAAATATTAGAAGTGCAGTTGTCCCACATCGGTTAAATTGAAGAATGAGGGTGGACTCCAAGCCTATAAAA
This sequence comes from Lagenaria siceraria, assembly GCA_002890555.2. NCBI lineage: Eukaryota > Viridiplantae > Streptophyta > Magnoliopsida > Cucurbitales > Cucurbitaceae > Lagenaria > Lagenaria siceraria. Next base: position 24,024,195 of record CM016485.1, on the reverse strand, counting down.
GGAGCCTATGCCTCTAGTTTCAATTCGTCCCAGTTAGAAACATTTTAAGCTTAGTTTGTTAACTCTAATTAAATTCCTTTTGTATTCTCTAGTTTGAGAATGGGAAAAAGGTGTGAGTAGTATAAAAGCTTTGAGAGAGTGCTCTTGTAATTGGGATCGGGAGAGAGAATTATTCTGTGTGATTGTAACAATTTTTCACATAGTGGATTTTTCTTGGTCCGTGGTTTTTCTCCGAGTTGGGAGTTTTTCACGTTAATTCTTGTGTTTCGAGTTCTTATTGCTTCTTTTTAATTTCTCTGTTATTTTCTGCTTATTCATGCTGTAGAAGTGGGAGGTTTTTCCCAACAAGTAGTAGTGGGGTAGAGAAAGTAGATCGTAGTGAATTTGAAACTAGAATACTTTGCTCTAACATTTATAGTACATTAGATTCCCAAGTAATATTTAATCCTACTCTTGTATCATTGCTTTTAAGAGAAGTAAAACTTGATGTGTGTGAGTTGGAAAACAAAGAGCATGAAACTGAGATAAAAGCAACATAAATATATAAAGAAGAAAAATTTGCAAACATAAATGAAAGAGAAAAGCATGTGAAGGATACTCAATCTATAGATAAAAATGAGAGAAAAGAAAAAAAATATGAGTTTGAAATTTTGTGAGGTACAACCTTTCCCATGTTCAAAGCAAAGCATTCAAGATCTTTTTGACAAAAGATATTGTTTTCTAACAAGTGAGCTTCAACCAAGTTTGCCTAGTTTTTCTTTTGAGTTTTTTCAGGATGTTAACACATTATTACCTATGAAGCAAAGCTCAAAGACTATGTCTAGTTTTTTTTATGGTAAAAGATTGAATGAAGGATTAGAAGGAACGATGTTCCTTCTAAAATAGACGGAATCTAGGACAATGTCAACATTTGACATCTCATGCTTACCAAGTTGCTTTGCAAGGGAGACCGTCCAAGAGAAGTCCAAGTAAAGTAACATCATTTTCTTCTCGTGACTCTATAACTGCTCAATAACTGCTCTACAAGGCTTTGATTTGGATTTGAGGACAAATCTTTCAAAAGGAGAAGAGTATGATATGAACCGTCCAGACATCAAATTATTAATTATATTTTATTCAGTAAATTTGATGTAACGTTCATATTTTCCAATTTTATCCTTTCAAAAACATAGTAAATAAGGTTATTTTTGTCATTTTACTCAGGTTTATGATGTGGCATACATTAGGGTTTTGGGAGAGGCTATATAAGGCCTGGTCATTAGGTTGTACAAACAGTTTTGGATTTTTAATTTTGGAAATGATATTTTTTCTATGTGTTGATAACAGAGATTCATCACCATCCTTTTGGCAATTCTTGATCTAGGGTTGCATGCTTGAGCATTCAGGTAAAATTGATCAACTTGCTAGTGGAGTATTCAACCCTAAAGTAGGGAAGTAGTTCTTTCTTGCCTCATCACTACAACAATTTTGGCTTTAGATGTCAGTTGTGTACTGTCATTGTATACATATGATGGCGGATTACAAACCGCCCTTGTATCTAGGATGGCAGTTTACCTTTGATGACGGTTATGAACCACCATCAACTCTTCTACCATCATATATATACGATGGCGGTTGTTTAGGATGACGGTTGTGAACTGACATCCTATCGTAGACATTCGATGGCAGTTTTGTATGATGTCAGTTAGGAACTGACATTGTACCCATGTAACCAACATAATACGATGACGGTTAGGTACGATGGCAGTTGCGCACCGCCATAATATGAGTCATGGATGACAGTTGAAAACTGATATAGATGCTATCAAAGATGATGTTTAATAACTGTGATTGTCGTATACTACGATGTCAGTGTCATATCTGATATATCCTGCAACAAATTATTAGCAAAATATGGAATCCAAATCATGCATAAACGATTTTTATAATACTAATAATCCTCATCCTCACAAATATTCAGCAAAACAAAGACGAACTTCCAGATAACACAATCTGTCATATCATTTCAATATTGATAATCAATTCCTAATTGAATTTCAATATAGGGCTACATAACAAGTTTCAAGCCTACAAAAAATTCTTAAGATCTACCAAAATTTCAAAAAACATCTCCAACAAAGCAAACAATGCTACACAATACGTTTCAACACTACACAATGCCTATGATCTACCAAAATTTCAGAGAACACTCTCCAACAATAACTTTACAACCAAATAAAGTTACACAATGCCTAAGGATACCAAAAGTTTAGAGCAAAACCAACAAATATATATTGCGGCATCATGCAATTCGATCAAGTGTAGTTTGACACATAGTCCGCCCACTCAATTCGGACCTCATCGAGTTCTTCTTGGGTAAAAGGGTTCTTAGTATTACTACATCAAAGCAAAAAAAATAACAAATATTACAATAAGTTCATTATTACTAAGTTTGCAATGTATAAAAATTTAGAATAGTGACATACAAGGAAATTGATAGGAGTTTCTAGATGATGTAAAACCTCTCTCATGAATTTCATGACATAATACCCACATTCCACGCTACCTTTTTGGCGAGAGCACTAAAATGTAGAAATAAATAACAATAGTTAAGATTTGTTTTGTACATGTAATAATACCTAATTGATTATAACTCAATTTTATTTACCTTTATGGGAAGCCATGTAGTATTGCATGCTTTTGTGTTCGATGAGTACTTTGAGCCATAAATATTTTCATTGCCCTAAATAGAAGACAAGAACATCCAACCATAAATGCAAACCTTTTAACAAACTTAAAGGACAGAAAATATAGCTATATTAATATAATATTTTACAAACTTACGTATTTACAATATATTTCAGATCATCCAGCTTGTTAGGGTGTTATGAGTCCAAAATATATGTTGTATTTGACTGTACGTTAACAACACATAATAACCAATGACACTTATAAAAAACAATGAAAATGAGTATCATTACATTGTTATGAAAAGATACATAGAAATTAAATTAATATATGATAATGTAAACTTTTACCCAGGATTGTATGGAATAAGCACCATATGTCGTGGTTTGATCTTAGAAGACAGTTGATAAAATCTTTGCTCGATGGGTCGGTGTCCCAAAACAAGTTGTGATGGCGTTCGAGTCGACTACTTTAAAGGTATTCAATACTTCTAACCCTTCAAAGTATTTCCAAAGAAACCTATATACACACGTTGAACAGATTTAGTATTTCTATCCCCTTAATAGTTACACATGAAATAATCAAATATGTCACTTACCTAATATAGACTAATAAACATGAATTGGAAATTTCCACCATTCCACATAGTTGCAAGACATGATCAGGCATAAGAAAAATCATTTTTCCTATTCCAAAGACCCGATCACTGAGGGGCACCCTCAGTGCATGGAAAGTTTTTCAACATATCTATACAAAAATTTAATGCATGCAGGAACAAATGTAATACTTGGAAAATTAGGTTTGTTTGTTGCAATAGGTTTAGTGTCCTGTAAAACATGCAACATAATTTTAATCACGAAGATGTGTTAATCTAATAATTGCATATTTAAACGTTTTTTTAGAAACGTACCTTGTCTTTTCTAGATTGAACAAGACTATGGGGTCATGCAGCCAACATGCCTGTAGCTTCAGACATCTTCTCAATCTTACCTTTTGATGGTATTGGGATAGGCATATCGTCTCCGAATGAGAGTTCGACAAATACCTTTACGTTTTCTGAGCCTAAAGGCAATCTATTAACCTTTTCAGTCCCTTCACTTTCGAACATATTGCCAATTGTAACAATGTTGGAAAGCGAACTTATGGCTAATTGACACGCTTTACCATTTAAAGGTGGCTATGATTTTTGGCCAGCTTCAAGCGGTTTTTCCTTCTCAACGCTTTGCTCTGATAAAATTTCTAACTTCTCTTCTTTAACAACACCCTCAATTTTTGGTTCAACTGGTGGCAAATGACTCTTGGGTGTTTTCATTTTTTGGAGTTTTTTAAGGTTGATTTTGCTCTATCTTTACCTTCAGTCGTATAACATTGAAATATGTTGAAGGTGACACAAAATTCCTAACTCCACGCACTCGGCTAGCGTGTTCAGGTGTCCCTAATGCTTGAGTCAAAACATCTTGGCCATTATGAGTCTTTTCCAACTCTTCCTATTATATTGCATATGAAGTCATATTTTAGTCTAATAAATAGATATATAACCACATGGTATGCTATTACTTTAGTTTAAGAAACTCACAATTTTGTGCGCGATTTTGCTTGTGGACTCATAAAAAAAAGTCATTGGTTTTTTTTTTCCCTCGAATGAAGCTATAAATGTACATGACTGAGAGGCTTTCCTTTAGATTTCTGTAATCAAAAGAAAATAATTAATATACCTTATTTAAGCAAATAATTAATATACAATAAAGACTTACCAACTCTCCATCCAAATTCACGTACCCCTTATGCTATATGTGATTATTATAATTCATTTTTTATCTTCGTTCATTTTGCATGTTACTTAGTGTCTAGAAACTAAAATAATTAATATGCATGTGATTAAAATGTAAAACATTGTGTAAAACAATGAAATTCAAAGAGGAATGTTACCTCAAATTTGTCTGAGAGTCTGAATTGAACAAATGCATTTCAATCTGCCTTTCCTATGTAAGAATTGTTAGACATATTTTTAAATAAAATATGTATAATTCATATGTGGGCTATGTATGTGGATTATTATTTTATCACATTGGGTTATTTTATTAGATTGGGCTCTATTATGTGATCTAATTAATTAAGGCCCTATGAATCCTAATTGAGTATGGACTTAATGGGTAGAAGCCTATTCCTAGATTGATTAGGGTTTAATGGGAACCCTAATTGAACTAGTATATAAAGAGAACTTAGGGTTATGGTCCCCAACACACCAAAACAACAAGCACTCAGTCTTTCTTGAATCCCATCTAGAGAGAGATCCCACTAAGGCATTCAGAGTTTTGGTTGAGGAAGACAATAGTCTATTATCATCATAAAGTTATCTTCAATCTTTCAATGGAATCCAGTATGTTATTTATTCTTGACAATTTGGCATGAATGATCCTAGGGTTAATCTATATAATATAGATTGAAAGTAATTATGCTAACAAGAATATCTTAAATTCACGTTAATATACAAAAGTTTCCGTGAAAAGTGGCGTGTTTTTCCCAAACCGTCGTTATAGAGTCCATATGTCATCTTTTATTAAATGCCAACTGACATCTAAAGCCAAATTTTTGTAGTGCATGGTCTTCGATCACATGAAGTTGTGCTAAATTGATTTTGGAGACTTTAGAATTTGTTATTGGTTCAAATAATCAAAGGGTTCCTAATTTACAAATTTTAGCCAGAGTTTTCATATCAATATGTAAATGTTTGACTTTTTTTTTTTAATTTAATTTTCCCAATGAAATCAAAGTAGATCCAGTGTTTTCATTGTGAGATGAAGAGTCCATCTCCTTCATGAGGAGAATCGAGTTCCAGACCTATTATGTGAGAGTTAGCTGCAAGTTGAGAGATCAAAGAGTAAGAAAGTGGTTGGGAAACAAACTTCGAGTTCGAGGTGTGAATCAAAGGCCCACGGGCCATTATCCATCAACGAGGGAAAGATCATTAATAGTTGTAGTAGCAGTAGTAGCAGTAGCACGGGTCAAACACAGGGAATCAAAGAATTTTTTGATTTAAACAGTTTATAGTCCAAGGTAATCGTGGGATTAAAATTTGATTTGGTTGCAAGAATATTTAAATTGCATAAAAGTAAACAAAACAAAGTGCAAATTGAAAATAATATATGAGAAGAACTTAAGCTTGGGTTACTCCAGAAATTCCCTATTCATCATACTCGATCATCGAATTTTTATTACTTGAATTAAGTATTTACTTACACCTAATCTGATTAATTAGAAAAGCTAATAAATTGTCCTAATCAACTAATTAGTCCAAATTGAATTGATGAAAAGCATGCACATTCCAATTTATCCTAATTGCATTAAGGTCTAGGGAAACATTAGGTGGTACATCTAATTTTCAAGCGCCTAATTATACATTCATTCAATTCAATCCTAAATTGGTTAGAACAATACTTGTCGTTATGGATTTGCAAGCCAACCTAACCTATTACTTCTTGAGATTAACATACAATCAAGTGTAACGAATCATACATTAATCAAAGCGGTACTCATAGAATTTACAAGCGTACGATAATATGGTCAAAATCTTATCGAAATCAGAATCGAATCGATCAAATACAAATAATCAAGTTCAAATTCTGAAGAGTACATGAAAATAGGGAAATTTTCCTTAAACCTAAGCTGAAATGAGTTACCTTAGCCTAGAATCAACATATTGAAAAGCACATGAAAAGTGCTTTATTTGCTCTTAATTTAGAAGTATTTTTATTAGATTTAATGTGCTTGCTAGTACATTTCAGGTTAGAATGAAGAAAATTAATTTTAGGAGTCAACGGAATCAAACCGAGCCAAAACTGGATAAAAATAACTCAAAAACCCTAAACAAAAGGGCAGTGTAACACAAGAGCGTCGCTTCGCTGCCCCATTACACTAAAGACCCGAGAGCACCTTATTTTGGCAATATGCAAAGCGTAGCTATGCTCTTCGAGAGTGTAGCGACATTGGGAAGAGCACAGCTATGCTGCGGGAAATTGACCTGAGTGTCGCAACGCTCTATGGGACCGTTGTGACCATAGAGCGCTGCGACATCGCCTTTCCTTGTATACAAGCTGTGCGATCTTCAAAATTCTCTTCTATATATTTGAAGGTATTCAGTAACCCTAATCACGAAATCTCATAGGGAAAAAGAGTGAGTAAACTACCAAAAAGAGGGAGATTAAGTTCGAGAGAGTTTGGCGGTCATTTGAGTTCCAGAAGTGTTGATCGAAGGAGTCTTGCCAGTTTTCATACAACGAAGGGCTCTTCGACAGTAGAGTTTTTTTCATTCTCTCTTTCTTTACTCTTTTTTATGTTGAATTTGTATGCAATGATGATGTCTAAAGCTATGAGTGACAAAACAGTTTTAGGGGGTATTGATGAACTATTTATGAAGTTATGTTAATATTGTAGACCTTTTCTTAGATTGTTGTAAGTATACATTTTTCATTGTTATTGTGCTTAACTTGTGTTGATTGGTCTTTAATGCATATTAGATGACATGTGTAATTTGATGAATTGCATGTTTAATTGGACTTGTAACAATGAATCGTTATTGATCTCTCATGGAAATACTTAGGTTAATAATGAATGTTGTTAAAGACTAATCTCAATGACATGTAATTTTATTTGGTTTCAAGAAGTTAGTAATCAATTAAGTTGCATGAGAAATAATTGTTTTTTTTATAGAAAATAATCCAAAATTACGTTTCTAGACTTAGGCATATGATTTGCAATCAATTCCATGAAACTCCATAATATTGCATAGTGACTTAAATAAAGATTCAATACCCTAGAACGCTCTTTGACTCTTAGTTTTTCAAAACTTTACTTGTTTTCTTTATTCCTTTCAAGATTTTTACAACACGAACTCGATTTCGAATCCTCAAATAAAATTGATTCAACACTAGAATAGCTAGGTAATTAAACCATAATTGGATCTTCAGTGGAACGATACTTGGACTTCACCGTTCTATATTATTACTTGATCCATGCACTTGTGGTATTCATATCAAGTTTTTTCCATCGTTGTCGGGGATCCACGGAATGGTATTTTTGCCTAATATTAATAGATCTGATAGATCTTAATTTGAGGTGTATTTTATTTTATTTTTCTTTTTAATCGATTTGTTGTATAATCTTCTCAATTTATGCTACGTGACGACACTAATCTTCTTCCTCTTGATCCCGAGATTGATAGGACCTTTAGAAAGAATCTAAGAGTTCAAAATAATCCTACCGAAGAGATGGCGGAAAAAGTACCCAAGGCTATCTGAAATTATTTTCAATCAACTCTCTCGACCAGTCAACCCGAAATTGCAAATTTGTCCATAAATGTCAACAATTATAAGCTCAAACCAGGGTTAATACAAATGGCCAGAGATCTTTCTTTTAGAAAGTGATCCACTGAAGATCCTCATGAGCACCTTTGATCCTTCATTGAAATATGCAGAATGGTAAAGATGAATGTAGTTTCTAATGATGCTATTGAAGGATATATGAACATGCAATGGAAGCGAACTTGGATGCATTACACTCTAACATGCTCAATTTGAGGATAAACTATTCATGCATAAAGGGGAAAAAACAAGAATTAGACATTACAACCTTTGTAGACAAAATTCTCCTTGAATTCTCCACAAAATTGAACACCACTTGAACGTAGACAACCACAAAAGTCTTCTCTACTATTCTGTGGCCTTAGATTGGATGGTGGGATCCAATTTTGTGGTGAATTTGTGAAGGAATGAAGCTTGGTGAAGGAGATGAGCTATGGAGAATTCTCAACAAAATTAACCCTTTAATTTTCAGAATTCTTAACCCAAGCTAAGTTCTTCTCATATATTATTTTCAATTTGCACTTTGTTTTGTTTACTTTTATGCAATTTAAATATTCTTGCAACCAAATCAAATTTTAATCCCTCGATTACCTCAGACTATAAACTGTTTAAATCGAAAAATTCTTCGATTCCTTGTGTTCGACCCATGCTACTGCTACTACAAAACTTGGTAGAAACGGTTAAAATAATTTGGAACAGATTTTGGGCAACAGAACTCCAAAATAACCAATTTACTCACTTTACACCGCTCTCCCACTGAGTTTTGTTGGTGGTGGTCAAAGTTGTGCTTTATTGTATTTCGAGTTTTGCTCATTGTAATCTATTGTGCAAGTTCTTCCGTTGAAGTTTTCAGATCTCTGAAGATATTCACTGTCATAGGGGGAGCCTAAGACATCATTCATTAAGAAGAGATTTCTCAAGCCTTAGGGGGAGCCTAAGGCGTTGCAAATTGAGAAGGGAGTTCTCAAGACTTAGGAGGATCTAAGTTCTCACATGAAGGGATTTCACTGATTCATAAGAAAAATAACCAAGCTAAGAGGGAGTCTCACATGCTATCAGAAGCCGAAGTGTTCATCACTAATACTATCACACTTAGGGGGAGCCTAAGTACTATTGAGAGGGAGTCTCACATGTAGAGGAAGTCTATGTGAATCGCAAGTTAAGCTCTGCCAGAGTCACTGTAGAAGTGGTTACTTTACAGATAAGTACTTTGTTGTAAACGCTTAACTCATTCAATATTAGTGGATTATTTTTCTGGGCACACTGCTCTCCAAACATAGGTGGTTTATCGCCGAACTATGTTACCAACTTCTATGTGCAATTTCTCTTTTACTTGCTATTGTTTTTTCAATTGTTAAAATGTATGTTAATGTTTTTCGTTTAACATCCGTGGTTTGAGTGATGAGGTAGCTTATCGTTTTTTCATTTAGTTTTGTTAATTTAATTATATTTTATTAAGATGCCAAAATTGGTCTATTTTTGTTGATTAATTTAATTTATGCATGTGATGTATGATTAACTTAGTATGATTTATATGTAGTATATAGTATTCCATATAGATTAAATTCCTACCATAGGTTAAGTATGTTCATACATCATATTTAAATATAATTGATATATTATATGAGAGTATGTATAATTTTCATTAGTTTAATGTAAGAGTTATATTAATTAATGAAAAAGAATGATAAAATGTGACATTTATTAATTAAGATATAAATTTTATATTAATTAATAATGTCATTAGAGATGCATGGTATAACTTTTATTTTATTAAGATATAATTGTTATATGGGTTAATGAATGTTAAATAAAACTTATAATAAAGTTTGTATGCTAACATAAGGATTAGATTAAATTAATTTTACATGGTTCAAAATTGATTATTTAATCTTTATGTTATCTAATATGATTAGAAATAGAAATATTTTATTTTATTTTAATAGGTTTAAAATGAGAGAATAAAAGATTAATCATAAAATATTTGACTATAAGGGAGTTGTGTCTCGAAAAATTCTGTCTAAGGATGGGGTATTTAAGATGATCATAAGGGAGCATCCCTACTTGGGAACTGATCTTCGGGTTAAGTTAGTCAACATTTTATAAAGCATGCAATGATGTGATTAAATTTATTAAAGTGTTTAATAAATGTTAATTATATATTGTTCAACAATTTAATGTATAAGTGTTATATTGGGCAAATTAACAAACTTAGATAAATAATTTAGTCGTATTTACCTAAGTAGTAAATCCTAGTTTTAAAAATACTTAGTAGGACAAATGATATATATGACATATCTTGCAATTTCTCTTACTAAATTACACATACACATTTTGTCTTACTAAATCACACATACACATTTTCTCTTACTAAATCACTCGCATAATCGGGACAGAGTAGAAAAAATGGACATCTCTACTCACAAGCCTTGATTTTGAATTTGAGTCCTAAAAAAAGATATTGTAGAAGAGATTAGACCTCGTTGAAGTGGGAGAACGAAAATATTAAAGACCTACCATAAATGTCTCCAAATTTAGGGGAAGTTTTAAAAATAGAAAAATAAGGAAAACTATTTACACAAAATAACAAAAATTTTAATAGTTGTGATAGACGCTGATAGAAGTCTATCACGATCTATCAGTAATAGAAATGATAGAAGTCTACCGCTAATAGATGCTGATAGAAGTCTATCCATGTCTATCAGTATTTTTTTTTTCTATTTTCTGTAAATAGTTTGACATTTTTTCTATTTGTAAAAATTTCCCCCATATTTATTTCAAGGCATTTATTTGTTTAATACTTTTATTTCATTTTATTTCTAAATAAATCAAAGACATATTGGTTTAGAGATCATATCTTTGCTGCAAGGTTAATATAGTTAATTTTATTTATTTTTAAAATCTTGATACCAAGATTATAAGTAGCTCATAAATCCAAGTCCCCCAACTTAACTATTTATTGCCTTAAAACCTTCCAGTAAAATTCTAATTCACATAAGAATTTGATAGCACCGAAAATGTGATATATTGCTCCACTTAATTTAAAATTATTCTTGTATTTTATGTCTTTATTTGATTATTTTGTAGGTTTTGAGCAATCAAAGGATAGAACGGGTCAATAGTAGTGAAATGGAGCTAAAACGGGCAAAAACGGAACTCAATTGCATCAACCGAAAAAGATAATGCCAAATGATGGATTTGCCCCAGGCGCTGTCCACTCGAGAGCACCAATTCCATGAAAAGCATACAGCGTCGCAGCGCTTCGAAGTCTAGACGCGGGCGATTTCGCAACAGCGCCGCGGTGCTGCAATCTTTTTTATAAATAGGAAATTTCTTTTTTAGGTCATTCATCTCAAATTCCAGTCGATTCAATTGAATTTCTCTTTATTTTCTCTATCCTTTTGGTCTATTTATGTATCCAAACTCATCCTTGGAGTCCATAATAAATATTATAGGCTAAGGTAATCCTTTCTAGCTTGGGTTTCTTAGAATTCTTCCTTATTTCAATGTATTTATAAGTTTTTTTAACTGATTTCTTGTATTTGCTGGTTTCAGTTTTGTTATGAATGAATTATTATCATATCGTCATACGCTTGTGGATATATGGTTACTGCTTTTGATTGACGTTCAATTCGTGACACTTGTTTGTATGTTAATTCATAGAAAGCAATAGGTTACGTTAACTTGCGAATCGAATAAGATGAGTATTGATCTAACCAACTTAGAATTGAACCAAAACAAATGTTTAATTAAGCGCTTGAAAATTAAACATTCTACCTAACATTTCTCATATCTTAATTCAATTAGGTTAATTTAACATGCATGCTTTTCATCTTTTCAAATTGGACTAGTTAGTTGTTTAGGACAAGTTAATTAGTTTTTCTAATTAAATTGGTTAGGTGTAAACAAAGATTTAATGTCGGTAATGAGAACTCGATGACCAAATATTTCGAATAGGGAAAATCTGTCACAACCCAAGCTAGATTCTTCTCAATTATCATTTTCACACCATTTTGTTTGTTTTATTTACTTTTATGCAATTTTACAATTATTGTAACAAAACAATATCCAAACCCCCTCTTCGGTTACCTTGGGCTTTGAATCATTTAATTGAGAAATTCTTGTAAGACCTCTCCCCTTTTACCTTTTTCTTCTTGGAATTATTGGAAAGCTTATTGGTTGAGTTTGAATTTGGGAACTTGAGATTAAGTTAATTTGGGACGTTGGGTTAAGAATTATACTTGGAAAATAAAAAGAATCAAACCAATGTCTTTTTCAAAAAGAGAGAGAATTGCCGGATTAAATGAATGATTTCACGTTAACAAACTTAATCGAGCTTGTGTAGGACATTTGTGGGAAAAGTAGATACCCTCGGGACAAGTCAAGGTCAAAGTCAACGATCAAAGTTAAAAGTTAAACTAAAAAGTCAACTTTTTGAAAATTTACAAATTTATGGGAATTTTGAGATTTTAAATGTAGTTTGGAATGCATGGAGCTTCTTAGACTCAAGCTAGAGGTGGAATTGAAAGGAAGACTCCATAGGGTATGTGTAAACCCGAGAGAGAGAATTAAAAATTTATGGATTTTTTGGACAAATTGAGGTGTCTCTCAAATTCTTCCATGGACACCTCTTGGAGATCATGTATTAGCCATCAAGAGACATGGTGAAGCTCTAGTAATAGGTGGCAGCCAGAAATTGAAACTTGAACATGCAGATTCGGTGGGTTTTGTCTATATAAGGGGAAGAAGATCATATGTGGGAAAAATCAAGGAGTTTGGAGATTAAAAATTGGGTAAAAGGGATCTAAGTTATAAAGGGAGTTGAGAGGAAGCTTGAGGTGTGTTTAATTGAAGAATCGTGGACGGAAAAGTGAGGAAATCGAAGAAGATTTGTGGCGGTCGGAGTTGGAAGGAATTGGGCTGATTCTCGATTTTAAATCGATTCGCGAAGTTATAGGTTGTTTCAAAGCTTCAAATTTAAAGATGAACTACATCTAACATTCCTCTAGAGTTCTATTGGCTTTAATTTGATTGTTATTGACCGATTTTGATGTTTTAGATTTTTGAAGCTGCTTGCCGAAAAACAGAGCATATTTTATGGTGTTTCGAGGCCCCAAACTTTGAGGTAAGGTAGTTTAAGTAATGGGTAAGAGGTCTGTATAATTTATTTTGAGTGGGTATGTCTGATTTGAGAGAAATTGGTCACTGAAGTCTCACCTGGAAAAGCTGGCAAAAAATATGGGAATTTTAGGGGCTAGAGGTTGAAGATGAAGTTGACTTTTGTGTTGACTTTCCTATTTAAGGATAATTTTCTGATTTTAGGTTAATTAATGTATTTTTAAGCATGATTTGTGATCCAATTAGCATCATTAAGGTACTTTAAACCTAAAATTGGAGTAAGTTAATTTTGAAGTTGATTAAGAACATTTGTGAAGGAAACTCAAATTGAAATTAGGGTTAATAAGGGAATTAAGTAAAATTGGACAAAAGTAAGATATTCTTAAGCTTTATTTGAGTTCTCATAGATATTAATAAGATGTTTTGATCTTGGAATTGAATCAATTTGGAATCTTAAGCTAAGATAGAGGTGATTTAAAGGGTTAATTTGAATAATAAACCCTAATTTTGGGTAAAGTTAAGTGTACTCAGTCTTGGTTTAAGACTTAATTGGCATAATTAAGATATTAGAGCTTGAATTTGGATTAATTTGGGAGAAATAAGGTAACTTAAGTAATTTAAAGGAACTTAATTCCAAGTAAACCCTAAGTAATTAGAGTTCTTAGAGAAAGTTTAAGTAAAATTGGTTATAGGTAAGGGTTAATTGGATTATGATCAGCTGAGGGTTAATCAGAGAATTATCAACTTAATTTCAAGATATTTGAGAATCAGAAAAACCAAGAACTCAAAGAGAAAGCTCGATTGACTATGCGTGGTTTTTCCTTTAAATGTTTTTTTCACTACAACAATTTTGGCTTTAGATGTCAGTTATCGTTTTATAAATGATGACAGATTGACTATATGATGTCGGTTCTTGAAAAATGCACCTCGTTTTTGGGAAAATTTTGTACTTTTACGAAAATTTTGTATAAGATGACAATTCTAAACTGCCATCGAAGATGGACATATGATGGCGGTCTTAAACCACCATCTAAAGTAAAAAACACGTGAAAATTTTTTTTAATAGCGCAAGAAAAACAGTCTAGGATTGATGACTGTTATAAACTGTCACCAAAACATTTGACTATAATGACGATTTTCAACCGTCATCGAAAGATATTTTAAAAACCATACATGTTAATGTAGTGTAGATGGTGGTAAAAGATAAACCGCTCAGGCTAGTCAGAGGATCTTCGAATCTAGAATGTGAGTCAATGGTGAAACTTCACAGGATGGTCAGAGGGACATAGGACCTAGTTTCTGAGTCTGTGGATAAAATCTCGTGTGGGATGGTCGAAGGATCATCAGGTTTAGCTTTTGAGCCCATGAGAGGTAGGTCTATGTGCACATAGAGGTCATATTGTGTTTGCAGCAATAGTAGGGAACAAATACGTTATAGGGTTAACCAAGATTGAGGTTTGGGTAGTACCTCGTTATGATTGACTAATGTTTGAGCTTATTTACTAAAAACGATTTTGAGGAACCCTATGTTATTTTACCACTCGCTAGGCTTCTAGCTCATTCTTTTCTTTTATGTTTTCTTTCACAGGTAGCGAAAGAGTTCCGGTTTCCACTCGAGGTTGAAGTCTACCACAAGATTTTTTACTCTTGAATAGTTTTAGTATCTTAAGTAAGTTTCAAGGTTGGTGTTAGTTAATCCCATTTCAAACTAGAGTCTTGTTAAAATTCTGTTTAAAATATTTGAGTTAGTTCTAGAATAAAAATATTTATTAGACAGTCTTGAAGTGTTGTAAGGTAAACATGCTAAGGCGGACGTTAGGTATCACAAAAGGGTGGTACCTGACGTCCTCATGTCTCCTTTCAAGTGAAAGAGGCAAATCTGGGAGGGAGTAGTAGACACAGTTAAATTATTTGAAATGGATTTGGACAACGAAATCTGCTTTCTAGAATTATAACTATATTATAAGCTTCTAGTAAATTCTAGTTCACATAAGAATTATAATTGTATTATTAGCTTTCTATTTTTGTTGCAGATAACCAATATATAAGCTATATTGCACCAATAATGAGCTAAAAAATAACTAAATGAAACCATATTAGTTGATCAATAAGATCCTTTTTTTATGTACTTAATTTTGCAAACAAATGTTTAGCTTTGTTTTTGTCTTATTTTTCTTGTCAAAGATTGTTTGTTATGCAAATTATTAAGAAAAAGTTAACAAAAAATCATTAACAATATGATTATCTTCACTTTAATTTACATATTTTGAGGTTTAATTTGTTTTTGTTTTTATAATGTTCTTCCAAGGATGTATTGAAAAACATTCAAAAAGTGCTTTTTTAGGCTTAGGATTTGGTTAGTTTTTATTTGTTAAATGAGTTCTTTGATGCCTATTTTACGTTGTTTTGTAGGAAGCGAGCAATTGGATATAATTTGAAGAAATTAGAAGAATAATTGGAGAAAAGAGCCTTAGGGAGGTTAAAATAGACCTAAAGCATGAAGAGAGAGAAAAAGAGGTTGAAAAAGGCGGTCTAAGAGTGTTGCAACACTCCAAATAGCTGAAGATCCAAGAGCTACAAAGGAAGCAACTCTGTGACGATATGCTCGAGGCTGCGACGCGCTGAACCTAACATAAGGTAACATCGCGACACTACTTATCAACATCGCGACACTATTGATTTTTTAAGTATAAATATGTTCATTTGTTTAGGATTTTGGGCATCAAATTCCTGGGGTTTCGAGGCCAAGAAAGAGAGGTCAGAGCAGGTTTCAAGGACTTTTAAAGTCGAGGACGATAGAAAAGTATTGGAGGGTCTATTCTACCTTAAGGACGGAGTCAAATTGTAGGATAACCCTTCTATTCTTCTCATGTCTTTAATTGTTCTCTGTTAGTTTGATTTTCCAAAAGTATCTGTCTATGAAGTCATATTTGACTAGGTTTGTTGTAGTCATGAATTATTTCTAAATTTGTTCGTGGATCTTGAACTTAATTAGCATCAATTTCTTTTTAGCATGTTCATTCTTACTGTTGTTGATTGCTTGTACATCATTTGACTGGTCTCATGATTTATTTTCTTGCTTTAATGAGAGGGTTCTAAATTAGATCATGCATGTTAGGCTATTGTTTGAATATACTAGAGTAATAGGATAATAATTGAAGGGAATTGAATCCCGGCGGAAGCATGTGATCGTGTTTTTTGATTTCTTGAAAGAATTAAAAATACAAATAAGCAAGAAAAGATTAAACATCATACTTTTGTCGATCCACAAATGCATAAAAAACTTCCCCTCGAATCTGTAGTCTTCTCCTTGAATTGTTCTAATTCCACGAGATCTTCCTTGCTATAATTCCGGCAAGGATCCAATTTGTGGGAACCGCTTCTTGAAAGAATAAATGGAATGAGAAGAAGGATTTTCTTAGAACTTTTCTAAGAAAATTGGGAGAATTTCTAGAGGAAGAGTTTTAGAGTAATCGTGAAGATTATTCTTGTGGAGAGTGTGTAGAGTAGAGTGTGCGGTCTATACAGGCTCCCAAGGGCCCTATTTATAGAACTTTATGGGTTATTCTTAATCCTATTAGGATAACCTTTGAAGAGATTTTTAAATTAAATATTCAATAATATCTATTATTATTAAATATCTACCCAAATAATATCTCATATTAAATGATTTTAAATATTTATCTCTTGCAGAATCTTTAATTTGAATCTCATCCAAATTGGATAATTAATTATTTGAATACAATTCAAATTAATTAATTCTCTCTCCAATTATTTAATTTAAATCTTCTATTATATGGATCTCATCCAAATAATTAATTATTTGAATCATATTCAAATAAATTAATTCTCCCATTATCTATTTAATTCGAATCTTATTCAAATTAAACAATTTATTTATTTATATGGATCTCATCCAAATAAATAATTATTTGAATCATATTCAAATAAATTATTCTCCATATTATAAAGTTATAATTTAAATCTCATTCAAATAAACTTTATAATAAATCATGTAATTTAATTGTATCCAATACAATTAATATTTTCCTTCATAAATTTGAACATTTCAAATTTTTCTTTCAACATAGTTGATCCGTGGTGAGCTAGCAAGGGGACCTCATGGACCTACAGATTATAAGCTCAAATGATCCAAGATTAATTAATTAAACTCTTTAATTAAATCAACCTTAATTCATTAACTATAGGGCAAACTACTATAGACCCATAGTTGAACTCTTATGCACTGTAGGACAAGTTGTGTCCATGGATATAATCAATATAAGCAAGTCGATCATTCACTAGTTCATAATTATAGTTGGGTAAAATGTCTGTTTTACCCCTGTAATTACTTCTTTTCCTTAAGTACCACTGATTCCTTTATTGAACAATTTGTTTATGGTCCAACCATAAACTAAATCCCTCCCAGGCCAATGAGAGGGTGGGGCCCCTTGTTCAAGACCTGAAATCAGCACTTAAGGGAACTACTCATCTACTTACCCTATGCGGGAAGGAATGAATTCCATCTTGTGAAGTTTATGTTCCCAGCTCCCTATTTAGTCAAGTCCCCAAAATGGTAGGCTTATTAAGTCGGCAACTCGGGTCACTCTCACCCGTGCAAATCAAATGACTGACCTCACAGACAGAAGTTCACAAGTCACTCAGGATTAAGATCGAGTCGCACATGATCATCCTATGAAATATTAATCTCATCATTAACGGATTTACAAAGAGATATTAAATATTTCGTTGTTCGGTCTTATATAAACTCTTTGTATAGGATACCCCCACTCACATGTCTCCACATGAATGGTTTGGATCAACCATTTGTAACTATTACAAAGTGGGTCGTATCCATAGCCTTACCATGATAAGGCACCCAACCTTATCCATATACTATAGTCCTTTAGGTTATTTCTTGAACATGATCCACCCGTACGTCAACTACATACATGTTCAAGACTTCATATAATAACCTTGGATTTTTACGGTTAATGGATAAATTAATATTGCATGATTAATAATTAAATTAATCAGCTAATAAATTATGAGGCTTTAGGGCACAAATCCCAACAATAATAGATATTGTGGTGACAAAGGATTTAATACTTTCCTTAATTTGGCTAGTTTCAATGAAATTTAGGAATTAGTAATTAGATGAAAGAAAAAGGTTGACCTCAAATGGGACAATCCAGATAAAAGATTTCGAGATTTAGGTGTTGTGTTAATTGGTTCAAGAATTAAATGATTGAGTTTATTAGGTGCACTGATGAAATCAATACCCTAGGACGTCTCTTAATTTTAATTCTCCATACTTTATCACTTTATGCTTCTTAGGGTTAATTTAGTTTATTTTGCATCATAGTTCTATCCTCTATATAAATTTGAAATGATCTTTAGGTAGATTAAAGAAATTGATAACTGATCTTCAGAGGACCATACCTAACCTTGGCTATTTTAACTCACTACAAGAAATCTGGGCTTTGATGTCGGTTGGAAAAACTAAAAACGGATGTTTTCCTCTTTCGGTGAGATTCAGTTCTAACCCACCCCAAGTCGCCTTTAGTTTTACACTACCCACTCCCTAACGGCTTCAAATATGCAAGAGTAAGCTTATTTTGAAACCAACTTGCAACGTTTAAGGTTGTTTGGGTAAATTTAGTAAGTATTTAGCTTGCTTTGAATCCTTTCAAACTAGATTAATGTATTTTAGAATTGTTCCTAAAACTTGAGAACTACTTATTGTAGGTTCATACTAGTTTTGGACTCCTTTGTACCCGTTCCAACAAAGAACTAAGGTCTTTTTGGTAAGATTTAGGTGGTAAAGTATCCTTTAGATTTTTTTGAACCCTTATGAATTGTTGTAAATTAATTTAAAACTAATTAGCAAGATTTTGAGATTGTTTGAGTAAGTTTAGTATGTATTTACCTCGCTTTAAATCATTTCAAACTAGATTAATGTGTTTTTTAATTCTCTCTAATAGTTGAGAACTATTGATTGTAGGTTCAAACTAGTTTTGGACTCCTTCGTACTCGTTCCAGTAAATAAGTTTTTTTTTTTTTTTTGGTAAAACCACTTAGCAAAGTTTTGGGGTTGTTTGGGTAAGTTTAGTAAGTATGTAGCCCGCTTTGAAAATTTTAAACTAGATTAGCGTGTTTTTGGACTTATCTCTAACACTTGAGAACTATTGATTGTAGGTTCGAACTAGTTTTGGACTCCTTCGTACTCGTTTCAGCAAATAAGTAAGTAGAATTCTAAATAAGCTTTTACTTTAGGACATTTTTTTTATTATTTTAGGAATCTTTCAAATAGATCAGGAGCACTTTAGAATGTTAGGTAAGTAGAATTCTACTTGTTGGATTTTCTTTTTGTGCTAGCATGTTCCGTAGTTTATTTTGGTTATGTATATAAAATTGTTATGATTTGATATGGTTGAGCACGCCTAAATGTACATCAGCTTTTGGTTTGTAGCTTTCTAATACATTTAGTGTGTTAAAAATCACAAAGTTGTTTGATGCTTTATTGTTGAGTTTGAGCTCTTTCTTACTCCACTTATTTTTATACTAAGTTGGGTTTGAGCAATCGGTTGAATATAATTTTGATAGTCTCTCATTGGTTGAACAAATGCTTCTTGGATAATGCAGTCCATCAATCTCTTGTATAATGCATTCATCAGTCTCTTTGTTTGTAACAAATGCTTATGGGATAAGGAATGCTTGCAATAAAACTTAAGAATATAGATAAGAATTATTGTCCCTAAACTGATGTCAATGTGGAGGAGGTAACAAAAGTATGTTGGACCCTCAGATAAGTCAAATCTATTCTTTTTTTTTTTTCCTTTCCCATAGTTTCTTCAATTCTTGAACTTCAATTTATGTTATGTTCAAGGTGAAAATGATGGTTGATGAAGACCTTCAAGGGTTTGACTTCACTGGAAAGAATGAAGTGATAGATGGAAGGCAACAGTCATTGGCTTCTTGTTGTTGTTGGATTTTGAGCTCCTAACTGATAAGGGTCTTCTCATGGAAACTGGTTTTTTGGACTTCATTTATTCTCTTTCAAATGCTTTCAAATAGATGTAAGTTCAATTTTTTCTGGAGAAGTATCATATTTATTCTTGTATACTATACATATACACAACGAGAAATTAGATGGCTCTTGTTGAAGCAAAAAAAAAAAAAATGTTCCATTCTTTTATTAGAGTTTGAAGAAACACTTGATTGATAATAGCCCAGTTTTGTACTAATGATAATAGGTTCATATATTAAATTGAATTATTTTTTTAATTAATGAAATATATTTACTGACGCTTACATATGTCGCACTTCTATATTTTTGTGATTTGCTGTTATTTTCTCTTTATCATGTTGGAGTTACGTAGAACATCAAGTTAATATTATGTTATTTTTTTTTTTTAATTCTTTGTTCAAATTGTTGTTTTATCCACTTTGTAGGTGGGAGAATAGTCCTTAGGTTCCAAAATTGACATTAGAGAAACTTGGGAAGGCATCATTGAATACTTCTCATTTATCTTCAACTTATTTTCTCATTTTAACCATTTTGTAATTCATTTATTTTAAATTCTATTATTGTGTGCAACTTAGCATGCATACTCGTTCAAAGTAGAATATATATGTATATTTCATGGTTAATACGTAGGAATTTTTTGTCTAAACCATATGGAATCGATTTTGATGACAAATATATTTTATCTTGGTATTGGAGTTAAATTATTATCCAATTCCTCTTTTGTGACTTATTGGGGGTTTGTGAAAGCAATTAAGATTTCATTTTGTGCATGTATAGGTAAAGAAAATATATTAATTTGCACGTGCATAAGCAAAAAAAAAATATTTTTTTTTATTTTTTTCAATAAAAAAACGATGACAGACATTTAATGTCGGACAATTATCAAGAAAAAGTAGGTGAAAAACGGACATTAAAAATGGTGTTCATAAAACTGACATTGAAAATAGTCTTCAATGTCAGTTGAAAATTGACATTGAAGATAATTGGCATTGAAATCTTAGTCATCTATAATGTCGGTTTTAAACCGACATTAAAGACAATTGATATCGAAGACCCTTTAAAACACAATCTTCGATGTCGGTTGTCAATCGACATTATACCCCTATAATGTCTGTTTTAAACTGACTTTAAAGTCCAATTTTGTACTAGTGACTATACTATAATTTGACGTGCATGCTTGTGCATATTAGGTTATTAAGAAAAAGTTGGCAAAAGACTAACAATGTGATTATCTTCACTTAAAAGATGGTAAAATTACCAATTTGAGCATAACTGGCAAAAAAATAATCACAATTTATTTATATATAAAAAAAAAATACTAAGATGCATTCCAGACTACATCCGTCTTTGTGTATCCCACCAATTTTTCCAATCATAATTGTTACATGGTAAATTCTTCCTACATTTTCTCTTAATATATTTAAATTATTTTTGTGTGTATTGAGAGCATAGTATTGAATTTTCATTGATATGTCGATATTTCCATCGATATTTTCATGTTTCCATGGTTCGATATCGATATGAGGGGTGAATAAATATTTCCATTTTTTTGTAGAAAATTCACGAAACACATAAAATAGGCATCAAAATGCCACCAATATAAATATAATATAAATTATAAACATGTTTGTTTATTTAAAAATAATAAAATATTTATTTACTAATTTAAATTTAGGGAAATTTTTAAAAATAGAAAAATAAAGAAAACTATTTACAAAAAATAACAAAATTTTTAGATAGTTGTGATAGACCTTGATAGATAGGGTTTATCAGTGATAGAAATGATAGAAATCTATCACTGATAGATGTTAATAGAAGTCTATCAATGTCTATCAGTATTTTTTTTTTTTTTTTGCTATTTTCTGTAAATAGTTTGACATTTTTTTTCTATCTGTGAAAATTTTCCTTAAATTTATTTTTTAATTTTTTTGTTTTTAATAATTTTTCCAAGAATATCTATCGAAATTCGATATTTAATCAATATTTCCATCGAGATTTCTGTAAAATTAAGACCTTGAGATTTCTATTATGGACATCGATAATTTAAATCTTGGTTGAGAGTAAGATGCATAGAACTATGTGCATCTGATGATGCACCTAGATATTAAAAGTATACGTAGATGGTTGTCATTGGCAAATAATAAGACATTTTTCGTACACATTCTTGAGTTATAACAAGCAAAGACAATGATATCCATCAATCAAAATCTTTATATTGCATCAAAGGCAATTAATCTTCACATCATTTTCCATACACTATTGAAGATATTTGTGCTTCATATAAAGCAAAGTAGGTTTCTCAAGAGCAAAAAGCTAAAGCAAAGATCAAGCAACTTTTTGAAAGTTGTAATTGGCAACATAAATGGAGAATGCATTAATCACAAGGCCTAAGAAATATATGTAAAATTTCAAGTATTTATTGATACTATTAAATTTAATGTTTGTTTAGACCTATGTTTAGCTTCAAGCTTAAGATTTCCATTTTTTTTTTATTGTACATTATTAATCTAAGTAATTAAAGACTAGAATATGGATAGATGCTTAATGGCAAGGAAACTATGTTATGTGTGAATATAAGTGATAATAATTAATTATTCTGTTCTAAATAATAATAAATAAAAAAAACCCATTATGCCACATGACTAGTTATTATTTCAAATACTTCGTTTTAATAAATTTCACATTTTTTTATATTTCATTCATATATTTCACCAATATTTCTATCCATTGAAATTATTTTAAATGGTAAAACTACTGAAAAATATTTATAAATATAGCAAAATGTCACCGTCTATCTATGATAGAAAATGATAGACACCAATAGACATCGACATGTGTCTACCAGAGTCTCGATCAGTGATAGATGATAATAATCTATATCAGTGTCTATCAATGTTTATCACTGATAGACAATAACATTTTGTTATATTTGTAAATATTTTGATCCATTTTGTTGTATTTAAGACTTTCTTACTCTATAAAGGCATGTTTTGAGAAAACTTTTAAAATGGAATCTCTTTTGTTATGTTAAAAGTTACTCCAAAAGATATTTTTAATAATTCAAAATTCATTTTGATAGAAAAAAATAACTTTTAAAAGTGTAAAATCAAACATTAAATTGATATTATATTCATAAAGACATGTTTTAGAACATTTTTTTTAAAATGACAAAAATATTTTAATCATTTTGGCAAATGAGACAATCACATCGCATCTAATATCCCTAATATATATAAGAGGATGTCATTTTCATATAATATTTATATTTAATAATATGTAGTTAATTTAAATTTTACTTTAAATGTATGTTGATCTTGCGAGAAGAAAATGAAATCTATTATATGATATTAAAATGATTTTCCACTCTCAACTTAAGGTAGAAATGTCATATGACTTTTTAAGTTCAATTCTATATTGCAAACATAAAGAACTATATTCCTTTGTCGATATTTTTATATGTATAACTAGTTTCATTTAAAAAAGAAATTTTAAAATAAATACTTGTCGGAAAATTACATATAAAAAAATGGACTCTTTTCAAATATAGAAAAATGAGTCAAACTATTTACAAATATAGAAAAAATTTATAGTCTATCACTAATAGATCACGATAGAATTCTATCGCTTTCTATCTCACTCAGATGATAGAATTTATTTGCTTGAGCGATAAAATTCTATCGCGGTCTATCACTGATAGACAGTTAAATTTTTCTATATTTGTAAATAATTTGATATTTTTTCTATTTAAAGTAATTTTCCTAAAAAATATATTTGTAGAGGTATAAGAAAATTTGAATTCACTTGTATTACAACTTTTTTTTTTACATTAATACATATTCTAAAGCTTAAGAAAGAGTAATTACAATGAATAGTACTTTTAGGGTTAATAATTAAGTACATATATAATAACATTTTTCAAGAATTACAGATTTAACAAATTCTATCTATGATAGACTCGATCGCTCATAGACTCCTACAAGTGATAGTCTCTATCACTCATATACCTATATGAATGATATAGTCTATTATTGATAGATTTCAAGAGCTTAATTTAAATTTTGTTATATTTGTAAATTCTTTTGCATTGTGTTATATCTGCTAATATTTTAGGCATGATTTCTATGTTTGTAATGGTCGTTTGAGAAAATGAAAACAAATTATTAGCATTTTTGTAGTCCATACATTGCTAGAATTTATTGAAACTTCCCATAAGAATTTGAAATTTTTGTTTGTTTTGTTTTGGTTTTTTTTTTTACTACCTAGCAATAATTTCGTTTTTAGTGTGTTATTCTTCATTTTCCTTCATTTTCCTAACCATTCATCCAAATAAAATAAAGATCACCAACTAACATCTTCAATTTTTTTATACATCCAATCCAAATATATATTAATTTTTGACAATATGTTAGATGAGAAATGATGTACAAACATTATGTTAATTGAGTTATGCTTCCATTTTAATTAAAAACGTTCCATTTCACTCAAGGTATAATGTATATTGTATATACAAACTATATAATTGTTTTAAGTGTTCATAGAAGACTAAATATTTTTTTAGGCGAACATCAATTTACACCTCTAAACTTTGGGAGTTGTATCAATTAAAACCCTAAAGTAATACTTATATCAATTTAAATTTTGAACGTTCAGAGTGTATCAATTTACACCCTCTTCCAAATTTCATTTGACCAATATCGTGTGGAACTTATAATTTAAGTCAATTAAACTCCTAAACTTTTATAAGAAAATCAATTTAGACCATGCATATAATTACCTTTGAAAATCATCCATATATTAATTACAAACATGTGTAGACTTCTTCAAATGTCGGTTTTACAAAATGGACTATTAGAGTAAATATATGGACGATTTTCAAAGGAAATTTTGTCTAAAAGTTTCAATCGATTCATTTATGAAAGTTTAGAGGTTTAATTGATACAATTATAAGTTTCACTTGAGATTTTTCAGAACGAAACAAAATGGTGAGTATAAATTGATATACTTACAAAAATTTATGGTTTAAATTGATACAACTCCTAAACTTTAGAGGTATAAATTAATATTTTCCTTATTGTTTTTTAGTGTTCCTTTTTTCCTAAATGTCTGCAAATTAAACCATTAACTTAAACATTTTTCTCTAAAAGTCTCTCAAATTCACCCTTAGTTTTCCTAAGCTTTTCAAATTCATCATTTTTCTCTTTCTTATTGTTTATTATTAAATATAAAGATTAATCATTTGTGATTTATCTCTTTCATAATTACATTTTAATTTTAGGAAAAATATTAAGTTATGCCAGTCCAGTTTGAGTTGGTCAAAGAAGTATTAATTCTATCAATTTAAACTCTAATATTTCATAATTGTATTAATGTATACATTTTATTGTGTCCATTTGGATAAATATCGTGTGAGACTTATAGAAACTATTTGAGGGGCTGGAATGTAATCAGGATTACTTAGAATCAGAGAAGTGTTGAAATGAGTGAGGAATTGAAGGCAAAACAGAAATGAGATCGTAAAGTGTGAAAACGATAGGAAAGAGGGTTAGGTTGACAACTATGAGAACATCATGAGTTTAGTAGTACAAATCGAGTCCAAAACGCTCAATCCGAACATAAGTTTTGGATTACATTACATTACAATTACGGGACCCCATACAACTCCATAATTTTATCAATTAAACCCTTAGACTTTTATAAACGAATCAATTAAGATTCTTAATTATAATTTCTTTTGAAAAATCATTCACATATCAATTTTTTAGTCGTCCATTTTTTTAATCCAACATTTGGAGAAGGCTATACACGCATAAGGATTGATGTATTTGGGATTTTTTTAAGGTAATCTTAATGAAAGATCTAAATTAATTCACTTATAAAATATAGAAGTTTGATTATTGAAACAATTATAAGTTTTACACACGATATTTTTCAAATGAAATCTAGATGAGGGTGTAAATTAATACACTTATAAGAGTTAGGATTTAAATTGATTCAACTCTCTAGGAGTATAAATTGATATTTTCACATAATTTTATAACGAATTAAAATTATTTATAAGATTTTATATATATATATATATATATAACTTAGAAAAATGGTGGTTTTCAAATATAGAAAAATGAGCCAAACTATTTACAAATATAGAAAAATTTTACAGTCTATCCGTGATAGACGCGATAGAATTCTATCGTTTTCTATCGCTCAAGTGATAGAATTTATTTGCTTGAGCGATAGAAAACGATAGAATTATATCGCAGTCTATCACCGATAGAAAGTGAAATTTTTCTATATTTATAAATAGTTTAATATTTTTTTCTGTTTATAGTAATTTCTCTTAGAAAAAAAGGCAAATTAAATATTAGAAAATAGTATTGAATAAATAACTAATTAAGTATTAGAAAAATAGTAATACATTAAATAAAGCACATAACAAGATTGATTAATGTAATATAGTTGTAAAAAATTAATAATAATTTTAAAATGATAAAGAAAAGCAATACAATAAACTTTGATAAAGTACTTTTTTTTTAAAAAAAAAAAAACTGAATAAAGTACTTAATTCAGTTTAATTAAAAATAAATAAATTAAAAGTCCTCCACAAAAACATTTCCCCAAAGCACGGTACCTGTAGTTTTTAGTGGTCTTGAGCTAACCTTTAATAACTATCTGATAAGTAATTTATGTTTGAATTTTAATAAGTGTTTAATATTTTTAAAATAAAATTTTTTATCGTCTAATAAATTTTAGGAAAAATTACCTTTTTAGTTCTCAAGTTTTGAACAATATGTGCGTTTGGTCCCTAAGTTTTAAAAATATACCTTTTTAGTCCCTCAGTTTATAAAAATAGGTCCATTTGGTCCTTGAATTTTCAAAATATACATTTTCAGTCCCTGAGTTTTTAAAAATAGGTCTAAAAGGTCATCCGAGTATTTTTTTCTTTAATTTTTTAAAAATAATTATATGATTTAAAATTAAAAAAAATAGTTTTAGAGACGAAATGGTTTTTAAAAATTATTCTTATAATTTAAAATGTCATATAATTATTTAAATTAATAATAAAAAATTATTTGAGAGATCTCTTAGACCTATTTTTAAAAATTCAGGGACTGAAAAGGTATATTTTGAAAACTCAAGGACCAAATGGACCTATTCTTATAAACTAAGGGACTAAAAAGGTACATTTTTAAAACTTAGGGACCAAACGCACATATTGTTCAAAACTTGAGGACTAAAAAGGTAATTTTTCCTAAATTTTATATTACCTTTGACATTTTTCAGTTCACACATGATCTATATATTGACCACAAAATTAAAATTGTATATTTAATCTTGTGTCTTATAAAACTATGACGCCTTTTAAGTCTATTCTTAATAGGTTTATACATTTTTAAAATATTGACATGAGAAGAATATCTAATAACTTATTAGACATTTTCTAAAAAAAAAAATACTTATTAAATATAGTTAAAAATACTTATTAGACATAAAATTAAATTTTATAATTTTTTTTTGTTGAGTTCAACACAATATTCAAGTTCGGTATGGAGGGATTCGACTGGTGTCTTCTTGATTGAGAGAATATACCTTAATTAATTGAGATATACTGAAATTGACAAATTTCAAAATTTTATTTTGACACAAAGATTGACTAGAGAAGAGACGTATTAGACACAAAATATTGAACTTCAATGGCAAATTATATATTTTTTAAAAGGACTTCATACTTATTACATATATTTTAAGATTTTGAGTGGTGACATCAAGCTATCAATTTTTAAAATAGTAATTAGTATCTTATCAACTAACCTATATTCGGAAGGCATGAAATAATTTTTTTATAGTTTAAAGACCTATAAGACACACAACCCTTTAAGTTCAAGATTTAAATTTGTAATTTAACAATAATAATAATTTGTAGTTTTGATGACTTTGCTTCAAATTTCAAAAGGAAAATTTCCATCGAAATCTCGAAATTTCAAGATTTCAATGGCCTCAAAATCTTAATTGGGGAAAATTTTATTGTTCCCCCAATTTCGACGAAATTTCGAGATTCAAGAATATTTCAAGAATATTACGTTTCTCCATTTCAACGAGATTTTGAGAAAATTTCGACATTTCGAGAATATTTCAATTTTTTGTAATTAATTACGTTAGCTCCGTTCAAGTTTTTCAATTTTATGGTCTTAATTACACACAATTCCATAGTTTCACACGCCAATGTCATTTTGGACAAAGGATTAAGTCTTTTTTATGTCTACTTTTTCTAATTTCCAACTTTTCTCAATTTTGAGCATTATTTTCGACCCAAAACTTTCATTTATAATGAAATTAAGTTTGAAAAACCTACAAAAAAAAAAAAAAATAACCAGTATTTATTTTTAACCTCAATCAAACTTTTTGCATTAAATTTTTCACATCATTTCACCTCAAAATTGAATTGATGTGAGTTTTTTTATTTTACCATCCAAAACTTTCATAATATTTACATTATTTCATCTCAAAATATTCCTAAACTTTTTATTATTTTATAATTATTTTTCATTTCTTTTTTAAATTTTTGCTCCGATATCAACATTTACACAAATATTTACAATAGACATATATATATACAGTCTTACTTTATAGAAATTGTGATTAAAAATGATCAATTATAGTCTAATTAAGCTACAATCAAATTTCATTAACTATTTATAACAATTTTCATCAATTTTCATAATTTTTCTTGAAATTTCTATCGATATCGATATTTTCATAAAATCGAGACTTCCATATTTCCAACCTTGTTATTAACTAACATTATAATATTAATTATAGAATTGTTATTTAAAATTAAATAACAACACATTAACTATGAAACTAATATTTTAAGTGATTGAGAATTGAGTTATTATTTCATATATATATATATTTTGTTTAGTTCAATGATCGTAGAAAAGATCAAACGTCATATATTTATGGTAATTTGGTGCCTTGTCAATTAATAAACTATATTTAGATTGAGAGAGTTATTTCACTTTCACTTTCCAAATATAAATATGGTTCAATAGTTAAACGACTTTATATCATATCATCATTAAAATAATAATAATAATAATAATATGAAAAAATAAAACAAGTCTCGTATATGCTATATTCTTAAAATGAATAAATAAACCACCTAACAATTTGTATTGTTGAGGGGTGGTTTTTGTCCATTTTTACAATAAAACTCTTAATTTTGTGTCGGTTAGACTCCGACTAATTCACAATTTTTAAAATTAATTGATCTTATAAGATAAAAATTTGAATTTCATGTCTAATGATACTTTAAACTTTCAATTTTAATATGTGTCTAGTAGAACCGTGAATTAAAAAAAGAAAAAAAAATTAAAACTCAAAGAGTTAAATTTGTAATTTTAAAAATTTAGAGACTAAATAAACACAAACTTTAAAATGTAGATACTAAATTTGTAATTTAATCCTACGTTATTTTAAAATATACAAATATATATATATATATATATATATATTTCTTTTGAAATATGAATATTTGAAATTTAAATGCAATATTTCCAAGAAAACATTTTAAAAATTATTATAAATAGAAAATATATCAAACTATTTACAAATATAGAAAAATTTTACTATCTATCTTTCGCTCAAGCGATAGAAATTTATGAAAATTTCTATATTTATAAATAGTTTGACTCATTTTCTATATTTAAAAATAACTCAAATTGTTTTTTAAAATTTTCTTAAAACACATCTCAATTTTGTGTGTTTTGTATTTTATTATTATTATTATTATTATTATTATTATTATTTTTGTAGATATCATTGTTATTCATGATTACTTAGGTGAAATATAGTCAGAAAATAGAGATGGTCAATGATGTACTGGAACTATCATCATTAGGATAAAAACTGCCAATAACTGTATTTTTTAACCTCATGTTATAGTCCATAGGAAATGGAATTCCATGCATATATCTATTGATATAACTAAAGGACCTACAAATTTTAAAATATAAAATATTACAAAATCTAAAAAGTTATTATAATTATGGTCAAAAGTAAAATTATATATACACACAAGATCTAGCAATTATAATAATAATTTTTTTACAAAATTGAAATTTAGACAAGTAAAAAAATGTGTTACATGACGGTTTTGAAATGTCAAGTTTTAATAGACTGATGTTTATACATTTTTGGAATGTCAAGCGCATTAAAACTTATTTTGGAGTTGTAGCTTTTAAAATAAATGTCAAAAATTGTACTTCTAGAACAATCAGCGGTAAAATAAAGTAAATTAGTGTTTGGTAAATTTCAGCTTTAAATTTGAATAAGTAGGTTATATTTTTTGGTAAATAATTTGTGATTAAAAATAATTCCTTTTACAATATATGGGGTGGAAAAATCAAACTTTTGACTTCAAGAGTGATAATACAAGCATTATTCTAATTGAGCTATATGTTAATTTTGACTTGTAATTAACAATAATGACTAAATGAATTCGCCATCAAAATTTGAATACTTTTTTTTTGTTGATAATTTATAATTTTAAATAATTATTAAAAATATTATATCATGTATATTTTAGGGGTCTTTTCACAAATAGAAAAAAAAAATAAAACTAATTACACATATAGAAAAAAATGTGGAAAATAGAAAAGCATGGGGTGCACTTTTTTCTATATGTGTAATTAGTTTTGTTTTTTTTCTATACACAATAATTTTCCTATATTTTATTTTAACCTTAAATGTTATATAATCTATTTATGGGGGAGACCTCTTTGTTTTATCTAAGACTATTTGTTAAATATATGCAAAATATTAGGTACAACTTTTCTTTTTTTTGGGTAAATTATAAAAATTAACTTTAAAGTATGATGGTTAATTGCAATTATACCCTTAAACTTTTAATTTTAAAAATTAAGATCTCAAGCTTATATAAGTGTTAAAATTGGGTCAAATTAGACTATCAAACTTACATAATTGTATA
The DNA here is from genome assembly GCA_002890555.2 of Lagenaria siceraria. NCBI lineage: Eukaryota > Viridiplantae > Streptophyta > Magnoliopsida > Cucurbitales > Cucurbitaceae > Lagenaria > Lagenaria siceraria. Next base: position 23,993,036 of record CM016485.1, on the reverse strand, counting down.
AATTGTAACATTTGTATAAGTTTGAGGGTTTATTTTTATCATTTGTGGGTCCAATTTCTACAATTATTGTAAGCTCGAGGGTCTAATTTTAACAGTTGTAGAAGTTTAAGTGCCCAATTTTTTATTGAAAGTTTGAGGGTGTAATTACAACTACCACCATCATACTTCAATAATGATTTTTGTAATTTTTTTTAAGTAAATGTGATATTATTTAAAGAAAATATTAGTGTCATTTAACTAATTTAGGAGATGGAAATTGGTTGGGTGAGAAATATACTAAACATACAAAATCAAAATTAATTTATAAAAAATAAATTTGAAAACTAAAAAATTATACTAGAGTAACCACTGATTCTGCAAAAAAATCTATTTATAAAAGCTAATAGGGAACAAATTAATTTTAAAAACCATGAGAATTAGCGACGATTACTAAAAGAGGAGGAGGTCAATAGGACTTTGATAAGATCTTTTGTGGAGGAGATTCTAAAGATCAGTATAGGTGAGATTAAGTGTGAATTCAAACATATAAATCGTTCACAGAAGTAAATGGCAGGTTGTTTGGTCAATTGGGCGATCAGTGATATCAGCTCACAAGTTTGGTGGGAGGATTTTACGGCTTGGATTCGTCAGATTTTTTAAGCGGATTATGGTTGTGTGAGTTTTTGTTAATTTTGAATTGTGATGATTGTATTAAAAAAAAAAAACAAAATTAGTCCATAATCAAATGTCAAAAACAAAATCAAAATTTTATAAGCTACTACTCTAAGGACCCAATTTTTCTATTAAAAAAAAAAAAACAACGGATGTTACTCATGGGTGCTAAAACTAAAAGATGTCAAAATGGTAAAGCCAAATATTTAAGAGAGGAAAACAAAAACGATTTTATGGAATAAAGATCGAACATGAATGAAACTTTAGAAGAAGCAAATAAAATTTTTCAATTTAAGAAAGAATGTCTAAGGCTAGTCTTTGAAATCTCAAATAGTTTGACAACATATATAAATAATAACAAAAAAAAAAAGGCAGCGCGGGAGTTCATGATGACCCTATCCCCATGGCATAGCTCGAACACCCTTGCCCGCACCTAAGAAAAAACTAAAGTGGAAAGAATGAGTATTATTAAAATACTTCCATCATGCATACTTGTGTCACACAGACGTTCAAGTGCATATGACAAGCATACAAGAAATAGATTATAAGTTTTTAATTTTCAAAATTTAGTTTAGATTGATTTTGGAAGACACCTCTAAAAAAACATATAGATAACAAAATTACAAATAAACCAATAGGTGGAATTATAGTGATTATAATTAAGTTAAAAAAAAAATTAAGGTCCATTTGGTAATCATTTCATTTTTTGTTTTTGTTTTTGAAAATTAAGCCTATTTCCTTTCAATTTCTGATTAGATTTTCATATTTCTTAAGTATAAGAGTTAGATTACTTAGCTAAGTTCCAAAAACAAGAACAAGTTTTTTAAAACTATTTCTTTTAGGTTTTAAAAGTTAGCTTGTTTTTCGAAAACATTGATAAAAAGTACAAAAGCAAGAAATTTAGGGGTGAAAGATGTGTTTATAGACTTAATTTTTAAAAACTAGAAACTAAAAGTCAAATGGTTATAAAAAAGGTCAAAATAATTAAGAAAAAAAGACCTTATAGTTTAGGTTAATTTGCGATGATTATTGATGATTATAATTAATCAATGTTTAAGTTTAATTAAAAATTAGTAAAATTTTCATTAATTGATATATTTTAATAGTATGAAAATAGATTACAAAAAATATAATTATATAATTTCTTTCTTTTTAAGAAAATAAAGCTACTCATTCAAATTTCTTTTGAAGGGAACTAAGTTATATTTTATATTCTTGTTTGAGATGATTCTTAAATTATGATGACCATTTATAAGGAATATTAAATGTTAAGATTAGACCATTGCCCTATGAAAATAAGTTGAGTTGCAAATAAGTTAACTTTAAAAAAAAAAATTAAAATTTCAAAAAAAAAAAAAAAAAAGAAAAAAAACACAAAAACAAAAGCTAACCCAATTAGTACTCCTTTATGGTCTTGTATGTGTGTGTTTATGTATGTATGGTCCATTCTCTCTCCTCCCATCTTCAACCATTCTCTCTCTTTCTCTCTCTTCAATTTCATCTTCTTCAATTCCTTCTTGATCTTCAATTCCCCATGGGAGATCCATGTTCAAACTCATTAGCAAGTGTTCTAAAATTCAACTCCCTTCACCACCATTTCTCCCCATCACAACCTTCAAATCCTACCCCATACCTCAACATGTCTCACAATTGCTTCTCTTACCCCTACCCGAACCCGCCTCCGCCTCCGTCTCCCCCGCTCCGAGAGGCTCTGCCGCTTCTCGGGCTGATGTCTCCGCCCGAGCAACGGCAGGAGCAAGAAGAAGAAGACGACGGCGGAGGCGGGAGAGATGAAGAAGAGTCGGTGACCGTAGCGTTGCACATAGGGCTACCGAGCCCTAGCGCGGCAGAGATAGCATCTTTGATGTGTGGTTCTTCATCTGAAATTGATCATGTTGGTGATGGAGATCATAGCAATAGTAATAATAATAATCAAGATCATGATTTAGGGCAGTCCACCAAAACCCTAATAAAGGGACAGTACTGGATCCCTACTCCTTCTCAAATTCTCATTGGTCCTACTCAATTCTCTTGCCCTGTGTGCTTCAAAACCTTCAATAGATACAACAACATGCAGGTAAATTAATTAATTAATTAATTTAAAAATCCCTTCTCTCTTTCTCTCTCTTGTTAAAGATCAAATTTTCAAGAACAATTCTCAAAAATTCCAAATTACTCTTCTACCCCGCTTTGGTAAAAACCTGTGCAAATTAAATCATTGATTTTTCTTTATTTTGTTGGAGTGTTGTACTACTTTTAATTGTGTCAGTTCTTTTATTATTATTATTATTATTATTATTATTTTATAAAAAAAAATTCTTTTAATTTAATTAGATCTAATCCAAATCTAGGTTAAATTAATTTCTCTTTCTGATTTTCATTCTAAACACTATTGATCAAAATTTAATCAAATTAGTAGAAAAGTCAGAGTAAAATATATGTAATTAATTATTATGTACTGTATATTATTAAGATAAAAAAATATTTGAAAGAAATAAATGTGGTTGTATTCGTCCAAGGTGATCGCTTTCTTGCCTGATATGAATCTTCACTTTAGATATCCTTTTGTATTTTTTAATCAAATTTGATAGCTATTCCTTTGCATGGGATTATTTGAATGTTTCTCTCTCTAGATTTCTCTCTATCTCTCTCTGTCTTTTTTTTTATTTTTTAATTTTTTTTTATTTTTTTACCGATAGAAATTGAGGTAAGACTGTACTTTCCTTTATGTGAAATTATGAACATCACAGACTATATGTTCCTTCTGTCTTTTTAATCACTTCATTGGAGTATGTGCTTCAAAATTCCCACTGCTATCTGTTGAATCCAATGAATTATTGTATTTCTTTTTTGTTCATTTCTCTCTTCATCCCATGAAATTATTTCTTCTGTGTACTTCCTGTTCTGATTGTCAAAATTATATTGGAGTTTTTATTGGAAATTTCTTTTTCAAAAATTAAAATATTCAAAATATGTATATTATGTTCGTATTTTGATATTAAATAGAGGAAAGTAGGAAAAAAAATAGTGATTTTGGAGAACTTTCTAAGAATTAAGTAATGAGATAATACAATAAATGTTTTTTTTTTTATTTTTTTAATTTTTACCTACAAATTCTATGTTTTGTTTTAGTAAAGCACAGAAAATTGTAAAATATTTTCTTATAAAGCATGCTAAAATGTTCTTAAACATACATAATTTTATCAAAAGAAAAAGAAACAATCCCAAAGAACAATTTTTTATCAAATAAGTATTGAAACAAATTTTAATTTACTTGTTTTTTTTTTTTTATAAAAAATAGATACAAATTTTACTTAAAACAAGAAAATTACATATGAAAGATAAAACAAACTATAAGAACAATTGAATGAGCTTAGGGTAATCTCTAAATATTCATGAATTCTTCTGCTGCATTTGAATAACACCAGTTTAATGTTATTTATTTATTTTTATAAAACATATCTACATTTCAACTGTACTGTAATAGGGAGAAATGTTTTTAAAAAATGTCATTTACCTTTGACCAATTATTAATTAGTTAAATTATATGTTTATTTCAGTTGTTTTTCATTTGTTTTTGTGTTGAATTTTTTCTGGCAATGATTTTGATGATTTGTGAATGCTAAATGACAATTTTATACTGTAATCTCTCATTATAACATGAGATAATAGCTGAATTCTTATACAATATGACAAATTTTGATAGTACAAATAACAAAGCTTGTTATGGAAAGTCAAATTTGTTGAAAAATAAAATAGAAGTTGAAAAAAAATGAGCGGAGATGATCATATGTACACAGATAGAGGTAGCCTAAGATGCACCTAAATATTTTTCTTTCTACATTTGGTTTGGATTTTGACACATCATTGGATTGTTTTATCGTGGTTTTGCAGATGCACATGTGGGGGCATGGGTCACAGTATAGAAAAGGTCCCGAGTCCCTCCGAGGCACCCAACCGACGGGAATGCTACGGCTTCCTTGCTATTGCTGCGCACCGGGGTGCCGCAACAACATAGACCACCCTCGAGCCAAACCATTGAAGGACTTTAGAACCCTGCAAACGCATTACAAGCGCAAGCACGGTCTGAAGCCCTTCATGTGTCGAAAGTGCGGTAAGGCGTTCGCGGTGCGGGGGGACTGGCGGACACACGAGAAGAATTGTGGTAAGCTTTGGTATTGCATTTGTGGCTCGGATTTTAAACACAAGCGCTCCTTGAAGGACCATGTCAAGGCCTTCGGTAACGACCATGCCGCCTACGGGGGGGGCGGGATCGATGGGCTCGGAGACGAGGAAGATGAGCCCGCTTCGGAAGTCGAGCAGGATAACGATGAGTGAAAGGATATACAGGGACAGATATGGGAAGCCTTATTATACCCAACATTTGAGAATATGATCATTATTGATTTACAGAATTATTATTGTTATATTGTATAATGAAACTTACTTAATTAATTACTACTGTTATTATATTATATGTGTAATTAATTAGGGAAGCTTTGTTTCTTTGGTAATTTGGTTCTCATCTTATAAATCATGTTTATGTTTTGATCCCAAATCAAATGTAGGGATCAAAATAATCAAATGAAAAAAAAAGAAGGAAATTAAGTGTATAAATTAAAATCTTTTTATTTTCTGCTTATTCAAACTTATATTCTGATCTTTAGGAAATTTTAAGGTTTATCTTTGTGTGTCTCTTTGACAGGAAGTTGTGTGGATTATATATTTTACTAATTCAAGTCAATTATGAGAATTTTTTTTTCTTTCATATATATCCAAGTTTTCATGACTTTCCAATTAAATGTTTAATTAACTCTAAACATTATTGTGCTTAACAACTAATCTCAAAAATAACTTTAACCTTTAAAGTTGATTAGGTTAAGTTTGGACATTAGGTTATGTTATTAAGTTTCTGAGCTTTAAAAAATTTTAGTTGACTGTGTATTTTGATCTTTTCATTTTTGTGTTTAATAAATTTTAGTTGCTAATTTTGGGTAGCTAAATTTTTACATGGCCATTTTGATTATATTAGTTAGGGATGAGATAATTTCAGAAGCTTCACCTAAATTAAAGACAGTTCAATAAGTTAAGGCTATCTATATATATATTTAAGAAAAAAAGGGTCATTGGGAGTTAAGATAAAGAAGCAAAGAAATTAATTTAAAGGGTCATTGGGAGTTACAATAATTTAAATTCTATTCAAATAGGCCAAATCAATTTTAGGAAAATTGAGTTATAGTTTAGGGAAATTATTATAAATGAAAAAAAAAAAAAATTGTTTTCAAATATAGAAAAATGAGTCAAATTATTTATAGATATAGAAAAAAATTTACTATCATCGCTCAAGTGATAGATGTCTATTGCTCAAGCGATATAATTTTATTGCAGGTAAAATTTTTCTATATTTGTAAATAGTTTTATATTTTTCAGTTATAGTAATTTCTAATAAAAAAAATATCAAACTATTTACAAATATAGAAAAATTTCACTGTCTATCAGTGACAGACTGCGATAGAGTTCTATCACTAAGGGATAGAAGTCGATCGCAGTGTATTGCTTAGTGATAGAAGTCTATCGCGATCTATTGTTGATAGACAGTGAAATTTTTCTATATTTGTAAATATTTTGACTCAGATTTCTATATTTGAAAACATCCCTATAGTTTATATCAATAATTGTAGACTAATTAATTAGATCAAATAGGACAAATCAATGTAAACAGTACATAATTAACTTACGTTTTGAATTTTGAGATTTCAATTAATGTTTGTAATAAAATTCAAATTTTTCTTTTTAGAGTTGGTTTTTGTAATTTACCCTTTCTTTAAAAAAAAAAATAATAATGACTGACTAAGTACCAGGAAAAAAAAAGTAGTTCAAATGACTAACAATGTTCAGAAGCTAATAAAAGATTTAGATTTACTCCTATTGTTTATAAATATACCTTCAAACAATCATTTCATCAGTCTACTCTTTTAAACTTTGGAATATTTTGTTTTAATTTTCAACTTTTAACTTTTTTTTTTTTTAATGCATCATCACAAAACCATTTAATATTTATTCTTAATTTTCAATTTAATAGTTTTACTACAAAAACACTAAACTATTTTCCTGAAATTTCAAACTCTTGCTCAGTTTTTATGTGCATCTCGCTTGAGGTAAGTGAACAAAAATGACGTGGGCAGATAAATTCGGTTAAATACCGCGTAAAAGAAATAATGAAAACGGTACAAATATAGAAAATTTTTACTGTTTATCAGCGATAGACCACAATAGACCGCGATGGACTTCTATCACTGAGCGATAGAAGTTTGTCGCGGTCTATCACCTAGTGATAGAAGTTTATCATGGTCTATCGCAGTCTTTTGTTGATAAATAGTGAAAATTTTTTATATTTGTAAATATTTTGGCTCATTTTTCTATATTTGAAAATAGCCCTTATAATCTAGGAAGCACATTTAATAATACTAAAATTCAATTGAATTAGACGTGAAATCTAGAAATATTTCTTGTGTATGTAGTTATATTTTTGTTCGATTTTCTTTTATTTAATTTTAAGGAATTGGTTAGTCATTAAGTAACAAGTAAACGATAGTACTTATATATACATATATAAAAGTTTGAAAGTCTAGGTCGTTGAAAACTACTTAATTTTTTTAAAAAAATATTGTATTTATTTTCTCACAATTTCTTTACCTTCGTTTTTCATTTTTCTAAAGAAACTCGAATTCATAGTCAATTTCAAACAAAAAACTCTTTTTTTATCTACTTTTTTTTAGTTTTCACCACTTTAATTTGCTTGGATTTCAAAAAGCATTAATTCTCACCAAAGTTGCTAACAAAATAAAGAAATACAAAGATAGAATAATCAATGTTTATAAGTTTAATTAATTTTCAAGAACTAAAAACTAAATGGTTATCAAACATGATCTTCATAGATAAAATAGAAATAAAACGAAATACTTAGGGACTGTTTGGAGGTCAGGTTTGGAATGAGATTGAGTTTTAATGTAATTCAAAACCCATGTTCGGATTAAGTGGTTTTAGGATCGATTTGTAATCCTAAACTCATTCTGTTCCAATAGTTTTCAACCCAACCCTCTTTCGATCGTTTTCACACTTCACAATTCCATTTCCATTCCATCTTCGATTCCTCACGCATTCCAACACTACTCTGATTTCCAGTAATTTTGATTACATTGCAGCCTCCAAACAGCCCGTAAATCTCGCATCATAGTTTTATTAACAAGAAAAGACTTCTATTCTATCAGAAAATGTAGTCCATATATTATGTTGAACTCTGAAGCGGAAGATGAAAGATCCTCTTTACCCCTTTTTATTTTACGGGGATAAAATTGAGAGGCCTCAAAAGTGATCATTTTGAAAACTTTGCTCCCTTTAATTTGTTGGATTAATTACATACACACCCATTAGTCCCATACATATGATCACACTTTTCATCACTGTGTGTGGAGATTGAAGAGAGAGCCTCAATAACATTACTTTATAATATAATAAAATTGAATCTGAAAAGTTTTATTTAAAGTCCCATTATTTAATAACAATTTTATTTTTAATTTTCTGTTTTTTCTTCTCAATTTTTCCGCATCACTTTGTTATAAAAAAACCACTTAAATTTCTTATTAAATTCTAAAAACAACTATATGTTTTAGTTTTCAAAACTTGACTTAGCTTTTTAAAACATCATACCTCAAAGTCAATAATTTATCATAAACAAGACCTTAACAATTTTGGCTCCCTTTGATACCCATTTCGTTTTTTTGTTGTTGAAATTAAAATTAAGCCTATTTTCTTACATTTTTTTACAACGGGTTTGCATCTTTTTTAAGTACAAGAGTTGAATTCTTAGCCAAATTCCTAAACAAGAACAAGTTTTTAAAAATTACCTTTTTTCTTTTTAGTTTTAAAAATTTGACTTGATTTTTGAAAACATGTGTAAAAAGAAGATAAGAAAGCAAGAAATTTAGAGGTGGAATGGATGTTTGTTTTCAAAAACTAAAAATAAAAAACCAAATAGTTATCAAACAGTGTATTTATTTTTTTTTTTTTACTATTGTTTCCCTCTCTAATAAAAAAAATATTTGAATTATTTGTCAAATTCCAAACACATATAACACAAGTTATTAAAAATTACTCATTTTTTAAATTAGATTTTAAAATTATTGAACTTTGCATACCTTTTAAGAAACTATATAACAAAACAATAAATAAATTCATAAACAAATGAAAAGAAGTGCTCTAAAACAAAACTTTATCAAACGAAACGCTTCACATTTTCGTTGAAATCCTTTGTTCTATTAAAAATATATCACACCCTAGAAAGAAAATAAAAAAAATCTGCATCAAAGGCTTTAAATTTTTTGAACAGAGAGAAGTGTCATTATCTTTAGGGCTTTTGTGGGGGTTCCAAACTATAGATGAATTTGTGTGCTTTAATAATTATGCTCTGCAAATCTCATATACTTTGAGGTTGAAGAGATGATGATAAGTGCATGCATAACAAATATATATATAGATATATATATATATATCAATCAACTGTGTGTTTTTTCTGTACAAAAAAAGAGATTTTGCAGTGAAAGGAATGAACTTTAAAGTTTTTTTTTATTATTATTATTATTATTATTTATTTTTTATTTAATGAGAGAGAGAGAGAAAAAATGGGGGGAAATTATGTCAGTTTTCAGTCTTTCAAAAGGCAGTGAAAGAACCACTAGTGTTTGTGGAACCCCACACTCTCAACTTGTTTGTCTTTGTTGCCTTAAATTGTGGCATTCTAATTGAGTCTATACCCTTCAATTTCTCACTTCTTCATCTCTCTCTTTACCATTGATACATCCTTTCAATTCTTTTTTTTTTCCTCTCTCTCTATCTCTCTCTTTTTTTCTATTTACATGTGTGATAGGATCTAATTATCTCTCGTGATCTCAAGAAATTTATTCGAGTCGTGAAACGATTTCTGGATGGGTGATTCTATACCGTTAAATGTATGAGAGAATTTACACTTTAAAGATGTGTACGATTATAAGATACATCGAAGTTCAATTTCAATTAAGTCTATATACTCGTTAATTCTTACTATTTTTGTCTCTCTATATAAATAGTGATATATGTCCTTTGAAATTCCTCTCTTTGTCTTTGTCTCTCTCCCAATTTGTGTGCGAGAACCTATCTTTTTTTCTTTTGAAAAAGTATTTAATGCGTGTGATCATGTTTGACTGGCAATTTTACATCGTTAGATGTACAACTATCGGCAGATTGAGAGAGAGAAAGATTTTGAATTTGCAATAGTGATCAATTGTTATTAGGAGTAGGTACGTTGTGGAATTTTATTTAAGCTGTATAATAATCAATTCTCACTACTTCACCTCTCTACCCGTCATATTTCTTTTCAACTCCTTTCCCTTTCATGTCTCTTTCAATTTGCATGTGAGAGTCTATTCTCTCTCCTCTTGAGAAATTGTTGGAGGTGTTGAAAAATAATGTTTGACAATATTACGATTGTTAGATGTATGAAAAATGTAATTTTAAGATCTATATATTTCTAATTAGTTGGATGGATTTAACTTTGAAATAACATCAAATGGTTATTAAGAGCAGCTAAACATATCGTTGCATTTTAAACTAAGTTTTATTCATTCATTCTCACCACTTAATTATAAGTCTTTTCAATTATTCCTTTTTCTCTCTCTCCACTACCACTTTCTAGTTTCAAATAAGAATTCATGAAAATATATGCGACTAGCAATTTTATGATGAGAGTGGTAATTAAAAAGATGTCCTTGAAGGCAATACACAACTAAGGAATAGGCGGATAGATTTTAATGACCCTGCATCGAACGGTTATTAAAGGTAATCAATCACGTTGTGACAACTACATCGAATAATTTTTTTTATCGTTATATTTATTATTTATATCTATATTTTTTTGTTACATGTGTGTGGGGTCTCTCTCACTCAATCTCTCTGTGTGTGGATGTGGGGTTGTGTTTGTTGGGAAGTGTGTGGTATGTTTGTGCATGTGGGGGTCTTTTCTCCACTCTCTCTTTGATGCCTTCAAGCATCTCTATTCTCTTCATTTTCCTTTTTTTAGATAGAAAAAGAAACTTAACATTTTCCAAAAGACAAAAAAAGATAATTTTTTTTAATAATATGTGGGGTGAGGGATCGAATCTCAAATCTCGAAGTCGATAATTTAAGTTCATGTCAGTTGAGCTATTGACGTCGAGGTAAAGAAATTTGACGTCTTTGCATAAGGATTAAGATATATACGTCGATATGAATATCAAATTTTCAAATTTATGGATATATTGATGGATGTATTGATAATGAATATTTAAGTAAGTAAAAAAATTTATTAATGTAAAATAAGAATAAACCAGACCAAGGGAACAAAGAAAGAACAAAAGAAGCAATGTAGTGAGAATTAGAAGGTAGAGGTAACAATTGAATTCAATTGTGGTGTGTCCTATAAAGACATCATTCTACACTATTTATAGGACATGAATGGTGTATGTTAACATTATGTAACTCAATGGGAGGTTATGGATTTTTGTGACCTATGTAGGTTATGGATATCTACACTAAATATTACATTTATAATACTCCCCCTTAGATATCCATATTATATAGAATATATGCCTTGTTAAAACCTTACTAGTAAAAATCCAATGGGATAAAAACCTAGTGAAGGAAAAAGAGTACATTATTCATATATTTTAACAATTGCCTCATTAAAAACCTTGTTAGGAAAATCCAGTGGGATAAAACCGTAATCAAGGGAAAAAGAGTGTAGCACATTTAACTCCCCTCATGAAAACATCACTTGATAACTTTTGGTTGTCACATGCAAATGTTGTGTGTTAACTTCTCAAATGTTGTTGTAGGTAACACATTCGTCAATAAGTCTTCCAAGGCATCTTTTGAAGAAATCTGTTGAATATTGATGTTATCATTTTATACTTTATTGTCTTCATGTAAGGACACTATTGGTTAGCCTCATTAACCACAAAGTTTCATATGATTTAAAGTGGTTGTTGTTATGATCTGCTTCATAGGCTGCCATAAAATATAAACATACTTCTCCATGTACTAAATAACTTGTTTAGGATCTAGCTCGCAAGGTTAGATAAAAAATATGCATCTTCACAACCAACTAAATCATAATTAGATTTATTATAATAAAATAAATCCATGTAAGCTAATTCTCAAATAAAATATAACATATGTTTAACTCTACTCCAATATCTTTCTTTTAGAGGAATATTGTATCTATGTACCAAAATTACTACGATACTACAACATGTAGTGAGTAGTAAGGATACATAAGTGCACTTATTTCCCAAAATTGTGGTTCTTCAGGACCTAAATTTTTCATTATCTTCCTGAGATCATATGGTATATCTTTTCACATCAGGTAAATGAACCCCCACAGGAGTGTTCAATGTTTTAACAAGTTCAGATAAGATCTTTTCTGTATAAATTGATGTGAACACATCTGCGCGCTTTATGCTTTATTTGCAAGCTAAGACAAAACTTTGTTTACCGAAACTTTCATCTCAATATCTTTTTTAAGAAACTTTATTGCTTTTGATATCTCTTTAGGAGTTTCCATTATATATTAAGATCATCAATATAAACATATATAGTGAATATTGATTATGATTTCTTTATAATGTCATATGGACAAATAGGTTTTTATACCCTTATTTTAACAAATCTTTAATAAGATGAACACTATATCACATTCGTCAGGATTGTCTTATAAGAATCTCTGGGATAAATATAATTCTCTAATATTTGAATTATATGATTCTGGTACCTTTAATCCTTCAGGGATTTTCATAAATTAAATATAATTATTAAGAGATTCATTAAATGCAATATGATTGCATCCATAAAATGTATATTAAATAATTTTTCATACATAGTCAGATAAATTCGATATCTCATGGTATTGTATATCCACCATTAGAGGATATGTTATATCATAGTTAATACCAATCCACTGCGAGAATTATTGTGGAATTTGTCTCGCTTTATATCTTGTGACTTCACTTTAAAAGGAGTTTATCTTTATTGGATTTATTTCTTCCACAAAAGTTAATCTTTTCTATATCAACATTGGTCAATATATCTAAATACATAATACTCATTTTCATAAATAATGTCGTGAGCAGTATTGGTTGTTAAAAAAAAGTTGTCAACTTATATAAGCATGGTTCCTCCTTTTTCCTATCATGACATGTAATTTATCAAGATCTCTTTATTATCCTCATTTACTTTAGGATTCTTATGAGTACTCATATTCAGGATTTCTTCTAAAATATCCATTTTTTTAACCGAGTCATTTTGATTACTGACTACTCTTTCGAGGATCTGTGTCTCTGAAACCCATTTGTCTATCATGCTTCAGGCATGGTGTAGACTCATTAATAGTGACAACTTTTTGCATTGGGATATCACTTTTAGATGTTGTATTTACAACCAGTATATATAATTTAATCACTTTTTTGCAACTATAAATGCTTTGTAAATACATCTAGCATTTGATTTGTAATATTTTACAAATGAATTATCTTTTGAACTTCTAGTTCAAAGTGATCTGTATGATGAATCAAAATGAGACAATATATATGCATTTCATTTAATTTTTTTTCCAACTTTCTTAATTCCTCCTCTTAATGTTGGAAATTTGTCTCATTAATGACAAATAGCAAATTGTGTAGTAAATAGCAAATTGTGTATTTATTAATTGATGTGAAATCAATTTCAACATAGATTTATAACCTCTTTTGAGGACTCATTTTAATTGCTTCATTATCTTAATTGTTGTTATGTAGCAATTTAATCATTTATTGCACACTTGCATACATAAAATATATTTGGCTTCTGGCCATAAGTTCATAAGTCCTTGGCTTAGAGCATACACAATAAAATGATCTCATACAAATTTAGAAGCTTTGCTATTTGAACATAAGCTACAGGATGTTCGACACTTATCTCAATCAATTATCAAATGTTGGGATGCAAACTCACTAGCATTATCAAAACAAAATTTTTAATTTCAAAATCATGAAAGTGTACTCTTAACTATTTGAGCAACTAACCTTACAAATATAAAGTTTTGAATGATAATAAATATATATGTGACCATCAATTGGATGAGCCAACAAAAACGATAAAATATTTTAATGGTTCACTTGAGAGGTTCAATTTCAATTTTAGCTAGTGAGAGTTTGATAATTAATCTCTTGAGAACAAAGTCAGACATGACAATTTTTTTAGATGGAAGAATCTTTTGGTTCTTCAGTGGATGTCAATATATGTTTTCAGTAATTATTTTTATTATTGACCCAAAATGACTCATCATGTCAAATAAAAATATATTTGGATCAATGAACTTCAGGTTCATTGTTGCATATATTTCAATTACACGAATATGTGTGTAATACAATTTAGAAGGATAAGCAGACTGACTATTCTATATGCATTTCCCGTAGGAGACAATAGATATAGTATATAAATACCATATATTATTCTTATAGTCAATTTCTCTAGGTGATATCTATTACAACATATACCTTCCAAATTTACTAAACTTCTCTTTGATTTACAAGAGAATGAAGTATATCAATTATAAATTTTGCTCCTAAGGGCAAAATAATATTTTCTTTTCTAAAATCTTTATTCAAGTCTACAGGTCTTAATATATATCATATTTGATTTTTCACTTCAACTATTTGAATTTTCGAAAACGTAATACCATATTGTCTATTTTTAAGCATAATATGCATAGATGTGTTATATGCAAAACATAAATATTAATTATTCTTTTTCTCTTCAAGAGATTCAAAAGAAATCCAAATATCTCACATACAAATGGGTCAAAAAGAATAATCATCTCTTTAGGAGATTTTAAAAATTTGTCACATCCAAATAATATCATATTTAGGGTTTAAAATGATAAGTTATAATCTCTTCGAGAGATTCAAATAAATTCTTAAAGTTTGCTACCACACATCATTTTCCTTTTCCTTATTAAGGATTTTAATTTTTCAAAAAAATAACTCTTAATGTACAAGATTATTGTCTCTTTTGCATCCCATTTGAAATACGAAAATTTCATATAAATATATGTGGTTTTAATAGAATATTTACTTCTTCCTCTATTAAGATGATTTCACTAATAATTATTAAATATTGCAACATTCACTTCAAGGAAGTCGAAATTCATTATTTTGCATAAATCATATGCTCATTTTGATTTATGCAACTTCAGGTGCATTGAATCAAAATTAACTTTAGGAAGAGTAATGAACTATTATGCATAACTTTCAAACTTTGCCATGTGAGAATTCAACCAAATATATATAATCACTATATATATAAATTTTTAAAGTTTACAAAATTTACATAAGAATAATTTAAATATTCATTTAAATATTCAACAATCCCATAAATTTCAATAGGCAAATAAAAATTTGACTAATTCAATTCCCAGATTAGTTCTCAGTTAGAGGTGTTACCTTACGGTTCCAGCTTAAATACCTCAGCTGCGCCAGAAACCAACTTTAGACAAAGTTCCCTTATAGTCAAATTTTTATTTCTAATTATTAATCTTTTAATTAAGAGTTAATTAATAGATTAATGAATCTAAGGGAATTATTAAGGTTTATTTTTCATCCTATAAAAACTAATTCACTTAAGGAATAATCTTTAATATTTTAAATCCTAAACCTAAAATAAAATTAAAAATAGTCTTGGATTTTTATTCTCATATTTAAAAAATAAAAGATAATATTATTAGAAGATAATCTTAACATATAAAAGATAATATGTGTAGGAGAGAATAAAACTTCTAACTGTTAGAAATATGAAAGACAAACACATCCTAATTCAATTTTCCTATTCAAATATATAGAAAATATAAACTAATTAGGAAACATCTCAATTGAATTTAAAATAAGACCACAATTTACAACCTTATTCTAAATGACATACTTTATGTAAAGTATCAAACAATTTTAGACATATATGACAATTTACAATTTGGTAGTCTTAAGAAATTGAATACAATTTAAATTACTAGAATTTAAACTCAAGATGTATCTTGATTGACCATATCAATTTTTCTTTACCAAAAATTCTTCGTGCCTCTTAAACACCGAATCAAGAATAAACACTGCCAATTTTTTTTTTATTCAGTTGATTACTTGCTTGTATTTGCACATGCACGGGTCACGATCACACAAGTAGACATTTATAATATAATTTTATCTTTTTCCACATAAATAAGAACTTAAAAAGGAGATTAATCTTGTTTCTCCCATTAGTATGCATCACATAATTCAAAAATTATTTTCCATACAATTATAATCTCCACCATGAGTGTTTAGTCCGATTCTTATAATTTCAAATCTCATTCACAACAAAATTAAAAAACTCATAAAAGTGCATAAAATTCTAGAAATTGATCTAATGCAAAAACCTAATTAACTTCAAATTTGCAATTCAATTTCACAATCTATGTATTATGAAAATTTAAAATACTCACCCTTCTTTTAGACTTTAGTTTTAATAGAATAAAAATGAATGATGGTGGTGAGAAAATCAATGATGAATACATCAAACACATATGTATAATTTTTTTTCCTCTAACCCAAACAAGACCAAGTCACTAAAATCAAAATACTTATCGGTAATTGGACAAAATTCTAAATACCTAAAAAATTATGGAGAAAATTACAGCAGGTCTTTAGCATTTTTTATATTCCAATGAATCGAATTAAATCTCTACAAAATGTTCAAAGTGGTAGAGACTCGTGCGGATAACATGTAAAATAAGAACAAAACAAGAACAAAGGAAGAACAAAGAAAGAACAAAAGAAGTAAAGTAGATGTAACAATTGAATTCAATTATGGTGTGTCTTACAAAGGCACCATTCTAAACTATTTATAGGACATGAACGGTGTATGTTATATTATGTAATACAATGGGAGGTTATGGATTTTTGTAACATATGTAGGTTATGGATATCTACACTAAATATTATATTTATAATAATTAAATTTATTTAAATTAATAATTGAGCGACTTTTACTTTCAAACTAAGTTATTAGTAATCATATTCATATCCAGAAAAAGAAATGATAATTTGGTATGTTTTATGTGTACTAGTATTTTACCATGTGCAAATGCACGTGTGTTTTAATTTTTTTTAAAAGATAAAATAGATATTTTTTTAATAATGTGGATAATTTTTTTTGTAATAGATTTATTGCAGAAATTAGTTAGATTCATTTTATATGTTTTTGTAATATATTACTATTTAATTTTTAATATATTATGACTCATAACGAATATAATCTTAATCTAAATAATTTATAAATAAATTTTTAATTAATTTAATAACTAAAAATTGTAAGTTTTTAAAAATAAATATTAATTTTTGGAGAAAAATCTCTCATTTTTAAATTACTAATTTTAGTTTATAGAAATATACTTATTATTTAAATTTCAAGTAAAAACTAATATTTATAATAAGGAAAATTGTTTTAAATGACAAAATAATGAAATTATTTACAAATATAGCAAAAAGAACACATTCTGTTGAGTAAACTTTTTGTCATTTTGCTATATTTGTAAATATTTTTATTATTTTATTATTTATGGAAAACCCCCCTTATAATAATGTAAATTTTTGTTTAAACTACTCTATTATACGTGATATATTTTTACTTTATTTTCTTTTATAATGAATCTATATTTTCAATTACTATAAATCACTTCATATTATAAAATTAATAAACATATTTTTATTATCAATATATAGTGTAAATATAAAAATATAATATTAAAAATCATCATTATTAACAAAAATATGTTAAAATTTTAAAATTTACAAATATCTAGAGTTAATTTTAGTTTATATATAAGTGATTATATGAAATTTGTTATAATGATAGAAACATTTAGGATGTGTATTTTTTTAATCTTAAAAAAAAGTGTGTATTTTTTAATTGGTCAATATTTTTTAATTTACTCCATCATCAATATCTTAATTAGTTTATTAGTTATCCTTATCACATGCTTTAGTTTTATAATAACCTTAAAACAAAGTTTTCAAACTTTTATGAAAAAAATGTAATAAAAAAATTTAGAGCTAGCGGACACACCTCATATGTGTGGGGTTCTCGGCATTGGACGCAACTAATAGCTTCAATCTAGTTCAATGTTCTTGGTTGGGTCATATTTGTGCCAAACGCATTTTTGTTCAAAACCACAGACTCAAGTAGATATAAGCTTACTACATAGGCCTCTACCAAACCACTATTTACCTTTCCGATCTGTTAATCTATTACCATAATCGTTGTCCACCCGCTCATTCGTGTTTCTTGATTAAATAGTCCAATATTGCTTTGGTTTCGGTATACGTCTTG
This sequence comes from Lagenaria siceraria, assembly GCA_002890555.2. Classification (NCBI taxonomy): domain Eukaryota; kingdom Viridiplantae; phylum Streptophyta; class Magnoliopsida; order Cucurbitales; family Cucurbitaceae; genus Lagenaria; species Lagenaria siceraria. Next base: position 23,974,922 of record CM016485.1, on the reverse strand, counting down.
TCCATAAAACCTCCTATTGCAGAGGCATATGCTACTGATTGCGATGCATGGTTTAACCCTCTATAGAAGATTTCCATTTGGACGCAATCTAGTATGCCATTATGTGGGCAATTGCGGACCAGGCGCTTAAATCTGACCCATGCATCACTCAATGTTTTTTAATCTTTCTGTTCAAACGTCACAATGTCTCGACGTCTCCTTGCGTTGACAGTTGGTGGAAAATATTTTCTGCATGAACTTTTCTACCAATTGGTCCCATGATATAATTTCATTTGGTTCCAAGGAGTAGGCCCATTGTTTGGCTTCAATTTGCAAAGTGAATGGAAAGAGTGATAACTTGATCATTTCTGGTGTTACTCCAAAAATAGCGAACGTATTACACATTTTCACAAAGCTCGTCAAATGAGCATGAGCGTCTTCTCCCAAGGCTCCTTTGAATTGTCTTGCAGTCTGGATCATTTACAACATGACTGATTTTTATTTCTAATCTTGCATTCCCAGCAAAAACTGGTCGCATAATGCCTGAGGAGAAACCATATAGATTAGGGGACGCATAATTCCGCATTAGAATGTTGCGATCATTTGCAAGCAAAATTGGGTTTTGTTGCCCCTGTCCATTAGCTCCATCCCCTGCGTCTGAGCCATTATTCTGTTGGTTTTCCATATTCCTTGCTCTGTGTCTTCTTCGTTTCTATTTTGCCTTGCTCTGTGGCGAAACATCATCTCGATTTTGGGGTCAATAACTCCAGTGCGGTACCGTTGCTTATAAAATGTTTGTTGCTTCTTCGCTAAAGCTAACAATACTTCGTAGATTAAGGGTTCCTGCAAAACAATCACAAATACACAAAAACTCACTGCCAAATCCTCGACAATGGTACCAAAAACTTATTTCTCGACTATTGAGAGTATGCTATCGAGTGTCCTAAGATGCGTTCATTGACAAGTTTATCCTATATTAGGCCCAAGGATAAACTAAATCTTTCTCGGTGAGAACCAAGATCGACATTGGGATTTGTTGAATTGTGGTATTATGTGTTCAATGTTTGTTTATGTGAGTAGTAAATCAAATTTTGAGGTGAGTAGTTGAAATTGAAACATGCAATGACGGTGTAAGAAAAACTTATGCGGTGAGATTTTTGTAAATGGAAATGAGAATAATGGATGCGTGTAGCAGCTTATCAACAATTGCGTTTAAATCAATGAAGAATTCAGGGTTGGGGGGGGGGGGGGACGTTAATGAAGGAATTGAATTCCCAGCGGAAGTGATTGATCGCTTCGTGATTTTAATAACTCAGTTATGAATTTAACAAAATAGAGAAAACAAAAAGAAACATGATAAACTAGCATGCAATTCAAGAAGAGAAAACTTAGGGAAGAAGAAATTGCTTACCCTTGATGAGTTTTTTCTATTCCTTTTGTGACCACGAACGTTTCACGAACACAACGAACAAGAGCGAATAGGGATAACACCACCAGTGAGCACTTTCTATTCTCAAGGTTGTCAAGTCGTGGATACATGGACTCCAATGAACTTGGTAAGGAAAAATTTGCGAGAGAGAATCACCAAAAAATGAGAAGAAACTGTTTTTCTGTGTAGAATTAACTTTCTTCTTCAATTCTTGTAGTTTAAAAACTACAGATCCTCTGTTTGTTTGTTTGTTTGTTCTTTTTTTTTTTTTTTTTTGTGAGAGAGTTGGAGGGAGTTACAACTCCCTCCCCACTATGTGAAGATAACTCCTTCATGGGAGTTATCTAATTAATTTAATATTAATTATTAAATTAATAATTAATAAATATAAATATATTAAATCTAATTTAATATACATATAAAAGATTAGTTAACAATTAACTAATATCTCTCACATAACCTATAGTTTAATATGAATCATATTTATATTAATTTTAACCTATAGTTTCTATATGAACTTAATTCATATAATTATTATTTGAATCTCATTCAAATATTTTTCTCTCACATATTATAAAGTCTAATTTTGCATCTCATACAAAAATTAACTTTATATTATAATGTATCATTATACATTATTGAATTGTATCTCATACAATTAATTCCCGTAACTTAATTTGAAAAATTTAAATTAAACCAAGACAGTTGATCGTCATCTTGACCTATATGAGCTAGCAAGTGGACCTAGTGGACCTATCAGTTTAAAGCTCTAATGATACGAGATTAATTAATTAAACTCTTTAATTAAATTAATCAACATTCATTAATTGTTGGTCATTCCACTAAAGACCGACAGCTACATCTTCTTACTGTAGACATATTTTTATGTCCACGGAGATAATCAATCAACATCGAGTCGACCCTTTATAAATTGCTCGTAACAATACCTGGGTCAAATTACCGTTTTACCCTTGTGTTACCTCTAACTTCTTAAGCACCACTAATTCCTCTAATGAACAATTTTGTCATAGTCCAACTATGAGTTAAACTCTTCTCTAGCCAGTGAGAGGGTGGGGTGCCTCATTGTTCAAGAATCGGTATCAGCTCTTAAGGGAGCAATTCATAAGATGTGAATTCCTTCTTGTATAGTTGAGTTTCCAACTACCCGCCTGGACAAATCCCTAAAGTAGTAGGCTTATTGAGTCGGCGTACCTAACCAATCTCACCCATACAAATCAAAGGATTTTCCTCATAGGCAGGAGTTCACAACTGACTCAGGATTGAGGTCGAGTCACCTATTGATTCCTAGTGAAAAGTAAGTCTCATCAAGCAATAGTGTTAGTACGAGAGACTAATCATTTCGCGGTCTAGTTTTATATATGTCTCACATATATAGGATACCCTCACTCGCATGTCTCCACATGAACGTTTAGGATCTAAACGTTTGTGACACTTTACAACTCTTGTAACAATCACAAGTGAGCCGTATCTGTAGTGTTACCACGATGAGGTACCCAAACGTATCCATCTACTACAGATCGTTTAGTTTATCTCTTAAATACGATCCACTTATATGTCTCTACATACATGTTTAAGCTACTACTAATAACATAGGATCTTAGTTTATTGGTTTTGGGTTAATGCAATTAAATGTCAAATAAAATAACTATTATTTTATTAAATAAATAATTTAGTTTGTACAATACAAGTTCAAAAATTACAAGACCACAAGATTTAAGGTATCAACCCCTACAGTTAATACCTTACCTTTGAATCTAACTTAAATTTAATTCAGGCCCCAATCAAATATTCCTCACACACCTCTTGGTGAGTAGCCACATTATCATATGTCTATGATGTGTGCATGATGGTTGCAATGAGCATAAGGTTATTTTTGTCTATAGAAATACTTCTTATTTTACTTAACGAATTCCATAACCACTTACCCTCTCAGGTCAGATAGTTATAGCTACTTATTTCATTGAGAAACAAGAAATAGGTAATAAAGTAAGCATGCATTAAGCAAACTGCATTATCTCTTAAGTTTTAGCTAGCATGATACTAAGCTTCCCCCTACCCATGAGATTTAGTGGCTCATGGATGGTAAATGGAAAATGGAGAAAGTGAAAGAAATAGAAGTCATGATGATTGATGTATTAAATTAGAGAAATGTTATACACAAATCAGTTAATGTCTTAGCTAAAATGAAATACAACTAAAAAATGTGAATAAAACAGTGAGCTGGAAACAACTTCTAAGGCAATCTCTTGCTTCAGGTGCTGAATTGGACGTGGTAAGCTGCTGATAGATGGTGAGGGTGATGAAGTTGGAGAAGTAACTCTCTCAAGTTTATATCTCCGGTGATTTCCTCTGGTAGGTAGGATTGACAGTCGCACAAATTTTGGTGATCTCTCGATGCCTTTTCTTAGATCAAGGCTTTATTTATAGTGCCTTGTGTTGATATGCTTTGGATCTCACGCTCTAATCAATTGACATCTCTAACTGGTTGGTGAGAATTTCAACAATGCTATCATGGTCAACTTCTGAACTGCAGCATAACATCCACTGATGCTTTGCCAGAGATCCCAAGGTACATGTTCACTTGCTTATCTTGTGGTTATGGGCTCAGCGCATAGGTTTAATTTATGCGATTACCTGCAAAACATGATACTTTGGCACAAGTTAACTCATGATATGCGATTAACAGAGAGTTTGGGTATATTCAACGGAAAGGAAGTTTTCAGCATGAATTTCTAGTATTATTAATGCATATTCAGTTTATCTTCCCTCATTATTCTAAGTAAAAAACTACAATAACTTGTATTTCTACAAGTTATCAATTAACTATAGGGCAAACCACTATAGACATGTAGTTGCACTCTTATGCACTGTAGGACAAGTCACATTCATGGATATAATTATTACATGCAGTCGATCCTTTACGAGTTGTTCGTAATTATAGCTAGGTCAAAGGTCTATTTTACTCATGTACTTACTTCTATCTTTTTACGTACTGGATTCTCTAATGAACAATTTGTTTATGGTCCAACCATAAACCAAGTGTCTGTCAGACTAGTGAGAGGGTGGGGCCCCATTGTTCAAGTCTAGGAGCTAGCACTTAAAGGAACTACTTTTTTACTTTCCTTATATGAAAGGAGTGAATTTCATCTTGTGAAATTACGGTCCTAGCTCTTTATCTGGGCAAGTCCCCAAAATGGTAGACATATTGAGTTGGCAACTTGGACCACTCTCACTCATGCATATTAAAGGACGAGCACTCACAGGCAAGAGCTCATAACTCAACTCAGAATTAAGCTCGAGTTACATATGATCATCTTGTGAAATATAAATATCCCCAATTAATGGATTTACATAGAGAGATTAAATATTTCATGGTCCAGTCTTATACAAACTCTTTGTATAGGATACCCCCACTCACATGTCTCCACATAAATGACTTGGATCAAACCATTTGTAACAATTACAAAGTAGGTTGTATCCATACTGTCACCAGGACAAGACACCAACCTTATCTATATACTATAGACCCTTTAGGTTATTACTTGAACATGATCTACCTGTATATCTACCACATACTATTCAAGATAACCTTTGATTTTACTATATTAGATTATGTTATTCAAAATGAAAAATAACAACTTATTTTATTAAATACCAATAAATAGTTTATTACAAAACTAGCTTTAGGGCATAGAACCCAACAATATAATCTCCCACATGCACTAAAGCTAGTGGGACTTTACAATAAACTAGGGTATACAATATATTCAATAACATCTCCCACTTGCCTTAGACAAGGTGAAGCATATATTGTAGACCTAGACTTTCTAGATGACCCTCAAACACTTTAGCTGTGAGAGCCTTTTTTGGATAAGCACAATTATCTTCTGATGCAATTTTCGTGACAATTACATATGCTCTTTGCACAAGCTCTCTTATTAGATGATATTTTCTCTCTATGTTCTTTTCTCTTTTATGGATTATAGGTTCTTTGAGTTTGCCACACCAACACTATTATCACAATAAAGTGTGATGGACATGGTCATGTTTGGAACTACTTCCAAATCTGTTAAGAATCTTCTAAGCCAAACAACATCTTTGGTTGCTTCACAAGAAGCTATGTATTCAGCTTCCATCATAGAGTTGGCAATGCATCCCTATTTGATGCTTCGTCACACTATTGCTCCTCCACATAGAGTGAGCACTAATCCTGATGTGGAATTTCTTGAATTCTTATCAGTCTGAAAGTCAGAGTCAATGTATCCTGTAAGGATCAAAATCTTTAGCCCCATACACAAGCATATAATTCCTTGTTCTCCTTAGATATTTAAGGATTGATTTGACTGTGTTCCAGTGATCATATCATGGATTGGATTGAAATCTACTGATAATCTCTATTGTATAACATATGTCAGGTCTTGTACACAACATGGCATACATAAGACTGCCAACAACTGAGGCATAAGGAATACGTCTCATCTTTTCAACTTCTTGAGCTGTCTTAAGACATTGCTCCTTAGACAAGATAATTCCGTGCTTGCAAGGTAAATTACCCTTCTTGAAATTTTGCATCGAATACTTGACAGTATAAGATGCATGAGACAAGGATAACATTTTGTTCTTGCGATCCCTCACAATTTAGAACCCCAAAACAAAGTGTGCTTCTCCTAAATCTTTCATTTGGAATTGTGCAGCCAACCATCCTTTAATGTCAATGAGGAAACCTACATCATTCACAATGAGTAGGAGATCATCCACGTATAAGCCAAGAAAAACTATTGTTCTCTTGATGATTTTCTTGCATACATAAGGTTCATCAATGTTTTGTTCAAAGTCATAAGATTTGATCGCATTGTCAAATCTAATATTCCAAGATCTTGAAGCTTGTTTTAACCCATAATTGGATCTATTAACCTTGCAATTTTTTTTGCTCTTGATCTTGATTTATGAATCCCTCTAGTTGGTTCATGTAGATGCTCTCCTCAAGATTGTCATTCAAAAAGGCAGTCTTTACATTCATCTGTTATATTTCTGAAAAAAAGAAAACAAAAAAGTATCAATTTTCTGGAAAAAAAGAAAACAAAAAAGTATCAATTTTCTTCTTTGTATCCCTTTTTGAAAGGTATCCAGAGAGAAATATAGAGAGGGAAGGGGAGAACATAGGATCAACCCCACGTATCAGGTACCCATTTCCCCATAACTAATTTGGTTATAAATAATAAATAATTATTAATATAAGTTGTTTTTAAAATTAAAAAAATAAGGGAAACTATTTACACAAAATAGCAAAATTTTTAGATAGTTGTGATAGACGCTGATAGAAGTCTATCAAGATCTATCATGATCTATCAGCGATAGAAATAATAGAAGTCTATCACTGATAGATGTTGAGAGAAGTCTATCAATGTCTATCAGTGTTTTTTTTTTGGTATTTTATGTAAATAGTTTGACATTTTTTCTATCTGTGAAAATTTCCCTTAATATAATTGAATTAATAATTAATTATTAATTAAAATAATTAAATTCAATTTAATTAATAAGTTTCATTTAAATCGTGTTTAAATGAACATCTATCACATAACCTATAGTTTTAATTCAATTAATTTAACTAAATCAAATTTAATTAAAATAAGTTAAATTAAATAAATAATTAATTATCCAATTAATTAATCATTAAATTAAATATCACATATTTAATTTTAACTTATATTTGAATCATATTCAAATATAATTCTCTCATATAACTTTATATTATAATGTTTAATTAAAATATATCACTATACATTATATTACTTCCCTTATTGAATTTGAACATTATAAGTTCTATTCAATACATAATTACCTCAATACTCTTTATGAGCTAGGAAGGGGACTTAATGGACCTATAGATCAAAAGCTCAAACGATATGAGATTAATTGACTAAACTCATTAATCACATTAATCAATGTTTGTTAACTGTGGGTACACACCACTAAAGACCCACATATGCACTCTTCTCACTGTAGATATATTTATGTGTCCACGGATATAGACCAATAATAGCAAATTAGTCCTTCACAAGTGTTCGTAACACCAGCTAGGTCAAATTACTGTTTTACCCCTTAAATCCTTAAGTACTAGTGCTTCTTTAATGAACAACTTGTTTATGGTCCAACCATTAAACAGAAACCGCTCTTGGGCCAGTGAGAGGGTATGACCCTTTGTTCAAGTCTCAGAGACACCACTTAAGGGAACACTCTTCTACTTACCCTAAAGTTGGGAAGGAACGAAATCCATCTTGTATAATTATGTTCTCAGCTCCCTACTTGGTATTGTCCCCAAAATGGTAGGCATATTGAGTCGGCAAACCGGCCACTCTCACCCATATAAATCAAAAGACAATGCCTCGTGAATAGAAGTTCATAATATACTTAGAATTAAGACTAAGTTGTTTTGTTCATCCTATTGAAATAGAAACCTAACTAGTTAACGGAGTTACATCTAGTGATTATTGTTTCGTGGTTCAGTCTTATGCAAACTCATTGCATAGAAAACCCTCGCTCACATGTCTCCTACACAAACGCGTTGGATCATTGTATTTTTATCAAATACAAAGTGGGTCGTTTCCATAGTGTCACAATGATACGGTATCTAGCGTTATCCCTATACTATAAACCTTTTAGGTTGTATCTTGAACATTGATCCCCCATATGTCTCGACATAATATTCAAGACTCATAAGACAGCCTAGGATGTTGGTTTATTGGATTTTAGGGTTATTAATACAAGATAAAAGCAATATAATCAATAACACTTATTGAATAATAATTGATAACATTTTATTAATGGCGGTAAAAAAATTACATTTACTATCAACGAGTTTTAGGGCATAAAACCCAACAAACTCTCACTTGAACTAAAACTCTAGTTAGTGGGATGTACATAGTAATATAAAATAATAGGGATGGTAAATAATACAAAATATAATAAACTACTATACCCATTACACATTTCCCACTTGCCCTAGATTAGATTATGTACAAATCTCGCAGACCTAGACTTTCTAGATGACCCTCAAACACTTTAGCCGGGAGAGTCTTCGTAAACGGATCAACAATGTTGTGCTCCAAAGCGATCTTTGTGACGATCACATTTCTTCGTTGCACAATCTCCCTTATCAGGTGATACTTCCTCTCAATGTGCTTTCCTTGTTTGTGGCTGCGAGGTTATTTAGAGTTGGCTACTGCCCCACTGTTGTCATAATATAGGGTAATAGGCAAGCCCATATTTGGAACAACTTCCAAATCACTTAGGAACTTCTTGAGCGAAACTGCTTTCTTTGCTGCTTTACAAGCAACTACATACTCAGCCTCCATAGTAGAGTCTGCTATGCATCCTTGCTTGATGCTACGCCATACTACAACTCACCCGTTGAGGGTAAACACTGATCCTGACGTGGATTTCCTAGAATCCTTGTCAGCCTGAAAATTAGAGTCGATAGGGGAGCATACCTCATCATCGGTCTAACAGGGTTATATTTCTCCTTTTTGATACACCATTTTGTTGAGGTATACCAGGAGCTGAGAGTTGGGATGTGATTCCATTTTCTATCATATAGTCCTGGAATCTCAAATCTATGTACTCTCCATTGCGATCTAATTGAAATGTTTTGATAGTTTTACCTAATATATTCTTAACTTCAATCTTGTACTCCTTGAACTTTTCAAGAGTTTCAGACTTATGTTGCATTAGGTAAAAATACTCATATCTTGAATAGTTATCTATAATAGAGATAAAATATTCATACCCACCTTTTGCTTTAACATTCATTGGACCACAAATGTCTAAATATATGAGCTCTAAGGGTTCTTTGGCTTTATAACATTTTCCAATAAAAGACATTTTGGTCATTTCTAACTCGTTTAGAAGACCACTTTTTACTAATATCTCAATCCTATTGAGATTTATGTGACATAACCTTAGATGCCAAAAATAAATATCATCTTTCAATGAAACTTTTTGTCTTTTTGTCCTAGATGTTTCTGTTTTGAATAATTTAGTATTTAGAAGTGATTTAGATGCTAATAGTTCTAGCACATACAAATTATTTTCTATAAGAGAAACAAAATTCAAGGCTATTCTTCAAAATAACTTCTTTATTACAAATGAAAACTCAGCAAGAAACTAAAATTAGATTCCTCTTAATTTTAGGAACAAAAAATACCTTATCCAACAACAACTAACATTTCTTATAAAATAATTTGATACTTTCTACAACAACGACCAACACGACCTCCCTATTTTCGACCTTCATGGTCATCTCTCTAGCATTTAACTACTTCTAACAATCAACGTCCTGAAAAGAAGAACAAACATGGTTAGTGGCTCCTGAATCAATTATTTAGAAAGAACCATCATTCTCCACTAAATAGGTTTCCAAAACAAGTAAATCATATTTACCTTATTTGGTTTTCTTCTTCTCAGCCAAGTACTTTGGGAAGTTTCTTTTCTAATGCCCATTCTTGTTGCAGTGGAACCATTTTCCCTTTGCTCCTTTGTTAACCTTGACTCTTTTCCCTTTCTGGGCAGTTGTCATTTTATTCTTGTTCTCATCACATATCACTTTCCAGTTCTTGTTAGCAGAAGAGGAGGCTTTAGACTTTGTTCTAGAGGTTAGACCTCTGCAATTGAACTTGTTAGAGGTGATAACATTTGCCTATTCTTTATTTTTCATTAACGACTAGAATATCTGATGCTCATTCAGAAGGGTAGTGAGATTATAAGTAATCTTGTTCATAATAGCATTACTTTGAAATTGTAAGAAACTCTTCGAAAGGGTCTCCAAAATAAAGCTGACCTGATTGGACTTGTAAATGGCAGAACCATTCATCTCAACGACATTAAATTGAACCATCTTATCAAGAACATGTTTTCAAACAGATGACCCTTCCTTCATTTTCGAATTATGAATGTACTTGAGGGCAATGTGCTTGATTTTATTGGACGATTGTCCAAACATACAATCTAATGACTCCATCATTTGATGTGCAGTCACCATGCTCTCAAGTTTCTTGGCCAACACATCAGTTATGCTTACCAAGATTTAGACTCAAGCCTTTTAATTGGCCTTTGTCTATCTATCATATACTTCACGAACGTTATGTGCAGCATTGGGACAAGGAACCTAAGTACATTCCTCAGTCAGGACAAATTTCATGTCATTGACCACCAACATTTTGTTAATATTATTTTTTCCATGTTGTGAAATTGTAACCAAAAATTTTTTATGGCTAATATTGAGATAAGAGCGCTTGACATTTTTGCTAAAAAATAAAATTTACACTACAAGAAAAACAATGTTTATTTATTTTTTCAACGTCAAGGAAGCCCGTGTCAAGAATGTCGGGGTTCTCGACATGGTATAAACGTCAAAAGCAGTGACATTTGACATTCTTGTAATGTCAAGAATATGAGGTTCTTGACTAGAAAAAAACGTCAAGATGATTTATAGTTGATATGTTAAAAATTTCAAGTACACTTAACTTGATATGAAAAAAATGTCAAGCATATGGGTGTTCTTGACAATGATAAAATATAAAATGTATCTATATTCTTGACAAATTTAACTTGTCAAGTCTGTTTGTGGTTTTTTTTAAAAAAAATTTGTATTATAAATGTTTCCTTATAAATTGCTTATGTATTTTGGTCCAATAATAGCATTGAATATAAAAAGGACAAACATAAGCCCAAACAAACAGCCATACACATTTACAAACTTGCCAACGAAAATTTCCTCCAATATACCATCATAAACAATATACATATATAAAGGAAAAATATTCATTAAACCAAATAAACAACCATACACATTTGCAAAATTGCCAACCAAAATTTCCTCCAATACCTTTATAAAGAAAAGATCACTTCTTCAATATTGTCAATATATAACTTACAACTCCACCAAAGGATTTTCTAAGTTAGAAGAATATGGACAACCCCATATGAACATTTCCAAAAAGCATATAATAAACATAATTCCAACAGTAAACTCCATATGAACAATTTCAAAAATTACATTTCCATAACTATCAAAACCACCTAAAAACGAAAAAGGAGTTATGATCATTATCATAAAAAACAAAGCATATATACTATTAAAAAAGAGAGTCCACACTCTCCTCCAAGCACAACACTCTTAGGTAGCTCCAAACTGATCAAAGCCTCTTCAAATGTTATCCTCAACTAATCTACAAACAAAAAGAGAAGAGTATTAAAACCAAGGGTTAGACCTCTAGAATTGCAATGAATGAACAAAAAGTCCTGCAAATAAGGTAAAAAAAAATTAATCAAACAAAAAAAAGTGGAAATCAGTAAGAAGTACAAGCCTTAAGCTTTATTCAAAACATTCTAAAACAATCCAAAACTACAAACATCAAGCTTCAAATAAGTGTAGATTTACGACATCCATTTAATCGAAGAACATATTGCCGCAAAAAGTATAGATTTACCACATCCATTTAATCTAACCAAACCATAACGACGAAAAAATAAATTGTAGATGTCAAACTTAACCACAAGAATCTGTATGGAAATAGAATTACCCATGCCAACAATAATCACTAGTTAACCATATATCAATCTCAAACTCAATGCATTTATCCATATATCAATTTCAAAATTAATATACTAATCTTAACTCAATATAAAACTTAAAACTCAACTTGGACTTAAACATTACTATGCATTTACCCATATAACAACTTTAAAACCAACATAATAACATTAACAAATTCAAATAAATTTTATGCAATCCTCACCCCCTCCCCCCCAAACTTCAATCAACAAAACTTCGGTTCTTGAGATATTATACTTAAATTAGTGTGAGAAACAAAAAAATATGCATACTTTGTTAACTAGTAATGGCTAAAGGAATTTATAAATCTACTATAATTTTGGAACTATTAAATAGTGAGCAAGTAGGTTGGTGTTCAATTTTCTTCAATTTTTGGACACATTGGATTAAAAAGGAAAATGCTTATAATCATCACAAGCAAGCTAAAACTTGAAATCCAATCGAAACAATGGAAAAACAAGATTCATTAGGAAATATAACGAAATCACTGAATAAACATGATTGAAAGACTATACTACCACTTTAGTTACAATGGCAGAAGGTCCATCTTTTTCCTTAGAACTTGAAGCAGCTTCCATAGTCTCACGAGCCTCCCCCAACTTTTCAAAAACTTCATCCACTGTATAGCCTTGGTCAATGAGCTTGTCCTCAAGTATGACAAGTTTGAGTTCAATATGTTTGCGAATGTCTCTATTAGGTTACTTAGAAACTCCAGTAGTGCCCTGATCGTATCCTCTAGTGCTTTCAGCAACCTTTCCAGTCTTTGGCCTCACAAAAAACTTGTTCGTCTGGATGTAGCCATTAGTGCCATATCCTCTAGGAGTTTGTAATCCAATACTATTATACATAGCCTGCTTCACCAACCTAAAAAAAAATCCAATCAAGATCTACTAAATCATTCAAAATCATTCAATACAAGAAAAAAATACTAATAAATTACCTAAATCATATAACAAAAAATTAAAAGAAGGAAAAAAATACTCTCAAGCACCAAAATAATTAAAAGAGAAATCGAATATCAGAACCTGGAAACAAAAAAAAAAAAAAAAAAAACAAATAACCCTTAACCTCACATATCATAACAGAAGAAAAATTTCATCTCATAAACCGTTAAACTCAAAATCATATTTTCAAATATACACATACCTCACACTTGAAGAGCAACCGAGAGTGAGAGTTGACAACAAAATAAAAGAGATTATCATTGCAATAAAAGATGAAATGAAGATAAAAACAAGCAACTAATCTACAGTTTCAATTTGTATTAGTTTACATCCTTTTCAATTCTAAAACAAAGAACCCTTTCAATTTCAACAATATCCTATCCATTAACCAATCCATGGGGCAAGGAAGTAGAACACTGAATCAGAAGCACAGCTGCAGCAAATTTAGAATCTCACAATAGAAGAAAATATTTGCTTTGATACTTTTAATATGTCAATGAAACTCAGAGTAACATACTTGAAAATTGCTCATAGCTACCTAATATCTTACAATAGCAACTTACTTGAATTCAAATCACGGCTTTGTTGAACACCAATTGGTTGCCATTCATTTTCAAAAAGAATGTGATTCTTGGGAGGAGTTTTGTCACTTTAGGAGGAAGCACCACATGGCTACAATAAACATCAACAAAAACCATGAGAATCAAACCATGTCGATGAAAATAACAACATTCCGAATCGAAAAGCAAAGGAGGAAGAGAAATTACAGACCTGTACTCATAGATATCATCAAAGTATTTCTCAAAGTACTGAATCTAACCCATCCAACCAAATTAGAGATAGAAATATCGCTAGGGCTTGTTCGATTTTGGAAGGTGAAGAAGATAGGCTAGAAAAATTGCTAGGGCTTGTTCGATCTTCTAGCAACTACACAACGACGATGATGAGTTTAGAGACGACGCGATTGTGAACTAGAGAAGAGAGGCGAGATGGCCGAGAGAGTGAGAGAAAAGGAAAGGAGAAAGAGAGAGACGACATGACCTTACCTCATTGTCCAGTGGCTGGAGGGTGGCGAACGATCGTGGATGGAGCGAATGGCAACGCACGTCAGGGATGACAAGGATCAACATGATCAGTAGCTTGGTGGCAAACCCTAGATTTCACGATTTGGCATAGAGGAAGGAAGGGTTCGGACTGCGTTTCACGATTTCGGGGGAGGGAAGATTTGGGAAAAATTAAAAGATAAAAAAATGTGGGGTAGATCGGGCTACTAAAAAATAAAAATTAAACTTGACGTTTTTAAAACGTCAAGTCTGTATCAGGGTGAAAAAATCTCGAAAATTCTCAAGCCTCCGCTTTTTTTTACATTTTCTTGACTTTTTTTTTTATTAAAATCACCTACTATAAAAATGTCAAGTAGTTTAAATAGCAAACGTCAAGAAATGTGATTTTTCTTGTAGTGTTAGTTAGTTAGTTCTGGATAACTAGTTAGTTCTACATAACTTTAAGGGTAATTGTTTTAGATGACAAATATGCTGGAAGTATTTTCAAATATAGTAAAATGTCATTGTCTATTAAATGTCAAATGTCACTATCTATCAGTCATAGACACTAATAGACAATGACATTTTGCTATATTTGTAAATAAGTTTGCTCATTTTTCTATATTTGAAAACAACCCTAACTTTAATCCAATAAATTTTTTAGCAAAGAGTCACTTTTAAAGAATAATATATGAACCCTATAGATCATTTAAATTGCTTTGATACTCTAGTGATTTAGAACAAGTGTCACTTGGGATAGTTAGTTATTCCTTCACTAGATTGAGACATTCTCAGCAAAATATTATACTAGAATAACTCTTATTCCTAGAATGTTTAGTTGCCATTTATTCGATCAGAGCTCCATTTACTATCTTAATGAGTTCTTTGTAAATTCAACCCATCATTTTGAAATTTATAGCTCTACCCCAACAAGTATGGCGTAAGGAAGGACAATATTGGAAACGTAAATTACAATCCTATCGTGTTAAGAGTTAATCCTGATATTGACTCATGCAAACATCATCCGTAGGAGGATAGTCCTAAGCTGCCACGAGGCCAAGCATGAACCTCACATTGTCAATTAATGATAGAGATCGTAGGATATGTTAGCACATGTTTCTCACCCACTTACTATAAATACTTTCTCTAGTTCACCTTGATGTCGACCCATGCAAACACTTTTCGTAGGAGGACGGTCCTAAGCTGCCACGAGGTCAAGCATGAATCTCACCTTGTTAATTTATCTAGAGAACATAGGAAAAATGGTATATCATATATATCTTTTTTCCCCTAAGTATCTTGAAACAAAGATTTCTATTACTTAGACAAAATTAGGCTAAATCACTTATCCAAATGTTTATTTGTTTGCCCATACACAACATAATGCAATTTTTCTAAGTTTATCAAACTACTTAATAAATTAATCATATTATTGTATGCTTTAATAAAAATTTGACTAATTCAATTCCCAAGTCAGTTCTAGGTAGAAGCGTTCCTTTAGGGTCAACTTAAATATCCCAGCCTTAGACAATACCTTCTTAAGACAGAGCTCCTTTATAGTCAACCTTCTATTATTAATCTTCTATTTTTCCTATTTTAAACACAATAAAAGATTCATTCTATTCTAATCTCATTAGAAATATTTATAAAGATAATAAAAAAAATTAAACTTTTTTAAAAATATAAATTAATTTATCTTTATTTAGATAAAAACTTAATCTCATTAGGTAAGCATGCAACTTTATTCCATGTTTTAATTTTTATTAATTATCCAATATAATAATTGTATTTTAATTAAGGATAAACTTAACAACATGAATCTAAATCATTTTAGGAATCATCCCAAATAAATTTAAATATAACAATTATATTTTCTTTAAAAAAAAAATAAGATGCATGATATGGTTAACCTATGATGGGATATGATTTTAATCTATACAACATACATTATGCAACATATATTTTAATTTAAAACATACATTATATTCATCATTTAATTAAATACAGCAAAATTAGCTGCCATATTTAGCATATCCTAGAAATTAAAGATAAAATTAAAAATTACAATAATTTCAAAATTTCAAGACATATCTTGGTCTTCAACTTCAACTTTGTTGAGCCAATTTAATGTAGGGTTTGAAAACCCAAAATTTCTATTGATTTTCAACCCCCACATATGATTTTTGAACTTTCAGCAGTGTCCATCAGCCTAATCAACCAAAAAATCCTCCACTCAAACACATAATGACAACTCATAGATTTAATGACACACAAACTATGACACATAGTAGAAGAATTTTCAGAGTTTTTTAATTCCAAAGTTCCTAAAGGAATTAAATTCCTTCCGGAAGCGTTTGATCACATTGTGCTAATAGTTTTATTTTTGAAAAACATAAAAATAGAGAATTAAGACTAAACTGGATAAACATACAATTACAACATGCATTGAGAGAAGATTGAAAAGAAGAAAAGAATTCACAAACCTTTGAAGACGTTCTTTTCTCCAACTTCTCCTTAACGGAATCCCTCGTACAATCACAAAGACTTCTTGGAATTTAACGTATAGAAGAACATCTTGTGACACCACCAATGAGGCTACCTTGCTATTCTCCGGGGAAGAATCAGAGGGAGTGGTGGGCACTTCTAGATTTTTTTAAAGGGAAGGTGAGTTCTTGAGAAAGTTTGAGAAGATGGAAGATGTAGAGATCTTTGAGATTTCACCCAAAAAAAACTTTTTCTCTTCTCTTCCTTTTCTATTCTGTAGGTGAGAGAAATAAGGGAGTTATTAAAATAACTCCCCACTAATGCACGATAACTCCTAAAAGGGAGTTATTAAATTAAAATAAATTAAATAAAAAATAATTTAATTAATTTAATTTAATTAAAAATATATTAAATCATATTTAATATATAAAATTATTTAATTAATAGGGGAGTTTTAAAAATAGAAAAACAAGGCAAACTATTTACACAAAATAGCAAAATTTTTAGATAGTTATGATAGATGCTGATAGAAGTCTATCAGGGTCTATCAGTGATAGAAATGATAGAAGTCTATCACTTATAGATGCTGATAGAAGTCTATCAATGTCTAACCGTATTTTATTTTTACTGTTTTCTGTAAATAGTTTGACATTTTTTCTATTTGTGAAAATTTTTCTAATTAATAAATTAATTATCACATATTTAATTTAATTTGAATCATATTCAAATAATATTTTCTCACATAACCTATAGTTTTAATATGAATCATATTCATATTAAATTTAACCTATAGTATTTATATGAATTTCATTCGTTTAGTTAATATTTAAATCTCAATTAAATATTTATCTATCCCATAACATAAAGTATAAGTTTGATTCTCATTCAAAAATAACTTTATATTATAATGTATCTATTTACATTATATTAAGGGTGCGTTGGGTATCAAATTTTGATTATATATTAACATTCATGTCATCAACTTTTAAAATATTACAAATATGACAAAATATATTGAAAATAATATAGATGGTAAAAAAATTACATTATTTGATTTTTTTATGTGAAAATAATATTCTAAAACTACCTTCATCTCTTAAGAAATAGAAAATTAGTAAATTTGATATTCTCCTCCTTCACGTTTTCTTCTTCAATATTCTCTACGTTTCTACAACAACCTTCTTCAATATTCTCTCCAATTTCACTAAGATTTTCGATCTTCTCCAATATTCACGATTTTTCTAAGATTTGAAATACATAGATTCTTTTGATGCACACGATTGCTCAATATTGAAATCTTGTTTTGATTTCATTAGTTTAACACACGGTTTCAAAATCTCCTTCATTGAGGATTTCTCTTCCACGATTTGTATTCGATTTTTTGCTTGAATTTCGTCCTCACCTTCTCTCATTCACGATTGCGCTCACAATTTTACTGGTTTCGATTTTGTCAAGATCTTCTTCGATTTTTCCATTATTAGAGTTTTTTAGGAATGTATGTTAGGTTTTCGGAATGGGGATGTTAATTGTTTGTGTATAATCATGTGTATTGATTGAAATTTGGTTACTTTGTGACAAATTGGGTGTAGATTGTTAGTTTGTATTCGAGATAATTTGTGTTATTTGGTTATTATGTTTATTGTAGTTTGATTTTACGGACTTTTTATTTGAGGCTATGTAGATTGAGGAATTGAAAGGAGGGGAGTTGCAACGTGGGTAAGAGGAAAATTCATGTGTTATTGTTAGTACTTTGGAGAGTCAAAATTGTCAAGTCTGATGTGAAAAGGATTTCTTTGGGCTCCCATAGAAATATCTGGCTTACTGTATGAATGTGTTTCTTTTTAATATTTTACATGAACATTCTTTTGAGAGAATGGTTAACGATATGGTGTCAAGATTAAGACCATTGATCATTAAGGATAACCCACAAAAATTTGTTGTGGCTTGTAAAATGCTAGTTAGATATGTTAAACAAGATGTGGAAATTAAATTAAAAATTAGAAGTTCGGGTGAATTGTTTAAGCATATTGAATCAATATATGGTTATATAACTGATAGCTGATTTCTGTCTGATATCTATTTGATTGTCATGTGAATTTCATATCATTGATATCTGAATGTCATGTGATCTTCATTAGATATTAAGTACTTTGTGATTTCTATTTGATTAACATGTGATTGTCATCTGATTGATATCTGATTATCATTGATTACCATGTGATTTTCATAGATATTAAGTACTTGTGATTTGTATTTGATTGCCACATGATTGATATCTCACTGCTATTTAATTCTCATATGATTTTCATTAGATATTAAGTATTTTGTTATTTATATTTAATTGTCATGTGATTGATGTTTGATTTTTTACTACTTGTATTTTAGAGGTGAACAACCCTCGTCAAGCAAGAAGACCTAAAAAGAAAAGGATTCCTTCGATTGGTGAATTGACAAAGCACACGAACTGTAGCCGTTGTAAGCGTGTTGGTCATAATAGAAAAACATATAAATAATGTGTATCTATTTGAATAATCATATTGTGGACATCAAAGATATATTTGTTAATCATTTGCTTTTATGTAAGTACAATATATAGTGTCTTATTTTAGCAGTTTATTGTTGAGAACAATCAGGTAATCATTGACAATTGGTATATCAGTAATCGACAACAATCAAATATTAAATGAAAATCAGATAGCAATCACATATCATTGACAATCATAATTAAATAGTAATCAGATAAAAATTAGTATCATTGACAACCCTAGATATTAATCAAACAATAATCAGGCAATAGTCGGTATCATTAGCAAGTAGTATCAAATAATAATCAGACAACAATTAGATAGCAATTGATATCATTGACAATCAATATCATATAGTAATTAAAGAAAAATAAGATAACAATGATATCATTAATAATCATATTACAAATCAATATCAAACAACAATCAAACAACAATCAGACAACAATCAGATAGGAATTGGTATCCTTGGCAATTATATGATAATCAGATAGCAATCAGATAGTAATTAGTGGGCAATCAGATACAGTCACACATTTTTAAATATGAGGGGCATTTTGGTCATCGGGCATTTCAATTGGGCTAGGCTTAAAGATTTTTTCTTTTTTGTAAAATCATAAAACATTGTATATGGGCCTAATTTTAACAAATCAATTTGACATTTTTGCAATTGTCTCTTATATTAATTGTATCATATACAGTTAATTCATCTTATTTAATTTGAACAATTCAAATTAATCCAAAATTAGTTTATTCTTTTAAAACCTGTAATGACTAGCAAGTAGACCTCATGGACCTATAGATTAAAAGCTTCAATGATATGAGATTAATTAATTAAACTCTTTAATTAAATTAATCAATATTCATTAATTGCAGGTCAACCACTAAAGACTTACAACTGCACTCTTCGCACTATAGATATATTTCTGTGCCCACAGATATAACCGATCAACAGTAAGTCGACCCTACATAATTGCCCGTAACTACAGCTGGGTCAAATTACCGTTTTACCCCTATAGTTACATCTAACTCCTTAAGTACCACTAATCTCTCTAATGAACAAACAATTTATAGTCCACCTATAAACTAACCCTCTCGGGCCAGGGAGAGGGTGAGACCTCATTGTTAAAGACCCGGAATCAGCCCTAAGGGAGAAATTCATCTACTTACTCTAAAGACGGGAAAGAGTTAATTTCATCTTGTGAAGATATGTTTCCAGCTCCTTACTCGAAAAAATCTCCAAAATGGTAGGCTTATTGAATCCGTGACTTGGCCACTCTCACCCATACAGGTCAAAGGATTTCCCTTATAAGGAGTTCATAACTCACTCAGTATTAAGTTATAGTCAGCTTTGGTCATCCTTTGAAATGTTAATTTCTTCAATTAACGATGTTATAAAGAGAAAGTAAGCATTCCACGGTCCGATCTTATACAAACTCTTGCGTAGGATACCCCCACTCACATGTCTCCACATGAATGACTAGGATCATGTCGTTTGTAACACTTCACAACATTTATAACAATTACAAAGTGGGTCGTATCCGTAGTGTCACTAGGATAAGACACCTAACCTTATTCCTATACTACAGACCTTTTTGGTTACTACTTAAACATGATCCACTTGTATGTCAACCACATACATGTTTAAGTTTACAGAAAATAATGAGAGAACTTAGTTTATTGAATTTGAGTTAATGCGAACATAATCAAATAAAATAACTCTTCATTTTATTGAATAAATAATTTAAACTTACAAATATTACAAACTATGACAATCCTAGAGATTTAGGACACCAATCCCAACAATCTCCCACTTTTCCTTCCTAAAGCTAGTGGAGTATACAATATAGAGCACAATACAAGTAAAGTACACAAATACAATAAACTAAGCATAACTCATATACCCAGTAACTTCTCCCACTTGCCCTAGTCAAGATGATGCATGTCCCATAGACTCAGACTCTCCAGGTGACCCTTAAATACTTTAACCGTGAGAGCCTTTATAAATGGATCAGCAACATTGTATTCCAAAGTGATCTTCGTAATGATCACGTCTCCTCGTTGCACAGTCTCTCATATCAAATGATACTTTTGCTCCATGTGCTTCCCGCGCTTGTGGCTTATAGGCTCTTTGGAATTTGTAACAACACCACTATTATCACAATAAAGGGTGATGGACATTGACATCTTAGGAACAACTTCAAAGTCTGTTAAAAACTTCATAAGCCAAACAACCTCTTTAGTAGCTTCACAAGCAGCTGCATACTCTGCCTCCATGGTAGAGTCAACAATGCTACCTTGCTTTGTGCTATGCCAGACTACATCACCTCTATTAAGAGTGAACACTAATCTTGGTGTGGATTTCCTAGAATCCCTATCAGTCTGAAAATCATAGTCAGTGTATCCTGTAAGGATCAAATCCTTAGCTCTATATACAAGCATGTATTCATCGTTCTTCTAAGATACTTTTTGATGGTCTTAACAGCGGTCCAATGATCCAATCCTGGATTGGACTGATATCTACTGACTATCCAACTGCATAACAAATGCCATGTCTTGTATACAACATGACATACATTAGGTTGCCCACAACTGATGCATAAGGAATCCATCTCATTTCCTCAACCTCTTGAGGAGTCTTTGGACACTGTTCCTCAGACAATACAATTCCATGCCAAAAAAGTAATAAACCTCACTTGGAATTGTGCATCGAATATCTGCCAAACATCTTGTCATATACTATGCCTGAGACAAGGCTAGCGTTTTGTTCTTATGATCTCTTATATCTATCAGTAGACCTACATCATTTTCAATGAGTAGGATATCGTCCACATACAACACTAAGAAAGCTATTAAATTGTTGTTGATTTTCTTGTAGACATAAGGTTCATCAACATTCTGGTCAAAGCCATAGGACTTGATCGCAGTATCAAATCTTATATTCCAAGATTGAGATGCTTGTTTCAATCCATAAATGGATTGATTAAGCTTGCAAACTATTTGCTCTTGACCTCGTTAAATGAATTCTTCTAGTTGCTTTATGTAAATGATCTCTTCAAGATTACCATTCAAAAAGGCAGTCTTGACGTCCATTTGTCATATT
Organism: Lagenaria siceraria; assembly: GCA_002890555.2. Taxonomy (NCBI): domain Eukaryota; kingdom Viridiplantae; phylum Streptophyta; class Magnoliopsida; order Cucurbitales; family Cucurbitaceae; genus Lagenaria; species Lagenaria siceraria. The sequence goes on along the minus strand of CM016485.1, from coordinate 23,952,782 downwards.
TCATAGTCATAATATGTGGCAATGGATAAGAGAATCCATATAGACTTAAGCATTATAACATGTGAGAAAGTTTCTTCATAGTCTACTCCCTCAACCTGGGTATAACCCTTTGCCACCAGTCTAGCCTTAAAGGTTTGCACCTTACAATCTACAAGGTTTGCACCTTACCATTTACACCCATTTTCCTCTTGTAGATCCATTTGTAACTTATAGGTTTTACCCCATCAAATTGATCTAAAGATCTCAGACTGAATTGAAGTCCATTTACTCCATTTCTAGATCCTTAGCTTTGACCCATTCATCCTTGTCCACATCATTTATTGCCTGGTTATAAGTCAATGGATCCTCAATGTCATCATCTGATATGGTGCCTTGAGTTTTGTTAAACCCAAATAATGTTCATGTGGGTTTATAAGCCTCCTACTACGTCGAGGCTCCCTCAACACTTGAGGAGGATGTGCTTGACTAAGCGCCATCAATAACTCTTGTTGATGTACCAGATTCTTCAACAACTCTTGTTGAACTTTCAGTAGTTTCATTGGAAAGTTCATTTAACACGACTCTATTGCGCGGTTTATGCTTTCTTATATGGTATTCTTCCAAAAATGTAGCATTTCTCGATACAAACACTTTCTTCTCTTTTGGATCATAGAAGAGACCACTTCCCGTTTCCTTGGGGTAGCCTACGAATAGGCATACTTTTGAATGAGGTTCCAGTTTCTTTGAATTTGTCTCAAGCACATGTGCTGAACTACACCAAATCCTAAAGTGTCGTAAACTACCTTTATGACCTCTTAATAATTCTAAAGGAGTTTCAGAAATGCTTTTGGACGAAAGTTGTTCAAAATATATACTGCATAACCCCAAAATGAGTCTGGTAATTGAGTATAACTCATCATATACCGAATCATGTCTAATAGGGTTCTATTTCTCCTTTCTGATACACCGTTTTGCTGAGGTGTACCAGGTGCTGAAAGTTGAGATGTTATTCCATGTTTTATCATATAGTTTTGAAATCTTAAATCCATATACTGTCCACCTCAATCAGATCGAAGTGTTTTAATTGTTTTACCTAATGAATTCTACACCTCAACCTTATACTTTTGAGTTGTTCGTAATAATAGTTGGGTCAAAAGTTCGTTCTACTCCTGTACTTATCTCTATATCTTTAAATACCACTAATCCTCTAATGAACAATTTGTTTATGGTCCAACTATAAACAAAGTACCTGTCGGGCTAGTGAGAGGGTGGGGCCCCATTGTTCAAGTCTCCAAAATGGTTGCCACCACAGGATAGTGAGCCCAGCCTGAAGTGAATCCTAGGGAAAACGTCAGTGTCATAACCCTTTGGAGTTGCAAGGAACTCACACCACTATGATAGTCCCACCTGTAGAGGACTCTACTCCCTGCTAAACCAACTATAAAAGAAGGGCCTATTTCTTTGCATTCTAAATTCCTAAAGTACCTTTTCCTTCTAGGTTAGGAAGACCAAAAGAAAATGATGTGACAAAGAGCTTTTGGACACATTTTGAAGAGTGAAAATAAACAACTCACTCTTAGATGTTGTGAAGTAGATCGTCAAATACGCTCTTTCTCAAGGAACTGCGCACTAGGAAGAGACAAACAAAAGAGAAGAAGCATGTGGTGGTAAGTTAGTCTGTCTCTGCTATTTTATAGAAGAACATGCGAGAAAAGTAGAAAGACCCAGGTATGTTTTCACTCTCATGTGTTATTGGTAACAAGAAAATTGAGAGTCCATGCTAGACTTAAGAGCCTCGATAAATGTTATGCTCTATTCTATTTACAAAGAATTAAATCTAAATTACTTGCATGAAACAAGTGTCATAATACAATTAGTTGATAGATCATATACACCCTATAGGAGTTGTAGATGACGTTCTTGTCCAAGTTATGGACTAAATTTTCTAGTAGATTTCTATATCTTGAAGTTGGATGAGACTAGCTCAAAATCTTCTGCATCTATCTTACTAGGAAGACTATTTATGAAAACTGCAAAAATAAAGATAGTTGTAGATGAGGGCACGTTGTCTATTGAGTATTACGGGGAAAATGTTAAATTTAATATATTTGATGTTACGCGATCCCTCAATCACAGTTCCCATACTTTGTGCCAGATTTTATGTGTTTGGCTCTCTTGAGCAGGAAGTGATTGTGATGTCTACGATGATGATGAGGATGACGTTGACTCTGTTGTCACCATCCCCCATGTGGAGCTGGCTTCTGTAACTCTGCCTGAACCGGTACGCTTTAATGTTTCCACTGTTAATTTAACTGAGAAAATTATTACGTTATGTGGTTCAGGAACCTTAGGTGGAGCTGAAGAAGATTCCAAAGTAGGCCTATCTTAGTGAGTTAGAAACCCTGCTAGTGATCATCTAAAAAAATTTGGACCCTGGTGGACATTAAAGGTATCAATCTTACTATTTGTATGCACCAGATTGCATAAGAAAAGGGGTCAAAACCATGTAGAGGACTTTAGAGGCTCCTACATGGAGATTTTCAAACTTATGGAGCCAGGTATTATCTATCCCATAGTTGATAAATAGCCACTCACTATTAGCTATGGAATAGATAATACCTAGCTCCAGAAGTTTGCCATGAGTACGAATGTGGTGGGCACTTTGGCCCTAAGAGAACTGCCAAAAATGTCTTAGACTCGAGTTTATACTGGAAAACGTTTTTTAGGGAAGCATACTACTTTCTATAAAATATGTGAGCGATGTTAGAGGGTAGGAAATATTTCACGTAAAAACGAGATGCTCCAAGTATTTGGTCTTTTTTGCAAATTATTTGATGTATGGGGTTTAGATTTTATTATCCCTTTCTCATCTTCCTATGGTTACAAATATATTTTGCTTGTAGTGGATTATGTTTCCAAACTGGGTGGAAGCAAAGGCCACCAGTACTGATGATTCTAAAGTTGTTGCAGGCTTCTTGAAAGCTAACATCTTGCACAAGTTTGGTTTCCCCGTGAGAAATTATTAGTGACCAGGGTTCCCATTTCTATAACAAAGTTGTAGCCTCTCTCCTCAAGAAATATAGGGTCTAACACTGCATTGCCACACCATATCATCCTCAAACCAACAGACAAGTAGAGTGTTGGGTTTTCTGCCATAAAGCTCGTAGTTTTGTAATAAATGATTTATTGGTATTTAATAAAATAAGTTGTTATTTTATTTTGCACAACATAATCCAATACAGTAAAAATTGAAGGTTATTATATGTAATCTTGGACAGTATGTGGTAGACATACAGGTGAATCATGTTCAAGTAATAACTTAAATGGTACATAGATAAGATTGGAATATGACCCATTTTGTAATTATTAAAAACGATTTGATCCAAATACTTCATTTCGAGACATGGGCGTGAAGGTATCCTATAACGCCCCAGGCCCAGGATTCCCACAATTTTTCTTCAATTGTTTGATCATTAATTATTTGAGGTTAATTGTAATTGGCTTGACATTTTGGATTTAAGAGTTAATTAGGGAATTTGATTTGCAATCGAATGTTAATTGGAGAATATGGTGAATTTTGGGAGAAGAAAAACGAATAATATCGTTATTTGGAAGTATTATAAAGTATATTTTAGATAAGTATATATTTATTTATTACTATAAATATATTTATAATTAGATATTTATTATAATATATTCATAATTATATATTTATAATTATATATATATTTAAATTAATATATAATTATCTAACCTAGGTTTGCGTGCGTCTCATTGGAAAAGAAGGGAGTCTTCTCCCTCGCGCGTCCCCTTCCCCACGTCTTCACTGTGCATCGTCCGGCATGCAGCGTCACGTCGTGCCGCCGCCCGATTGTCGCCGATCACCGCCGCGCCGCCACGCTGCCGCTCAGTGTCGTCGCTGCGTCGTTTCTCGCCGTTTCTGTTGGGGAGACTGCAGTGGGTTCGTGTTTGGTTCAGAGTAAGATTTTCTTTTTCCTTATCTGGGATTCCTGACAATTGTCCTTAAAAGTGGTTTTGGGGTGAAAAGCCATTCACTTGCGTTTCCGAGAAGGAGACTAGTGGCCACTGTGGGTTAACTGGATTGTGCGGAGATATTTACTGTCTATTTCTGATAAGTGATTCTACTGCTGGCCTGGCCTTCAGACTAGGCCACAGCTTCACAGTATTATTTGACCATTGGTATATAAATCACAGTTTTACAGTATTATTTGGCTATTGGCATATAAATCACAGCTCTACCGTATTATTTGGCTGTTGGCATATAAATCACAGCTTCACATTATTATTTGGCCATTGGTATATAAATCACTGCTTTATAGTATTATTTGGCTATTGGCATATACATGTTTATTTATCAGACTATTGGCATGTACGATTTGTCTGGCTAATGCTTGTTTGGCTACTTTATGAATTGTCTGGCTGTTGAGAATTTACTAATTGTCTATGCGTATGTATAAGTGAACCTGATGCCAACGCTCGTTGTCCCATGCTATATGATGTGAATCATCAGGTTCACCTCCAGTTTCGACGGTGTGTCATCAGGCCACTAGACATGCGTGGACCGACGGGTTCACCTCCATGTTCACTGGTGTGGGTCATCAGGCTCACACCACAGCATTGACGGCGTGCCCTCAGGCCGCTAGGCATGGTGACGGGGCAGTTGGCCTATACGTCTAAAAATCCCAGCAGTGGGATTACTTACTGAGTATTTTTATACTCACTCTTTCTTATGTTATAACTTTCAGGTAAAGGCAAGGATAGACAGGCGAATGACAGGAAGAATCCGTGACCGTGCCACTGGGACAAGTCAATGCTTCCGCTCATGTTTTTATGTTTTCATGTTTTTAAATCCCAATCTGAATGTTTAAATTAGAAATTTTGGTTTTGCATTCTTAGAGGTTTTATGCAAAGCTCACAGTTCTGGTTTTATAATTTTTTTAGGGGTACCCCGATCTAATAATTTTAATTATTTAAATTTAGTGAAGTTATTTATTTTATAAATTTCTTTTATTTTAGTCAAATATATGAAAGGTGTCGTTTTGAAATGTATGCATGCATGAAGTAACGACTTCTAGAAAGTCGGGTCGTTACAGATAGTATCAGAGCGGAACCTCTCCCAGTAAGGTGTGGCTCGGGGACGAACCAAGCGGAAGCTGTTGGACATGTAACGACCCGAGTTCAAGAGAGGGACATGAATGAACCGAGATCACATCCGAATGAGAGGGATCCTGAGGACATGAAAGCATGATTAAGAAAGGCTTAAAAGAAATGAAAGTTACTTCCTATACCAACAAGGTGCACCTTCCTTTTCGGTAACTCAATCATAAGAACTCAGAGATTTTCCTAGGAGTGAGGACAAAGCATGCTGAAAGGACCCGTGTTGGTTTGTGGGGACAACGTTTACTCTTAGAAGCATTCAGGACAGGCAAGGATGACATAGCCAGGTCGCAGGGGACGCAGGGGAATGCCGGGGCCATCAGTTGCCTAATCCGGATTCCGAATCCTGGGCCTGGGGCGTTACATATCCTATACAAAGAGTTTGTATAAGATTGGACCACAAAATATATGAACTCCTGCTTGTGAAGGTTTGTTCTTTGATTTGCATGGATGACTATAGATCTATAGTGGTTTGCCCTATAGTTAATGAATGAAGATTAATTAATTAAAGAGTCCAGTTAATTCATCTTGTATCATTGGAGCTTATAGTCTGTAGGCCCATAAGGACCCCTTGCTAGCTCACAATGGACCAACAAGAATCAACGGTATTGAAAGAAAATTTTGAAATGTTCAAATTAATGTGTTAATTTTAGAAAAAAAAAATATATTAATGTATTAATAATACATTATTATTAAGTTAATTAGAACGAGATTCTTTTTTTTTTTTTTTAACAAAGATTGAGATTCTATTAAAACTATATAATATGGAAGAATTAAATCATTTGAATATGAACTCCTAATTTAACTTGATTATGGATTTTCTAATTTAATTTGAGCTTAGACTATGTGTGCTTGTATGCTGTTTGCTTAATTGCTTGTTTGCATTATTACGACAGTTAATGAGACACCTTTCTTATTATCTTGTTTGCTTGAGATAACGTTTAAAGAAAACAATCATGATTTTGAGCATTTCTAAAAAAAAAATTCTTAATTCTCATGCAAGTCTAAGTTTTTTGTCAATCGACCTTAGGCCTTTCATTTGTAGAGTTGTGTTATTTGACTTATATTTTTGTCTAAATATTCAATTTAGTAATGCATAGATAGAGACCTAACCAACCAACCTCCTTATTTATCTATTTGAAAAAAAAAGTAAAAAAATAAAAAAATAAAAATTTAGGAGAGAATTACTCCTCTGTCGGAATTTTAGTTGTCGAGGTCAATTATTAAGTCTTTTTCTCAATTCTCCCATTGAACATTCTTCAGTTTTCTTTTGTTCTTTTTCATTTGGGCTTGTATTAATGCCTACTTTCTCATCCTCATTGATTATGAAGACCATTCTGGGTTGAACAAGCAAGTACTAACTTGGGTTTTAAAGGATTATTTCCATTGTTGTAAACTTGTGAGATTGGTTTAGAGTTTTTCTTATTTCTTCTTTGTCTTTGGATTTTCTTTTTGCTGAGTATATTATTGTTGTATTTTCTTAGGATTTTCTGACAAATGAATCAAAGTACTATAACCAATCACTATAGACTTAAACTTAATCCATAATTGTTAAATCACTTAATCGCTTAGTAGCAAGAATTAAGTCGAACTTATAAGTTGTATGACTTCCATTCAATCAACTTTGTTTGTTTAATTTAAAGGAAAATCATATTGAATAACTAATTAGGCATTACCTATTTATCATTCATCTTAGCATAATCCCTTAATCTTAATGCAGTTAGCTTATGTTTAGAATGTATTTCATCTAATCATCTGGGCTAATTCGATATTTAGGACATCAATTTAGCATTACTGAATCGGTTGGCTAAGCTTAGGCAGGAGATAGGAATTAATCCACTTTACTTTTTTGATCGAGTGATGCAATTTGGGGAAACCTCGAAAGCCCGAGATAGGCATTTAATTAATAGTATTTTCCACACTCTCTAATCACATTCACCATTGCCTACACTTTATTTTTAAGCACTCTTTACATTTAAGCATATTTTATTTTCAAGCATACCAAACAACCCCCCTTTGGTTACATCGAAACCATAAGCATTCTTTTTTAGAAACTCATCTATTCTATGTGGATCAGCCCGTACTGCTTTAACTACAAAGTAAGCGCAGAATTTATTTGGTTAAGGGAATCTGACAAACCCTTTCGACCAGGCCCCTTTTTGCTACTGATACTATCTAGTAGTTGAAGTTCATGATCGTTATTATAAATGTGATTTGATAGACAGAAGGTCTTGACAACCTTCTATCTTTCAAAGTGAATATCCTTCACTGCAAATAGGAGAATCTGAGTTCACCAAGGAATTGGATGATATTGAAGATGACAAGGAGAGAACAAAAATGAACAAACCTTGAGACAACTTGTGATGTTCGGCCATTGGATCCAAGGAGAGACTATGAAAGTGAAGATGGACAAATTAATTGCACTGTTTAAGAGACTATGGCTATGATGGTTACATCACTACTGCTTAACTCGGTAGTCTCAGAGGATGGTTGCGGCAGGGGTCCATATCCTCTCCCAACTGATTCAGCAAATTGAGCAACAACATCACTGAAGCTCTAAAGATCAGTTGTAACTTCAAATTTGTTATAGAGGTTGTTCTGCTAGAAGCTCGAGAGGTGCTGCTGAATATGAAGCCTTTACTAGTGAAACTCATAAGGGTTGTTAGTAAGCTTCAAAACCATTTCCTGTAAAGACATACCTGAGGTGGCAGATGGAGCATGCATCAACAACGAGATCGGGCTAGGCAACTCCCAAGGGGAACGAGTTTCGCGCACAGGGCTGCACGACAGCTGAGGACATGCTTCAGATGGATGACCTTGAAGTGAGCAGACTCGACATGCCTCCACATCCTGCAATTGCCTTGCAGACAAATCTTGAACAAGAGAGGTAAGCTCAAATACACAATTCCTAAGCTGACAAACTTCTCTTACCTCTTCTTCGTCCAGTTGAGCTACTTGCCTCACAAGTAGTATCTATAGCAAGAACAGGGTTGAACCACAAGGAGCCTAAGATAGAATCTCTCAAAGCTAAATTGGTATATGAAAAGCAGTAAAAACGGGGGGTTATGGGTTTTGGTTGACTGAAAAACTAAATGCAGGAAAGTAAAGTGTAGAAAGTAAAATAGATTAAGCAAAAAAATTTCATGAAGTCATTTGAGGTTTAGTATGGTTTAGAAAAATAAAAATAAAAAAAGAGGCAAAGAGACAAAAAGAGAAAACTCTCTAATCAAAGAGTAGTGAGAAAAGGAAAATCATGATAACATGGTTCATGATCCTACCTGTTAGAGATTTAGTGTTGGCTATATTTTTTAAGTTTGTTGTGGTTGGCGTCTCTTGAGATGTTTGTCATCCTGTTCCATGGTTTGTCATATAGGATGTCTCTTCTAATGTTATTCCTGACATAATATATTTTCCTTATCTAGAAAATTTGTGTTGATAAGTTGTAGAAATACAAGTTATTGTATTCTTTTACTTAGAATAATGAGGGAAGATAAACTGAATATGCGTTAATAATACTAGAAATTCATGTTGAAAACTTCCTTTGCACTGAATATGCTCAAAATCTCTATTAATCGCATATAATGAGTTAACTTGCGTCGAAGTGTCATGTTTTGTAAGTAATCGCATAGAATTGAATGCATGAGTTGAGCCCATAACCACAAGATGAACAAGTGAGCATGTGGCTTTGGATCTCTGACAAAGCATCAGTGGGTGTTCTGCCACAGTTTCAGACGTTGACCATGATAGCAGTGCTGGAATTATCACCAACCAGTGAGAAATGTTGATTGAGCAGAGCACGAGATCCAAAGCGTATTAGCACAACGCGCTATAAATAGAGCTTTGACCCTAAAAAAAGAGGGAATCAGGAGATCACGAACTGGGCGACTACCAATCCTACCCGCCGGTGGAGATCACTAGAGTAAGAAACTTGAGAGAGTTTCTTCTCCAACTTCACCACTATTACCATCTACTAGCAGCTTACCACGCCTACTTCAGTACCTGAAGCAAGAGATTGCCTTAGAAACTGTTCCTAGCTTTCTGTTCTATTTACATTTTTAGTTGTGTTTCATTTTGGCCAAGACATTAACTAATTTTTATACAAAATTTCTCTACCTGATTATATCACCATGGTCATGATCATTACTTCATCTATCTTCTCCACTTTCTATTTATCATCCATGAGACACTAAATCTCACTGGGTAAGGGAAAGCTTAGTATCATGCTAGAGAATTAAAGCTTAAAGGATAATCCAGTTTACTTAGTGCATACTTAGTTTATTGCCTATTTCATGATTGCTCATTGAAATAAGTAACTATAACTAACTTCCTTGGAAGGTAAGTGGTTGTGGAAATCATTAAGTAAAATAAAAAGTGTTTCTAGAGATAGAAATAACTTTATGCTCATCACAACCATCATTCAAGCATCATTGAGATATGAAAATGTGGCTACTCACAAAGAGGTGTGCGCTGAACAAATGTTTGGGAGCTTGGAATAAACTTAAGTTAGATTCAAAGGCAAGATATAGAGACTTCTCCCAACCCTATCTTCTCCATTCATCTAAACACATTTACTGATAAGTTGCTACACGCATCCACTATCCGGATATCCGTTTACATATCCTCATCGCATAGCTTTTATTTCACCTTCATCGCATGTTCTAATTTCAACTGTTCACTTCAATTTTGATTTGTTACTCACCGCAAACAAGCATTAAGTGCATAAAAACCTCAGTACAACAAGTCACAATGTCGACCTCAGTTCCCATTGAGAAACCTATATTTAGTTTATACTTGAGCTAAATATAGGAAAACTTGTCAATGAATGCATAATGGGGCACTCAATAGAACAACACTACCATTGATAGAATAAGTGTTTATTTCACAGAGATTCTTTTCTTCTCGGTGTTCAACTGGCTATTTTTAGTTTGTTTATCCTTTTCTTTTAAACATATATATTGTTGTTTTGATTAGTTTTACGGTTACGACTTTAATGGGATCTTTGAGCTGTTTGAGAGGTTTTTTGGGAACAAGATTTCGGTGTGTGTCAATCCTTGTAATTGTGAAACTTTTGCTAATGTCGATCTTGAGGTTGTCTCTAGATCATATTGAAACATTTACTACATATTGAGAAGGACTTCTCACACTTAGGGGGAGCCTAAGTATTCTAAGTGAAGTGGTCTTCCTTTGAAGGTGGAAAGATTGACTTTCTTGTAGAGAGAGGGAGTCTCACACTTAGGGGAAGCCTAAATGATCATTCACTAAGTTAGGTTATTCACATGCCATTGTAAGTTTCGTCTATTTCCAGATAAGTACAACGTTGTAATTGTTTGTAAATCATATTTCTTGGGCACAATACCACCCAAACGTAGATATTATTGCACCGAACTGGGTTATCAAACTTTGTGTTTTATCTTTTAGTATTTTTACATACCAAAGCAGATGCCATTTTTTTTGTGTTTTGATTCGAGTTTCTTCAAATGGAATGAATCAAAGAAGGTGGATATATCACACATCACCAACTACTCTTATTAGAATGCTAGAATGACAACATTTTTTAAGTATATTGATTACAAGATTTGGAAAGTCGTAGTAACGGGTTGGACTCCTTCTCAAGTTGTTTTTTCCAATGTTGGGAATGCCCCCAAACGTGAAATTAAATGTACCAAAGTTGAGGATGAAACCTCCTTAGGAAATTCCCGTGCTCTCAATGCTATCATTAATGGTGTTGAGAAAAATATCTTTCGTTTGATAAACACACGTGTCATAGCTAAGGAAGCGTAGGACATTTTGGTTGTTGCTCACGAGGGAACGTCTAAAGTCAAAATGTTTAAACTTCAGTTGTTGAGTACCAAGTTTGAAAGTTTGAAAATGCTTGATGATGAAACGATTGCTGAATTGAAGGTTCATTTACTTGATATTGCTAATGAATCGTTTACATTTGGGGCGAAGATTTCTGAAGAGAAGCTTGTTAGAAAAGTTCTCAGATCATTGCCAAAGAGGTTTGATATGAAGGCGACGACTATTGAAGAAGCTTAGGATATTACAACAATAAAGGTTGATGATCTATTTGGGTCCTTAATCACTTTTGAAATGATTCTTGATGGCAACCTTGATAGGAAAAGAAAAGGCATTGCCCTACAATTCTTTGTAAATGATCTACCTGAAGGGAAAACAGGAGAGTTAGAAGAATATCTTACAGACTCAATATCCTTACTCTCAAAATAGTCGTTTAACAGAGTTTAAAGCATTTTGAAAAGAGATATGGGAATTATGTGCCTCGTCATGTTAGTGAAAGTGGAAAAATATCTTCAAAACCTTATAGATCTTATAATCAAAAGAAGGAAGTTGATAAAATAGACAGTATTGGTCAAAATAAAGGAAAATTCTTTCATTGTCGGAAATGTGAAGGTTGTGGTCATTATCAGTCTTAATGCCCAAATTATATCAAATGGCAGAAAAAGAGCTATGTGTCATAGAATATAAGCGGTTGACAATTTAATTTAGATGAATGGAATATATAAATTGAACTAAAATTAACATTAATAAATTAAAGAACAAGATAATGAAACTAAAACTTCAAGAAAAGAATGAACACTGGCCTTGGATCTATCTTGATTTAATTTTTATCTTGATTTAATCTTTGTCAAGATAAATCAAGATATGACAGCCCCTACTTTCGAAGGAGACCGGATTTGTGGAAGCGTTTCAGCTCAAATCCCAAGAAAAAAATAGCAACTAAAGGAAAATTATAGTGCATAAATTTTTTGTAGAAGGAAGAATGGATACTTTTTTGGAGAGCTTTTGGGGTTTTTTTTATTGAGTTTCCAAGGTGGTGGTGGTTGCTCAAGATGCGAAGCCATGAGTTGCCCTAATTAACCAAAATTTGAGGAGAGAATCCCCAAATTTCAGCCCTGAAACCAAATCTAGAATTAATTTTCTGTTGTGGCTTATTTCTTTAGCAATATGTTTTAATGCTACAGCAATTTGGCTTTAACAAATTTTCTGCAAAAACATACCAAATTTAAAAGTTTCTTGCCAAATTCAATTGTTTTTTCACAACTAAGATAAAAAATAGCATTTATGAATTATTTGCTATTTTAAACTTGATTTTCTATGAAAATACTAAACGTATGCATTTTTATATCCAAATACTTAGGTTTAGTAGCTAAATAATTCTAAAAATGAGAATTATCAGGTAAAGTGACTAGAAACAAGGTTAGGCTTGTACCTTAAGGTTAATTCGAAATTGAAGCAGTTGATTTTAATGAAATCTTCACTCCTGTAGCTAGATTGGAAGCTATCATTTTACTGTTAGGAATATATTGTCTTCTGAAATTCAAAATTGTATCAAATGGATGACAAGAAGGCTTTTTTGAATGGTTACTTAAATGGTGAAGTTTTTGTTGAACAGCCAAAAGGTTTTATGAAACCTACATGTCCTCAACATGTGTACAGACTTCAAAAGGCTTTGGATGGATTAAAACAAACTCCTCGAGCTTGATATGATCGATTGATAGATTTTCTCGTCAAGAATTAGTATGTTCTATAAAAGCTAGATAGACTTCCTTCAGAAAATAAATGCGAATGTCCATTCATAAGTTAACTAAGTGTTGTCACGCAAGTGTTTTCACTTAGCTAATCGCAATAATCCCATGGATTGATTAGAACGTTAAATTAAATTGGCCAAATCTAATCTATTGCATTTTCATTTCTTAGGCTTTGTTATCTTTCGTTACTAGATGACCCTAGAAACGCTAGAAGTCGAACCATGGCTATAACTAAAACTTATTTGCTAAACAAATTAAGCATGCTTTTGTTAGGAACCTTTGGCTTGCATAGCATATATACACAACCTATGCTAAAGACGACTAATCTGTCACATTAATCAAACACAAATTGTGTATGAATTAAAGCAATGAAAAAAACAAGAAAGAATAAAAAATCCCAAGAACATTCATCAAACTCTTACCAATCCACAGGAAATTGCCCAAAAAACCTCAAATCGACGTTTAGGGACTTAATCAATCATCAAACCTTGAATCCCTATGTCATATTGTTTGATTACAACTCAAAATTTGAGGAAATCATGGGTTTTAGCCAAGAATGGCCAAAACCGAGGCTAGTGCTCTGAAAATCGCCTCCTAAGTTGACCTCTCTTTGCCCTAGAAACTAAAGAAGTATATAAAAGAATCACTGCGGTGCTCTAACCCTTTCTGCAGTGTCGTGAAGCATTGTGGCACTAATGCCTTACATGTGTGCATGATATTTGATGAGCGTCATGGCGCCACAGGACAGCGTTATGACACTTGCCTGTGTGAAGCCCTCTGTCTCTTGCGTCGTAGTGGGCGTCGCAACGCTGTTGCAGTGCCAGGCCACCTTGGAGGTATTTTTTACTTTTTGCATTCCTTTGAAGCTTGATTTCTCTATTTAGCTCCAAATTAACCCCAAACGGCAGGTAACACTCTGGAATGCATGGTTTGCTCAAGATCCTATAAATATAGATATTTAAGCACATTAATTATCATAAACGAGCGAAATTAAAGGCAATTAGATAACTCATTTAGGGAGCTATCAGTGAGCATCAATGAAAAGAAGGAAGATGCATCCATGCCCAAATAATGGAGCTATGCTCTAGCCCATCCCAAGGATTTGATTCTTGGTGATCTTGAACAAGTGTGAAAACTCGTTCATCTCTTAATTATTTAAAAATTTTGCTTTTGTTTCTCAAATCAAACCTACAAGCTTTAAAGACGTGGAATATTATGAGTTTTGGATTTTAGCTATGCAAGAAGAATTAAATCAATTTGAAAAGAACAAAATTGAAATTAATTCCTAAGCCTTCATATGCTTCTATAATTAAAACTAAGTGGGTTTTTAGAAATAAGATGGATGAAAATGAAAATATCATTAAAAATAAAGCTAGAATTGTAGCTCAAGGTTATTGTCAAGTAGAAGACATAGATTATGAAGAGACTTTTTCACCGATTGCTACATTAGAAGCTATGAGAATGTTTCTTGCTTTTGCTTTTTATAAGTAACTCATTTTGTATCAAATGAATGTGAAAAATGCATTTTTAAATTGTTATATTGTGGAGGAAGTTTATGTAGAACAACCTCCGAGCTTTGAAAATTTGATTTGCATAATCATGTCTATAAGTTGAAAAAGGCTCTTTATGGCTTAAAACATTCTCCAAGAGCTTAGTATGATAGGCTTAGTAATTTTCTACTTGAGAATGACTTTAAAATAGGAAAAATTGGTACTACTCTCTTTATTAATGTTAAAGAAAATGATATGCTTATAGTGCAATTATATGTGGATGATATTATTTTTGGTTCTATTAATCCATTTTTGTGTGAAGATTTTTTCAAGTGTATGCATAGTAAGTTGGAGATGAGTATGATGGGAGAACTTAGTTTATTCCTTGGGCTCCAAATCAAACAACTGAAGGATGACATCTTCATAAGTCAAGAAAAATACATAAGGAATTTGCTCAAAAGATTCAAATTCAATGAAGGCAAATTTGTGAAAACTCCTATGAGCACTACCACTAAGTTGCTCGGCTTCTTCTTCTTATTGTTGAGTTGCTCGCCTCACACACAACACATAGTATATACAAAGTGCCTCATTCGCCATAGTAAATTTGACACAAGAAAACAAAAGAAATCAAAAGCAAAAGAATGCTCTAACTAGAAACTTAACGAAACGAAACAAACTGACTTCTCCAACAACGGTGCCAATTTGAAAGAGTGATTTACTATCGGTTGCAAATGACCGATAAAATACATTTATAATACTTTTTTTGTACAACTACTACTACTAAAATGTAGCATTAGTAGCAAGACCAGGTCGATCCACAGGGAAGCACGAGATATGTTTCGAATAGTCAATTTTTTGGTTATAGCAGTAAATGGGGGGGGGGAGAGAGAGGGTTTGGTGTGGATAGAGAAGGATGCATGAAAGTAAAGGCATGAAAATAAAAGATAGAGGGTAAATGTAACCTAAGATTGGAAGTTCTAGTTCTACGACCAAGAGAGATTCCAATGCAAATTACGATCATCGACTTTCTTAATTAAAGATGCATTTGATTTATGGGCGCACAACAATTTACTTGGCTCAACCAACTTATTGACGCTACAAGAAACCAACGTTGGGTTAAACCAAACAAATGCATGCCCTATTTATCAATTAAAGCCTAAGCCCTAATCAAACTGAATGCTTTAATCCTATTGGGTTCGATAATGTCCATTTAGAATTAAGAACATTCACATTAAGTCCTAGGGCTCCATTGTGTGGTTAAGTCCATTGGATAGCCTAATTAACTAACCAAGTTATCTTTGAATCTAGATTGAACATGCATTGTAAGGTCTATGGATAGCCTATATTCCTTACCATAAATACATTCAACCTATGCTACTTGTGATTTTAGCTAGACGAATAAGAAAGAAAGTGCAAGCCATAAATCTTAACTAAGACATACATTCATGGTAGGGGCTTCAATCCATACATAAACATATATCTACATAAAACAAGATTCAAATAACATAAATTAAGAGACATTCAGTTTAATCAAGAAGAAATCTCAGGAAAGTAACATCGGGTTCTTGCTCCCAAAAACTAGAAAAACCAACTAACCTCAATGATCCATAGACAAGATGTATAGAGATTAGAGAGCTCCCATCTTCAATTACAACTCAAAAGAAAAATAAAAATTAACCATAAGATGCTAGAAGGATAGAGGAAGAAAAGGAATTTCGAGCTCCTCCTCGGCCTCCATGGAAATCTAACATAAATTTTTTTAAAAAAAGATGTATATTTTAAAACACGGGGAAGCATCACGACGCTTTTACCCTTGAGCGTGAGAAATCGTAGCACAGTGCTTGGCGATCGGGTGCTGCTCGTTTGGGTGCTTGCTAGCGCACACATCATGAAATTTCCGTCAAACTTCGCAGCAGCATGGCACTCTAGGGTAGCATCACGGTGCTTACCCTTTGGAATGCCTATTGGAAAATGTGCCATGCACGGCGCTAGGTCTCTTGGGGTGTTTTTGTCCCTTTGAACTCCCTTGAAGCCTCAAATGCTCGGTATGACTCCCAGTAGCTCCAAATCAACTCTGGTTGGCCTGCAATGCTCCAGAATGTCTGATTTGCGCAAGAATCTACAATACAGAAAATTAAGCACGTTGAATATAACAAGCAAGCGAGATTAGAGGCACTAAATTAGCTCTTTTCAAGAGCTAATAGACTCAAAATCAAACAACTCAAGGATGGAATCTTCATAAGTCAAGAAACATACACAAGGAATTTGCTCAAGAGATTCAAATTCAATGAAGGTAAAATTGTGAAAACTCCTATGAGCACTACTACTAAGCTTGACAAAGATAAAAAAAAAAAAAAAAAAAAAAAAAAAGGTAAATGTATGGACATAAAGACTTATCGAGGTATGATCGAATATTTACTTAATTTGACCGCTAATAGAGCCGATATTTAATTTAACCTAAGGAATCACATTTGTATGCTATCAAAAGAATATTTAAATATTTGCTTCCAACTATTGATGTAGGTTTGTGGTATCCTAAAAATGTTGAATTTAATTTGGTAGGATATTCCGATGCAAATCTTGCTGGTAGTTTACTTGACCGTAAGAGTACTAGTGGGACTTGCCAATTTCTTGGTAATTCCTTAATATCTTGGTTTAGTAAAAAACAAAATTCGGTTGCTTTATCCAATATCGGAGTGGAGTATATTATGGTTGCTAGTTGTTGTGCACAAATTCTTTGGATGAAACACATACATTGTGATTTTGGATTAAAGTTTGAAAATATGCCTATATTTTGTGATAATACAAGTGCTATTAATTTGACTAAAAATCCTATACATCATTCTAGGACTAAGAATATTGATATTAGGCATCATTTTATTAGAGAGCATGTGCAAAATAATGGTCATATTACTCTTGAGTTTGTGAACTCTAATAATCAATTAGTGGATATTTTTATCAAGTCTTTGAATGAAGAAAGTTTTACAAAAATAGGCTTGAGCTTGGTATTATTCGTTGTGATGCATCTTGATTTTCTATCTTACTTGATATTGTTATATAATGCATAATAATAGGGAGAGAATTGGGAACTTTGTGTGTGTTCACATTTTTAGGGAGATCACTTATACGTTTATTGTTCTTTTTTATGATTCCAAATGGGGAAAAGTATAAGAAAAATATGTGTTGAACGTGTTTTTTAGGGGGGAGAATTAATTGAGGAGAATAAATTAATTCGTTTGAATGAAGTTCAAGCATGATCTTTGTGGTGATATTTGTACTTGATATTGAAATCAATTCTTGATCATCATGTGTTGCTATGATTATATATATTTGAACTCGTTTTTCTTCGATGGTTTGTCATCATCAAAAAGGGGGTTATTGTTGGCTTTTTGACCCTTAATCTCAAATTAATTAATTTTAATTAATTAATTAATTAATATTTTGATGATAACAAACCTAATTTTATTTACTAATAATTTTATTATTTTGAATAGCCGAAAGCGTAGAGCTCAAAACAACGGTTTCGACGCCTCTTGAGTCACTCAAGTCGATGTTTAAATGAAGAAAATATAGTCGAGTCAAGTTTAATGGAAGATGATCTGAGGTGGTAATATGGTGGTCAAATTATTAAGTGGACCAATTAGAGCAACATGTGGAGCTATGGAGTGAGAGACACATGAAGCTTAAATTTATAATCGGATGATTTTAGTTTTATTTAAAAGAAAAGAAAACTAAAAAGAATTGATTTTGAAAAAAAAAAATTTAACCTCCAACGGTCAAATGGTTTTTATAATTAACAAAAAAAAAAGGATTTTTTCTTCTTTTTTTTTTTCTTTTTTACTTTTAATCTTTACCTATCATTTTACTTCTTGATCAATCCAATTGTCCAAATTAAAATTCGTTTTTTATCCCATCTACTACTCTTTTAAACTTCATCTTCTTCAGAATTTCTCAAACTTTTTCACATTTTTACAATCCTCAAAATTTGCAAATCTCCAAAATTGCTCTCTCTCCAAGCTTTAAATTTTTATTATTTTTATCTTATTCTTGAGAGAAATTTCTATTGCATTGTGAAAATTAAAGTATGTGAGATCAAACTTGTATACCCACTCTTTTCAGAGAGTTTTATTGTGTGTTTTAAAGCTTCCAAACATTGTAACAATTGGATCCTAATACGTGGAAAGAATCGAGTTTGCT
Source organism: Lagenaria siceraria (assembly GCA_002890555.2). Taxonomy (NCBI): domain Eukaryota; kingdom Viridiplantae; phylum Streptophyta; class Magnoliopsida; order Cucurbitales; family Cucurbitaceae; genus Lagenaria; species Lagenaria siceraria. The sequence goes on along the minus strand of CM016485.1, from coordinate 23,934,391 downwards.
CTTGAACCTGCAAAAAAGAGCAAGGCAGTGGTTCAGCTATAATTCGTGGAAAGAGTCTAAGAAGATTTTTTTTCAAAATCCTAAGAGGCACTCGGGAAGGTGGATGTAGGTCGAGTTTAACTGAACCACTATAAAAATTACGATGTCTTCTTCTAATCTCTTTCGTAATAAATTTTGCATTTAAAGTAATTTTTTTAAAAATTAATTCCTATCTTTCATGATTTAGGTAACGTACATCTATGTGGCCAATTTAAGTATAGTACTTAACTTATTAGAATATATATTAATTTCAACAAAAATCAAGTTTATTGAACTCACAAAATAAAAATATGTAAACTAACATCAGTAAAATTATTTATTGTCCCAAACATGCTTAAAGCTACTTTTAAAAGAAAATAATTATATTGCATGTATACGAAAGCAAATGCTAATATTGTGATATTCGAGAGCCCAGAATCAGACAGCTTTATGTTGGCTCGTTAGGGGTTTGCGAGATTGAAGCAGTTGAGGCTCAATTGATTCCCTCGGAGCTGACAAGATTGTTCTTGAATGATATGTCTTTTCTTTGTGACAATGTTGCTTGTTAGTTTCTTTGGTTTGTCTTTGACAAAAATATATATATATATATATATATTGTGATAGTTGACTCTTTTCCAACCTTGAAATTTGTATGTATGATAATTGGCAAATAATATAGATATTTGATCAATTGTTTAATTATATAATTAAGGGCACTTGCACGAATAGCAAAAAAAAAAAAAAAAAAAAAAAAAAAAAAAAAAAATTAATTTCCAAATTTAGCAATGGTTTTTTTTTTTTAATTTGTAAATATAACAAAAAAAAAAAATATAAAAGCATATTTTCGTTTTTTATTATTCCAAATTTACCCTTATTGGGTATTAACATGTATATATTTGATATGTTTTATATCAGTCATCAGACATACTTTATATTTGATATATCAATTGACTAATATATCAAATATAAAGTATATAAGTTATACAATGGATATACCAAAATTATAATTCATAAACCATATTTATCAGTTAAGAAGTGTTTATTGATTTACTATTATTCGTGGATTTAATTCAATCCTTATTCATCAGTTATAGAATATTATTTTTCTAGTACATTCAGCTTATAATGATTCAATTCGTTATATTAGTAACCATTTTGAATGACTGTTGATAAACTATTGGTACACTAATGTTACACTTGAAATTGAATTTTGAACATGTGTTGATATATGATTGTTATACTTGAACAAATGTATTTTTAAGAAGTACTAATATACTAATGATATACCAACGTTTTATACTTGAAATAAATTTTGAGTTAATGTTGATATAATACTAATACACCAATGATACTTCAAATTTATGTAGAAGAAATGTTTATATACTACTGATACACTAATGATATACTTGAAATTAGTTTTTTATGAGCATTGATACAATATTGATAAACTAATTTGTAGTTTAAATGAAATTTGAATAAGTGTCTAACTATAACTACATATGCACTAATGATATATATACTCAATGAGTATTTATATACTACTGATACACCAGTACAGTACTTAAAATGAATTTAAATCGTGAGTTATATACTATTGATACACTAAAAATGTACATGAAATGAATTTTTAATGACTATTGATACATCTATGTTCCAATTTAAATAAGATTTGAATGTGTATTGATTAATTACTGATACACCAAATACTTAGTATTGCATTTTCAACTCATTATGATATACTATTGATACATGATCTACTTGCAATTCATTTTTGAATTAGTACTAATATACAATTGAAAGTCTAATGTTAAACTTTAATGTCATTCTAAATTATATACTTTATATTTGGTATATCAACAATATCATTTATATGTTTTTTTTCTTCTTTCTAAATCAGGTATATCAATCAATTAATATACAAAATATGAAATATTTGTTATACAATTAATCTGCCAAATTAAATATAACTTATATACCATTAAAATCATATCAAAAAATTGAAAAAAAAAATAGATTAACTAATATAATTTATATTTGTTATATCATTTGACGAATTTAATGCATTTAACATATATCATTAACATCAAAATTGAATTAATCGAATGAAAATAGCTCTATATCAACATGAAACAAAAAATAAAAAGAATATTTATCATAATCGAACAAACAACGTCAACCACAACACAATTAAAATCATGAAAATTATTTTAATGATAAAACTATTGAAAATATTTACAAAAATAGCAAATTTTTACTGTCTATATGCAATAGACTGCGATAGACTGAAACACACCTAAAATGTGCGTTATTTGCCCTTTATTTAGGATAGTTCTTAATGAGATTTTATAAGATTTGATAGTGTTTGCTAGTGATTTCAGGGTTTTGTTTAAGAATGAGAATCAATGTCAAATTAAGCTAAAAAGGACCAAAATATGCCAAAAAGGTTAAAACCAAGCAATGGATCAAAAGACGGGAAGAAAAGAAAAGAAAAAGTTGAAGTGGTAAAAAACAAGGCAGCGCCGCAACACTGCCTCGACGCTAAAACCCTAGAGCATGTTTTCTTTAGGCAGGTCGAGAGCTTTGCGACGCTATTGAAAGTGTCGCGACGATAGGCAAAGAGCATCGTAGTGCTGCGTGGCGCTATGACACTGCGAGTGATGGTAGCTTTTGATGACGCACAGTGTCGCAGTGCTAGCTTTCCTTAATTAAAAATTGAGTTTTTTTTTAAGTACTTGACCCCAAAATTTGAAAATTCTATAAATTGGAAGGCATTCAATTGAACTAATCATCAAAATTTGGAGTATTTAAGACTTAGAGAGAGAGAGTTTAGAGCAAAATATGAAGATTCCATGATGTAAGAAGGTTCAATGATCGTTGGAAGGCCAAATCCATCCTTGAGACGAGCTTGGAAGTCGGATAACTTCTCTTCCATTTCTTTATTCTTGGTTTATTTCCTGTATTTTGTTGTTCTAATGTGGATTTTGTCTATGAAAGCCATGTTAAGCTAAATTTCTCATAGTTTTAACGGTCTTATGCAAACTCATTGCATAGGAAACTATTTACAGAAAATAGCAAAAAAAAAAAATATTGATGGACATTGATAGAGTTCTACCAGCATCTATCAGTGATAGACTTTTATGTCACCACATATGGATCAAGTTCGAGTAATAGCCAAAACGGTCTATAGTATAAGGATAAGGTTGGGTATCTTATCTTGGGGACACTATGGATACGACCCACTTACAAGAGTTGTAAAGTATTACAAAAGTTGTGATCCTGAGTCGTTCATGTGGAGACATGAGAGTGGGGGTATCCTATGCAATGAGTTTGCATAAGATCGAATCATAAAGAATTTTACTTTATAACATCGTTTACTGTTAAGACTAACTATTTGAACCTGATGACCTAGGTAACTCGATCTTAATCCTGAGTTAACTATGAACTCTTGTTTATTCAGGATTATCCTTTAATCTGCATGGGTGACAGTGGCCCGAGTTCGCCGACTCAATAAGCCTACCATTTTAGTGATAAGACCGGAAGATAGCTATGGACATAGCCATGCAAGATGAAATTCACTCCTACCCGATTATAGGGATAGTAGATAGGTTGTTTGCTTAAGTGCTAACTTCGAATCTTGAACAAGAGGCCTCACCCTCTTATTGGCCCAAGAGGGACTCAGTTTGGTGGTTGGACCACAAACCAATTGTTCATTAGATGATCAGTGGGACTTAAGAAACAAAATGTAATTACAGGGGTAAAACGACAATTTTGACTTAGCTATAATTCCTAACAACTTGTGAAAGATCGACTTACTAATCATCGTTATATCAAGTGGACATAAATATATCTACAAGAGTGCGACTATTGGCTAGTTAACAAATGTTGGTTAACTAGGTTAAAGAGTTTAACCAGTTAATCTTGGATCGTTGGAGCTCATGATATGTAGGTTCATTAGGTCCCCTTGCTAGCTTTGGACTAAACCTTAGGACAATGTGATGAGAGAGTTTGAAATTCGTACGAATTTGGTTAAGGGAGTAAACATTAATATGTTATATTTAATATTGAATTATTGAATTAGGAATTAAACAATAAGAAGAGTTGGAAATATTTAAATGTGACTTAAATATTGTGAATAGGGATTCATATCCGAACATTTAGATTAAGAGAAGTCGGGATTGGTGTAAAATTATTAATTTAATATTAATTTAATATAATTAATTAATATATATATATATATATATTAATTATTTAAAATTAATTTTATTTAAAAATGGGTTTTTAAATTTATTTGAAATTAAGAATTTCCAAAATGAGGAAGTGGGTTTTCCCCACATTTGGTGTGTTCACCAAATCTAGCTACAAATCTCACTCAATCTCTCTTAATTTGGTGTCAGTTTGAGGTTAATCATCTTTTGCATGTTCATCTCTAATATATGGAGGTTGAAATTGCTGAGATTGGATGGTTGAAGGTTGAAAATTTTGTTGAAATTCTATCAAGAACACCCATTGTCTCAAACTCACAAAAACTCCAAACTCTCTTTAATTTCATCACTTGTTTGGATCCCACAATCTGTTCTAAGGCCGTAGGATAGCGGAAAAAGCTTTAGTTGTGGTCCATGAAGTGTTCGTGATCAAACAACAAAAAAGGGTTGCTTGAATTTGAGCTACAAAGGTTGTATCTTCATAACTCTTGTTTTTCCCTCTTTGAACAAGCATGCTTAATCTTTAAAATTGATGTAGTTATAGTGCTTTAGATCCAAATTGCTTCAGCATGCATGTTCCTAACTCTTTCAATGCTCCGTGTCGCAAACCTGCAACGACAGTCTCTTTGTTGATAATATTCATAATCGATCACTTTTATTGCTTTCTTAGTTTAGTTTAATTTGTTTCCACCAAAATCGGTCCCCTAGATAAAATTGGAATGATCTCTGAATAGCTAAAAGATTAATCAATTTGATTCCCTGTAGATGATACTCGACCAAGATCGTTTTAACTATATTATTACTGGATGTGTGTGCTTGTGCGTATCATAGACCGTAATAGACTACTATCTATGTCGCGATAGACTACAGATAGACACAGATAGTAATCTATCACGGTTCATTTTCCTATATTTATAGCATGTTCATTTTCCTATATTTTGTATAAATGATATTATCTAAATAAAGTATATCAATTAATTGATATACTAAATATAATGTATATCAGTTGACTGATATACTAAAATATAAAGAATATCAAATATACCTGGTCATATGAGTAAACCATATAAATACAAAAATCGAAAATCAGGTTAAATTTTTTTTTTTTTTTTTTTGCTATATTTACAAATATCCTTAATTACAATTTTCTTATATTTAAATCTATAAATATGTTTGTTTTTATGATAGCTTACTATTAGGAAACCTTTCTTGCGGTTTGTATTTTATATTCAACATTCCATAATTAGAATTTTGAAAGAAAACCCAATTATTGCAACTTTTCGACTTCTAATAACAAATAAGACATTTCAACACAGTCTAGAGTAGCCTTTCAAGCGGAAAATTTAACAATTTAACAGAAAAGTAGTCCTCAATTATGAGTGTTTCTCTATTCCACAACAACAACAATAATAAATAAACAAAGTAACCAAATGCAATTAAAAAAAATACTGAATTTCAAAATAATTTGGGAGGAAAAATTTTCATTTATATTTTAAAATGAAAAGTTTGTAAATTTCTTTTAAAATATTGCAAATTTGAAAAGATTTTATAAAAATATATAAAGTTTCAAACGTATAAGAAGAATAATGTAGTTTTAAAGAATGCCTCATCTCGACTTTCTTAAAAAACCACCGACCTACTTAAATTAAGTAATCTCATATCCAACATGCAATCTTTTATCTTTTTGAGAAGAAAGTAGAAGATTGCATTTTCAAAAATCTAAATAAAATTGAGTAGATGGCGTCTTCAACATGAGATCTTTTATTTTTTAAAAAAAAAATTAAAAGATTGAATCATCAACATACAATCTACTTAGGTTTATAAAAAAAAATTAAAAGATCGTATCTTCAAACCTAAACACTAATTTTGTGAAAAAAAAAAGAAGAATTGAGTAGATCACATCTTCAATATGAAATCTTTATTATTATTTATTATATTGATGGAAAAAAAAAAAAAAAACCGCATATTCAACATGGAACCTTTTGGTTTTTCTTTTTTGGGAATGGTTTTTAAAGAAGGTCGCATCTTCAACGTACGACCTTAGCTTCTTTAAAACTACAATATTCTTTTAAATTACTTTATATGAAAGGCTTGAGAGAGGAGTCTCTGTAAGTCGATCTTTTTTTTCTTTATCACATATATTTCTAGAGAGAAGAATAAATTTATCTATAATTTAGTAGTATTGGCATTCTCTATGGCTATTTTTTTATTTGAAAATATGTTTTTTCACATAATATCATTCCCCTCGTTCTAGAAGATTAGTTTTAGAGTGTAGTTGGTTGTAGTGTGTATGCTTTTTATGATGTTCTTGTATAAAAAGAAAAAAAGACACTATATATGTCCCTAAACTTGATTTTCCTTGTATTTCTAATGGTATGTTTTTAATAAATTAAAATTTTTAATTCTTGTAGTTTCAATAAATTTAGTAATTCTAACTAATATAATTTTTGTCGAAATTAGTTAAATAATAATAATAATAATTTTCATGCTAATTAATATTATTATTTTTTTTAAAAGAAACAATAAACTAGTTGTAGGGACCAATTTTAAGATTCATTGAAAATATAAGAATTAAAATTAGACATTAGAAAAATATAGGATCAAAATGGAATAAACGTAAAGTGCAGGAACCAAAATGATATTTTAACCTTTTTCATATTTTTAATTTAAAGAAATAAATTAAAACGAAGTTAAATTACAAATTTAGTCTTTGAACTTTTAGATTTGTGTATGTTTGGTCTCTAAACTATCGAGAGTGGCTAATAGGTCCCCGAACTTTAAAATTTGTGTCTACTATGTCCCTAAATTTTAAATTGTGTGTTAGTCTCTCAACTTTCAATTTTTATCTAATAGGTCTTTAATATATTCAATTTTTGTTTAAAAAAAAATAATTGATAGTTAATCTATTAAATATAAAAATGAATTTTATGTCTAATAAAAATGTAAAGACACTCTTGAAAATTTAGGAATTTAATGAACATAAAATTTAAAGTTTAAGAATTTAGCTACTATGCACTTTATCAAGTTCATTGATCTATTATCCATGAAATTGAAAATTCAGAGATAATCCATAAATAAAATAGACGAACTTAAAAATTTAGGGACAAAATTTATAATTTAATATGTATAGTACACTTTTTGTGTTGCGTGAAACCATGGGTCTCAATTTTTAAAAACCATTTTTTTAAAAAAAATTACTATAAATAGAGAAAATATCAAACTATTTACAAATATAGAAAAATTTTACTATCTATCAGCGATAGATCGTGACAGATTTTTATCACTTGAGCGATAGAATTCTATCACGGTCTATCGCTTAAGCAATATAATTCTATCGCGATTTATTACTGATAAACAATAAATTTTTTCTATAATTATAAATAGTTTGGCTCATTTTTTTATATTTGAAAACACTTTTTTTTTTTTTTTTAATGTATTTTGTGCCTTTGGCTTCGATCTTAATACCCAAACTCTATTTTTTCTATTATGTATTTCTCATCCAATATTTTGGCCTCAATTTAGTATTTAATTTTTTGTTTTAAAATTTTTTTATTTTATTTGTTTTTAGTACAATCGGATAGGAGATTAATCAATGACCAAGGTCATTGATACATATTATATATAATTGAATTGTGATTGCTTTGACTTCAAAATTTTATTTGATAATACAAAAATTTTGAAATATATGTGTGGTGAGAATTTAAACATTTAATGTTTTAAACAAATATGTAATCACTTCATCATCTTAATTATGCTAAGAATATAAAATCTTAACCATATTGTTTAAGTCTCATGGAATAATTTCATCTTTGTATGATGATTTTAATAATTTAAGGCTCCATTTAGAATTATGTTTGTAACCGTAGATTTATTAAATTAATTTTAAAGAATGTTCAAAAGCTTATAATAATAGTTTTAGATTCACTTTTTCTAAAAACCTACTACTTTCTTAAATATTTAAATAAATATATTATAATAATATTCTTCCATGTTAATATATTTTTTACATATATCTTCAAATTTTAACTTATTACATTTTTTTATAACCATAATTATTTTTAAAACTTTTGATTAAACAAAATTAGTCGAAATTCAAATTATATGAAATTTTAAAATATATATATATATATATATATATATATTATAATAAAATTATAGGAAAATTACTATAAACAAAAAAAAATCAAACTATGTACAAATATAAAAAAATTTCACTGTCTATCAGCCATAGACCGTCATATAGACTTCTATCATTGTCTATCACTCAAGCGATAGAATTCTATCGCAGTCTATTGCTGATAGATAGTAAAATTTTTCTATATTTGTAAATCGTTTGACTCATTTTTCTATATTTGAAAACAACCCTAAGTTATATATGAAAATTTAAAATATATATATTATTATAAGTTATAAATTAATTATCAATGTGAAAATAATTAAAATAATAAGTCTATTTGATTCATATTATTAAAATACACCAATTTAGTATTAATTTATCTAATATCATAACTAATTTTTCTAATTTGTAACTAAAATTTACCAAACCCTTATTTACATTATTTCACAGCTGATTTTTTAAGAAACGAAACTGACAGTAATTATTTTAAAAGTTACAATAACCCTAAACTAAATCTAAGATATGTTTGGATGTAATTTAAAAAAAGTTAAAATCATTTCTGGTATGTTTAAAATCATTACAAACGTGTCTTTAATTACTTAAAATTAATTTAATATTTAATTTTACACTTATTTTCATGTATATACTAATCAAAATTGATTAAATTTAAACATTAAAAGCATTTTTGAAATAATTTGAAAATGAACCATTTGAAAATCACTCGTTTCTATTACCTGATAATTGTTAAACTGACACAAACATGAGACATTTATTTATTTATTTGAATTAATCAAATAATTTAATATTTGTTTTAGTTCAGGAAGAAGTGGTGTAGGTTAATAATTTTTAAAAATTTGTTCATATATTGTCTTAAAAGATTAACAATAATTTTTTCAAGAGTATAATATGTACATGAATGTAATCATACTTTGTACTATCTTTTCATATAGAATTAATTAAAGTATTGAGTTTAAAATATTCTCAGAGTTAATATTATATATTTTTTTTTAGAAAAAGAATCGAATTTAAACTTTTCTTAGGGCAACTCGATCTAATGTTAATATTTCATATAGCTAGTTTATGGATAGTAATTTGTGTGTACTAAGGTATTTTATTACTAGAATAATTTTAATTTTTAGGCTTATGATGAGTTAATTGCTTGAATTGAAAATTTGTCACAAATGAAAATAATAATAAATAAATAAGTGCATCTAACTAATAATTTCAACATAAATATACCATACAACTATTTTACCGGGTTGTTTTTAAATATAGCAAAACGAACCAAAATATTTATAAATATAGCAAAATGTCACTGTCCATCAGTGATAGATACTGATAGACTACTATCATCTATCACTGATAGACACTAATAGGTACAGATAGATGTCTATCACTGATAGACGATGACATTTTGATATATTTATAAATATTTACAGCAATTCAACCCGTTAATATAATTTTTCTATTTTACTATTATTTTTAAATTATATATAAATTGACTAAATGTAATTTTAGGCCTATTTTCAAATATAGAAAAATTTCTTTGTCTATCCGTGATAGACCGCAATAGACTTCTATCACTTGAATGATAGACTGCGATAGACTTCTATCGCTCAAATGATTATGAAATTTACAATATTTCGATTTATATTTGTAAATAATTTGATATTTTTTCTATTTTTTTATTCTTAATGTTTGTTTGAGTTCTCTTCTAATTATTATTATTATTATTATTATTATTATTATTATTATTATTATCTTAAAATTTTTAATTCATCCATTTAACTTTTATCAACCTAAGTCCTTGTTTTCAACAAAACAGAATCAATTAAGGTTTGTTTTGACATGACAACATATAATCAACAAATTAAAGACCTAATTATTTAATACAAAGAAGGCATAAAAAAATTTCAAACTTTTCACTACAATTATTTATAAGTAAAGAAATAAAAAGATAGATGAGATAAATTGTTGTCATATCTACTTTTGGATTTGAATGTAAAGGAGAGAAAAGACCTCTTTGTTTTGTAGGGTCCCATGCACAAAAAGGAAAAGGAATAATATTGACCAGAATCACTTTTATAAAAGGAAAAAAAAAAAAATATTGATATGAAGAAAAAGAAAATTATTAAAGGAACAAAAGGAAACAAAATCCTTCTTTTTGGATTTATACCCAAAGAGTGGAGAGCTATGTCCTTTGCAATAATTATGAATTACATTGATCCACTATGTGCTAAAGCTATTTTGCTTTATTATTAATGCTCTCCCTAGCTAGCCCTAGCTAGCTTGCTTGGAGATTCTACCAACTTGTATGTATTTAATTTAATTTAATAATCTAATAACTTAATTACTTTATGATATCTTTGGGTTTTTCTTTGTCAAAATATTTGTTGCAATTAAAAAACTTGAAAAGGAAGAGATACCAATAACTTTAAATTAGAGAGGAATTTTTGGATGATAAGTTTTCAAACTAGCAAAATCTTGTTATATGGTTTAGGGTTTTTGTACTTAGGGTGTAGATGCTCTTTTTATTTACTTAATAAATGAAGGTCATATATAATAACGAATATGAGAGGAGAAAGAAAAAAGAATAATCGATTGTTAATTCAACCAGTAAAATTAACTCTTTCCGTTTTTATAACTTTACCTAGTTACTCTTGTTAAAAAGATATAATATAACGTGAGACGAAAAAGAGAAGAAATTATAAGAAGAAAAATGAAGATAAAATACTCTATTGTTATATTGTCAATGAATTGAAAATGGAGAGATTACATGTGTAACTCCACCAGCCGAGACATTCCCTTGCATCTCCTATGACAATATTGGTAATGCCATCCTTTGTGTTGATTTTTTCAGTGAAGACTATCTTCACAAATCAACATGGGTTCTGTCGGTATGTTTTGTCATCACTTACCTGTTTTATAGGAAAATTCACAGGAAATCACCCAATTGTTGAATTGCTTCAAGCTTAACTTTACTATTTTTATGATTGAGTTATCAAAAAGAAAGGTGCATCGCTTGTTTGTATAGATAATATATAGCCATCAATTTTTTTTAAACCTTTCTCAACTATAATTTCATGTACTCATAATCTCTCTCATTCAGATGTGATCTCAATTCATTCATGTATGCCTTCGTGAACTCGGACGTTACAAGAAAACAACTTAGAAAAATTTACACTATTAATTTAAAATGTAATCTATGTGTTTCCTTGTACTTTATCTTATATCTTTGTATATAATCTTTTTTAAAAAAAAAACATTAATTAGGATTATGCCGTATTTTGTATTGACTTTGTGAGTAATACTATAATAATTTGAAATTATAAACGTATATTCATTAGGTTAAAACATAGATCATCCGTAAAAAAAAAATAGAGATTTAATTATTTTATTGAACTAAATAAAACCCTAATACTGAAATTAATTATAAAAAGAGGTAGTCACTCTTTTAATAAATGGCACAAAAGTTTTTTCTGACATTCCCTAATTTTTCCCACTGCTTTCTTCTCAATGAAAATGCTTTTTTTTTTTCTTTTTTTTTTCTTTTTTTGGTTTTTGGAAAAATTAGCTAAGGTTGCAATTTATCTACTCAATGAAAATTCTAGAATTTGAATTAGGGTTCAATCTATATGTTAAAAGAAAATTATGGCCCAACTTAAAGGAAATTTTGTTTCGTGTATTTTTTTTCCTCTCTACTATTTTCTTTTATTATATATTTTTTTTTATCTATTTATTCTATAATTTTCTGTATTGATTATTGGAAAATTTTTAAAAATAAAAAAATAAGAGAAACTATTTACACAAAATAACAAACTTTTTAGATAGTTGTGATAGACGCTCATAAAAGTCTATCAGTAATAGAAATTATAGAAATTTATCACAGATAGATGCTGATAGAGATTTATCACTGTCTATCAGTATTTTTTTTTTGCTATTTTATGTAAATAGTTTGACATTTTTTCTATCCGTAAAAATTTCTCTGGATTATTCTTTAATATATACAAAATTAACACTATCTAAATCATAATCCCAACATGAGGAATTGTGCTCGATTACATTAGGCAAAATCTTAAGCTCACGTTACTTGATACCTGTGGTGTATATATATATATATATATATATAGCATAGATTAAAAAGTCATAAGAGTACATACATTTTTTTTCATCAAACAATGAGTAATAATTGACCTTTTCTCTCTTAAAATTGGAGGTTTGATATCCTCTATCCCGTTATAGTTGTATTAAAAAAATATTTTTATTATCAACATTCTTTTTCTACACATTAGCAATATTTTTGTTTCCTTTTTGAACAAATATCAATTTATATCTCTAAAACTTTTAGAATAATTATATCAATTTAAACCATAAACTTTTATAGGTGTGTTAATTTAGGATGCGTTTAGATTGACTTTCTAAGTGTTTAAATAAATGTTTATAAACACTTAAACCCCAAACTAATAATTTTATCAATTTAAACCCTAAACTTTCATAAGTGTGTCAATTTAAACCCTAAACTTTCATAAGTGTGTCAATTTAAACCCTCTGTCATATTTTGTTGGGATACACTTATAAAAATTTCATGTTTAAATTGATATATTTATGAAAGTTTAAAATTTACGAAAGTTCAATATAATGTCCCGAGTTTAGGAGGGGGAGATGAACGAACCGATATCACATCTGAATGAGAGAGGTCCTGAAGACATAAAAGTATGGTTAAGAAAGGTTTAAAACAATTGAAAGTTACTACCAATACCAACAAGGTGCACCTTCCTTTTCGATAACTCAATCATAAGAACACCAAAGTTCAGCATGCTTAGCTTGAAGCAATCCTATGTTGGATGACCTCCTGAGAATTTTTTGAGAACAAAACATCCTAAAAGGATTTGTGTTAGTTTGTGAAGACAACTTTCACTCTTAGAAGCATTCAAGATAAGTAAGGATGACATAAACTAGGTCGTAGGAGTCCCTTTTCTTTTTTTTGTCAGCTTTTTATAATTTAGTAAAAATTTCAATCTAGCCTTTATAGAGATGTCTACCATGAACAAATAATAATGTCAAAAGAAATTACTACATGCCAACTGAAATTTAATACTGTGGTGTTAGTTGTTCATTGGTCTTGAATACTTTAGACATTAACCAAAAAATTTCAAATAGGATTTAGACCAAATTTATTTGATGATAAAGCTCCTAACACATCAGGCCACCTAAGTGAATTAACAATTTTCAGAATATCATATTTAATTTGGTCTTTTTTTTTTTTTTTAAGTCAATATTCAAAAAGTTTCAATAATGTTAATTTACCTTTTTTGCCCCTGGCATGATGGGAGGATATTTCTTTAGACAGGATAGAAGTTAGGTGCTAATCCTCAAATTATTTCCAATTTTTTGATCTTTGTTTAACTTCAACCTAATTTAATTGGTCAAAGACATGTATAAAAAAAAAAGTTTGTTCTTGTTTTATTTTTTATTTTTTAAATTCAACAAGTGGAGGTGAAGTATTCAAAGTTCTAACCTTTTGATAGAGGAGATATGTCTAAACTAAGCTCAATTAGTTGATATGCATCTCACGTTGGAGCTTTGAACCTTTAAGGACAAAGAAAGAAATATATGCTAATTACACTCTATAGTTAATAACTTATTATTATTAAGAATTTTTAATAAATAGAAAAATTTATGTTACAATTTCTAAATGTAGTTGAACCCCAAAAAAAAAAAATTAATATAGTTCATAACATTTAGGCCCTAATCACTATTTTGTTTTTGGTTTTTGAAAGTTAAGTTTATTCTCTCTCGATTTCTTACTATGCTTTTCATCTTTCTTGAGGAAAAGAGAGTTGATTCTTAGTCAAATTCTTAAAAATAAAAACTACTTTTTTTAAAAAAAAAAAATTATTTCTCTTTTCAAATTTTGGTTTGATTTTTGAAAATATTGGTAAAAAGTAGATAATAAAACAAGAAATTTAGAAGTGAAATAAGTATTTATAAACTTAATTTTCAAAAATTAAAAACTAAAAACAAAATAGTTATCGAACGAAATTTTAATTTTTTTTTAGCTCAAAAATGAGTTGAAAGATTTAAGAGAGATTATTAATCTTTTAACTTTGTTTTTCTAAACTTATCATCCACTAGTTGAATTATGCCTTGGATTCAAATACAACACCCAATGATTAATAAATCATGAGAATGATAAGCATTTTTATCATATTTTAAATTACACTTCTTTTTCTTTTGAGAATCAAGTTAGTAATTAATCAAGATAATATAATATGGATATTTTAATATGTGTTTTTTTTTTTGAGAAGAAATATTTTAGTGGGTTAAGCATTTGACATTTACTTAATAATGTATTATTTTCTCTAAAAAAAGAAATATATATATATATATATATATATATATATATTTCTTAGTAATTAAGTTATTGATAAAAGTTAGCTTCCCAACGCTCATCACTATCAGTTATCGATAAAAGCGAAAGAACAACATTTAAACTCTATTGATAAAAATTATTTTAAGTATTTTCTTCATGTGTTTTAAAAACTATTTTAAGTGGTTATTAAATTTTTCAATTTTTTTTAAAAAAATAATTTATTTTCAAAATTAAACACTTAAAAAGTTAAACCAAACACACCCTACATTTATAATAATGCATAGGGATAATTTTTTTTAATATCTTAAACTATTTTTCACTAGTTAAAAAAAAAAATAAAAGCGCATAATTACTATATTTTATAAATTGATCTAAATGCATCAATATCAAATAAAATATAGATGATGTAAATAAAAAAAAGAGTTATTTTCAAATATAGAAAAAAGAGTCAAACTATTTATCAGTATAGATAATTTTTATTATATATCAGCGATAGACAACGATAGAAAGTGAAATTTTTCTATATTTATAAATAGTTTGATATTTTTTTCTCTAAAAAGAATAATCTATAGTTTTCCACCGAATAATATATGATGGTAAATGATATAATGAAAAAGTGATTCTTGAAAATTTTTAAGCAGGGAAAAGCCTAAAGAGAGAGAAAAATTTCTGAATCAATAATATATTACATTTTTTTTTTTTTTCCTTTTCTCTTATTCCAAAGTATTGTTGTCCCATGTTCCCAAAATGGGTCATAATATCCTTAAAATTAAAATGATAGAATTTTAAAAGGGAGAAAAAAAGAGAAAGGAAATCTAAGTCCTACCTATGATTTCATAATGTAAAGGAGAAGCAAACAAAAGCAAAGCTCATCATTCTGCAAAACTAAGCATGGAAAAGATGTTTCAACTGCATCAAACACAATTTAAAAAAAAAAAAAATAATAATAATAATAATAATAATTTAAAAGAAAAAAAGAAAAAAGAAAAATGGTGTTCCTCTTCACAATTTGAACTTATAAGTTCCTATTTAGATAGGATAATAATTTAGGGTTTGGTCTAAAAGTTCTCAAGTTATCATACAAAGATAATTTTTTTTTTATAATTTTTTTTTGGTCATATTCTAAAACAAAAGAGTGTAATAGAAGTCAAAATTCCACTTTTTAATATTCATTTTGCATTGGGTTGATTTGAATTTTGAATTTTGAATGAATCAATTTCAAATTTTCAAATATATATTTAAGTGTTCAATTATCCCATGTCTCAAATATTTATAATATTTTGCAAATAATTTTGAAGTTTGTAATTAATTATACAGTTTTTTTTTTTTTTTTTTTTTTTATTTTTTAAATATTCCACTTCAAATAGAGATGGATATTATAACTTATAAAACTTTCATAGAAGAATATTTGTGTGTTGGCTAAATTCTGTTATAATCTTTTAGCAATTAAATAACTATTATTTCTAGCTACGGTTTTTGTCCGAATGAATAAATGAGTGAGTGAATGAAGGGACGATTTTTCAAATATAGCATAATGAACCAAAATATTTATAAATATAGTAAAATATTATACATTTATTAGTATCTATCACTATCTATCAATAATAGATTATAATAGTCTATCAGTATTTGTCATTTTCTATTATTGATAGACTACATTTTACTATATTTAAAAATATTTTCAGAAAGTTTATTATTTAAGTGTTTTGTTAAAGTAAATTCCTATCTCAAAGAGACTAAGTTTTATATAGTTCACATTTGATCTATTTTTTATAGTGCAGAATTTACATATTTAATTGATATTTGATTTATTTTTTGTTACTGTAATGAAAATTAATTCTAGGAAAATTAATTGTCTTTAACTTAGTTTTATTTTAAAAATCTTGAATAAATATTTCAAATTTCATCATTTGTTTATATATGAATGTGGCTGGATAATTTTATAAAAGTTTATTATAATTTTGTAATTAATATTACTTAATTTAGATGCGACATGAATATATTTTATATTTATATAAATGTTAAATTACAAGTTTAGTATTTAAAATTTTAAAATTGTGTTTAATAAATTTTTGCAGTTATAATTTTATGTCTAATAATTCACAAAATTTCAAACATATTCATAAACTTTCAGTTTTATATACAATAGATTTAAGACATATTCAAAAAATTTAAAATTAATTATTTTATTACACAAAAAAAAAATTATATTTGAGCCTTAAAATTTTAATTTAATAAATAATAGATAGTACATTGATGTTTTGAAGAAAAAAGCATAGAACAGGACCTATTAGACACGAAGTTAAATTTTATATATGATATTACAATTATTTTTTAACATTTTGAAATATATATATATATATGGGCCTTTCATATACCTTTTAAAGTCAGGCCTATTATACACATTTTAAAGCCAGAGACTATATATAGAAACAAATTTAGAAGTACATGGGCTAAACTTTGAGAGTGTTTGGGGTGTTGAATTGGTCATTATAGTCAGTAGTTAGTTGTGTGTTATAATAATATGTGTTTAGTGTGTAGACTATTTTAGTAATATATAGGAAATAGTAAACTCGACAACAAAGAGGGAGAGGGAGGATGGGTAGGAAACAATAAACATTGTAACAAAGATAGATTTCAAATAGTTGTAAACATCACTATTATATATATTTGGAACCTCAAATATCGAGTGAACTATAATAGTCCATCTCACCAATTTAAGTTTGGGGCCCAAACAAACCCTTAGTCTTTGCTAACACGAGGAGATCGATAACGCTTGAATCTGTTTGGCCAACCGAGGGTAATAAGTTTTCTATAAGTTAAGAGAGTAAGGAGGGGTGGAACAACGTTACCAAAGTTGGTATTAGCTCAAGTAATAATACCATTTCTATAATCACTTTTCTATTATTATTCCATTTTCTTGAATCTTGGTTCAAAGGAAGATTGGTATTAGCTCAGCCCTCATCTATCCATCGACTACAAACAACAAAGTTTGCATCTTAGTTTATCTTCCTGATCTGTTTCCTTACAGCTTATCTTTTATGCATTTTTGTTTTAATAATATTTATCACTATTACTTGGCATGATGTGTTTGTACGTGATTTGAAATCAGTTTTATTACTGAGAGTGTGTTTAAAATATATTTCCAAATGTTTAATTTAAAAAATAAGTCATTTTAGAAAGAAAAAAAATGGAGTATGTGACAACCACTCAAAATAGCATTTGAAGTGTATTTTAAATAATTTTTATTAAAAGAGTTTAAATAAAAATGAATCTTTTTTTCTTCTAAACGGGCTCTAATTCTTGTATAGAATTTCTGAGTTCTAGCTTGGTTCTTATCGAGTATTACTTGTTTCTTTGAGGGTTTATACTTGTACATTTGAGGATGTTTTATTAAGATAGTGACGTTGCCCGATTAAGATTAAATATGGCAACAATACTCGCTCAAATAAGAGTCCTAAAAATAACATTTTTCGAGTGCTATCATGCATCTTGCATTTCAAGGAAATCGAAAAATGATAAATATTTTTGTTTTGACCTAGTTAAGTCAAAGTCAACTTTCAGCTCACCTTCAAGCCCAAACCTCCTCCATTTCATTCAAGAAGTCCAATGAGCACAAATAAATCAATTAACTTCTCAACTTAATCCAACTTGGGCTATAAAATAACAAATTAGAAGGTAAATAAACCCAATAATTAAGGAAAAATTCATAGCTCGGGATAACACAAGAGTAGTCTCTCCATCAACTAATAAAGACACTCATAGTTAGTACTTGTTTGGAACAACGTTTCAAGTACTTAAGAATCGTTTTTAGTATATTGAAAACTTTTTTCTCAAGATTTGGAATGTAATTTTTAATGTATCTTAGTCATTCAATCTTTAAAACATATTAAAAAATTTAGGTTATAGGGGACTCACCAACCCTAATTATTTTGGGATATGAATTGAACTTTTCTCTCTATTTTAAGGAAGCAAAATTTTTTTAATCATTCATATATTTTTTTTTTACTAAAAACATTGAAATTTTTTTAGCATAGATGAAGAAAATTTGTATACGTTTTTATAAATATTAAGTATTTTTAGAAAAGTTGATTACAAAAATAACATTACAAAAACATTACATGCATATTCAAACTTTCTTAAAGCATATTAGCTATTGATTAACTTTAATAATAACAATCAATATACTTTTATTTTATATAAATTGTCATTAATTATTTACCTAAGCTAGCTACATATCTTTTTTTTTTTTATGTAAATTACGTTAAATAAACAGCCACATGCATACATCAACCTTTAATGGCAATTGACTGGACATAGTTGATTAATTAAACACATATATACGTAAACAAGAGCTCAAAAGTTTGAATCTCTAAGTCCTCATTTGGTAACACTTTAATTTTTGAAAATTAAATTTGTTTCCTCTCATTTTCTTACAATAGTTTGCATCTTTCTTAAGTAAAAGAGTTGAAGTCATAGCCAAATTCCAAATTTCAAATTCCAAAAACTACTTTTTCAGTTCTCAAAATTTGGTTTGATTTTTAAAAACATTGGTAAATTAAGGATTATTTAACACAATATAATAGTCAAACACAATGTTACAACAATCACAATGACAAAAGGATAAAAACAGATTGTACAGAGCAAGAAGGAGGCACGAGATGTTGTAACTTAGTTCGGTGCAATATCACCTATATTTGGGAGGCAGCGTCCCCAAGGAAAGATAACTTCACTAATGAACAGTTAAACAATTACAGTGTTGTACTTATCTATTAACAAAAGACATATATAGTGAGACAAAAACAACCTAACTTTAGTAAAAGATAACTTAGGCTCCCTCTAAGGATGAAAACATCTTCTCACGTATAAGTAGCAATACTTCAAGATAGTCTAAAGTGAACAACTCAAGACCAACATGACATTTAGTACGCAATTACTCGGATTGACACGATCACTTCTTACTTCATGAACGTCTAACACTAACAACACAATTTCTTAAAAAGCGGAAACCCTAAAGCCAAGAGCACAAATCTTTATATACGTGTAGCATAAGGAGAGAAACGAACAACAACCACGATGAACTGGCACCCATAGAAGGAAAGAATAATTAAAGACAACCACACACAATTTTTTTACAACGAAAGTATTTCCAGACAATAAAGATACTAGGTGAGCATTCTACAGAACATCAGAGGGGATACGATGAAAAACATGTTTACCAACATCCAAGCTTATCACACCATAAAAATATAGCCAACACCAAAGGACTAACAAACTCCTCCTCTGGTTATTATTTTTTAAGGCAAGACAATCAATAGAGAAACCATCCAAGAAACAGTGGAAGCACAAAACATAACCAAGCACCATTCAGAACAACAACCAAAACCATATGTCTCCCCCTTTTTCTGGCTTAAAGAAAACAAAGTATGATAAAAAAAACTACAACTACAAAGAAGCAACAAAGTAGCACCATCATTTTGAACCATCAGTAGCCCCAACATTCCCGTCAAAAGTAGAAGCAGCACCATCGTAAAAGCATATCACAAATGCATCAGTTCTATTATGGCATATGAGACACTTCGTCAATATTGGCGTTGTGTGCAAGGCGAGCTTCTCAACGAGATGAAGAGGTTAGTAAGTTCTCTAGACTTGAAAATCAAAATTTTGAACTAACTCCTATCGTTTAAGTTTTGGTTGATAGGCAATTTCAGGAATCTTGAGGTAACTCTTCTGAAGCATGCCCTCGCCTGCAATGGAGCCTGAGACCAATAACTATCACCTGGATGCTACCCTAGTATGACTAATATCGTACCGTATCCAACCCATCAGAGTTTGCTCAAGCTCCCGATCAATGTATACCTGTAGAGAGTATAGTGAGAGAGTTGACTAACCACATCCTCTCTAATTAGCAGGAATTTCTTTGTGTCTAGTAGAGAAGCCTTCGACTCAAAACAGAGGCTAGTGCTAAGATGCAACACTTGAGTGACCATCTTACTCAAATAACTAACTCAATTAGGAGGTTTGGGGAACCCCTACTGCAACACCATATCTTTGAGGCTATCCAGGCAAGAAGCCATGAGGTAATGTACTTTGACGAAGAGGATGATGATGAGTGTTGGGATTTATGTCCTAAATCTCGTGGTTTGTAATGTATAAATAAATTATTTAAGAGTTACTTTATTTGACATTTAGACTTGTGTAACTCAATTCAATAAACTAAAATTCAAGATTATTTAATGTAACTTGAATAATATGTGGTTGACATACATGTAGATCATATTCAAGTGATAATCTAAATAGTCTATAGTATATGGATAAGGTTGGATATCTTATCCTAGTAATACAATGGATACAACCCACTTTGTAATTGTTACAAACGATTTGATCCAAATTGTTCATGTAGAAACATGCGAGTGGCGGTATCCTACACAAAGAGTTTGTATAAGACTGAACAACGAAATAGTTAATCCCTCTTTGTAACACCGTTGATTGAAGAGATTAACATTTCATAAGATGACCATATGTAACTCGATCTCAATCCTGAGTGAGTTATGGATTCCTGCCTATGAGGGCATGTCTTTTGATTTGTATGGGTGAGAATGGCCTGTGTCGCTAAAAAGCACCTGATGCATGGCAGCACCTAGGCGCTAAGGCAATGGTTTGATGTTGTTGCTAGATGTTTTCAGGTAATTATGAAAAAAATAAGCTTTAGAAGCAAAAAGAACTAAACTGAGTCAAAATTGGAAGAAAAATTGAAGAAAAAAAAAGCAAAAACCCTAATGCAGGGCAGCGCCTAGGCACTAAGACAGCCGCTCTCCCGGCAAGGAGCGCCTAGGAATTAGGGTGGCGCTCCGATAGGCACTTAAACTTCAAGGGTAGAGCGCTTAGCCGCCAAGCTTTCCAAAAGTGAATTTCGGCAATTTGGAAAAATTCTTGGTAACAAAGTTTTTGAACTTCTATATATTTAAAGGTGTTCAACAACCCTCAAGGACGAAATTATAGAGCCTAAAAGTTTGAGTTTGCTACCAAATAGAGAGAAAAGTGTTGGAGAAGAGTTAAAGGTCATTCGAGATCCCGAGGTACCGACCAAGTGGAGATTGATGGAGTTCAACATTAAGAAGCAATTCAAGAGCTTTGTCTTCCTAAGTTTCTCTTTCCTTTTATCTTTATGCTTGAGAACTCTAATCAAGCTAAAAATGTGACATCGTTAAACACATTTAAAGAATCAAATAAATTTGTAACACCTTACTTATGCAAACTATACTAAAAGACATAGCATAGATGGTAAGTTCAGGATCGATCCGCAGGGAGCTAAAGAATTAATCTGTTCTAAACTAAACTAATCTTTGAAAAGGGATAAAAGTTGGGGTTTAAAAAGAAAAGAAAATTCATGCAAGAAATCAAGATTATTTTTTTGTATTTATGATTTTTAAGAGAGACAATTTAATAGATTTGAGAATTTGGTTAAGTTCAATTCAAATTCAATCATCGATTCAAAGAGAGTTTGATTAATAGCAAGAATTCACAACCAAAGAGAGATTAAATCCCTAATTATTCCAATTCATAAAATCAGTCCAATTAGAGGTCAATTTCTAATTGCCTTAAATTGTTAAATCAAGAATTTCTTCAAGATTAACCCTAAATCTCGTTTACGTATATATATCCTTCAGCGGTTTTCAATATTAAATGAAATTTGCTTTACGATCTAAGTTTCATAGTTGCGACGAACTAAAGAACAGATAGCCTCTTCACTAATCTGGTTTATTGATTAATTCTAATTAGTTCAACATGCATTGATTAAAAGGAAACATGCTTTAAACGAATACATGAATTGCTAATCTTGCAACCTAATTCACAATTTTATTGCTTAGCGCATCATGAATTTTGCTAACTAGAATTCAATTCTAAAGATGAGTTGTCAATTCAATCGACTAAAAATCTAGAAATCAACCCAAGAATTAATCAAGATTCATGAATTAATCAAAGAATTAGAGGAAGAATTCTCAAGAAATTGACTACAAACTTACCAAATTTCTTTAAAGATTTGCCCTAATCTTGCATCCTTAGATGAATCTTCAAAGAATTGGTAAAGGATTACAAGAATTTTGAGAAAAAAGATGAAGGGAGAGTGAAGAACTCTAAAAATCAGGCAAAATGGCTCTCTGTCTCTAAATGAAAATGAAACAAAACATTTAAATTCTGGTGAGAGCGTTGCGACGCTGAGGATATCGTAGCTATGCTAGGACCAGCATAATTGGAGCACAAGAGGGGAGGTGCAACGCTGTTGACGATTTGGAGAAGTGAAATACACCTTAATTGTGCGTCAATTACTCTTTATTTAGAAGTATTTTTGGTAGATTTAATATATTTGCTAGTGGTTTTGAGGTAAATAACGAAGAAATTAAGTTTCAAAAATTAAAGAGACAAAATCGAGCCAAAACTGAATGAAAACATGTTCAAAACCCTAGAAAACAGGGAAGCGTAGAGCAGGAGCGTCACTATGCTGCCCCTTTATGCTCTAGACCCGAGAGCATATTTTTTGGACAGTCGAGGCAGCGTAGTTACGCTCAATAGAGCGCAGCGCTACGCTACGAGAAATAGGCACAGTGTCGCGATGCTACCTTTCCTTTTTTGTTTTTCTATATCTTTTGGAAAGTTTTCTCTATGTAATGAAGGGTGATCGGCAACCCTAATACACAAAATAAAGATCCTCAAAATGAGAGATTGACACCAAAAGAGAGAAAATTGATTAGAGAAGAGTTAGAAGTTATTTGAGATTTCACGGTGCCGGTCGAGTGGAGATCGAAGGAATTCAACAACGAGAAGCAATTTGAGAGATCTTCTTCCTATGTTTTCTTTTCTCTTTACTCCTATGCTTGAAAACTCATATGATAATATGTATTTGACGGATATGTGTGGCTAAACTCTTAGTTTTAGGGTATGGATAATTTAATTATGGATTTAAGTTAAGGTTTTATTATTTTTCATGGATGTTGTTGAATGATATATTTTTCAATACTATTATGCTTTATTCTTTCTTGATTGATCATCAATGAATGTTAGGTTAGATGTATGGTTGAGTAGTTGTATGTCTAAGTGGATCTATAGTATTGAACCTTTATCGATCTTTCATGAAAATAGCTAGACTGATAAAGGAAGTTATTGACGATCATTCTTAATGCTATGCCTCTTAACTTGATTTCATGAGAATAGTAATCAATTAGACTGCATAAGAAAGAGTTATTTTTTAGAGAAAATAATCCGAATAATTGTTTCTAGACTTAAACATATTGTTTGCTCATACTTCCATGAAAACCTAAAGTTTGTCTTAATGAAGTAATTAATGATATCAACACCCTAGAACGTTTTGATATCTTGATTTTTCACTTATTTTTACTTTCCTTATTTGCTTTTCTAAACTAAAAAAAAAAACTCAAATTTGATCCCTTGAATAAAGTCAATTTGATTCTTGAATAACTTAGTACTTAAACCGTACCAAAGTCCTCAGTGGAACGATACTCGGACTTAACCATTTTATATTATAACTTGACCCGTGCAATTGGAAAAATCGCGCATCAAGAAGGCGCGCGTGCGTTTGAAATTGCGTCAAAGTTTGGAGCATAGCTACACTGCTCTTTGGCGTCGCGACGCTGCTCTATTTTGTGCTCTTGGGTCTTCAGCGTAAAGCACAACGTAATTGTGGTGCAGTGACGCTCTACTTTAGAGCAAATTTGTAATTTTCACCATTTTTTCTAACTTTGATGCTCCTAAGCTCATTTTTGCTCCAAATGGCCATTCTACCCTTGGAATGATTAATACCTACAAAAATAGAGAATTAAGGAGTAAAAGTGGTATATTAGGGTAGATTTAAGCTAAGGAATTATAGCACTTTTAGGGCGCTATCAAAATACCCCCAACTTTAATCTTGATTGCCCCGAACAAGGAAATAGAATAAGAGTATATGCAATCAATCAATCAATCATGCAAAAATGATATGCACATGCTTATTGAAATGATCTTGATATGAACTTGCTTATTGAGATAATTTTGCTTTCTATTTAAAGATGCTTGCTATATGTATATGAGAATACTTATTGTTAAACATGTTGAAGGTTAGAAATGTTAGTGTTAGAGGTCATAGTTAGGCATGCTCATATTTAGAAATGCTCAAGCTTAGTTCAAATTCGAAAGGAATGATACTCGACTCTCAACAGTCTCAAGAGATAAGGATTATCATCAAAGATGAAATCCAAATGATGATCATTCAATTAAGCTCACATATTTTTTTAGAAAAATGATTCTAATTCTATTCATGCACGAATAAGTTTCAAATTGTTCCACTATTCTGGCTCGGTTATTAGCTCTAGACATACCAAACTTGTAGATAAGGGCAATACAAGGATAATGGTGCCTTACTTACGCACACAAAAGATAGAAGACATTTGTTTTTCCTAGAAGGCTAGCTTTCACACACACAAAGTAGGGACACAATCCACTCTTTTCTCACGGGATCCAAACTTATCACAATGGGGGTAGCTCTTTTCACCTCTATCCATGCACACACGCACACATTTTTTTGGGGGACTAGTTAGCTAGACTAACCTTGTTTTGACTTTTGATCTCTTTTTTTCTTTTTAAATAAACCTTTGCTTTGCTCTCTTTTTTTTTTTAAAAAAAAAAATCATCACGCATAGGTTTATTTTACAATTACGTTGTCTAGCATTACACTAAAAAACAAGAGAGATTATTCTATAAGCCAAAGGTGGGCCTTTGGTGGTGACAATAGAGATACAACTTAATAAAAAGATTATGCTAGGACCAGCGTAATTGGAGCGTAAGAGGGGCGATGCGACGCTATTGATGATTTAGGGAAGTGAAACGTACGCGTTTGAAATTGCGTCAAAGTTCAGAGCGTAGATACGCTGCTCTTGGGCGTCTGATGCTGCCATGTTTTTTGCTCTCGGGTCTTTAGTGTAAGCACAGCTAATTGGGGTGCAGTGACGCTCTACTTTAGGGGCAAATTTGTAATTTTTACCATTTTTCTAACTTTGATGCTCCTAAGCTCGTTTTTGGCTGTTTTTGCTCTAAATGACTATTCTACCCTTGGAATGATTAATACCTACAAAAATAGAGAATTAATGAGTAAAAGAGGTATATTAGGGTAGATTTAAGTTAAGGAATCATAGCGCTTTTAGGGCTCTATCAAACTCATATGAGATTATGTATGTGATGGCTACGTGTGGCTAAACTCTTAGTTTTAGAGTCGTGGATGATTTAATTATGAATTTAAGTTAATGTTTTAATAGTTTCATGGATGTTGTTGAATCATATGTTTTTCAATGCCATTGTGCTTTATTGTTTATTGATTGGCCTTCAATGAATGTTAGGCTAGATGTATGGTTGAGTAATTGTATTTCTAATTAGATCTAGGATATTGAATCTTTCTTAATCTTTCATGAAAATAGCTAGGTTAATAGAAAAAGTTGTTAATGGCTGTAATTAATGGTATGCTTCTTAACTCGGTTTCAAGAAATTAGTAATCAATTAAGTTGCAAGAGAAACGGTTGTTTCTTAGAGAAAATAATCCAGTTAATAGTTTCGAAACTTAAACAAATTGTTTACACATAATTTTATGAAAACCTAAAGCATGACTTAATAAAGTAATTAATGAAATCAACACCCTATAACGCTTTTATCTATTGAAGTTTCAATTTGCTTTTATTTTCCTTATTATTTTAGAAAATTTGCATTCAAACTCGATTTCGATTCCCTAAATAAAATTGATTCAATTCTAGAATAGCTAGACAATTAAACCGTACAATAGTACATAGTGGAACGATACTCGGTCTTTACCATTTTATATTATTACTTGATCCATACACTTGCGATTACAACTTCAGTTGCGGACTCAATAAGCCTACCATTTTGGGGACAAGACCGAGTGGGGAGCTAAGAACATAGCTACACAAGATGAAATTCACTCCTTCCCGATTTTAGGGTAAAGTAGAGGAGTTATTCCCTTAAGTGCTAACTCCAGGTCTTGAGCAATGGGGCCCCACCCTCTCACTCGCTAGAGAGGAACTTGGTTTATAGTAGGACCATAAACAGATTGTTCATTAGAGGATTAGTGGTATTTAAAGAGCAAGAGGTAATTAATTAATCTCGGATCATTGGAGCTTTAATCTGTAGGTCCATTAGGTCCCCCAGTTCACAAAGGGTAAAACAAGGATCATTAGTTTTGAAAGAATTTGAATTGTTCAAAGTAGGGAATGTATGTTAATTGTATAAGATACAATTAATATATATATAGGCACATTATAATATAAAATTAATTTTGAATGAAATTTGAGAGAATTAAAGTGTTTGAATAAGATTCAAATATTAAATTAATATAAATTGGATTCATATTAAAACTATAGATTTAAAATTAATGTGAATAAGATTCATATTAAAACTATAGGTTATGAGAGAGATGTGCATTTAAATATGATTTCAAATGTTTAATTAAAATATTGGATATTTAATTATATTATTTAAATTAATTAATTTAATTATAATTAAATGCATAACTCCCCTACATTGTAGGGGAGTGGGAGGGGAGTTAACTCCCCTCTCTTTTGTTAAATGAAGAATAGTTCTGCAATTCAAGAGTTGAAGTTTTTTTTACACAAAATATTTTTTCACTCTCCCTTAACCTCTCTCTCATAAAAGTTAGAAAAAAAAAAAAGTCATTCACTCTAATCATGATATCTTTAACAACACTTAATGGCTTAACTAAATAACAATAAGCTAATTGAATCAAAATGCCAGAAGCATGAAATTCTTGTAATTGAAGCTCATATTAGACAGATCCAGGCATGATATTAACTGAAGCTCCTAAGTCTAACATAGTGATAGCACCCGAAAGGTGCTATTTCGATCATTTTAACTTGAGATTGTTGTGTTATTTAATGGTTTAATTGATTATTATATAGATATCGAGCAATCAAGAAGGTAGAATGTGCCCTTAAGGCAGAAACGAGACTAAAACGAGCCAATTTAGTGCCCTAATGAAGAATCGATGCCAAGTGAAGGCCAAAAGGACAAAATTACCCCCATGGCAAAGTGTCGCGGGTGCAGTACCCTATTGTGCTACGATACGACTCTATTTACAAAATGCATAAAATTGGCGTAGCACTGCAGCACTCTCGTGCAATTATAAAAATTGCCTTTTGGAAATTAGGGCATACTTTTGATTTAGGTAGCCAATTTAGGCGAATGGCCACTCATTTTCTTTATTTTTTCATCCTCTATCCATCAACATCATTATATTTTAAAGTTTCTTTCATCTTCTGTATGTAATCAAGTCAAATGTTGACGGGTTTTGGCGATATTGCCCCGACAGATTGTTAAGGTTTGTTTTCTAGGTTAGAAGTACAAAAAACTCAATGTTTGGATTGTGAGGACTAGGTTTATAATTTGATTTCTTATTGAATTTTTGTGGTTCTAGAATGTATTTAAATTTCTATGCTTAGAATTGATGATTGGATTAATCACCCACCATCTATCCTTTGTTAGGCTAAAGATTGGCACATAATATGTGACATATAATTGTGTGTTAATTGCTTAGTAGCATGGATCAAAGCATGCTTGTGTGTACGTCGATTGGTTGTTTAGAATAGCCCGCTTATAACATTGCATGATTGATTCAATTTAAGAACGAAAATCAATTAGCAACTTAAGCTATCCAAGGTATTAATCGTCATACTGGAATCTCCTATGCTTAATGCTGCGAACACTGCAAGTGCAGGGGTCAAGTTATAATATAAGATGGTTAAACCTGAATGTTGTTCCACTGAGGATCAAATTACAGTTTAATTACCTAGCTATTCTAGAATCAAGTCAATTTTATTTGAGGATTTGAAATCAAGTTTGTTTTGTGAAAATCTTGATAGCAATAAATAAAGCAAAGTAAATGTTGAAAAATCAAGAGACAAAGAGTGTTCTAGGGTATTGATTCATTATTTACTTCTTCATGCAACATTGTAGAACTTCATGGAATTATTGCAAATCATATGCCTAAGTCTAGAAACTTAAATTCGGATTATTTTCTATCAAAACAACTCTTTCTCATGCAACTTAAATGATTACTAACTTCTTAAAACCAAATTAAATTACATGGCATTAAGCTAGTCTTTAGAAACTTTTATTATTAATCTTAATTATTTCCATGAGAGATTAATAACAATTCATAGTTATATATCCGGTTAAACATACAATCCATCAAATTGAATATCTAATTTCTAACATGCATTGAAGGCTAATCAATGAAGAATTAAGCATAATAATTATGAAAAGCATATTATTTACAACAATCCATAAAAGGGTCTACAACATTAGCACAACTTCATAAATAACTCCTCAATACCCTAAAACTAAAGAGTTTAGCCATTCATAGTTCTAGAACACATATTGGCATACAAATTGTTCATAAAAAGAGTAAAAGAAAGAGAGGACTAAGAAAATTCTACTGTCGAACAGCTCTTTGTTGTGTGAAAATCGACAAGACTCCTTTGATTGGCACCTCGGGAACTTGAATGACCTCCAAACACTCTCAAGCTTAATTTCTCTCTTCTTGGTAGTAAACTCACTCAATTTCCTTCTCAGAAACTTGGAGACCAATCACTTTCCAAAAATGCAAATGTTTTAATTAAGGAAAGGGAGCGTCGCTGCGCTGGGTTTGAGCGTCGCAATGCTCTAGGATTTCTAGTCGTAGCGTAGAGCTGCACTCGTCCATTGTCGCTACACTTCCAGAGGGCACAGCTATGCGGTGCAAATTGCCAAAATAGGTAGCTTATAGGTCTGGAAAGTAATGGGCAGCGTCGCGACGCTAGTGAGCTGCGCTACCCTGTTTTTATTAATTTTGTCTTTTTCTTGACATTTTTGCTGGTTTTGACTAAGAATGTCATGGAAGCCAACTTACTAAAGAAGAAAAATACAAGAAAAAAAATAGTTAAAATAACAATAAAGCAAGTAAAACTTGGGTTGCCTCCCAAGAAGCGCTAAATTTAACGTCTTCGAAGCTAGATGACAAAGATTCTTTATTAAGGTACTCTCTAGGATATACTCTTGTAGAAAATCTTTTAGGGAAGGTTTCTCCTCTGTTTGGGTTGGATTATAGCTCACATACTCATAGGAGGAATGACTCACATACTCATGGCTAGGGTAACTAGGAGGATAAGGATTGGGATTAAAGAGGGTGGTGGTGGTGGTGTTGGACCTAGGGAAGGTTGAAACTCCCCATGAGGCCACATATAATTATTGATTTCCATAAATGCAAACGCCACAATAAATCAACCAAAAAAAGACTCAAGAACAAAACTAAATAAAAAAAAACTATTATACACCTTAAATTAAGATGAGTCATATCTCTTAAATATTAAAACAAGAAATCAAAAGCCAATTCCCTGACAACAGCGCCAAAAACTCGATACGTCGCAAGTGCAAGTGTCGAGTAATAATATAGTTAAAATGGCCTTTGCCGAGTATCGTCCTCAGGGAATCAGATTGATTAATCTTTTAGCTATTAAGAGATCGTTTTGATTTTATTTACGGGACCGAATCGTAATGACACTTAGGATAAATTAATCTAAGAAAGCAAATAAAAGTCATCGAGATATGAGAATTATCAACTAAGAGACACTTTAGGGAATATATTTCATCAAAGGTATCATTAAACACAATTGCTTGACTCTTGAAGTAATTAACACAACACCTAGATCTAGAAGTCTTTTATCCGGATTGAATCTTTGGAAAACATCCTTTTCTTTTACTTAAACCCTAATTACTAATCGCTTGAAACTAGATGATTAAACAAAGTATTAAAACCCTTCCAAGCTAAAACCTTTTCTACCCTAAAACTATGAGAAATTTAGTCTAACATGACTTCCATAGACAAAATCCACATTAGAATAACAAAATACAGCAAATAGACCAAGAATATAGAAAGGGAAGAGAAGTTATCCGGCTTTCAAGCTCGTCTCCGGGATGGATTTGACCTTCCAACGATCCTCGAATAATCTTCCGTCATCATGGAATCTTGATACTTTGCTCTAAACTCTCTCTCTAGGTCTCCAATACTTCAAATTCTTATGATTAGGGTTGTTGAGAACCTCCCAATTTATAGAAAAAAATTTCCAAAAATCTTCTCCTAAATGGAAAAGGAAAGGCAGAGTCCCTATGCTTTATCGCAACGTCGCAACGCTGGCTTGATTTCATCGCAGTATAGCACTGCACTATGGCTGGGCATCGCGGTGCTCCCTTAATGTTGCTATGCTCTTGATTGTGCCAAAATTAGGTGCTTTCAGGTTTTGAGCGTAAAAGGGTAGCGTAGCGACGCTGCCCTATTTTCCTAGGGTTTTTGAGCTATTCTTGTCTGGTTTTGACTCGGTTTGATTTCTTTGCTTTCAAAACTCAATTTTCTTCATTATAACCTGAAATCTACTAACAAATATATTAAATCTACTAAAAATATTTTTAAAATAAAGAGTAATTAATGCACAATTTAGGTGTGTTTCAATAGTGTATGCTTGCACTAGACTACTTTAATTTATATTTTCATCATCCATACACAATTGGTCGATCAAGTTCACATAGATTTCTCTAGAAGCTTGGATCGAATGCATCTTTACCTTTAATGCATCTCCTTTAGGAACAACTAACTTACTAGGAAAATGAGCATGAGAAATATAAGAATTAAAATTTAAAGGTGAATCATATCTTACCCCATGTCTTCTTGTTGGGATTGGTCCTTCACGTTCTTCCTCAAGTTCTTCTTCATTCTCAAAATCTTTTTCTTCAGGCTCATTTATCACGGCAAGACTCGAGGTAAAAGAGACTACATTACAGCTCACCATCATAATGACACTCACATGCAGACTTAATGCTCTAGTTGGGAAGGAAGCTTCCCATACTAAGTATCTAACCTACTAGCAATGGTGCCAACTAAGTATCTAACCTGCTAGTAATCCCATACTGAGTATCTCATCTGTTGGTTGCCCCTGTACTCCATCCCAATATGAGCCTCTCGATGAAATTTCAAAGTGTCCTCTTCGAGTCTCATGGTAGTTTCTGCAAGACTCTTTATCATGTTCTTAAGAGACATCCTTAAACGATTTTCTGGTTGCTTTAATTTCTCCAATAGGTTGATTATCCCCATCGTATCGTCGTCCCTGATGGTTTTTCGTGTAATTTTCCTCTACAATAGGTTCTTGCAGATGTGCCCTATGTAATACAACTTTCTTCACATAGTCAACTCATCTAGTTGAGATTAAAGTGCACTTACCTCTTGTGTAGAGAATAACACTCTAGGAGCTCACGTCCAAAAATGATGTGAGTTCTCAGCCATCATGGATATCAATTGTCTGCCTCCGTAGGAGATTTATTAACTAGAGCTACGTCACATGCTGCATCTATCGTACTTCAATCACTAGGGATTAATCCTATGTAGAAGTACTCGATTAGGAGTTGATATGAGATTTGATGGCTTGGGAAACTGGCACAGAGATGTTTAAATCGTTCTCAATACTCGTACAATATTTTGTCAGCCTTTTGGGTAATCCCATATATCTTTTTTCTAATGCTAGCAGCTCTCAAGAGAAGGAAAATTTTCTCCAATAATTTTTTTTTCAGATCATTCGATATAGTGATTGATCTAGAGGGAAGATAGTATAGTCAGTCTTTTGCATTGTCTTTTAGTGAGAAGGGAAACACCCTCATGTTTAATTGATCCTCAGTCACACCGTGTGGTCTCATCCCATCATACTTGTAAAAATAAGAAGTGTATAAGCTCAAACTTCAATTCAAATGTACTTGTTGTTGTGAGGTGATAGATGTCAAAAAGTACATTTTTTATAATCTATTTTATTACTTTTCTAGTAAAAAGACTCTTTATGTGATACTTTGACCCTGGAATGAATTAAATTGGGTAAAATGGGCAAGTACATGTCTTTGAATTGTCTAAAGTTAGATTTTACTATTTTGGACTGATTTTATAGGTTTTTACTAAGGTTTTTAATTGTTTTGCATACATTTTTCTTGATGTGCCCGCATAAAAAAACCCTAATTTCCCAGATTTGTGTCTAGTCATTCGTAGTTGCTATTTTCTCAGTCCACAGTCTTTCAACGCTGAAAATTCCTGATAAACACTCAGAACACCATTTTCGGCCATCCCTCAACCACTTTGGCCTATATAAAAGGATGAGAGGCTTTTGGTTCATCATCCTCCACTCCTTTGAAGAAAACTCACGAAATTATTCTTTAATCTATTTAAAAAACGAAAGTTCCTATGAAAAGATGGCTTCTTTAGGTCAACCCTACCGATGAGAACGTGTTGTAGAGTGGGATTTAACCTTGAGAAAGGATTGAATCCATCCTAGAGAGCACCTCAGTTCGTTGGCTTCATTCAAATGTCTTATTTACTATTTTTCCAGATTTGTTTTCTAGTTTTTTGCTGTCTTTCTTCTATTATTCTTATCATTTCTTGATTTTTATACATTGTAACCCATGACATTCGATTTAATGAAATGTATTCATTCTTATCTAATTATGGGCCACATTTCTAAAGGATTCAATCATGTGG
This sequence comes from Lagenaria siceraria, assembly GCA_002890555.2. Classification (NCBI taxonomy): domain Eukaryota; kingdom Viridiplantae; phylum Streptophyta; class Magnoliopsida; order Cucurbitales; family Cucurbitaceae; genus Lagenaria; species Lagenaria siceraria. Next base: position 23,901,062 of record CM016485.1, on the reverse strand, counting down.
ATAACTAATAGGACCATAAAAGTGCTATCTAGCTCCGCTTAATTCGAGTTAATTACTTGGTTTTACGTGTTTAAATAATTATTTTGTAGGTTTTGAGCATTTGAAAGGTAGAACCAACCAGGAGAGAGAGGGTCAAAATGGCATATTTACCCTTCAATCATGGTGTAGTGACATTGTTTCCAAAGAGGATGATGTTCGCAGAAAACATAGCGCCACAGTACTCCAAAGATTTTTCGAGCGCGCATTTGCCACAGCGGAGCGCCGTGACGCTCCGATTCTGTTCCTCGTGAAATTGGCCCAACGCTGCGCCTTTGTATCCTAGCACCGCGGTGCCAGGCCAATTTTTATAAATTGATCTTTGGCTACCTAGGTCAAAGGAGGATATTTCCAGCCAACTTGTACCTCAATTTCTCCCTCTTTTCTTCTTCCTTTTTGTATGTGGATGTATTGACAGTTTCCCCATTGATCGATATGTCGATAATGGACTAAGGTAATCCTTTCTAGCTTGGGTTTTAGGGTTTTCTTCTATTTTTTTCATGCACTCTTGAGGATTTGAACTTGAATTTTTGTACTTGTTGGGTTCGATTTTGTTTTCATTGAATATTTCTCATATTGTCGGATGCTTGGAGACTTTATGATTATTGCTTTGGATTTGATGCAATGGGTTTTATATCCTAAAACTCATAATTTGTAAACACTAACATGCATTCTATTTATCAATAAAGTTGTTATCGAGATTCTTCAGTAAACTTGTTATTGAATAAGTGAATTGTTGTTAATATAACTCTAAATCCAATAAACTAAAGAATCCATGGCCATAATATGAATACTTGAACTATATGTAGTGACAGAAAAGTAGATCAAGTTCAAGTAAATAGCTAACACGGTCTATAGTATAGTGATAAGGTTGGGTACCTTGTCTTGGAGACACTATTGTATGCGACCTACTTTGTATTTCATACAAACGATGTGATCCTGAGTTGTTCATGTGGAGACATGTGAGTGGGGGCATTCTATGCAATGAGTTTGCATAAGACCGGAGCACAAAATAGTCATTATTCCTTTATAACGTCGTTTACTGTTAAATACTGACTATTTCAACTAGATGATCTAGGTAACTCGATCTCAATCCTGAGCTAACTATGAACTCCTGTTTATTCGGGATTATTCTTTGATCTGCATGGGTGAGAGTGGCCCAAGTATGCCGACTCAATAAGCCTCCCATTTCAGGGGTAAGACCGAGTAAATAGTTGGGAACATAGTCCTGCAAGACGAAATTCACTCCTACCCGACTTAGGGTTAGTAGATAGATTGTTCCCTTAAGTACTGACTTCAGATCTTGAACAAGGGGCCCCACCCTCTCATTGGCTAGAGAGGAACTCAGTTTAGTGATAGGATCACAAACCAGTTGTTCATTAGAAGATCAGGAGAACTTAAGGAACAAGATGTATTCACAGGGGTAAAACGATAATTTTGACCTAGCTGTGATTACGGACAACATGTGAAGGATCCTTACTAATTATGGTATTCCAATTCGTTGAGAAATCAAGGAGAATTTGATCTAAAAAGGTTGCAATTTCTAACTCTTCATTTTTTCTCTCTTGCATGAAAGTTTATCCTTAAAATTGAGCATGTTAGAGTGTAATGCATCCTAATTCGCTTCCATTGCATGTTCATATATCCTTCATAAGTGACATGTAATTGTATGTTAATTAGGTTAGCTTGCGAATTGATAATGATAAGCATTACTCTAATCAACCTAGGATCGAATCAAGGGAATATTTAATTAGGCGCTTGAAAATTAAATATTCAACCTAACATTGCCCTAAACCTTAATGTAATTAGTATGAACCTGAAATTGATGCTTTTCATCAATTCGGTTTGGACTAATTAGTTGATCATGACAAATTGGTTAGCTTTTCTAATTAATTTGGTTAGGTATAATCAAATACTTAATTCAAGTGATGAGAATTCAATGATTGACTATTTTAAGTAGGAAAAATTCCTCACAACCCAAGCTAGGCCTTTTACATATAATTTGCAACTTAATCTTTTACTTTCATGCAATTTGTAATTCTTGCAACAAAACATTCTCCAAAACCCCCTTCGGTTACCTCAGGCTATTAACAGTTCAATTGAGAAAATATGTGTGCTCCCTGTGTTCGACCTGACCTTGCCACTACTACAGTCTTGGTGACTCTGGTATAATTATTTGGTCTAGAATTGGGCAACGAATCTTGCCCAACCAATAACCTAAGATCTTGCTTTAGTTTATGCGAATGGATCATCTTGTTGTTATTATCTTATTATATTAAACTGATCACTTAATTTAACATGCTAGTGGAGTCTTAGTGTTGAGAAGGTAATATAAAAATTGATTTCACAAAGGAATAAGGACTAAAAGCCTAGAAATAGGATTGTCATGTAGTCTTAGAAATAATGTACACCATAGGATAAAGTAATTGCATGAAAATAATCTAAGAATCAGCTAACCATAAAATATAGACATAGCTCCTTAGAGCTCCTAAAGGAACTTTACACAAGACCGAATAGAAGGTTTTTGTCCATTTTGAGTCACTGTCTAGGTATGATGCAGCTGCATAGCTAAAGGCATAATACCCTTCTGGTCGAAACTTGATTGTAAATCCCTCCTTCCATCTTCTATTTATTTTAAAATTCTGCATATTACCCAAACTCACTCATTTTAGATGTTACCATTTGGTTTATATCGAAAATCTCTTTCTTAGAAAAATTGAATTGCATAAATAATCTATTGGGATATTATACTTAGAATACTCCTAAGTTTATTACTTATTGATAGTGTATGCTTGCATTAGATCATTCTCGTCTATATTTATATCTCGCATACACATTTGGTCGATCACAGGGCCAACTGCCTTTAAGTGTTTTCTTAGCCATGACTATTTCTACAGGGGATTCAATGTCAACAACATTGCTTTTCCTTCCTACTCTAAAGGCCTATCTTGCCTCCCTTTTGAGTCTCCGTTTCTCAAGGCTAATATATGCAAAACAGTATAGACTAGAACCTCTAAGAGAACGAGTCATACAATCACAAGAAAAAACAAGAAAAACTCTATTAAAATTGTTTGGATTGTTTTTATATATATGGAAAAAATTGAAACTAATTAAAAGAAAACAAACTGGCTCCTCGACAACAACAACAATTTGGTGGAGGTGTACTTGTCGAAAGTTCCAACCAAACAAATAAATTTATAACACCGATCTATAACATTTACTACTAGATAGTATTAGTAGCAAGACCGAATCAATCCATAGGGAGCTACATGTTTTCTTCTAGTTGAGATTCAAGATTCTTAGGGTAACCAAAGGGGGGTTTGTGATTGTTTGTTTGCAAGAGAAAAGTAAATGACAAGAATGGTAAATAGCATGTAAAGTAGATGCAAGGAAGGTAAATCAAATGAGAATAGATCTACCTTAGGTATTTGGATCCATTCATGTAATAAGTTGTTCATTGGATACTAAAGATAATCTTCAAAATCATGCAACTGCTTAGCCAACAGTTTTAGTAATGCTAAAAGGAAGTCTAAAACATCTAGTAAATCAACACATATAGCTGTAATGCATACTAAACAAGTTAATCAACTGCATTAAGTTCTAGGGATAAAGCTAAGATGATTAGTTACTAACTACTGCTTAAGTAGTCTAACCAATTTCATTCTTGAACTTAATCAATCATGCAATGTTGTAAATGTTGGGATTAGTGCCCTAAATCTCGTGGGTCTCGTAGTTTGTATGTTGTAAATGACAAATTATTTATTTAATAAAATAAGAGGTATTTTATTCGACATTTAGACTGCATTACCTCAATCCAATAAAATGTGGTAGACATAAAAGTGGATCGTGTTGAAGTAATAACCTAAACATTTTGCAGTATATGGATAAGGTTGGGTGCCTTATTCTGATAACACTGCTGATACAACTCACGTTGTAAATGTCTATTAGAAGAGTTGTAAGTGTTACAAACAATTTGATCCAAATTGTTCATGCAGAGATATGTAATTGGGGTATCCTATACAAAGAGGTTGTGCAAGACCGGACCATAAACAGGTTGTTCATTGAAAAGACTAACATTGCATAGGATTTCTATAAATAACTCAATCTTAATCCTAAGTGAGTTATGGACTCCTGTCTATGAGGGCAATACTTTGATTTGTTTGGGTGAGAGTGGCCTATGTCGCCAACTCGATATGCCTACCATTTTGGGGATTTATCCAAGTAAAGAGCTAAAAACATAGCTACACAAGATGGAGTTCACTCCTTCCCGCTTTTAGGAAAAGTATATAAATTTCTCCATTAAGTGTTGACTCTGGGCCTTGAACAAGAGGTTCCTCCCTCTCATTGGCCCGAGAGGGATTTGTTTATGGTAGGACAATAAACAAGTTGTTCATTAGAGGATCAGTGGGATTTAAGGAGAAAGAAGTAACTATAGAGGTAAACCGGTAATTTTAACACAATTTTAATTATGTGTAATTTGTGAATGATCGACTTATTAATGACTGATTATATCCATAGATGGAGAAATATATCTACAGTGCGAAGAGTGCAGCTGTTGGTCTTTAATGGAGTGACCCACAATTAATGAATGAATCTCAAATCATTGGAGCTAATAATCTGTAGGTCCATTAGGTTCCCTTGCTAGCTTACTAAGGGTAAACAAGGATCAATTAATTTTGGAATAATTTGAATTGTTTAAATTATTGAAAGAAAATTTATATATAGTCGAGGGAAATAATGTCGAAGTCGGTTAAAGGTCGATGGTCAAAGATGCCCTCACCTAATGGCTAAAGAGATGTATTTATAGATAGTCGAGGGCGTTGTGGTGTTATGCACGGTGTTGCAACATTTTCAGCATCATTCTCTTTCCTTAAATAATGTTTTTCATATATGCCATGGTGTTGCAACGAAAAGCACTTAAAAAGAGCTTTCTTAGGCTTAGAATTTTGTTAGTTTTATTGTTTAAATGTTTTCATTGATGCTTTGATTGTTGAAAATTCTAGGAATCAAGTATTTAGACCAAAATAGGCTAATTTGAATGTAAAATGAAATCAATACCCCTAGGAAAGGTCAAAGTTTGACCGAGGGCTAGAAAAGAGATGTAAAGGGGTGAAAATGGCTAAAAAATGTGTGGACGGCGCGCTGCAGGTGAAAAACACTCAAAAAGTACTTTCTTAGGCTTAGAATTTCGTTAGTTTTAGTACTTAAATGTGTTTGTTGATGCTTGTTTTTTTTAAAATGGTAGGAATCAAGCATTTGGACTGGAACAGACTAATTTGAGCGCAAAATTATGAAAATACCCCTATGGAAAGACAAAGTTTTTCCTAGGGAAAGACAAGAGATCAAAAGAGGTGAAAATAGCTAAAAACAATATGTGCACGGCGTCGCATTCAAAGCGCAATGATTTGAGGCGAGGAAGTAGGGTGGCACTGCAGGGCCACGATTATGAAACATGGGGGAAGACGCTGGTTATATACAGTACCGAGACACTCACTTATGGTTCCAAAAGAACCTAAGTCGACCTTCCCTCAAAACAATGGCTTGGAGCTTCCAAAGGAGAGAATGATCGAAGAGACAATTGGAAGGTCATCCCAAGCTCGAGGACGCAAGTCAAGAGCCTGACTTGCTTTTCTTTCTCTCTTAGTCTTCTTTTTCTCTGTTGGATACATTAAGAATTGTCTATACTTGTATCATACCATGAGTTGTTGAGTTTCTAGTCCTTAATTGTTTCTTGGATTATTGAATGCATATACTATTTTATTATGCTTATGTTGAATGCTTTTGAACAATTGACCCCTGTTTGAATGTTATTTACTTCATGTCTTACTCGAGAGAGAGGGCATTAGGCTAGATCTAGCATGTTAAACTATTATTCAATTATGCACGAAAATTATACAAGATTAATACAGTTCAATGATGAGGGAATTTAATGTTGCATCTAATCAATTAATTGCATGAAAATGAATTGATAGTTAGGTGTTAGAAAAAGTTGAGCTCTAGAGAAGATACTTGGATATAAGACTTTTAGGTCTATAGTTGGCATTTAATCAATTTAAGGTTTAAACAATTAATTCAGTTAATCCATTAATGAAGTCATTACCATAGGATGTATTTCTGTCTAGTTTCGCCCCGTTGTTACCATTTATTCGCTTTTAGTATTAGAATAAAATAGTTTGGCCCCTAGATAAAATTGGAATGATCTTTGAATAGCTAAAAGTACATCAAACTAATTCCCTAAGGACGATATTCAGCCTAGGCCGTTTTATACTATATTATTACTCAACACATGCGCTTATACGTATCAGGCGATGCTAGAAAGAGAGTCGTAGTTCGATAGCCTCCAGCGCCCCGCATACCACTTTCCAAAACTGCCTCACGTTACGGTGCCACAGGACAGCGTTGTGGTACTGTCGCCTGGTTGAGCTCTTGTATAAAGCGCAATGTGCAAACGCTAGCAAATGCTGCAACGCCTCAAGCGTTGTTGTCCTTGCCTTTGCGCTATCCACTGACATCATGCAACGCTAAGTTGCAGGGACAATTTTGTAATTTCGATCTGCATGACCTAGAAGCTCCATTTCTGCTCCAAATTCTCTAATTTAGCTTGGCTTTAATCAAAACGCTCAAATTCACCTCTCCAATGCTCAATACCTACAAAATTATAGATTTAACACAATAAACTACACAATGAACTCGAGTTAAGCTGAATAAGATGGCACATTTTAAGTGCTATTAGTTTCCGCAAGGTTCATGTGTGTGGTCACTGTTTTTTTTTTCTCATCTATTATAATTAATAAATTTCTTGAAAGAAATGGGAATGAGAATGTGCCTAAGCAGTGACCAACTACGAGAGAGCTTGTTATGGAGCTTAGTGAGGGAGTTAAAAAGAACTGGCCCAAGAATGGTTAGCCATTGGCAGCAAAGTTGAGCATCAAGTATCTTTTTTTTTTTGCTGCATAAGATTGGTATTGCCAACTAGTGTCGTTTCTCTCACACTACTGGTATTTATCCTGCTTTGGCCAGCCTCTAGTACTAAATTGGCACTTCTTCTCAGTTTAACTATTGTTCTTTTATAACGCCCCACATTTTCAAATGTGGTAGTTTTTGTAAATTAGGTTTAAATTTTGGTTTTCATCTTGAACAAGTATTTTGAATTTAGTTGGGTTGGAAGGAACTGTTCAAAAACGTAATTACTTGGAATTAATTGGGTGGATTCTCTTTTTATTTCGGAGTTTGGAGCCAATTAAATTAATTTGAAAAGTTAGTTAGTTTCAATTTATTAGACAACAAATTTTGGATTTTTGGATTGAGGTGGATAAAATATCTAGACTATTTAGAGGATTTAGAAAGAAAAAGAAAAAGTTAGACCTAGGCTATATCTGTGTTTGCGCGCCCTTGATTTGAAATTGAATGAAATTTGGTCTTCTGCTGACGTAAGCACCCTATGAAATTACCGATTCAACCTGCGAATGGATTAAGATCACACTTAATCTCGTTTCCCAATCTCTCTTCTCGCTTCTCACTTTTTCATCTCGCTTCTTCAATTTTTCCCTCGTCAATGCTTTCCTTCGATTCTTCCTGCTTGATTCTCAATTCTTTCTCTCGCTTCTCGCTTCTTGCTTTTTGATCTCACTCTTTTGGTAGATGAAGAGGGTGGAAAAAATGCAAAAGAATAAGAAAAAAGGAAGAAGAAGAAAAAAAACAAAGAAACAAAAAAGAAGAAAAATACAGAAAAGAAGAAGCAAGAAGAAGAAAAATGCAGAAAAAAAGGAAAAAGAAGAAGAAGAAAAACGCAGGAGAAAAGGAAGAAGAAGAAGAGAAACACAAAAAAAAAAAGGAAGAAGAAGAAGAAAAGGGAAGAAGAAGAAGAGAAACACAAAAAAAAAAGGAAGAAGAAGAAGAAAAGGGAAGAAGAAAGAAGAAGAATGCAAAGGAAAAGAAAAAAGACACATGCACAAAAAAGGAACAGAAGAAGAAGGAAGAAGGAAGAAGGAAGGGGACCATTTAGGGTTAAAGTGGTAAATTCATGTGATGCTTACATAAGCAAAGGCCCAAAACTCATTGGCTTCCAAATTTGAGGTTAATTTTCATTTGGGTCTCTTTACAAGGCCCTCTGTGCAATTTTCCCTGTCTTCTTCATGCACACAAAGGTCTTTCCCGCTCCGATCTATAACTAATGCCCCCAGCCTCGTGCACGTGTTTCTTTCCACCGTCCACATAGCACGTCGCCACGATCACGCCAGCCTCTTCAAACTGTCGTTTGTCACCTTCAGGAGTGATATTCTCGGTAGGTACCTATTTTCCATTCTACCTCTCTTTTGTTTCCCTCTTTCTCTCTCCCTCTCTTTCGGTTCTCTCTCTCGCTCTCTTTTAAAGGTCATTCTCACCGATGGAGTTCCACAATCACCATTGTTACGCCACACCATCGCCTTTTTGTTATTGTTAAATATTTTGAGGTGGTGTTTTGGGGTTTTATTGGTTGATTTTAGATTACCCATTAAATATTCAACCTAAAATATTCTTACCCATGATGTTTGGAGTTTAGATTCAAAGTTTTAAGGAGCTTGAGACTACTGTCTAGCAAGGTTATTGATGTTTGGTGACGTTTTGGTAAGTGCTTTTGGCCCTAAATATAATGAGTGGTTGCTGAAATTTGGTTGTTAGCCTTTAATTCTACCTTGTTTGCTTAGATTCAAGCGGTGATAATTGGAACTTGGAGCATTGGATCAAGGGACTTTTTGGGTAAGTATTCTAAGCATTCCAAGGTTAATTTTCAAGGTTAATTTTCATAAAATAAAGAGAATCACCCGGTAGGTTTTGGGTTCAAATACAGGTAATGGGTTCCCTAACGATGGATTTAGAACTATCTATTATGCTTAGTTCATAACTCATTTTCGACTTAGTGTCGATAGGTTAATTTATTGCGATATTTATGTGTATGTTGATATTTGTTTGGAAGCGTGTCATGCACATGACGGTCTGTGTGACGTGATGTGCATGACATAGCTCCAAGTTATGAGCTATGTACATCAATCTGTGTGATGTTTATATAATCTCATGTCATAACTCACGGGTTGTTTGTTGCCAAAATGTTGAGCATATCAATGACTGTGTATGACGCATGTGTTTCAACACTTAGGCTCATGTTTTGTTTCTTGTGTGAGCACCATACACATTTGTTCGACTGTGTGATGTGTTTGTGTATGGTGGTCCTCATTGAGAGTCTCTTGCTAAGTATTTTCGTAATACACACCCTTTCCATTTTTCTTTCCTCAGGTAAGGCAAGGTTGTGCAAGGCAGTTGACAGGATGTTGCTGCATGAGCGGGGAACTATTTTGAGTGGAGCTTCCACATCATGTATGTGTTTAGTTTTTTTTTTTTAATTATTCAAAAGTACAAGGGTTGGTCTTAGAATGAGTCAAATGTTTTATTTTGAAATTATATTTTAAATAATGGTTTAAGGGATCCCAAGCAAACTAACTTGATATTTTGTTTCATAAAGTGTTTGTGGTTTTTTTTATATTAACTTCAATTTTCAGTTAAGTTATATGTTTTCTAAACCTTGCATGCTTAATAATGCCTGAAATCTGTTTTAGAAAAATCGAGTCATTATAACTTTGTTATCTATTAGTTTTTGCATCATTGAAAGGTTCGAAAACAAGCTGTGGTAGAGTCATTCCCCAGCTTTTCAAATACAATTTATAATTTCGATCTCTAAATCTATTACTACTAAAGCGTAGTATTGGCGGCAAGATCAAGTCAATCCGCAAAGAAGCACGATATGAGTTTTTTCTTAAGTCAATATTCTAGTTATAAGGTGCATGGAGGGGGGGGGGATTGTATGCAAAAGAAATAAAGTGCGGAAAAACAAAAGATAGAGGGTAAATGTAACTTTAGATTGGAAAATCTAGTTCTAGGAGAAAAAGGGATTCGATTCAATTTCAATCATTGACTTCTCTTTATTAAACATACATTTGATTTACATGTTCACAATGACTTACTTGACTCAACCAACTCGTTCATGTAGCGTCAACTTGTTAGAAAAGTCGAGCAAGTGCCCTAACTATTAATTAAAGCTTAAGCCTTAATTAAACTAAATGCTTTTAAGATTTATGGAAACGTCCATATAAGACTAACATTTGCATTAAGATTAATGGTTCAATTGTATGGTTAACTAGATTGGATAGCCTAATTAACTAACCAAGTTATCTTTGAACCTGATTGAGCATGCATTAAGGTTTATGCTAGCCTATATTCCTTAATAAAACATGGAATCAATCTTTGCTATTTGAGTGATTTAAACTAGACAAAACAAGAAGGTAATGTTCAAGCCTAAACTTATAGCTAAAACATACATTCATGGGAAGGGGTGTTAATCCATTCACAAACATACATCTAAATTAAACAAGATTCAGAGAATATGAAATCTAAATGCATGCATTCATTCAAGATAAGTCTCACAAAGTATACATTTGGTTCCTTACTCCTAAAACTAGAAAGTTACTAACCTCAATATTCAGTAGAGATGTGAGGGAAGTTAGGAATCTCCAAATAAAATTACAACCCAAAATGAAAAAGACCTAAACTAAAAAGATAAAAAAAAATAATAAAAAAGGGGCTTGAATTGCTGGTAATCTCTCCAGCTCCTCCAACTTTTCGTTGTGCCTTGTGGTCATTACATTGGCCTTCTTTTAAACTTCCAAATTCCTTAATGCGGCATCATTTCTCGTCATGTTTTCTTTTAGTAGGCTTTCTATACTCGTATTTTGGGCAAGCGACAGCATCGACGGTTGAGCTCTTGGTAATATTTGAGGTACAGGCGGTGTTGCCCTAGCACCTTGTTGAGAAGTGTTGGCATCACTATTTGATCTTGCCCAGGAAAAGTTTGGGTGTGTCTTTCCTCCTGGATTATATGTATTGAAGCAGGGGTCCCAATGTTCTGTGCCTTTTGATAGTCTACATAACAAACATATTGTGGGTTACGCATACAATTATCAATCATGTGATTTTCTATACAAAAATCGCAATTGACAGAGTCCATGCTTGCACAACAGCCACAGGTTGAGGGCCAAGCACAAAATTGTGTAGCATGTTTTCAGTGGTCGTAAGTTGTTGGTTCATTGATGCAAGCGTAGGGCTTTCTTGAATCCCGTCTGCTGTCTTAACCATCAGTGTCTCCATATCACCCAATTTTGATTGTTATTTTCTATTGTATCCATAATTTCATGTGCTTCATTTACTAATTTGTTTAGCAATGATCCTCTAGCTAAGGGATTTGCTAACGTCTTCGAGGCTTGGTTGAGCCCATTGTAGAATTGCTTTAAAAGAATGCATGTTGGAACTCCATGATGGGCACTTCCATACCAACTTCTAAAAGCGAATCCATGCTCCATCAACTGATTCTGTGGGTGCCTACTTGAAAGCTATGATATCCCCTCTGAATTTAGCGTTCCTATCTGGCAGGAAGTATGTTCTCAAGAATTTTTCTACAAGAATATCCCATATAGTGATTGAGTTTGAACGAAGTGAGTCAAGCCACGCTTCAGCATCTCCCTGCAAAGAGTAAAGAAATAACTTTAGCTTGAGGGCTTCCTCAGAAACTCCATTTTCTTTGAAAGAATGAAAAATTCTCATACAAAGTTTGAGATTTTTATGGGGGTCTTCATGCAATAGTTCAACAAACTGCCTTAAAGAATTTAGCATCTGAAACATCAAAAGTTTTCTTTCGATTGCTGTAACCACGATTGGGGGATCAAGAATCCCTGTGTCTAAAGTTTGGAACATGAGTGTTGCGTAGTCTTTAATAGCTCTGTCTATCTTCTACAATGAAGATGGGGTTCTGTGATTGCACAACAGGTTGTGGTATTGTTCTCCATTTTTTTGTTGTATATTATTCTTGGGAGATACAAGAGGATCGTCTCCAAGTGAATTCATTGAAACTTGTTGCACAAATGCAACTTCCTAAAAGTTAACTTGTGCGCTCAACTCTTTCTCCTCACGATGCTTTCGTCTATGCTCTCTTCTTCTATTACGAAAGGTTCTTTTTATCTTAGGGTCAAGTTTGAAAAGGCAAGACCTTCTTCTCATGTACCAATTGTTGAGATTTGTGTCCTAAATCTCATGGTTTGTATTGTATAAATAAAATTCATTTATTTAACAAAATAAGGAGTTATTTTATTCGATATTTAGACTTGTATAACTCAATCCAATAAAATAAGATCCAAGATTATTCATTGTAAACTTGAACAGTATGTGGTCGATGAAGGATGTATGAACATGCAACGGAAGCGAATTAGGATGAATTACACTCTAACATGCTAAATTTTAAGGACAAGCATGCAAGCAAAAGAGGGAAAAAATTGAGAATTAGAAATACAACCTTTGAAGTTCAAATTCTCCTAGGTTTTCTCCACGAAATGGAACACCAATTAATTGTAGACCACCACAAGAGTCTTCTTTACTATTTTCTGGCCTTCGATTGGATGTTGGGATCCAATTTAGTGGTGAATTTGTGAGGAAAATGAAGATAGAGAGTGGAATGAGTTCTTAGAGAAAATTTCTAAAATTACAATTAATTAGGCAATTTTCTCAACCCATTTCTTAGCCAAATCTTCTCTAATATATAGAAGAAGATCATGCAATGAGAACTAACCTCAAGTTGACAACAAATTTGTCAAATTGGAAGTGGGATTAGTGGCCAAAGCTTGAGTTTACGCCAAGCTCCTTGCTTGTAAGTGGAGAAATCCAACTTTTTAATTAAAATGAATTTCTAAAATCCATTTTAAAATCAATTTTAATAAATAAAATTAATTTAAATAAAGTTAAATAATTAATTAATTTTATATAAAATTAATTTTGAATAAATAAAAAATATTAATTTAATATCTAATATTAAAATAATATTATTTTTCCACTAACCCCGATTTTTCAAAAAACCGATTTCCCGAATATGAATTCCTATTCATATTCTTAATATTTAAATATTATTTTCAACTCTCTTTATCCATTTAATTCGCAATTAAATATTAATATATCTTGACAAATTGACCGTTTAAACGTTTCAAATTCATTTGCCACACTATCTAAGGTTTTATCCGTTTGTGAGCTAGTAGAACGACCTAATGAACTTGCAGATCATGAGCTTCAACGATCCAAGACTAACCAGCTAAACTCTTTAACCTAGTTAACCAACATTTATTAACTAACGGGATACTCCACTAAAGCTCATAGCTGCACTATCCTCACTGTAGATATATTTTTGTCCACTTGATATATCCATAATTAGTAAGTCGATCCTTCACAGGTTGTCCGCAATCACAGTAGGTCAAAATTACCACTTTACCCCTGTGAATACATTTTGTTTCTTAAGTCCCACTAATCCTCTAATGAACAATTGGTTTGTGATCCAATCACTAAACTGAATCCCTCTTGGGCCAATGGGTCCCTTGTTCAAGACTTGAAGTTAGTACTTATGGAAACAACCTATCTACTAACCCTAAGTCAGGTAGGAGTGAATTTTGTCTTGCAGGACTACGTCCTCAGCTATCTACTCGGTCTTACCCCTGAAATGGGAGGCATATTGAGTCGACGAACTCGGGTCACTCTCACCCATGCAGATCTAAGGATAATCTCAAATAGACAGGAGTTCATAGTTAGCTTAGGATTAAGATTGAGTTACCTAGGTTATCTAATTGAAATGGTCAGTGTTAACAGTAAACGGCGTTATAAAGTAATAGTGACTATTTCATGGTCCGATCTTATGCAAACTCATTATATAGAACGCCCCCACTGACAGGTCTCCACAGGAACGATTCAGGATCACATCGTTTGTATCAAATACAAAGTGGTCGCACTCAATAGTGTCCCCAAAATAAGGTATCTAGCCTAATCCTTATACTATAGATCGTTTTGGCTATTTACTCGAACTTGATCCACTTTTATGTCTCCACATATAGTTTAAGTATACATGTTATAGCCATGGGTTCTTAGTTTATTGGATTTAGAGTCATACTAATAACAATTCACTTATTCAATAATAAGTTTAATGAATAATTTGATAACAACTTTATTGATAATAGTATGTACATTTAGTGTTTACAAACTACGAGTTTTAGGACATAAAATCCAACAGTCGACATACAAGTGGATCATGTTTAAGAGATAATCTAAATGGTATATAGTATATGGATAAGGTTAGGTAACTTATCCTGGTAACACTAAGGATAAGACCCACTTTGTAATCATTACAAACGATTTAATCCAAATCGTCATGTAGAGACATGCAAGTAGAGGTATCCTATACAAAGAGTTTGTATAAGACCGGAACGCGAAATAGTTAATCACTCTTTGTAATACCATTGACTGAAGAAATTAACATTTCATAGGATGACCATATGTAACTCGATCTAAATCTTGAGTGAGTTATGGACTCTTGCCTATGAGGGTTTATCCTTTGATCTGTATGAGTGAGAATGGCTCGTGTCACCAACTTAATAAGCCTACCATTTTGGGAATAAGACCGAATGGGGAGCTGGAAACATAGCTACACAAGATGGAACTCACTCCTTCTCAACTTTAGGGTAAAGTAGAGGAGTTGTTCCCTTAAGTGCTGAATCTAGGTCTCGAACAATGGGGCTTCTCCCTTTCATTGACCCAAGGGGAATTTTGTTTATGATAGGACTATAAACATATTGTTTATAGAGGGTCAGTGGGACTTAAGGAGAAAGAAGTAACTACAGGGGTAAAACGGTAATTTTGACCTAACTGTAATTACGAGCAATTTGTGAAAGATCGACTTATTGATGACTGGTTATATCCATAGACACAGAAATATATCTACAGTGTAGAGAGTGCAGCTGTGAGTTTTTAATGAAATGACCCGTAATTAATGAATGTTGATTAATTTAATTGAAGATTTTACTTAATTAATCTTGAATCATTTAAGTTTCTAATCTATAGGTCCATTAGGTCCCTCTGCTAGCTTACTAAGGGGAAAACAAGGAATAAATGGTTTTGGAAGAATTTGAATTGTTCAAATTAAATTAGGGAACATGCTTTAATTGTATAAGATGCAGTTAATATAATGTATATAGATACATTATAATATATAGTTAATTTTGAATTAGATTCAAAATTAAACTATATAATATGAGAGTATTAATATTTGAATACGATTCAAATACTAAATAATATGAATAAGATTCATATTAAAACTATAGATTAAAAATTAATGTAAATAAGATTCATATTAAAACTATAGATTAAAAATTAATGTAAATAAGATTCATATTAAAACTATAGGTTATGAGAGAGAAGCATATTTGAATATGATTCGAACATCGTGCATAACGCTGCAACACCCTCAACTGTCTATAAATACATCTTTTCAGCCATTAGGTTAGGGCATCTTCGACCACTCGACCTCTAGCCAACTTCCACACTATTTTCCCTTCTTTTTCTTTGTATTTTGAGATCCCTATGATGTATCTTAGCCTCCTAGAACAATATCAGACTAAACATTTTCGGTTACAATCAGTTCTTCTATAGGAACATCTGAGACATTCTCATTTACAATTGATTCAACGATTTCAGTTTCAATAGCCACAACAAGGGAAACCTTTTCAACAACAATTCCACTACTTAGATCATTCAAACCTTCATGCAACTTAACATTGGAGATAACATCATCATTCTGAACATGAGACTTAGTAATAGGACAAGTACCTTTCAATTTCTCATATGACTCCTTAGAGCCAGTTGAGGAGGATTATGTAGCTTCAGTGGTGATTTCAACACCTGGACCTACAAGGTCTATTATTGTTAGGTCACTTGTACTTGCAACATTTTTACCCTTTACTTTCCTCGTGGATGAAGTACTCGCTCTTTCTCTCTTAGCAGAGGTCGACAAAGTGGACAAACCTTCCAAAGAGGAAGACAAACCATGAACTCTGACCCCATGCACATTTGTTGAAGATGGTGGAAAACCTATCTTGACAAACTTCTTCCTATTAGCTTTTTCTATGAATCGCACCATGTTTTCACCATAAGGGAAAAGAAACACCAGAGATTAACTTTATAGGGAAGGAATTTGAAACTTTTGTGCACAAATCAAGAAGCACGATCCCTCATTTAAACCTAACACTTGATAACTGCAAGAGAATATGAAGCCTAATTAAATTTGAAATTAATGTCATTTACATATGGAAGGAATCTCAACTGCCTCATTTAAGGCATGCACAACGTCAATTAGAGAAACAAAATTTTGACCAACTACGACCCACTCGAAAATTCCTTATTGGAGGCCAATTAATTGCTACAAATCAATTTTTCATAGCCACAAAGTAGCTCTAAGGCCTTAGTGAAAATACCATAAACCTGATTTTCTGTTCAAACATATACTAAACGGACTTGCTTGCTTTCCACTAACTCTCTAATGAAATGATGTCGGATATTAATGTGCTTTTTTCTACTATGTGTTGGATTTTCTGCCCTAAATTCGTGATTGTAAATTGTATAAATAAATTATTGATAATTAATAAAATGATTTGTTATTTTATATTATGTCTTAGTTTTGCATAACTCAATCCAATAAACAAAATCCAAAGTTATTTAATTGAAACTTGAAATGGTACGTAGTTGACATAAAGTGGATTCCATTCCAATTCTATAGTATATAGATAATGTTAGGTGTCTTATATTGGTAACATTATGGATACGACCCACTTTGTAAATGTTACAAACGATGCAATCCAAACCATTCATGTGGAGACATGTGAGTGGGATATCCTATATAATGAGTTTGTATAGGACTGAACTACAAAATAATTAATCTCTCTTTGTAACGCCGTTGACTGAAGAGATTAATATTTCACAAGATGATCATATGTAACTGAAATCCTGGGTGAGTTTTGAACTCTTGCCTGTGAGGGCTCGTCGTTTGATTGGTACGGGTGAGAGTAGCTTAAGCGACCGACTCAATAAGCCTATCATCTTAGAGACTTGACCGAGTGGGGAGCTGGGAACATAATTTCACAAGATGAAATTCATTCCTTCTCGATTAGGGTAAGTAAATGAGTAGTTCCCTTAGGTGCTTACTTCAGGACTTGAACAAGGGGGACCACCCTCTCGCTAGCCCAAGAGTGACTTAGTTTATGGTTGGACCATAAACAAACTATTTATTAGAGAATCAACGGTACTTAAGGATATAGAGGTAACTATAGGGATAAAACGAACATTTGACCCAGATGTTATTACGAATAACTCGTGAATGATCAACTTATATGAAATGGTCATATTCATGGATGCAAGTTCTACCGTACATAAGAGCCCAACTATCAGTCTATAGTGGTTTGCCCAGTTAATAAATGTTGAATAATTTAATTAAAGAGTTTAATTAATCAAATTATTGGAGCTTATAATCTATAGGTTCATTATGTCCCTCTACTAGCTCACAACGGATAAACAAGGACCATAGTATTTTGAAAGAATAATTTGAAATGTTTAAATTAATTTAAAGGAACATATGTTAATTGATATGTCACATATTAACATAATGTATGCAGATACATTATAATATATATTTAATTTTGAATTAAACTATATATTATATGAGATTTAATATATTTGAAGTTGATTCAAATATTAAATTAATATAAATAAGATTTATATTAAAATTATAGGTTATTATTAATATGAATGAGATTCATGTGAAAACTATAGATTAGGAGAGAAATGTAACTTTGAATATGATTCAAATGTTTAATTAAATATTAGATATTTACTTAATTATTATCAATTAAATTAAATTCATTAAATTAAATTAAATTAAATTAAATCATTCTCCTTAATGGTGAGCGGTGGATAGGGAGTTGCAACTCCGTTTCACGTTAAAATTATTTTGTCAGCATTTGGTGGAAGAGGGGTTGGTTGATCACTTAGTAAGATTTTTGCTCTAAAAAATTCTCTCAAATTTTTTTTTTACATAGAGAAGAAAGTTCTCTGCAGAAAATTTTATTCTCTTTTTCTCTCAACAGCACTCCCACAAGTGAGGTTCCTTGACAGAGATATGACATGTCAAAAATAGATGTTAAGACGTTATTTGAGACATTCGAGAAAACCACATAATCAAAACCTTAGAAAAATATAAAGCCAACCACAGAATTTCCAACAAAGGAGACATAAGGTTTGGTAACCAATTTGGGGCAATATCACCTACATTTCGAGGACAGTATGCCCAAAGAAAGATAATTACACTAATGAACAGTTAAAAGATTACAACGTTGTACTTATTTGTTAACAAAAGGCATTTACAGTGACACACGAACATCCTAACTTTAGTGAAAGATAACTTTAGGTTACCCCTAAGTTTTAGACTCCCTGTCAACTATAACTTTGATCTTTCCTTATCTCAATTGAAGACCTCTTCATTTGAGAAACGCATGCTCCCCTCAAAGTATGAAAACATCTCTTCTCTTGTATAAGTAGCAGTGTTTCAAGATAGTCTAGAGTGAACAATTCAAAACCAATAAGACTTTCACTATACAATCACTCAAATTGATACGGTCACTTCTTACACCATGAATGTCTAACACTAACAACATGATTTCTTCAAAACCGACAATCCTAAAGCCAAGAGCACAAATCCATATATATGTGCAACATAAGGAAAAGAACGGACAATAATCATGACCAGCCGACACCCGGAAAAGAAAAGAATCCTCAAAGACAACCACACACAATTTTCTTTACCAGGAAAGTATTTCCAAACAATAAAAACACTGGGTATCTACAAAACATCACAAGAGACAAATTGAAAAATATGTTTACCAACATCCAAGATTGTCACATAAAAAAATATAGCCAACACTAAAGCACTAACAATTAATAAAATGTAGATAACAAAACAAGAAATTTAGAAATGAAATGAATATTAATTAGCTTAATTTTTAAAAATTAAAAAGAAAAACATAATAATTATCAAACTAGACCTAAACGTAATTGAACTAAAAAGAAATAGAGTTAGGGCATTTCCAAAACCATATGCAAAGTGCAGAGAAATAATGAAAGATAGAGACTGGAAAAGCCAAACGCTCAACTCCTTTCAATAATGACAATTGTGGATTACTAAATTTGATAAAAACTGCCTTTCAGAAATTCCAACCAAATAGCAAATTAAAATCATAAAAGTTAGGGCCATTTGCAAAAATAAACCCTAAACCCTAAAATATATATGTTGGTTGTAACAATTCTACCTCTAAACTTTTAATTAATAAAAAGTAAACCCCTAAAGAATTATGAATGCACACCCAAAACTCTTAGTTGACATTTACTCATTTTGGGATCAAACAAACTCTCTTATTATTTGCAATATTCTATTAGGTCAAGCTAGAATTTGCAAATGAGGTTCAACGCTGGTCGGTTTCATTTGTGACCACATTTGTAGTGGTGTGGTTCAAGTATTCTTTCTTGTCAATCACGTATATAAAACACAATTGCTCGTCATTTATCTTTCCATTCTCACAAATATTAATTTTCGGCGATCTAGCTTGAAGCCCATCACCATGGATGGATGATGTTGTTTTTTATTTTCATATTTTTCGGACTCCATTTGGTAACCATTTAGTTTTTTATTTTTGAAGATAAGTGTGCTTGTTTTCTCACAATTTCTTACTATAGTTTCATACTTCCTATAACATTTGATTTCTTAGCTAAGTTCTAGAAACAAAACAAGTTTTTGAAAACTACCTTTTTTAGTTTTCAAATTTTGGCTTTTTTAATAGAAAAAAACACTTCTAAAATGTAAACAACAAAATATAGAAAGCAATAGATAGAAGGGGCATTTATAGGCATAATTTTCAAAAACATAAAATCAAAAATCAAAAGTCAAAAGGGGCTTTTACTTATTTTTTAAGGCCTGTTTGATAATGTTTTTATTTCATGTTACTTGTTTCTTGTTTCCTATCTCCTGCTTCTTATTTTTTAAGAACTAGAAACAAAAATATATTTGATAACTGATTCTCTGTTTCTTGTTTTTTAAAAAAACATAAACAAAAACTTGTTTGATAACTATAGAAATAGAAACAAAATTTTGTTTGATAATTATTTTCATTTCTCGTTTTTTTGAATTTTTTTTCTTTACTATTTTGAAGTGTGTGTGTGACATGCATTAAAATGTATAAAGAAACATTATCCAAATTTGATCTACAATTCCTTAATAATGTTGACTTAGATCCAACTTTATTATATTACTTTTGTAAATTGCATGTTTGTAAAATATTGAAGTGAGGCTAAATGCATGTCTAAATGAACAAATTCTATTTCTTAAAAAAATGAACGAAATTTATATATTGTAAAATTCTAACGAGATCTAATTGTACTAAAAGTTAAAATTCAAAATTCAAATAATTTATAAATATACATATTGAAGACTTTAAAATTTAAAATTTAAAACTAATATATATATATTCCAAAATTTTAAGTTCAAAACTAATATTTTACAAGAGTTCGTTGTACCCATGACCTCTTGACTGGGGTGGAAACATGCACACCCCTCACAACACAACCAACAAGGTAAAAAACAAACTTGCTTTCGAAAATTATCATATATAAGTATAATGGCAATGAGGATGCACTTAATCTCATGCATCTTCTTTTTCTTACATAGTAAAAAAAATTAATTCAATTTTTTTAAAAAAATTGCCACATGGTAAATTTTTAGACAACTATCTAACTACACAAAGATAGGTGCAGCTCAGACAACACATCAAATCATTTCTAAGTATAAAGAGAAGAAATACATAAACAAAAATAAGGATTTTTCAAATTTGACTCCTTTTTCATGAACATTATTTATAATTTAAAAACAAAAAAATGAGAATAATTATTAAATAAGTCTATTTTTAAAAAATAGAAATAAAAACAAGATCCATTTCTGGAAAGAAAAAGTATTATATCATGAATGTAAATATTGGATCCATTTCATTTTTCTCTCTCTACTTTATACCTCTTACTCTTCCTTTATCTCTACTTTTTCTCTCTCCTCATTTATCTCTCTCCTCTCTTCCTATTTTACTCTATTATATGGAAAATTATTATAAATAAAAAAAAATACCAAACTATTTACAAATATAGAAAAACTTCATTGTCTATCAATGATAGATCGTGATAGAATTCTATCGCTTTCTAACGTTCAAGCAAATAAATTATATTATTTGAGTGATAGAATTTCTTGAGCGATAGAAAGTGATAGAATTCTATCGCGGTCTATCACTAATAGATTGTAAAATTTTTCTATATTTGTAAATAATTTGACTAATTTTTCTATATTTGAAAATAACTCCTATTTTAACTCCAACTTTGACAAAATAATAGTTTTCTTAAGCAACAAAAATAATGCTCTTTGCCCACGTGGTGACGTGGAGGTCGATAATCTGAATTCACTACAATACTATGATTGTTAAATTCTTTGAAGTGGGAGCAGGATTTTGGACTTGGAATTAAGAACCCAACAAAAACGGATTCTGATGAAGAAAATATCGGAAGAAATTCTTTTATCTCAGCGATAATTGATATCACCTTCTTTTTTAAAAAATAATTTAGGGTCGTTTTCTTTTTTTCTTTTTGGACAATTTATGGAATGGAAAAATCGAACTTCTGACTTCAAAAATGATAGTATGGCAGTCAAGCTATGTTCATTTTGATAGCGGTGTATGATTAAGCGGAAGGGAATGGCCAAAGAGGCAGAAGTAGAAAATAGAAAGTGGAAGAAAGAGAGAGAGAATTTGAAGAAAGTGGAATCAAGTTTTGGTGTTTTTTTTTTTCCTTTAGTTTGAGGTTTAATTTTTACATTTTAAAGCTGAAGAGTCTAACTCGAAAAAAATTTTAATAAATTAAACCCTAGACATTGGGGTTGTGTATCAATAAAACTCTTCAAGTAAAATAATTGTATCAATCTAAATCTTTAGTGTATCGATTTATTGCTCACACATTTAAATTTTGTTAAAAAAATGTTGTATGAAACTCCTGAATTGATCATAAAATGTAGGCTCTTTATTAAGTTTACCATCAATTCGTTCACATGTATGTGGATTTCTTCAAATGTTTAATTAATATAAATAGACGATTAGAATTTATATGTAGACGATTTCCAAAGGTAATCTTACTTGAGAGTCAAGCTTTGATTTGCTTATAAAAATTTAAGAGTTTAACTATTAAAATTATAAGTAACATATGATGTAATTTGTCTAAACAAAATGTAATGAAGGGTATAAATTGATACGTACACTCACAAAAAGAATCAAGGTTTAAATTGAAATAATTATTATCTCCTAGTTCTTATACACTAATTTATACACCCTAAGGTTGTGAGCTATAGAATTAATATTTTCTTTAATTTTTACCATTAAAAATTGGAGAATTTTTAAAAATTGAAAAATAAAGGAAACTATTTACACAAAATAGCAAAATTTTTAGATAGTTGTGATAGACGTTGATAGAAGTCTATCAATATTTATCAAAAAAAATTTTTTTGTTATTTTTTATAAATAATTTGACATTTTTTCTCTTTATGAAAATTTCCCTTAAAAGGTTAGAGGTGCAATTGTTACCATAAAAAAAAGTTTATCAATATATATATATATTTTTTTTGCTATTTTCTAGATGATGTAATATATGTGACTAGTTTATTAGTTTATTAGTTATTATTATTACTTTTTTCTTCTTTTCTTTCTTCTTCTTTTTTTTTTTTTTTTTTTTTTTTTTTTGTTAGGGAATATAGACTATTAAAAAACATGATATTTTTAACATTTCTTGTATTTATCAACAATATTATATATATATTTAAAATAATGTAACATCATGTCTGTAAGGGTGGATGTTCTGACGTTGGACCTGAAGGGAAGGTTAAAAGTACACTAATTATTGAGCATATATATTTCTTTCACTATTGAGGACAAAACACTACAATTTTTATAAAAAAGTATTATAGAAATACAAATATTTAATATCTCTAATGATATAATCTACCCAAAATCACTAACAATCGTCAGCCTGACATAGTTTAATTAACCAAAATATATATATATATATATATATATATATATATATATATATATATATTAACTAAAGAGTAAGTGGTTTGAGGACATGAACACAGTTTAATTAACATATCTTAAAATATATATTTTTTAACGAAAGAGCCAAAAATTTGAACGAAACAAAAAAAATATATCACAATCATTTACAAAACAAAAAAAAAAAGACTCATGTTGGATGAGTATGCGTTTTCATCTTAATTATTTTCTCATAATGGCATATTTATCATTATCAAACATCACAATTATAAAATAGAAGTGATTTTGGATATGACAAAGTGATTTCAATCATCACAAAATTTCTCTCAAATATGTTATAAAGGGGAAAAAAGTCAATTTTGACACCTAAACTTAATTGTCAAGTTGTATCAATATTAACTCTAAACTTTCAATTTGCATCTCAAATTTAAACAAGTGTTATAATCTTAATTCTTAACTAAAAAAATGTTATATACTAAAACAGATATTTAAAATTTTTATGGTCATAATGAAAAATCTTAAAAGTAGAATAAATATTTTGAAAGTTAAAAAAGAAAATGGACTAATAGTTAAAAGATGAAAAAGGAAAGAATACTTTTTTTGGTCTTTAGATTTTGGGTCCAAAGATTAAAATATCGATATCGATATTGATATCGACATTTCAATTTGACCGATATATCGACAAAATATCGATATCGACGAATATTTATGTAAATCACAAATTTTATAAAATTTTATTAGATTAATAATTAAGTTATTTTTACTCCCAAACTAATTTATGGATATTGTTATTAGTATTCTTATTCTTATTCATATTGAACTAAATAGGTGACATTTTTATGTGTTACAAGTATTAATAAAAGATGTTGGAGATATTCATGGATATTTAATATCGATATCAAACCCTTCGATTTACGGATATAAGACATATCCACAGATATTTTCATCCTTGTTTGGGTCTAGTTCCCATTTAATCCTTAAATTTCAAAATATTACACATTAGTATTTAAATTTTGAGTTTAGTTTCAATTTAGTCCCTATATTTTAAAATGTTACAACTTTACACTTGAGATTTGAGTTTTGTTTCAATTTGATCCTTTCAAGATTTACACTTTTAACCAAGATTTTTCACTAAATATTATTTCCTTTATCTTTAGTGGTAATGTAGGTTAATTAATGTAAAATAATTAAAAGAATTATAAATAATTAATTTCCCTATTTTTTACCACTATTAAAATTAAACTTAAAACTTAAAACCCACATCATAATTATTTTAAATTAATGATTAAAAGTGAGTCTTTAATAAAACATCGAAGTTAAAAATGTAATTCTTGAATCTTATGGATTAAATTGAAACAAAAAAAATGTAATTTTTGAAACTTATAAATTCAAATTTCAAGAGTAAAATTGTAACATGTTGAAACTTAGAGACTAAATTGAAATCAAACTCAAAATTTAAGAACTAAATGTGTAACATTTTGAAACTTAAGTACTAAAATAGTATTTTTTTCAAAATAAAATAAATTTAATATTTTGAATTAAAATCATTAATAATTTGGTTAGTAATTAATAATTCTCGATATTAATTTAAAAAATGATATAATCATAATTTCAGGTGCTCATGTAAATAATATATATAGTGTCTCGTAATTCAAGAAACCCTAATTACGAGTGAAAGAGCTTTAAAAAATACGCTCCCCAATGATAAAGGCCAAATTTTTGCTGTCATTTCGTGGGGCCTACAATTGGATTCAATCATGAATGTACTTCATAAAAGAAAACAAAAAAGTAAACTATTTTTATTTTCACATTTATCGATCAATTATTATTTCCAAATATATACTTTTTCTTTTCTTTTCTTTTCTTTTTAAATATATAACTACTAATTAAATACTCAACTACAAAAAGATGAAAAAAAAAAAAATTTGAGGTTTTTTTTCCTCTTGTTTTATTTTACTTTGTGTTTCATTGAATTTTGTGGTTGATATTTAGCATGCTAAACTAACAATAAAAAAAAAAATTACAAGCTAAGTTGATTGCATGAAGTTTGGTGTTAATGTTGAAGTAAAGATTGTAAGAATTAAGATTTGAATCTTCGACTTCAAATGAAGTAGTGCATATCAACTGTAACGCTCCAAATCTAAGATTTAGAATTCAGATTTGACAACGGATGAATTTAACAGTCCCCTACAACACGAGTCTTTTCAGGATGTTTTGTTATTTTTTCAGGATGTTTTGTCATCACTCACATGTTTCTTAGAAAAATTTCTAAGAGGTCACCCAACATAGAATTGCTCCAAGCTGCACAATTAATTTTTGAGTTCCTATTATTGAGCTATCAAAAAGGGTAGTTCGCATTGTTGGTATATGTAGTAACTTTCAATTCTTTTAAATCTTTCTTAACCATACTTTCATATCTTAAAGATCCATCTTATTCGGATGTGATTTCAATCATTATTATCTCTTTTCTAAGTTTAGGACATTAGCTATCACTGAGTTACATTCATTTTGACAACTAATGAAAATTAATAGCGTTTGAAATGTTCAAGTGCATAATAAAACATTTTTAAAATATAAAGAATAAATAGACATGATTTTAAAAATACAATTTAATGTTGTTTTTTATTTTTATAAATTACTTAGTACTCGTGTTATCTTTATTTGTGTAATGTTTCAAGACTCTAGTGTTTGGAATTGATAGTACAAACATAAGTATTTAGTGAACATGATTATAAATTAATCTAAATGAATTAAAAATGATTTAATTTATTATTATTTTTTTCAAAATAAACAAAATAATTTTTTATTTGTAAAATCTAATTAACTTATTAGTTTTTTCTAATTCCTCTAGTAACTAAAAAAAGAAATTACCATAAATAGAAAAAAATATCAAATTATTTATAAATATAGATAAATTTTAGGGCCAGTTGCAGCCATATCAAAAACATTTATTAAAAATTAGGTCTATAATATATGTTTTATAGTTTTGCAAAAATATCAAAGTTCATAAGCCTAGCCCAATTTCGTTGATAAAAAAAGTCAAAAATACCCTTACATTTGATTACTATATGATTTCCTGCTGATTTCCATTTGATTTCGGTTGTCTGCTCATTTCCATTTGATTACTATATGATTTCCTACTAATTTTCATTTGATTTCCATATGGGGTTGTCTGCTGATTTCTGGTTGTCTGCTGATTTCTATTTGATTACTATATGATTTTCTGTTGATTTCCATTTGATTTTCATATGGGGGTTGTTTCCTAATTTCTATTTGATTACCATATGATATCCTGTTGATTTTCATTTGATTTCCATATGGAGTTGTTAGCTGATTTTGGGTTGTCTGCTGATTTCTATTTGATTATTATATGATTTCTTTGATTTCATTTGATTTCCATATGAGGCTGATTTCAGGTTGTCTGCTAATTCCTATTTAATTACTATATGATTTTCTGCTGATTTCCTACTGATAGTTAATAGTTTTTCTGTGGTTACTATATGATTACTTTATGATTGTCATTTAATTGGCTTTTGATTGCCTTCTTTTCATCTTTTGTCCAATGTCATATAATTGCTTGTTTTTTTATTGCAAAAAATAGGAAGAACAACATAGATGAAAAAAGCAAAAAAAGACTAATGAAATTTGAGAAGGGAGAATCTTCAACAAAAAAAACAAAAGAACAAAGAACAAAGGAAGTAGTAAGTAGCATTTTACCACATTGTTAGATTGCCCTATTGATTCACTCATGTTTACTTCATGTAATTAGTGATTAATGTTTGTTGCACTCATTTATTAAAAACTAATATAGTGTCGATATACTTTAACACGACATTCCATCACATGGGTTCAAGGTTCATCCGCATATGATGTATAATATCTTTGGGAGTCGAATTATCATAGTTGTATATTAAACTCTCAAACATACAATGACTAATAAATTTTGAAGATGCTTGCTTATGAGAAGCACAAACCATCATAGAACAATTATGATTGCTAACATATTTTCGAATAATCCATAATTCGCTACTTTTATAACGTGGTGCTTTAACAAACCATTGGCAACCATCTTGACTACATACCAACTCAACCGATTTTGGATTTGATCTTAACGTCTTAAACTCAAAATTATTCTTTAACGCTATAAAATGAAACGATTTCAACAAAATTTTCTTGCTAGCAAACAAATCCTTATTCTTCAAAGACAATGTAGAAGACATTTTGTTAATATGAACATCTCTCAAGATTTCTATGTCATCTTCAAAATCAGCCTCAACTATAGAAGAAGAAGGAATGGGACATTTTGTAAATTGATCCTTAACCACAATAAAAAACCAACATACATCACAAACTACTAAGTATCAAATACTAATCGGATAGCAATTAGATTGATAATCAAATGACAATAAAAAACTAAATACTATCAAATAACAAATCAGATAACAAAGAAACTACAAGAAAACTCATATTAGACCTAAGCGCAATCGTAAGGACGAACTTCAACAAAGAAAAATCAAATGGTTGAAAACTTTCGAAATTGGCTTCAAGAAATCTCCGGCTGACGAAATCAAAACCAGTAAAATTGTGTTTACAATTGTGAATGAGAGAGGTGAGGACGAAATTCAAGCAAAAACAAATAAATAATAAACCGTAGCTTCAAGAAGAAATCGTGATTTTGAAGCCGTGGGTTTAGCTAACGAAATCAAAAAAAGATTTGGAAAAAAAACCTGCCAATCGAATCTTATACTTCAAATCTTGGAGAATCCAAGAATATTGGAGATTTTGACATATTTACAATATTTTTAAAGTTGATGATATGGATGCTAATGTATAATCAAATTTTGATACCCAATACAATTCCCCTAAATTTTACTGTCTATCAGTGATAGACCGCGATAAAATTCTATCGCTTTCTATCGCTCAAGCAAATAAATTCTATCGCTTGAGTGATAGAAAATGATAAAATTCTATAGCGGTCTATTACTGATAGACTGTAAAATTTTTCTATATTTGTAAATAGTTTGACTCATTTTTCTATATCTGAAAATAGCTAAAAAAATTAGTTAATTTTTTTTTTTTTTTTTAGATTCAGCCACATTTTTCAAAACACTTGTGTCACTTTCAAATTATAGAAGATTATTATCTAAAATTACAATTAAGAAAATTGTTTTTAAAGCCACACTAAAATTATTTTCAAATAAGCAACTAGTGTAGTCTTGCAATTTAACTAAATCCTATTGAATATTGAATAGTCATTTTCTTGTGAATTTACCGACAAAATTATGCTTACATTTGGGGAATCATAGTGTATTTTAAAGTTAATTAATGCAATGAGATTATGTGAGAATTATAAAAAGTATGTAAAAAATACCATTTTAATACCTTTACTTTGGAACTTATTACGTAGTCTTTATTATTTTTCAGGTCGAAATTTAGTTTTTATATTTTCAATAAATATTTAAATTTAGTCTCTATTCTCAATTTATTGTTAATCCTAATTTCTTAAAATAAATTCTCTACCAACCTTTTCATCTTCAAAATTGAATGGAAATTATTGATATTATTTTAATAAAGATGAGCTTGAGAATTAATTTTGTTGAAAATATAAGAACTAAATTTAAATTTTTTATATAATTATAGTATATATGGATAAAGTAATGCAAAATAGCCCTACAGTATTGCAAATATAGTGAAATATAGGTATTTTTTTTTAAAAAAAATTATTATAATTAATCAAGTTCTAAGTCAGTCGTCATTGATATAAATCAATACAATTGTCATATTTGATATAAATTTCTTAGTCTTTCAACAAAAAATCATATTTGAAACACATTTTAAAAAATAAATCTATCATTTTAAAATTATATTACAAAATATCAGAATATATAGTTTAAAGAAAAGCTTTCAATTAAAAAAAAAAAAAACATTCAATACACTCTAAAATTCATGAGATTACAATTATTCATGCGATATTTCATGAATTAAGTATCTATTATACTTTCAAAAGTCTATGATATAATTTTTCTCTCGACAATTTAAGGAGAGTCTATTTGGGTTGAAAAAAAGTTCACTAAAACTTTCTCTCCAGACTCCCTTTTATAATTCGAGCTCGTTAGAGCACGAAATGCGTTTCGTTCACAATTTTTCGCTTTTCTAGGGACACGTGAATTTTCCACTCATATGAGACCATTTCAAAGACCAAAAGGTTCGATACAATTTTTCGTAGCCCTCCCTTTCATCTATGGAATTAGAGTAAGGTATTATGCTTTAGTAGCCCTTCCTTTCATCTAAAAACATGTTCTTTTCTCCACCATGATGTCTTTTCAATGTGAAAGGTTGAAATTCAATCATGTGCCTTATTCAAGTTTTGATACATCGTGTGGTTAATTCAAACAAGGAAATCTAAATTGGATCATTTTCATTTATATCAAAATTTTTAAAAAAAGAGAGAAATTTCCACATATAGAAAAAATGTCAAACTATTTACATAAAATAGTAAAAATAAAACACTGATAGACATTGATAGACTTCTATCAACATCTATAAGTGATAACTTCTATCATTTCTATCACTTATAGACTTCTATCAGCGTCTATCATGACTATCTAAAAATTTTGCTATTTTGTGTAAATAATTTATATTATTTTTCTATTTTAAAAAAATTCCCAAAAGAAAATGTATTTCTTTTGATTTTATCTTTGACGAATAAAATTTTAGTAAAAGAGTTGTCAATTCGAATTTTAGATTACTTTTTACCGAATCTATAATATATTATCCTATCAATCACATAAAGATACACACTATCAAAGACAAAGCTACATAGGGGCCGAGATGGTACGTGTCACCTTCCTCAACCCTTAGATTTTTCTTTTTATTTTAATTTCTTGAAGGAAGTATTGTTAATGGATGTTCTTTTTTACTTTTAAAAAATTATATGTAAATAAATATATTTATATTAAACTTACAAATTTCATGGCTATGTTATGTTTTCTTTCTTTCAATAAATTTATAGAACATTTAGATCATGAGAAACAAAAAAAAAAAAAAAAAAAAAAAAAACAAATGTATAGTATTTTTTTCTTTTTAATATCCGTGAGTGTTCGGGCTAAAATATTTAGGTGTCAATTTTCCCGTAAGATATTAAATCCTAGATAAGTGGGCACCATGGATTGATCCCAAAACTTCTTAGCCCTTTGACATTTCTTAGATGTTCCCACTACCACTAGGTCAACCCATGATAGTTAATGTATAGTATTTAATTAGCTAGTTTGTAGAGCCCTACTAAGGATAATTGTTTTAAATGACAAAACTGCTAGAAATATTTTTAAATATAACAAAATGTCACTATCTATCAATGATAGATACTGATAGATCTATCCGTGTATATTATTGATTAATAGTGAGATTTTACTATATTTGTAAAACAATTAGATCATTTTGCTATATTTGAAAAAAAATTATATTATTAATTAGTTTTTTCTTTATTTAAAAAATAGAAATCAAAGATAGATGAAAATGAATAGAAGTAGTTTTGACTTATTCCCAAATGATTTAATTTCTTAATTAATTGTGAAAAGGAAAACTATAATTCTAATAAAGAAAACAAAAACGTTGCTGATTCAAACTTATATCATTTAATATTAGCTCTATCCATATTGAAAATATAATATTATAGATGTGATGTGTGAGACTGAATTTTAAATTAATGCCTTTACAATTTTATTAATATGAACCTGTATTTCTAAGACATAAAAATTTGGATCTAGTGTGGTTATATTGTCAAACTCAAAAAAATAAAAATAAAAATAAATTAAACTAAACTATTAAGGTAAATAAAAACAAATGAGTTTCATTTTCTTGATAAACATGTATTGAAATACATAAATATAAGAAAATCAAGAATCTTACTAATATATACGAAAAGTGTAGTTCATGATAACATAAACTTTTATGTATTGAAAAGCATGGATTAATTTAGATGTGCATTACCATTGTTTAGAAGTTCAAACAACAATGTATGGGTATTTAATGGTCCGTTTAGAAAGACTTTCTAAATGCTTAAAAATATGTGTTTTATTAAGTGAAAAACAAATATTTTTAAGCATTTAAATTTTTTTTTTTAATATCCGTGAATGTTCGAGCCAACTTACACGCACCTTGACTAATCTCACGAGACAACCTGCCTGACTCTACAATATTTGGGTGTCAAGAAAATCTCTAGACATTTAGAAAATCATTCTAAACAAACTCTAAATTTTGAACTATTTTTCCATTTTAGACTAGCTAAATGTTTAAACTTCCATTTTTGTCTTGAAACTTTTATCCACTTTCTATAAAGTTTTGGTCCATTGATTTTGATATATTCGTCAACTATTATGAACCCTTAAAGTGATGGATGAGATGTACATGAAATAAAAAGATTAAATGACAGATACCTAACCTAAGTTGAGTGTGGACTCACATTTGAAGGAAAATTTGAACCACAATTCTAAATAATAAATTTAAGGGTGTATTTGGTTTAACTTTTCAAGTATTTAATTTTAAAAATAAGTTATTTTTAGAAAGAAAAAAAATTGAAGCGTTTGGTAACCATTCGAAATAGCTTTTGAAACGCTTTCAAAGTGTATTTTAAACAATTTTTATCTAAAGAGTTAAAATAATAATGATCTTTTGAAAAACATTTTTTCTCTAATCAATTCAAACGGGCCCTTAACTTTATTCAGCTTAGGGTTAAGAAACTTGACCATGTATAATAAATTTGAATTACACAAAGGAATATGCCACATACAAATTTTGAGTTTGTGTTGTTTTTGGATTTATGACGTATAACAGTTAGTTTGCAATAAATATAAAATTAAGTGAGTCTTCTAAGTTCGAGTTTTTGTGACTTGTAAATTAACAAAAACTTATAGTATGGGATAAGCAAACTCACAACTAAATATAACCTTGCATTTAAGGTCAGTTTGGATTGACTTTCTAAGTATTTATAAACACTTTTTTTTTTTGTACTTATAAACACTTATTTAAACAGTTAGAAAGTCAATCCAAAGGGACGTTTGATATGCTCACAGTATACAAACCCTAACTCATGAGTTATATCTTCAAAGTTTTAAAAGTTTAATTCGAAGACTTTGAAGCAGTTGACGAAGAACCAAAATTACATTTAAATCAGATGTAATATTGTTGTTTATTGTTTAACATATGAGATGGAAGGATATTAGGAAAAAGGAAAATCACTTGGTTATTGTTCATAATTAGGAGTGGAGGTTGAGAAAAGAAGTGCTTTTTTGGAAACTTTATGGCCAACATAAATTTAGCTTTCCCATACTCTTTTTCCAACACTTTTTTATTACTTTGGAATAGCCAATCAAAACTGAGTCTTTATCTTTGATTTAGGAAACATGACTCACCAAACCCTACTTTATATTGGCTTGTTTTTTTTTTTTTTTTTTTTTTTTTTTTTTTTTTTTATTATAAAAAAAATAAAAACTTTATATTGGGTCAATAAATAAATATTATCTTTTGCAAAATCTCTTGGTTGGAGCCTCTCTGAATTCTCCGGTCCTTCTGACAAATGTGCATTCCCCAATCAAGTAAACATAAAATCTAGGGTTTTGGTTGGGAATTTCAGAGGGAGACTTTATGAACCTTTTTTTTTTTTTTTTTTTTTTCTCTCTCTTTTGAAAGCCTTAGCAAATGAATTTCTTGCCATTATTTTAAAAGTATATCCTTTGTGAATCCTTATTGACTTTGGTCATTTTATTTTAGTTTATTTTGATGTTAATATTATAAAAATATAACTTCTCGATAATACTACATTATATTAATCACATTATTTTCTATATAACAATAATCAAATCTATTAGAAGTGCATTGAATATCAACTCATTAGAAAATTTCATCTTATTAATTTAAATGATGTATGGGATTCCAGTCAAATGGTAGGATGAAAAGAAACTCATTGGTTGTCAGTGAAATTTTAGAAACCAAGAGAGATTCAAATGACAACACACCATATAATATGAATCTCCAAGCAATCGTACTAAGAATCAAAGGACAAAGATGAAAATATATATCGACATGTCAATATATCTGGTGATATATTCATAAATTGAAGGGCTCGACATCGATATTAAATATCCATATATATCTTCAACATCCTTTATAAATGCTCGTAAAATATAAAAAAATGTCATCTACTTGATTTAATATAGATAGAAATACTAATAACAATATCCGTAGGAGAGCAAACAACTTAATTATTAATTTAAATAAATTTTATAAATTTCATGACTTACAGAAAATCTGTTGATATCGATAGTTTATCGATATATTCGTCGATATATCCATAAAATTGAAATCTCGATATTGATACTGACATCGATATTTTAATCCTTGTCTAAGGAATAGTTAAAGCGAGCATAATTCAACTAGCATATGGATGACTCGTAGTGTTGTACTAATAACTCAAAGAATTGCTAGCAAAGATGAGTTTTTTTTTTTTTTTTTTTTTTTTTTTTTTTTTTTTTTTTTTTTGAGGTTTAAAACAATTAACAACAATGACCTTTTTATTCTATTTTTTGTACCAATTTTTTGGATGTTTTGTTTTAAGAAATTATTATTGAAGTAAGGTCAAATTTCTTCATTATTGAAGTAAAGAAAACTCATTAGAACCCACTATAGTTTAATAGTTTAGTTGAAAGGTAGATTGGACAAATGACTAAAATAGGATAGTTTTTTGAAAAATAGCCAAAACTGTTTCAATTTGGAAAAATGGTCAAGCAACTAAATCTACTATTTTTAAAAATCTAAAAATGGACAAATATATCTTAATTGTCAAATCCCTACAATTATGGTGTGTTTTAAACAAATCTAATAAATTAAAAACAAAATCTAATAATCTTTAACTACCCAACCAATTAAAAATCTCGTAAAATATGTAAGTTTATGATGATATACTAATTTTACAACGGAAATTATTGTGTATAGAAAAAAATAAAACTAATTACAAAAAAAAGTGCCCCATGCTTTTGTATTTTCCACTTTTTTTTTCTATATGTGTAATTAGTTTTATTTTTTTTCTATTTGTGAAAAGACCCCATTTTACAAACTAAAAAAATAACTTTTTAGAAAAAAAAAAAATACTTGAAATTTTTGGTATCCATGATAGCCTTGAAAGAAAGTCCTAGGTATGAGAATAAGCAACATGCTTAAGTGAAAAATATGAGGTTTTAATTACTAATGACATCATCATGTCTTATGGTATAAGAAAAAAAGAAAGCATTGCCTAAACAAAATCTACAAAATTAAAAAAATATATAAATAAACAATAATTGATTAAGTAAGTTAGGTTTTTAACCAAAAAAAAAAAAAGTTTTATCAAAATTAGGCATTGTCTACGCAAATACATTGTATTCAAAATAACTATAGATTAAATCTCCACCACAAATACATGTTAGTCATATTTTGTCACACATCTAGTATAAAAAAATATTTTTAAATTGGGCGACACAAATTAAATACTTTGTAACAACTAAAATTCTATAGATTGAGTATGCAAATACAACAAAAGTAAAATCAATCGCCATACAAATACTTTGTAATAACAAACTAAATCTTTTTTTTTTTTTTTGATAGGAATACTGTAATTTAGAAACCAACTTCTCCTTATAAAGCACATTTTTAAAAATAATCAATGAAAATTAATTATGCGAAAATACATTGTATATAAAGATGTTTAATAGTGTTGTCAAACAATTGTGTTTCCTATTTTCAATAATTTCAATTCTACCACGTCCATCATCATGCTAAGATGGTTGTCATGACTCAAATCGAACCAATGTTTTCGTTTGAGAAATTGGAACCAACCCATTATTGAACCAAACGAATTTTCTACAATCTCTTTATAACTCACATTCTCAGTATCAGCGTAGTCTGGTCATGTGTGAGCAAAATTAACAAATTTTGGTATTCATTCAATTGTTGGCAATAAGTTTCCAAACGATAAATTCACATCCTATTGGGACACCTAAAACAAATTTGAATGTGTGATGTTAGTTGGAGTTGAGTAATTTCAAGAAAAGTCCAACTTGACTAAAATTACCTTCAAATAGTGAGAGTGGTAATCGATGAATGTTACAGCAGCGACGACAATCTACTGATCACATCATAAACTTTTTCTCGTGAACATGAATCTAATAACTCAGTTTCTCATGCTCTCCCACAAAAACAATGTTGATTGTTCCAAAATTTAAAAAAACTAAGATAAAGATCTTAAATTTTAAAATTTTAAAATTTTAGAAGGATAACAAACTTTGAAATTTGAAGGTAAATTTGAAAAAAAAAAATATTGCCATGAATTTAAATACACTAATATTTTAATGAAAAAAAAGGTTACAACTAATTGTAATTAACATAAGATTAAGCTTTGGGGACAGTTTGAGAATATTAAAAATGTTTAGACACATGAACTGGGTATGTGGGAATATTTGTTATATTTTTTTTTTATTTTGTCCATTTTTCAAAACGTGTATTTCAAATTGGCTATACAGTAAAATTTTTTCTTAATTGTAAATACTGAAATCCCCATTTTTAAGCACATTTTACTCTAAAAAATTTTTACAGATAGAAAAAAGGTCAAACTATTTATAGAAGATAACAAAAAAAAAAAAAAAAAAAATACTGATAGATATTAATAGAATTTTATCAACATTTATTAGTGATAGACTTATATCATTTCTATTACTGATAGACTTTGATAGACTTCTATTAGTGTCTATCACAACTATCTAAAAAATTTTCTATTTTGTATAAATAGTTTCTTTTATTTTTCTAGTTTTAAAAAATTCTCTATTACTATTTCTTGCGAATTAAGTTGGAAAAAATTTCTATGTAACTCTATTTTTACTTTTGGAAAATAAAAATGAAAATATTTAAAATAAGAAAAGGAAAATTTTAACGGATAGAAAAAATGTCAAACTATTTATAAAAAATAGCAAAAAAAAAAAAAAAAATACTAATAGACATTAATAGACTTCTATCAACATCTATCAGTGCGACATCTATCATTTCTATCACTAATAGATCCTGATAGACTTCTATCCATGTCTATCACAACTATTAAAATTTTGTTATTTTGTATAAATAGTTTTATTTATTTTTTTATTTTTAAAAATTCCTCGTAAAAAAATATGGCTATGGTAAAAGAGATCCATGTTATAGCAAAAGCAATGATGATTGGACGTAGATTTAAAATTAACTCCAAAATCTAACCAGAAACTCAATAAGAAAACCAACTCACACAAAGAATCGAGCAAAACTTTGATGAACAGTTCGCAAAGAAATGATGTGTACACATGCACAGAACCGACTTAAGAAAAAGAAAAATTAAGATCAAACAAGAAGAAGAAGATAAGAAACACTATAGATTAGACCTAAATTCATTAATAGAATGTAGAAATATTTTTATTCAAGTCCTTACAAAGGAACACAATGAAACACTCTCCTAAACTCTCGGTTTAACTTTTCAAATGTTTAATTTTGAAAATAAATCATCTTTAAAAAAAATTAAAGTGTTTGACAACCATCCAAAATAGCTTTTGAAACACTTTCAAAGTGTTTTTTTAATAGTTTTTGTCGAAAGAGTTTAAATAAAGAGGACTATTTTAAAAAAAAATATTTTTTTAGTTAATCCAAACAGATCTTTGACATGAATGGAATTTCAATTGTGAAATCGGTTTGGTAAGCATACCAATTGCTGATAACTCTCCAAATGGGAATTATTAGTAGTTATGTCTATAAGAACTCGTTCTTTAATTGGTATTATAGTTGAAGGCAATAAGAGAGCCAAAATTGATTATGGCCAAAATTGATTATGGTACATAATTGTTTTAATTACACGTACTTTTTTAGTAGTAAAACTCATGCAAGAGTAGTATTTTTAAACAAACTTGGAGACCGAAGTTCTTAAGCACAACACATACATGACTATTTTCAACAGGAATATATTTAGGTAAATCCCAGGAAGCACTTATATTTGTGCATCCTATCAAATTATCCCATCATAGTTTGACATGTGGCAGATTCTTGTTCCTTTTTATTGAAATATTTTAATAATTTTTTTAGGTGAGTGAAGAGAGTGGGATGCATTAGTGTTATCCGAGATGCACCAAAGTATTACCTTTCCAACATGAGGAGGAAATTCAATAATGAGCTTGACATGTTATAAAATGTATTGGGGATTTAATCAAAGCTTGCCACGTGTTCAATTTGACCTTAATTAACTCTAAAATGATTGAATGAGGTGGCCATTTGTTGGAGATATTGATGGGTTATTTCACTTTTTTTTCTCCAATTTTTACGTGAAAAATTCTCTCTACATCTTATATTTTATAAATGTCATAAAATTTTGAATTATTTCATTAAGAACTTTTACGTATAATTTTGAACAAAATTAACCTTTTTATTTTATTTCTTCAAAATTTGTAAATTATTTTGTTTCCATTTTCTAATCAATCCGATTTTTGACCTTTTTAAAATGATATTTTTTAAATTTGGTTTATATTCCATTAATGCAAAATTTGCCATATTATTATTCATCGATTTTAAGAATTTTTATTTTTAAAAGATTTTTTTTTTCAATCAATTACAAATGTTTCTTTTTAACGAATTTCAAATTTTGAATTTAAATTCAAAATCCCTAATTTCGGTGGATTACATTTAATGCATAACTATGGTTAAAAATCTTCGTTTCCATTTGTGTTCCGTTTCTCATGTGTATATACGAGGTTTATTTCAAATATACATGAGGTTTATTCCAAATGTAATTATAATAATTATAGATTTGAGGTTGTTATATAATGTATACTCCATATTTTAATTTAGTTTCGCTTCTGTTGAGATATATATTCCACATACACTAGTACAAAACTGGGCTTTAATGTCGATTTAAAACTGACATTATATAGGTACAATGTCGGTTGTCAACCGACATCGAAGATCGTGTTATAAAAGGTCTTTGATGTTGGTTGTCTTTTATGTCAGTTTAAAACTGACATTATAAATGACCAAAATTTTAATGCCAATTATCTTAATTGTCGGTTGAAAACCGACATTGTACACCATGTTCAATGTTAGTTGAAAACCGACATTATACGACATCTTCAATGTTGGTTTTTATCAATTTTTCTAAATAATTTTTTTAATATTTCTTTAGTGCCTCATTTTATAAAAAGTCGAATCTATTTTCAGTGTTGGTCAAATAGTTAAAAACTAACATTAAATTATCATGTTTTGTGTCAGAAAAGGTCCGTCATCGTATTTTATTAAAAAATATTAAAAAAAATATTAAAAAAATCATTTGCTGTAACGGGTGCCTACTATAACATATACATGTTTGTTCTGTCATGACAAACCCAACAATATTTCTCTTCAACCTATAAATTCACAGAACCATACCTGAAATATAACAATAGATACAAAACAATACACACTTCCATATAGAATGATTGCAATTAAAAACATCATATTCATTCTCCCCTCCAAAACTACAATCAGAAATAAAAAACACTTCCATAATATTGATAATCATTTGTCCCTTAACAAACAACAATTAGTACTTTCGTGAGTACTTACACCAAATACCCATAAACAAAGAAACTATACACAATTCTTCCAACAAAAACTATACACAATCATCTGTCCTTTCACAAACAACAATCAGTACTTCCATGAGGACTTCCATGAGATTTAAGACTTCTCTACATTACCTATGAGACCGCCCACCCCTCCAAAAGCAACAATCAGTACTTCCAGTAGGAATATCCAAGTACTTCTATAATATTTGGACAACCACTTGTCCCTCCACAAACTACAATTAGTATCTAAATTAAGAAAAAAAATCCAATAAATTCAGCCTTACACAATTCGTCTAACAAAACTTGCCCATTCTATTCGAATCTCATCAATCTCTTCTTGGATATATGCATTTTTTGTATTGAACTACAAAAAGAAAGAAAGATAAACATAACATAAGTTTTGCATCCATCATCATTCTCCATTAGTCAATAGAAAGAAGTAATATCATGTCTATAGTCAAGCCTAATCTTTCAGAGAGGAACGAGCAAATGCATCTAATTTAAATTTTATTCGGCATTGAAGATCGTGTTTTAAAAGGCCTTCGATGTCGATTTTCTTTTATGTCGGTTTAAAACCGACATTATAAATGACCAAAATTTCAATGCCAATTATCTTCAATGTCGGTTTTCAACCGACATTAGAATACCATCTTTAATGTTGGTTTTTAACTGATGTTCAATGTCGGTTTTTCACCTACCTTTTGTTAGTAATTGTCCGATATTAAATGTGTGTCATCATTTTATTGAAAGAATATATATATATTTGCTTACACACATGAAAATCAATAATATTTCTCTTTCTTTTTTTTAGAAACAATAATATTTTCTCTTTTACCCGTACGTACAAAATAAAATCTTAATTGTTTTTGTCAAAAACATAAAATTTAGCTAATTCACAACAAAGAAAGTGAAAAAAATGTTTAACTAAGTAACTTATCAACAAGTTACATTGATCAATATATACATAGAGCTCTAAAGTCTAAAGATTGAGACTTAAACATCATAAACAATTTCTCTTATAGACTTACAAACACAAAAAACTAAACAATCTTATCAAACTTTAGCAACTCAACTCAACAAAGTAAAGAAACTCAACTCAATGATTTGGCTTCCAATACACCTTGTGAGGCTCATGCCTAGATATGCATATGAATTGGCTTGAAGAGTTGCTCCAGAGTATGCATCAATAGTGAAATCAGTCAACTCTGAGTAATGTTCTCTTAAGAAACGAACTAACACAGCAGGAGAAACATTCTAGCAAGAAAGAAAAAAAATGAAAAATTAACATTATATCTCATTAATGAAAAAAAATAATCCTACCACATTTATCAATGAAATTCATAACATTTAACTAAACAAAATATACGAGAAGAAAATAGCTACCATAACTTGCCTTAACAAACTTATAAAAAGAAATAAACTCAACAAGGTAAATGAAACTTATGAACTAAAAAACATTAGTTGTTAATAAAAAAGTGAGATGCATATCACCCAAGTAAGGAGAGGAAAAGAAAAACACCTTTATCATCCCACAGATCAAGCATGTCTAGTGTTCTCATTGCAAAATGCATAAACATAAACAAAAAAAACTTACAACTTATCAATAGAGATAAATTCGATAAGGTAACAAAACTCATAAACAAAAACAAATTCAATAGAAACCATTAACAACTAATTGAAAGACAACTAATAAGTTCCAAGCAAGTAAGCCTATCAATCAAGAGAAGCCTATAGCGACCATTTCCATTTAGAAAAATGCATAAACATAAACAAAAATACTTATAAACTTATAAGCACAAACTCATGGAAAGCATAACCAAACTTATAAACCCAAGCAAATAACCTTAACAAAACTAAGAGAAAAGACTAATAAAAAGCGACTTCATTGGGCAAAAAGCATAAACATAAACCAAAAAAATTATAAACAACTAAATATAGGCAATTCAATTTATCAAAGGAAATAAACTCAAAAAAGCTTATAACATAGAACTTATAACAAAAAGCTCAATGGAAACTATAAACAAACTTACGAACGCAAACAAGTAAGATTATCAAAACTAGAAGAAAAGACAACATGAATAAGATTTTAAAGTTTTTAGCATAAGTATTACCTTATAAAGAATGCGCCATGGTAGTTCGAACTCCACTTGCTTACTATGCTCCTAAAAACAAACCCAAGATTTCCTAGACAATATGAATATGGTTTTAGAGGTCAAACTTTAGTTGTAAAATCTTAATCGAATTAAAATAATTAATGTCCATGGGAGATGTTATTACCTTAACAAAACCTTAACAATTAATTTGAACACTCCTAATTAGTTTCAAACTACAAACATAGAGTTACCAAGGATTATAAACTAATATGCAACACTTAGTTGAACTTGGAAGGATTTAAACAAAGTTTTGAACACATAAAACTTACAAAAAATGACTTAAGCCCTAACTTAAAAGTGTTTGAAGGAGTCCAAAACTAATTCAAAGCTACAAACAAAAGCTTAAGTGTTAGAGACAATTATAACACGTCTTAAAAAGAGTTTAAAAGGATCTAAATAAAGTTATTACCCACCAAACTACACCAAAATGACCCAAATTCTAAATCATTATCAAACACGAATTATTATCTAAACACAACAATCTCTTTTTGACTTGAGGAATCTTGAATCAAATTCTAAATCATGAAGAAAATTAATTAACTTGAACATTAAGGGTCTTATTCCAAATAATAATTTCAACTAAAAAGGCTCCAAACAACTTACCTAATAAGTAATTTGCTCCAATACATCTCCAACTGTGGCCATAAGACATGAATCTACCCATTAACCACAACTAAGAGTTTAAAAACTCAATTTCACCATTTATAACTAACCCAAAAGAAAGGTTTAGGACCCTTAAACACTTACCAAAAGTTCTTTGAAACCTAAACGTTTGCTGGACAACACCTCAAACACCTCAAAAGGCACAACCTAACCTCCAAACACCATGGGTAAACACAATCTTGCATCAATACTTAATGGATTATCAAAACCCACCCCCATAACAACTCCAAACTAAAAAAAAAATAAAAATAGAACACTTACAAAATCTGACAAAAATCGGACCTTGGCGACCGCAGGTGTGCTGCTAAATGTGCGAATGGAGAAGATGAAGGAAGAAAATCTAAAGAATCGTGAAGAAGAGGAAGAAAAGGTGAGAGGAGTGAGGAGGGTTGCCTAAGGAGGAAGAGATAATAGATGGGAGAAATGAAAATGGGTGGAGGAGGAGGGAAATGAAAATGAGGATTTGGAGTTTTTTATTTATCTTTATCCTTTTTATAGATAATAGATGGAGGAAATGAAAATGGGGGGAAGGAGGGAAATGAAAATGGGGGCAAAATAAAAATGGGGGGGGGGGGGGGGGGGGGGTTAAAGAAAGAGGGTTACCTACAAAATTGAATTTCAAATACACTCATTTTTAAAAATGGATCTTTGAGCTATAATGTCGATTTAAAACCGAAATTAAAGATTTGGTTTTTTTTTGTCAAAACTGACATTGTACATTCATGTTTATTTATTTCAACTGACATTAAAGGCCTAATTTCTTGTAGTGTATGCACTTCTAATTAGGTATCGCATGTGCCTTAATTTATTCCCTCAATGTTTTGATATGTATGTCAATATATTTCATTGTTTGTTTAGTGTATATATCCCAATTAGGTATCGCTTGTGGCTTTAATATATTCCGTT
This sequence comes from Lagenaria siceraria, assembly GCA_002890555.2. Lineage (NCBI taxonomy): Eukaryota > Viridiplantae > Streptophyta > Magnoliopsida > Cucurbitales > Cucurbitaceae > Lagenaria > Lagenaria siceraria. Next base: position 23,858,603 of record CM016485.1, on the reverse strand, counting down.
GTTTATTTGGTGTATATATCCCAAGTATTCTGATATGTATGCATTTCTAATTAGGTATCGCTTACACTTTTAATATATTCACCCGATGTTCTGATATGTATGTCAATATACCTTGGAACAGTGTCTTAGATGTTTGCAAATATTCTAACCAATATATGAAATATATTGGTAAGACTGACTACACATTCAACATAAATTACAATATATATCATAAATTCTATTTATATGACAGTATATATCATAAATTGTATTTCAGTAGCCAAAAATCCTAATAAATAAAAATTTAACATAAGCTCCCTAATAGAAATTGCTAATTCACAATTAATGTGACAATTTCAAATTCATTTTCAAACCACATCATTTTCAAATAAACAAAACTTTCTACCATAGTATATATAATCACGGATGGACTCAATGTTCAATATATATAAGTGTATATATATCATAAAACAAGAAATCTAAATATTATAAACGAATATATACATATCACAATATATATCAAAAAATCGAAAAGACTACATATATCACCAAACTGAACTAAAGTGGCCTTACTTAACCAACCAAACCACGATAGCAAGATCTGAGGAAGAAACCCACGACGACAAGATCTGAGGAAGAAATTTTTTAAAGAAAAAAGAAAAATGGAAATGAAAACGGTTCATCATAGCTAGCAATCTTCTCGAGACCGACAACCACTAGTGCAAATGGGAACGACGGGAACGACGACCACTATTGCAGATGGGAACGATCGAAACTTGAACAATGAGAACGGCGGACAACAAGTTGAACGACTGGAACGACAGACAACAAGTTGTACAACAAGAACGACGTCGTCAACAATGGCAAGGTGGACTGAGAGAGGAAGGCAACAGTTGGATCTGCTAGCTGGAAAGATGAGAGATAGAGTTTTGAGAAAGAGAGAGTTTTGAAGATGGAATTGCCTAAGGTTTTGAGAGAGAGATTGAAGTAACATCAATGTACAGAAAGTCCTAGGCTATGTATGGTGGAAAGATACACAAATATGTTTTCTAATTTTTTTTATTTTATAAAAATAATGAGTGAGACCTTAATGGTAAATAGGCACCAACATTAGTGAAAATTTTTAGTCTATTGAGCTATTTCTAAAATAAATTGAAGATAGAAGACAATAATGTAATATGAGCCTACAATTAAGGCTATCTATGTCGAAAGCCCAATTATTAAACCAATAAGCTTTCGGTCAAATGAAGTAATTCATGCAAACTAAGTAGTGACCAGTGATGTTGAGGCACAGCCAGGCGCTCGCCTAAGGCGAGAGGCGAGGCAATGGGAGGCCATACCGCCTTGCAACTACCCTGGGCGAGCATCTTCAATGAGGTGTTCGCCTTTTGTGCCTTTCCGTCGCCTTGAATATATGTTCAAGGCAACACAGGCACTCGCCTTCCTCTTTAAGTTCACTGTTTTTTTCAATTTTTCTTCTTTAATATTGATTAAGAAGAAGAATCAAAGTTTGAACCAGAAGAATTGAAGAAAAACCCAATAAAGGAAGAATAAATGAAGAAAAAGAATAGCACGAGTAGTAGAAAAAAGTGGAAGAAGTGATCCTTTTAATTTAGTCATCCATCGGTTGCTTATCAAAAATGAAAAAAAGGAAGAAGAAGAGGGGTTGGAATCAGAAGGGTAGAAGAAGTGTTCTTTAATTTTTACATTTCCTATATGAGAAATGAAGGGTTGGCTGCTAGCATTAAAGTAATGTTCGTTCCAGAACCAAACTGCCAAATGGCAAAATTTCTACCCATTACTCAAAGAACTATATTTTACCATTGTTCCCCAATATCGTTTTTTGTTAATTTTTATTTAAACCTTAATAGTTTTGTTAATATTTGAACAATTTAAAAATCAAAGTATTTTTTTTTATCTATAATTGTCAAAAATAATATTTATTTATTATATTTTTAAGTGCACATTGCTTCAGTCAGGCAACGCTTTTTTTGTCGCCTCTCGCCTTAAGGCAATTAAAGAGCTTGTCGGGATATGGTGCGCCTTGCGCTTTGAAAACATTGGTAGTGACAACACATTGAAGAGAGAAACTAAAAGAAAATTTAGAAAAAAAAGTCATTCGGTACAATAGGGTTTGTAAGCCTTTTGGAGGTCGTTTTGTAGTCTGATCGAGCAGAAAATTTTGATAATATGTTCTTGACACGAGGGTCTTCAATCTAGCTAGTGAAGATTTATGTTGAAGCTACCTATTGTTTACCACTACAAGTGAGATCTTTCTAATTCATCATTATTTATTGTTGGTCGTTTGTTGCCGAGATTTATTAATCTTGAGATATCTACTAGGTATGCCTCTAGTTGTGACTAGGGAGAACTTGTTGTAACCCATTATTGAATATTTTGAAGATTTTGACTTCGGTTAATGATTTTTACTCCTCACCTTGAGGAGGTTTTTCCACATTAAAATTGCTTGTGTCCTGCTTAATTATTATTCTTGTTTATAGTTGATCAATTTCCATTTAGATACACACAAGAAGGGATATGATCCTAAAAGTATAGTGTTTATCCCAACAAAGTCATATTAGAGCATTGGTTAATTGATTTTGATTAATTAATCACTTTGTGTTGAATATGGAAACTAGTTTAAGCTAAGATCATTACTCTTAATGGGTCAAATTATCAAGTTTGGAAAAGAAATATGGAAGATATTTTATATGGGAATGATTTGTATTTTCTAGTTTTTTTTCACAAGAGAAGCTCGACTATAAGATTGATTTAGAATGAAAAATATTTCATAAGAAAGTGTGACATTACGAGACTTTGGGTAGAAGAAAATTTTATAAATCATATTAGTGAAGAAACTCGTGCACGAATTATATGGAACAAACTTGAGTCATTATGTGCCTTGAAAATTGGTAAATTTCTGATTAAACAAATGATGATGTTGAAATATCAAGATGGAACACCCATGTTAGGTCACTTGAATACAATTGTACATGTTTTGAATCTCACACCATGTGTTCCTTTGGGTTTAGAAGTTTCGAACAAAATTTGGTCAAATAAAATTATATCTTATAATATTGCTTGTGTGTCTTTGTTTAAGGACTTTAAGACGATTTTACAATATCAGTTAAGGCCCTACAGGTTGTGGTTAATTTTGAATTTGTGTTTTTTGCTTGGTCCAAAAGTTTTATAAGTTGAGGAGAATTTTATTTGTGGAAATTGGATTCAAATTGAGGCAAGGGATTTTACTCTTAGAATGCTTAAGGACAAAGTTCGGCGTTTAATGTATATTTTTATGTGATTACTCGAGTTAGTCATGAACCGTGAAAGCCATATATTTTAAATACCATGAATTTGAATGCATTGATTTATGAGTGCCATTTATGCAATTTTATGAAAGTCCTAAATGTCATTTTATGTGCGTTGTGGATGTGAAGCTAGATATGGTCTTAGAAAAATGGTCAACTATGTTGCACACATTATGAAACCGATTTTCTATATAGAATATTCATTTACATGATTCTTACAATTTGTTAGAGACTTGGTTTTGGTGTTGGCTATATTTGTTTAAGACTGTTGTAGCTGCAACTTGCTCTATTATTTGGGTTGTGAGTTGATTCTCAGGGTGTCTCTACATTCACCGTCTCAAACTAAATGATGTGTGGTGATTTGTTGATTCTACTAATTATTTCTTTCCTTATTGGAAAAATCTTGTCACCGATATTTGTTTATGTTGCATATATTTAAGGGATGGTGGCTTTTAGATTAGGCTGACTGTTCAAAAAAGAAATATTAGAGTTTTGTATTTTATTTGTAGAGAAGTCATTGTATGTCAATCTTTCATATGCAAAGATTGTGATGTTGTATGTGTTAAAGAAAATTAGATTTATTCTCAATTATTAGTTTCCTTTGTAGTATTTTTCCTTTGTAGTATTTTCCTTTGTAGTATTTTCCTTTATTAGTTTCTTGTAGTCTATTTATTCATTGTATTCTGATTATTATAAATATCAAATATACATTAGTTATTCATAAAACACAACATGGTATTAGAGCAAAGTTTCTAGGGTTTGTCGCCACTGTCATCTTTGTCTCCATCGATGCTCGCTGTTGGCAGAGACAGACCAAATCAATCGTCAACCTGTCTCGACCATCCGTTTAGATGAGGTTCATTCATACCAGATCCGTCTGTCCACTCAGATCTGTAAGTTGTTTAGATCCGCCACTCAAATCTGTTTGCGCACAACACCCACGCCTCCGCCTCTATCATGTCAAGCCGCCTCCGTCTGTCAAGCTCCGACAAACACCTAGACCGTCGCACTAGTCTGCTGCTTTGCTTAGCCTACCCAAGTCGTTTGTCCAGATCCGTTTCTGTTTGGCCGTGCAAAAAAAAATGTTTTGCATCGTGGGTTTTAATCCGGTTCTATTTTTTTTTTTAAAAAAAATTAGCTTGGTTCTTTTTTTATTTGGTTTAGTTCAGTCAATTTGATTTTGTTTGGTTTAGTTTCTATTTCTGTTCTGGTTTTTGATCTTTCGAATTTTTCATATCTGCATTCGTAGGTTTTTGTTCTGTTTCCAAATCGGCTGTTCATGGGTTCTGTTTCAGATCTCTATGTAAATCTCTATTTTCAGTCCAGATATACTTCGTGGGTCTTTGTTTTCGGTCCAAAACTTCTTTGTAGGTATTTGTCTCCAACCCAGAAGTTCTTTGTGGATCTCTGTTTTTGGCTTAGAAGTTTTTCGTGGTCTCTGTTTTTAGCCCAAATCTGTCATGATTTGTTTCCATCTCAGAAGTTTTCTTCAGTTTCTGTCATCTGCCATCTTGTCAGTTAACAAACTCAAGTTGGTCACCTTGAGTTTGAGGGAGGGTGTTAAAGGAAATTAGATTTATTCCCAATTATTAGTTTCCTTTGTAGTATTTTTCCTTTATTAGTTTCTTGGAGTCTATTTATTCATTGTATTTTGATTATTCTAAATATCAAATATACACTAGTTGTTCATAAAACACAATAGTATGCTTGTCTTGTTGTCAAGCTTTCGATTGAATCGTTTTGTTGCTAGTAGAGAAAAGATTCTCAAATTCACGGGGAGCCTAAGTATATCAAGTAGAGTGGTCTTTGCTTGTCAGAGGAAAGATAGAGTCTTAATGAGAGGAGATCTTATCAAATAGTATGGGCTTCCATCTCAAAACCAATTGGCAATGAGAGGAGTAGCCCATCTATCTTATTAAGAGTGTGAGGTCCCTTGATTTTTCCAATATGTGATCCTCAACCGGTCTCACACTTATGGGGATCTTAAGGCACAACGAGAGGGAGTCTCACAATTAGAGGGAGTCTAAGTGTTCTTCACTAATATCCACATACTTAGGGGGAGCCTAAGGTACACTGAGAGGGAGTCTCACATCTAGGGGGAGCTTAGGTGATCATTCAAGGAGTTAGGTTCTACGTGTGTCAATGTAATTGTCATTTATTTATAGACAAGTACATCGTTGTAATTGCTTAACATTTATATTAGTGAAGTTATCTTTTTTGGGCACACCACCACCCAAGCATAGGTGATATTGCACCAAACTGGGTTACCAAACCTCGTGTTTCTATTCTTCTGCTCTCTTTCTATGATTGTGCTTATGTGCCTTGAATCACTGTAACATTCTAAATGACATCTATTGTCTGAGTGTTAGGTAACCTTTATTTCACAATTGTCTCGAATAATTGTCAATGGGGAGAAGATGAATAATAGAACAATAGATGTTAGAAACATAGCAGGATTGCAGGAAGTTGATTCTTACTATGCATTGAAGGTAGAAATTTCATCTATGAGCATGATCGCAAGAGTTTGTTGCACATTCTTGATCAAATAAATTTTTGTTCTTACCTTAACTGTAGTAGTGGTAATACAGGCTGAATCCACAGGGAACCGTCGTACTTTTTTTTGTTGCTAAAATAAAGGTGATAACTTGTAGAAATACAAGTTATTATTGCTCTTAAATTAGAATAATTGAAGTAACTTAGTGGATAGTGCATTATCTTTAATAGAAAATCATGCAAAAATACCCTATTTGCGTCCAAAATGTGCAAAATTAAGGTTTACAAAATATCGTATCATAACCCATTTAAACGCAGGAATTTCAGGAAATCTCTAAGGTATTTGCATTGAGTAGATAGATCATGGGAAGCAGCGAAGCAAGCCTAGAATGGAGCTCACGACGAAAGATGCACTCAACGCCTAACCAGGGGACCACCAACAACTGCACCGAGCAATGTGAAAAGTTATCTGACGCGTCTGTTGTGCTCCTGAATGGCAGAGAATATTTCCTGTGTCCAACTATGAATAGGATGGCCCTAAAATTTAGAAGGTATCAACAATTGTTCCAAGAATTCCCCTCTCCAGAATCCATCATTCAACTCTCGATTCTTCCATTCACCTGAGGAAGATCACTGGAGACAAAAGCTCGAGAGAGTACTTTGATCCTCTTGCTGTCCAACTAGTCATCCGAGCACGTAATAGAGCAAGAAACACCACTAGCCGATGGGAAGCAGGAGATTGTGACCGTCGACTTGACACATTCCTCGATTTCCCCCATTTCTCTTTTCTATTTTCTATTTTTCATACTAATAATGATACATTGATGTTACTTGTGTATTAAAACAGTTTCTAGTCTTAATATATATCATCGTGAACTTCGTCTTCTTCCTTTTTTCCACTTTTCATTTATCTTTCGACATGAGTAATTCATTTCTTTGTGGGTTGGGTTGAATAAACCATCATTCCGGTAAACATAGCACAAGCCTAGTTTCATCTTGATTACCGTGTGGTTATTAAATTTCTTGCATCCATCTAGCTAATGGATTCAGGTAGAAATAGCTAGATGCTTGAGAGGTTAAGTGGTTGTGGATCTCACTAATCAAGGTAAGAAGTATCTTTAGAGATAAAGACAACCTTACGTTCAAATAACATCTAAGCACGCATCATAGAGATATGATTAATGTGGCTTACTCACTAAGAGGTGGAGTTATGTTTGTGGTTAAGAACATGAACCGAAGACTGTGTGAAAATTCAAAGGAATGATGAAAGTTCTTCCCAACCTCATTCTTTCCCGCTGCATCTAATTTCTCCTTTCTACTTGTTACTCTGCCGTGCATCACACTCACAAACGATCTTCACTGTTACTTAGTTTATGCATTTTGTTTTTACATACTGCTTACAACCACTAGAATATTGTTAAGTTCACCACCAAATCAGAGTAGAAAACAATCTTTAATTGCTTGATATTAAAGGAAGTCACTGTGTTCGATCTCAGACCTCACCGAGAACAACTCTTATTAAGTTTATACTTGGGCTTTTTAAGAAAGAACTTGCGATTTTTAAGAAGTTTTAATCCATAATTATTTGACTGTATGCGAAACAACAAAAGGTTATCTAATGCACGACAACACTTGTTACACACGATGTTATAACAATTCCAAAAACATCAAAGATAAACGTAGAAAACTAAAATTTAGAGTAGAACACAGAGTTTAGTAACCCAGTTCGATGCAATACCACCTATGTCAAGGGATAGTGTGCCCTAGATATTTTCACTAATATAAAGTCAAGCCATTACAATGATGTACTTATCTGTAAATAAACGATAATTGTAGTGCCACTCAAATAGCCCAACTTAGAGAACAATCACTTAGGCTCCCCTTAAGTGTGAGATTCCTTCTCAAAGAAACTTAGGCTCCTCTTAAGCGTCAGATCCCCAACCTTCCATGTACTTAGGCTCCCCATAAGTATAAGAATATTAGTGAACAATCACTTAAGCTCCCCCTAAGTGTGAGACTCCCTCTCAACTTTAGTCTTTCTACCTTCAAATGAATACCACCCCACTTGATGAACTTAGGCTTCCCCTAAGTTTGATATCCATTCTCAAGTTGTAGTAGAAAGATTCAACAAGATCTGGAAAACGCTTAAGATCTACAGCAGCAACACGTTTCCACAATCCCAAGGATTTGTGGTTTTTGGCAAACACACAAGACAAACAACTCCAATATTCTTCACAACGGTCAATCCTAATATGAGACCCATATCCTTTTAAATATGCACAGTAGAAAGGAGGAAACAACTCTAAAACAAAATCTGGACATCCCATAAAAGGAGATAACATTGTGAGAATAAACACCCAAAATTTTTTAGATAAGGAAAAAACATTATGTAGAATAAGTAATCTGTGGGACACTAGACTATCTAGAACTATAAATGCAGGGACATTCTAAAAACAATAAAAGGTATAAGACAACAAATGTCACATGGTACAATTGTCACAACGTCCTTAAAAAATATTGCAAACACTAAATCTCTAACAAACTCTCCCTTTGGCTATTATTTTTTAAGGCAAGACAATTTGAACACAAACACAACTAGCAACTCAGAAACACAGAACCAGTCAGCTGAAAATACATAAGGGATGCAAAAAGCCAACAATCCACAAGACTAGAGACGTCTTATCAAAGCAGAGATAACAACAACAAGATAAAGCATCAACATCCAGACCAGAAAACCAATCATTAAGGAAGAAGGAACTAGAACTAGTTTTCCCTTTTGTCTGTCTTAAATAAAACAACCAAAATAATTTAAATTGCTGGAACCACCATCCATTCAACCAATAGTAGAGGTAGCTGCAGCTTTAGTAGCAAACAAACACATCATTCGAAATAAAACATCCACCTCAGCCTTTCGTTTAGTGCGCCAATGAATTTGAAGAGATACTTCCCATAATTCAAAGGTCAACAACTACATAATTTGTTTCCGAAACTAAACAGTCACAATAGATTATTCTCCTTGAAAGGTAATCTCATTAGGCTGGTCTGAACATCTTCACAACCCTTAAGAAAGTTGTTGCCAATACATAGAACATGATGTCCTTAAAACATATTCAATTGAAGGTAAGGACAATACGACCATAACCCATACATTCATCAATAGCAACCAAGTAACCAAAACAGGCTTTTGAGCCAACAAAATCCCACAAATCAAATGAGGATAGCAGATGAACAGCTTGATGGCATGAAAACTAATATTGAAACAAAACTTGATTCAACACAAACACATCATAGTGGAACTAAGCTGAGATCCCAATATGATATAACAGACTTCCCAAGGCAAGAGAAAGACTAGTAGTATGTGAAGAAGGACACCGATTTCCTATGCCAATCTTGTGAAGGATGACACAGTTGACATTCAACTCTACTGACAACAACTGGCCAGTTTTAGGCAAGACTTTATCACTCCACCTGTCAATCCTAACACAAGATCCCTCATGGTGAGTCTTTGCTTAGAAACATTGTCTGCAACAACTCTATCAAATAAATTATTAATAACAACATCAGAGAACTCAAAATAGAGCTACCTCTCATGAATTCTCCTAAAATCTAGACTATTAGAATCATCAAACTCATGAGACAAAATCACAAAGAACTATCGAACAAGTTTAGGATAGTAAGGATCAAAATTTAACACAATTTTTTTTCAAATCCGATTTGACAATTAATTCCACAAACTCTAAGCAATCTTGAGCTCTATCAAAGAACATCTTCTCAGTAGTAGTTTTTCTTCTAACCACATATTTCCATAACCTACCACTTGTCTCATTGTGAAAGGGAACTCCATCAAGAGGCACAGGGGGAAGAGAGGGAGGAGGATTCTTTTTACCTCTTGTACGAGAACTATCTTCCTCAGAGCTTAAGTTATCGATCAAATCTTTAACAGAAACATATGTCTCACTTTCAGAGACAAAAATATTTTTTTTATAAATGGACGGGAGGAACCTTCAGGACTTGAGGCAACAACATCCTCAATTTTCATCTTCTTTTTTCACCTCCAGATCTTTCCCCCAAACATCTTTAGAATGTTGGGTTTTATGTCCTAAAACTCGTGGTTTGTAAACTATAAACATATTCTATTTCAATAAAGTTGTCATTGAGGTTTATTTAGTAAAGTTGTTATTGAATATAAGTTTCGTATATCATAATCTTAAATCCAATAAACTAAGAACCCATGGCCATAGGATGAACACTTGGACTTTATGTGGAGATATAAAAGTGGATCAAGTTCGAGTAATAGCCAAAACGATTTATAGTATAAGGATAAAGGCTGGGTACCTTATCTTGGGGATACTATGGATACGACCCACTTTGTAAATGATACAAAAGTTGTAAAGTGTTACAAACGATGTGATCTTGAATCGTTCATGTGGAGAGATGCAAGTGGGGTATCCTATGCAATGAATTTGCATAAGACTAAACCACGAAATAGCCACTTTTACTTTATAACGTCGTTTATTGTTGACTATTTCAACCTGATTAACTAGGTAACTCTATCTTAATCCTGAGCTAACTATTCCTTTTTATTTGGGATTATCCTTTAATCTGCATGTGTGAGAGTGACCCAAGTTCACCGAATGAATAAGTCTACCATTTTAGGGATAAAACTGGGTAGATAGTTTGTGGCATAGTTATGCAAGATGGAATTCACTCCTACCCGACTATAGGGATAGTAGATAGGTTATTCTTTTAACTGCTTATTCCGAGTCTTGAACAAGGGGCCCCACCCTCTCATTGCCTCGAGAGGGACTCGGTTTGGTAGTTGGACCACAAACCAATTGCTCATTAGAGGATCAGTGAGATTTAAGGAACAAGATGTAATTACAGGGGTAGAATGATAATTTTGACCTAGTTGTAATTACAAATAATCTATGAAGGATTGACTTACTAAGCATGTTCATATCAAGTGGATGAAAATATATCTATAGTAAGGAGAGTGCAGCTACTGGGCTATAGTGGAATGTCCCGGTAGTTAATGAATGTTGGTTAACTAAGTTAAAGAGTTTAGCTGATTAATCTCGGATCGTTGGGGCTCATGATCTGTAGGTCCATCAGGTCCCCGCTAGCTTCGAACTAAACCTTAGGACATAATGATGAAATATCTGGAATAGTTCAAATTCAGTTTAAGGGAATAAACGTTAATTATATACGATATATTTAAGGAGGAATAGTTTAATTGTGAATTGAACAATAATAGAGAGTTTGAAATATTTAAATGAGATTTAAATATTGTATATATGAATAGAGATTCATATTTAAGCAATTGAATTGCGAGAAGCCGAAATTGGGGCAAAAATATTAATTTAATATTTGATATTAAATTAATATAATTAATTAAATAGTTTAATTAATAAATTAAAATTAATTATTTGAATTAATTTGAATTTAAAATTATTTCTTAAATTGAAAAATTCATTCTAAATTTGATTTTAGAAATCAAATTAAATTAAAATTTTCAAAAGTGAAAATGTAGGATTTTTCCACTTTCAAAACACCTCATTAAGCTTCCTAATCCCCCCTCATTAATCACCAATTTGGTATCATTTTGAGGTGAATTTCTCTATAATTAGAGGTTTGAAATATGAAAAAATGGTTGGAATTTTAGTGGATTTGGCTGGAAAATTCTCTATAATTCAAACTCACAAACTCTCACATACCTTCCATTCCTCCCTTAATTCATCATAGTTTAGGATCCCACAATCTGTTCTAAGGCCGGAGAATAATATGAAAGACTATAGTGGTAGTCCACGAAGTGTTCGTGATCAAAATACAGTGAAGAACAACCTCAAATTGGAGCTACACCCAATGTAAGTTTACTTGAAACTTATTTTTCAGTTATGTTCTTGCATGCTTAATTTTTAAATTAATGAAATTAGAGTGCTTTAGATCAAAATCACTTCCGCATGTGTTTCCTATACTCTTTCATAGACATGTTCTCAATAATTGGACGTACATCCTCAACTCCAACACTTTCTTTAGCATTAGGATTAACAAACTATGGTCTTTCGACCCAGTAGAGGCATTTAACTCAATATTAGCATCGGAAGAAACATTCCCAACAACTTGATTCTCAGCACACACAATAAACATATTAACCAAATCTCTAGTTAGGTCAATATCAAGAACATTTTTTATGGACAACTTTAGCTTGATGAGGCTGTTTACAGTATCCATACAAGTAGAAACTAAGGCAAAAAACATCAATAATTTCATGAATATCTTCTAAAACAACATCATTCTTACTAGAAGTAACAATAGTCACGCTTAATCTCAACATAATCACAAGCCACATTCACAAAACATCAAAAACAAGATTTTCAGGAACTCTAGTTGAAGGAATCGAATTCCCAGCGGAAGTATTTGATCGCCTTTTGCTTTGAGTTTCATTTAGAAATAAAATTCAGAAAAGCATAAAATAGTAAATTATAGAATCATAAACATACTGTAATTTCAATGGTTAAGCATGAAAAGTGATTACCTTTGTAGAAACTCTTTTCTCCAACGAATCGAATTCCCCCTCATCTGTGGGAACATCTTAAAAAAGAATATTTCTCTATGTAAAATTGAGAGAGTAATGGAGAGGAAAATGCTTCAGCAATTATGTAACCACTTTAAAATGCTAGGGAGGCTATATTTAAAGAGAGAAAAGGGAGTGTAACTCCCCACTCCTCTCTCCCCACTCCCCACAACACATTCCCCATTCTCCCATTCCCCTTCATTAAGGGGGTGATATTTATTTATTTAATATAAATAAATAATAATTAATTCAATAATTAAATATTTAAATTAAATATCTTATATTTAATTACATATATTATATTTAATTAAATGAATATTTGAATCATATTCATGTTGGGGTGTATGTCCTAAAACTCGTAGTTTGTAAATAATGAACTTAAATATATAAAATGATTTTGAGGTTTATTCAATAAAGTTGTTATTGAATAAAGTGAATTGTGCAGTTAAGTAACTCTAAATGCAATAAACTAAGAACTCATGGCTATTAAGAATGAATACTTGAACTCTATGTGGAGACATATGGATCAAGTTCAAGTAAGTAGCCAAAATGGTTTATAGTATAGAGATAAGGTTAGGTACCTTGTCCTGGGGACACTATGGATGTGACCCACTTTGTATTTGATACAAACGATGTGATCTTGAATCGTTCATTTGGAGACATACGAGTGGGGGCATCCTATGTAATGAGTTTGCATAAAGGTCGGACCACAAAATAGTCACTGATACTTTATAACGCCATTTACTATTAACACGAACTATTTCAATTCGATGACCTAGATAACTCGATCTTAATCTTGAGCTAAATATGAATCCTATTTATTCGAGATTATCCTTAGATCTGCATGGGTGAGAGTGGCTCCGGTTTGCCCACTCAATAAGCCTCCCATTTCAGGGGTAAGACTGAGTAGATAGCTAGGGACATAATCTTACAAGACGAAATTCACTCCTACCCATTACTAGGGATAGTAGTAGGTTGTACCCTTAACTGCTGATTCTAGGTCATGAACAAGGGGTCCCACCGTCTCATTGGCCCGAGAGGGACTCATTTTGATGGTTACATCCCAAACCAATTGTTCATTAGAGGATCAATGATACTTTAGGAATAAGAAGTCATGATAGGGGTAAAACGATAATTTTGACCCAGTTGTGATTACGAACAACCTGTGAAGGATCAACTTAATAATCATGATTATATCTATAGTGAGGAGAGTGCAGCTATTGGGTTTTAGTGGAGTGTCTGATAGTTAACGAATGTTGGTTAACTAGGTTAAAGAGTTTGACCAGTTAATCTCGAATTGTTGGAGCTCATGATCTGTAGGTCCATTAGTTTCCTCTGCTAGCCTCAGACTAAACCTTAAGACAGTGTGATGAAATGATTTTGAATCGTTCAAAATCGATTTAGAGAATAAATGTTAATTATATGTGATATATTTAACGTTTAATCATTTAGTTATTAATTAAATAATAAGGAGAGTTGGCTATATTTAAATATGATTTAAATGTTAAATATATGAATAGAGATTCATATTTGAAAAATTGGTTTTTCGAAGAAGTCGGGATTAGGGCAAAATATTAATTTAATATTTGATATCAAATTAATATATTTAATTAATTTAATTAAAATTTTTAATTAAATAAATTAAAATTAATTTTATTTAAAATTAATTTGTTAAATTAACTTTAGATTAAGAATTTATTTTATTATTAAATCAAATAATGGATTTTTCCATTATTTTAAAATTCAATTTTGAATTGAAGGTAGGTTTATCCCACATTTGGTGTGTTCACCAAAATTAGCCAAAAATCCCGCCAATTCCTTCTCAATTTGGTGTCAATTTTTCATGCAATATGTTTTACATGTTAATCTTCTATATAATGAAGGATTAATTGATAAAATTGGCTAATGGAAGTTGTTGAATTTGTTGAATTTTTCTCAAGAGCTCCATAAAATCCAAACGGTCCAAAAACTTGAAATTCCTTCAAATTCACCACAAATTTGGACTCACAATCTATTCTAAGGCTGGAGATTAGTAGAGAAGACTCTAGCGGTGGTCCACGAACCGTTTGTGATAAGAATTGTCAAGAAATTTGGAAGAATTTGAGCTTTAAAGGTTATATTTCTAACACACTGTTTTTTTCAATTTTTATGCATGTTTAATCCTTAAAATTTAAGCAATTAGAGTGCACATTGATCCAATTCTTTTCCGTTGCATGCTCGTATATTTTTTTAATTCAAATGTATAATTTTCACCTGACTTATATTTTAATATGAATCTCATTCATATTAACTTGTAACCTATAGTTTTATTACTTGAACCATATTCAAATACATTAAATCTCCCATATTATATAGTTTAATTTTGAACCTTATTTAAAATTAACTATATATTATAATGTATTTATTTATATTATATTAATTGTATCATATACAATTAACATATGTTTCTCTAAATTAATTTGAACATTTCAAACTATTCTTTAAAAACTCTTGGTCCTTGTTAATCCATTGTGAGTTAGCTATGGGACCTAACGAATCTACAGATTATAAGCTCCAACAATCCGAGATTAATTAAGTAAACTCTTTAATTAATTAACCAACATTGATTAACTATGGTGCAAACCACTATAGACCCACATTTGCACTCTTATGTACTATATAACATATTGCGTCCATTGATATAATCATTACATGTAAGTCGATCATTCACGAGTTTTTCGTAATTACAACTAGGTCTATGAGAGGGTGGGGCCCCATTGTTCAAGTCCCAAAGTCACCCATGCAAATCAATGGACGAACTCTGATAGGTAGGAGTTCATAATCACCAAGGATTAAGAGTGAGTTACATATGATCATCATGTGAAATATTAATCTCTTCAGTTAACGGAGTTACAAAGAGAGATTAATGATTTTGTGGTCCAATCTTATACAAACTCATAATATAGGACACTCCCACTTGCATGTCTCGACATGAACAATTTGGATCACATCGTTTGTAACAATGACAAAGTGGGCCATATCCACAGTGTCACTAGAATAAGACACCCAATCTTATCCATATACTATAGATGTTTTAGGTTATTACTTAAACATAATCCATCTATGTCAACTATATACTGTTCAAGTGTCATGTAAATAACCTTGAATTTTACTTTATTGGATTTAGTCATGGAAATTTAAAACACAAAATAAAATAACAAATTATTTTATTAATAATCAATAAATTGTTTATACATTTACAAACCACGATCTTAGGGCATAAAACCCAACAATCTCCCACTTGATCTAAAGCTAGTGGGACTATACAAATACAATAAACTAGGGCATACACTATACCCAGTAATATCTCCCACTTGCTCTAAACAAGATGATATACTCGTAGATCTAGACTATCTAGATGACTCTCAAACACTTTAGCTGTGAGAACCTTCGTAAATGGATAAACAATGTTGTGCTCTGAAGTAATCTTCGTGACAATCACGTCTCCTCATTGCAAGATCTCTCTTATTAGGTGATATTTCCTCTTTAAGTACTTTCCTCTTTTATGGCTTTGAGGTTCTTTAGAGTTTGCCATAATACCATTATTATCACAATAAAGTGTGATTGACAAAGATATATTTGGAACAACTTCCAAATCAGTTAAGAACTTCCTTAGCCAAACAACTTCATTACTGACTTCACAAGCAACTACATATTCAGCTTCAATTGTAGAGTCCGCAATGCATCCTTGTTCGATGCTTCATACCGTATAACTCTTCCATTCAAAGTAAACATTGATCCTGATGTGGATTTCCCAAAATCCCTATCAGTCTATAAATCAAAGTCATTGTATCTTGTAAGGATCAAATTCTTATCACCATACACAATCATATAGTCCCTCGTTCTCCATAGATACTTGAGGATTGTTTTGACGGATGTCCAATGATTGAATCCTAGATTGGATTGATATCTACTAACAATCCCTACTGCATTACATATGTTAGGCCTTTTATACAACATGGCATACATAAGACTGCTTATAGCTGAAGTATAGGGAATTCGTTTCATATTCTCAACTTCTTAACGTGTCTTAAGACACCATTCCTTAGACAAAGTGATTTCATGTCTGAAAGGTAAATTACCCTTCTTAGAATTTTGGATCAAATATATGATAAGGATTTTGTCTATATAAGATGCTTGAGACAAGACTGACGTTTTGTTCTTGCAATTCCTAATGATTTGAATCCCTAGAACAAACTTTGCTTCTCCCAAATCTTTCATTTGAAATTAAGCAGATAGCCAATTTTTAATGAAAGTTAGGAAACCTACATCATTCCCAATGAGTAGTATATCATCCACATAAAACATAAGAAAAACTACAGTATCCTTGATGGTCTTCTTGACACAATGTTCATTAATGTTTTGATTAAAACCATAAGAGTTGACCGCAAAGTGAAACCTTATATTCCAAGATTCTCTTGACCTTGTTTTATGAACCTCTCTGGTCAGCTCATGTAGATGCTTTTTTCAAGATTACCATTCAAAAAAGTAGTGTTGACATCCATTTGCCATATTTTATAATAATAGTATGTGGCAATGGATAAGATAATGCGAATAGACTTTAACATGGCAACAGGGAAGAAAATTTCATCATAATCTTCTTCCTCAGTTTCATCATAATCTTCTTCCTCCCTTTGGGTAGAACCCTTTGCCACAGGTCTTACTTTAAAGATCTGTACATGTTGTTGTCTCCTAGATGGATGCTTAATGCTATCGTGTTGATCATGCGTTAATGGATCAAATTTTTTCTAATATTTAGTCCAAGTATAAACTAATAGTAAGATGTCTCGGTGAGGATCGAGGTCGAACACAAGGATTTTGTAGCTAACAATGATGTGTGAAATATTTAACTCACGATATTGTAACAAAGAGATTGAAGTTGTTGATGTTTGCAAGAAATAAATAATAAAGCAATAAAAGAGGTGAAATGTGAGTTGAGAATTAGTGAGGTGTTATGCAAGCTAGAGAAGTGTTGATTCGTCAAGTAGAGAAAAGAGGATTGGAGAAAATCATTCATCAATCGATCGAGTTCTTGCTTAGTTTTGTGGTTCATGCCCCTAACCTCAACAAGTTCTTACTTTTTGGCAGATGAGTCACATAAATCATATATTTAGGATGCATGCTAGATTAGTTGAGCCTAAAAACGCTCCTATGTTTAGGAATGTTTCTTAGTTATATTGATGAGTTCCATAGTTACTTGCTCTCTCAAGTAGTTAACTATTTCTACTTAAATCAAGTTGTCAAGTGGATTTAAGCAATGAGATAAAAATACATCAATGTAAATGAACCAAAAACTAAGCTCAAACTCTTAAGATGGATGGTTATTTTTCTCCAACCCTTCAAGTGGTTTAGCTACTCATGGTTAATGGTGAAAATAAAATAAGGATGGAAGACAAGGAATGAGTCATGATGTAAGATATATTAATAATGATAGTGGTTGTGTTCAGACAAGGATATGATGAATAGTCAAATACACTTGAAAGAGTAAAAACGAAGAATGGAAAAGCAAAGAAGATGAAACTGTCGGCGACAGTGTCTTGTTCGTCATCAGGGGTGGCGACTTCTACTGCCTTGCTTGCGTTGGTGGAGGAGAAGAAGGTGCGGGTCCAACTGCTTTCTCGAGGTTGAAGCTCATCAGTTCTCCAATGGTGATGGAAGGAAGAGCACTCAGCTATCGTTGAGAGTGGAGAAATGGAGGGTGACTAACTGATTTCCGATGAACTCTCTAACTAGCCAAAATGTGTCCAACTATCTAACTCTTTTTCTCGTGGCTTCAGCTAGTTTTTATAGCCTCAAAGATGTACTATCGTGATGTCACAAAGTCCAGCTCTGACGCAGAGGATAGGGTCATGCGTTTGTCAATTGTCATCTCTGATCGGTAGTTGGTCTATTGCAGCACTGTTATCCAGATTAGAGGGCAGAAAATCCTCTTTTGTCTCCAGCTGTCAATGTCAGGTTTTTCGAGATTCATAGTTTTATCTTTTAGCGCCATGTGTCTGAGGTATGCATTCCTGAGAGAATTCGACACATGCGTTGAACCTTGTATCTTCCTACAAAATTAGGTGTTCAAACAGATTAAATCTCAGATTATTCTTTCCAAAGCCTATATTCATGCTTGCATGCATATATAGTATTTATTATGAAATTTAGCCAAAGATGATGTGTTTTTCATTAATATTTCTCAATTATTCTAAGAAAAGAGAAGTAATAACTTGTATTTCTATAAGTTATCACACCCCTAATTTAAAATAATGCTTGCCCTCAAGCATATATTTTACTAAAGAAGTTCATTGCCAAATTACTTCTCCTAACGCTAATTAGCCTCTCAGTATACTCTTTATTTTTCTAACTACACTTATGTTATATCTACTCTTGGTCTTTTCGCTTTCTCTAGAAGTAGTTCCTAAGTTTAGATGCGGCAAGCTTTTTCTAAAAAATATTTCTCTCATTTCTCTCATTTCATACATTTCTATTTTATTACTTTTCATCAGTGTGTTTGATGAGGAAACTCTTTCTTATTGTTATGCATGCTTGCATTGATTCAGGTTACCTGCCTTCTTTTTGACTTGCTAGCACAGGTGTCATGTGCAACATCCAACTACGAGCAAGTGCCTTTCACAACTAAACTCTTATCTTGGCTGAGTTTTGTCTTCTTGGTTAGGAGTTTTCTCACAAGACATTGGAGGCTCTTATTATAAATGCTAGATGCGTTGATTCTGCTTACTTGTTTTCATTTTGGCTTGCCATCACGGGTGTCATACGCAACATCCAACTACGAGCAAGTGCCTTTCACAACTAAACTTTTATCTTGGTTATGGCTTCCTTACCAGACATTAGAGTTTTTTTTTCTTGATGTAAAAGTTTCAATGGCTCAAACCTTATTCCCACCCCCAAATTTTGAGAGTCACAAGGTCCTATTGTGTCAAAGGTTAAAAATAGAGTTGTTGAAATTTTTTGAAAAAAAAAAGTTTGGGCCAAGGCTTGGACGCATGAAAACTTAAGACGTACTTCTATTCTAAAAGATATAAGACACTAAGTTTTGTAGTGCGAATGAATTATAAATGTGTCGTGTAGAGTTATCATCATAGTGGTCATACATTCAGTGCACAAAACAAAACGCAACAGTGAATTGCAAAAGGAAAAGAAAGTGTAAAGACAAACGCAAAGAAAGAATTATAAAATACAATCAATCAATTTGTACTTCATTGATAAATATAGTTGTACAAGAAGTGTAGGCTTAAGGAAAAAATGCAATAATATACATAATATAAGACAAAACACCCCTAAATTTATTTCAACCGTTCGTGGTCATCAACCCTGTGTTCAGGAGCAGGGGGTTGATTAGTCAGAAACAGGAACAACTGGCGGAGATGCGTTGGAATATCAGGAGCGGGCAAGTTTGGGCGATGAGTGAACAGTTGCTGTATGTAGGTCAAGGCAAACTGAAACTATTCGTCATGCCTCTAGGAAAGCAATCGCAAGGTCTGCGTTCTTCGCTCCTCTTGTTCGCAAAGTTCTCACAATAAAGGATGAAAGATGACACTTCGCATGTATTGTTGCATGTCATCCCATTCAACTTCAATCACATTTGCAAGCAACTGTTGTGGTCGAGGCGTTGGTGAGGAATGTGGAGGAGGAGGTACCCAAGTCTCCTCAGTCGTAAGTGGCAAAGTTCACGGGTGCTTGCGTCTTTGCCACCTTTGAGTGACTCATAAACTTGGTTTATTTGGATTGGGGGAAGCGACATAGATTTTTGTTTTGGAGGAGAGGGAGTTGGACTTTTGGGAGAGGGAGGGGAATTGAATTTTGGTGAAGGTGGAAGTGGAGACTTTTTAGGGGAATGCGACGAGGAGAAGTTGTTTGGAATCTCATCATTGGCCTCTTCTCGAACGACTTCCACTTCCCCCTTGCGTTTCTTAGGCCTGGGGGGGGGGGCAACAACGAACGAACAGCTTTAGGCTTGAAAGCTCCCTTTGGTATTGTAACCAAGTCTGGACGATGCGGGGAGTCCTTCAGTAGTCGTCGCAGGGTCTTATTGTCTACAACCTTGTTGATGTCAACAAACTGCTCTTCTTCAACATGCAGAGCAGGATTGGCCAAGGCAACGTTGGCGCACAATGAGACAATCATCCAAGGAAAGAATAATTGCTCACGTGGCTTGCTAAAAATGTTGCGGACTTGGGCTGCGATGATGCGCCTTACATCAAGGGGAATTCACTGCATGATGCAGTAGGCTACCATGACCCTATCCCTCGAAACAGATGCTTCGTGTGTGGTGGGGATGAGCCTTTTCTTCATGAAGTACACCCACAGATTGGCCTCAGGCGTGAGACATCTTGAAGGCAGAGTATGAATGCCTGTGGGTGAAGTCTCCCATTTGGATCCTAGCTTTCCCATAACCTAGATAGCATCTTGCATGAGTTCGCTGGAAGTATGGGCAATGATGCAATTTCCTTTAGCTTCCGGGTTGTCCCTCAATTTGAATAATGTGTTGATCTCTCTAACGTCGAATGAGACTCCACATCCATTGACCACCACCATGTCTTCTTCTTTGTGCACCTTACCGTGGTCGAATGTACGCATAGTAGTTGGGGACATGATGGTCGGGCCAGCACAGAAAGTTTTACCAATCATGGTGGTCAACGATGTCCAAGATGTATGCGGAGAGAGGGGCTGGTTCAAGAAAGAACCCTACTTCAATGAGTACATCCTCAAAGGGCTTGTGTCGACCCCTTTCTTGTTCTTTTTCTATTGAGCCTTCAACCACGTTTTGTTTGCCCTTGTCTTTTTGTGTTGGGCGCTGAAGATGGCTGGGCTCACCTTCCTCCCTTCTCTTTCTCTTCTCTGTTTTCTTTTTAAGAGTCGTCGCATCCACGAGACTGCGAATCTTCTTCACCAGTCTTCTCTTCTTTTTAAGCCCCTCATCTCTTACTAGAGTGATCATCGCAGCAGCCAGATTGAAATCTTCTTCAAGCTGCATCTCTCGCTCAAACTCTGCTGCTGCAGCATCGATGGCTTCCATGGCCTCATCTTCCCGCAGCTCCCACAGGGACAGACCCTTGCGGCGAATGCACGCTGATCGATCTCCCTTTGTGAGTAGAGATATCTTCTACTTCCTCGTTCAGGGCTACATCTTCCTTCCTGGCGTCGGATAAACGTTGGTTAGATAGTTCCCTGACCTCATGTAAAATTTTGGCAATCACTTTATTAGGTGGACGCACGGACTCACCTTCGTCCCTTTCTACCAGCTCTTTGGCGTTGAGCTACACAGTCCCAGCTCGAGAATTGCGGGCTGGCTAGTTAACTTTGCCTTCTTCAGTTGGGCCTCCTTCAGTTGCCTCCCAACATTCAATGCTAGCAAGAATGTCTCAAAGACATCCTACTCATCTATTCTTCTGGCCTCACTGGCCCTAATCAATGCACTGGAAGCATCATTGGTGTGCAAAGGGGTGAAAGGACGTTGGGCACCCTCACCAACATTGTGAACGCATGCCTCAGCTTCTCTTAAGTTTCTTGCAGTTGACTCCGCTGGGAACTTCATCCTTGGGCGGGAAATGCAAGATTTGACTCTAGCGGGCTTGAGATAGGTTTGGGCTAGCGGCTGAAGCTTAGGCTGCAACGGTGGCTCGGGTTTCTCAACGCTTGGGGAAGATGGTTTAAGTGGAGGTGGTGATGGGAGTTCAAAAGCTAATGGATGGATGTTAAGGGGGCATTGAGAAGTTGACTCCGCGGACTCTTCTGAATCAGAGTCAATGTCACTGGACATCAACAAAGTATTTGGTAAACGACGATGAACTTGCAAGAGCTTCAGCTGCTCGAGGAAAATGACGAAGTGGTTGGAAAAATGGAAGAGAAGCGATTTAGGGGGATTAAATAGTGAGTAACGCGTGGGAGGATAATGAGTGCTATCAGTAACGATGCACCAAATCTCTCGTTAACTGAGGAGATTCCTCGAGCCTTGTGTTTCACAGGCTGTCACGTATTTTCTTTTGCACGCAAGTGTACAGACACTTGAGTGTTAAGGCTTTTCAGAACTTCTGACTCTTTACACTTAAGTGTTAAGGGTTTTCAGAACTTCTAACTCTTGACCTACCCTTATTTGACGCATATCCTTCAATCATAAATGCAGAGCTTAGCAAACGCAACTGAAATCACCATACTAATCAATTCAATTCATTCCTTCAATGCATACTTCCATCACCAATCAACCAAGCAAATTACTTACACTACTCCTGATTGCTTAATTTAAAGAATGCAAAAGTAAAAGAAAGCATCCTTGGACAGATGTTTTCATTTTTTTCGACGTAGGGACCTTTCGCCACGAGCCATCAGATTTGCTCGCATAGGTCAATGAAATCTTTTTCTCTTTCAATTTTGCCTCCATAGTAGGGCTTTATCCTCTGTCCATTGACCTTGAACGTGCTTGTTCCATCTTCACTCATCAATTCTATTGCACCATGGGGGTATACTTCCCTAATGATGAAAGGTCCAGACCATCTTGACTTCAATTTTCTTGGAAAAAGATGCAAGCGAGAGTTAAACAACAAATCATTTTGACCAGTAAACAACTATTTCTTGCTGATCCCGCTGTTATGCCACTTCTTGGTTTTCTCCTTGTAGATTTTGGCATTTTCATATGCGGTCATTCTTCATTTAGCAAGTTCATTCAACTGAAGTTTTCGTGCCTCTCCTGCTAATTCCATGTTCAAGTTCAGCCGCTTCAGTTCCCACTGTGCCTTGTGCTCTAATTCCAGAGGGTGGTGGCAAGCTTTTCCATATACTAACGCCATATGGTGACATGCCGATAGGCGTCTTGTACGCAGTTCTGTAGGCCCAGAGAGCTTTGTCAAGCCGCTCGGTCCAATACTTTGTAGATGCATTCACCACCTTTTCCAGAATGGATTTAATCTCCCTGTTGGACACCTCGTCTTGTCCGTTTGTTTGCAGATGATAGGCAATGGCGACCATATGCTTAACATTATATTTAAGTTGCAAGTTAGTAATAATGTGATTAATGAAATGTATACCTTCATCGCTGATCAACGCATGGGACGTCCCAGCGCAGGAGAAGATATTCTTCTAGAGAAATTTCAAGATCGTAATCGCATCATGCTTTGCACATGAAATGACTTCCACCCACTTTGACACATAGTCAACAACAACTAATATGTACTGGTGACCGCAGGATGGAGGAAACGAACCCATGAAATCTATGCTCCAGACATCGAATAACTCGACTTCCAGAATTGAATTCAGAGGCATTTCGTTCTTGTTGAAGATATTCTCTTTTTGTTGACATCGATCACATTGAACAGCGTAAGCCCTTGCGCCTTTAAGGAGAGTGGGCTAGAAATACCCACCCTGCAATACTTTGGCAACTGTGCGTTGCCCCCCTCCCCCCCCCCCTAAAATGTCCACCATAAACGGACTCATGGTATTGAGACAATATTTGTTGCACTTCAGCTTTGGGCACGCACTGAGGCATGATTTGATTCGGGCCTAATCTATATAGATATGGTTCATCCCAACAATAGAACTTACATGGATGGAGTAGCTTCTTACTTGCTGAATTTTGAAATCCTCAGGCCATTGCCCGCAAACCAGATAGTTGACAATATTCGCATACCATGGCTCTTTGTTGTTTACCAACATCAATTGCTCATCAAGAAAACTTTCATCAATGTCCTTCACTTTGTCTTGAATTTCTTAATTTTTCAAACGCGAAAGGTGGTCAATCACCTGATTCTCAGTACCCTTTTTATCTTTAATCACGAGGTCAAATTCCTGCATCAACAACACCCATCTAATATACTTGATCGCAGAATTATCAGTATACACAATCATTGGAGATCCCACTAGATAGGACAAAATTTCTTAAGCACGAACACTACGACCAACATTTCCTTTTTAGTAGTTGTGTAATGTTCCTAGGAATCACTCAATGTTTTAGTGGCATAGAATATCGGATGCACGATCTTGTCTTTCCTTCGCCCAAGTACTGCTCCTACTGCATAGTTACTTGCGCCGCACATTAGCTAAAAGGAGAGCATCGAATCAGGGGCAACGAGTATAGGTGTGGTGATCAACGTCTTCCTCAATTCTTCAAATGCATGGTTGTAGGTTGCGTCGAATTCATAGAGCCAATTGATTTGCAGCAACGCACTGAGCAGTCTTGCTATTTGGGAAAATCCTTTTATGAACCTTCTGTAAAATCTAGCATGTCCCAAGAAGCTCCTCAAAGTTTTCACATTGGTTGGTGCTGGAAGCTTGGCGATAGCATCTATCTTGGCCTGATCTACCTCTAGCCTAGCCTTGGAAATCTTGTATCCCAACACTATACCTTTTATCATCATAAAGTGACACTTCTCCCAGTTAAGGACTAGGTTGGTCTCTTCACATCGTTTAATCACATTCTCAAGGTTTGTCAAACAGGTAGAGTAAGAATTACCGAATATAGAAAAATCATCCATCAAGACCTCTATTGACTGCTCCACGAACTCAAAGGAAATCGCCATCATACACCTCTGAAACGTTCCAGACACATTGTAGAGCCTGAAGGGCATGCGTCTGAAGGCAAACATTCCATAGGGCCAGGTGAATGTTGTTTTCTCTTGGTCTTCAGGAGCTATCATTATTTGGTTATACGTGGAGTAGCCATCAAGAAAGCATAAAAATTCATTCCCAGCCAGGCAGTCAAGCATCTAATCAATGAAGGGCAGGGGAAATAATCTTTCTTAGTGGCCAGGTTCAACTTTCTATACACTACAAGAAATCTGGGCTTTGGTGTCGGTTGAAAAAACTAAAAACGGATGTACAATGTCGGTTTCTTTAAAAAAAAAGCGGATCTTTAATGTCGGTTTTAAACTGACATTGTAGGCATACCTATAATGTCGGTTTAAAACTGACATTGTAGGTTACCCTCTTTTTTGAATCCCAAACAATTTTTTAATTTTAATTTTTGGTTTCCTTCTCTCCCCCATTTTCATTTCCCTCTCAAATTTTATTTTCCACTTTTCCTAATTATCAATTAAAAAATAAAAAACAAAAAAAACTCCAAACCCTATTATTTTTTTCTCTCCATTTCTCTTCCACTTTTCCTTCTTCTCTCTCTCCATTGCTCCCCGTTCTCTTTCTTATAGATCTTTTAAGAAAGTTGAAGAACATTGAAGAAAGTTGTGCAACCTTTGCAACTTGTGCTTTAGGATTAACATCTCCCCTGTGGACTACCCATCAGATCGACATGTCTGCCTCTCTTTCTCCTTCATCTTCCATTTCTCATCCTTTGCTGCTACCTCAAAACGTGTTTCACCTTCATCTTTGATTCTTATTTGATTTTTCTTTGTTTTCTCTATTTAGGTTTTGTCAGCTGATACGTTTTGGAAGCTCCAAGGGTATTTGGGTGTTTGATTCTACTCTTTGATAGTCTGATTGGTAATTTTTTACTTCGTTGTTTTGAGCTTCTTTGGTTTCATGGGTTGCTATTAATGCAGTGTGGATTCGCTAGAGAGGTTGCGAGTGAGAGGCAGAGATACAGGTCTCGTGGGAGGATTGCGACTGTGGAAAAAATGGGCGTTTTTAGGTTTTCTTTTTTTTAACCTTTATTTTCATTCATGGAATAATTTCAAATACATAAAAATTTTATTCACTTCTTTCCATTTCTGAGTAAAAGAAAATACAAAACTAATTTGAAAAATAAAACGAGTTTACTTTGTTTTTTAGTTCAACAAATCATTTTTTAACATTGAAGATAAAAGAAGAAATAGGTGCCTTAAATTCTATTAGTCGTCTTTTTTCTTAGTTTTGATTAACTTACTTACTTGTATTATTTTAAGAGCACAATAAGTAAGTAGAGTTCGAACTAACATGATGTACTTTTTAAAAGGTAATATTCATAAGACATTTTTCTTAAAATTCAAGTTTATTCTAAAGTGTTGGAGTTAGTGCTATGACTATCCTTCACTATGGTAGTCATAACTTAGTTCTTGTTTATAATTTCTATCAAATTATTATGATTTACATTAGAGTTTGTTTTAGTTCGTAAGTTTGATTATCTTATTGAGTTTATTTCATTTTATTAGTTATAGTTTTTCTATAAGTTATTTATTTATGTTTATGCATTTGTCCAAATGAACTTGGTTGTTATTAGTCTTTTCTCCTAGATTTAATTATCTTACTTGCTTGGGCTGATAAGCTTATTTATGGCTTTCATTGGGAGTTTCTACATTTATCGATCTATAGTAATATTATTCTGAGTGATTATTTCAACAAACAAATTTCTAGAGTGGATCAATACTAGCTAAATTTTACTTTTCCATCTTGTTTAATAATGTTGGATGAATATTAGTATCCTAGAAACTAAAGAGTGAATGTCACATCTCTTGAGTTATTATGTGGCTATCCTAGAAACTTAATTGAGTTGTTATGTGGCTATCCTGCAGTTAAGGTAGCCACTTCATAGATGCATGTTATGGTGGATTTAGGAACTTGGTCACTTTTCAAAGTTTTTTATGTGTTCTCGGTAATCAAACCAACACCTATGCACTTTGGATTTGTTGTTGTAGCCTCTTTCTT
Organism: Lagenaria siceraria; assembly: GCA_002890555.2. NCBI lineage: Eukaryota > Viridiplantae > Streptophyta > Magnoliopsida > Cucurbitales > Cucurbitaceae > Lagenaria > Lagenaria siceraria. The sequence goes on along the minus strand of CM016485.1, from coordinate 23,831,639 downwards.
GGTACTTTCACATATGATATTAAAAATATGAACTTTTCCCGTTTTTCATCTCCAAAAGTTTATATGATTAATGTTTGTTTCCCAGTCAAGGGGTTGCTGATTGCTTGTATACTCTTCTTTGTGGATTCTAAAATTTATGTGAAAATGAAAGCCATTGGCAGTCCAATGCCTAGCATTGCACAGGTTCTAGTAGATGCTATTAAGAATAGTATTATAGATTGGGTAAGGATAATGTCTTTTGTCATAATAATTAATGGTGTAGTATTAGATTTTTGTAATCATCCCACCTTCTTTCTTCCTTAGTTTTGCCTCAGTGTCCTTGGATGTGTTGAAGTTATTGTTGGTGTATTTTGAGCCTGAGACATCTATAGCCTTGTGAAAGTATGTTATATCCTTCTTACATGTATTCAACCATGAAATGTGTCTTCCTTTTTGTTGATATATATTTGTTTTTTGCCTTTTGTCATGTGATTCCAACACATACTTCTAGATATCTTCTAGAACAATAGGAGTGAAGTTTGTTTCACAGGCATGGAGATAACAATCATGTTCTTGTTAATACTTTAAATCTCTTACTTTCTCTTTGTGGAGTGGCCATTGCTTTTGCTACATTGGACATACTTTGTAATATTTTGAGTGGCTAATGTATACATTAGATGAATTCATACTTATTGCATTCCAACAATAGGATTGATTCTTGCAGTGTGTAATCTCTCATTCATATACAAATTAGATGTTGTTTGTCAATGGTATTGTTGTTTATCTTGTTTATGTTTGGTATCTATGCATTGTTTAGAGTTTTGAAAATTTAAATCACCGATTTCTTTGTTGTTTGTAGGTTTTTACTTCAAAAAGTATATGGTGAAATTGATGATGGAGCTTTATGAAGTATTTAACGCTCGAAAAGACAATTATTGAGGGTCAACATGTAATTTAATGTCTTAGAGTCTTGTATTTAAAGTTTTGTTTATCTTTGTAAATTGAATGTCGTTTGTGGAGAGATGAATAGTCATATTACTTTTGTTGGAGTGAATTAGTTAATTGTTATGTTTTTTGAAAGTTGAGTTATGGTGTATACAAATACTATATTACTTTTATCATATGCATAGAAATATTAATTTTATTAGTCAGGCATGTATACAACCAATAGTTTTTTTTATAATTTTTTTAATAAAGTAATGATGACGAGCATTGCCTTTCACAAAAAAATTAATATTTAATGATGAGCAAATTCATTTAATGTCAGTCGAGCGACCGACATTGAAGGTATTAGTGTTCAATGTCGATCATCTATAATGTCGGTCGAAAACTGACATTAAAGACATCAATAATGTCGGTAAAAAATTGACATTAAAAGCGAATGACATTGAACATCTTTAAGAACACGTTCTTCGACGTCGATCACCTGACCGACACCATACCCCTAAACTGACATTATAGCCCATTTTTGTTGTAGTGATAGTTTATACAAATCCTCCAGCCACTGACTGTTCTCGATGGGATCAGCTCATTCTTACCATTCGCAACAACCGTCATTCCTCCTTTCTTTGGCACGCACTAGATAGGGCTAACCCAGCCTGCGTCGAGCCATTTGATGATCTCTTTCTTGACGACTTCTTTCATCGCAAGATTTAGCCATCACTGTCGCTCGATAGATCCTTCCTTGCCTTCCTCTAAGTGAATTTTGTGCATGCAGTAGGAGGGACTGATTCCTCGTTTGTTCGCAAGAGTCCACCAATTGCTTTGATGTACTTCTTTAAGACCTACAATAATAAATTCTTATCAGTAGGCGTTAGAGAAGAGGAGATAATGATGGGAAGGGTGTTATTATCCCCTAAATGAGCATATTTAAGATGCTCAGGAAGGGTATTGAGCTCTAGTAGGCGAGGTTCTTCCAGTGATGGTTTGGTTTTTAAGCTTCTGCGAGATAAATATGCCCTCCTTGAATTGCTTAATATGGAATCCCAGAAAATATGATAGCTCTCCCACCATGCTCATCTTGATCTCTTTCTTCATTTGTTCAACAGAGAAATCAACCATCTTTTGTGACATCCCTCCAAAAATGATGTCATCAACATATATCTGAACAATTACAAATTTCTTCTGAGCTTTCTTTATAAAGAGAGTTTTATCAACTCCCCCTAGAGAATATCCGTTGTTGATAAGAAACTGAGTCAATCTTTCATACCAAGCTCTAGGTGCCTGTTTGAGACCATAAAGGGCCTTGTTGAGTTTATAAACATGATTAGGATAGGAACGATCCACAAATCCTTAAGGCTGCTCTATGTACACTTCTTCATTCAAGTAGCCATTTAGAAATGTGCTCTTGACATCCATATGATACAACTTAAATTTCATAAGACAAGATATCCCAAGAAGAAGTCTGATGGCTTCAAGTCTGGCAACTGGAGCAAACATTTCATCGAAATCCACTCCTTCTATTTGAGTGTAACCCTGAGCAACAAGTATTGCTTTGTTTCTGGTCACATTACCTTTTTCATCTGGCTTGTTTTTAAAATTCCACTTTGTGCCAATAACATTCACAGAATCTGGTTTAGGAACAGAGACCAAACATTGTTTACTACAAATTGGCCTAACTCTTCTTGCATCGCATTAACCCAACATTCATCTTAAAGAGCTTCTTTCACATTCTTAGGTTCAACTATAAAAGTAAAGCAAATATTTCTGATTATTTCTAGATAATCAATTTTGTCATTTCTTCTTATTGTTACCCCTTGATTAAGACTCCTAATAATATTAGGAGAAGGATAATTTTTTCCCACCCTGCTAGATGGCTGCTTGTTGTTAGCATCCATCTGCTCAGAAACATTCTAATCATCTCCCTCTGGAGTCTCTGAAATCTCATTAGCTAGCGTGTCAAACAAGATGTTATTAACATTAATATTGACATGTGGAAGAGCACTGGACTCTTTTTCTTCCTCTACAGTAGAATCAAGTAAGTCTGATCCATCATTAATCACAATATTAATAGACTCCATCACACAACGAATTCATTTATTGTAAACACGATAAGTTCGACTATTTGAGGAATATCCTAGGAATATCCCTTCATCAGATTTGGAATCCCACTTTCTTCTGGCTTCCCCATAAACTAGAATGTAACACAGGCTACCAAAAATATGAAAATATTTGACAGTAGGCTTTCTCCCCCTCCATATTTCATAAATAGTTCTTGAGGTACCTGGTCATAGAACTACACGATTGTGAATATGATAAGCAATGTTAAAAGCTTCAGCCTAGAAATGTAATGAGAGTTTCTTGGCATGTTTGTACGAGCCATTTCCTAGAGAGTTCTATTTTTTTGTTCCACTACCTCATTCTGCTGAGGAGTGATAGAAGCTGAGAATTCATGATGAATTCCTACTTCATTACAAAATTCTCCAAATTGAGAATTCCAAACGCACCATCACTAAACGTAACTTTTCCTGAGCTCACAACTTTGAGATTGGACAAATAATCCTTCTCGCCAGTCATATGTCGAGAGCTTCCATTATCAAAGTAACATGCATCTTTTGTAGATAACCAAAGAGAGGTTAGGACAACATAGCTACAGACATTTGAATTTTTTACTTTCCATTCTTGTCTCATTTTACGATTTCGTTGATGCTCGTTCCTGGGACTATGAGAAGTTCAGTTGAACTCCTAGGAAGGTTGACAAACCCATTTAACAAGAAGCAATAAGGTTATTTATGTCCCCACTTACCACAATAGTGAAAGATCCACATTGGTTCGATAGAGTCACGAGCATTCGAGGGAGTTCTACTAGGAAAAGTTGCCGCTCTGACTTGAGATTTTGAACATTTAGCTTTAAAAAATTATATATTTTGTTTCCCCTTGAGATGAGTTGGAACAATTGCGTGCTTTGGCTTCTTGAAAAACCAAGACCAGGGCTTCCCTTGAGTTCGAATTTCCTCCAAAACTTATGTACTTGAGTTCAACATTCTTACTGCGTTGCACATTGATTCTTTTTCCGCTCTTGCTTGATTCAATTCACGCTTCAGATCAGCAATAGTGGTCATGAGTCTGTGGTTGTCTTCCATTAAAGACTCAATCTTTTCCTTTTGAACATTCAGTACTTTCAAATCATCCTGCCATTTCCTTTTGAACATTCAGTACTTTCAAATCATCCAGCCATTTTCAGAATATCCAAATTTGATGACTTCCTTTTTGCAATTTTGAAACTTGAACTGTTTGGTGGGAAGATATCCATTCCAGCTTCAGTGGTTTTTGAGTTGAAATTGCATGTTATTTTACCAAATCTCTTAAGTACTCAGTTAAATTGTTTAGATAATAACGAGATAGAATTTGCAAGCAATTCTTCAGATTATTCAGCAAAATCATCCTGTTCATCAACAACAAATGACTACAAGGCAATTCCCTTGTGTCTTTTATTAGACTTGCCATCTAAAGACATCTCAAAAGTGAGCAAGGACCCAAATAATTCATCAATCTTCAAGTTTGATATGTCATGGGCCTCCTCAATTGCAGTAACTTTCATATCGAACTTCTTAGGTAAGGACCTAAGCACTTTTCGCACAAGCTTTTCTTCTGAAATTTTCTCTCCCAAGGCGAATGACTCATTTGCAATGTCCAAAAAATGAACATTGAATTTGGCAACTGATTCGTCATCATGCATCTTCAGATGTTCAAACTTTGATGTTAACAACTACAGCCTCGACATCTTGACTTTGGATGTACCTTCATGAGCAACTGACAAGATATTTCAAGCCTCCTTAGCAGAGACACACGCATTAATGAGTATGAATATATTGCGATCAACACCATTAAATATGGCATTCAAGGCACAAGAACTTCCCAAAACGGCTTCATCTTCAGCCTCCGTCCATTGAGCTTAAGGTTTCAAACTCTCTTTCTCATCAGTACCTTTCATACTGGGATGAGACCATCCAGTTATAACGGTCTTCCATGGTTTGCTATCAATGGACTTCCGGAACGCAGTCATTCTAGTAGGCAAAATTAGTTCCATAAAAAATTGGGGGTCGAATAGTAGAGCCTCTTTCCTTGATCCCGTTCATGATCGATATACCTGAGATAAAGGTGATCCTTTCTGATACCAATTGAAAAAGTGATAAGCTACCTCACCACTTAACCACAGATGCTAAACGAAAAGCATTAACATACACTTTAATAATTTGGAAAAACAATCAGCTAGTAAGAGAGTAATTGCACACAGAAGTTGGTAACCCAGTTTGGTGATAAACCACCTACGTATAGGAGGTAGTGTGCCTAGAAAGATAATCCACTAATATTGAATGAGTTAAGCGTTTACAACAAAGTATTTATCTGTAAAGTAACCACTTCTACAGTGACTCTTGCAGAGCTTAACTTGAAATGCACCTAGGCTCCCCCTAGATGTGAGACTCCTCAATTGTACTTAGGCTCCCCCTAAGTGTTGTAATATTAGTGATGAACACTTCGGCTTTCGATTGCATGTGAGACTCCCTCTCAACTTGATTATCTTCTCGTGACTTAGTGAACTCCCTTCACATGAGAACTTAAGTCCTCCTAAGTCTTGAGAAATCCCTTCTTAATTTGCAACGCCTTAGGCTCCCCCTAAGGCTTGAGAAATCTCTTCTCAATGATGATGTCTTAGGCTCCCCATAAGACAGTGAATATCTTCAGAGATTTGAGAACTTGCACAACAGATTACAATAAGCAAATCTTGAAATACAATAAAGCACGACTTGGACCACTAACAATCAAAACTAATCTCTTCAAGAAAACAAACTGATGCGACAACCCTAGCAGATGACCTGAATTCTTCTTTTAACAAACAATTTCAATTAAGGAAAAAGTTTCCATACAAAATATTTTCCTTTTCTACAAAATACACTTTGCCACAAAAGGAAAATATCTATCAATAAGCTTTTGTCGAGATTTTTCAATTTCGGAAATACGAATTTTTCACTTGAAAAAATCAGATTAGGAAAGACGAATATTCTCTTGAAAATGTGACATGTCAGAAACAGATGTTAAGACATTATTTGAGATATCCAAGAAACTGCAAAAACACAACATTATAAAAATATAAAGCCAATCACTGAATCTCCAATAGTTCAAAATATATATTGCAGTCTCAACTGCATATCCCCAAAATTAATTTGGCAACTGAGCGTAGCTCATCATCCATCGAATCATGTCTAATATGGTTCTGTTTCTCCTTTCAGATACACCATTCTGTTGAGGTGTACAAGGTGCAGAGAGCCGTGACTGAAATCCATGTTTTATCATATAGTCCTAAAATCTCAAGTCCATATACTCTCCACTTCGATCTGATTGAAGTGTCTTAATGGTTTTACCTAAGAGTTTCTCAACCTCAGTTTTATATTCCTTGAACGTTTTAAGTGCTTCAGACTTGTGATGCATTGGGTAAATATAACCATACTGTTGTGTGCTTAATGGTTATGCTAAATGTATGCTCAGTTGTGTGCTACTTATCATGCACAAATGTCAAGTCTTTCTTAATATTAGCCTAAATATAAACTAATACTAAGATTTTTTGGTGAGGACCGAGGTCGAACACGGGGATTTGTAGCTAGTAAGATGGATGAAAAGTTTAACTTGTGAAAGTCTCTAAAATGGAATGAAATGTTGGTGATAAATGCTAAATAGTAAAGTAATGAAAGATGTACAAGTGAACTAGGAATCAGCGAGATGTTTATGCAAACAAAGAAGTTTTGGTTTGTCAAATGGAAAAAAGAGGGTTGAAGAAAACCCTTCATCAACCGATTGAGTTCTTGCTTAGTTTCATGGTTCGTGCTCCTAAACTCTAGTAGTTCTTACCTCTCGGTAGATGAGTCACATAAATTATATGTCTATAATGCATGTTTGTTTAGTTGAGCCTAAGATGTTTCCTATCTCTAGGTTTAGTTCTTAGTTACAAAAATGAAATCCATAGTTACTTGCTCTTTCAAATAGTTAACTATTTCTACTTAAATCAAGTTGTCATGTGGATTCAAGTAATAAAGAGTAAAATACATCAATGAAAACGAACTAGAAACTAAACTTAAACTCTTAAAGTTGATGAATGTTTTTCTCCAACCCTTCAAGTGATTTAGCTACTCATGCTTGTTTGTGAAATGAACATAAAAATGGAAGGCAAGAAGTGATTCATGATGTAAGAAATATATTAATAAGAGTGATGATTTAGTTCATAAAAAGTACAAAGCAGCCAAAATACACTTAACGATACAAAAGATAAAATGGAAAGTTAAAAAGGTGGAGCTGGCGGCGACAGTGTCCTGCTCGCCGATAGAGATGGTGGCTTCTGTTGTTTGCTTGCGTTGGGGAAGGAGAGGCAATGGAAGTTCCACTCTCTTTCGAGGTTGAAGCTCACTGGATCTCTGATGGTGATGGTAAGGGTGCACTCAACTGTCGCCAAAAGGGTAAAGATGGAGGATGGCTGATTGATTCCCGAGCTCTTTCATAGTACAAAAGTATCTCTAACTATCTAACCTCTTGATCTGTTGATTCAGCTGGCTTTTATAGCCTCAAAACTGTACTTTACATGATGTCATCAGGTAAGGCTCTGACGCAAAGGATAAGGTTGCGTTTGTCAATCGTCATCTCTAACCAGGTAGGTTGTCACTGTTCCGCGGATCAGAGGGGAAAATCCTCTTTGTGTCCAGCTGTCAAGATCAGGTTTTTCGAGGTTCAAGGATTTGTCTTCTAGTGCCATGCGTCTAAGATATGCATTTCTCGATCTTTTTCGACGCATGCGTTAAACATTCTATTTTTTTGCAAAATGGGGTGTTTTAAAGACTTAAATCACATATTATTCTTTCTCCAGACTATATACATGCTTGCACGCATAAGAGGTATTTATCATGAAATTAAGTATAAGATGATGCGTTTTTCAACATTCTTTCGCAATTATTCTAAAAAAAGAGAAGCAATAACTTGTATTTCTACAAGTTATCACATACCTTGAATAGTCATCAATGAAACTGATGAAATATGCATACCCTCCACGTGCTTTGACATTCATTGGACCACAAAGAACTGGGTGCACAAGCTTTAAGGGTTCTTTGGCTCTAAGACATTTTCCTATAAAAGATCTTTTAGTCATTTTTCCTCAAGACATGATTCATATGGAGGCAAAGAATCGTCTTCTAACTGATTTAGGAACCCACTCTTAACCAATCTAGGAACTCACTCTTAACCAATCTCTCAATCCTATTGAGATTTATGTGACCAAGTCTTAAGTGCCAAAGATAGGTACTTTGAGAAACTCGTTGCCTTTTATTTTGAGTTTCAGCTGTTTTAAACATTTTAGTATTATAAATAGCTTTAACTTTGGTCGGTTTTAACTTGTATAAGTTGTTTTCTAAATTTTCAGAACATATTGGAATACCTCTTTTACTAATGAATGCTTCATTAATTTCAAAAGTCGCTTTGTACATATGTTCAAGCAAACAAGAGATAGATATCAAATTCCTACTACAATTAGAAACATAGAATACATTTTCAAGCAAAATGAATCTATCTCTAAAAACAAGTTCATGTCTCCCATTGCCTTGGCAGAAATGAGCTCCCCTGATCCAACCCTGAGAGTTATCTCGCCATCTTGAAGCTATTTCCAAGAACTAGTTTTCTTAAAATAAGAACAAATGTGATTAGTGGCCTCTGAATCTAATATCCAGTTTAAATTGTCACTTTCCACTAAACATATTTCGATAACTAGTAAATCATATTTACCTTGTCTCTCTTTCTCAACTTTCTTCTCGGCTACTTCGGACAATTTTTTTTCCAATGCTCTTCCTGGTTGCAATGTTAACATTTTCCTTTGTCTGCAACTTGAACTTTTCCCTTGCCTTTTCTCTTTGCAGGAGCTTTGCCCTTTCCCTTTTTCCTTTTTCTTAATCTGAGATTTTGAAGTGTCAGGTTTAGTTCTCAAGGACAATCCTCTATTCTTTAATAAAGATTTATAAACCTAGAGCTCGTTAAGAAGAGAAGTCAGACTATATTCTATTTTATTCATCATGGCGTTAGTTCAAGACTATAGAAAATTCTTCGGAGAGATTCCATGATGAGAGTAACTTGACTCTTCTCGTTTATGATAATGTCATTTACTTCTGCAATGTTGAAATGGACCATCATGTTCAAAACAAATTCTCTTACAGAGGATCTTTCTTTCATTTTGCAGTTGTAGACATACTTTAAAGCATCACGCATGATCGATGAGGACGGTTGTCCAAACATCCCCTGTAGTGAGTCCATGATCTCTCTAGTGGTGACCATGTTCTCATGCTTTTTGAATAGTATATCAGATATACTAGCAAAAATGAATGCTCGGGCTTTTTCAATTACCCTAGTCCACCTGTCATAAGCATCCTGAACATTTTGGTTTGTTGTTGAGCTAGGAACTATAGGACGCTCCTCCATTAAAAAACTGGAAATCTTCTATAACCAGTATTGTATTGATATTTGATTTCCATGTAGCATAATTATCACCATTTAACTTATCGAAGGCGAACAATTGAATTATCGCACTTGTCATTGCTGAAATAATAAACAAATTCTATTAGTGAATTGAATAACCCTTTTTAAACCAATCAGTTTTAGCAAATTTTAATAATCTACCCATCATTATTAAATTTTAAATGATACTTTAGTGAGTCAGAATAACTGCTACCGAGGGGCAATCAATTATTCTTTCACTAAACCAAACAATTTGATTAAATACTAATACCAGAATAACTCTTATTCCTATATTATTTAATTATTGTTTATTTGGTCAATAATTTACTAACACTTAGTAAATCTTGTAAGTGTAGACCCTCCACTTTCATATTTCATAGATCGGAATCAAACATACTCTCGACGGAAAGACAAATGCTTGAAAACGGACCTAAGAAACCCTATCCATTTCTGAAGTTCATGGTGTTCTGAATCCTATGTTACAAACCCTCTGACTGGATAAGTGCCTATTATTACGCTAAGCAGGTGCAACATATGAATCTCACGTTGTGACCTAATGGAAGAGACAGTAGGACATGTTGACATATACCCTTCACCCACTTACTGTGAACTACTTCCCATATACACCTTGTAATTGACTCATGCAAACACTTTTCGAATGGAACAGTCACAGTAAAAGAGACACGAAGCGCTACATGAATCTCACGGTGTGAACTCTTAGGGACGTGAAAGCTAAAAATAATATATTTTATATACCGTTTTTCTCCCACTGAAGTGTTATGGATGGTTTGGGTATACTTTTACTTATGTATATTTCGGCTAATAAAACATAACTTAAGTGTAGGTGTTTGATCCAAGCATAACGTTTATACTGGATTTTAACCTACGATGTCTAAGTGATAAACCAATCATTACCTTACACCACTCACGCATGCTCATAAAACCGAGCTAACTTAACTCAGACGCTGACTCGATCTCCAAGTAGGAGGTGTTTCGTAAACTGTCAACTTAAGTACCTTCAGCCTTAAACAGGATCTTGTCGAGTGAGTCTCGTAAACTAAGTTTTACAAGAAATTGATCTAATTTAACTATTAATCTAGATTGATTTGAGTTGTAACAGTTTTTGCTAAGTGAGTTGCAACTATAAAATGTCTAATTCATTTTATAACACTTATAAAAAACGAAATTTAAAATTATATCATATATCCATCACGGATAAATCAGCATGCAGCGAAAATTAATTAGATCAATTTTCACTCTAAGATGCTCAATTTTGAGGATAAAACATGCAATTAAAAGGGAAAAACTAAAGTTTCAAGAACACTTATCCTTGAAGTTCCAAATTCTCCTTCAATTCTTCATGAAAATCAACACCACTTGATTGTAGACTACCACAAGAGTCTTCTCTACTATTCTCTAGGTTTAGATTGGATGGTGGGATCCAAATTTGTGGTGAATTTAAGAAGGAATGAAGGTTGGGGAAGAAGAGGAGTTATGGATGAACTTTTGCAAAATTAACCATTAATTTAAGCAAATTCTTAACTAATTTTAAGAAAAAATCATCCTTACTTATTAAAGATTAACATGCAATCTAATTGCATCACAAATTGACAACACAAATGTTTAATTTGTTGGCTAGTTGTGAAGATAACAACTAAGCTAGTAGCTTAGTTAGTGGGAAAATCAAAATTCTCAAAAAAATCAATTTTAAATGAATTTCCAAAATTGAATTTAAAATCAATTTTTATTTTTAATTTTAATTTAAAAAATTAATTTAAAATTAATTAATTAAATAAATATAAGTTAATATTTAATTAATTAAATATAATATTATTTTAATATTAAATAATAAAATATTATTATTTTTTCCACTATTTTTCCCACTTATCTCGATTTTTCTAAAAAACTTATATGAATCATATTCATATAATTAATATTTAAATCATATATCCGACTTTCATTTCTTAAGCCAAGATTGAACGATTCAAACTTACTCACCACACTATATAAGGTTTTTTTTTTTTCCATTTCTGAGCTAGTAGAGGGACCTAATGGACCTACAGATCATAAGCTCGAACGATCCGAGATTAACCGGCCAAACTCTTTAACCTAGTTAACCAACATTTGTTAACTAACGGGACACTCCACTAAAGCCTGTAGCTGCACTCTCCTCATTGTAGATATATTTTCGTCCACTTGATATAACCATAATTAGTAAGTCGATCCTTCACAGGTTGTTCGTAATCGCAGCTAGGTCAAAATTACCGTTTTACTCCTGTGATTACATCTTGTTCCTTAAGTCCCACTAATTCTCTAATGAACAATTGGTTTGTGATCCTATCACTAAACCGTGTCCCTCTTGGGCCAATGAGAGGATGAGGCCCCTTGTTTAAGACTCGTAATCAATATTTAGGGGAACAACCTATCTACTAACACTAAGTCGGGTAGGAGTGAATTATGTCTTGCAATACTATGTCTCGAGCTATCTACTCGGTCTTACCCCTGAAATGGGAGGCTTATTGAGTCGGCGCACCCAGGCCACTCTCACCCATGCAGATCTAAGGATAATCCCGAATAAACAGGATTTCATAGTTAGCTCAAGATTAAGATCGAGTTACCTAGGTCATCTAGTTGAAATAGTCAGTATTTAACAGTAAACGGTATTATTAATTAAAAGTGACTATTTCGTGGTCTAGTCTTATGCAAACTCATTGCATAGAACACCTCCACTCACATGTCTCTACATGAGTGATTTAGAATCACATAATTTGTATCAAATACAAAGTGGGCCGCATTCAATAGTGTCCCCAAGATAAGATACCCAGCCTTATCCCTATACTATAGACCGTTCTGGCTATTTACTCGAACTTGATCCACTTTTATGTCATTACATATAGTTCAAATTTTCATACTAAGGCCATGGGTTCTTAGTTTATCGGATTTAGAGTTATATTAACAATAATTCACTTTATTCAATAACACGGTTATTGAATAACCTCGATAACAACTTTATTAATAAATAGAATGCATATTAATGTTTACAAACTACGAGTTTTAGGACATAAAACCCAACACTTTATATTATGACAGAGAGATAAATATTTGAATAAAATTCAAACATTAATTATATGAATAAGATTCATATAAAACTATAGGATAAAATTAATATGAATGAGATTCATATTAAACCACAGGATAAGTGAGAGAATAATTTTTTAATATGATTCAAACTAAATTAAATATGTGATTATTAATTAATTAATTATTTATTATATATATATATATATATATATATATATATATATATATATATATATATATATATATATATATTAAATGCGATTTTATATATGAGTTGTTTTCAAATATAGAAAAATGAGTCAAACTATTTACAAATATAGAAAAATTTTACTGTCTATCAGCGATAGATCGCAATAGAATTCTATCACTTGAGCGATAGACTTCTATGGAGCGATAGACCACGATAGAAGCGATAGACTTCTATCTGGTCTGTCGCTGATAAACAATGAAATTTTTTTATATTTGTAAATAGTTTGATATTTCTTTTATTTATAATTATTTTCCTTAATATATTTTAAGTAAATTAATATTATTAAATTAATAATATAAAATCTAATTTAATAATATTAAATTTATTATATTGAGAGAGTTACTCCATTCTCTCTCTCTCTCCATAATAATATGTGAAATTGATTGCAAAAAGAAAGAGATTCTGTTTTTTGTGACTTCCAAGTTTTCATTGCAATCCTCTCAATCACTCTCTCAATCATTCATTCCCTTATCAAAATTGAAGAGCCCAAAACTCCTACGATTCCTATCTGGAGAATAGCAAGGAAGATCAAGTGGTGTCTGTATGTTGATTTTGAAGAGGAAACCAAGTGTTCGTTAAACACAGCGATAGTTCATACCATGGAGAAAAACCTATAGAAGACACGGTCTTCAAAGGTTTGTTGATTTCTTCCTTAAATCTCCATTTAAGGTTTGTTGATTTCTCTCTTAAATCTCTATTATTTCTCTGTATTTTATGTATTCCAAAAGGAAACTAATTAGCATAAGGCGATCAAACAGTTCTGCGAAGAATTCAATTCCTTTATTAATTACATTGTATCTACATATATATTGAGGGCATTTTAGGATTGTAGAAAATCAAGGGCATGTACAGAGAGCCACTTTGCTATAATTTTGAACAAATTCTATCTTTGTCAATTTTAATGTAAACATATAAGATGTTGCTATACAATCTAATTTTCCTACTCTTCAAAAATGTGAACCAAATGCCATCTTACTAGCAAAAAATAAATAAAAAATAATAATCAAAACATCCTGTACCATAATGCCCTCTGCTCTCATAAAGCATTACAAGAATAGAAACAGCTAAGGAAACACAAAAATAAGTCCATCTATAATGACTTATTCAGTAAAACAATAACAAGTAATAATAGAGAAATAAATCATAGCTTAGACTTCCAAATCATCAACCAACAATATATGAACACATTTAGAACTTAAAAGTTTGTTAATAATATTGTATGCTTACAATAGTTGAAGAACCATAATTATTTAATATTACCATGCACTTAATACCAACCAACCTCCATAATATAAAGACAACACACCACTCTATGTTATGTTCTGTTTCTAAATGATGATCAAAGTATTTTCTCCTTTGGCATTAACAATTTCTTTCACCATTTATTCATACTCATCTTCTTCATCTTCCTCTTCATCCTCCTCTTCTTCTTCCAACTCTGCCTCGCCGTCCTCTTCATACTCATCTTCTTCATCTTCCTCTTCTTTCTCCAACTCTGCCTCGTCGTCCTCTTCATATTCATCTTCTTCATCTTCCTCTTCTTTCTCCAACTCTACCTCGTCGTCCTCTTCATACTCATCTTCTTCATCTTTCTCTTCTTCTAAAAAGCCCACGATTGTTGTTGATGATGGGGCCGGATTTCTCGCCTCCCCCAAGATCTTCATGATTTCTTCCATGCTTTGAAGAAAGAATGTTGGATTATTTCTCTTGTAATAGACTGCTTGGGATGATTCTTTTAGTTCCAATGGCAAGTCCTTTAAGAACCATGGGTGATGCTTGATCTCTTTCGGCGAAATTCTCTATTGTATTATGTCAAGATTGTAAGAATTACATAGCAGAGAAGTGGCATAACCCAACTTATTAATGAAGGTAAAAATTGGAAGAAAGAAGGTACGTTTTACAAAGTGAAGTTTTTTCATACTCTAGTTTTTTTTTTTTTTAGCTATATGGTATAAGATAAAGTGAGGATAATTTTGTATTTTTGCATTAAATTTCAATAGATTTCTACATGGTAAGGTTTATTAAGGCTGATCGAAGTCCCTACATGACGATTTTACCATTTTAGAAGTTTCAATTAAGAATATCAAACAAAACTAACAAAGTGAAGATAATGTTGTATTTAAAAAGGAAATGATAAAAACATATTAGTTTGTCATGGGATATTACCATCGACGGATTTCGGACAAAGATGCGAGAGAGTAGGTGTTGACAATCTTGAGATATTTGGACATAGTCTGGTATTGTATACTGTACGGCCATTGTTCGCTATAGAAGAACAAAAAATAAAAGTAAGAAATATGAGCACTTTACTAAAATTAGTATACAGTAGGGGAAGTAATGGACCGTAATAGTTTTCTCAAAATTTTTAGAATCGTTCGGGTCTTCGAAAGGATATGCACCGACTAACATGACATAGAGAGTAACTCCACATGACCATACATCTGCCAACTAAAACATAGGACAGAAGGGAAGACAATGTACATATATATGGTTATATCTTAAAACAAGACCAAATGAATTTAGCATTAGACTTTGCAATAATGTAATTCAGTTTGATTATTTCATATACCTTTCCATCATATGATCCTCCTGCTAGAACCTCTGGTGCTGCGTATGTTGGAGAACCAACATTTGTATTTGGTGTTGAATGTAATGGGTATAACTACATAACATATTGACAATACAACAACAGAAAATAGAGAGTAACTCCAAATGGCCATACATCTGCGAATTAAAATACATGGTGGAAGAAAAGACAATGTACATATGATTATATCTTGAAACAAAGACCAAAGGGATTTAGCAATAGACTTTGCAATAATGTAATCACAGTTTGATTATCTCAGATACCTTTCCATCATTTTGTCCTTTTGCTAGAACTCTTGGTGGTGCATATGTTGGAGATCCAACAATTGTATTTGGTTTTGAATGCAATAGGGATGACTAGAAGACAATGTACAAATGATTATATCTTTAAATAAGGTTGAAGTAATTTAGCAATAGACTTTGCAATAATGTTGGATTATTTGAGATACCTTTCGATCATATTGTCCTTTGGCTAAAACATCTGGTGCTTCGTATGTTGGAGAACCAATAGTTGTATTTGGTTTTGAATACAATAGGGATGACTACAAAACAAATTGATAGTATAACAAAATAAGTATAAACATGTTAACTTGGAATAAGCCAATAAGGGCCCATTTGATAATGTTCTTGTTCCCTGTTTCCTGTTTCTCGTTCCCCGTTCCCTGTTCCCTGTTTCCCTTTTTTTTTTTTTTAGAACAAGAAACAGGAATATGTTTGATAACTTTTCCTATTTTCTGTTTCTTGAAAAAAAGAAACAAAAACAAAAAATTGTTTGATAACTATTTCTTGTTCCTTGTTAAAAAAATAAGATATGTCATATATACAACCTTCATATATGTTGTCCAAATTTGATCGGTGTTGTCATTTTAACTCAAGTAATTTATCTAAATGATTGTCGAGTCTAATTCAACTTAATTATATTATTATGTAAATGTCGTGGTTGTAAAATATCAAAGTTAAACTACATGAATGTCTTAGTCAGCAAAATTTATATATTGTAAGATTCTACTTGATTTTAGATATAATAAAAATATTAGAATTAAAATAATATCCAAACGTACATATTGCAAATATAAAAAAAAAATTAATATACATATTGAAAATTAAAACAATATATAAATCTAAATATTGGAGAATTTTAAAATTCAAAATTAAAATAAAACATAAATATGGCTGAATTATTTTTGTAAATAGAAAAATTAATAAATAAAATATAAACGATGGAAATAAGTATAAAAAAAATAAAAGTGCCTATCTTAGAAGTTGAAATTTGAAATATAAAAAAATTAATATACATATTGAAAATTAAAATAATATATAAATCTAAATATTAGAAAATTTTAAAATTCAAAATTAAAATAAAACATAAATATGGCATAATTATTTTTGTAAATAGCAAAATTAATAAACAAAATATAAAAGATGGAAATAAGTATAAAAGAATAAAAAATAAATAAATAAAAGTGTCTATCTTGGAAGTTGAAATTTGAAATATAAAAAATTAATATACATATTGAAAATTAAAATAATATATAAATCTAAATATTGAAAAATTTTAAAATTCAAAATTAAAATAAAACATAAATATGACATAATTATTTTTGTAAATAGCAAAATTAATAAATAGAAATAAATGTAAAACAAAATAAAAGTGCCCAGTTAGAAGTTGAACACACAACCAAAAGGTGAAAAGGTAGTATAGGCATGCATGCCTACCAATAAGCCAAGGTTAAATTTTGAAAAATATAAGAAACAATATTATATAAAATAAAAACGAAACAGGAAGAAACTACTTTTTGTAGTTTCTCAAATTTGATCACATTTTCAGAAACGTTTCTCAAATTCTAGAAACAAGAAACGGGAACAGTTATCAAACAAGTCAGTTTCTTAAAGAATGAGAAACAGAAAACAGGAAACGGGAACGTTATCAAACAAGCCCTAAAATTCTCATATATTCAAATAGACCTTGGAGTAGCCAAAATCACAAATCTTCAAGTGCGGGAATGGAGATCTATTTAAAAGGATATTGTCTAGCTTCAAATCTCTATGACATATTTGCTGCATAAAGCATTGTGTCAAACAAAAATATGGTATAAGATTTTTAAACAACAAACCGTATAAGGCTTAGTATGTTTTTATCATACCATTGAATGAAAATAATTGACTCCAGAAATCAATTGTTGGAAGAAATGTCTTGCCTGTATTAAATAAGTTCAAAGAGTTAAAACAATCTTACAAACTTACCAATTCTTCTTTTTGGGTGGTGGGGCCCTTCAACACCCAAAAAAGAAGAAAATTATATGTGTTTGATAACTATTTTTTTCTTTGCATAAAAGATGAAAAGCCAAGTCCTAGCCTAGTAACCATTATATTTGGTTTTTGAAAATTGTGTTTGTTTTCTCTCAATTTTTTACTATGATCTTCATCTTTCTCAGATAAAAGAGTTGAATCCTTAGCCAAATTCTAAAAGCAAAAATAAATTTTTAAAAACTATTTTTGTAGTTTTCAAAACTTGACCTTTTTTTGAAAATATTATATTGGTAGAGCATAGAAAACAAAGCAAAGAAACTTAGAGGTGAAGGAGTGTTTATAGGCTTAATTTTAAAAAACCAATAACAAAAAATGAAATCGTTACCAAACATAACCCAAAGTTGTTTGATAATTGTTTTTTTAATTTTCAAAATTGTTTTTATAAAATAAATAGATATTTTAGAGATAGAGATATACATATGAATGTTTTAGAGAGAAGTTAAATATAGTAAATTTAAAGATATGGGAAAAAAAACATATCTAGAGACGACATTAATTAGATATTTTTTTAAAAAAGGAAAATGTCAGTTAAAAAATAGATAGAAAAAAAGATAAATTTTAGAGAAATTACTATAAACAGAAAAAATATCAAACTATTTACAAATATAGAAAAATTTTAATGTCTATTAGCAATAGAATTCTATCGTGGTCTATCGCTGATAAACAGTAAAAATTTTCTATATTTGTAAATAGTTTTGCTCATTTTTTTTATATTTAAAAATAGCCCTTTTAGGGAAAATTATTATAGAAAAAATATAAAACTATTTACAAATATAGAAAAATTTCAGTGTCTATTAGCAATAGACTGCAATAGAATTCTATCGCTTGAGCGATAGACAAGAACGATAGAATTCTATTGCGATCTAACGCTAATAGATAAAAAAAATCTATATTTATAAATAGTTTGGCTCATTTTTCTATATTTGAAAACACCCCTTGTTTTAGATACTATTTTTTTAATTACTTCAATTTATAGATACCGTTTACTAATTAAATAAAATAAAAAAAAAACAAAATTTAAATTTCATATAAAAATTATGTCATAAACATTTTAAGCCATGTACATCATACGTGTTCTTCTATTAGAGTATATAATATTTTGTGTTATAGTGTTTTGTATTATATTATGTTATATAGTTTATGCATATTTCTCATATGTAAAAGTCAATTGTTCCTTTGTTAATCTCGTAGTATTTAGGATAATTACAATGGATAGCAATTTTAGGCTAATATTTAAGTGTATAGCAACATTTTTAAAGAATTGCAAATATAGCAAAATTTCAGTGATAGACTTTATTACTGGTAGATTCCTATTAATGATAGACTCTATCCTTAATAGACTCCTATTAGCGATATGGTTTATCACTAATAGACTCTAAAATCTCTCCTTTTTGGCTTCCCATTCAAATCTCATAGGATCACATCTTTGCTCAAAATTTCGACTTCTCCTTTTTCTATCTTCTTCTTTCTCTTCTCTTCAAAATCTTAAAAGAGAAAAAAAAAAGTTGTTTTCAAATATAGAAAAATGAATCAAACTATTTACAAATGTAGAAAAAATTTACTGTCTATCAACAATAGACCGCGATAGACTTCTATCGCTGATAGATAGCTAGTGAAATTTTTCTATATTTATAAATAATTTGAAGTTTATTATAAATAGAAAAATATCAAATTATTGATAGACTTTCTACTTATAAGATATTTTTTTCTATTTATAATATTCCAAACTTCATCCTTTTCTATCAAAATCTCATTTAAGAAAAAATAAAAGAGAAATGACAAAAATAAAAATCCCTCTTCTATCCCTTTGGACTTCTTCATCTTCTTTTTCTATCTTTTTTTTTTCATTTTCCCCTTATTTATTCAACACTCTCTCTCTCTCTCTCCATTTCACACTCCATATTCTCCTTTCTTGTATTTTATTTTCAACATCTCTACAAATTAATTCCCTAAACCCACATAACATCTTCTCCATGATTCATCAAGCAACGATCAAATTTCCAAGTCGTTCAACTGCCTCGTTTGCTTTCAAGGGGATGTTAAGAGTATTTAATATTTTATGTTATTGTGTTTTATATTATGTTATTTAGTTTATGTTTATTTCTCATATGTAAAAGCCCATTGAATCTCTCTTAGTTTAATTAAGCTTATTTCAATACAATTGTAATGAGGTTGAAACCCTCCATTATCTCTATGTCTTTCTCTATTTCTGACCTAGTAAGATTAGGGTAAATTAGGGTATCTTGGTCAATTTCTTAATTGATTAGGTTTAGTATTAGTTTCATTGATTGATTAGAATTAAGATTAGTTTCTCTTTGATTAATTAGGATTAGGATTAATTAATTTGCTTTTCAATTCTCTTTAAACGGAGGGATTGTGTTCTTTTGATTCATAATAAAGACTTTGATTTTATTATTGGAAATTTCTCTCCTTTTAATTTTTAGGCCACATCAATTTCTCTTGACCTTCTAACTAGTGTTTTTAAAACACTATGAACAAAAAAAAAAAAAAAAAAAAAAAAAGGAAAATTGCTCAAAATGACCAAAAAAAAAAACTCAAAAACTTCTATACAAATGACCTCTTTCTTAAAAAGTTTTTTTTTTTGGACCCTTTTAAAGAGTGAAGTTATCCTTTATATCCGTATATTACCAAAACATCAAACATCAAATATCATAAATTTGATCAAATCTCTCTTAGTATAACTCCCTTTTTGCTAAATGACTATTTGTTTTTATATTTTTTTTCATATTCTTTAAACAAGAGTTCAAATTATCTTTGACTTTAATACCCAAAAGCGAAAATGATATAAGTTTAAACTTTTTTAGGGATGCTTTAAAAATTTGCTCATTTGATAAGTATATTTGGAAAGAAGTTGAAAAAAAAAACATATAAACAAGTGATGATTTAAATAAAAAGAATTTGAATGGAAGAAAGATATGACTTAGGAAACTCCTCCAAGAATAAAGCTAGCAATTCATAGTATATAAGAGACAGAGAGAATAAATAGATCATAGACCTCATCTTCTGAAAAACGACCATACTTGTAAATTCTTTTGAAAAGTTCTCCTCCAGCAGCATATTCCATCACCAAAGCCAAATGGGTTGGGGTTAAAATAACCTGCAAATATTAAACAATAACCTTCAACTTCAAATCCATATCTATGGTTTCTTTTGTTTCTTAATCGAAAACTTGATGCATTTCGTTAAATCGTCAATTGACCCAAAAACTTAAATTGATGGGTGAAGACAAATTTAATCTTACAACAAGTGGAACTCAATATTAAATATGAACGAAACAACACTACAGGAGTTTGAATACAGAACTTCCTGAACCAACTTGTTTTGATACCATGTTAAATCGTCAATTGACCTAAAAGCTTAAGCAAATTTAATATTATATCATAATTTAAGTTTAAGCTAACATGCACTTCCATCAATCTCTCTCACTAATGAGAACCAAAATTTGAAGTAAAAAAAAAAAAAGGAACTTGCCTCCTTGAAACGAATGACATTTGGATGTTGAAGCAATCGATGGTTTATAATCTCTCTTTCAACATTCTCATCGATCTGTGAATACAAATAAAGCATGAGAGAAACAAAGTTGATTTGAAAGGCAAAATGAAAGAATGATAATTGAATTGAGAGAACAAAATTAACCATAGGACCACGTTCTATGAACTTGATGGCGACAGGCTCTTTGGTGTATTTGTTCCTACAAAGTTTAGCTACACCAAAACTTCCAGCACCCAAATCCTTAACAACTTCATACTTGTCCATTTCTAACAAAAAATCAATAGCAATAGAAAGAAATCAGACAGAGAGATCCAATTCACAAACAAGATCTGGCAAATGGGAATCCAATCACTGCCTCTTCGATTTAAATCCCACTTCTTTCTTCTTTTAATATAATATGGGAAACGTGTTTGTGTTTGGACATTTATTATTATTTTTTATGTAAGAAATAACTTATTATTATATAGTTATTAAATGTCCTTAAAATAATATTTATTGGAATACGTGTCAACTAATTAAAACTTGAATTTAGGTCACGTTTACCTTGGTGAAAACATAATAAATCAATGGTAATGTGAAAAGTGAGCCACATTTGACTATCTTTTGTGTTTTTACTTGTGTACTGACACACGGTGCCCACTTTCAAATTTGTAATAAAAAAACGCAAACTGATTGACAAGAGGAGTATGGCTCAATCTAATTGCGTCTGAAAATTACGTTGTATCGTTAGCGTTACCATTATTGTTACTATTTCGAAGGAAAAATTATGAATTTTGACACCTTTACTGTTTCCGTTATTATTTGACCCTCAGAGGTAAAGGTAACGCTAACGGTAACGGTAAATGTAACAAAATTCATAATTCTAAGTAAACACGATCAAAAGTAATCCAATTATATTTACGATTCAAACTTATTACAATTGATCCATTAATGGAGTTCCATTATGATTACACCAATTTTTATTACGGTTTGCTAAAGCATAGCCTTAAGAGATTCCATCAAACTTGGAAGAGGGGCTTCCAGAGTCTTTCCTTGTATAAAATCATCCTCCATTTGCTCCCTTGTTCGTGTTTCTGTGTTCGATTATACTTTTTTGGAATGAGAAACATTTGAGTTTGGGATAATATTTTCTTGGGCTTTAAGACTCAAAAAAGAGATCGCCCAGAGCAAATCCCTACCAATACTCTAACAAAAAACCACTTCCGTTTTGTGAGAGTCGAATTTAAAAAATTAGAAAAAAAGGGTTATTTTTAAATATAGAAAATGAGCTCAACTATTTACAAATATAGAAAAATTTTACAGTCTATCAGTGATAGACCGCGATAGAATTTTACTGTTTTCTATCACTCAAGCGATAGAACTTATTTACTTAAGCGATAGAAAGCAATAGAATCCTATCGCGGGTTATCACGGATAGAAGTAAAAATTTTCTATATTTGTAAATAGTTTGATATTTTTCTGTTTATAGTAATTTCTCAAAAAAAAAAAACTAAAATAGTTTCTATGAGTTGGATTAGTTTGGTCAAACTCATATGAGTTAGGATTTTTTACTCATCTCATATGAGGAGTTGTTTGGTCAACTCATATGAGTTGGATCTAAAACAGCCTTGGAAAAGTTTCAATTAACAAAAAGAATTTGAGGGGTTGTTTGGTCAACACGATCGTATGAGCTAGATTTTTCACTCCACTCAACATTTGACAAAACTGCGAGTTTAGTGTTGGTTTCGTTAACAATTTATGATCGACAATTTCTAAACCAGACATGACATACGTGAATGACATCAAATGAATAAACACACATTATATTTTATGTTGTGTTAGGCTGCATGTCATCAATCATACCAATACAATCTTTAAGAATAAGCATAAATATAAATAAATTTTCAAAATATTATGTTTTTGAAAAACAAATCAAAACGTTAACTTAAAAGTATTATTTTAAAGAAAGTGTAATATTTTAGTTTTGATATGATCTTTCATTATGTGATATGATTACTAAAAAAACAAAAAAATACATTTATTAGTGCTCCCTATGGATCGACTTGGCCAACTATTACTACAATTTTAGTTTGGTTCGGAGTTATAAATATTATTCGATTGGTCGAGAGGGAATTCTGTTGGGTTTGTAAATAAATAAACAAATACTTATGATTAATAAAATAATTTATTATTTTATATTATGTTTTCAATTTGCATAACTATTTTCAATAAAGCAAAAATTCAAGTTTATTTTGCATGAAACTTGAACAGTATGTAGTTGACATATAATGGATTATGTTCACGTAATATTTTGAAGGGTCTATAATAGATGGATAAGGTTGCATGCCTTAATTATCCTAGTAACACTATGGATACAGCTCACTTTGTAAATGTTACAAACGATGTAATCCAAATCGTTCATGTGGAGACATGTGAGTGGGGGTATCCTATACAATGAGTTTGTATACGACTAGACTGCGAAATAATTAATCTCTCTTTGTAACTCTATTAATTGAAGAGATTAATATTTTACAAGATGATCATGTGTAACTTGATCTTAATCCTGAGTAAGTTATGAACTCCTGCCTATGAGGTCCTGCCCTTTGATTTGCATGGGTGAGAGTGACTCGAGTCGCCGACTCAATAAGCCTACCATTTTGGGGGCTTGACTGAATAAGGAGTTGGAAACGTAATTTCATCAGTTGAAATTTACTCCTTCTCATTTAGAGTAAGTAGATGAGTAGTTCCCTTCAGTACTAATTTCGAGACTTGAACAATGGGTCCCACCCTCTCATTGCTCCGAGAAGAACTTGGTTTTTGGTTGGACCATAAATAAATTGTTCATTAGAGGATCAGTAGTACTTAAGAATATAAAGGTAATTATAAGGGTAAAACGGACATTTGACCCAACTGTAATTAAGAACAACTCGTGAAGAATCGACTTACATGTAGTGATTATATCCATAAACGCAACATGTCCTACAGTGAATAAGAGTGCAACTATGGGTCTATAATGGTTTTCCCCATAGTTAATGAATGTTGATTTAGTTAATTAAAGAGTTTAATTAATTAATCAAGAAGCATTGGAGCTTATAGTCTGTAGGTTCATTAGGTCCCTTTGCTACCTCACAACGGATTTATAAGAACCATTGTTTTGAAAGAATAATTTGAATTGTTCAAATTAGCTTAGGAAAATATATATTAATTGTATATGATATGATTAATACAAAATATAATTTATGTAGATACATTATTATATCTATAGTTAATTATAAATATGATTTATAATTAAAATTATATCTTATGGAAGAATTAATGTATATGAATGTGATTCAAATATTAAATTGATATGGCTAAGATTCATATTAAAACTATAGGTTAAAAGTTAATACGAATAAGATCCATATTAAAACTATAGGTTATGAAAGAAATATTTGTTGAATTAAATTAATTAATTAATTATTAATTGATTTAATTAAATAATAATCTCCCCTTTTATGTAGGGTAGTGGGTGAGTGGGAAATTAATCCCCTCACTTACGTTATATATAGAGGGTCTATAGAAAAAGTTGGGTCACAGTTCAAGCTCTCTGCACTTTTAGCATTCTCTATCTCTCTCTCTCAAGGATTTTACAGATAATTGTTCTCTGCCAAATTAAATTTCTCCATTCCCTTTTCTCTTTCAAAATCCACTTCCCGTAAGTGGGTAGCTGCCAAGAGCCATAGCCAAGAAAGACGTTTTGGAAGCGTTCTCGACGAAGGAGAAAATCAATTTTTTGGAGAAAAAGTTGTGGTGAAGTAAAGAAAAGTCTACAAAGGTAATAGTTCTTCTTCTCTTCAAATTATGCTTAACTTTCTAATTTTTGCACAACATGTGATGTTTGTAGTATTCTATTATTTCTGTGATTTTCATCTTCCCAAAAATAAAAATAACTAAACGCTTCCGCTGGGGATCGATTCCATTAAATTTGACACCCCTTCTTAGGATGGATCAAATTGGTACCGTTGCCAAGAAGCCAATTGCTTTTTCTTTAATTTGTTTCAAATTTCTTTTAAAAAAAAAAACAATGTATGTGAGTTTTCTTATTATGTATGACCCGTTCTCTTAGAAGCTTTAGACTTCCATATTTTGCAGATATAAACCAGGAGGAGCGGCGACTTAGGCGACAAAGAAGAGAGGAGAGAACGAAGGAGGAAGAAATTGTTCAATTAACCCACAATTTAAAATAAAAAATTATTCTTAAAAAGATTAACCCACAATTAAAATTTTATTTAATAATTCAAACAATTTTTACAATTTCTTTTAAAAATTTACACTAGCATCAACATTTTTATGTATATATTGAAGGAATTGAATTCCTCAGCGGAAGCGAGTGATTGCTTTGTGCCAATGGATTTCTTTTGGAAAAACTCAAAACAAAGAAATAAAACCGAACTAGGACAAACATTAAATTTATACAGGATGCTTTAAGATTTAAAGGAGAAAGAGAGTTAACCTTTGAAGACTATCTTCGTGGTACTTCTCTCTTCTTCACAGGAACTCACGAATATTGGGATTCCTCCTCAAAATCAACATACAGCGAACACCACAAATTGGTTTACTTGCTATTCTCCAGATGAGAATCAAAGAAATTGTGGGTTCTTTGATTTTGGTAAGGGAAGAAAAATTTGAGAAAGAGAATTCTTGAGAGATAAATTTTTCAATGAGTTCTTGCGATGCGACAGCGTTGTGTCTCATTACTCTTCTATCATAAACATCTTTTTAATGTCAAAATGTGAGAGAGAAGGAGGGGTTCAATAACTCTCCATCAACGTGCAGAATTACTCCCACATAACCTATAGTTTTAATATAAATCATATTCATATTAATTTTAAATCTCATTCATATAAATAATATTTGAATATTTTTCAAATATATTACTCTTATATATAGTATTAGTTATAAACCATATTTCTAATTAACTATATTTTATAATGTATCAATATACATTATACTTTATATTAATCACATTAATATAAATTTTCCTTTAAATAATTTGAACAATTCAAATTATTCCAAAACCATTTATTCCTTGTGTTTATCCTCAATGAGCTAGCAAAGAGACCTAATAAGCCTACAGATTAGAAGATCCAAAGATATGAGATTAATTAATTAAACTCTTTAATTAAATTAATCAATATTCATTAACTGCAGGTCATTCCACTAAAGACCCACAACTATACTCTTTGCACTGTTGATATATTTCTGTGTCAACAGATATAATCAATCAACAGTAAGTCGACCATTCACAATTGTTCATAACTACAGCTGGATCAAATTACCGTTTTACCCCTGTAGTTACATCTAACTCCTTGAGTACCACTAATGCCTCTAATGAACAAACAGTTTATAGTCCAACTATAAACTAACTCCTTTTGGGCCAGTGAGAGGGTGAGGCCTCTTTATTCAAGACTTGGAATCAGCCCTTAAGGAAGCAATTTATCTACTTACCCTAAAGATGGAAATGAGTACATTTCATCTTATGAAGATATGTTCCCAGCACCTTACTCAGACAAATTCTCAAAATGGTAGGCTTATTAAGTCGGCGATCTGACCACTCTCACCCATACAGATCAAAGGATTGCCCTCATAAGCATGAGTTTATAACTCACTAAGGATTAAGGTCTAGTCAACCACATACATGTTTGAGTTTACATAAAATAACTAGGGAACTTAGTTTATTAGATTTGAGTTAATGCAAATAGAATCAAATAAAATAACTCTTTATTTTATTGAATAAATAATTTGTATTATAACTATTACAAACTACAAGAATACTAGAGATTTAGGACACCAGTACCAACACTCTTTATGTATGATACCCCCACTAACATGTATTCACATGAACGATTTGAATCAAATCATTTGTAACTACTACAAAGTGGCCATGTCCATAGTGTTACCAAGATAAGGTACCTAACCTTATTCATATACTATAAGCCCTTTAGGTTATTACTTGAACATGATCCACCTATATATCTACCACATACCATTCAAGATTACATTTCATAACCTTGGATATTTACTATCTTGGATTATGTTATGCAAAATAAAATAACAACTTATTTATTAAATATCAATAAATCGTTTATTATAAAACTACAAGCTTTAAGCTAGCATAAAACCCATCATTCTTTGCATCATTGGTTACTCCTTTTGATTGAAGGAGTTCCTTTGTGCTCATATATTTTTTAGACCTTGTTATTAGCTCCATATATATGATGCAACTTTTCTTTCACCCCTTGTATGTACTGGCGATTGTTTGAGCATTATTCTGATGCTTTGACATGCGATCATCTTTTTGGATCAAATCTCTTTTTGGCTTTAACCCTTATGGATCCCATGCTTTTTTGGCTCCTATATATTTGTTACTGCCTTGGGTTAGCTTTTTCTCGTGTTTTGGAACATGGAGATCTAATTCTCCCATACCCTCAACCATTAGAGCTTTTCCCTTCGTGGTATGACGAATGAAATCTTCCTATTGATTCTCCTACCCATGACCAACAATTGGGAGGTTGGCAGGGTCGAGAAACTCTAATAACTAAGTTACATTACAGTTTATTCTGTTTACCCTTTTCTCTAATGTTTCGACTTACCCTTTTGTCCAAAGTTGAGGTGATTGCCTCTCTCTACTCCTTCTCGGGTGGTGATCCTAATTGGAATCTTCTCCATCAAAACCATTTGCTAGCCTTCAACTGATCTCTTTAACTTTTTACAAGGTTTTCTTTGCAAAATACTTATCTTCCTCGTAAACGACTCCCACCATTGATGCCAAAATTCGAATAGGAGAAAGAGTGTGACCTTTACGTGACAGCAATGGTGAATTTACTTGAATAGGGAAGAATAAGACCTACAAAGTAGAGTTAACCTTGCACAATGGTCTGGTGGAAGGCATATGCACTCCAATACCCAAGTTAGAGAATGAATAAGCTTTTGTATCAATAACTTGGATATGAAGAATTCGCTTATCTCTCTTAGAAACTTGATAACATATTTGTAGGAGCAGTTGACCTAGATCTTCTCGGATTAGGTTTCAAAAACAATCTAAGATATCTCTTGATTATCTTTGGACACAAACTGGGGGCGACACCCTCCATTGTGTTTTTGGTCAGGCTCGACCTTTGCTGGGGCCTAGGCTGAGTAACTTTTTTTGGGCTTTAGCCCAATTCTATCCATTTCCCTTTATCCTTTTGGTCCTAGAGTGTTCCTTCTAGCCAAAACCTCTCTTCTTGACTTGGCCCACTACCTTGAACTCCTCTTTCAGTCAATTTTCCCTTCTCTTCAAAATTGCCCACAACAGATAAGATAAAAATAAATTTATTTTATAGAGATGTAAAAATGTCAACATAATATCAATTTTGACATACTACTTTATAAAATTTAACAATAAATTAATGGGAGAGACAAATGTTAAATTTTATTGAAAGTATAGTAAAAAAATATTAAAGTAGAACAACTTATAGCGATCAAAATGATATCTCAATTCTCTTTATATAAAAAATAATGAATTATAATTTTAGTTTAATTAAGTCATAATCAAACTCTCATTTACAAATTCAAGTCATTTTCATAAAGTTTTGAAAATCTTCCTTGACATTGACATTCTAACACATTTCAATTTTAATATATATTTAAGTTGGATGACTCTAAATGGGCAATTCTACTATAGTCTAATTAATCCACAATTATAATATTTTTAGATATGATGATTAATTATAGTCCATTACTAGTCAAACAATTTTCATCCATTTTCATGTTATTCATAATTTTTTTAAAAAACAAATTTCATCGACATCTACATTTCACCTTGGTTAAAAAAAAATCTTTTTTTAAATTTTTTTTTTTTTGCAAGTTTTCAAATTTATTAAAAGAATATTATAGTTTTAAAGATGGTCACTTGTTGAATATGGAACATTGTTATGGCAAAAATGATGCATTTACTTAAAAATTAAAAAAAAGGTAGAATGTTGACGATGCAATCTTGTATTTTTTTTTCAAATTAGAGTTTAGGTTTTAATTTCTTTCAAACCTTAAATAGATCACATGTTGAAGATGTGATCTTTTGATTTTTTTTCAAAAAGATAAAAGATCGCATGTTGAAGATGTGATTTACTAAATTAGACTGCACTTCAACCTGCGACCTTTTGGATGACAACTTTTTCACCTCCCAAGTAATTTTTTAAAAAGGTCGCATCTTCAACATGCAACTTTATTTAAAACTACAATATTCTTCTAATAAGTTTGAAAACTTATAGATTTTTATGAAATGTTTTGAAGCTTGCAATATTAAAAAAAAAAAAAAAATTGAAATACTATTTTGGTCCTTATACTTTGAAGTTTCTTCAATTTTAGTTCATGTATTTTTAATTGTTTAATTATAGTCCCTGTGCTTTTAATAAATCTTATATTTAGTCCTCACTACTAATTTATTGTTGATTTAATAAAAAAAAATGTTATCTATTAGCATTTTTACTATAAATTTTGAAAACATCTTCACATATTGTATTTCTTTGCATGAAAATTATTGTTGTTATTATTATTATTTAATCAATTTTAGTACAAATTAACTTTAAGGGACTAAATTTAAGATTTATTGAAAGTACAGAACTAAAATTGAACAACTAAAAGTATAGAGACAAAAAAAAAAAAAAAACAAGTCTCTCACCTACCATTGATTTTTTAGAATTAGAGTTTTAGGGCTGACAAAACAAATAACAAATTTTAAATTTTCATTTCAAAAAACAGCAAAAAGTTTTCAAATTTATAAACATAGCAAAAATAGCAAAACAAATTTTTAAAATAAAAATATTGATTTGGAAATATCCAAACTACCTCTCCACCCTAAAATTGATAAAAACCAACGTCACAAACTCAAACAAATCTAAACCAACGTAAATACACCGTATTTAAGTATTTTAGAGTTATTATTGCATTACACTTCAATTAAACTATCCCAATCAAACTCCAAATCAATCCTTAAATTATCACGGGTAATTTAATTAAAGCCAACCTATATCACAAAAAATTGAAACTTTAACAAAAACCCACAAACAGCCCCGGTACTCACTTAAACATTGTTGTCCGATTCCTTTGGCAACCACACAATGATAGTAGCGACGTGACCGATAAACAATGACGAAAAACAAATATGAGAAGAGAGAGAAAGCGAGAAGGAGATAGTGAATGAGAGAGAGAAAGGAAGATTCATGGTAGTTACAGGCGCTACCCTATGTGACGACAAGAATCTCGACACCGATGGTGGCATGAGGCAATCAATGGCGTGTGGTAGACTGCAACCGATTGAAGACATGACTAAATCTTGAAGTATAGAGTGATGCCGGTTATTTTTACGCGAAGAATGTGGGAGGGGGGGACTTGCTTCATGCAACCGATTCAACTTTTGACTAGGTATATGAAAAGACCATTATATTCTTTATTTTATTGTCCAACTTTCCTTTTCCCCCAATAGTAGAAAATTTTCACATCCCTTTCAAATTTTCTTCAACCTTTTGACAGTTTTAGTTTTCTTCAAAAAATTTAACAAATTTGGTTCAAATTTGACCGTCTATTATACTATTTTTGGGAATACGAGGAAGAGAGGGAGGATCGGGGCTGGGAAGGAGAGGGGAGGGACTAGTTTTTGCTTGTGGACCGGGTAGGATTGAGTGTAGTACTTACTTGGTACAGGTATAGACCGGGAAGGGACGAGACTGATTTTTGCCCTGGTACTTACTTGGTCAGGGTATGGACCGTGTATGATTGGGTTGGGTACTTACCTGGTACGGGTGTGGACTAGGAAGGCTAGGGGCTGATTTTTACCTAGCCCGATATGGATCGGGTAGGTTAAAGGCGGTCTAGGTATGATTGGGCTAGGTACTTACTCGGTCCTGGCATGAAATAGGAAGATGAGAGGTTGGTTTTTGCCCTGGTCCACCTGGACCAGGCTAGGTTGAAGCTTGGCTGAATAAGTTGAAGATAGTTCAGGTATGGACCGGGTAGGACGAAAAAAATGAGAAAGAAGATAAAGAAGATGAGGAAAAGAATAACAAAAAGAAAAAAGAAAAAGAAAAAGAAAAATTACCTTACGAAGAAGAAAAATAAGAAGGATCTCAAGAAAGATTAAGAAGAAGAAGAAAAATCTAAATTATGAAAATGCACCCTAATTGTATACAAAAAAGAGTTTGTTGCATGTTGCATGATGTATCTCTCCTCCATGAATGCCAAATGGCCATCTAATTCTTTTTTCCAAAAGTATCTCTCCTCCATGCATATAGACATTTATTTCTCTTTTCCCATCAATGTCTTGGTAGTATCATTTGCTAATTAACATTTTTACATATGTTACTTTCAATTATGTAATTCAAGTTTTATTAAAATATTATATGGCTTGATCAATATTTTTTGAATTTTGAAAATTAAATAATAAATACTCTATTATAAATATCATAATATATGTGTAATTTAGATATCCATACTTAGTGTCAAAAGACCAAGTAACATTTACCAATTACTCCATGTGTAGAACATGTGTCATAAAGTTATACATGATTAGTGTCCAAATATGCCACATCCAAGTTGCCAAGATCTCTATAAATAGTGGTCATTTGTGGAGTTTGTAGAGACACATTGGTGAGAAATCCAAAAAGATTGAAAAAATTAGTGGAGAATTTTGGAGAAATTTTCATTTTAGTTATTTTATATTATTATATTATATTTTCTCCATTTTTGTGCTCTCGTTGTGCTCCTCAATTTTACAACACGTTGTCACCATGAGCTCTTGTCATTTCTCCTACTGAAGGTAGGTCCTAAATGTAGATCATTTTTATCTTTATTATAATTAGTAAATTAAATATTATTTTGCATGTCTAGTATATATTAAATTTCTAATATAAATACATTTTTTTGTGATAGTGTTACCATGAAAAATCTTACAAAACTAGAATTCGCAACCCTTGACATTAATGGAAACAATTATTTGTCATGGGTGCTTGATACCAAAATAGATCTGGATGCTACGAAACTGGGAGAAATAATTAAAGAAGAAAATACGACATCCAGTCAGAAGAAGGCATAAGCCATGATTTTTCTTCGTCATTATCTCCACGAGCGATTGAAAATGAAATATCAAATAGTAAAATATCACCGCATCTTGTAGAAGTATTTGAAAGAGAGGTATGATCATCAGAAAACGGTTATTATTCCTAAAGCTCGTTATGAATGGATGCATTTGAGGCTCCAAGATTTTAAATCAGTAAGTGATTACAACTCCAAATTATTTAAGATCAGTTCAAAATCATTGTTATGAGGAGAAAAAATTACTGATGTGGATATGTTAGAGAATATATTTTCTACTTTTTATATCTCAAATATGCTCTTGTAGCAGCAATATCGAAAGAAAGGTTTTAATAAGTATTATGAACTAATCACATGTCTTCTCATGGCTGAACAACATAACGAATTATTAATGAAAACCCATGAATCTCGACCAACCGAAGCAACACCATTCCCTGAAGTGATGTTGTAAATTTTAATAATTGTGGTTGAGGTCGTGGTCGTGGTTGTGGTCGAGGTTGTGACCGTGCAGAGGAAGAAATAATTATTACTTTCGTAGTGGTCGTTCTAATCATCCAAATTTCAAAAGACCACATGAAATGATGATCATAAAAGAAAAACTCCACAAGATAAGGATTCAAGAGGTGATGAACATAAATGCTTCCGATGTGGAATGACTGGTCATTGGTCACGTGGTTGTCGTACGTTTAAACACCTAGTTGATCTTTATCAAGCTTCCCTGAAGGAAAAAAGGAAGAATGTGGAAGCAAAATTTTCATACCAAAATAATGATATATTTGACCCATCCCATATCACAAATTTGGATGTGGCAGACTTCTTTGAATCTCCTGAAGAGAAGATTGGCATAGTTGTTGGAACATCAAGTGTTTCTTTTGACTTTGAGAATATTTAGAATTTATGTTGTTTGTTTTTTTTATCTTTTATGTTTCTTTTAGCTAAGGTTGAATTTTATATTTCAAGCTTTCTTTCTATTATTGTAATTATTTTTGTTTAAATGAAGAATCATGGACAATTTTCATATGTTGAGTGACTCAAAAATGAGGAATGAAGATCTATGTCTGACAGACTACGCAACTACACATACAATACTTACAAGTAGAAAATACTTTTCCAAACTGACAAATACTGGAAGCAAAAGTCAATACAATATCAGGTTCTGCAAACCTAATTGAAGGATTTGAAAAGGCAAATATTATTTTGCCTAGAAAAACAAAATTTACAATTGTCAATGCATTGTTCCCTAGTCAATCAAAAAGAAATTTACTAAGTTTTAAAGATATATGTTGCAATGATTATCATATTGAGACTGATCAAAAGAATGAGATAGAATATCTTTATATCATATCTACTGTCTCATATGAAAAACGTATACTGGAAAAGTTGACTGCTTTATCTTCTAGATTATATTATACTCATATACGAGTAATTGAAACATATGTTACAATGAACCTAAAGTTCATGAATCCAGATATATTTACTATCTGACATGACAGATTGGGTCATCTAGAGTCTATAATGATGAGAAAAATTATTGAGAATTCACATGGACATCCATTAAAGAGCCAGAAGATTCTTCAATCTAATGAATTATCATATGATGCTTGCTCTCAAAGCAAATTAATAATTAGGTCATCACTAGCTAAAGTGGGAACTGAATCACCAGCATTCTTGGAACGAATTCATGGTGATATATGTGGACCTAT
Source organism: Lagenaria siceraria (assembly GCA_002890555.2). Lineage (NCBI taxonomy): Eukaryota > Viridiplantae > Streptophyta > Magnoliopsida > Cucurbitales > Cucurbitaceae > Lagenaria > Lagenaria siceraria. The sequence continues at coordinate 23,797,643 of CM016485.1, read as the reverse complement.
TAACCTACCAAGTGGACCATTTAAATATTTTATAATATCAATAGACACATCCATTAGATGGTCACACGTGTACTTATTATCAAGTTGAAACCTTGCATTTGCAAGATTACTTGCTCAGATAATTAAGCTAAGAACACAATTTCCTAATTATACAATAAAAAACATTCGACTTAATAATGTTGGTGAATTTATATCCCAAGCATTTGATAATTATTGTATGTCAATAGAGAAAAGTATTGAACATCCTGTAGCTTATGTTCATACATAAAATGGTTTAGCATAATCATTTATAAAACATTTGCAATTAATTGCTAGACCATTGCTTATGAGAGCTAAGCATCCTACATCTGTATAGGGACATGCTATTTTGCATGCTGCGTCACTTGAATAAGAATTTTTGGATCTACCGTATATGTTTCAATTGCTCCACCACAATGTACTAAGATTAGTCCTCAAAAGTGGTTAGGAATATATGTTGGATTTGATTCCCCATCAATAATTAAATATCTTGAACTTCTGATGGGTGATGTATTTACTGCACGATTTGCTAATTGTCATTTTAATGAGACAAATTTTCCAACATTAGGGAGAGGAATTAAGAAGTTGGAAAAAGAAAATTTGGGGTTGATGCCTAAATCTCGTGATCTTGTAATTTGTGAACTTGTATTGTACAAACCAAATTATTTATTTAATAAAATAATAGTTATTTTATTTGACATTTAGTTGCATTAACCCAAAACTATTAAACTAAGATTCTAGGTTATTAGTAGTAACTTAAACACGTATATAGAGACATACAAGTAGATCATGTTTAAGTGATAACCTTAACAGTTTGTAGTAGATGGATAAGACGAGGTACCTTATCCTGGTAACACTACGGATACGACCCACTATGTGATTGTTACAAGTATTGTAAAGTGTCACAAATGTTTAGATCCTAAATGTTCATGTGGAGACATGTGAGTGGGGGTATCCTCTTGCTGAAAAATTTTGTTTTATCTCTCTTATTTTTAATATGTGCAAGATAGGCCTACTTATATAGGAGAAAGACCTTTTACAAATATGGAAAGACAAATATGGAAAGAATAAGAAAGCAATAAAAGATAAATATTTGGAAAATAATATTTATACACATATAGAAATTCCAACACCTCTATATGTGAGACATATATAAGATCAGACTGCAAAATGATTAGTCTCCTGTATTAACACCGTTGCTTAATGAGACTTACATTTCACTATGACGATCATAGGTGACTCGACCTTAATCCTGAGTCAGTTGTGAACTCCTGCCTGTAAGGGCAATCCTTTGATTTGTATGGGTGAGAGTGGTCAGGATCACCGACTCAATAAGTCTACCCGTTTGGAGATTTGTCCGAGCAGGCAACTAGAAACTCAATTGTACAAGAAGGAATTCACATCTTATGAATTGCTCCCTTAAGAGCTGATACGAGGTCTTGAATAATAAGGTGTCTCACCCTCTCACTAGCCGGAGAGGGGTCTAGCTTATAGTTGAACTATGACTAAATTGTTCATTAGTAGGATCGGTGGTGCTTAAGGAGTTAGAGGTAGCATAGGGGTAAAACGGTAATTTGACCCAGCTATGGTTACGAGCAATTTGGGAAGGGTCGACATGTCGTTGATTGATTATATCTGTGGACATAGAAATATATCTATAGTAAGAAGAGTGCAAATCCAAGACTTTATAATCTTGAGAATAGTAAGTTCTCACGGTGGAGTTGTCCCTCTTTGCTCTTGCTCGTCGTGTTCATGAAACGTTCATGACAACAAAAAGAATTACGAAAAGTAGAAAATTCATCAAGGGTAAGCAATTTATTTCCTTTAAGTTTTTCTTCTTGAATTGCATGTTGGTTTATCTTGTTCCTTTTGTTTTCTCTGTTTCATTAAAATTCATAATTGAGTTATTAAAATCACAACGCGATAAATCGCTTCCGCTGGGAATTCAATTCGTTCATAAATTACATGGAATGCATCATTATTGTCTCATTTAGATCCTCGTACAGATAAATGTGAATTTGAAATTCAGAAAATAATTCAATTACAAAATATAACAAATCAATTACCAGATGTATTTATAGATGCAAAAAAAGTAATTAAGTCACATATACCAACTGCAAATGTTCCATCGAAAATTGGTATTCCAACACCACAAGTTGTCATTAATGAGTCTAGGACACGCTAGAAGCGTGGTAGACTAGTGGATTTTAAAAATAAAAATCCTCGAAAAAGAAAAATAGACAATAGTAAAAAATAATTGGTTGAGGATATAAATACCCATGAAGAAATCCTTGACATGAGTAGTGAAAAAGGTGAAATACCTAAAAATAATAATGAGATTTCAATAAACTGTGTCATGATAGGGAAAAGGTGGAACCGAACTAATGTAGTTATTGGCAACATTTTTCATATAATGTTACTATTGATATTATATCTGAAAATGAGGACCATGAACCAACAGCTGTTGAAGAATGTCAACATAGAAAAGATTGACTTAAGTGGAAAGAAACAATTGAGGCAGAATTAAACCCACCTTCAAACGTCAAGTTTTTGGACCAGTAGTCCGAACACTAGAAGATGTCAAATATGTGGGATACAAATGAGTATTTGTGAGGAAAAGAAATGAAAATAATGAGGTTGTAAGATATAAAACAAGACTAGTTGCACAAGGTTTTCACAAGACTGATATTGATTATGAGGAGACATATTTCCCAGTGGTGGATGCAATTACATTAAGATATTTAATTGGTTTGACTCTGTATGAAAGTCTAGACATGCATCTTATGGATGTTTTCACAACATATTTATATGAATATCTTGAAAATGACATCTATATGAGAATTCCAGAAGGATTTAAGATACCTGAAACACATAAATCAAGTTCTTGAGAACTATATTCAATAAAGTGACAGAGATCGTTATATGGATTGAAACAATCAGGACGAATGTGGTACAATCACCTGAGTGGATATTTATTGAAAGAAAGATATCAAAACAATCCAATATGTCTGTGTGTTTTTATAAAGATATCACCGTCATGATTTGCTATTATAACTATATATGTTGATGACTTAAATATAATTGGAACTCCTGAAGAGCTTTCAAAGCCAATAGAATATCTTAAGAAAAAAATTTGAGATGAAAGATATCGAAAAAATAAAATTTTATCTCAGCTTGCAAATTGAGCATTTTGCAGATGAGATATTTGTTCATCAGTCAACTTATACAAGAAAAAATTTAAAAATATTCTATATGGATAAAACACATCCATTAAACATTCCATTAGAAGTTCGTTTACTAGATGTGAAGAAAAATATATTTCAACCTCGAGATGATAACCAAGAACTTCTTGGTCTTGAAGTATATCTTAGTGTAATTGGTGCACTTATGTATCTTGCTAATAATACAAGATCAGATATTGCATATTCGGTAAATTTATTAGCTAGATATAGTTCTTCTCCAACAAAAAAGACTTTAGAATGGAATTAAGCATATACTCCATTATCTCCGAGGAATGATGGATATGAGTTTATTTTATTCAAATAAATCGAATTTCGATCTAATTGGTTATGCAGATTCTGAATATTTATTTGATCCACACAAAGCTAGATCTCAAATAGGTTATTTGTTCACATGTGGAGGAACCACTATATCATGGCAATCAGTAAAACAAACTATAATAGTTACTTCCTCAAATCATGCTAAAATTCTTGCAATTCATGAAGCTAGCAAAGAATGTGTATGACTAATATCAATGTCTCAACACACATTCGTGAAACATGTAACTTGTCTTCTAGTAAAAGTCTTTCAACGATATTATAAGAAGACAACACAACATGTATATCCCAAATCAAAGGAGGATATATTAAAGAAGATAGAACAAAATATATTTCACCGAAGCTTTTCTACACTCATGATCTTAAAGAAATGGCTACATCACTATATAACAAATTTGATCGAAGGATAACTTGGTAGACTTATTTACAAAGACCTTTCCTACCGCAACTTTTAAAAAATTGGTGCACAACATTGGAATGCGACGACTCAGAGATCTCAAGTGATATTTTCATGAGGGGAGCAAATATATAGTATTTTTATAAGAGTATAAATTATATGAAATATGTACCATTTTCCCTTCACTAGGATTTTTTTTCCATTGGGTTTTTTTCCTAGTAAAGTTTTAACTAGACATATTATATATATAATGGCTATCTAAAGGGGTAATATTATAAATATCATAATATATATCTAATTTAGATACCCATACTTAGTGTCAAAAGACTAAGTGACATTTGCCAATTACTCCATGTGTAGAACATGTGCCATAAAGTTATACATGATTAGTGTCCAAATATGCCACATCCAAGTTGCCAAGATCTTTATAAATAGTGGTAATTTGTGGAGTTTGTAGAGATACATACATTGGTGAGAAATCTAAAAAGATTGGAAAAATTAGTGGAGAAATTTAGAGAAATTTTCATTTTAGTTATTTTATATATTTTATTATTTTATATATATTTTATTGTTATATTATATTTTCTCCATTTTTGTGCTCTCGTTATGCGTCATTGTGCTCCTCAATTTCACAACATACTCTTTTATTTTACTTGTAATAGTTTATATAATATTTATTTATTATGTTATTTGAAAACACTACATTGAGCATCAAGAATAACCCTACATGCATTTAGGGAAATTTGTACGGATGGCCCATTTGGGTGGGCCCAAATGAAATTTGGCCTCTCCCCAAAAATCTAATGACATTTGGCCTTCTGCTGGCTTCAGCGTAACGTGAAATGACCACAATGCCCCCATGAACGAGACACAGACCCAATCCGTGCCTCACCCTCTCGATTATCGCTCTCGACTCTCGCATCACAATCTCGGCTCTCGATCTCGATCCACGTCAGCCACTTCCATCTCGACATATTAACTCGGACCTCGTAAGCTGGCAATGATCCGCAATTAATGAGCACCGCACGTCAATCAATCTGACAGTCTACAATTGCTTTCAAATCAATTTTATTATAGATTAAGTGAATTGTTTATCAAGTTTCATTCTTTAGGCGTAATTTGTGCACTTTCCCTCCTAAAAAACCAACAAAGCAAAATAATTTGGTTGCCTTCCCTTCACCAACATCACGATTTTGCGAGAAACCTATACAACCAAAACTGAAAATTTTCATTTCCAAGGGGCTACAAACGCGTGAATCCAAGTTTTAGTTAATCAACTTCAAACTCCAAGTAAGTAAACAATAAACTTCACAAATTTTTTTCTTATTTTGAACATAGTATTTTCATGAAAATGGTTGGCGTGAGATTGCATGATACCAAGCGAGATAACAAACGAGTGTGATATAGAATGATTAACGACTTAGTGCGAGAGACGAGAGCAAGACTGGTGGTCAGGGGGGAGAGATAAACATCGAGAGAGATGATGATCGAGAGCGCATATCGAGCATAGCGAGAGCCGAGAGCCGAGAGCGATAATCGAGATATACATGTCGATGGTTTGATATATCGAGAAGCGAGAGTTTACCGAGTAGCGAGAGCGAGAGTTGGTAGCAAGAGCCACTAACAAGATTTTAACAGAATGTAATTTTTTGTGACTGTCTGTTCTTGTTTACATTTTTGAAGGATGAATGGAAAACAATTGATTGTTCGACATGGTGGGACATGGGATGACATCACACAGAGCTATGATGGAGGTATTATAAAAGGTGTCATGGTGCCGATCACGTTGACCTACCAAGAATTGAGAGACCAGATATACAAAATTGTGAAGGTTGATTCATCAGAATTCAACATTGTAATGAGGGTTCAGTATAAGATGGACACGGATGGACCTGCGGTATGTCTAATCGATGAGGATGACATCAGTTTTCTGTTGGTTGAGTTGGACCGCAATAGACCTCAAATTTTTGTGAGTGTTGAGAGGAATGGTCAAGTCTCAACTGAAACCCAGACAAAAATCAGGGTAGAACCCACTGTTATTGAGTCTGACATTTTCCCTTCGGTCGTTTCTATGGGAAATGATGACACTAATCCATGGGTTGAGACAAGTAGTACACAGGATCCTTCTTATCGGAAGAGGGTTCGTAATTCCCAATTAGATGCACTTACCGATTATGATCTCAATGAATATGGTAGGGGTGATTGGGACGAGAATATTAATGAGGGCGATGGGTGTGATCTTACTGTACATGCAACTAACACCAATGATCTCATGCCTACTTCAGTGTCTGAGATGCAACCAACACCAATTGTGCATCCCAATTCAGTGTCGTTGGAAACCCTAATTCCGCACAATGAGTTCAGCCATTTTGTTGGAAATGTGCCTAGTAAAGTTGACGTACCTGTTGGGCATGGTATGACAGGAGTTGGACCATTTGTTTTGCAGCCACATTTCTCGTCTGGTATGAATGTAGAGGTAGAGCAAATATTCTTCTCAAAGGAAGATGTGGAGATGAGGTTGTCCATGCTAGCTATTAAGGAGAATTTTGAGATGCGGGTTCGGAAGTCAAATAAGAAATTGTATAGTGTGCGGTGTATCCACGATATGTGTAAGTAGGCAATACGTGCGATGAAGATGGAGGGGTGTGACATATTTAAGATTACAAAATATACAGCTGTCCACACATGCACCATTGAAGTATTGAACCACGATCATCGACAAGTCAGCGCGTTCGTAGTTGGCCAACTGATAAAGGACAAGTTTGGGGTTGGTCGGGCTGAAAAACCTCGCAACATAATCGCAAATATACGACAAGAGTATGGAGTGAATATAAGCTACAATAAAGCGTGACGTGGAAGGAAAATTACTTTCGGGATTGCGAGGGGTACTCTTGAGGAATCGTACGGTATTTTGCACGCGTACGGTGAAGCTCTGAAGATTGAAAATCTCAGTACGTATTTCGAGATTGAACTTGATGCTGGTCAGTATTTCAAGTATTGTTTCATGGCATTAGGGCCTTGCATTCGAGGGTTTAAGAACTGCCGTCCAATTATTATTGTAGACGGTATTCACCTCAAGGGTAAATATCAAGCACGATGTTGGTTGCAGTAGCCATGGACGGTAACAATCAGTTGTACCCATTGGCTTATGTTGTAGTCGACACTGAGACTAATGCATCATGGACATGGTTCATGAGTCATTTGAAAAGAGCTATTGGAGAATGCCTTGGTATATGCTTCAATTTAGACCGTCATCAGACCATAACACATGTCGTAAGTGTTGTATTCCCGAATACGTTCCACGGGTTGTGTATATCACTTGAAGAGGAACATTGAAAAAGATTTCAAGGATGCAGCAGTTAGCGGCAAGCTCGGGCGATACTTGGAAGGCATCGGGCTGAACCGATGGAGTCGGGCTTTTGAAAATGTGCACCGGTACGACATCGTGACCAGTAACAGTGCAGAGTGTTTCAACTCATTGACAGTGGAGGTACAAAAATTGCCTATAGTATCCTTGCTGGAATACATACGCGATCTATGCCAGTTTTGGTGGTATGAACGGCGAAATCTGTGGTCAACCAGTACATCAACGCATTTGAAATACGTTGAGAAGATTATGGCAATCGAGTGTGATAAAGCTAGATGGTACAAGGTGAATCCGATTGACTGTTACCAATTTCATGTCGGGTTAGATGGCATAGTTAGTTTGAATACAAATGAATGCATGTGCAGACAGTTTAGAGTCTACAAATCCCATGTTCGCATGCCATTGCAGCCACTAGAGAGAGGAACATCAACCCATTCACTCTTTGTAGTTGATTTTATAGTGTTGACTCACTTGTACTTTCATATGCAGAGTCCATATCGCCACTGGGTCATGTGTCAGAATGGAAGAAATTGCCGAGATATGTTGATTTAAGGATACTTCCCCTGATGAGGGTCACTCGGGTCGGTCGCCGTAGTGTACAGAGAATACCATCATTTGGAGAACAACGTCAGGTCAAGAAATGTGGTCGATGTGGTGGAACTGGTCATAATAGGGCAAAGTGTAATGAACCACTTAACACAACACAGGACACCGCACGTACACAACCCATGTAAAGTTGTAAAAAAAACATGTATGAAATTGAATCTGTGAAACTCTCGGCGATGTGTATTGGTTCTCGCTACTCTATTCTCGCTCTCGATTTACATTATTGTATCTCACTCTCAAATCACATTTTCTCATATTATTGCAAGTATATAATAACCTCGAACATATGCTCTCTCTCTCGTCACTCTCGGCGCTCTCGAACGTATAATATCACTCTCATCGCTCTTTGTACTCGCTCTCGGCGCTCTCGCTATCGGTGCTAACTGTCTAGGTGCTTTCGACTCTCGATAACGGTGACCTCGACCCTCAGTCTCGAGCTTCTCGACTCTCGCTCTCGATCATCTCGCTAGAACTCTCGGTTGATTGTGTTTTGTGTTTTATTCGATTGTCATTATTGTCTCATAACGCTCACTCTACTAGAACTCTCGGTTTGAACTCTCACTCTCGATTGCTTGTGTTATGTAATTGAGTTGACTGTCATGCATCACAATTATAAATAATATGCCACAGTTCGTATAATATGTACAATTTATATAAAAGTCTAATACAAAAATTTCTTTAACCACAGTTCACAGGCATATTGAAATCTGAATTCTGACATCCTATCCTGTGTTAGGGAACCTTTTATTGGGGTTCCCGTTACTAAATATTCAAAAAATTTAAGCGCAAAAATACCATAGTCCAGGGTTGATTTACCCTGTATGTTGTCGGTGTCTGCGCGGTACAGGCTCCAAGAGGCAGGTGCTAGGTGTGGCTTCCTGTCCCATATCCTACAAAAGCTGCACAGCGACGACAGCGTGTATGTGAGCGGTAGTAATGCAAGCGCGATGTCCTTCTGTGAGACATACGACGGGTAGGAGTATATAGTATGATCTCCCCGAGGTTGATGTCGATCACTAGAAGGATCCAATGTTCGCGGATGTTGTACATATTGTATATGTAGTCAACATCCGCCCACGCCTTTGAATCTGGTACTAGCCCGAATACCAGATCAGTCAACGTATCTTCCTTCGCCCATATAGCTGCTAGCTCGTCATCCCCCTTTCTGTATGTAGCCTTGAACAAGCTGTCGACTGTGTGGAGGTTTAGATGACGTTGTATAAATAAAAAATGTGGTCAGATATGTAAATAGCATAATTAAATTATTAAATCTGTGAGAATAATACATACCGTGTATGCTTCTGGGAATATCGTAAACCGGTGGATGCATAACTCTGGATGTGCAATGAACTTCCTTCGTAGGAAATCCAATATACTGTTGAGCACCTGTAATTTTTATAAATGGTTAGAATCAATTCAAACAATAACAATTCAACAATGCAAATAGGAAATCCATTATTACTTACGTCGCATAAAACCCACTGGCTATCCTTCACAAGATTGCGAAAGACCTCCCGAGTGGACATGTTCGGTTGGAAGAGCACCCCAGTACCCGGCAAGTGAGGCTCCGCGTCATTTGCTGTCACCCACTCCATGAAGCTGCTCATGATGTCTGGTGGCACTAGATGAGTCGGATCGTACGTCACCCTCCTAGAAGCCATATACTTCCTCACCCATTTAGCATCTAGGGGAGGTGTATATGGGGTGATCTCCTTCCTCTTTCGGGATGTCTGACGAGGTGCAGATGCGGCCGATGGCATGATAGACTTCACCCTCAACTTTGCCCTCGGTGGAGGAATGTGACGGACCTCAACATCACATTCATCGCTGTCGCATGTGACGTCGGTGCTTGGGTCAATCACAACCATTGGACTCGGCTCAAGCGTGATGGTGGGCCCCGGCTCGATGATGGTGGTGGGATCTAGCTCAGTGATGGTGGTGGTGGGGTCGGTGGACTTGTTGGTGGTGGTGGTGGTAGTCTCGGGCTCCGACTCAGTGGTGGTGGTGGTCATGGTGGTGGGCTCGGGCTCACTGGTGATGGTGGTGGGATCGGGCTCGATGGTGGTGGTGGGCTCAAGCTAGAGCTTGGTGGTGGTGGGCTCGAGCTTGGGCTCGATGGTGGCGGTGGTGGGCTCAAGCTCCATGGTGGTGGTGGTGGGGGTCGGCTCAAGCTCCATGGTGGTGCTGGTCTCAGGCTTGGGGATGGTGGTGGGCTCGGGATCCATGGTGATGGTGGTGGTGGTGGTGGGCTTGGGGTCGATGGTGGGCTCGGGCAGGGTGGTGGGCTCGAGCTTAGTCGGAGTGGTGGGCTCGGGGATGGTGGTGGGCTCGGGCTCAGTGGAAGTGGTTGTAGTGGTGGGCTCATGCTCGGGCTCGGCCTCAGGATCTTACACATAAAACATATTATAATAAACATACTATAGTAAACATATTAACAGGAATTAATAAAACTAATGGAAAGTGAAGTAAATTCATACCCGACATAGCGACCTCAAGAGTGCAGTGATGATCTGCAATTGTGACTGGATGCCATGTATATCGGACCTCAGTGCCTCCAAAGTAGACTCCACTCTTCCTACACGGATCTCTAGTGAAGTCTCATTGCTCCTCCTCCTAGGTGTAGCCATAGGGTCAACATCACGATGGTCGACCTGAACGGGGCACGACTCATCTGCACCTCTCAACCCCGAGTGTCTCCTCCACTGGGGCCCGCGACATCATGGCCAGCATCGGTGGTGGGGTGCTCGTCATCAATCAACTCAGTCTCAGACTCAGTGAGGCTCGGGCTATGGACTCTATCCTCGTCTGGCTGGTCGACGTACACACCTTTTTCACTGATTGAGGTGTCTCTATACTGCCTCTCTCGCGTCAGATAGTGTGAGGGCAGCAGTGATAACCATCTGCATGGCAGACAATAAATAAATTATTACTAATCCATAACATTAAATACAACATATTGAGACCATAAAAAATATGTAACTTACGGCAGGGGAGTCGAACACATCTTGTAGGAGTGTTCTGTTGGAGAGTGAATACGTGCATGCCCATCGCAGAAAACGGGGCACTGCGTTCTCATTCAGGCGGACCGCCGTAGCACCGGCAATGGTGGATATGGTCTCGTATGCCCACACCTAACATTTGTAGTTAGTTATAAACCAAATAATGAATGAAATAATGATACAATATGATAGCTATACAATACCTGGAACGCATGAGGGAATCCCGGTAGGTTGTACTTAACCACGTACTTCTGGTTGGCACGTGATTTCTGCCTGTATGTAGAAGTTTTGTCGTGTAGGGCTTTCTGAAGGCCAGTGAAGGTCCTTTCTCATATATTCTTGCCCAGTCCCGGCTGTTGAAGAAGTTAAGGTCGTCCACATCATCGAGCAATAATTTGTCGATATTGCTCTTTGTCTTGTCCTTCCAACTCAGCCCCATCTCATACATATAGACCAGACTGACCTTCACTGCATCCAGGTCAGTTTAAAAAACAAGACCCTTATAATGCTCTTCAAATGCCGTCAGGTAGATCTCCGTCCCACGCAGCTTGTGGAAGTACTTGGCCCGAAGAGCACCAGTGATTTGGCCGGAGTGAGGAACGACCACAGGTGACCTCCACAGACCAGTCACCAAGAGGAATTCGTCCTTGGAGAACTTCACCGTCTATCCACTAAGGTCGAAGTACATAGCCTCAGCATCGTTGTTCTCCACATGCACCTTTCTCAGTAGAATGTAGTGGACCAGTGGACTGTTGAATACTATGTCCATGTCCACAAACCTCCCGAAAACAATCCGCCTAAACATCGTGAGCTGCCTATCAGTAAGCTTCTCCTTTATCAGCCGATTCACAACTCTAATATGTGATGACAGGCTGGTAGCTTGGGCAGGAAAACGGTCTTCAGCAGCAATCTTGAAGTTAGCCATCTACAAGTACAAGTAACAAATAAGTAAGATAGGAAAAACAAAACAGACATCTCAAAATTAGCAATCTGTAAAAATCTCGCTGGTTACTCTCGCTCTCGACTCTTGAATTTAACTCTCGCTCTCGACTCTCGACTCTCAGGGTCTTATTCTCGAGTTTGCATACTGACTCTTTATCTCGACTCTCGGTCCTCGACTATCGACTCTCGGACCTCGAATCTCGATTGTATTAGCCCTAGATCTCGGTAAGCCAGTACAGTACACTCTCATCTCTTACAGTCTCGATCTTCCTCTCGCATACCACTCTCAATCTCCTGCCCTACTCTCGTGTCCCATTCCTCTCCTAAACCATAATATATTTTACAGTGCACTTATCTACCCTAACATGCAGCAGACAGAAACCCGAAAAAAATTCAAAACGCATGCCCAATCGAAACGACATTGTGTACTGTTGAAAACTAATGCAGTCGAAAAAAAAAGTTCATACCTTAACGAGCGTGGAGATTCTGAACTTGTGAGGGAGAAGCGACGGCGGGAAGAGGCGGTCAGAGGGAGAGGAAACGGCGGGAAGACGCGGTTCGTGTTGGTGTTTGGAAATACGAGAGTGAGGGATGTTGGAATCGAGAGCGTGAGGGAATATGACTTCTTAGGTCGGCGCATATATACGAAAGGACTTTTCAAATATTGACTAACGGTTTATTGCCAGCTTACGAGGTCCGAGAGCGAGATGCGAGATTCGAGAGTCGAGCATCGAGAGTTAATATGTCGAGATGGAAGTGGCTAACGTGGACCGAGATCGAGAGCCGAGATTGTGATGCGAGAGTCGAGAGCGATAATCGAGAAGGTGAGGCGCGGATTGGGTCTGTGTCTCGTTCATGGGGGCGTTGTGGTCATTTCACGTTACGCTGACGCCAGCAGAAGGCCAAATGTCATTAGATTTTTGGGGAGAGGCCAAATTTCATCTGGGCCCACCCAAATGGGCCATCCGTACAAATTTCCCATGCATTTAGTTTTTTCATGCATCAGTTTGGTCATTGAGACAATACCTAAGTATGGGACAACCTTGAAATCCAAAAAAAAAATTCCAACATTGAAGCTCGACGGCGACTGGACTCTCCAACATTGCTTGAGAAAAATACTACAAAACTACTTCAAATTGGCATGTAATAAATTGAGAAGGGTAGAAAAGGAATTAACCATAAAAAGTTTTCTTTGCTTACATCACTATCATCATTAAGAGTGTGTTTGACTTAAGGAGTTGGGGAGTAGGAGTATTGAACTTCATCCCTTGTTTGCCCCAAGGAGTTGGTAGGTCCCACTACTAAAAAATATCAATTTTATATCTTATCAACTCTTTACACTATGGGCTTTAGGAGTTTACAACTCTCTAGACTTCATAACTCTTTACTCCTCACTATTTTACTTCTCACCCCAAACACCCCTAAGGAGTCATAGAAAAAAAGTTTTTTTTAGAGAGTGTCAATTTTTCAAAAAAATAAAGGGGGAGGGGTCATTTTTGTCAATTACCCCTATACTTCAACTTTTGAAGCCAACGTTTCCAACTAAGCAAAATCCGTTTTCGACTTCTTATTGATGGCTACACATACTTGCATACTCACGACACACGGACACAACAATAGAGAAAAAGAAAAATCCAAATCTTTTAGAGCTAAATGAGTGGCGCCACGAGATGAACGCCAAGACGCTGCTCACTCTCTCACGCAACGTAGTGGGCGTCACAGCCACAAGAATTTTGCCACAAGATTCCCATATGGGGCCTCACCGTTGGAATCCCAACAAACCCCCCCAACGTTTTCTCCTTCTTCAAAACTCCTTTCTCCACCTTCTTCACACCCAACCCAACAAACAATGGAGGCTCTTCTTCCGACCCTCGACTTCAAACCACCACCTTCTTCTCCATTTTCACCCGATCTCCCCACACCCATTTCGTCTCCGATCCGTTTTTGCCGGTTTTCCAACTCCGGCCACCGTGGACGACGGAGATGGAGGGTGCTCGCCGCCGCCAGTGAGTCTGGAAGTGAACCTGCTCGGCTGAGACTTGTTGGGTCTGTTGGGAAATGTGTTATGGGCTTTGCTGCTACTGCCGCTGCTTTAAGCTCCGTTTGCTGTGATTCCCCTGCTCTTGCTGAATCTCTCACTGTTGCTTTCCCAGTTTCCCGTGCCCCTGAGGTGAACTTTTTCTTTTTGCTAATTGTTTATTTTGAACCATGTTGTGGTGTGGAAGTGGCTAACTCAATAGATGATCGTGCTAAGCTATGTTGTTTCATTACTGAAAAAGGTTTCTAATGAATCACTGGACTTCCAATTTGTGACAATACTAGATTAATGCTTGCGCAGTATATTGATTGTATTATTGAAGGACTATATCCAAAATCAGTCCACTGCATGGTCCTTAAAGTTACATAATTAGTTTCATCTCATGTTACTGTTAAACAAATAATTGCACTCATAGTCGTGAGATATAAAATTGAACGTTGGGAACTATTAGAAACCTTTTAAAAGTATAGGGACTTAATAGATATAGCTTTTGAAAGCTTAAGGTTCTATTCAAAACTTTTTAAAATAGGGAGACTAAGTAAACACGACCAAGAAAGTTTTGTCACCAAACTTATTATTTAGCTGTTTATAAATTTCTATTGATATTGAAAGGTGTTTGAGGTTTTTCTTTCACCATCTCTTTCCAAAATGAGAGATTGTCTTTTTGGATGCAATAAGAGAAAAACCATTCATGCTTCTCTTTCTCTAAGAATTGCTTTTCTGCAAAGTTTCGTTGTTTTGCAACTTTCTTTGATTTCTCCCATTTCTGATCAAAGTTGTTGAATGATTTTTGGTGGGTGGTTTTCTTTGTCAGGTCAATACAGTTCAAAGGACTCTGATTGAGGCTTGGGGATTGATCAGAGAAACATTTGTTGATCCGACTTTTAATCATCAAGGTATCTCGCATATAATCATATTAGAATATCATGTTTGCTTGCTAAGTTCCATGGAAAGAAAATAAATGATATGAACAACAAAGCATGAAATGGTCCATAAAATAGATTTGGTTGGGTTCGTATGATGACTTTTTTCTTCTGTCTAATGCTAAAGTTCTTCACTAAATCGGACACAATATTGTTCCTCGTTTGCAGATTGGGATTTAAAGTTGCAGCAAACAATGGTGGAAATGTTTCCCTTGAAGTCGGGAGATGCAGCATATAAGAAAGTCAGTGCAATGCTGTCTACGCTTGGTGATCCATTTACACGGATTATAAGCCCAAAGGTGTTTGCTAAAGCTGTCATGTTAAGTGTTGACAAATAATCTGTTATATTTTGATTTGACAACAAGTTGAATATGCTAGTCCGGGTTGGAAAAGTTTCTTAGCTGGCTTTGTATTTGAAAGAACTTTCCCATACATCTGTCAGTTTCTATTGCAGGAGTATCAAAGCTTTAGGATTGGCAATGATGGCAACTTGCAGGGAGTAGGCCTCTTCATAAATGTTGAACCAATAACTGGCCATTTGGTTAGTAACATTTTCCGAAATTTAATTTTTCACTATGCTGTTTGAAAAAGGTCAAAATTTCTTTATAGGTCTCAAATTATAGCTCAACTGGTTAAGACACTAAATTTGATAACTTCTCATCTCAATAACAAAAGGCATTTCTTTCTCAAATAATAATAATAATAATTAAAAATAAAAAAATAAGTGAAGCCACATATTTGTCATTGTGTGTAATACATCCAATATACTAAACATTTTCCCTCTTCTTTTCTGGTTCTTTCTTTTATTCATTGACATTGCAGATTGTTTTATCCATCATAGATGGTAGCCCTGCTGCACGTGCTGGCATACACGAAGGAGATGAGCTGGTTGAAATCAATGGTAAATTATTTTTCCTTCAGTTTCTTTTTTCCTTTTCACGATGTGATTTAATTTCTAGCTCTTCATTAGGTCTAAGGATGAAGTTTTTACTCTTGCATATTTCTCAAGAGATCGCTGCCACTCATTGCCTCATGGAGCTTGTTCAAGGCAATCACTTATTAATACGTCTAAGAATACACCAAATGTTACAATAGATGATTGAAGTTGTTCTTCAATAGAAAATCTGTTTACTTCTAGCCTAAAATCTAGATGTACCGTAGTCCATAAATTTGAGTGGATGTACTTTCGTAGATCCATATGACTAATTCTTGTTCAGGCTTCTTCATTTTTAACAACAATATGTTTTTATAGCTATTTAACTTCCCTTACTTTAGTTGAACTTTCAATGAAAAATCTTCTGTGGTTCAGTGGTCTGTAAAAGAAGGTTTAATTGGAAGATACAAGTTGATTATGAAGTCAAGATACAACCAATCTCACGAATTATTTAACTTCAGATAGTAATGCTTGCATTTTACTATAATAGTTCATCTCGATCTCATCTCGTCTGCAGAAAGTTTTATTTTCCATCTAATTTGGTATGGTTCAACCTAACTTTACTATTTGTGAGATTTAGGGGAAAGACTGGACGGTGTTGATAGTGAAACAGTGGCACAAAAACTCCGAGGGCGTGTTGGAACAATAGTCACAGTGAAAGTTCATGATGTAAGTATCCAAATTATCGTTGAATGGGCATTACAATTGAAACGGCAAAACTTATTGATGGAACTTAAATAACTTGAATAATATTGGAAGATAAAAATAGAATTAACTATAGTAACTCCCAAGTAATTTAAAATACTTGGATGCTTTCTCTCTCGAGATCACTCAAGCCTAAACTCGGTAAACAATTGCCTACCACCCTCAAAGCACGACCTTTCTATTTATAAGAAATAATTTCTTAAAAACCACTTTTCTATTTAAAAGATTGTCCCGCTCTATGAAGTCTTAACAGATATTTGCTTTCATAAATTTATTTATAAACAGTAATAACAAATTCTGATAGCATTACGTATTCATTGAGCATTTTATGTTTCAGGTTAGAGATATGAGTAACTCGAGCATCAGAGAGGTACTAAACCACCCAATATTGGTTTATTGAGGAGTGTGTAGTCGCATTAGGCAAAGGCATATCTTCTTCTTCCTCCTTCTTTATATAACTTCTGCTTGACATGTCTTCACGTATTTTGAAGGTCAAAATTCCAAGAGAATACATCAAACTCTCTCCAGTATCCAGTGCGATAATTCCACATAGAACACAAGATGGCCAATTGTCCAAGACTGGCTATGTTAAATTATTAGCCTTCTCTCAGGTAAATGTTGACCGACATCTTTCACGAGTTTAGATCTAGATAACTTGTCAATCAAAGAATCTTATCTGGTTATAGTATCGTGATTATTGATGGTATGCTTGCTTATGTAAATTGCTTTTGTCTAATATTGACAGACTGCAGCCTCTGACATGGAAAGCACAATTCATGAAATGGAAAGCCAGGGTGTGCAATCGTACATTCTTGACTTGCGGAACAACCCAGTAATCCTTTAGTTTTCTGAAAGTGATTAATTTCTTTCAAGTAAAAGCCCAACCTGACCTTCACCTTCAGTTTCACTAATTGATTAAAACTGCATGTTTCAGGGAGGGCTTGTAAAAGCTGGGCTTGAAGTTGCCCAAATATGGCTAGATGGGGATGAAACTCTAGTAAATACAATTGATCGAAATGGGAATATGTCACCCATTAATATGATTGATGGCCACGCTATAACACATGATCCACTTGTTGTGCTTGTAAGTTCTTTTCTTTACTTTTCTTTTTGAACTTAAGCCACATACTAATCAAATAAGTAATCATATAGAAGTAACAAATGGAATGGGCAAAATAATGATTGATAAATTACCTTGCCTTTCTCCTGCCTTGGATGTGTACTGGTTCAATACGTGTGTTTAAATATGTGAGTGCAGATATATGTATGTGTATATGATAAATGAATCTGGTTTTTAGATCTTTTTTACATTTTTTATTTAGGCAGAAGGTCTGAGTAGTCTGTTGATAAATCACTTATGCAAGGAGAATGAGAAGAGCGTGCAAGGAGCAATATCTTCTTGACAAACTGAATTAGGGTTGAAGGGTCAGAGGTAGTCTGGCCCTATAATATTCATAATCTGATTGGAATGAAAGGCCTCCAATTTGGGTTACATATAGGTGAAACAGTATTATATGATAGGGAGGTGTTAAGTGCTTACCAAAAGCAGGAACTTCGAAATTATGCATAATGAATCACTAGAATCAAGGACTTAAAAAGGATGATCTAAGTTGGATCTATGTAGACAATGTTATTCTATAGTAAATTGGACAACGATTTTGTATGTGGAAAAATCCTTCTCAACTGAACACACCATAACTAAAACTTTCCTTGTCAGATGAGAAACAAGAGAACCCAAATATGTTTAGCGTATTTGGAGATCATAATTCTTGCATCCTATTTATGGACTCTTTCCTAATCCTTAGTTCATAAGAGTTGTTGGGTGTCCACCCTAAATAATACACTCAATGAAAACCCATTGGTCCATTTAATTATAGATTTAACTGTTCGTTAAATTACTCAACAATATAATTATATTAGCATGTGGTCCATATTGTATTATTGGAGCTAAATACTATAAGGGGGTAATATTTAGCAGAAATTTGTTGGAGACAAATGATGACTTTAAAGGTTTAACTGAATTACTTGATGATGGAGTGTCTTTGGGTTCAATAGAAGATTAGAGAATCTGGAAATTGGATTCCTTAGGCAAATTTTTGGTGGTTTGAGAACTCCATTATCATCCTAATGTAATCAAGACTTGATTAAAGGTTTTTTTGGGGACAAAATGCCCAATAAAATTTCATATCTGGCTGGTTAGGGGCAGAAATCAAATTTCAATTTAAGTGGCCGGTGTGGTTTTGGAAGTTGCCTAGTAAGATGAGCTAGTGGCTGAAAAGCTTTAAATAATGCATGAACCATCTATAGATTTATTAACTCAGGGCTCACCTCTATTTGATTGTATTTGCCTCTAGTTTATTATTACTTTTCTTTCTTTTTCTTCTCTACATTTATTCCTTTTCTTTATATTAAAGCTTGTTCAAAGAAATCTAGATATGACTTAGCACATTGGGAAGATCAAGGGTGAATTTGGGATTAAATGGTGATTGAAATTTGATAATTAAAAGTGGTTTTGAAAATTCTACATACACTAAAAAAAAAAAAAAAAAAAAAAAAAAAATTTACCATCCTTAGGAAATGCACGTAATTGGAGTATATTATGAGTATAATCCATCTTGGGCTAGCCTAGTGGTCAAGAAGGGCCAATGTAAATTGTAACAAGCTTAGAAGGAATGAATTCAAACCACGGTGATTACCTACTTACAATTTAATAATTTATGAGTTTCCTTGACAATAAATTGTAGTAGGGATTGGTGATTGTCACATATGCATAAGATTGTCGGGACACTCACAAATATTATAAAAAAAAACAAAAGTAAGTATTTGGAAGTATTTTTGGTAAAAAACTCTTGTCATGGATAAAAGCAATTATCTCTCAAATCCTTATGTTTAAGAGTAACATAAAAGTGGCGAAAGCGAGCTTAGCTCAATAGTAATTGACATGTACTCCTTCTCTTAAGGTTGGAGGTTCAAATCTCCTTTTTTTTTTTTATTTTTCCTAACAAGAAACAACTTCTCATTGATATATTGAAAAGAAAATTGCTCAAGGGATACAAACTTCTAAAGGGAGAGAAAATAAGAAGAAAAAAAACACAAAACAGAAACTTAGGGGGTGTTTGGGCCCCTAACATGAAGTTGGTAGAGTGGGCTATTTAGACTACTCCATGTTTGGGGTTCCAAAATAATGGCGATGTTTACAACTATTTATAATGTACAATTAATTATAGTAAATACTATTTCAAAACCCACTTTGCTACAATATTTACTATTCTCCACTCATCAGCTCTCTCTCTCTTTGTTACAGTGTTTACTATTTTCTACTCAGACTAAAATAGTATGCGTCCCAAACACAAACTATTATAACCCACAAACTATTGTAACTCACTGATTATAATAACCACGGGCTATAATAACTAACTCAGTGCCCCAAGCGCCCCTTAAAGTCAATTATCCTCAAACATTAAATGCTTCTTCTAAAGTGCATATAGAAAAAGAGCTCCCACTAAAAGTACGGTCTCAAAAGCTATCCCAGACTCACTATAAAATTTTATGGACATAATATAAATGAGATGTTCTCCAGAGGGTTTGTTTCTTCCGGTCTGTGTTCTTTGATTCAAGATGGGAGAAGTCCTATCTCATTTGTTCTTTCACTGTTCCCTTAGTGGCAAGTGTTGGGAGCATCTCCATATAAAGTAAGAATAAAGCTAAATTGCTATTGGTTGATTTGATGTTGTAGCATCTACTCTTTTTACCTATTTAGTTTCAAAGGTAACAAAGAATCTTTAGAGGGAAAATACTTAAATTGGTATGCAAGGTGGGATGTTGCAGATGGTCATACTTTATTTTTGGGAATTTGTGAGTACATAATATTCTACTGAAGATAAATCCTAGTAATTCATTCAATAGGATGGCCAAAGGAATCCGAGACCCAGTCTATTCATTACGAGAGGTCAGTTCACGAATATAAATTGTAAGTCAAAGATGCTCATTAGAAATGGTAAAGTGCAAATGGAGGAGCGAACCTAAGGAGGAAAATATCGAGGATGATATTGATATCAGTAACTCGGATTTATGAATATATCAATGAATATTTCGGAAAAAAACACAGATATCACAAAAACTTAAGTTAGTGTGATTTTTATTGTAAAACTTCAAAACAAGTTTATTGTGCTATATTGTGGGTGTTGTGGGATGAGCGGAACAAAAGAGTTTTTAGAGGAGTAGAGAGGGACCCTTTTGCGTTATCTTGTTTCTCTTTGGGCTTTGAATTCGAAGGCCTTTTATAACTATCCTATAGAAGTTATTTGCTTAGTTGGACCCACTTTTTATGGAGGGTACTTCTTCTTCTTCTTCTTTTCTTTTTTTTGTGGGCTGGTTTTTGTTGCCCTTGTATTCTTTCATTTTTTTTCCTCTTATTTTTAAGAAATACAAGCCAAATCTGAATAGTAATACAATAAGAGACAATATTGAAGATAAAAGAAATAAAAAATGAATATGAACTTGAACACTAGATTGAATAATAAATTTTAAAATAGAGAGTAATATGCATATATGAGAATAGACTTAAGTAGAAGAAATTAATAGTATAAAATAGCATAGAAAAATCATAAAGTATTTAGTTAAAAAGATGTTATCAATAAAATAAAGTTTTAAAAATGTGAATAAGTAGTGACAAAGAGATGATGTACAACTTTTTGAAAAAAATGAATAAAAAAGGGAGAGTAAATAATTATTAAAAAGATAAAATGAAAATGGAAAAACTTCATTTGTTAGATCTAGGTGTATAAGGGACAATTTCCTAGATTTAATTACTCAATGGATTAGTAGCTAGTACCCTTGGAAGTGACAAAAGGGGACTGATCTCTAAATGACTTTCAGAGCTTCAAACCAAGTGAAAGAGTTGGTTCTGCTTTAAAATGTGAGAGGTTTTCACCAAGTTTCCTTACAAATTGGTTTTTCTTTTTCTTTTGTAATCCAAGTAGTAGTATCACACTCTCACACTTAAGGAACTCCAAAGTTCCAAACATGAAGAGGATTATCGGTTGTGCAATTCATAATGTTCACCAAGGCCGACCAATACAGACGTAAAAAACTATTTCGGGATCAATTTGTTCCATGATATCCTGATTGCTATTAATATTTTCTCATTGATGATCAATTATGTTGTTTCTTAGTATTTAGCTGATTGTTTGTGTCTGTAGTACCTAACAACTTCTGTCTTATTATAATGTTATTGTGCCATAAGTTCTCTTTCATTTGAATTACAGATGAAACATGATATAAGAAAGGACGAAAAAAAAGTAATACACAGCACATACTTTCTCAACAAAATGAATATGAAATATTGGAAAATAAATTAAAGGGTAGAAAGGGAAAAAACTTCTGGATACCTTTGTGAAAGCCATCTGGTACCAATATTCTTTATGTTCTTGTCATGGGTCAAGTATATTTCATCTTTTATGTATATTTTTAATACAGGTCAATGAGGGTAGTGCTAGTGCAAGTGAGATTTTAGCAGGAGCACTCCACGACAACGGTCGGGCTACTCTCGTGGGGCATAAGACGTTTGGGAAAGGAAAAATTCAGGTATTTTTATTTAGTATAGAACAATGCGTCATTTCAAAGAATTTTGTTGCACAATTCTACAGAAGATAAGTGACAATACGTAGAGTTTTTCAACTAATGTTCGAAGACTTGGGACATGTTTGGAACGACTTTTCTAGTTTTTCAAAAAAAAAGAAAAAAAAATTGTTTTTCAAGTGTAAGACAGGTGTTTTAAGCACCTGAGAAGTGATCCCAATCAGGTCGTTGGTCGAGCAAACTACTATCGAAACATATTCTAGCATAGATCTTAAGAATGGATGTTTTTAAATCATAAAACCCCATCTCTCCCATATCTAGTGAGTATCCCATCTCTATAAGATGCATAACTCAGATAGTGTTGTGTTCTTGATGCAGAGTGTCACGGAGCTTCATGACGGTTCAGCTTTATTTATCACGGTTGCAAAGTACTTATCACCGGCACGCCACGAGATAGATCAAGTGGGCATTGTGCCAGATATACAATGTACAGCAGATGCACTAAACTCACCAAGAGAAATATTAGGCAAAAACAAGAGCTCAGCCTTACCCCTTGAGGCTGATTCTTGTATAATGATAGCTGAGCATGAATTGGACATTCAACAATCTAAAGGGACTGCCTCATGAAATGCTAGAAATTCTTTCACTTTTATAAGTAAAATTTGATTGTAAATATGGAAGGAAACTAGAAAGGTATATATATATAGATAAAAATTAGACTGGGATTTGTTGGGATTTACTTGTATTGTGCAAATCAGCTGTTTTAGCAAAGATCAATACTACGTTGGTCGTTGCTGCTGTGTAAGTATACTATTCATTATTATTGAAATACTCCCAAAAAAAAAAAAAAAAAAAATCCCAGTTAATAACATAATATATATGTTAAAGTGAGCATCACATGTATTATTATTATTATTTTTTTTGAGATGGGAGAGGTTCAAATCTCCCTACTCCCTATGTTAATATGTATGTTCTTACCAAGATTTTTTTTAAAAAAAATAATCTTATTTTAATAAATAACGACACAAATAAAATAGGGGTAAAAATATTTTAAAAAATAGGTGAGGAAATCGTGAATGGGGCCCACAATTTTATAAAATTAGCCCACATGGCATGCAAAATCGTGGATCGGATTTTGCTCACATATCTCTGTCAACACTACCACACTTGCAAAGCTGATCCACGTGGAAATCGTGGATCGGTCCATGATTTCCCCCCACTTTTCTCCTACTGCACTAATCGTGGATTCCCTTGACACGTGGTTAGGTAAATCGTGGACTCGGTCCACGATTTTGAGCACATGTAGAAATTGTGGACTCGATCCACGATTTTGAGCACATGAAGAAATTGTGGATCCCGTCCACGATTTTGCTACTCTACTTTTGTCCATATTTTCAACTTAACTCTATTTTTATCATTATTTATTAAAATAATATTATTTTTAGAAAAAGTCCCAACTTTTGATTTTGTATCTAATAAATTCTTAACTTTCAATTTGAGGTCAGGTCCTTCACCTTCATGAGTTATTAAAATTCACAAATTTATTAGACATGAAATTGAAAATTTAGTGTTTTCATCAAATTAATTTTATGTCTAGTAGAGTTGTTAACTTTAAAATCATATTTCTTGAAAAATAAAAAACTTTAAAACATATTGACCATGCTAAGGAGCTATTAAGCATAAATTCAAAAGTTCATGGATCAATTCAACGTTTTAAAACTTTAGAAACGTATTAGACACAAATTTGAAAGGTCAAGACTTGTTAGATATTTTTGTAAGGGACAATGCAAATATAGCAATCATGTCTAAAATATTAGCAGATATTGTACAGTATAAAAATTTGCAAATAGAGCATGACGTAAAAGAATTTGATCAAGCTCTCAAAGTCTATGAGTGAAGATTATATCGCTAATATATTAATTAATTCCAAATTTACCCTTATCTTTTAAGAGATTACACGCATGTTTCCTTATCTTCTTTCATGTTTTCTACAGTGATTTCTCTGTGTCTTTTCTGGATTCGAATTCTGATTTCAATTCTTCTCCTTGAAATTCCTTCTTCATTTCGATTTTCTCCTCAAATAAATTTGCAAGATTGAATCCTTCTCATTGACATTCGATTTGGGTGTCTCGTTGATCGTTTGTTGCTTCATTAGAAAGACCACTAAGCTTGGTGCACAAGGAGGTTTTTGGCCACTAAATTCTAATTTTTAGTTTATTGGATTGAGTTACGCAACACAAATTGTTAAATAAAATAATTCTTTATTTTATTAAATAAATAAATATTGTTTATACATTATAAACTACTAGATTTATGATATAAATTCCAACAAAATCCCACTCGTCCTAATGCTAGTGGGGCGTACAATACAATAAAGATAACGATTACAATACAATAATATACATCAATATAATAAACTAGGGCATACTTTATACCCAATAGAGAAATGTGGGAGAGAGGTGGGAAAAAAATTCTCCGAAAGCTAAATGGTGATGGAGACGAGGAATGCATTCTCCACCTCCGTCCCCACCCCATTAGGCTTTTTCTTATATTTATTATAGTAATTTGATGTTATTTATTTATTTTTATTATATAAATATTATATTATTTTCAAGATTTATTGTTTAATGGTCAAAATAATGAATATGTTTGAATTAGTGTAAAAAAAAATAATATGTTTGAATTTTAATAAATTTAGATTATATATAGGGAAATTTTTAAAATAGAAAAAATAAGGGAAACAATTTTTAAAAAATAGCAAAATTTTTAGATAGTTGTGATAAACGCTGATAGAAGTCTATCAAAGTCTATCAGTGATAGAAATGATAGAAGTCTATCACTTATATATGCTAATAGAAGTCTATCAATGTCTATTAGTGTTTTTTTTTTTTTTGCTATTTTCTATAAATAGTTTGACATTTTTTCTATCTGTGAAAATTTCCCTTATATATAAATAACTTATTTCCTTCAACTTGAAAATTTTGAGTAATTTCTCCTTAAATTCTAATTGTTCATGTAGAAGTAATCATATAAAAGTTAACCATTTAATTTAAACTTTTCCATAATAGTGATTTATGTTAATTGATTTTTTTTTATAAAAAAATCAAACGGGAAAAATTCCCTGTAAAGAACCCAATCCCCGCAAATTTCCTGTAGGGAATCCCCGCCTTGATCCCCATGGAGAATTTGGCAAGGACAGAGAATGAAATGGGGAACGACGAAGCCATCCCCGCCCCGCCTCGCCCCGTGGACATCTCTAATACCTAGTAACATCTCCTACTTTCCCTAGACAGTATGGTACATATCCCGTAGACCTAGATTCTCTAGATGACCCTCAAACACTTTAGCCTTGAGAGCTTTTGTAAATGAATTAACAACCTTGTGCTCCGACTCTATCTTCGTGACGATCACGACTCCTCATTGCACTAATCTCCTGTATGAAGTGGTATTTCCTTTCAGTATTGCTTTCCTCTCTTGTAGATTCGAGGTTCTTTGGAGTTCGCCACAACACCACTATTATCACAATAAAGTGTTATGGGTAAATTCATATTTGGAACAACTTTCAAATCTATTAAGAATTTCCTAAGCCAAACGACTTCTTTAGCAGCTTCACAAGCAGCTACATATTGAGCCTCCATAGTAGAGTCAGCAATGCATCCTTACTTGATGCTCCGCCAAACCACAGCTCCTTTATTAAAAGTCACTTATCCTGATGTCGATTTCCTAGAATCTGTATCAGCTTGAGAATCAGAGTTAATGTATCCTATAAGGATCAAATTCTCAGCCCCAAACACAAGAATGTAGTTCCTCGTTCTCCTAAGATACTTGAAGATTGTTTTAACTGCAGTCCAATATCAAATCTTGGATTGGATTGATATCGACTGATAATCCCAACTGCATAGCATATGTCCGACTTAATACACAACATGACATACATTAAGCTACCCACAACTGATCATAGGGAATCCGTCTTATTTTCTCAACCTCTTGAGGTGTCTTAGGACACTATTCCTTAGATAATGAAATTTCATGCCTCAAAGGTAGAGAACCCTTCTTAGAATTCTACATCGAATATCTGACAAGCATTTTGTCAATATACGGATGCTTGAGACTAGACTAGTATTTTGTTTTTGCGACCTCTGCTAATCTGGATGCCAAGAACAAATTGTGCTTCACCCAAACATTTCATTTGGAATTGAGTAGCTAGCCAATTCTTTATGTCAAAAAGTAAACGTACATCATTCCCAATGAGTAAGATATCATCCACATACAACACTAGAAAAGCTACTGAATTCTTGATGATTCTCTTGTAGACACAAGGTTCATCAATGTTCTGATCAAAGCCATAAAATTTGACCGTAGTATGAAATCTTATATTCCAATGTTTAGATGCTCGTTTCAGTCCATAAACGGACATTTTAAGCTTGCAAACCCTTTGCTCTTGATCTTGTTCAATGAATCCCTTTGTTGGTTTCATGTTGATACTATCTTCAAGATTACCATTTAAAAAGGCAGTCTTTACATCCATTTGTCATATCTCATAGCCATAATATGTGGTAATGGACAAGAGTATTTGGATAAATTTAATCATGGCAACAAGTGAGAAAGTTTCATCATAATCCACTCCCTCCATCTGTGTGTAACCCTTTGCTACTAGTCTAGCCTTAAAGGTTTGTATCTTTCCATCTACACCTTTTTTCCTCTTGTATAGATCCATTTGCAACCTATAGATTTTACCCCATTAGGTTAATCTACAAGATCCCAGACAGAATTGAAGACATAAACTCCATCTCTTGATTCATGAATTTAATCCACTCATCTTTGTCAATATCATCCATTGTCTGTCTATAGGACAATAGATTCTCAATGTCAATATCTAGTATGATGACCTGGGCTTCTATTAAACACATATAACGAGCAGGTTGGGTTATTACCCTACTACTACATTGAGGCACTTTCAACTCTTGAGAGGAATAAGCTTGACTCGATGTACCTACATCAACAAGAGCCTTTTCAACAACTCTAGAGTAATTATTTTAAATGGCAAAAATGTAGAAAATATTTTCAAATATAGCAAAATGTTATTGTCTATCAGTGATAGATAATGATAGACAGTGATAGACTACTATCATATAATATAAATTAATTAAAATATTAATAATTACTAATAATATTGTATCTTGAATAGTTAAAGATAACATAGAATATTAATTGTAAATGTATTAGTTGAAATCTATTAAGTCTAAATATTATATAATTAACTAAATTAATAATAATGATTAATTGATTATTAATGGGTGGTGTAATCTCTTTCCCACCTAATTCTCTAGTTAGCAGAGATCTTCTTTTCTCCCTTCTTTCATTGATTGTGTATTTAAGGAAGTGAATCCTCATTTTTAAACATAACATAACTGAGCAAGAATGGCTCCTTTCCTATTTCTCTTCCTTTATATTCAATCCTAGTATCAGAGCAAGAATGGCTGACCCCGTTGATTTTGACCTTAGCAAGAAAAATCCAAAATCTGAAACTTCCAAAATGACCACTCCATCCTTTTCACAAAAAAAATCCATCCTCCAATAGCGACTCAGTGCCTGCAGTCGAGCGCTATCAGATACGTTCGGGTACCTGTCCAGTGGGCAACCCTTCCTTCACCAACCTGCTGAATCAAGTAACGTCCATTAAGTTGGATAGAGGAAATTTCTTGTTGTGGCAAGATATTGTCCTTCCAATCTTAAACAGCTACAAGCTCGATGGGCATCTCACTAACATAACACCAACTCCCGAGTCTTCCATTATCATTCCTCCATGTGAGGATGAACCAAAGGGCCTACTTCTCCCAAACCCTGAATACGACATCTGGCTTGCTGCAGATCAACTTTTGGTAGGTTGGTTGTACAACTCCATGACCCCTGAAGTTGCCGCTCAAGTTATGGGTATAATGAAGTGAAACCCTTGTGGGATGCTATCCAAGATTACTTTGGCATTTAGTCACGGTCTCAAGAAGACTACTTCAGGCAAATGATGCAATAAACCAGGACGGAAGCATGAAAATGGAAGACTTTGGCTACAATGAAAAGGTACTATGACAATCTCTTGCTTGCTGGATCTCCCATGGATTTTAGAAGTTTTACTTCACATGTGTTTGTTGGTCTCGATGAAGAGTAGAATCCCATTGTATGTGTTGTTCAAAGCCAAGATCTTACTTGGAACAAAATTCAATATGAGCTTTTTTCCTATGAGCAAAGACATGAGAACTTCAAGAGTACAAAGGGAATCTCACTGTGAACCAGACCCTTGTCAACTATGTTGTCATGGACAAAGGTAAAAACTTCAACAACCATAACAACTCCTCTTAGGGAAACTTAGGAAATCAAAACATCAACAACCACAATAACAACTCCAACAGGGGAGGCAATAACAAAAACGAGGAAAGAATCAGTATTCTCCTTACCCCAACAGAATAGACCCACTTGCTAGATTTGTGGAAAATATGGTCACACTATAGCTGTTTGCTATCACATGTATGAACAGGAAGAAACCTCTAATGCTGTCAATCCTACCTCAAACACTTAGAATACCTCCATGCCCACGGCTTTCATGGCCTACCTTGACACTATCCAAGATTTTGCTTGGTACCTAGACAGTGGTGCCACCAACCATGTGACCTCTGATCTTCAGAAACTCACATTAAAGGGTAAGTACTTTGGCTCAACTACTATTATGGTAGGGAATGGTACTAAACTTCCTATTATTGGTTTTGGAAAATCCAACTTACCTAGTAAGAGTATGCCTCTGGTCCTTGAAAATATACTCTACGTTCCTCTTATGAAAAAGAACTTAATTAGTGTTTCCAAGTTAACTCGAGATAATGTTGTCATAGTTGAATTTCATGATGATCTTTGTTTCGTTAAGGCAAAGAAGTCCAAGGAAATGTGTCTTATAGGGAAGCTTGAACATGGTTTGTAGTGTTTGCAAGCAACCTGAACCAATGCATCAACCAGCCATATGAACAATAAGGGAGCTGCTCATGTGGTGTATCTTGGTGAAGCCACTTCTCGAAAGATTCCTAACTATCATCCTCAACGTTTTGAAGATTTGACTGCACCCCTCTGTGTTTTACTATCTTGTACTAAGGATGTGTGGCACCAAAGACTTAGCCATCCCTCCCCTAGAATTCTAAGTCAAATCTTATGCCTATGTAATGTTATTGTCCAACATAATACAAAATATAATTTTTGTAAGGCATGTAAATATGGAAAATCTCACCATTTTCCTCTTCCCTTATCTACATCTCGGCTAACAAACCTCTTGCTCTCATTCACTCCGACCTTTGGGGACCCGCTCCTATTCAATCTACTAACGGTTATAGATATTATTTTGCTTTTGTAGATGACTTTAGTAGGTTCGCATCCACTTAAAACGAAAGGTAAAACAGTGACAGTGTTTCTTCAATTCATGACCCTTGTTGAAAATTTCTATAGCACAACCATTAAAACTCTTAGGTGTGATGGTGGTGGGGAGTTCAAACCCATAATTTAGGTTGCTCAGTATCAGGGCATTGCTATTCAAATTTCATGTCCTCATACCTCTGCTCGGAATGGTTGGGTTGAGCGCAAACATCGACATATTGTTGGGACCGGTCTTGCTCTCTTGGCACAAGCACACATGCCTTTGCATCATTGGTGGGATGCATTTCATACAGCTATCTACCTCATTAATCAGATGCCTTCACCCATATTTCGACATCAGAGTCCCTTCCATTTATTGAAAGGGTGTCAACTTGATTACAAACTATTGCGGACCTTTGGGAGTTCTTGTTACCCCTGCCTGTGGCCTTATCAACAGCATAAGTTTGATTTTCATACTGAGAAATGCATCTTCCCTGGATATAACGATCACTATAAAAACTACTAATGTCTTACCTCTCAAGGTAAAATTTACATATCCTGCCATGTGTGCTTTAATGAATTTGAGTTCCCTTATACCACCTTATTTTTTTACTGAGACTCCCTCTCCTTCCACGGCCTCAGACACTATTCTCTCATGGCTCTCAGTAGCCTCTACAATAACAACTCCCTCTAGCTCTTCCACCCCTTAGCATCTATCTTCGTCACAACAACCCTCTCATTTACCCCTCATCCTAACATCCTTCACCTCTCCTTTCTCCCCTAGCACCTCTCCTCTTTTGACTCCCATACTTATGCACTTGCTCTCACTGTCCTGTAGCCCACTTATTCCCATGGCACAATCCAATAATCATCCTATGACCACTTGTGCCAAAGTTGGGATCACTAAACCCCGCCAATTCTTTGGCTATCTTACTCAATTGATCACCTCTCCCAATTGGTCTCAAATAGAACCCACTATTTATCGTGAGGTCTCCTTTTTTCTTGAATGACGTCAGGCCATGGACAGTGAATTTCACGCTCTTCAACTTAATCACACTTGAGACTTGGTTCCCTAGGCTGCCTCCCAACCTGTTGTTGACACCAAATAGGTGTATGTCAAACAAAATGTCGATGGTCATATCAGAGGTACAAGGCTTGCCTTGTTGCTAAAGGTTATCTTCAAATTCCTGGCCTTGACTATGATGAAACTTATAGCCCCGTTATCAAGCCTGTCATGAACCATCTGGTTCTTACTTTAGTTCTTACTCGACGATGGCCCATTCGTCAGTTAGATGTCAACAATGCCTTTCTTCATGGCACTCTCAAAGACGAGGTCTATACCTCTCAACCCCAAGACTACGTTCATCCTCACTTCCCACATCATGTCTACCGTCTTCGCAATGCCCTCTATAGCCTCAAACAGGCTTCTCGGGCATGGTATGAGGAATTGTGGGTGTAACATCCCAGATTTATTAATATTTATTATTATTATTTTTATTTTTATATATTTATTATAATATATATTATAATAGATATTTATATTATATTATAATTATATAATATATATTATTTAAAGTGGCCTCGATAAGCGTGTTAAAGCAAAAAAAAAGGAAACGCGATTTCTTCTTCTTCTTCTTCGCGTTTCGCCCCACCTGCCCTCGCGTCTTCTCTCCTTCACGTGCAACCATCTCCCCGTGCCGTTCATCGCTCAACCAAACCAGTCGATCGCCATCGTTCGCCCAACCGCTCGGACCGTCGTTGTGTAGCGCCGTCGCCGCCGCTCGCGTTCGGATCGCCGCGCCCGCCTCTTCAGCCGCTACCGCGTTCGGTCTTGCCAGTCGCCGCCGCGTCCCGCCTCACCAACCACCGTCGCGTCAGCCGCCGCCCGTCCGCGCACTGCTGTGCCGCCGCCGCCAGTCGATCGTCGCTGCTCGCGTTCGCCAGCCACCGCTCGCCGCCGCCGTTTAGATCTGGCCGTTCGCACTGCCTCTGTTCTTAAAAGTTCTACAGTTTGTTGGTAGGTTCGGGGTAAGACTATCCTTCTGTTTAGACTCTTGTGAAATATGGAAACCCAATGAATTTTAGTTTAAGCTTAAGCGCTGTTCACTGTTTAGGTCGAAGACTTGAAAGGGGGTGGTTGTTGACCGTTTTGTTTTGAAGCTCGAAGTGTTGAGGTAAGTGATTCTACTGTTGGGCTGGCTTTCAGGCCAAGCCTCAACCTTCCCAGTATTGTCCTGCCATTAGTGTTAGCTTACATTATTATGATTTATCTGGCATATTATGATTTATCTGGCTACTGGCATATTAGGATTTATCTGGCATGTTTATGACCTCTCTGGCTGTTGAGAATTTACTGATTGTGTATGCGTATGTAAAATTGAATCTGACACCAACGCCCGTTTGTCACATGTTATATGATACGAATCGTCAGGTTCACCTCCAGTTTTGACGGTGTGCCATCAGGCCACTAGACATGCGTGGACCGATAGGTTCACCTCCATGTTCACTGGTGTGGGTCATCAGGCTCGCACCTCAGCTTTGACGGCGTGCCCTCCGGCAGTTAGGCATGGTGACGGGGCAGTTTGTCTATTCATTTAGAAATCCCAGCAATGGGATTACTTACTGAGTTTTATACTCATTCATTTACATTTTATGGATTTCAAGTAAAGGCAGGAATGGACCAGCGGACGACAGACAGAATCCGTGACCGGGCCAAATAGGGGACATGTTGAGGCTTCCACGATTCATTTATTCATGTTTTCTTAGACAGGTTCTTCAGTTTTTTTTTCTTTTTGAACTGGTGAACCTATTCTTTTATTCATTTTATTCATTAGCTGTTTTGACTTAAATTGTTGGTTAGGGGTACCCCGATCAAGGTTTAGTTTTATGTTCTTTGTAAAGGATTTTGAAATATTTAAATTTAATTATTTATCTTGTGGATTTCTTGGTTTTTAGTCAAATTACGAAAAGTGTCGTTTTGAGGTATATGCATGCATAAGTAATGACTTCTAGAAAGTCGGGTCGTTACAGTTGGTATCAGAGCCTAAGTTTTAGGTTCTGTAGACTGACTTACAATGTAAGTTCAGGTTGTCCCATTTGGCCATAATAGATTCTTCGTCGCCGCCAGATACGTTAAACTAATTTTACATTGTTAAAGTATAGATATTATGTGTTTGGTGTGTCCGGGACTTTATCTGTTTGATTGTTATGTTGGCTGGCCTCCTTCTCTTTATGGTGCAGCGTTTGCTAAGGGTTGTAGTGGATAATTGTTAGGTGATGGCGCCTAAGGACAAAGGGAAGAAAAAGGTCAAAGTCACCCAGCAAAATCCCGTGGGCCCAAACCCTCCAGCGCCAGAGGATTCCCTGCCGCCTAGAGACCCTTCAGGGTCAGGGTGGCAGCAGACACAAAGCAGGAGCCGAACGGAGGGTACGAGTGAGCCTACGGGTACTCCGACGAAATTTTCAGCTATGGCAGCAGCGTTGGGAGAAGTGTTGCTAGGAAAAATGAAAGAGATGATGGATGAGCGACTGGCTCAGTTCGCCAAATTCCAGTAGGCAACCGCCCAACCAGCTCAAGCACCACAGGGGCAGGTTCCACAGCAGAATGTGCAAGACCTATCTGTTGAAGCTAAACATCTGAGGGATTTCAGGAAGTATAACCCTCGCACCTTTGATGGGTCACTGAAGGATCCTACGAAGGCAGAAATGTGGTTGTCAACGATCGAGAAATTTTTTTGCTATATGAAGTGTCCAGACGACCAGAAACTTCAGTATGTCGTATTCATGTTGACAGACAATACAGAGATCTGGTGGCGCTCAGCAGAGAAGACTATAGACACGAACGGAGGGCTTGCATCCCAGGAGCAATTTAAGGAGCGTTTCTACGAAAAGTACTTTTCGGCCTACACCCGACACAGTAAGCAAGCAGAGTTCTTGAATTTGAAGCAGGGAAGCATGACAGTAGAGGAGTACGAGCAGGAATTCGACAAGCTGTCCCATTTTGCCCCTAAACTTGTGGCCACCGAGAAGGACAGAACGAAAATGTTTATTCAAGGATTGAGAAGCGGAATACGAGGGTTAGTGCACGCGATAGAGCCCCAAACTTTCGTTGCAGCGCTTCGTGCCGCCGTAAGGATTGACGCGGATGCTAGAGACGGAGGTGAGTACAAAAAGTTGGAAGCTGGGGTTTCTGTAGGACAGAAGAGGAAAGCATCTGAGCCAGCACCGAGGCACCAGCCGTCGGACAGACCCCTATGACACTATCGGCAGCAAGCTTTAGAGTCAGGCTGGGTAGAGAGGAGCCGACCGGTGTGTGGCACTTGTGGAAGGCGGCATTGGGGATGATGTTTGGCTGGCTCCGGAGTTTGTTTTCACTGCAGACAGGAGGGGCATTCAATTGACAGATGCCCTAACAGGAATAGGTCAAGTAGTAGAAGCTAGTCTACCGCTTTTAGTCAGAGGGGTTCGAGCGCTCCACAGCAGCAGCAAGGCCGAGTATTCACTACAACTTGGCGAGAGGTAGACAAGTCTAATTTAGTGGTGACATGTACACTCCCTATCTTGGGGTATTATGCTTTAGCTTTGTTTGATTCAGGCTCGTCGCATTCTTTCATTGCATCTTTATTTGTGAGGCGAGCCATGTTAGAACTGGAACCTCTGCATTATGTATTATCAGTTTCGACTCCGTCAAGAGAACTTATGTTAGCTAGTGAGAGAGTGAAGGCTTGTCAGTTATTGATAGCGGGGCACCTGCTAGATGTAACCTTGATAGTGTTGGACATGTGGGATTTTGATGTTATCTTGGGCATGGATTGGTTAGCTGCTAATCATGCCAGCATTGACTGTGCCCGTAAGGAGGTGATTTTCAGTCCTCCCACGGGGACCAGCTTCAAGTTCAAAGGGGTCGGGACTGTGGTGTTGCCCAAGGTGATTTCCTCCCTAAAAGCACATAGGCTACTCAATCAAGGGACTTGGGGTGTCTTGGCTAGTGTAGTGGATACCGAAAACACTGAGGTCGCTTTGACCTCAGAGCCAGTTGTCAGAGATTACCCCGACGTCTTCCTAGAGGATCTTCCAGGTTTACTACCGTACCGAGAGATAGACTTCGCCATTCAATTGGAACCAGGTATGACTCCCATCTCGAAGGCTCCTTACAGAATGGCCCCTGCAGAGTTGAAAGAGCTTAAGGTTCAGTTGCAAGAACTGCTAGATAAGGGTTTTATACGACCGAGCGTGTCACCTTGGGGTGCACCAGTGTTGTTTGTAAGGAAGAAGGATGGGTCGTTGCACTTATGCATTGACTATCGAGAGTTAAACAAGGTGACCGTCAAGAACAAGTACCCTCTTCCTCGGATTGATGATCTATTTGACCAGTTACAGGGAGCGATTGTATTCTCCAAGATTGATCTTCGTTCAGGGTATCATCAGTGGAGGATTAGGGACAGTGATATTGCTAAGATAGCATTCCGTTCCAGGTATGAGCATTATGAGTTCATTGTAATGTCATTTGGTTTGACCAATGCCCCTGCAGCATTCATGGACTTGACGAATAGAGTATTCAAGGAATTCCTGGACACCTTCGTGATAGTTTTCATTGATGACATTCTTATTTATTCTAAAATGGAGGCAGAGCACGAGGAGCATTTGCGAAAAGTCTTGGAGACCTTGAGGTCGAACCAATTGTATGCCAAGTTCTCTAAGTGCGAGTTCTGGTTACACCAGGTGTCCTTTCTAGGACATGTAGTATCGAAGCAGGGAGTATCGGTGGATTCAGCTAAGATCGAGGCAGTTCTAAGTTGGCCTCGCCCTTCAACAGTCAGTGAAGTGCGTAGTTTTCTGGGCTTAGCAGGCTACTACCGTTGGTTCGTTAAGGATTTCTCCCGAATAGCCACTCCTTTGACTCAGTTGACTAGGAAAGGAGCTTCGTTTGACTGGAGTAAAGCTTGCGATGACAGTTTCGAGGATCTTAAGCAGAAATTGGTTATCGCGCCAGTGCTCACAGTACCAGACAAATCAGGGAGCTTCGTGGTCTACAGTGATGCTTCGAAGAAAGGTCTGGGGTGTGTGTTGATGCAACATGGTAAAGTAATTGTTTATGCCTCCTGTCATTTGAAGATTCATGAAAGAAACTACCCCACTCATGACCTGGAGTTAGCAGCAGTGGTTTTTGCCTTGAAGATTTGGCGACATTATTTGTATGGGGAGAGGATACAAATTTTTACGGACCACAAGAGCTTGAAGTACTTCTTCACTCAGAAGGAGCTGAATATGAGACAGCGTCGATGGCTTGAGTTGGTGAAGGATTATGACTGCGAGACTATGTACCATCCAGGCAAGGCAAATGTAGTAGCAGATGCTTTAAGCAGAAAGGCAGTTCACTCAGCAGCTCTAATTACTAGGCAGGTCCAACTGCGCCACGAGTTCGAGCGAGCAGGAATCGCGGTAGCAGTAGGGGAAGTCACTTCCCAGTTGGCACAGCTCACAGTTCAACCAACCCTGAGGTAGAGACTTATCGATGCTCAGGTCAGCGATCCGTATCTTGTTGAGAAGCTCCACTTGGTCGAGGCAGGTCAAGGAGGTGAGTTCTCGGTATCCGAAGGTGGTGGTATGTCGTTTCAGGGATGCCTTTGTGTACCGATAGATGATGACCTTATGAAGGAATTGTTGACAGAAGCTCATAACTCACCGTTCGCAGTGCATCCAGGTAGCACCAAGATGTACCAAGACTTGAAGCAGCATTACTGGTGGCATAATATGAAGAGAGAGATAGCAGAATTTGTCAGTAAGTGATTGGTGTGTCAACAAGTGAAGGCCTCAGGGCAGAAGCCGGCAGGTCTGTTACAACTCCTAAGCATACCTGAGTGGAAGTGGGAGAACGTGTCGATGGATTTTGTACTGGGTTTGCCAAGAACGGCCACAGGTCTTTCATTGATATGGGTAGTTGTGGATAAACTCACGAAGTTAGCTCATTTTATTCCAGGGAAGCCTACATATTCAATGAGCAAGTGGGCTCAGTTGTATCTGAAGGAGGTGGTGAGGCTACATGGGGTGCCAGTGTCTATCGTGTCCGACAGGGACCCTCGTTTCACGTCCAGTTTTTGGAAGAGTCTACAAGCAGCGTTGGGTACTCGGTTGGATTTCAGCACAGCTTTCCACCCACAACTTGATGGTCAAACAGAGCGTTTGAACCAGGTTCTGGAGGATATGTTACGCTCCTGCGCGCTGGAGTTTTTAGGGAGTTGGGATTCTCATTTGCACCTTATGGAGTTTGCATATAATAATAGCTACCAGGCTACTATTGGCATGACGCCATTTGAGGCTTTGTATGGAAAGAATTGCAGGTCCCCGGTGTACTGGGACGAGATTGGTGAATGCAAGCTACTGGGACCTGAGTTGCTTCAGATTACGAACGAAGCCGTTCAGAAGATCAGAGCAAGGATGCAAACAGCCCAGAGCAGACAGAAAAGTTACGCTGACGTTAGGCGTAAGGACCTGGAATTTGAGGCAGGAGATAAGGTATTTTTGAAAGTGGCACCTATGAAAGGAGTGTTGAGGTTTGGTGGGAAGGGAAAGTTAAGTCCCCGTTTCATCGGACCTTTTGAGGTGTTGGAATGAATAGGCTGTGTGGCATACCGGTTAGCGCTATCGCTGTCTCTTTCGGCAGTTCACAATGTTTTCCATGTTTCGATATTAAGGAAGTATGTGGTGGACCCGTCTCACGTGGTAGATTTTGAACCATTGCAGTTGAGAGAGAACTTAAGCTATGAAGAGAGGCCGATCCAAATTCTAGCAAAAGAGGTGAAAGTCTTGCGCAACAAGGAGATATCGTTAGTGTTGGTGTTATGGGAGAGGCATCAATTCAAGGAAGCGACGTGGGAGCGAGAAGATGAGATGAGAACTCAGTATCCAGAACTTTTCCAGGATTAAGACTTTCGAGGATGAAAGTTTCTTTTAGTGGGAAGGAATGTAACATCCCAGATTTATTAATATTTATTATTATTATTATTTTTATATATTTATTATAATATATATTATAATAGATATTTATATTATATTATAATTATATAATATATATTATTTAAAGTGGCCTCGGTAAGCGTGTTAAAGCAAAAAAATAAGGAAACGCGATTTCTTCTTCTTCGCGTTTCGCCGCCACCTACCCTCGCGTCTTCTCTCCTTCGCGTGTAGCCATCTCCCCGCGCCGTTCGTCGCTCAGCCAAACCAGTCGATCCCCGTCGTTCGCCCAGCCACTCGGACCGCCGTTGCCGCCGCTCGCGTCCGGATCGCGTCAGGCGCTGCGTCCCGCCTCTTCAGCCGCTGCCGCGTTCTGCCTTGCCAACCGCCGCCGCGTCCCGCCTCGCCAGCCGCCGCCCGTCTGCGCGCTGCTGTGCTGCCGCCGCCAGTCGATCGTCGCCGCTCGCGTCCGCCAGCCATCGCGCGCGCCGCCATTTAGATCTGGTCGTTCGCACTACCTCTGCTCTGGAAAGTTCTACAGTTTGTTGGTAGGTTCGGGGTAAGACTATCCTTTTGTTTGGACTCTTGTCAAATATGGAAACCCAATGAATTTTGGTTTAAGCTTGAGCGTTGTTCACTGTTTAGGTCGAAGACTTGAAAGGGGGTGGTTGTTGACCGTTTTGTTTTGAAGCTCGAAGTGTTGAGGTAAGTGATTCTACTGCTGGGGTGGCCTTCAGGCTAGGCTTCAGCCTTCACAGTATTGTCCTGCCATTAGTGTTAGCTTACATTATTATGATTTATCTGGCATATTATGATTTATCTGGCTATTGGCATATTAGGATTTATCTGGCATGTTTATGACCTCCCTAGCTGTTGAGAATTTACTAATTGTGTATGCGTATGTAAAATTGAATCTGACACCAACGCCTGTTTGTCCCATGCTATATGATGCGAATCGTCAGGTTCACCTCCAGTTTCGACGGTGCGCCATCATGCCACTAGACATGCGTGGACCGACGGATTCACCTCCATGTTCACTGGTGTGGGTCATCTGGCTCGCACCTCAGCTTTGACGGCGTGCCCTTAGGCCGCTAGGCATGGTGACGGGGCAGTTTGCCTATTCATCTAGAAATCCCAGCAGTGGGATTACTTACTTGAGTTTTATACTCATTCATTTACATTTTGTGGATTTCAGGTAAAGGCAGGAATGGACCGACGGGCGACAGATGGAATTCGTGACCGGGCCAAATAGGGGACATGTTGAGGCTTCCGCGATTCATTTATTCATGTTTTCTTAGACAGGTTGTTCAGTTTTTTTTCTTTTTGAACTAGTGAACCTATTCTTTTATTCATTTTATTCATTAGTTGTTTTGACTTAAATTGTTGGTTAGGGGTACTCCGATCAAGGTTTAGTTTTATGCTCTTTGTAAAGGATTTTGAAAGATTTAAATTTAATTATTTATCTTTTGGATTTTTTGGTTTTTAGTCAAATTACAAAAAGTGTCGTTTTGAGGTATATGCATGCATGAGTAACGACTTCTAGAAAGTCGGATCGTTACAGTGGGCTTTCCTCCTCCATGGCCATTTCACTCAATCCAAAGCTGGCATGTCCTTGTTTATCCATCATTCTCTCTGTGGCTCAATGTTTTTACTTGTTTATGTTGGTGACCTTATTTTGACAGGTTCTTCTTTCACATTGCTTGATGCCTTCTTCAACAACTTCATCGCACATTTGCAATCAAAGATTGGGTCGCCTTCATTTCTTTTTAGGCATCTAGGCCCATTTCTCTGATAGAGCTCTCATGTTATCTCAAGCGAAGTATATTGAAGACTTACTCGCTCACCTCAACTTGTAACACCTCAACCCCGCTCCCTGTCCAATGCTCACAGGTAAACAATTGTCTCAATCTGATGGTGATCCCCTTAGTGATCCTCATCTCTATCGAAGCACCCTTGGATCCTTACAGTACTTGCAGCATACTTGCGCTGACATTGCCTTTGCTGTCAACAAACTTAGTGAATTCAGCCAATACCCCTCGGTTTGACACACCCTTAAACGTGTTCTCAGATACCTCCAGGGCACTCTCCACCTCGACCTCTCCCTTCAACCAACACCTTCATTTTCTCTCTCCGATTATTCAACTGCTGATTGGGCCTTCAATCCTGATGACAGAAAATTTGTTGGGGGCTATTGCGTTTTCTTTGGCACTTCCCTTATTTCCTAGAGTTCCAAGAAATAGGCTATTGTTGCTCAGTCTAGCATTGAATTCGAGTATCATGCCCTCTCCCATGTTGTGTGTGAGTTACTTTGGCTTCATACCCTTCTCCGTGACCTTAGTGTTCACCTCTTATCTCCACCGATCACTTGGTGTGACAATATCTCTGTTGCCGCCCTTACTCATAATCTTGTCTTTCATGCTCGCACAAAATACATTGAGATCGATGCTCACTTCATTCGTGATCAGGTTCTCTCCAAGCAACTGGTTATCCGCCATGTTCGATCTTAAGACTAACTTGCTGATTGTCTAAACAAATCGTTAACCCCAAGACAATTTCAGGAATTTCAAGACAAACTTGACCTTTGTTCCTCTCCCGTGCCTTGTTTAAGGGAGGTTGTTATGTCATTATAACTATTTAGGTATTGACTCTATCATTTTTCTCTTTGATGTACTTGGGTGTACTTCGTAACTTATGTTGACCTATTTAGCTTTTATTATTAGTTGGTGGTGTAATCTCTTTCCCACCCAATTCTTTGGTTAGCAGAGATCTTCTTCTCTCCCTCCTTTCATTGATTGTTTATTTAAGGAGGTGAATCCTCATTTGTAAACACAGCTGAGACTTAATAACACAAGTGAAAGCATTTACTCCTCTTCTATTTCTCTTCCTTTATATTCAATCCTGCATGTTAACTTGTTTAAAAATCATAAAATGGTTATTTACAAATTAAATATAAAATATAATTTATTTTTTTTTAGAAATATCCATCAAAATCGATATTTTCATCAAAAATTTTCGTAAAATTAATACTTCGATATTTCTGTCGAAATCGACATTTTAAACCTCGATCTCCCCCTTCTTTTCCACTCTCATATTTCTTTCTCCCTTTCTTCCTCCCCCAAAGGGATTGCGGGTTTTTTTTTTTTTTTTTACCAATTGGGACCTTAGTCATGGCTTATAAAAGGAGAGACATAAAGAGAGCAGAGGACACTGAGAAAAATATAGATTGAAAGGGAGAAAGAAATTGAAAGTAAAGTCTTAGTTCAGTGCTCAAACCATTTCGACAAAGACCCCCACCTACAGCGACAAAGTGAACGGGAAAAAGAAGCAGAATGAAGAAGAAAAGGGGAAATCGTGAAGGGAGAAAGAGGAAAGAAGAAAGGTAAAAGTTGTATATCTTAATTTCTTTATTATTTTTGTTTCTTTCTTTTATTTATTTATTTTCCAAGACCTTCTTTACATGAATTTTAAAATATTCCAATTTGATATCAATTTAAATTTTTTATAAGCAAATTTTAGCTCTAATTGGATTTGTCAATTTCCCATTGCTTCTAATTAAATTTTCTCAAATTGGTTTTAATTATGTTTTTTTTAAGTGGAGTTTCAATTTAGTTTTACAAATAAATTTAAATTTGATCTAATTTAAAATTTGTAAATAAAACTGAATTCATCTTTAACTTTAAATTTTCAACTAGCTTTAATACAACTTTTCCAAATTTCATTTTAATCTTCAATTTGGAGTTTTAAAAGATAATTTCAATATTGGTATGGTATTAAATGAGTTTTGAGTTTGTTCCAATTCGAACTTTCTAAAAAATTATTTCAATTTCAGCATTAGTTCAAATTTTTCATAAATGATTTTTTAGCTTGATTTTAATTCAAAATTTTCAATTGTATTTCAATTTTATTCAAATTTAAATTCTCTAAATAAAATTTCAATTGACTTATAATATGAATTTCATTCTTTTTTTTTAAGGGTTTACACCACTTATAAGGGTTAATGCATATTTTACTTCTAAAATTGATCTGCATGAGATATTTTTTTATAAATATTATTTTAATCATATGACGGAGTTGAGATTACTAATGTCTCAAATTATTGATGAAAACATTTTCTCTAATTAGATAATCAAAACATTAACATGATAATAAAGTGATTGGCATTCATCCACTCACGAAATGCAACATTGCTTTATTCTTAAAGTTAGAGTGAGATTTCGAGATGCCCATGGGGCAGGGCGGGGACGGGGAAGCCTTCCATATCTCTGTCCCCATCCCCCTATTTCAATCACCATCCCCACAAAAATTTTCCTTGGGATCAGGGTGGGGATTCCCCACGAAAAATTATCGAGGATCGAGTTTTCTGCGAGGAAAAAATTCTCCTTTTGTATTTTTTTTTAATTTATTCATTTTATAAACTTGTAATTTTATTCTCTTTTATATATTAAATGGATCATTTTTAATACATTTTTTATTCAAAATAAACACTATAAAATTTTCTAATAAAACAATAATATTTTATATGCAAATATATTATTAAAATATTTAATCTTATAATTTTTAAAAATTAAAATTTAAATATTACAAGTTCAAGTCTACAACTTAAATATTAAAAGTAATAAGGTCTTAAATATTAGGGAAATTACTATAAACAGAAAACGTATCAAACTATTTACAAATATAGAAAAATTTCATTGTCTGTCAACAATAGACCGCGATAGAATTCTACCGCTTGATATACAGTAAACTTTGTATATATCTGTAAATAGTTTGGCTCATTTTTCTATATTTGAAAACAACCCTAAATATTATATATATATTTTGATGTATAAAAACATTGAGTTGAAAATTAGCAAATAATAATAATAATAGTAATTGTTGAAGCATTTAAAATAAACTCGTTAAAAATTAATTAGAAAAAACTAATTCAAATAAATTCATTAGGATTATACTCACATTCTGTGAGTTATATATATATATTATTGGATTTTAGGTCCTAAAACTCGTAGTTTGTAAATATTAACGTGCATTCTATTTATCAATAAAGTTGTTATCAAGGTTATTCAGTAAACTTGTTATTGAATAAAGTGAATTGTTGTTAATTTAACTTTAAATCCAATAAACTAAAAACTCATGGTTATAGTATGAATACTTAAACTATATGTAGTGACATAAAAGTGGATAAAGTTCGAGTAAATAGCCAAAACAGTCTATAGTATAGGGATAAGGTTGGGACACTGTTGAATGCGGCTCATTTTGTATATGATACAAACGATGTGATTCTGAGTCATTCATGTGGACACATGTGAGTGGGGGCGTTCTATGCAATGAGTTTGCATAAGACCGGACCACGAAATAGTCACTATTACTTTATAACGCCATTTACTGTTAAATACTGACTATTTCAACTAGATGACCTAGGTAACTCGATCTCAATCTTGAGCTAATTATGAACTCCTGTTTATTTGGGATTCCTTAGATCTGCATGGGTGAGAGTCGTCTGAATACGCCGGCTTAATAAGCCTCCCATTTCAGGGGTAAGACTGAGTAGATAGCTGGAGACACAGTCTTGTAAGACGAAATTCACTCCTACCCGACTTAGGGTTAGTAGATAGGTTGTTTCCTTAAGTACTGATTTCGGTCTTGAACAAGGGGCTCCACCCTCTCATTGGCCCGAGAGGGACTCGGTTTAGTGATAGGATCACAATACAATTGTTCATTAGAGGATCAGTGGGACTTAAGGAACAAGATGCAATCACATGGGTAAAACGGTAATTTTGACCTAGTTGTGATTACAGACAACCTGTGAAAGATCGACTTACTAATTATGGTTATATCAAGTGGATAGAAATATATCTACAGTGAGGAGAGTGTAGCTACGAGCTTTAGTAGATTGTCTCGTTAGGTTAAAGAGTTTGGTTTATTAATCTCAGATCGTTGGAGCCCATGATCTGTAAGTCCATTAGGTCCCTCTACTAGTTCACAAATGGACAAAACCTTAGATTGTATGTTGAATGAGTTTGAACCGTTCAAACTTGGCTTAAGTAATGAACGTTGGATATATGTGATATGTGTAACGTACTAACGTTTAATTACGAATTAAACAGACGAAGAGAGTTGAATATAATATTTAAATATGATTTAAATATTAATTATATGAATAGGGATTCATATTGATTTTTTTTTAAAAAAAAATCGGGATTAGTGGAAAAAATAATATTATTTATTATTTGATATTAAAATAATTATTTTATTGCCATAAAGATGAAAGAAAGGAGTTTCCTATTTTAATACAGAAGATAGACTACGATTGATCAAGAAACAAGCTGTCAAAACACACTCTCTCCAAAAAAAAAACAATAGGAAGTCTTGACTAAAACATCAAAGCTCGGGCTACATTCAAGAGATGTTGATGCCTTCGTATAACAATTGAATTCTGTTCAGGTCTATTAACACAAGAAAACTGATGGATAACTCCTTTGGATAGAAAAAAATCACTAAAAGCAAGCTCGAGAGCATTATCTGATCTAAACTGTTTAATGGTTGCTCTAAACTGAGTTTCTACAAGTTTAAAAAACTGAGGGACTATTCGTGTTGCATTAGACTTGTTTTTCATAAAAAAAAATCCATGTATTGCGAGAAACATCATCTATTAAGGTGAGAAAATAACGATGGCCAGTATGTGTGCAAGACTTATATGGACCCCAAACATCACAGTGAAATAATTCAAAAGTGTTGTCAGCTATATGATTGTGAGATTGAAAAGACAATCTTCGTTGTTTAGCAAGGGGACAAATTAAATAAGGCTGATTAGAGACATTGTTAAGCAAAACATCAGGCAAAAGATCTTTAATAGCGTTCAAATGTTTAACAGATGGATGTCCAAGTCTAGTGTGCCATGTATGTGAAGAATTACAAATAAAAGTAATGGAATTAGCAGATGCGGGATCAAAAACTCCCTTTACTAAACTCAAAGACTTCAGAGAATCATCTTTAAGGAAGTACAATCCTTGTGAAAGTATAGCTTTTCCAATCATTCTCAAAGAATACTTCTCCTGAATGAAACAAGAATCATCAACAAATTGAGTCAAAACAGGTAAGTTTGTAGTAAGGGCGTTGATTGATAATAGGTTGAACCGAAAAGAGGGGATAAACAACACATTCTGGAGCAACAAGTCAGGATTAAGTCAAACTGAACCAAAAAATTCCACAGTGATACAATGAGCATTAGGCAGAGAAATGGTCATACCAATAGTAGGGGTTAATGAGGTG
Organism: Lagenaria siceraria; assembly: GCA_002890555.2. Lineage (NCBI taxonomy): Eukaryota > Viridiplantae > Streptophyta > Magnoliopsida > Cucurbitales > Cucurbitaceae > Lagenaria > Lagenaria siceraria. The sequence goes on along the minus strand of CM016485.1, from coordinate 23,752,966 downwards.
AAAAATTTATGAGAGCAACATATATGTGTAGAGGCAACTGAGTCTAAAATCTAAGTATGTGAAAAGGAAGTAGATAAAATACCACAAGTACCTGCTATATAAGAAGAACTAGGAGTAGCATCAATAGTAGTAGTAGGCTGCTTAGACTTTGCAAGATGAGACTGTAACAAAGCCAGTAGACTTTGACATTGTTCTGAGCTTAAAGATGTTATCTTCAGACTTAGCAGCATATGGTGAAGCTTCAACTTTAGGAGAAGAATTCTTCCAATATCCAAGGAGATAACCACATGTACCTTATAATTACAATGATCCACTGTGTGACTGAGGATGTTGCAATAAGTACAAATTAGGCGTTCTTTCTTCTTAGCAGACGTAGACTGAGAACAAGCAGAAGAATTAGATGAAGAAGATTTTGCAAGCAGAGTAGTAGCATTAGTACAGACGGAGTCGAAACAGAAATCGATGCACGTTGCTCAACCTCTTGAGCAACTAAGGAGAATGCTCTTTGAATCGTAGGTTCAGGCTCCATGAGGAGTAACTGAGTACGGATTTGAGCGAAAAAAATCGTTTAATCCCATCAGAAACAACATAACATGCTCGGTTTGAAAATAGTCAATGAGATCTTTAACACTACCACAAGAGCAACGACCACACGAACATACTGGTCCATAAGACGCAAGTTCATTCTAGAGAGTCTTCCACTTTGCAAAGTAGGTTGTAATAGAGTTCTGATCTTGCATCAAATTTGAAAGTTCTCGACGAAGCTGATAAATACGAGGTTGATTCTTTCTGTGGTACCGTTGCTAAAGATCATACCAAATATCTCTAGCCAAATTAGAAAAATTAACGCTAGCAAAGATCTCTTTCGAAAGAGAATTTAAGATCTGGACAGTTACAACATTATTGCAAATGATCCAAGAGTTTTGCAACTCACTAGTAGGTTTCGGTAATTATCCATCCACAAAATCGAGCTTATTCTTGACAGTAAGTCCAAAAATCATCGCACGACTCCAAGATGTGTAATTGGATTCGGTCAAAAGACCAGAGACGAGAATCAAACTTGAGCTATCGAAGTGATGAAGGAAATAAGGATTGATGTAGTGCTCAACAACAAATTGTTACAAAGGTTGAGTAGTCGAAGAAGATGAAGTGATGGCGAGATCATGAGGTCCAATTGAAGGTTTAATTGAAGGTCCAATCGAAGGATTAACAAGAGGATTGGTTGCTAGCATTGACGAAGAAACCCTCCAAAGATGGAAGCGGATGAAGAAACCCTCAAAGAAAGAAAATTATCAACTTATACCATATTGAGAAGTCTAAATAAACTTGCTTATTTTATTTAGTTGAGAAAAAGGCCCTTATATAGCCAGCCACGTTACATAATCAAGGAATAAAATATATAACAGAATAACAAACTTCAGTAAGCTAAGCTTTAATAAAATTTAGCTACCTACACCAAACTCCCTTTGATCTCTAGGCCAAAATAATCTATTTTGGGCTCAATTAAACTTGGGCCCAAATATATATTGACCCAATTGGATGAAGGCAATTTATTCAGAAAGATATGTGACATTATCGAAATTCGATATATTTTTTTTTTAATTTCGTTTTGGGACACATGTCGGCTTTTAATTAGTTATATATTTGATCATTTGTAATTTCGTCACTAATTTAAGAAATGACGTAAGAATTTGTAGTTTGTCCAAAATTTCTCAATCAAAATAATTTCTTACCTTTTAACTAAAAAAATAAGTCAACTTAAAGCCCAACTTAAAAGAAGAGGATAAATTAAAATTCATCTAATAATTGTAATGTAATATTATAAAAGCAAAAGGGTTATTTTGAAAAATAGAAAAATGAGTCAAACTATTTATAAATATAAAACTATCACGGTCTATTGCTGATAGACAGTGATATTTGTTTATATTTGTAAATAGTTTGATATTTTTTTTCTATTTATAGTAATTTCCTAAACCAAAATGTATTATGCATTTAGGATTTATCTTTTCAAATCTTTCTCATTGCAAAATTAAAACTTGTAATTCAAAGAATTACGGTAAGAACTAAGAAGTTTTTATTTAGCCTAAATTATTATTTTTTTTAGTAGAATAACTACGGAATGGAAGATCGAACCTTCAACTTTTAGGGAGGAAGGTCATGTCCATTATCATTGAGGTAAACTCACTTTTGCACTAAATTTAATTATTGATGGAAACGTTAAATAACATTTACATTTTAAATTTTAAATGATGTTTTGGTTCCTAATTTAACCCAAAAAATTAATTAAATAATACTTTTATATATTAATATACAAGGAATGAACTTGAGTAAAGTTTTAGATATTTAACTTTTGCTAGATTGTAAATATTGTTATATGGTTATGGATATTAAATATCTAGTCTATAAATATCTGAGTTTTAAATATATGACATAATTAATGTTTATGTTTAGATATGTAAAATAATTAATGTCTAGAAGTTAAATATATGTTTTTAGTTACCAATTTTGTATATATAATCAAAATTAAATAATTATTTAATTCAATTTTAGAGAACAATTAATGTAGTCATAAATTAAACTTAATATTATTTATTATATTGTTATTATAAATTAAGTACTAAATCACTTAAAATAAAAATAAATGAATATTTCTATATTAAACACTAGTTAAGCTTAATGTAATTATTAAAAATAATTAAACTAGTATAAATTAATCAGAATACTAATAATTAATAATAAAATAGTATATTAAATAATTAAAGATAACTAAATAATATATTTATATTTAATAATTAATTAAATTAACAGTAATAATTAATTGATATTAATTAATTAATTAATTAAGCTACATTTTTACCATTCATCTCTCCAAATATAAAAATCTACCTATAGGTTTTAAAAACTAAATCATATGAAACAAATTTTATTTTTTCTTTTGAATATTATGAAATAAATATTAAATGTTTATCTCAAATCCCAAATCAAAACTTGTAACTTGCTGATGTTATCAATAATTCAATTCAATTAATTTATGAGGCGCTCTCCAATAGGAAATTAATAATAAAAAATATTTTTTATTTCATCTAATAAAAAATTCCACATCATAGATAAAACACATATTTCCATAAATTAAAAAATATATATATAATAAAATAAACCCCAATAATCACTCAAGAATTACATAACATTGTACGTAATATATATATAAAATATAAATTTATAAAATAACCTCAACAAAACCCAAAAATACAACAGATCGCCGTAAGAACCAGATTCCGATGACCGACCGCCGGAAGCCGGAATCTTCACATTTCATCAAGAAATCAGAGGCTAAAATCAATGCCTGAGAAGGTGAAGAAGAGAGAGGAGAAGAGAGGAGCCAACGATGGCGCCGGAGACTGGAAGAGAGAAGCCAGATCCGGCCTCACGCGCCGGAGCAGGAGCCGGGGCGAAGTCATCGGCGACTCCAGAAACGAAGATGCCGGTGGAGCAGACGGCAAGGATCAAGACGGCAACCAAGAAGGCCTTGGAGATGAAAAGCTTGGCCATTGGAAGAGAATTGATTGGAAAGTAAAGAGAGAGGTTGAGAGAGATTGAGAGAGATTGATCGGAGATTTGAAAGTGGCGGAGAGAGAGGCTGAGAGTGGGGATTATATAAGAGAGGAAGCGGCGCGTGGAGCCCACATAAAAGGGGTGACAGCGAGTCAAAAAGTTGAAACGGCTACGAAACAGCTCAATGTGGTTTGGTTTTTCAAAATAAAAAAATAAAAAATAATTTAATAACGGATAGTTTTTTCCACTTTTTTTTTTTTTTTTGCTAAATATACAATATATCCATAATCTTTTAGTCAATCCAAAATTTAAAATATCGATTCCACAAAAATATCGAGGTGTTAATTTTACAGAAATTTTGATTAAATATCAATAAAATATCGATTTCAATGGATATTTGTAAAAAAATTATAAAAACATAAAATTTAAATTTAAATTAGTAAATAAACTATTTATGATTTTTAAATAAGTTAACATGCATATTATTTATATTATATTTACATTAGTGACATTTTGTTGTTTACTTTTCATGTTTCATGAATTTTTCTACAATATAATGGAAATACCAATTTACCTTTCATGTCGATATCGAACCCATAAAAATGTAAAAATATAGACATGTTACGAAAATTTAATACTAGTCAATCTCAACTTGATTCTCTCACTTTTCTAAGATTCTCAAAATTTACCCTTAAAGTAGTATAAATTCTCAAATAGGTTCCATAAAAAAGGTTTGGGATAGTTTTTTTTTTCCACAATTTTTGGGTTCAGATGGATCATCACCTTTATTAATTTGACTATATTTGAGTTGAAAAAAAAAACAAATGAATTATATGTTTATTCTTAAATTATTAAAGATGTGTTTAACTTAGCTTTGAATTAAAATTATATCTAATAAATCTTCAAACTTTTAATTTTGTAACTATTTTGAATATAGTTCAAACGGGTTAAGATATATGTTTTTCATTGAAAGATAGAGAGGTTTAAATCTCCCAATAATGTATGTCATTGGATTCTAACTTCTAATTTTATGATAAATCTTTGACCATTAATTTTTTTTTTTTGTAGTACGATAACTCTTTGACCAATTAAATCTTTTTTTAATAAAATTAATTTCTTTAATGCATACTAAGTTAAGAAATTGTATGTTTAATAGGTTTCTAGATTTTTTTTTTAAAAAAAAAATTAGATTGGTTAAATTCTAAGTTTAGTCATTGAATTTTTAGTTTGGTGTTTCATAGACTCTTGAATTTTTAAAAATAATTAATAAGGTCCTTAAACTTTTAATTTTATGTCTAATATGTTGGTAAAATTGTGAAAGTGTTTAATAGATAATTAAAATGTAAATTATATATCTAATACATCCTTGATGTTTCTTAAAATTAATATATTTATTAGACATAAAATTTGTTTATAATTTGTCTAATATACCTTAAACTTTTAATTTTGCATTCAATAGATCGATACATCTTAAAAAATATTAAGTAAATCAAGAATCTATTAGACACAAAATTAAAAATTTGAAGATATATTAAATTATCTAGAAAGTTGAAGATCAACAAAAGTTTTTTAAAATATCATAGATCTATTAAATACAAATCTAAAATTCATAGCTTTACCTTGTAATTTAACATGGAAGTTTAAATACTTTTAAAAGTCATGGATGTATTGAAAATCAAATAAATGAATTTTTTTTTATTTCAAATCAAATAAATGAGTTTTGTGATGATTAAATTACAAGTTTTCGTCCATAAACTTTTACGTTTATATATATCAAACAGGTTTTTGAACTTTAATAAATATCTAATTTGGTTATTGAACATTTAACTTTGTAATTAATAAGATTTTAACTTTAAAAAAATGTCTAAAGAATTACAAAACTCTTCATTTTGTCTAATAAATCCATAAATTTTTAACTTTATGTCTAATAAATCTTTGATATATTCAACATTTATTTTTTTTAAAAAAAAGTTATGAATCTAATAGACAAAAATAGAAAAAAATCTAACACAAAATTAAATTTTATGTCTAATACATTAATTAACTTAAAATAAGTTTATATATCAAAGACGTATTTGACATTTTCAAAATTCAGTAGAGACAGAAAATTAAATATTTAAGAATCTATTAGAAAATTTGTAATTTAATTTTGAGAAAAATACCTTTTAGGTTTAGAGTTTAGTTTCCATTTGGTGCTTATGTTTCAAAACGTTACACTTTTAGTCTCTTTTAAGTTCTGTGTTTGATTCAATTTAGTCCCTAAGTTTTAAAATATTACAATTTTACCTTTGATATTTGAGCTTTGTTTCAATTTAGTTCTTAAGTTTCAAGAATTACAATCTTAACTACAAATCTATAATAAATACTCACTACAGTCCTAATGTTAACATCTATTAATTAATTTAAAAATATTAAAAGAATTATAATAAATCAAGTTTTACTATTTTCTTTCATAACTATTAAATTTAATTTTAAATTTTCATTTCAATTATTATAAATTAATGAATAGACACTAACACCAAAAACTGAAGTAAATATTTTGTAGAAAAAAAACGAGTTTAAATATGTAAACCTTAAAATCTAGAGATCAAATTAAAACAAAATTTAAATCTCAATCGTACAATGGTAATATTTTGAATCTAAAAATAAAATTGAAATCAAATTCAAAACTTAAGTACTAAAAATACAACATTTAGAAATTTCGAAACTTAGTTAAAGCTAAACCAAAACTTAGAAACCAAAAATATATTTTTTACTTTAAATTTTTTGGTCAATAATAAAAATAAATAAATATTAAAAAAAAAAAGAAAAAAAGAGAGAAAAACAAAAGAAAACAGGTAAAACGTGGAAAAGCGGTTGGAGGGAAACAGGCTGTGGACGGCTCGTAAGAGATTCTGACACGTTGAACAAGCCGTTTTCACATTTTGGTTCAACTAATTCAGATTTCTATGTCGGCACGCCGGATTTATTGAAACTGAGAACATGCCCAAAATCCCACAACCCCTCAAAAAAATAATTATTTTCCCCCTTTTTTTTGGTTTTTTTTTTCAAATATATCTCCAATTCATTTCTTACTTTTTTATTGGAAAAAAAAATATACATTTTTATTCCCTATTTTTTTGTCTAATTTTTATTCGGTTTCTAAATTTCAAAATATTATATTTTTAGTATTTGATTTTGAGTTTTGTTTCAATTTAGTATTTTAAGTTTTAAAATGTTACACTTTTAGTATTTAAATTTTGAGTTTATTTTCAATTTGGTCCCTGGAGTTTAAAGTTTATACTTTTAACCTTGATTTTCCAGTAAATACTCATCTTCAATTTTGACTTTAACGTCTACTCTTATACATTTGTAGACAATTAAGTTGTGCCCATGGATATAACCATTACATGCAAGTGGATCCTTCACGAGTTGTTCATGATTAGATCCATAGCGTCACTAGAATAAGACACCCAACCTGATCCATATACTATAGACTCTTTAAGTTATTATTTGAACATGATCCACATGTATGTCTACAACATACTGCTCAAGATTACATGTAATAACCTCAAATTTTTATCGTATTGGATTATGTTATACAAAATAAAAAATAACAACTTATTTTATTAAAAAACAATAAATAGTTTATTAAAAAGCTACGAGCTTTAGGGCATAAAACTCAATAATCTCTCACTTGCACTAAAGTTAGTGGGACTTCACAATAAATTAAAGTATACAATATACCCAATAACATCTCCCACTTGCTCTAGACAAGATGAGGCATATTCTGTAGACCTAGACTTTCTAGATGACCCTTAAACACTTTAGCTATGAGAGCCTTTGTAAATAAATTAACACAGTTATCTTCTGATGCAATTTTTGTGACAATCACACCTTCTCTTTGCACGATCTCTCTTATTAGATGATATTTTCTTTCTATTTGCGCTTTCCTCTTTTATGGCTCCTCGGTTCTTGGAGTTTGCAATAGCACCACTATTATCACAATAAAGTGTGATGATCATGATCATATTTGGAACAACTTCCAAATCTATTAAGAACTTTTAGAGCCAGACAACTTGTTTAGCTATATCACAAGCAGCTTCTAATAACTTGTAGAAATATAAGGTATTGTGGCTCTTTTCTTAGAATAGTGGAGAAAACCTAATGGATTTTGTATTAACTACTCCAGTAGAAATTCTTGTAAAAATATCTTCTTTGTGTCCAACATGTACAAAATATAAGAAAAATATTATGCTTTAATCCGCTTCAAACACATGAATCTTCAGGAAAAATATAAGTATTGATCAAACACGTCGAGTAGAAAGGAAGTCATGAACGTAGCAAGCTCGAACTTAGATGTAGGCCTCAGAATTTCTAACAACAACAACTGGAGCTAGAAGATGATTATCTGCCTTGATTCTTATCTGACCCAAAAAGCAACACTGTCGTCGGCTACCTACCGGTCAGAGATGACTTGATGGACGCATGATGTACCTTATTCATTGTGTCAGCAATGATACATGATGTCAAGATAGTACAATTTCAAGGCTATAAATATCCAGTCGAGAGACGAGAAAAGAGTTAGACGTTCCACCATTTCAAAGCTTTTCACAGCCAAACCTTCCATCCACTCATTCATTGAAGAAGAAGCTGGAAGTTCAGACTTAAAAGAGCTCCTAAGCTACCCTCTTCAAACCATCACCGCTGCAAGTAATAAACAAGAAATACCTTCACATCGCTGGGAGTAGGAGACTGCCGTCGACGCTCACCTATCTTCATCTTCTATTTTAGTTCTCTCTCTATCTTTATCTCTTGTATTTGGTTACTTCTATTTTTATTGTACTAAACTAGAACTAATTTATCCTTCAATTAATATTTACATCATGACTCATATCATTTCTACATCTTCCATTTCACTTCCATCTTCACACATGAGTAGATCACAAAAGGAGTTGGGGATAAATAAATTATCAATCTGACGAACTTAACTTGGGTTATGGTTCATTTTGCTTAATGTGCATTAAATCTATTGCTTGTTTCTATTTAGCTAATCGAAATAAGTAGCTATAGTTAACTGCTTGAGAGAGTAACATCAAGTTTCAGCGATACGGGAGCATCAAAGGTGTTTTCTGCAAAATAACTACAAATCAATGTAAAAACACCTAAAATAGGCCAAAACTTATAGAAATACACTTTGGGCATTCAAAGCACCTATCCTTATGCATTTTACCCATTTAGAACATAATTTAAGGACTTTTCAAATGCCAAAGGTCATTTTTGTTAAGAAAAGATACTAAAATAAAGCCTTAAAACATGCATTTCATGGCATGTATCAACTGTAATCAAGAAACCAGAAGGCATCTTTCTTCTACTTGGCAGTGCAACAACGATTTAATTACATCTTGGATCATTAATTTGGTTTCGAAGGAACCTGCTGCCAGTCTTGTATATGTCAATTGTGTTGAAGATATTTGAGATGAATTAAAGGCTCGATATTATCAAATTAATGGCCCTCACATCTATCAATTGCGAAAGGATCTTGTTACTATTGTTGAAGTTTCATTATTTGTTGAGGCGTACTATGTGAAGATCACCACTATGGCAAGAACTTGCAAAGTATCGTCCAACTGAAAATTGCACTAATGGAGGTTTGAAGACTATTTTATATAAATTCTAAACTTGTGATTATTTTTTTAATGGGATTAAATGAATCTTTTGCTGCTCTTCATGCTTAATTTTTTTTAATCAATCCTATTCCTGCCATTAATGAAGTTTATTCTTCAGTTATTCAAGAAGAGCATCAATGTTGAGTTGGTTGCACCATATCGTCCATTGAATCTGTTAGTCTTTTGGCAACATCGAATCATAACAAACGAGAAAATTTCGATCATGGAAAGAAAAGGGAAGACCAATGGCCTATTATTTCTCATTGTGCAACCAAGGGTGACACATTATAACGTTGTTACAAAGTACATGGTTACTCTCCGGGTTACAAATCTGGTAAAAACTCTACTTCACAAACTCACATGTAACATCTCAAATTTTCAAGTGTTGAATTGAGATTGTTGCATTTATATTTTCAGATCTAGGATTTAATTGAATTGATTTTTAGAGAAATGGGATTTGATTTTAGATAAAATATAATATAATAATATCTATTATTATTATATATTTAAGATATTATGTAATTACTAACAATATTAGTTATTATTATCTTTTATTATTAAAGTGAATCTCGAATTGCGTGCAAAGTCAAAAAAAAAAAAAAAAAACCCTTCTTCTCTTCTTCTTCATCACGATCAGCCGCCTCAACCTGTGGGTTTTCTGCAACCAGCTCGCGCCCAGCCCGCGTCGTGGCCGCAGCTGCTCGCCTTCTGCCCAGCAGCCGCCATCGCGCCTCCGCCCAGCAGTCACGCGCCGACCGTTCGCCTCCGCCGCACGCCGTCTGCGCACAGCTCGCCGGTCGCATCCCTCCAGCCGCCGCGCGACGCCGCCGCCTCCTTCAACAGCCGCCGCGCGCCGTTAGCCAGCCATCGTCCACTGTCGCGCGTCGGTTGCCCTGCCGCGGTAACGATTCGTTGTTAAATTCGGGGTAAGTTTTCTTTTGTCTAGGCCATTGACTGAAATAAATACCCAGTGAAGCTTGGTTTAAGCTTGATGTTGTTCACGTTGTTTAGGTGGGAGACTGTAGAGAAAAATATATAAGCGTTGTTGGATTGGGTTGCAGCTCGAGGCGGGGTGGGTACTGAGTTATTGAAGTTTAATGTTGCTTGGGAGAAAATTTCTATTTGAATATTTAATTTGGATCCTTTTTTATATTAGGATTGGAGTTTGGGGAAGGCTCCTACGTGGTGGTTACTGAATTTACATTATTGAGGTAAGTGATTCCACTGCTGCAGGCTACAGTTTCACAGTATGGTTTGGCACCTAGCCTTTCATGATTTATTGGGTTGCTGTATGCTTATTGATCAGATCTTGGGCATGTATGAATTTATCTGCTTGAATTTATGGTTTGTCTACTATTGAGAATTTATCATGTATCAGTAGTGTATGCTCTGTATGACCGTACTCGATGCCAATGCTCGTTGTCCCATGCTCTATTATTTTGTATTATGTGAATCATCAGGTTCACATCCAGTTTTGACGGTGTGCCATCAGGCCACTAGACATGTGTGGACTGACGGGTTCACCTCCATGTTCATTGGTGTGGGTCATCAGGCTCACACCACAGTATTGACGGCGTGCCATCAGGCCGCTAGGCATGGTGACAGGGCAGTTGGCTTACAGATCTAGAAATCCCAGTAGTGGGATTACTTACTGAGTTTTATACTCATGCAGTTAAAATTTCATGATTGCAGGTAAAGGCAAGCACGGGCCGGCGGGCGACAGGCGGAATCCGTGACCGGGCCGAATAGGGACACGAGAGAGCTTCCGCATTTCATTATTCATATTTATTATTTTATTTATTTAAGCAAGTTGTCCAGTTAGTTTTCCTAGGAAGTATTTCTTTTCTTCATTTTAATCGTTAACTGTGTTGATTTGTTTTGTTTTGGGTACCCCGAGTCAAGAATTTTAACTATTTAAATTTAATGAGATTATTTATTTATTAAATCTATCTTATTTTAATCAAATGTACGAAGGGTGTCGTTTTGAAATGTATGCATGCATGAGGTAGCAACTTTTAGAAAGTCGGGTCGTTACATCACATGTCTCAACCTTCCAATTCCTTTGTCCAGATTAATTATGTCGGTTCTCAAAAGACTGTTGACACTAATTGTGGTAAGGTTGATCAATTTGCTTTCTTTGCAAGCCCTAATACTGAAATATTCATTTAGTGTATGCTTCAATCACATTTGGTCATTTCTAAACAAGAAGGAGGAATAAAAGCATAAGTGAAGAATCACGTGGCAAGTACATGTGTTCTTCTACTTCGTCAATTTCTACAAATTAACTTCTTAGAACATGGGTAATTGATTCAGAGATGTCTAGCTCATTTGTTATAACTATTCTCTATTTGCTAATATACGACATGTTGTCAATAATATCTCTGTAGTTTTGCTCAATCAGAGCCATTTTTCAACTCAGTACATTGGAGAAGTGAAATTATGTGAAGACGTGATGGTAGCAGATGCGTTATATGATAGATATATGAACATGTAGCAGAAGCGAATTGAAACGGATTGCACTCTAACATGCTAAATTTCTAGGATAAACATGCATGCAAAAGAAGGAAAAAATGGGTTTTAAGAATACATACCCTTGTAGTTCAAAATTCTCCCTCAAATCTTAATGGAATTGAACACAACCAAATGTAGACCACCAAAAGAGTCTTCTCTACTATTCTCTGGCCTTAGATTGGATTGTGGGATCTAATTTTATGGTGAATTTGAGAGTAGAATACAATAGAAGAGAGTTTGGTTCTTTATGAGTTTTAGACAAAATTAACACTTAATTTTGCAAGAACAGCCAATCTCAGCATTTTGAATCCTATTATATAGAGGATCAACATGCATAAAGATTAAGCCAAAAATTGACAACAAATTATTGTGATTTAAGTGGGATTAGTGTCACAATTAGGTGAACACACCAAGCAAGCAACCTCCTAAGTGGAAAAATCCAAGTTTTCATAAAAATGAATTTCTTAAACTCATTTAAAAAATGAATTTTCAAAAATTAAATAAAATTAATTTAAAATTAAATTAAATAAATAATTAATTTTACATAAAATTAATTTTAAATAAATAAATAATATTAATTTAATATTATTTTCACACTAATCTCGATCTTCCCGAAAAATGATTTTTCAAATATGAATCTCTATTCATATTTTCAATATTTAAATCACATTTAAATATTTTCAACTCTATTTATTTGTTTAATTCATAATTAAACGTCAATACGTTTAGATATCTCGCATATATTCAACGTTTATTCCCTAAACCAAATTTGAACGTTTCAAATTCATTCACCACACTCTCTAAGGTTTTATCCATTTGTCAGCTAGTAGAGGGACCTAATGGACCTACAGATCATGAGCTCCAACGATCCGAGATTAACCGGTCAAACTCTTTAACCTAGTTAACCAACATTCTTTAACTAACGGGACACTCCATTAAAGCCCGTAGCTGCACTCTCCTCACTGTAGATATATTTCTATCCAGTTGATATAACCATAATTAGTAAGTTGATCCTTCATAGGTTGTTCGTAATCACAGCTAGGTCTAAATTACCGTTTTACCCCTGTGAATACATCTTGTTCCTTAAGTCTCATTGATCCTCTAATGAACAATTGGTTTGTGATCCTATCACTAAACTGAGTCCCTCTCGAGCCAATGAGAGGGTGGGGCCCCTTGTTCAAGACCCGAAATCAACTCTTAAGTGAACAACCTTTCTACTATCCCTAGAAATGGGTAGGAGTGAATTCTGTCTTGCAGGACTACGTCCCCAACTATCTACTTGGTCTTACCCCTGAAATGGGAGGCTTATTGAGTCAATGAACTCGGGTCACTCTCACCCATGCAGATTTAAGGATAATCTCGAATAAACAGGAGTTCATAGTTAGCTCAGGATTGATATTGAGTTACCTAGGTCATCTAATTGAAATAGTCAGTGTTAACAGTAAACAGCGTTATAAAGTAATAGTGACTATTTCGTGGTTCGCTCTTATCCAAACTCATTGCATAGAATGCCTCCACTCACATGTCTCCACATGCACGATTCAGGATCACATCATTTGTATCAAATACAAAGTGAGCCACATTCAATAGTGTCCCCAAGATAAGGTACCCAGCCTAGTCCCTATAATATAGACCGTTTTGGCTATTGACTCGAACTTGATCCACTTTTATGTCTCCACATATAGCTCAAGTATTCATACTATAGCCATAGATTTTTAGTTTATTGGATTTAGGGTTATATTAACAACAATTCACATATTCAATAATAAGTTTACTAAATAACCTCGATGACAACTTTATTGATAATAGAAAAACGTTCAGCGTTTACAAACTACGAGTTTTAGGACATAAAATCCAACATTATACATTTCTCAGTTTACATATAATTTGATGTTCATTAGTGGAGTGCGTTATTGAAAGAACCTCACTATTCTATTGATTTTTTTTTTTGAAACACTTGTTTTATTTGGAACAAGTTACGATTGAGGAAGATTGACAAGGTTAATTGTGGTGATAGTCTTTACCTACTTAATAAATCATCTTCCTCTGTTGTAAATGTTTCTACTATGGTTTCTAAGACAACGTAACTCTCTACTCAATACCAAAGATTTGAACATCTATCTGTTGCCATATTGAAAACTTTGAATGATTGTTTGAATTTTTATGATTCTCATTATAAAAATTGTCATGTTTGCCTTTTGACTAAACAACACTAACCTTCTTTTCCAGCATATAATCATGTAGCTAGCAATGTTTTCTACTTGATACATTGATGTTTGGGGTCCTTTTAATATATCCACACATTATGGTTATTCGTATTTCTTGACAATAGTTGATGATTGCTCTAGATATATGGTATATTTGTTGAAACACAAAGTGATGTCTTGTATATTGTGCCTTGATTTTTCAAGATGATTGATACCCAATTTTCTAAAGTAATTAAGGTTTTTCGTTCGAATAATGCTCCTGAGTTACAGTTTAATGAAGTTTTTCTACTACTGGGGCTCTCCATCAGTTTTCTTGTATTGCTACTCCACAACAAAACCCGGTTGTTGAACAAAAACACCAACATCTTCTTAATATTGCTTATGCTCTCATGTTTTAGTCTCAAGTTCCTCTTGCTTTTTAGGGCGAATGTGTACTTATTGCTACTTATCTCATCAGCAGAAGACCAATGGCTTTGTTATATGATAAGGCACTATATACTATTTTGTTTGCTAAAGAGATGAATTATTTTTTTTATGTGTATTTGGTAGTTTGACATATACATCGACATTGTCAATTCGTCGTACCAAATTTTATCCTCGGGCTAGTCCTTGTGTTTTTATGGGATATTCTATTCGAGTCAAAGGCTACAGGTTGTATGACATCGAGAAAAATCTTTTTTTTTTTTTTATATATCTTAAGAGATGTCTATTTCTTTGAAGATTTGTTCCCATTTCACACGTTACAGTAGTTTTATGTGTGAATTTTCTACCAGTTTTTCTTTCAGCAATTTGTCTTATATTGCCTCGTTTCTATTGAGGAGACCTTTTTAGGTGATGTTTCTTCGTTTCTATTGAAGAGACCTTTTTAGGTGATGTTTCTTCTTCACAAATAAGTCTAGATGATACATTTTCTCATAATTTTGTTTCCCCAAACTCAATGAAGGTTCTTTTGTTGTTGATATGCTTCATGATAATTCAACAATATTGATCAAAGTGGTTGTATAACAGAAACACAGTGCATGCTCCATGAGCATCCATTCAACTGAGACATCCTCCAACTTATTTGAAGGATTTTCATTGCAATCTCTTAGCACAAACCCCCATGTGTGACATCTTTTGCACCATTTTATCTTGGGAAGTACATTTATTATGATGCATACTCTCATTCTGATCACAAACAAGTTATATTGATTGTATCCACATTTTTTGAGCCTACATATTTTTACGAAGCAGTCAAGTTTCCTTGTTGGCAACAGGCAATAAATGATGAGCTTGCTACTATGGAACCTATAAAGACTAGGTCTATTATTTATTTTGTTGGGTTTTATGCCCTAAAGTTCGTTGTTTGTAATGTAAATAAATCATTTATTGATATTTAATAAAATAATTATTATTTTATTTTATATTTAATTTTGCATAACTTAATCTAATAAAGCAAGAAC
Organism: Lagenaria siceraria; assembly: GCA_002890555.2. Taxonomy (NCBI): domain Eukaryota; kingdom Viridiplantae; phylum Streptophyta; class Magnoliopsida; order Cucurbitales; family Cucurbitaceae; genus Lagenaria; species Lagenaria siceraria. Next base: position 23,737,606 of record CM016485.1, on the reverse strand, counting down.
TTTAGGTTATTATATGAAATCTTGAACAATACATAGTCGACATACACGTAGATCATATTCAAGTAATAACCTTAAGGGTCTATAGGATATGGATAAAGTTGGATGTCCTATCTTGGTGATACTATGGATACAACCCACTTTATAATTGTTACAACCGATTTGATCCAAATCATTCATGTAGAGACATGTGAGGGGTATCCTATACAAAGAGTTTGTATAAGACTGAATCGTGAAATAACTAATCTCTCTTTATAAATCTATTAATTGAAGAGATACGATCATATGTGACTCGATCTTAATCTTGAGTGAATTATAAACTCCTACCTGTGAGGGCTTGTCCTTTGATTTGCATGGGTGCGAGTGGCCCAAGCCACCAACTCAATATGCGTACCATTTTGGGGAGTTGACCAAATGGGGAGATGAGAATGTAATTTCACAAGATGGAATTCACTCCTTTATGTATAGCATAAGTAGATGAGTAGTTTTCTTAAGTGCTGACTCCCGGTCTTAAATAATGGGGCCCCACCCTCTCACAGGCCCGAGAGAGACTTGGTTTGTGGTTAAACCATAAACAAATTATTCATTAGAGAATTAGTGGTACTTAAGGACATAGAGGTAATTGCAAGGGTAAAACAAATATTTGACTCGGTTGTAATCATGAACATCTCGTGAATGATCGACTTACAAGTAATGATTATATCCATAGACGCAATTTGTCTTATAATGCATAATAGTGCAACGATGGGTTTATAGTGATTTGTCTCATAGTTAATAAATGAAATTTGATTAATTAAAGAGTTTAATTAATTAATCTAGAATCATTAAAGCTTATAATCTGTAGGTCCATGAAATCCACCTGCTAGCTCATAATGGATCAACAACGATCAAGATATTGAAAGAATAGTTTAAAGTGTTCAAATTAATTAAGAAAAAATATATTTACCGTATCAAATACAAAGCAGATGAAACAGTTGATTGATATGAAGCTCGCCTCGTAGCTAAAGGGTATGATCAACAATAACGGGTTGATTTCTTGATACATTCTCCCCCATTGCCAAAATAGTGACTGTCAAGGTATTTTTATCACTTGTCACCTTCTTTAATTGGCCTTTACTCAAATGGATGTGCATTTCTAAATGGGGATCTCTTTGAAGAGATATATATGTCACTACCTTTAGGTTATAATGTCTCTCATGCATCTATTAATTAAGGGGGAGAAACTTGTATGTCGGTTGCATAAAATCTATATAAAGACTAAAGTAAGCTCCACATCATTGGTTTACAAAGTTTTTAGTGCTTTGTTATGTCATGGTTTTACACAATCTAAGTCCGTTTATTCTTTGTTTACTCGTGGTACATGGAGCACGTTTATTTATATCTTAATTTTCAATATGTATATTTATATATTAATTAAAATTTTCATTTTTCATTTTATTTAATCTTGATTTTCTTGGTTGCTAGGTGTGCACGGTTGTCCAGACATTCCATGCAATACATCATTTCAAATGCATTCATTGATGAATGCCATATTTGTATGACTTTTTACCTAGTTATAGTTAAATCGTGTGGAAATTGGGTAAAGAGTGAGTCATACAAGCCCTGTAGTCCTAATTTGGTCAAAATAAGTTAATGCATGTTTATAAGTCAATTTGAGTAACTAGCATATTTTTAAGTGAATTAGACCATTTTATGTTGAGCTAAATAGTGGTGTAATTTTGAAAAAAAAAAACCCAAAATTTCACCCATATGTGCCCGCATCGTGTGCAAGGCAAAATTCCAATGCGACTGCATCGTGCCGTAGATTGGGTCGATTAAAATTTTTCGCAACAGTTCATAGGTTGCTTTTTTCTTGCTCCCAAGTCATTATTTCACTCTAATTCTAACTAGGATTTCATGGAGCATTGATTTCAGCAAAAAAAACTCATCTTAACAAAGTCTATTTAAGTCGCCAGAATGATCACCAAGTCAAGGGAGAATCAAATTTTGAGTCAAACTCCCACACTTGAGTCAAAAGAAACTTCTTCCTCTTCAAGAACGAGAGCTCCTCTAAAGAATAGGGTCCCATTAGTCTATGCTAACATCAAGGGCAGTGTTGTAGAGTGAAATTTACCTTGAGAAAGATTGAATTGAACCTAGAAGGAACCCTAGACGTGTAGACTTTTCTCAAGCATACATTTCTTGAATTTTCTAGATTTTTCTGTACTGTTTTTTCTTTTATTTTCTACCACGTTGTACTTATTACATTTATTTCAATGAAGTTATCTTATTTCTCTTCACTTATGAGCTAAGTTCTTTTAGGGTTCTGTCTTGTGGATACCATATAGGATAAAATGGCTTGAACCATGTAATCGCATTGCACCATTTCTCTTTTTTTCTCTTTTTTTTTTTTTTTTTTTTTTTTGTTTAAAAACTATATTATCTTGTTAATTTGACTAGTCATCTAAGTTAGCGTGATTATAGAGTCTTAATACTAAGACTAGGATATAAACGGATATCACAAAAGAATACGGGACTAAAAGCCTAGACATAGGACGTCATGTGACTTTGGACATAGGTGCGCATATCATAGAACTAAGAGAATGCATGAGACTATCTAAGATTTAATTAGTAATAAAAATATAGGACTAATTACTTAGGCTTCAAGGGTACTTGAAATCAAGGTTGAATAGAAGTTGATCTCGATTCATAGAAAAAAGCACAATGTGATTGCAATGCAGTCGCATAGTTTAAGACAATTTATCTAATGGTTGAAACTCAATTTGAACTCTTGTTTTCTATCGTTGATGTTTCGTTATTTGCAATCAACTAAAACTACTCATTTTTACTTGTTACTACTTGATTTATATTGAAAAACTCTTTCTTCAAGAATTGAATTTCACAAATAGTCTTGTGAGAAAATGATACTTGGAATACCTCTACATTACTACTTGTTGATAGTGTATGCTTGCACTCAATCTTGAATATTCTTCATCATTTTTAATTCATATACATTTTGATCATCAGTCGCCTTATTCTCTAGTTTTTTGGCCAATACATATGTTATGTCTACCAAAATATAGACCCTAACCTTTTCATTGGCCTTAATTCATAGATCATATGTTGTATGAATAGTTAATGTATCATTTGTACCAAATACTTGAGGACATTCCTCAGTTAGAAAAAATTTCATGTTGCCTACTACCAAAATAGTCTTTATGTTATTTTTCCATAATAGATTTCTTGTATATATATATAAACGGAAAAGACAAGTATATTATATGAAGGTATATACCTAATTGCAAGAGTATATATGAAGGTATATACATTTATATTAATTATTGTGGACAATGTTGAACATTTGTAAAATATATATACTTGATATATAACAAGTTTTGATCAGAAAATGTAAAGAATCATTAAACTATGTTAACTTTTAATGACTGAATATATACCTAGTATATAAATGATTGTCGATAAAGACACATAATATATGTAAGAACAGTACGTAAGATTGACTACATTATGAAAAATTGAAAATAATTGCTAAAATTGTGGAAAGAAAATCACATGAAGAAAAAATGATTAAGAATGTAGAAATCATATAAATAGAGGAGATAAAAATGAAAGTTGTGGAATAAAATGAATAATTAATTTGATGTGCTAAAAGTGTGAAATTTTTAGCAAATAACAATATATTTTAATTAAATGAAATTTGTGAAAATGAGAATGAAATTAGACCTAAAGTATTTGAAGATATAACATAATGCAAAAGAATTTATAGATATAACAAAATTTAGATTTTGCGTTCAAAGTCTATCAGTGATAGACTATATCACTAATACAGATCTATCAGTTATATTTACAATTCCTTAAAAATGTTAATATACACTTAATTATTATTCGTAAAAGTGTTATCCAATGCAATTACCCCTTCATAAATATTTCAAATTGTGGCCTTTAACTTTAGGTCTGAAGTTCAAATCTCAGGTATACTACATTTATATATTATATTAATTTTAAGTTTTAAAATTCTCAATATATTTATTTATATATTAATTTGCAATAAATAAATATATATATATATATATATATATATATATATATATATATATTAATTTAATTTTGAATTTAAATTTAAATTTTTAGTACACTCTAAACTGGTTAGAATTTTGCAAGTTTAAGACGAATGACTCAAGTAACAAATAATATTGCATATCAAATTTGGACATCGTTTTTTTTTTTTTTTTTTTGTACAACTACGGAGTGGGGGATTGAACCTCCGACCTTTAGGAAGGAGTGCATGTCAATACCATCAAACCAAGGTTACAAATAATTAGATTATTATTGTTAGTTTTTGAAGAGTGACTTATTAATGCATGTTATATACATAGGTGTCTATATATATTACATTATTAACTAAATTATATTTGAACCATAGAAGAAAAAGTAAGGAAAGAAAAAGATACAAGGAACAAGAAATATTTATCTATTTATTTCAAACCAGTTCCAAGTTATAAGATTATATTTAATTGCATCCCCGACGTTCATTAAACACTCCATTTGGTTCGTTCATTTTAACCTTGAATCATTAACAAAAGCACTAATTGACCCATTTATTACGTTGATAACAAACCGAGTTAGAGTATTTAACAACCTTTGAGATGTAACAATAAGATTATAAAAGCAACTTAGAGCCTATTCCAATTTTACTTGACAATATGTGGAGGGTAGAAATCGAACCTCTAACCTCAAAATTGATAGTAAATATTTGGTGTTGATTCTAGACTAGACTAAAAATAACCCTATAACTGACCTAGCTAAAATTTGATGTTGATCGGAAAAAAGCAAAATCTACAGGATAAAATGTTTGGTTCAAGAAAAAAATGATATGTTAGTTCGCAATAAATTAGATATACAGCCAAGGGAAATACTACTTCGAGAGAGGGCAGTACGAAAAGAATTTAGTAATTCACCTAACACATCAAAGCATTACGATTGTGCTGCTTTAGATGGAAGCAAGCACGCCAAGCTAAGAACAAAACAATATCCATCTACTTTTTCATCAACTTTTAGAAAAAAGGAAGATTTTAGCTACCTTAAAAAAATAAGATAAAAAAGAAAGAAAATCATAAAAGGCATACTATGCTCATTTGTTTCAGTTTAGAGAAATTCAAGATAGAGGAATTGTTAAACCACATATAAGAATTCAAAATTACAAAAAAGATAAAATAAAATAAACGTTTGAGTCGTACAAATAATTCATCGAATTCTCAATGCAACATGCCAATATTCAAAATCATAGAGATTAGTTCCTGACAGGATGATCATAAAAATAACAAGATGTTCCTCTTTCAAATAGCAACTCTTTGATCATGTATTAGTTGCTCTAGTGTATATCTGCTGGCTAGAATGAGCAGATATGAGCCTAATAGAACCTCTCGCCATTAAATCCCTAATCGCCCGACGTGCCAACGATCCATTGATCTGATGAACAGTAACGACAAACAAACAGAGAGTTTTAGTAATTTACCATCTTCATAACAATCCATCCAAATAGAACCATTCACAGTTTGGTTGGATTACAGGAATAACATGCTAACCTAAGAAAATTTTACTTCTAGAAAAAATGGCATATGGAGGATATTAGGCACTTTATTTTGGATAGAGATATCAGATACTTCACATTAAGGGATAGTTACAAAAGGTGCCCTACTCTTATGGTTAAATGTGAGTTTAAGAATAATTGTTTATTCTCACATGGATTAATGTACAAAATATAACACCTTGCTGACATGACATCAAACTGAAAGAGATTACTTTGTAATTGTAGTTTAACCATATGGATATATATGTAGTTTAAAGATGGGAGTGCTGCAGCATCTCAAGTGAATGACACATTTGGAATATGGTAGGTAAAAACAGGAGAGAAATTATCAAAATGTAATTTGCAATACATAAACTATGTAACTGTAATTCAAGTCGTCCCGGAACGAATCTGATCACGTGTTTGGGAAGCGTAGAATATAAAATACAATGACATGTTTAATTAAATGGAGACCCAACAAATATAGCTTGATATATATACCATATAGCACATGGAGTCTTTGACATAGATTTCAAATCATGTGATTATGATTATCATACAATGGAGTTCATAACAGAGAAAGAAAGCTCAACCTATAATCACCAAGTTACCAACCCCCAATTACTTTTCCATTCCATTTTTAATGGATAGAAGGGTTTGGTCTTACCTTTCTTTCAAAAAAAAGATTGATTGAAGGGTGAAGTAGTGTGGGGCACTCAAATCTCAAACAAATATTAAGAAACATGGTCCATATTTCACAATCAAAAGACATGCATTTATACCATGTGAAGATGCAAGCCAAATGGGATTGAGAAAGACATACCCTTAATCTGTCTGAAAGGATGGAAGGAGTAATAAGCTTGAATTTTGGAGCTTCTGAAAGAAGCTTGTCATAGGATCCCTGATCAAACAGTACCATGTTGTTCACCTTCTCCTTTTGCTTTCCCTTGCTCCATTTCTGAGCAATAAACAAAATAAGAATTAAATTTACACAATTAATGGTAAGAATGTAAGATTTACAAAAGCATTCAAGAACTAACCAGTAACAGGCGTCAAAGATGTACCTAAATACACACTAGACTTCTAATCACTAAGACTTCTTTTGATAACCATTTTGTTTTTAGTTTTCCGTTTTTTAAAATTGTGTTAGTTTCCTTACCAATTCTTTACTACGATTTCACACTTCTTGAAAAAATACCCTAGTTTGAAAAAAGAACAAAAATGTAATCACACAAAACGGCTCTGTAAATCTTTAGAAAAAAGATGAACAGATTCCTATCAAGATGTGAAAAAACTTGTTTTGGTTCAATCATAGCATCATCGGTCACCGCCATTGAGCTATCGACGACATGGCATCGAACCGATGAAGAAACAACCTAATTCTAAATTCCAAATTCCAAAAGCAAGTTTTAAGAAAACTACCTCTTTTGATAACCATTTGATTTTTTGTTTTTGGATTTTGAAAATTCAGCTTATTTTCTCATATTTTCTTTATAATGGTTTTCATCTTTTACAAATAAACATTCGAATTCATAGCCAAATTCCAAAAAAAAAAAATTGTAAGAACCATTTTTTAGTTTTCAAAACTTGGCTTGGATTTCAAAAAACATATTTCAAAAGTTTATCATACCAAAGAAACTCATAGGTAGGTAGAAGGTAATATTTATAAGCTTAATTTTCAAAAGCCAAAACCCCAATAATTATCAAACGAGCCTTATATAGTTTAGTTTTCACATTTTGGCTTGGGTTTTGAAAACATGTTAGAATAAAAAGGTAACACAACAAATAAATTTATAAGCAGAAGTACAGTTTATAAAAATTAACTTTCATAAACCAAATCTTTATCAACCAGAGCCTAAACTTTAAAAACAAAACAGCCATTGCATAACGAATTACCTTCTTCTTCTGCTTTCCTCCACCAGATTTAGCGGGCTTGGAGGACGGAGGAGGAGCCTTATCCTTCTTAGGTGCCTGCCATACGGATACCAAGTAGGAGAAAGTTTACATTGCTGAATTCATAAATCCAATAACACATAGACCTTCCCATCTTTTCCACTCTCAATTGAAACGGAGAAACCGTTATAATAAATTATACAATGATAGCACAATCATCTTAGCTATATTTCAGATCCAAGAAAGAAAATGAAATAAAATCACTCTGGTTCAGCAGTCCAATTCAATTAATTCCGCAGCTTTAAGGCTAAAAAATTAGTCGATTCTGCTTTGATTTCCAGTAAAGAATAGTGGTATAGAACGACGAACTCAGACAATAACGGCTTATCTCGCTAATTTTCAGAAAACCCACCTAATTCCCCAAAAATCTAGCATAGCTTAAACTACAGAATGACAAGAGAGAAAATTTGCAGTACTTCAGAAGGGGATTCTACACTAGCCTTACTCGATTCCACAGTGAAAACAGAGTAATATAAGGAAGAAGAAGAGAATTTTAAAGGGTTTTGAAGAAAAAACATACCATGTTGGGTGGGGTTTAGGGCTGAGAATTTGGCTGGAAGACGAAGCAGAAGGTCGCGAAGAACTCTGGCTGCCGGCTAGACCTCAAAGCGGAGGAAAATACAGATATTTTAAAAACTCTAGGGTTTCTTGGTTAATGAGTACTATTGGTCAATTAGGGTTAAGATTTTTTAAAAAAAGAAAAAAAGAAAAAATATATATATATACATATAACTTGGGAGCTGTTAAGTTGGCTATTAGAGACTTCTGGGTCATGAGCATGAGTTATAATAGTCTATAAGTTATAAAATATTTTAATTCGATTATAATAATTTAGGTTGGGAGTGCAGACTATTTTAATTTGGATTATAATAATCTATGTCTGAGGTCAAACTATTTTAGTCTAGGTTATAATAGTTTGTATTCAACTATTCTAATATAGGTTATAATAGTTTGTATTTAACGTGCAAGTTATTCTAGTCTAGGTTTAGATGTTTTTTCTACGATTTTTTTTATTATACAAGTAATGATACATTAAATATCATATATTGTCAACACTACATAAATTAATCGAAATTATTTTCTTAATTTGTGCATAATTCAAGCGATTAAATTATATATTTGTAATCAAGGGATAAAAAATTTTAGAACACTCAAACTTACAATTATTAAAATTGGTCCTCAAAACTTATAAATTTATAGAATTTTAGCCAACTTTTAATTAGTTACATAATTGTTAAATGAGTTGTTTTTTTCGATTTTCTACGACCTAATTTCAACAATTACCGTATAAGAGTTTAAGGATTTATATAGTTTCATTAATTTTTTTTTAAGAACTAAACTAAAAAAAAATTATGAAAACGACAGGAAAACATATTTTTTTTGGTCCATAGGTTTTGGGTTTAGCTTTCATTTAATCCATACGTTTCAAAATATTACACAAATTGGTGTTAAAAGTGTTTTATACACAAGTTTTTTATTTGTTATAATCAATGTGTTTCAATAATGTAAAATTATTATAAAAGAGAACTTTGAAACACTATGAATTGGTCGCTGGAGATGATCATCAACGTTGCCTGTCAATCGGATTCGTCGAAGGTGGTCTTTGTCGAAGGTGGTCTTCACTAGAGTTGGTCGCCGTAGTGATCATTGAAGTTAGTCACTAGAGTTGGTCACATAGGTGGTTACCGAATGTGATTGTTGAAATTGGTTGCCGAAGGTGGTCTTCACTGGAGTTTAATATCGGAGTGATAGCAAGAGGTGGTTGTCAGAGTTGGTCGCTAGAGGTGATCATCATTGGCCGCCAAAAGGAAGTTGTTGGAGCTAGTCACTGAGAGTGGTCGTCACCAAAATTGGGGGGTCGAAGGTGGTATTTGCTAAAGTTGGCTGCCATAGTGTTTTGGAATTTATGCTCTAAAGCTCGTAGTTTTGTAAATAAACAATTTATTGATTTTAATAAAAATAAGATGTTGTTTTATCTTGTGTTTTGTTTTTGCATAACATTATCCAATAACGATAAAATCCAAGATTATTAGATATAATCTTGAACAATATGTAGTTGCCATATAGGTAGATCATGTTTAAGTAATAATCTAAAAGGTCTATTGTAGTATATGGATAAGGTTGGGTGCCTTATCCTGGTGACACTATTGATATGATCCACTTTGTAATTGTTACAAATTATTTGATCCAAATAATTGATGTGGAGACATGTGAGTGGGGGTATCCTATACAAAGAGTTTGTATAAGATCGAATTGCGAAATAATTAATCTCTCTTTGTTGTTAATCGAAGAGATTAATATTTCACAAGATGATCATATGTGACTCGATCTTAATCCTGAGTGAGTTATGAACTTCTGTCTGTGAGGGCTCGTTCTTTGATTTGTATGGGTGAGATTGGCATGAGTCGTCGACTTAATATGTCTACAATTTTGGAGACTTGACCGAATAGGGAGCTGGGAACGTAAATGCACAAGATGAAATTCACTTCTTCTCGTATAGGGTTATTAGATGAGTAGTTTTTTTAAGTGCTCACTCCAAGACTTGAAAAAAGTGGCCCCACCCTCTCACTAGCTTGAGAAGGACTTGGTTTATGGTTGGACTGTAAACATATTGTTCATTAGAAGATCAGTGGTACTTAAAGACATAGAGGCAATTACAGAGTAAAATGGGCATTTGACCCAACAGTAATTGGGAACATCTCGTGAAGGATGGACTTGCATGTAGTAATTATATCTATGGGCACATATTGTTCTACAGTGCCTAAAAGTGCAACTATGAGTCTATAATAGTTTACCACATAGTTAATGAATGAAGGTTAATTAATTAAAGAGTTTAACTAATTAATCTTGGATCATTGGAGTTTATAATTTGTAGGTCTATAAAGTCTGCTTGTTAGCTCATAATGGACCAACGAGGATCAAGGTATTGAAGAATAATTTGAACTGCTCAAATTTATTTAGGGAAAATACATTTATTGTATTAGATACAATTAATGTAAATTATAATGTATCTAAATACATTTTTATATAATTAATTATGAATATGATTCAAATTAGAACTATATGATATGAGAGAATAAATGTATTTGAATATGATTCAAATAATTCATAATTTAATATGTAGGAGATACATATTAAAACTATGTATTAATAGAAGATTAATGTATTCTATTAATGTATTCTATTAATGTATTAGAATATGATTCAAATAATTGATTATTTAATATGAATGAAATTTGTATTAAAATTATAGGTTATGAGAGAAGTATTAATTTGAATATGATTCAAACGAATGTTTGTTCTAATATAAGATATTAAAATAAATATTTAATAGAAGTTAGGTATTAACCCTAATTAGGCCCTATTTATAGGACCATTATGAGAAGATAGAGAGACAACTCATTCATTCTCACGTAATTCTACAAAAAGGTGTTCTATACTCTCTCTAGAAAAATAGCGAACTTCACTAGTTTTTTTCGATCTCTTATCTCAAAATTCCCTCTCTTTCTCAATTAGACTCCCACAAGTCGGTCCTTGCCAAGAGATATAGCGAGGAAGACCTATTAGAGTAAAAGAACCAGCCAAAGGAAAAGAATTGCGGCAAAGAGGTTTTGCAAGGTATAACTTCTAAACCTTTTTCTTTATGTTTTTCTGAAACTGATCTCATAAATCAAAATCAAAGCAAAGTGATAATTCATTTCCGTTGGGGATTCGATCTCTTTAGTCACACCATTTATTTTTACCGTACTTTAGATATCCAGAAAGAAGTGAATATGTTTGTAAGGATCCTTAGCTAGACTCCCTTTGAAAGCATAGTCTCTCGCCATCTAAATGAGATCAGGCTTAAGCTCGAAGTTGTTGACATCCAGAGGTTCATGTGTGATCCTAGGCTAGGCAGTTGGAACAGCTGGTTAGAAATAATCTTTGATAGTCCTTGGTTTCAGTTGCTAAGCCTGTTGGGTTTTGTATCCAAAAACTCGTAGTTTGTAAACATTAACGTGCATTTTATTTCTCAATAAAGTTGTTATCGAGGTTATTCAGTAAACTTGTTATTGAATAAAGTGAATTGTTGTTAATATAACTCTAAATCTAATAAACTAAGAATCTATGGCTATAGTATGAATACTTGAACTATATGTAGTGACATAAAAGAAGATCAAGTTCGAGTAAATAGCCAAAACGGTCTATAGTATAGGGATAAGGTTGGGTACCTTATCTTGGGGGCACTATTGTATGCGGCCCACTTTGTATATGATACAAACGATGTGATCCTGAATCGTTCATATGGAGACATATGAGTGGGAGCGTTCTATGCAATGAGTTTGCATAAGACTGGACCACGAAATAGTCACTATTACTTTATAATGTCGTTTACTGTTAAATACTGACTATTTCAACTAGATGACTTAGGTAACTCGATCTCAATCTTAAGCTAACTATGAACTCTTGTTTATTCGGGATTATCCTTAGATATGCGGGTGAGAGTGGCCCAAGTACGCTGACTTAATAAGCCTCCCATTTCAAGGGTAAGACCGGGTAAATAGTTGGGAACGTAGTCTTGCAAGATAGAATTCACTCCTACTCGACTTTGGGTTAGTAGATAGGTTGTTCCCTTAAGTACTGATTCCGGGTCTTGAACAAGGGGCTCCACCTCTCATTGGCCTGAGAGGGACTTGGTTTAGTGATAGGATCACAAACCAATTGTTCATTAAAGAATTAGTGAGACTTAAGGAACAAGATGTATTCACAGGGGTAAAACGGTAATTTTGATCTAGCTACGATTACGTTCGACCTATGAAGGATCAAATTACTTATTATGGTTATATCAAGTGGACAGATATATATCTACAGTGAGGAGGGTGTAGCTACGGGCTTTAGTGGAGTGTCTAGTTAGTTAACGAATGTTGGTTAACTAGGTTAAAAGAGTTTGGCCAATTAATCTAGGATCGTTGGAGCTCATGATTTGTAGGTCCATTAGGTCCCTCTACTAGCTCAGATATGGACAAAAACCTTAGATAGTGTGGTGAATGAGTTTTGATCGTTCAAACTCGGCTTAAGGAATGAATGTCAGATATATGCGATATGTTTAACAGATTAACATTTAATTACGAATTAAATGGACAAAGAGAGTTAAATATAATATTTAAATATGATTTAAATATTAATTGTATGAATAGGGATTCATATCGATTTTTAGAAAAATTGGGATTAGTGGGAAAAATAATATTATTTTATTATTTGATATTAAAATAATATTATATTTAATTAATTAAATATTAAATTATTTTTTATTTAATTAATTAATTATAAATTTATTTTTGGATTTAAAAATCAAATTAAAATTTATTTTTTCAAATCAATTTTGAAATTCAATTGAAATAGAATTTAAAATTCAATTTTGAAATCTTGGTTTTTCCCACTTACTAAGCAAGGAGCTTAGTTGTTAACTCCATAATTAGCCACTAAATTTGATAAGCTTTGTTGTCAAATTAATATGCAGTTAGATTGCATGTTAATCCTTGTTAAATAAGGATGATTTTGGCTAAAATTGAGGTGGAGAATTCTGAAAATTGAAGGTTAATTTTGCTAAAAAATTTCAAGAACTCACTTCCCTCTCCAACCTTCATTCCTTCACAAATTCACCACAAAATTGGATCCCACCATCCAATCTAAGGCCAGAGAATAGGAGAGAAGACTCTTTTGGTGGTTTACATTCAAGTGGTGTTCATTTTCGTGGAGAATTCAAGGAGAATTTTGTTTATAAAGGTTGTAATTTCTAACTCTTTATTTTTTCCCTTTTTACATAAAGTTTATCCTTAAAATTGAGCATGATAGAGTGTAATGCATCCAAATTCGCTTCTGTTGCATGCTCATATATCCTCTAGACCCATGGTATCAAACTCGGGTCTTAAACTTCTTATATTACGCTTGAAAGTACGATCTATGTTTGGATCAAAAGGAACAAGGTTAGCCTGGCGACTACATCGCATGCACTAAACAAATAACAAAAAAGAAAAATTATTCTCAAAAAAGAAAAATAAAATATAAACCCTAAATTTAAGATGAATCAAATTTTCTTAATACTAAATGAATTAAATAAGACTAATTCACCAACAAAGATGCCAAAAACTTGACATGCGAAAGTGTACGTGTCAAATTATAATATAGTAAAACGGTCGTGAGAACGAGCATCGTTTTCAGGAAATTAGTAACTCAGTTCTCTTAGATATCAGGAAATTGTCTCAATCGTAAATAAAAGAAGCAATAAAAAGTCAATTTGGAGTAACACTCAAGTAAGAACGTTCTAGGGTTTCGATGTCATTCAAAAGGCATCATGTGGAACCAATTCATTTTCATTATAATGATTTAATCATTAACTTAGGCCTAAAAGTCGATTATTCGGGTTTTCTCTCTCAAGCTCAACTATCTTTTAACTCTTTTCTAACACCTAAACGTTGAGCTCAACCCTTTCCTGTCATTCTTATGCACAGTCCAACACTAGTTTAATATGTTCATTCAAAATTAAAAACCTAACAACGATCTATGGTGATCAAGCATCAAACTTAATAAGCATAGCCATGATAGAAAGCCAATATCATAAATTTAATCCAACTAGTTTAGAGTAAATATCCACATACTAATCAATTCAATCTAACCCTAGAACTAGAAGTAAAATGAGTCATTCATGTTTAAAATATCCTATATAAACATGTTGTACAAAATACTAAAGGGGAAAACAAGAGAAGAGTGAAGAATTAATTGTTGCTCTCGATCCATTACTGACACTATATCAACGCCTTCCTCTTAATCTATCTTCGATCAAACTCAGCGTTAAGCTTTGAAATCCTCTCTAAACAGCCGCTGCTCAACCTTTTTTAAAACCCTTTGGTGAAAACCCTCTTGAACTCCCCTCTAACAAATGATGAATGGCAAATTAAATAGTAAGAAAATTGTCAAAGTGCCTCGACGTCGGTATATGTTTTCCCTTACGCTGTCAAGCGCCCCACAGCGTCGCAGTGTTGCAGGGGTTGATTCTCTTTAGTGTCGTGGTGCTACCCTATTTTTAGCTCTCAGATTTATAGCGCCAAGCTAGCGCCCCAACATGTTGTGGGCGCCTTTTCAGCCTTTTTTTAATCATTCTTCAAGCCCTAGGTCAAACTTTGACCTTCTTAGGGGTATTTTCATCATTTTTTTGCTCTGGTTAGCCAGTTCTGGTCTAAACTATCGGTTCCTACAAATTGAACATATAAAAGCATTAACGAACATAAATTAACAACAAAACCAATAAAATTCTAAGTCTAAGAAAATACTTTTTTTTTAGTGTTTTTCACATACCCACAAAGTATTTGATGAAAATGATGAGTATTTAAAATATTCAGTAAGTAACCCTACTACGGGAGTCATACTATTCAATCACATGCAATCGTGAGTTTGAAAATCACTAAAACTAGTGGGACCTAAACATTAGCCAAAACTGTGTCATGTATCATTTCAGGTTAATCTTGTCATGTGCCTGAAAGACTAATGGTGTCATAGTTTATTAAATTCGAAATTGCAATTAACACACACATGTAGGTCCCATAAAAAGACATACTTAATCAACATTCATATCATAAATATTACCACAACAATTTTTGTCTGGCTCAACGACATTCTAGTAGTAGCATCAGTTACCTTGAAATTTACAAATGTAACAATGATCTTTTGAAATTTGCAAATACATAAAAAAAAAAAAAAAAAATAGATCTAATTTTTGGTATGACAGTTGTTGCTTTTGTATTTGTTATTACTAGTCAAAAAACGTGTATTTGTTATTACTAGTCAAAAAACGTCAGCTAAGAGATTCGAACTCTCATAGGGAAACCCCATGTACTTAGCAGGCACACGCCTTAACCACTCGGCCAAAGCGACAATTGTTGATAATTATCATGCTACACATTAGATAAGTTTTACAAAATTGGCAATGACACTTTCTTAGGTTAGGCAAGTTGATCTTTCAAAATTTGCGTATATAGTAAAAAATATTAAATATATTTTTCCACTTTTACTCTAATTGATGTATCAATGTGTAAATTATTAGTATACCTGATATATTTTATATTGTTGTTATATCCCTTGACTGATATACCAAATATATAAAGTCTATCAGTTGTACAATAATTGATATCAAATTTATCGATGAACAAGTGCTTGTGCATTTTGTTATTCCTAGTCAAGAAACACGTGCAATATTGCACGTAAAATTCTATTGTTTTAATTATTTTTCCAAGTAGTAGTTTCTTAGCATGTAATAAATAAATACTCAACAGTTTTGTTTTAGTTACCATAACTTTTAAATAATGTAACAATTTTTATTTCAATGTTTTCAGCATATTTCGTCTTTTTCAAAAAAGATTTTTTTTTTAGTATAATTGGGGGTAGTGGGGAATGCGAACTACACCAATACAAAAAATATCACATACAATACCTTTAAAAAAATGTTGTCATAAACATTCCATAACATTTTTTGAAATGCTGTCATAGGCGATGTTATTGAAAGTCAATGACTTTTCATAACATTTTTTCAACGCTATAAAAAATGCTATGAAAAGTTCATTTTTTATAGTATAGTTTTAATGCTATGGAAACTTTTCATAGCATTATAAAAAGCGCTATGGTTGCTTTTTAATAGCAATAAAAAAATGCTATAAAAACATATCATAGCATTTTTTAGGACGCTGTCGTAGCCGATGTTATTGAAAATCTCCTACTTTTAATAGTTTTTTTCCAACGCTATAAAATAATCTATAAAAAAAATCATTTTTATTATATAAATCTAATGTTATGGAAACTTTTCATAGCATTACAAATTTGCTATCAATGACCTTTAATAACATTTTTTATAGCAATAAAAAAAAAGTACTATCAAAACATATAACTTTTTTTAAACCTCATTGCGATGACTACTATTATGGATCATAAGCGACACTTAATAGCAATTTTTCTTTTGTGTGCATTTATACTACTTTCGAGTCACATATCATTTTTATAACATTTTATATATACAAAACAAATTGTCTTTGTCTCAAACATTTGTAAAATCAACCTTCCAATTTCAAACAATAATAAAGACTCATGACTCAACAACAATTTCTCATAAAAAGTAGTATATAAAGAGAATATTATTAAAGAAACTAATTAAGCATCAAAACCACTTAAAAATTTTCCAATTTGGACTATTTTGTTTTAATATCTAAAAGCAATAGTAAAGTTCATTATTTTATACAACACAATGAATTCAACTAATCTCACAAGAAAGAGATAAAAAGTAAAAACTAGTACTAGTGAAAGGAAGACCAAAAAAAAAAAAAAAAAAAAAAAAAAAAAAAAAAAAAAAAGAAGTCAAATAGGCTTACATAGATTGTATTGGCATCTAAACATGCTTGAGGAGAGTAAACAATACTCATTGATTTAGGCATCACACCAACAACTATTTTAGTTGATGACTATCCTCTACGAGAAAAATGACAAACCAACAAGGCCCGATCACAAACGATTTGTTTAAGTAGACATAAAAATTGCTAGCCGTTAGTGGTCTTCCTTTACAATGTACACAATAAAGAAGGGAGCAAACTTGAAACATATATCAATCAGTATGATGATACAACTAATAACAAGAACATTCAACATACAAAACCAATAGGCAGTAAGTAGATCTTTATTTGTTGTGTGGCTGCTGGAATTTTGGCTTAGTAACTTTTATTAACTTTTAAGTCTGTATTTCTTCTTTGGTTTAAATTGTTTGTAACACTTACACTCATGTAACAATTATAGAGTGAGTCATATCCGCAGTGTTACCAGATAAGGCACCAAATCTTACTCATATACTACAGACCTTTTAGGTTATTAATTGAATAAGATCCACTCGTATGTCTACTACATACTGTTCAAGCAACATTTAATAACCTAGGATCTTAGTTTATTGGATTAGGTTAAAACAATCTAAATGTCAAATAAAATACCTCTTATTTTATTAAATAAATAAATTGTCATGTACAAATTACAAATTACGAGAGCCCATGAGATTTAGGGCACCAAACCCAACAAAGTCACCTATGACTATCCTAGTGAAATGTAAGTCTCATCAAACAACGATGTTATAAAGAGAGACGAACCATTTCGTGGTCCCGCATACACGTCTCACATATATAGGATACCCCCACTCACATGTATAGGATACCCCACTCACATATCTCAACATGAACGTTTAGGGTCAAAATGTTTGTGACACTTTACAACACTTGTAACAATCACAAAGTGGGCCGTATTTGTAGTATCAACAGAATAAAGCACCCAACATTATCCATATACTACCGACCTTTTAGATTATCACTTAAGCATGATCTACCTGTATGTCAACCACATACATGTTTAAGTTACATAAGATAATCTTGAATCTTAGTTTATTGGATTGGGTTTATGCATACTAAATTTCAAATAAAATAATATTTATTTTATTAAATAAATAAATTTTTTACACAATAATTTACAAACTATGAGACCATGAGATTTAGGACATCAATCCCAACAAACCGTTATTGTTTTGTTTCAAAAATACTCTTGAACTTTAAAAAGTTTTAAAAAATATACTTAAATGTTTAAAAATAATTCAAAAATATCCTTGCAATTAATATATGAATAGAAATCATTAATACCCTCGTTGCAGAAACACCTCTAAACTTTCAAAAAGAATGATAATAACAATTTCTTTTGGCATGAGGTTAAATGATTAAAATTACTAATTTGATTTCATATCATATTTAAAGTGTAGTTTTAGTTTTTAATTCTCACATTTAAAATTTTAATCTATTGTTGATGTTTAATTAATTAATTAACTTTTTATAACCGATTAACAATTAATTCTTTAAGAATGAGGTTACAAAATTTTTTTATTTCAACAACAGAAATATACGCATGCAATTGATTGATCAATAATTTCTTTTCTAACATGATAAATGAATTTAACAATTTTTCTTCAGAAAAAAAATGAAATTAACAATTAACTAATTATAAAAGAACAATAAGAAAGCAATAGTAAAAAAAAAAAAAATCAATGACCCTCTATACACATTTCTTAAAATAGATTTGCTCACTTCTTGATAATTGCAAAACAAACTCTATTATTCAACTTCATATCAAAGTAATCCTTAAAGTAGCAAGCCTAAAATCCAAGATTTTGATTTGACACGTGCATTCTTGCGACTTAAACATAAACACAAATATCTTGAGAGATGCTTTGGAGATTAGAAAGACTTTGAGAACAATGAATTGATACAACAAAAATGAAGAAAGCTTGAAAATTGAGTGTTTGATAAAAAAAATGGTGAAAAAAAAAATCATTTTTATAGTCGTAGAAGGTGATAGTTACAAAACTATTTGAATTCTAAAACTCTTAAAATTCTATTAATTAAAAAAGGAAAATAACTTGTAAGTTAGAAGTCCCTTTACATTCAAACATTTAAGTTTCTATATACTTATTATTGATTAAGGATAATAAATTAATTTACAAATTATAATTAATTGTTAATGGTATTTGTGTAAATAAGTAAAATAGAGAAGGGACAAAAGTGTCCAAAAAAGTTTTTCCTACGTCTTAACTTTTTAATATAATAATATAAATAATCAAGATATTATTGTGAAATAAGTATATACTTATTGGTTCAAAATATTATTGTGAAATAAGTATATACTTACACGTATTTCTCCCCTCTCTTTTAAACAACCTTATGCTTAAGAGTCTAGTATTAGATATAGATCGAATGTGATAGTTCTTTCTTATTTTCTTATAATGATGCATTTAAGAAATGCGAAAGCCTCTCTTATTCTCTATCTCTTAAATGGTGTGTGAAACCCGAGTATTTTTTTCTGTGGATTTATGAATTATAAACACGAAGGTCTTGTGTTTTTGGCACTAATGGAATTCAATCAATGGTCTTAAGAAACTTAAGACCTATTTAGGTTACTCAAATTTCGAGTAAAATAAAAAAAAAAAAAAAATAGGTAGGAACAATCGTTTAATCTAGATCTGTTTGACTTTGGCTTTATACAAGATAGTCTAGCACCTCCGAAACTAGTCCCGTCCCCCATAGGATCCTTTTTTTATTTTTGATGCATCTACTCTATATAATTGGGAGTAGATAGAAGTTAATCCATAATGGAAGATATCAATTTTAATATCTGCCCGAATCTGATTAATAAAGAATAAAGTTACATATGTAACATATTATGTATTTCTTTTCACCTCATTTTTTCGTATTTTGTGTTTTTCTGTAATGACTAATTGTAAATCCAAATAACAATTCATACATCTTTTTCACTTTATTTTAGGGAAAGATTATTTGAGTCTCTTAAGTTAAATAAACTAGGCAGAAAATGCTGATATGTATATATTGTTATTATGTATTTTTATCGTTTTTTTTTTTTTTTTGTGAAAAAGATTTTTATTTTGGATCTATCTAATTGATGGGTTAATCCGAATATACATTTATTTATGATAATAAAATGTAATAAATTCTTTTTTTTTTACAAAACTTTATTCAAATAATAATATTGAGGTAGGAAATTTTCAATCAATTAAATCTTTTTAATGATTTCTTATGAGTCTTTGGTACTCGAAGAAGTGTGAAACTCGTGAATCCATTCTATGAAGAAATTGAAAAATGGAGATTCTTAATTATTCATAATTAATTATTTATTAATTGATTTTATAGAAATTCAAAAAAATCTCTCTATATATATTATATAGAAAATATCTATATATAGAGAAATAAATATTGCACTCATACAAAAAAAAAAAGTTATTGATCCAATATATACAATAAAATATGAGTTTAAATAAATTGAAGTATTGCTAAGACTTTTTCAAAAACTACCCATGTCATAAGAGTATAGATTACTATGGACCAACTAACCCAATGACTATACATGATTCCATAAATGAATCAATAACATACCAGTTCCAAGAAATTAGAGGTTATGGTAAAACTTCGTTTAAAACGATGTGGTAGAAAGCAACATGCGACTTGAAGGACATGATCCACTGTGGATTCTTACACCCACCATTTTATATTATATAGGAATGAAGATGCTCTTGACTCGACATCGTTTATTCTGTTCCACTAGAGCTCTTATTTTTTTAGGGTTTTGATGTAAATAGTACATGATGGAGCTCGAGTAGAAAGTATTGATTCATTTATCAAGGGCAGAGATCTAGGGTTAGTGTCAATCAATAAGTTAAAACTACTTCGTAAGTATAGGTTCGATATAGAAATCGAAAGGATCCAATTCGAACAAGTTTCAAATTCAAACATCAAATTTGATCAAAAGTGTATCACACGAGAATCCATTATTTATATGATTCTTTGATAAAAAGAAATCACAAAAAATGGTATGTTGCTGCCATTTTGAAACGATTAAAGATCACCGAAGTAATGTCTAAACCCAATGATTCAAGGCAAAGATAAAGGATCCCGGGACAAGTAAAAATCTTTTTCAATTATCTCAATAACTAAACTAGATCAGAATGAAGAATCGAAATAGATTCCAAAGGAGACAGACAAAAATAAAGGGGTTAGAGACCGCTCAATAAATGAAATGCTTAAGCTTAAGGGTTGTTTTCCTTTGAGGGAGAGTTATCCAACTTGAGTTATGGGGATAAGAATGAGTTTTTTTTTTCAAAAAAGAAACAAAAGAATAAGAAATAAGTATTTAAATCATAGTCTAATTGATTTAATAATCTATGGATCTATTTGAGATTAATTAGAATTCTATACATAACTTTTGAATTTCCTCGAGCCGTACGAGGAGAAAACTTCTTAATACGATTCTGGGGTATTGTTAATTTACATCTATCCCAATGAGCTATTTATCGAATCATTGCAATTGATGTTCGATCCCGAAGAGAAGGAAGAGATCTTCGTAAAGTGGGTTTTTATGATCCAATAAAGAATCAAACCTATTTAAATGTTCCTGCTATTCTATATTTCCTTGAAAAGGGTGCTCAACCTACAGGAACTGTTCATGATATTTTAAAGAAGGCAGGTGTTTTTACAGAACTTCACCTTAATAAATAACCGAAATTTCATTAATATTAATGGAATAAAAAAAAAGAGGGTGTGGATAACTTGTATATAGCTTTGACTAACCTTGTCTTTAGTATTTTCCCCCTCTCTTGTTCTATTCATAAGTATATATTTATTGGTAAAACAAAATAATTAATAATCATTCAAATGTTGTTGCTCATGAGATTAAGGATGAAATATATATATGGAGTGACTACATAATTATATGTACATGATGCAATTTTAATTATGATGTTTATTTATTAACATATTTTGTTTAAATTAGATTTCAAAATATTTTTAAACTTTAACAAGTTTTTTTAGTAAATGAATTAATAAACATAAAGATATTTGACGAACAAAATAAAATAAAAGACACAATAACATACTAAAATTAATTTTAATATAATGAAAATTATTAACATTTTGCTTAAAGTATTTTAGAATTAAGTAGTTTAGTGCAAATGCACGTGGTAAAACACTAGTATATATAAAAGAGCGAATGAGGAAGAAATTCTTTTGGACAATTTTACCCTTGCATATTTCTTTAATACCTAATTTAACCTTCAAATTAACATCACCTCTTCCCACTCTATTATTTCTCACGATTCAGTTATATTATTCTTTCTTATTAATTTTTTTTCTTTGGTGACAAAGACAACATGATTTTAGTTTTAGATTTTAGCCTCTCTCCTCTCTCATTAAAACCCCACTATTTATAAACTTCATTCATCTCCCAATTCTCCCACGTGTGGGTGATAACAAGACGCTCTTACTTTAATTTTGTTAATTTTTTTTTTTGGGTGAGAAAGAAAATGTGTGTTTAACTTTAGTTTTAACGTTCAAATCCACTATTTTTTCTCTAATTAAAACCCACCGACCACTATTTCCTAAACTCCACTAAACTCACACCACAAACTTCATTAAAACACATCATTTTTTTAAAAAATTAAGGGTCTGTTTGGAGTGATTTTAAAATGACTAAAATCACTTTTGTCATTTTTAAAATTACCGTGAAATATGTTTTTAATCTTTCAAAACTAATTGTGATGATTGAAAATTGCATTTAAAAGTGTAAAATTGAAAATTAAATTGATTTTGAGTGATTAAAGTGTGTTTTTGAGT
Source organism: Lagenaria siceraria (assembly GCA_002890555.2). NCBI lineage: Eukaryota > Viridiplantae > Streptophyta > Magnoliopsida > Cucurbitales > Cucurbitaceae > Lagenaria > Lagenaria siceraria. The sequence goes on along the minus strand of CM016485.1, from coordinate 23,714,866 downwards.
GATTTTAATTAAAAATGATAGAAGTGATTTTAACGATTTTAAAATCACTCCCAAACATGCCCTAAAACTCTTCAAATAAATTATAATAGCTCCACTATATCTAAATTAAACAAACCTATTTAATACATCAATAAATATTTCAAATGTTACAAAAACTTATAATCTTCCTCCAATTTGTCACTTTCCTCACCTTAACACTATATATATGGATGGTTCTAGAGTTGCAACTAACAATCATTTTCCACCATTCTCCATTGACACCAACCAACTTTTTTTCCTTATCCTATCTTCAATTGTTGCATCAACATGTCTTTAGAATATTACATCTTGTTCAAGAATTGGAGCCTTTTAAAAAAGAATGGACGTACGATAAAGGTTAATGTTATTCAAAGAGAAACCGTGGAAACATATTCTAACCAAAGAGGTCAATTTCAAGTGTTGAAGTTTATTCTTATTGACGAAGATGTATTTTCTTTTTGTGTAGTATTTTACACAAATATTTAAAATTTAGTGCTTTTGTAAAGAATGGACGATAAAGGTTAAGGTTATTCGAAAAGAAACCGTGGAAACATATTCTAACCAAAGAGGTCAACTTCAAGTGTTGAAGTTTATTCTTATAGATGAAGAGGTATTTTTTTTATGTAGTATTTTACACAAATATTTAGAATTTAGTGCTTTTGTATAAAATGCTTAACTTTGTTATAATATTTTAAATTTCTAGGATATCCAAATTCAAGCTGTCATGTATAATGAAACTATTTCAAGATTGGAGCAAACTTTAAAGAAAAATAAATCATATTTCATTATCAACGAAAAATGTGAAACTAGTTGATAATAGGGTTTCTAAATGTCAACCAAGATATTGAGTTGTCTTTATGATTTGCTAATACTAAAGTTCGAGAATAAAGTGAAGTGATTCCAATTAAAGCACTTACCCACAATTTCATTGATTTTAAGGACATATTTGCAACATATAAATAAATGTATGAACTTCAGTAACTAATATATAGTTTATCAATTTATATTGTGCATTTTCACATATATACTAGAAACAATTGATCAATATATATTAATTAAATATCATCAAATTCATATAAAGTATTCCAATTAAAGAATTAATAGAGGTCTAATTTCATGAGTAAACTATTTAAAATTATATATATATATATATATATATATATATATATCATAGATCCACTATTTCAAACTATTTAAAATTGATGTATTACATTTCCTTATTTTAGCATTCATTTATATAATATGCACTATATATTCTGTTCAAATGCTTTGGATCTATTACTTGACACTCTGGATGACCAATCACAGGATGTACCTACTTTATACGCCTCTGTAATCTATACTCTAATAATAAATTTACTTTCTTCCTTTGCCCGTAGACGTAGCTAACTCACTAACTCAATATTAGTGAACCACATAAATCTCTATGTCGATCTCTCTACTATTTACGTTGTTTGTTTCTTCAATTCTCGATTTCATAATATATTCATATGTCAAAATTTCATTCAAGATTTGCAAATAACTTACTAAAAAAATACATAATGTATTCATTCCTTATTTATATGTATATATATTTAAAATCCTACATAATTTCTAGGGAAATTTTCATAGATAGAAAAAATTTCAAACTATTTACAGAAAATAGCAAAAAAAACACTGATAGACATTGATAGACTTCTATCAGCATCTATCAGTGATAGACTTCTATCATTTCTATTACTGATAGACTATGATAGACTTCTATCAACGTCTATCACAACTATCTAAAAATTTTGCTATTTTGTGTAAATATTTTTCCTTGTTTTTCTATTTTTAAAAATCCCCCTAATTTCTATAATATATTATTCAAATAATTCTTTCCAATCAACCACATGCAACACACGTGTAAAAATCTAGTATACACAAAAGTAGCATAAGCTAATACCACATCCTTAAAAGTAAGGGCAAACCAAGAATAGGTAATTTGTGGGCTTTAGGTTTTAAACACTACTTTGGTCCTTATACTTTCAACTTTGGTTCATTTTGGACTCAATACTTTTGAAATGTTCATATTAGTTCTAAGGCTTAATCAATAAGTTCTATTTGTGTTGTAAACTTTTTAAATAAATACATCACTTGGTGTATACAAATACTAAATTATGTACCCGTAGAATCAATGTAAAATAGGCAAATAAATTCTCAAGTGCCAATATAAGGAGCAGATGTGGAGATGGGAGGGCCATATGAGTATCTCCATTCCCCACAAGCTAGGCATCTTTCTGCATCCGTACTGTTGCTAAGCGTACAGAACTTGCAAGCCCAAGTCTTTGTGTTGATTTTGTTCTTATGGTTCCCACAAGCTTCACAAATCAGAGCCAATGGCTGCAATTCAAGTTTTAATATATGCTTAGTTAAACCGTATAACCTTACTCAAATTTAGGGAAGAATAATCATATTGTTGTATTTTTCTTACGAAAACAAATATAAGGTCCTCTTATATAGAATAAAGACCATCAACCAATAAGAAAATAAATGTTACAAGTAGAAATAATAAATATCTACAGAATACTGATAGAGCCTAAATATATTGAAAGATAAACGATAATAGAATTACAATATAAATCAAGTATTTGAGGTACTTGGACCCTTCCAATCTTAAGAGACTCTCAAGCTCTAATTCCTTTTCCAAAACAATGCTTGCCTTCTTCATTCCCTTAACCTCTATTTCTAACCAAATTTCATAACAAACTCTCCTATCTAATGAGTAATGACTCGTACACCCTTATAATACTCCAATAGCATTCCTATCAAATACACAATCAATATTACAAAAGATATAAGGAAATCCAACAACTTTGAACTTTCAAACGTGTGTTTACTAGATCTCTAAACTTGTTTACACTAATACTTGTTTCTATCAACAATTGTGGAAGGCTCTATATCCAGAAGAAGTTAAATATTTTATTTGAGAACTTAGCATTGTATCAACATGTATGACATGCTACAAAAGAGATTCCCTTGACTATCTCTATCTATCACTCCTAGCTGCTGCCTTTATACCTATGGATACCATAACGTCCACACATCATATGTGCATCAATTTTCAAATCTTAGATATAAAATTACAAGTTTAGACAACAATTCAAAACTTCACAATAATCAAATAGACAATTTGAAAGTTGAAGAACTAAAGAGACTTAATCTTAAGAACTCAAGGAACAAACTTGTAATTTAACCAAAACCTTATGAAGAAAAAACAGCAATGAAAACTTACCCGGTTAAGAAGGGTACATGCACTGCACTGCCAATTTTCCAGATCATCCATAGTTTCCTGATGAGTAGGAAAGGAAGCAGCTGATGGAATTTGGGATATAACAGGAGTGAAAGCATTTGAAGTTCTGGAGGGTCCTGTGGAAGAAGTCATGTTTTTGGCTCTATCTGAATTGTTCTCCAAAGACTTGGAACCACACCACAAATCATCTTTCAATCGTCTTTCTGCAGCCATGGCAGCTGCTTGTATAGGACTAAGCACTGCCTTCATGTTGCTGTCACCACCAAGGCGCTTAGGTCCTGATGGTCCACCTCGAGCTCGATTTTCAGCAGCAGTTAAGGTAGTTTGCCGGAGGGATGATAAAGGTGGTTGGTGAGAGATCCCACCCAAACGCCTCCCACGAAGATCAAATCCCTGCCCAGTGCCTGTGATACCTTTGCACATAAGCTCTTCACATTCCTTAAGAAAAAGAAAGAATGGAAGGCGGTCAGCATATATCAGAGCAGAAAAAGGCAGAGCAAATTGAATAAGCAATCCAAATGACCAAATAATGTCCCATAATACAATTCTTAAAGATTGTCATAGGTCAGCATTGGCAAAGTGAACAATTTAACTAAATGACACACACACTCCAACTCAGACACTAATGAATGATTAGGATCTGTAGTGCCTCTCCAAAAAAATGTTATTTTCCTTGTGTTATTTTCTTGAATAATATATACAAGCTGAAATTTTCTCTAGGTTGAATTTGGAATGACTTGAAAAAGGGCTTTTGAGTGAAAACGCTTCTTCCATAAGAACTTTTGGGGAAAAGAAAAACACTAATTAAGTGCTTGTTCTAAAACACTTAACTATTTTAAAGCACATTTTAAAATTTCCTAAACATTTCTGTATTACTATGAAAATTTGAAAAGTGTTGTTAATGGCAAAAACCATTTTCACCCTCCCAAAAGTCAATCTCAAACTCAACCTTAATCAGTTCATATGAGAAAAGTTCTTCCCTGCCATTTTGAACTGGAATGCTAAATGTGAAATAGATCTTCCAATTGAAGAAGGTTTGAAGTAATTCACACCATTTGGGCAACCAACCAAACCAAACAACCAAAAACAGAATAGGTTTTGACAAACAGTAGAGAAAGAAAGAATCACCTTTCTGAGTTCATCTAAAAGGCTGTAGAAATCAGCATTGTGAGGACCATGTACAATGTGGCAAAGCTCATGGAGCATTGTGTCAAGAATCTGCTCATAAGGGAAGAAATCCCACTCATTATTCGGCCTCCGAATTCTAAGTTTGATTTCCTGACCTCCTCCTATGTTCACCCCCATGAGACCCGGATTGTCAGGACTACAATTAAAATTCAAGAATATAAAACACAAAACTAAAAACTCAGTTACTTGTAAAGTAAAAGAGAATATAAAGTCAGTACTAGAACTCAGAAAGAGTTTCCACTTTCCATCTGCGTTTGCGCATGATAGGTTGCACCTGTTTAGCTATTTTCTCAAGCACTTTCCGAGCATCATCTTCCCCAATCTTCTTCAAAGGTTTAACTTCCCAAACCTTGTTGAGATCGTTGAGATCCATAGGAGAAAAGAGGTGCAAAAATTGGCCCTACAGCAAGAAAACAAAACTAAGAGTGCTAAAAAACTCCATATGAATAAAAGCAAGTTCAAGCAGCTAGATAGACGATTGTTCTGCAATTTTAGGGGAACCAGAGGATTAATCGCACTGAATGTAAACAACAGAAAAAAAATAACCCCAAATCTTTGCAAAGAGAACCAATATATGTCTCCAGAACAAAACCCATGAAGAAATTGGATCAAGAAATCTCAACCCTTTAGCCGAAATCAATTGGCAAGTTTAAAATAATCATCTATCTAATCAGTACCCAGAAGAACTAAGAGAGTTGCAGAGCGGAGAAGCAGATCAATTTGAAGTGTTGCAAGTATTGTTGTACAATTAGAGGAACAATCATCATCTGGATTGGAGGATTAAGAGACTAACCTGGAATTTATAGTTTTGAATGTGCAATAGTTTTGAGAGAGAGAGAGAGACACCTTGTAGACGAAGAAAGCTAAGCGAAAATCCACAGCAATTGGCGTTGAAAATGGCCCAAGAAAAAGGATGTCACGGATAACATATGCCGACTTTTTCAGGCATTTTTTCTTCATTGCAAAATTTACCAAACTAATTTATTTTTTTTTTTTTTAAAAAAAACACTTTTTAGTCCCTAATAATTTAGTATTTATTATAAAATAGATATTAAATAGATGCACATGCTTAGTGTTAAAAGCCAAATATTTTCTATTACCATATGTGTTAGTCGATGTGTCATACAAACAACTTATGTTTAGTGTCCAAATGTGTCACTTCTACTTGCCAAAATCCTTATAAATAAGTGATCATTTATGGAGTTCGTAGAGACATACATTGGTGAAAAATCCAAAAATATTAAAAAATTAATTGAGAAATTTGGAGAAATTTTCCTTTTTAGTTATTTTAGTTATTTTATTATTTAATATATTTTTTTATTATATTATATTTTCTCCATTTTTGTGCTCTCGTTGTGCGTCATTTTGTTCCTCAATTTGACAACACGTTATCACCACGAGCTCCTGTCGTTTTCTCCGCTGAAGGTAGGTCATTTTATGTTTACTATAATTAGTAAATTAAAAGTTATTTTACATGTTTAGTATATATTAAATTTCTAATATAAATACAATATTTTTGTGATAGTATTACCAGTAGATGGTCACACGTACACTTATTATCAAGTCGAAAACCTTGCATTTGCAAGAAAACTTGCTCAAATAATTAAGTTAAGAGCACAATTTCCTGATTTATACAATTAAAACCATTCGTCTTGATAATCCTGATGAATTTACATCCCAAACTTTTGATAGTTATTGTATGTCAATTGGGATAAGTGTTGAACATCCTGTAGCTCATGTTCGTACACAAAATGATTTAGCAAAATCATTTATAAAATATTTGCAATTAATTGCTAGACCATTGCTTATGAGAGCTAAGCTACCTACATCTGTATGGGGTTATGCTATTTTGCATGCAGCATCTCTTGTACGCATTAGACCAGTAGCTTATCATAAATACTCGCTTATAGCCATGAGCCAAATATTTAATTTTTTTTGATGTGTAGTATATATTCTAATTACCCCACCACAACGTAGTAAGATGGGTTCTCAAAGAAGGTTATGAATATATGTTGGATATGATTCCCATCAATTATTAAATATCTTGAACCCCTGGGTGATGTATTTATGGCACGATTTGTTAATGGTCATTTTAATGAGACAAATTTTTCAACATTAGGGGAGGAATTAAGAAGTTGAAAAAAAAATTACATGGAATGCATCGTTATTGTCTCATTTAGATCCCTATACAGATAAATGTGAACTTGAAGTTCATAAAATAATTCATTTGCAAAATATAGCAAATCAATTACCAAATGCATTTATAGATGCAAATAAAGTAACTAAGTCATATATACCAACTGCAAATGTTCTATCGAAAATTGATATCCCAACACAAAAAGTTATCACTAATGAGTCTAATGTACTCTATAAGTCAGAGAATGAATCTCTCAAAAGTATATTCCATAAGACTTGAGTTACATATATATATATAGGCGAATAAGAAACTCTAATCTAGACAATGTGAAATTACACTTAAGGACAATATACATAGATAATTACAATTAAGGACGTATTCTAACACTCCCCCTCAAGCTGGAGCAAATATATCAATCATGCCCAGCTTGTTACATAGATAATTTATTCTTACTCCATTCACAGCTTTGGTAAGAATATCTCCCAACTGTTCTCTAGTCTTCACATATCCTGTAGATATCACTTCTTCTTGTATTTTCTCACGAATGAAATGACAGTCCACTTCAATATGTTTAGTTCGTTCATGAAACACTGGGTTGGATGCAATGTGCATAGCAGCTTGATTATCACACCATAATTTAGCTGGCACGGTAACGCTAAAGCCCATCTCAGATAAAAGTTGATGTATCCACATTATCTCACACACAGATTGTGTCATAGCTCTATATTCTGACTCCGCACTCGAACGTGAAACTACATTCTGTTTCTTACTTTTCCATGACACTAAGTTTCCTCCAACAAAAACACAATATCCAGTCGTCGATCTCCTATCTTCTCGAGATCCAGCCCAATCTGCATCTGAAAAACACTCAACCCTTGTGTGGCCATGATCTTTATATAAGATCCCACGTCCAGGTGCAGCTTTCAGATAACATAAAATTTGTTCTACTACAACCCAATGATCTACGGTAGGAGAAGACATAAACTGACTCACTATAGTCACAGCATAAGCAATGTCTGGTCGTGTCACTATTAAATAGTTCAACTTCCCGACTAGTCTTCTATCTCTCTCAGGGTCTTTAAACAATTCACCTTCTTTGACAAGTAGAAAATTTGGTATCACTGGAGTACTACATGGTTTGACTCCTAGTTTTCCAGTCTCAGACAACAAATCAAGTACATATTTTCGTTGTGATAGATAAATATCTTTCTTGCTCCTCATTACTTCAATACCCAAGAAGTATTTTAACTCTCCCAAATCTTTAGTATGAAACTGACCCTGAAGAAAAGTTTTAAAAGAGGATATACCTGATACATCATTGCCAGTGATAACAATATCATCAACATACACAACTAGCAAAGTAATACCATGCTCTGATCGTCAATAAAATACAGAATGATCAGATGTACTTTTCTTCATACCAAAACATTCAAGGGCTTGACTAAACTTACCAAACCATGCACGAGGGCTCTGTTTCAATCCATACAAAGATTTTCGAAGTCGACACACTTTACCACTCTCCCCCTGAGCAACAAACCCAGGTGGTTACTCCATATAAACTTCTTCTTGAAGATCACCATGTAGAAAAGCATTCTTAATATCAAGTTGATGCAAAGACCACTTGTGAGTAGCAGCCATGGAAAGAAACAATCGAATGGAAGTCAATTTGGCAACAGGAGAAAAAGTATCAGAATAATCAGTCCCATAGATTTGGGCATAACCCTTGGCAACAAGGCGAGCTTTCAGACGAGCCACTGTGCCGTCAGGATTGAATTTGATAGCAAACACCCATTTACACCCAATTGCCTTCTTGCCTGCCGGCGGAGACACTAAATCCCAAGTACCATTGTCATCCAAAGCAGTCATCTCCTCAATCATTGCACTACGCCACCCAGGATGAGATAAAGCTTCATGAACAAAGTTAGGAATAGAGGTGGAATCAAGAGATGTAAGAAAGGAATAAGTGGGAGGAGACAACTGGTTATACAAAACAAATGAAGAAATATGATAAGTACAAGTGCGCTTACCTTTCTGAAGGGCAATAGGAAGATCATCACTCGATCCTGGATCAGATGTCGAAGAAGGTAGAGATGGAGGACATGTTCCTGTGGGTTGTTGAGGAGGCCATCTGGAGAAGACTCGAGTAATAGGTGGAGGAGACAAAAGAGAGACAGAAGACGACGTAGGAAGAGACGGTGTAGGAACGGTAACTTTGGTAATCTCATAAATCAAAAGATCATCATCCTCCCCTTGACAAGGACTTGACGGTGAAGAACTAAAGGGTATATCTTCAAAAAAACGTAACATCAGGAGATACAAGATATCGTTCAGATTAGGAGAATAACAACGATAACCCTTTTGAACACGTGAATAGCCTAAGAATATGCATTTCAACAATTTTGGATCTAACTTAGTATGATGGGGACTAACATCCCGAACAAAACAGACACATGATGGGAACTAACATCCCGAACAAAACAGACACACCCAAATATCTTAGGAGCAATAGAAAACAAAGGTTTTGTAGGAAACAAAACACGATAGGGAATCTCACCGCTGAGAACAGAAGAGGGCATTCGATTAATCAGGAAGCAAGCGGTGGAAACAGCATCCGCCCAAAAATGCTTAGGGACATGCATTTGAAAGGATAGGGCTCAAGCTGTTTCAAGTAGGTGTCGGTTTTTCCTTTCAGTTACTCCATTTTGAGATGGAGTGTCAGGACACGAGGATTGATGAATGATGCCATTATCACGTAAGTAAGACCCAAGTACATGAGAAAAATATTCACCAGCATTATCAGTGCGTAGGATTTTGATAGAGACATCAAATTGAGTTCGAATTTCAGCATGAAAAGCACAAAATGAGATAGTAATTCAGAACGATTTTTCATTAAATATAACCAAGTCACACGAGTATAATCGTCAACAAAAGTAACAAAATAGCGAAAACTAGTTTGGGACACAACAGGACACGGACCCCAAATATCAGAGTAAACTAACTCAAATGGAGCACTAGCTCGTTTATGGACTCTAGGACTAGAGCTAAGACAATGAAACTTAGCAAACTGACACGAATCACAATTTAAAGAAGACAAAGAACGAAATTCGGGATAAAGTTTCTTCAACACAGACAATGATGGATGACCTAAACGACAATGAACTTCAAATGGGGATGAACTCCAGGAAAAGCCACAACTTTCGGGATTTGGTGGTCGAAAATGTAAAGGCCTTCTGACTCATGTCCTCTACCAATAATCTTCTTCGTCACACGATCCTGAAACAAGCAATAACCAGGAAAGAACGAGACAAAACAGTTAAGGTCACGAGTAAGTTGGCTAATAGAGATTAAATTAAAAGACAATTGAGGCAAATGTAACACATAAGACAAAGAGAGGGAAGAAGTAAGATTAACGGTGCCGGAGCCAAGGACAGAAGAGGTGGAGCCATCTGCCAAGGTAATAGATGGGGATGAGGTAGAGGACAAAGGATTAGAAAACAAGTTAGAATTACCTGTCATATGAGCAGTGGCACCAGAGTCTATGACCCATTTGGTAGATGATGTAAGGAGGCATTTTGTATTACCTGTCTCAGCAACAGTGGCAATAGGAGTCGATGAGGAAGATGCCTATAGGGATTCCTGGAATACTTGGAATTTAGCAAAGTCTTCAGCAGAGATGGTAACAGACTTCTCAGGCATATCAGTGGTGGAAGCTATCTGAGCATGCTGAGATCTCTGAGTCTTATACAGCAGCTTTCGACAATCATGTTTCAGATGACCTGGCTTACGATAATAATGACAGACGATCTCCTGAGAATCTGATTTTCGACTATCATAGGTAGGCTTCTGAAAATGGTTAGGCATCCCTGAAGGAGCTCGGGGTTGATCATTCTTGCTTATGAGAGCACTGCTCGGTTGAGACACAGACGAACCAGATTGAGAATTCTCAATACAAAGAACACGACTAAAGGTGTCGTCTAGCGATGGAATGTCAGAATCAGATAGAATCTGTGTTTTAGCCATGCCAAATTCAGGTGACAGCCCATTCAAAAATATCATAACAGCCATCTTTTCTCGTTGAGCTTGCTGAACTTTGATATCAGGGCTGAAAGGTAATAATAAGGCAAGTTCAGCGGCTATCTTCTTAAATCTCATAAAATAGCTTGTAACAGATTTTGCCTTCTGTTCGGCTCGAAAAAACTGCATGCAAACATCAAACATTCGATGGACGTGTTCTTTCCCCGAATAAAGAAATTCCAAGAACTCTAAAAGTTCCTTCACCGAATTACAATGATTCACCAAGCCAACAACTTCACTCTCAATGGAGTTCTTAATTTGAAGATAAAGACGAGCATCATCGCGAAGCCAACCTTTTTTCTTATCATCTTTTGGTGGATCCTCAGTTACATGATCATCCATATCAGTACTCAGTAGGTAAAACTGAATCGTTCTTCGCCACTTATAGTAATTAGATCCATTTAACTTGTGTTCGGTGATCTTGGATGATAAGGGAAGTGCATTAGACACCACCATATGTGTCGGTTCAGCCATGACAACTTGTAGATCTCGAAAATAGGGTAGATGCAGCAAAAAAAACAGTGAACCAAGACCCGAAATAGCTAAAACAGCCCCAAAAAGGACCAAAACAGTCACAAACTCTAAGCACAAAAAGGGTATTTTCGAAATAACCTCACACCCGAGACGTTTTTTATGGAACCAAAGGTACAGACAGGTGGGAAACTCAAAACCGAGAAGAACCCAGCTGACGGACTCGGAACCGGATGTCCCACGTGCCTCCACGCGCCGGCGTGTGACGGAGGAGTCCGAAGGTATAGACGGCGCGTGAGCCTCACGCGCGGCAGTTCCCGGCGACTGACGAAGACAGATGGCTTCGAAAGGTGGCGGCGCTTCTTCTGAGGTGGGTGGTGTCGACAAACGGCCACTCAAAATCGATGACCAAAATACCAAACCCTAACTCTATGAGATTGTTGCTGTCAAACGGAAGTTTGAAAGTTCGAAACCCTAGAGGGCTCTGATACCATGTACTCTATAAGTCAGAAAATGAATCTCTCAAAAGTATATTCCATAAGACTTGAGTTACATATATATAGGCAAATAAGAAACCCTAATCTAGACAATGTGAAATTACACTTAAGGACAATATACATAGATAATTATAATTAAGGACGTATTCTAACATCTAAAACACGCCAGAATCGTGGTAAACCAGTGGGTTCCAAAGATAAAAATCCTCGAAAAAGAAAAATAGTCAATAACCAAAAAGACTTGGTTGAGGATGTAAATACTCATGAAGAAGTCCTTCATGTGACTAGTGAAGAAGGTGAAATACCTACAGATAATAATGAGATTTCAATAAACTATGTTATGACAGGAAAAAGATGGAATCGAACTAATGTAGTAATTGAGAACATTTTTGCATATAATATTGCTCTTGATATTATAACTGAAAATGAAGATTCTGAACCAAAATCTGTTGAAGAGTGTCGACATAGAAAAGATTGGCTTAAGTGGAAAGAAGCAATCGGGGCAGAATTAAACTCACGTTCAAAACATCAAATTTTTGGACCAGTAGTCTGAACACCAGAAGATGTCAAACCTGTGGGATACAAATAGGTATTTGTGAGGAAAAGAAATGAAAATAATGAGATCGTAATATATAAAGCAAGACTAGTTGCACAAGTTTTTTCACAAAAACTTGGTATTGATTATGAGACGTATTCTCCAGTGGTGGATGCAATTACAGTAAGATTTTTAATTGATCTAACTATGTATGAAAGTCTGGACATGCATCTTATGGACGTAATCAAGGCATACTTATATAGATATCTTGATAATGATATTTATATGAGAATCCCATAAGGATTTAAAATACCTGAAACACATAAATCAAGTTCTCGAGAACTATATTTAATAAAATTACAAAGATCACTATATGGATTGAAACAATCAGGATAAATGTGGCACAATCGTCTGAGTGGATATTTGTTGAAAAGATTCTATATGGACAAAGCACATCCATTAAACATTCGAATGGAAGTTTGTTAATTGGATGTAAAGAAAGAGATGTTTCAACCTTGATATGATAAGAAGAACTTCTTAGTCCTGAAGTACCATATTTTAGTGCAATCGATGCACTTATGTATCTTGCTAATAATATAAGACCAAATATTGCATTTTCAGTAAATTTATTAGTTAGATATAGTTTTTCACACAAAAAAATTTATTGGAATGGAATTAAGCATATACTCCGTTATCTCTAAGAAACAATGGATATGAGTTTGTTTTATTCAAATAAATCGAATTTCGATCTAGTTGGTTATGTAGATTTTGGATATTTATCTGATTCACACAAAGCTAGATCTCAAACAGGTTATTTGTTCACATATGGAGGAACCGGCTATATCATGGTGATCAGTGAAACAAACTATAACAACTACTTCCTCAAATCATGTTGAAATTCTTGCAATTCATGAAGCTAGCATAGAATGTGTATGGCTAAGATCAATGTCTCAACACATTCGTGAACATGTTGCTTGTCTTCTAATAAAAGTCTTCCGAAGATATTATACGAAGACAACACAGCATGTATAGTCCAAAACAAAGAAGGATATACTAAATAAGATAGAACAAAACATATTTTGCCGAAACTTTTCTACACTCATGATCTTGAAGAAAATGGCGACATCACTATACAACAAATTTGTTTGAAGGATAAGGCATTACCTATCGCAACCTTTGAAAATTGGTGCAGAACATTGGAATGCAGCGACTCGGAGATCTCAAGTGATGTTTCCATGAGGGGCAAAAATATATTGTATTTTTATAAGAGTATAAATTATATGTAATTTTTTTCCCTCACTGGGATTTTTTTTTCATTGGGTTATTTTTCCTAGTAAGATTTTAACAAGACATATTTCATATATAGAATGGACATCTAAAAAGGAGTATTATAAAATAGGTGTTGGATAGATGCCTATACTTAGTGTTAAAAGCCAAATGTCATTTTTTACTTACCACATGTGTTGGTCATGTGTCATACAAACAACCTATGCTTAGTGTCCAAATGTGTCATCTCATACTTGCTAAAATCCCTATAAATAAGTGGCCATTTGTGGAGTTTGTAGAGACACACACATTGATGAGAAATCCAAATAGATTGAAAAATTAGTAGAGAAATTTGGAGATATTTTACTTTTTAGTTATTTTATTATTTAATATATACTTTATTATTATATTATATTTTCTCCATTTCTATGTTCTTGTTGTGCGTCGTTGTGCTCCTCAGTTTCACAACAGTATTAATATTTTCAAATTTGTAACAATTTAGTTCATAAATTTTAAAAAAAATATACATGTAGATCACTAAATTGATTGAAAATCAAATTCTTTTATTAACTATAAAAACAGTTATTAGTAATAAAAATTAACACTTTATTTTCATGAAAATTTTCATAATAGAGATGAAATGTTACTAAACATGTACCAAATGTAGTTCAAAAACTAATTTGTTACTTTAAAAGTATTTTTTAAACTTATTAATATATAGGTTTTGTTGATGCAAAATATGGGACATGGAAATGCACCTGACCCTCACGTGACATCATCAGTTAAATTTGCAATTCAAGGAAGAGATGACCTGCAAAACAAAGAAAAAAGGGCTTTGATGCCTAAGTTAGTAAGAGAATTATAGAATAGGGAAAAAGTCAGAACTTTTAAGTTACCTTTGATGGAGTCATGATGACCTAGGGTTTTATTATGACCCTATTAGGATTAGGATATGAGTTTTCTAATACCAAGCTAGGATCAAATCTCACTTGGGTATCCTTCTCACATGCAGCCTCCATTCGAGGAGATTTTGGTTGGCTTGGGGTCGAGCCCACGGTTTGAGCTTTTGCCTCAAGCTGCTTGCCTTTCTTTAGTCTTGTATGGTCCTGGCTTTTATCTGCGTGTCTTCTAGTCCAAAACCACTCTCAATCGGTTCTAAAACATATTAGAAAGTATTGTAGTCAAAATTTAATTCCTAATATAAATTCATAAAAGGTTTCTCTCGATGAAACAAGGATTCATGTAAATTGGATAAGTTGGTCGACTATTAAAAATTAAGGTAAAAAACTAGTTTGATCTCTATACTCTAACTTTGTTTAATTTTAATCCCTCTACTTTTAATTGTCTAATTTTAGTCCTTCAACTTTTAGTAAATCTTAAATTTAGTTTCCAATAGTGGCGGATCCAAATATTCAATTGAGGGGGTACAAATGTATATAATATTTGACTGTTTAGCTCGTTAATTTGTAGTTTTGTGTTTATATATAATCCATAAACTTAAATATTGTTTAACAGGTTTCTTAATTTTTCGTTTTTGGTGTTTAATAGATTCTTAAAATATTAGTTTCGCATCTAATACATCTCTTACATATTGGATTATGTTAAAAATTGAATGTTATATTAGACATTAAATTTAATTTGTGCTTAATAGGTATTTAGACATCTTTTCAAAATTAATGTATCAATTAGTTGTAAAAATTTAAAATATATATAAATATATGTAGTGAATTAAGTCTATTAGCTAATAAAATTAAATTAACATTTAAATATATGTATTAAAAGAAAAAAAAATTATAACAAATTTACTAGACACAGGATTCAAATCCTGGTCTGGAAAATGGTGGTGTGGAATCCTGGTCTGGAAAATGGTGGTGTGCCCCCACAACAACAGGAGCAACAATCCAACATTAATATTTTATTGAAACAATTTCTATTTAGAGAAATTTTTACAGAGAGAAAAATTGTCAAACTATTTACAGAAAATAGTAAAAAAATATTGATAGACATTGATAGACTTCTATCAACATCTATTAGTGATAGACTTCTATCATTTCTATCACTGATAGACTCTAATAGACTTCTATCAGCGTCTATCACAACTATTTATAAAATTTGTTATTTTGTGTAAATAGTTTCTCTTATTTTTCTATTTTTAAAAATTTCTCTTATATTTAATATATAAATAAATACATTTTTTAATACTTAATGAAAATTAATAATATATAAATATAGAACGTCACACGTTGAGGGGGGGCACGTGCCCCCTGGCCCTTTCATAGATCTGCCCCTTTCCAATACCAATTTATTGTTGGTTTTTTTTTTAAAAAAAAAATTGTTATCTATAACATATTTACTATAAATTTTGAAAGCATATTCACATATTTTATTTTCTTCCATGAAAATTATTATTATTATTATTTAATCAATTTCGGTAAACATTAACTGTGAGGCAGTAAATTTATGATTTATTGAAAGTATAATAACTAAAATTGAACGATTGAAAGTATAGGAACTAAAATTGAATAAACCTCAATGTATGAGAATCAAAATGGTATTTTTAAAAAATAATAAATAATGTCTCGAAAAAATAAAATAATAATAATAATAACAACAAATTTGGTAGAGTGACAAATCACCGCTCCCATTCTCTCATGTTGTATTAAATCTAAGTGGGCACATTATTTTGATAAATACCTTTGGTTTTTTAATTTTTATTTATAGTAAAATAACAAATATTAATGTTTTTTTCTTTTTTTCTATTTTGCAAAAAAATTATAATTTTGGGCAAGTTACAAAAATAGCAAAAACAAACATTATAATTAAATTTACAAAATCTAGCAATGTTCTCATTGAAATTTACAATTATAGCAAAAAACATTAGATTTGATTTTCATTATTGTGATTCTTCTATATATTAGAGAAGATTTGACTAAGAAATGGTTTGAGAAACTTGTCTAATTAAGTGTAATTTTGACAATTTTCTCTAAGAGCTCATTCTACTCTCTATCTTCATTTTTCTCATTAATTCACCACAAAATTGGATCCCACCATCCAATCTAAGGCCAGAGAATAGTAGAGAAGACTCTTGTGGTGGTCTACAAGCAATTGGTGTTCAATTTCATGGAGAAATCAAGGAGAATTTGAACTTCAAATGTTGTATTTTTAATTCTCAGTTTTTCCCTCTTTTGCATGCATGTTTGTCAAATTGAGCATGTTGAGTGTAATTCATCCTAATTTGCTTCTGTTGCATGTTTATATATCGATCACTAAAATTATTTTGAATCAAACTGTTCCAAAGCTGTCAATTTGATCTATGATTTCTTGGTTTTGTATTGTGAAGATCAAGTTTGGTAGAGGAAGCTCGTGAGCTTGTGATTCTTTTCAAAAAATTTCATCTGTTCATATAAAGAGACATCTTAATTTGGTAGCCCATGAGGTTGCAATAAAGAGCTAGAAGATTTAGGTTGCTTTCTAGTGTTTCAGGTTGTAATTTATCGGAAAGGGTTGTCTATCTAGCTTCTAATGATATGTGCTTAAATCATACCCTTGACACAGATCCTTTTAGCATGCTTTGTCTCACATGCTTCCTATAAAATTTTCTAAGAGATCACTCAACATAGGATCACTCCAAGCTAAGCATGCTTAACTTTAGAGTTCTTATGATTGAGCCACCGAAAAAGAAGGTGCACCTTGTTGGTATAGGTAGCAACTTTCAATCTTTTAAACATTTCTTAACTATACTTTCATGTCCTCAGAATCTCTCTTATTCAGATGTGATCTCGATTCATTCATGTCCTCCTCCTAAACTTGAGGCATTATATTGATACACCAATGAGAATGTTATCAAAAGGAAAGTGGGATTAATGGTAAAAAATGAAGAGAATACCAAGCTACTTGTGGAAAAATCCTATTTTTCCATTTTTCAAATTTTAAATTCTAATTTCCAATTTTCCTTTGAATTTTAATTAATAAAATTAATTTAAAATTAAATTAAATAAATAATTGGGGAGTTTTTAAAAATAGAAAAATAAGGAAAACTATTTACCCAAAATAACAAATTTTTTTTATAGTTGTGATAGATATTGATAGAAGTCTATCAGGGTCTCTATCAGCATCTATCAGTGATAGAAATGATAGAAGTCAATCACTAATAGATGTTGATAGAAGTCTATCAATGTCTATCAGTATTTCTTTTGCTATTTTATGTAAATAGTTTGAAATTTTTTCTATCTATTTTTTTTCTATCAGTCTATCACTGATAAATAATTTTATAAAATTAATTTTAAATAATTTAAATAAATAAAATAATATTAATTTAATATAAAATATTAAAATAATATTATTTTCATACTAACACCCATTTTTTTTTTCGAAAAACCGATTTTTCGAATATGAATCCCTATTCATATTTTTAATATTTAAATCATATTTAAATATTATTATTAACTCTCTTTGTCTGTTTAATTCGTAATTAAACATTGATACGTTTAGATATATCGCATATGTCCAACGTTTATTCTCGATTCACCACACTATCTAAGGTTTTATCCGTTTATGAGCTAGTAGAGGGACCTAATGGACCTACAGATCATGAGCTACAATGATCCGAGATTAACCCGCCAAATTCTTTAACCTAGTTAACCAACATTCGTTAACTAATTATAATGAGACACTCTACTAAAGCCGTAGCTGCACTCTCCTCACTGTAGATATATTTCTAGCCACTTGATATAACCATAATTAGTAAGTCGATCCTTCACAGGTTGTCGTAATCACAACTAGGTCAAAATTACCGTTTTACCCCTATGAATACATCTTGTTCCTTAAGTCCTATTGATCCTCTAATGAACAATTGGTTTGTGATCCTATCACGAAACGGAGTCCCTCTCAAGCCAAGAGAGGGTGAGGCCCCTTGTTCAAGACCCAGAGTCAGTACTTAAAGGAACAACCTATCTACTAATCCTAAGTCGGGTAGGAGTGAATTTTGTCTCGCAAGACTACGTCCCCAACTATCTACTCGGTCTTACCCCTAGGAGGCTTATTGAGTCGGCAAACTCGGGTCACTCTCACCCATGCAAATCTAAGGATAATCTCGAATAAACAGGAGTTCATAGTTAGCTTAAGATTAAGATCGAGTTACCTAGGTCATCTAGTTGAAATAGTCAGTGTTAACAGTAAACGACTTTATAAAGTAATGGTGACTATTTCATGGTCCAGTCTTATGAAAACTCATTGCATAGAACGCCCCTACTCACGTCTCCCATGAACGATTTAGGATCACATTTGTATCTCCACATGAACGATTTAGGATCACATCGTTTGTATCAAATACAAAGTGGGCTGCATTCAAATAGTGTCGCCAAGATAAGGTATCCATCCTTATCCTTATACTATAGATCGTTTTGGCTATTTACTTGAACTTGATCTATTTTTATGTCACCACATATAGTTCAAGTATTCATACTAAAGCCATGAGTTCTTAGTTTATTGGATTTAGGTTATAATAACAACAATTCACATATTCAATAATAAGTTTACTGAATAACCTCGATAACAACTTTATTGATAAATAGAAAAACGTTAACGTTTACAAACTACGAGTTTTAAGACATAAAACCCAACATTTAGGAAAACCAAACATTAGAAAAATGTGAAGCCCTTCCACAATACCCTTTGATATGCAAAAGCCGCAAGTACACGGGTCAAGTTATAATATAAAAGGTCAAGACAGAGTATCGTTTCACTAAGGACTATTGTACGATTTAATTGTCTAGCTATTCTAGAATTGAATCAACTTTATCTAAGGAATCGAAATCGAGTTTGTGATTATATTTTGAAAACAACTAAAGAAAGTAAAGGCAAGTGAAATCAAGGGATAAAAGCGTTCTAGGATGTTGATTTCATTAATTATTTCATTAAGTCATGCTCATGGAATTATGTGCAAACAATATGTTCAAGTCTAGAAACTATTATCCAGATTATTTTCTCTCAAAACAACCATTTCTCATGCAACTTAATGGATTACTAATTTCTTGAAACCAAGTTAAGAAGCATAGCATTAAGCATGATCATTAATAACTTCCTCTATCAACCTAGCTATTTTCATTAAAAATTGATAAAGATTCAACACCATAGATCCAATTAAACATACAAGAACAATCATCGATGATCAATCAGTAGAGAATGAAGCACAATAGCATTGAAAAATTTATCATTCAACAACATCCATGAAAAACACTAAGACATTAACTTAAATTCATAATTAAATCATCCAACAATCTGAAACTAAGAGTTTAGCCAAACATAGCCATCAAATACAAGGAAAAGAGTAAAGACAAAGAGAAAACTTAGGAAGAAAAACTCTCGAATTGCTTCCCAGTGTTGAACTCCTTCGATCTCCACTTGATCGGCGCCTTGGGATCTCGAACGGTCTTGAACGATTCTCTAACACCTTCCTATCTTTTTGGTAGCAATATCACACTTTTAGGCTTTGATATTTCGTGCTTAGGGCTGCTAAAAACCTCTTAATTTATAGAATTTTCCAAACTTGCAACCCAAGAACTTTCCAAAAATTGTAATTTTTTAAATTAGGAAAGGGAGTGTCGCTACTCTCCCATAGAGCGTTTCTATGCTCTGGGAAATCAGTCGCAATGTAGCGTTGCACTCTCATGAGTGTCGCTGTTGCTTTATCCAACATCGTTGCGACTCAAAAAAAAAAAAAAGGAAAACCTTTTTCTTCTTCCTCGCGTGCATCGCAGCCCCCCTCGTTCTTCGTCTTACCGTCGGGCGTCTAGCCAAACAAGCGCCGCTCGATCGCCATTCGCTCGCTGCAGCTCGACCTACTCTGATTTCATTAGTTAATTATTTTAATTTAATTATTCCTTTGTTTGGATAGGGGTACCTGTAAGCCCTCTTTTCTTTTACTCTATTTTGGAGGTATGAGGAAACTTACAGTTTGAGATTGAACTCAAGGACTCGAGGTTAAGTTGATTTGGAACTGTTGTTAAGAGATATCGTTAGAAATTAAAAAGATTGGACCGTTTTCTTTACTTAAGGAAAAGAAGGTAAGGATCTGAGATATAAATTTGAGCATAATGAACCTAATGGAGCTTGTTTAAGACATTTGAGGGTGAAGTAGACATGCTCGGAATAAGTCAACGGTCAAAGTCAACGGTCAAAGTCAAAGTCAAAGTGGAAAAAGTCAACATTTAGGTAAATTGGTGAATTTTAGAGATTTTTGAGGTTCAAAAGGTAAATTTGTGATGCTGTGACTTTCTGGGCTTAGTTTGAACTGGAAATGAAGCAGAATTGAGTGGAAGGAAAGGGGTAGACCCAAGAGACAGAGAAAATGGGAAATTTAAGGACTTTTTGGATAAAATTGGGATTGTTCTTATCAAATCCTTCCTTATTTTATCAGAAAGGGTGAAAATTAGTCTGTGGACTGCAAGTAGGAGGTGGCAACCGAGAGAGAAGCTGAGAATTTTGGGTTTTCGGCTGGCCGACTTTACAAAAAGAAAAAAAAAACAGAATCGGGGGAAGGGTGTTTTCGTGAGGAAAATTTGGGGAAAGCAGAGCTAATGTTTAAAGGAAGTTTAGAGGAAGGTTTCTGTATGTTGTAATTCAAGAATCAGGGTCAGAAAAGCAAGAAAAATGAAGAAAATCGTGGTGGCCGGAGCTGGACGCGAAAAACAGGGGAAGCTTGAATTTTTATGAAATTCATGGAGTTAGGGGTTGATTCAAAGCTCCAAATTCAAAGGTAAGCTAATTATAAGTTCCTTATAAAGTTTTATGGAAGTTATTTGGAGTTTGATTACCCATAATTAACGTTTTAAAGTTCTGAAATTGTTCGCTGGAAAATAGGTGCTCGTGGAATGTTTGGTCGATTTCGGGAGTTCTAGGGCGTTTCGAGGCTCCAAAATTTGAGGTAAGCTAGTTTAAATTATGCGTAAAATTTTTGTATAAGTTATTTGAGTGGATATGGCTGAAATGAGAGAATTTGATCGTTGGAGGGGTCGCCGGAAGTGCTGGCCGAAATCTGGAAATTTCTGGGCTGGAGGTTGAAGATGAAGTCCTGTCTGTCATCTGTTGTGCGTCATTAAAAGGGTTAGTGGACTTTTATGTTGACCGTCCTTAAAGAGTTGACTTTTGCAATTTTGGTTAATTAAGGTGGTTTTAAGCTTGTTTAAGGAACCAATTGGTGTTATTAAGGTACTTTAACTCTTAAATTGGAAGAATTTGGGATCCTAATTTAACTTTGAGGTTGATTAAGGGGTTAATTTGTTAAGTAAACCCTGAATTGGATTAAATAGGGTTTTGGGGAAAGTTTAAGTGAAATTGGTTATATTTAAAGGTTAATTTTGGAATAATTGGATTATGGCAAGTTGAAGGTTAATCAAAGGATTCTAAAATTAATTTCAGGATAATCAGGAAACCAAGGAACAGGAAATTCGAGGAGAAGCCCAGTTAACAGTGAGTGGTTTATTTTTAGTATTTGATATGAAAAGTATATAAGTATGCTATGATTTGTGAAATATGTTGGCATGATGTGTTTTATGTGACTTTGATTTCAGAAATGCTATAAATGATGATTTATGAATACTTATAATTTTTATATGAATTTGATATACTAAAGGTAACATGGAACTTGATATTGTTTACTATGATTTATATATGGTTGTAAATAAATCTGTTGATGGCAGTTTTGAGGTTTTGAATGATTTGTGGAAAGGTTTCAAACTACTGAGTTTTGTACCCATGGTTACGTGATTTCCTTGTGGGCTACGTGAATGTGTTTTCGTAGTGCCACGTGGTTGTGATGTGATATGTTGATGGCTTGGAGCCATGATATGCCTTCGGGGCCAGTCTGCGTGCACGTATGATCTCATTGTTGGTGGTGTTATTTATCACTGTTGATTGTTCTGAATGTGTGTGAGCTAAGTACGGCCGCATGTTCTACGGTGATACTAGAATGTGTGTGAGCTAGGTACGGCTGCATGTTCTACGGTGATACTAGAATGTGTGTGAGTTGAGTACGGCCGCATGTTCTACGGTATTACTAGAATGTGTGTGAGCTGAGTACAGCCGCATGTTCTATGGTGTTAATAGAATGTGTGTGAGCTATGCTAGGCCGCATATTCGGAACATATCGTGGTGGTAGTGGATATTTGGGCACAAACTTGGTGTGGATGTTTATTTGGTGGTTCATGGAGGTTTTATAATGTGATTTATATGAAATATGATCATGTCATTGTTTGAATAAGTATGAGTTGAGCTATTTATGAATCTTATATACTTTCCCAATGATTTATCAAAATGTTTTGATAATTCACTGATGTTTGTGAAAGAGAACGCTTATGTTTCTATTAAATTACCATTCACTGAGTTTTAGCTCATGTTTTCCATGTTTTATGTTTTTTTCCCTCCAGGTAGCGACAGAGTTCCGGGTGTCTACTAAAGCCAGAGTCTGCCACTGCAATTAGCACTTCATGTAGATCGAGTCTTCTTAGACTTTTGTTGTGTTTGACATGTAGACATAAACTTGTTGTACTAAGTGAAGGGTGATGTCTGTTTGTAGTCGTTTGGTACTTTTTATAATAAGACTTGTAAATGCATGAGATGAGTTTTGAGAAGAACAGGTACGGATAGATAGTAGATGTCACAAAAGGGTTGACATTTGCTATCTTCACATTCCTTCCTAGGTTAGGTAAGTCATCTGGGAGGGGGTGTGACAGTACCCCGATCAAGGATTTAATTTCATTTTTTTGTAAACAATTTTGGAATTATTTAGTTATTTAATGATTTATCTAATTTCTTAATTGTTATCTTTCTTTTCCAAGAGATTGAGTCTCTGTTTTATGTTGCTCTGTGTCGAGGGCGGTCTGTGTGTTCCAAGTCTTTGGGGGTGTGACAATGTCCTGGTAGAAGGTGTTAGGAGTTGGGGCGTTACAGTTGGTATTAGAGCCTAAGTTTTAGGTTCTGTAGACTGGCTTACGATGTAAGTCTGGGTTGTCCCATTTGGCCATAACGGGTTCTT
Source organism: Lagenaria siceraria (assembly GCA_002890555.2). NCBI lineage: Eukaryota > Viridiplantae > Streptophyta > Magnoliopsida > Cucurbitales > Cucurbitaceae > Lagenaria > Lagenaria siceraria. Next base: position 23,691,376 of record CM016485.1, on the reverse strand, counting down.
CGCCGCCGCCAGGTATGCAAAAAAAAAAAAGAAAAAAAATGCATGAGTATAGCGCTAGTATGCAGGGAGGGCTTTATGTGTAGAGCTCTACCTATTTGGTTGATTACTTTTGGTTGTATTCTTTCATGTTACAACATTCGCTAAGCATTTTTCTAGGTGGTTGTCAGGGCATGGCACCAAAGGACAAAGGAAAGAAAAAGGTCAGAGGGGGGCTATAAGACCCACCTATACGGGGTCGTCCACCGTCTAAAGCGCAAGATCCTGATGCCCAGGACCCCCTAGCGCCGGAGGATCCCCCACTGCTCAGAGACCCTTCTGGGTCAGGGTGGCGACAGACGCAGACCAGGAGACAAACAGATGGTACGAATGTGCCTTCACACATTAATCCCTCCAGGCACCCCAACAGAATTTACAGCCATGGCAGCGGCAATAGGGGAACTGTTATTGAGAAAAATGAAGGAGATGATGGATGAGCGACTAGCCCAGTTCGCCCAGTCCCAGCAGGTACCCGTCCAACAAGTTCAAGCGCCACAGGGGCAGGCCCAACAACAGAATGTGCAGGACCTATCTATTGAAGCTAAACATCTGAGCGATTTCAGGAAGTATAACCCTCGCACCTTCGATGGGTCACTGAAGTACCCTACAAAGGCGAAAATTTGGTTGTCATCCATTGAGACAATTTTTCGTTATATGAAGGATCCAGAGGACCAGAAACTTCAGTGCGCCGTGTTCATGTTGACAGAAATTTGGTGGCGCTCAGCAGGAAAAGACTATAGACACAAACGGAGGGTTGGCATCTTGGGAACAATTCAAGGAACGTTTCTACAAAAAGTACTTTTCGGCCCACATCCGGCACAGTAAGTAAGCAGAATTCTTGAGTTTGAAGCAAGAAACCATGATGGTGGAGGAGTACGAGCAGGAATTCGACAAGCTGGATACGAGGTTTGGTACACGCAATAGAGCCTCAAACTTTTGCCGCAGCGCTTCGTGCAGCTGTGAGGATCGACGCGGATGCCAGGGACGGAGCTGAGTATAGAAAGTCGGTGGAAACTGGAGTTTCTGTGGGGCAGAAGAGGAAAGCGCCTGAGCTGACACCAAAGGGCCAGACTTCAGACAAACCCTTACGACACTATCAGCAGCAAGCTTCTGAGGAAGGCTGGGTAGAGAGAAGTTGGCCGTTGTGTGGTACTTGTGGAAGGCGACATTGGGGGCGATGCCTGACTGGCTCTGGGATTTTTTTTCACTATAGACAGGAGGGGCACTCAGTTGACAGATGCCCTAACAGGAAGAGGTCGAGTAGTAGGAGCCAATCTTTCGGTTTTAGTGAGAGGGGTTCGAGCGCACCACAACAACAGCAGCAAGGCCGAGTGTTCACTACAACTCAGCTAGAGGCAAATAAGTCTAATTCAGTGGTGACAGGTACACTCCCTATCTTGGGACATTATGCTTTAGCTTTATTTGATTCTGGCTCGTCGCATTCTTTTATTTGATCTTTATTTGTGAGGCGAGCCATATTAGAACTAGAACCACTGCATTATGTATTATCAGTTTCTACTCCATCGGGAGAACTTATGTTAGCTAATGAGAAGGTAAAGGCATGTCAGATAGTGATAGCGGAGCATCCGCTAGACGTAACCTTGATAGTGCTGGACATGCGAGATTTCGATGTTATCTTAAGCATGGATTGGTTAGCAGCTAATCAAGTCAGCATTGACTGTGCCCGTAAGGAGGCAGTTTTCAATCCTCCCGTGGGGACCAGCTTCAAGTTTAAAGGGGCCGGGACTGTAGTCTTGCCCAAGGTGATTTCAGCCCTAAGAGCCCATAGGCTACTTAACCAAGGGACTTGGGGTGTCTTGGCTAGTGTGGTTGATACCAGAGAAACTGAGGTAGTCTTGACCTCAGAGCCAGTTGTGAGAGATTATCCAGACGTCTTTCCAGAGGATCTTCCAAGTTCACCACCGTATCGAGAGATAGATTTCGCCATCGATTTAGAACCAGGCACGACTCCCATCTCGAAGGCTCCTTACAGAATGGCCCCTGCGGAGTTGAAAGAACTTAAGGTTCAATTGCAAGAGCTGCTGGACAAGGGTTTCATACGGCCAAGCGTGTCACCTTGGGGTGCGCCAGTGTTGTTTGTAAGGAAGAAGGATGGGTCATTGCGCGTATGCATTGACTATCGAGAGTTAAAGAAGGTAACTGATTCATGCTATAAAAGGCATGAAATTAGGCCTTTATTTTAGTATTTTAATGTGAAAAATGAACTTTTGCATGATTTTTATTGCGGATTTAGTGCAGATCTGGTACGTTTTTGACAGGTTTCTGGCTATTATTCATGTGATGCGCCCACAACAGTAAGTGATGTACCAGCACTATCAAGCCCAAATTTCCCAGATCCGATTCTGTCAGAATCAGCTGCGATTTTCCTGGCTAGAAATCCTCGATACTGCTTTGAGAATCCGGAGAACGAAAATCTTGGCTTTCCTTAACCAATTAGGGTCTATAAAAGGCAAGAGAGAAACCCTAGGGGGGACGACTCACTGCCGCCGCACTCACCACTTCCATTCTCCATCTCACGGTCACGTTTCCAGCACCTTGGGATTTTCTTTGAAGTTCAAGCTAGTAGTCTTAAGAACGAAAGTTCCTTTGAGGCGTAGCGGCTCTAGGATTACTCTTCCACAGAAGTGTGCGTTGAGGAAAGATTCTATCTTGAGAAAGAAGGAATCGTCCTAGGGAAAGGCTTGAACTTGAGGATCTTCCCAAGTTCACTCGAGTTGTACTTGTTTTCCAGTTTTACTGTTTTTCTTGTTGTTTTCCATTTATTATTATTCTATCGATCAAACGTTATATTGTAGCTATGGTTTATAATTTAATATCAATGATTATTTCAACTAAAGCCATGACCTAAATATTTTTAGAGGTTTAACAATGTGAAAGCCTTAGGGTTGTTATGACTTAGGTTATGTAATGTTCACATCACTTTGTGTAATCACATTCTCTTTGTTGATTTTAAAAGATAAAAAGTTAAACTAGCCATTTGATTTAACGATCTAGCAGAGCTTTAATGCTGAGAAGGTTAGGGTGTAAGCGAATTTCACAAAGAGATATGGGGCTAAGAGCCTAGACATAGGATGGTCATGTTGCCTTAGAAATAAGGGACACCATAGGATAAAGGAATTGAACTTGATTTAATCTAAGATCCAGCTAACCATGGAAACATTAGGCATTAGCTGCTTAGAACTCCTAAAGGAACTTGATACAAGACCGAATAGGTGCAGTTTCCTGTCCATGTGTAAATCATTGTTTGGTGTGATGCGGTCACATCACTTAAGGCATAACACTCGAATGGCTGTAGCATTGTTACTCCTGTCTGATTTCCATTGTTAATTGTTTTTTTTACGTTTCCTTTCACCACAATTCTAAAACTTTCTCTTTGGTTACCTTGGTTAAATTGGTTCACAGTCATAAGAATTTTAACTCAATCTAGTCCTGTGGGATTTGATACTTGGAATACTCCAAGTTATTACTTCATCGATCGTGTATGCTTGCACGTAGACCACTTTAGACCATATTTATTATCATTTTTATCACTCGTACACCTTTGGTCAATCAGTAACCGTCAAGAATAAGTATCCTCTTCCCAGGATTGATGACCTTTCGACCAGTTACAGGGAGCTACATATTCTCCAAGATTGATCTTCGTTCGGGGTATCATCAGTTGAGGATTAGGGACAGTGATATTGTGAAGACAGCATTCCGCTTCAGGTATGGGCATTATGAGTTTATTGTAATGTCATTTGGCCTGACCAATGCTCCTGCAGCATTCATGGACCTGATGAACAGAGTGTTCAAGGAATTCCTGGACACCTTCGTGATAGTTTTTATTGAGGATATCTTGATTTATTCTAAAACGGAGGCAGAACACAAGGAGCATTTGCGAAAGGTTTTGGAGACCCTGAGATCAAATAAGCTGTATGCCAAGTTCTCCAAGTGCGAATTCTGATTGCGCCAAGTGTCCTTTCTGGGGTACCCCGATCAAGGATTTAATTTCATTTTTTTGTAAACGATTTTGGAATTATTCAGTTATTTAATGATTTATCTAATTTCTTAATTGCTATCTTTCTTTTCCAAGAGATTGAGTCTCTATTTTGTGTTGCTCTATGTTGAGGGCGGTCTGTGTGTTCCAAGTCTTTGGGGGTGTGGCAATGTCCTGGTAGAAGGTGTTAGGAGTTGGGGCATTACATAACAAATCCTCCAAGGTTTTTATAGTCCTTTTTTATTGTCCATCTATTTGAGGATGAAATGTCGTACTAAAACGTAGCTTAGTACCCAAAGCATGTTGCTAAGTAGACCAAAATTTAGATGTAAACCATGACTCTCGATCAGAGACTATCGATACTTAAGCCCCATATAAACTAACAATCTCGTCCACGTACAATTTGGCCGATTTATCTAATGTATACGTGTTCTTGATAGGTAAAAACCTTGCAGTTTTTATTAATCTATCAACAATCACCCAAATACCGTCATGACCACTTTGTGTGCGCTGAAAATGTTGGGATTTATGTCATAAATCTCATATTTTGTATTGCATAAACAATAATAATTTATTTAATACAATAAAAAGTTTTTTTATTCAACGTTTAGTCTTGTGTAACTCAATCCAACAAACTAAGATCTAAGGTTATTTTATATAACTTGAACAGTATGTGGTAAACATCAAGTGGATCATGTTCAAGTAATAACCTAAAAGGTCTACAGTATATGGATAAGGTTGGGTGCCTTATCTTGGTGACACTGTAGATACGACCCACTTTGTAAATGTTACAAAAGTTGTAAGTGTTACAGACGATTTGATCCAAATTGTTCATGTGTAGATATGCGAGTGGCGGTATCCTATACAAAGAGTTTGTATAAGTCCGAACCCTGAAATGATTAATATCTCTTTATAACACTGTTGACTGAAGAGATTAACTTTTCATAGGATGATTGTAAGTAACTCGATATCAATCCTGAGTGAGTTATGGATTCCTGTCTATTATGGTAGTCCTTTGATTTGTATAGGTGAGAGGGACCCATGTCGCCGACTCAATAAGCTTACCATCTTGTGGACTTGTTCAAGTAGGGATTTGGGAACATGTTGTCGCCACGTGCCCGAGATGACGCGGAGCGGCCGACGTCCTCAAAAAGGGTTAAAAAAATAAAAGGAGTCGCCACCAATCTTTTTTACGGTGTGATTGGACACCGAAATAAAGTAAATAATTTTAAGTAAAAATCAATAAAAATAGTCTGCGAAAACTAGAGTTGAGTTCGGGAGTCATTTGTGTATGGGGAAGGTGTTAGCACCCCACAACACCCGTTAAGTAAAACGGTGGCCAATTCATTTTTATCTTGAATAAAAAATTATTCTTTAAATGAAATCATTTGGGAAGAGATTTTTTTTTAAAACAAATGTCTTATTTTACCACTCATTACTCCAATATTGAAGTAATGATCCCATAAAATAAGTGGAAAATATTTCCGTCAATTAGGCTACACTAAAATTAACGAAAAGTTCCTTGCCTCAAGAAATCGAGAAAATATTACCATTTCTCAAATCCGTCATAGGAATAGCCTTTTAATAAAATTTTAAAAAACATTAATTAAATTCATTTTTTGTTGGGATCAATATCTCGGACTCCCAAAGATATGATCCCTCACCTCAAGAAATCTAGAAAAACGGACTCCCAAATATTTCTAGATTCCATCGTAGGATTTTTTTTAAAGAAAAACGGTAGGTTATTAAAAAAACCGATTAGAAAACCCTATGGAATAATAGATTAATTTTTTTTAAAAGGTTAGAAAAAAAAGTTGTAAGAAAAGTTTAAATGATTTAATAAGAGTTATAAAAAAGATTTAAATAAAAAGTTGGATAAATTTCAAATAGAAATCAAAACATAACATAACGATGAACTAAGTAAATATTAAAATTTTAATAAAACATATTGGAGATCGATCTCGGACTCCCAAAGAATCGACTCCTCACCTCAAGAATTTTAGAAAATCGAACTCCCAAATTTTCTAAATTCCATCGTCGGTTTTTTTTTTAGAAAGTAAAAGTGAAGATTTAAAGATATAACAATATATAATTTGTAATATAAATATGAACATACAAAATTAGAGGTGAAAAATTTAATAAACAAAGTAACTAAATACTATATTTAAAAGAAAAATATTAAAAATATAAAGAGAAATTGCTAAAAGGAAATATGAAATATATAAACAAAATCAAAATCAAAATCAAAATATTAAATAATAATAATAATAATTAACAATAATAAAATAGAGTGGTCAAACCACACAATTTAAAAAAAAATTAAACAAATTAATTAATTGATGGATCCCATTCTTTCTTTCCCTTTTTTTTCTTAAATAATAATAATGATAATAATAATAATAATAACTCAAATAAACTTTTAACTATTTATATATTTAACCTCTTTTTATTTAAACAATTCTAAAAAAATCCATTTTTTAACCTTTTAAATAAATTTTTTCCTTTCCCAATAAATCTTTTCTTTGCCATTTTAAAACCGCACTTCTCCTTCTACTTCAACATTTTTAGCAATTCAAATCGTGGTCATTTTTTTTATAAACATAGTAAGAGCAAATCATTGGAAGGTATGATAATCTCACTTTTTAACTTTCGTCTCTTTTATTTTTTAGACCGTAGAGAATTAAAAAAAAAATGAACATGAACAAAAATAAATCAAGAGAAATACAACAATGATAGTTCTAAAGCATAAACGAAATTTATATGAAAAACAAAAAAAAAGGAGTGATGAGGGAAACATGTTGTTTATACCTCTTTTCCTCTTTTACTACTTGTAGGTGCTCCAAACAAAGAAGATGAAGGTTCGGAACCCGAAACATAAAGATCGTTCGTTGTTTGAGGTGCAGATCCTCGAAACCAAATGCCCTACCAAGTGCAACCTCCACGAAAACTAAACCTTATGTTGTATGGAGTTTTTTTTTTTTTTTTTTTTTGGAAAAGAAACTCTCTTATTTTCTTTTGTATTCTCTCCTTTTTTCATAGTAGATCTAGGGTTTCTTCCTCAAAACCAATCTCCTCCCCCCTTTTGAAAACTAAAACCAACCAATTTATAGTCAACCAAGAACATCTTTAATTAGGAAAAAATCAATCAACTAGTTTTAAAAGGAAAAAATAAAATATTGATTAATGAGATTATTTTTTTAAAAACAATTTTAAATACAAAAATTCCCTAAATAAAAGATTCTTCTATTAAAGAGAAAAAAAAATCTCTCCTACATATAATGTTACCTTAATCATTCAAAGGAAATTTTATTATTATTATTATTACTAATATTTTCTTTTAAAAGATTAATTATTTAAAAAGATCTTTTATTTAATTATTTACTTATTATTTTCCAAATCAAAATTAGCATACAATGTGAGAAAAATAAAAATAATAAAATAAAATAAATAGGACAAAAATAGGTGGCTACACATGTCTTCACAAGACGAAATTCACTCCTTCCCGTCCTTAGGGTAAGTAGATGAATTGCTCCCTTAAGTGCTAATTTTGGGTCTTGAACAATGAGGCCTCACCCTCTCATTGGCCTTGGAGAGATTTAGTTTATAGTTGGACTATAAACTGATTATAAATTAGAGGGATTAGTGGTACTTAAAGAGTAAGAGGTAATTATAGGGGTAAAATAGTAATTTGACCCAGCTGTAATTATGAGCAATTCATGAAGGGTTGACTTACTGGTAACGATTATATCTATGCACAAGAAATATTTTATAGTGCGAAGAGTGCAGTTGTGGGTCTTTAGTGGAGTGATCCACAGTTAATGAATATTGATTAATTTAATTAAAGAGTTTAATTAATTAATCTCGAATCATTGAAGCTTCTAATCTGTAGGTCCATTAGGTCCTCATGCTAGCTCACTAAGGGTAAAACAAGGATTAAGTGGTGTTTGAAGAATTTGAATTGTTTAAATTAAATAAGGGTGAAAGTGCATTTATTGTATAAGATACAATTAATATAATGTATCAAGATATATTATAAAATAAAGTTATTTTTGAATTTGATTCAAAATTAAAGTATTTATTATGAGAGTATTAATATTTGAATAAGATTCAAATATTAAATTAATATGAATAAGATTCATATTATAAGGGAATAATATGTTAATTGTATAAGATACAATTAATATTATGTATATAGATACATTATATTATAAATTTAATTTTGAATTAGATTCAAAATTAAACTTTATAAGACGAGATAATAATATATTTGAATAAAATTTAAATATTAGATAAAATGAATAGGATTCATATTAAAACTATAGATTAAATTTAATATGAATAAGATTTATATTAAAACTATAGGTTATGAGAGAGAAATAGATTTGAATATGATTATACCAAATGTAATATTAATTAAATATATGATATTTAATTAATTAATATTAATTAATTAGATAAATTAATATTAAATTAAAATAAATAATGATTTAATTTATATATTAAATTAATTGTTAACTCCCATGCACTTAAGGGGAGTTAACTCCACACACACACTTTTACATAAAGGAATGTGAAATTCTTTTGGGGGTTGCTTCTTCTCTATCTCTCTCGAGAAGTAAGAAATCTCTCTCAATCACCATTTCAAAAGAAGAACTCTCAACTCTCACAAAGTAAATAGAAAAGAGTTTCTCTTCAAATTTGTTCTTCCCTTAGTCTTCCAAAAAAGAGCTCACACAAACCCAATTCTTGTCAGAGAATAGCGGGAAAGACTTGGTGGTGGTGTCCAAGCATGTTGAGTAGCAAGAAAGTTGCTGAGAAAAAAGCTTGAAGAAGTTGTCTTCAAAGGTATCTTCTCTTAAAAGCATGTTATATTTTTTATATGTTTATTTTATTCCCTTTTTTTTTTTTTTATGTTTTTTCAAATTAAATTCAATGGCACAAGGTATTCCTGCGCTTCCGTATTGGGATTTGATCCCCTCAGAAGACTAAACAAAAAGTCCATAGTGATATGCTCCCACTTCCACTCAAGAATTGGTAAGGAATTCAAAAGTCCTATAGCTCTTTGGTGTTTTTGTTTTACTTGCTTGAAAATTAAGCATTTAGAAACATATTCTGTTATTTCTCTTTTCATACCTTGCCACTAATAATGCTTCTTCAATGTTCGATACATTTTAGTACTTCCAGGGTGCATAACATAAGTTGAACTATGAGCTCTTCTAATACCTCCCATTTTAGATCGGGATCATTAGGCACACAGAATCGATCAAGCTTAGTAAGCGCTCCATCATCTCTTAACACATAGTCTAGTCGTTGATTGCTTTTCACTTCTTCTTGTAGCTTATTAAGAACTTGGCCGACAGACTGAGCATATATAATTTTATCAATAAAAATAGGTCTTACTCGAAAGCTTGCAATTAAGGTTCCCAATTCATTAACGGAATAATTCTTCATTCATGTTATTGAACTCCCCTAATAAGGAGAAACTCATGGCACTTGATAGAGCTATTGGGCCACGTCTCTTTCTGTTTGAAGCATTTGCAACCACATTAGCCTTCCCTGATAATAGTTAATGGTACAATCATAATCTTTAATTAACTCAAGCCATCTTCTTTGATGCAAGTTCAATTCTTTTTGGTCTTCGATATATTTCAAACTTTTATGATCAGGGTAAATGTGGCACTTCTCCCCATATAAATAATGTCGCCAGACCTTTAAGGCTAACACTATTGCAGCTAGCTCGAGATCATAGGTTGGATGATTGTGCTTGTGCTTCTTCAACTGCCTTGAAACATAAGCTATTACCTTCCCATTTTGCATTAATACATATCCCAAACCTTGATGAGAGGCATCACTGTATATAATAAACTCATTACCAGGTGTTGGGAGTGTAAGTATCGAAGCAGAAACCAACGTCTTCTTTAATTCTTGGAAACTTTGTTCACACTTTTCTATCCATACAAACTTTGAATTCTTTCTAGTCAAACTAGTTAATGGAAGTGCTAACCTGGAAAATCCCTCAACAAATCAGCGGTAATATCTAGCTAATCCCAAAAAAACTCCAAGCTTCACTAACTAATGTAGGCCTTTCCCATTTAACTACTGTCTCAATATTTTGTGGATCAACAAATATGCCTTCAGCAGAGAATACATGCACCAAAAACACAACTCGATCAAGCCAAAATTTGCATTTGCTAAATTTGGCATACAATTCTTGTTCTCGTATTGTTTACAATATGATTTTGAGATATTTCCCATGCTCTCCTCTACTATTATAATATACTAGTATATCATCAATGAACACAATTATAATTTTGTCCAAATAAGGATGAAACACTCTATTCATAAGATCGATCCATAAATGTTGTTAGAGCGTTAGTCAACCTAAATGGCATGACTAAGAACTTATAATGCTCGTATCAGGTTCTAAGGCAGTCTTTGGCACGTCGGCATCTCTAATCTTTAGTTAGTGGTATTCTGATCGTAAATCAATTTTTAAAAACATAGAGGCACCCTTAAGTTGATCAAACTAGTCATCTATTCGAGGCAAATGATACTTATTGCATACCGTCACCTTGTTTAGTTGTCTATAATCAATACATAGTCTCATAGTACCATCCTTTCTCTTGACAAATAACACTGGTGTGCCCCATGGAGATACACTAGGTTCACAAAACCCTTATCCATAGCTCTTGCAACTGCAGCTTCAATGCTTTCAGTTCAGATGGGGTCATTTGATATGGTGCTTGCGAGATAGAAGTTGTACCTGATATCAAATCAATCACAAACTCCACCTTTCTATCAAGCGATAACCCAGGCAATTCTTTAAGAAAAACATATGAAAATTCTCTTACTATGTGTATATCTTCAAGCTTCAATGTACTTGCTTGAGTGTCCACTGAAGGATAAACGGGCATGCAGGAGAATTTAATTTGATCAATTTTTACTCTAAGATGCTTAATTTTGAGGATTAAACATGCAATTAAAAAGGAAAAACCAAGTTTCAAGAACACTTACCCTTGAAGCTCCAAATTCTCCTTCAATTCTTGATGAAAATCAACACAACTTGGTTGTAGACTACCACAAGAGTCTTCTCTACTATTCTCTATGCTTAGATTGGATGGTGGGATCCAAATTTGTGGTGAATTTTAGAAGGAATGGAGATTATGAAAGAAGAAGAGCAATAGATGAAATTATGCAAAATTAACCATTAATTTTACAAAATTCTTAACCCAAATTAAGCCAAAACCATCCTTATTTATTAATGATCAAAATGCAATCTAATTGCATCTCATATTGACAACACAAATTTTCAATTTGTTGGCTAATTGTGAGAGTTACAATTAAGCTTCTTGCTTAGTTAGTGGAAAAATCCAATCTTCAAAAAATCAATTTTAAATTTAATTTTTTTAATTAATTTTTAAAAATTAAATTTAAAATCAATTTTAATTTGATTTTTTAAAAATAATTAATTAAATAAAAATTTTAATATTTAATTAATTAAATATAATATTATTTTAATATTAAATAATAAAATAATATTATTTTCTCCACTTTTTCCGATTTTTCAAAAAAAAAAAAATCGATATGAATCCCTACTTATATAATTAATATTTAAATATCATAATTAACTTTATTTGTCTGTTTAATTCATAATTTAACGCCGATATATCGTATATATCCGACTTTCATTCCTTAAACCAAGATTGAACGATTCAATCTTACTCACCACACTATCTAAGATTTTAGTTCATTTATGAGCTAGTAGAGGGACCTAATGGACCTACAGATCATGAGCTCCAACGATCCGAGATTAACTGGTCAAACTCTTTAACTTAGTTAACCAACATTCGTTAACTAACGGGACATTTCACCAAAGCCCGTAGTTGCACTTTCCTCACTATAGATATATTTCTGTCCACTTGATATAATCATAATAAGTAAGTCGATCCTTCACACATTGTCTGTAATCACAGCTAGGTCAAAATTACCGTTTTACCCCTGTGAACACATCTTGTTCCTTAAGTCCCACTGATCCTCTAATGAACAATTGGTTTGTGATCCTATCACTAAACCGAGTCCTTCTCGGGCCAATGAGAGGGTGGGGCCCCTTGTTCAAGACCCGGAATCATTACTAGGGAACAACCTATCTACTAACCCTAAGTCGGGAAGGGGCGAATTCCTTCTCGCAAAACTATGTCCCCAGCTATCTACTCGATCTTACCCCTGAAATGGGAAGCTTATTGAGTCGGCGAACCCGGGCCACTTCCACCCATGCATATCTAAGGATAATCCCGAATAAATAGAAGTTCATAGTTAGCTCAGGATTAAGAACGAGTTACCTAGGTCATCTAGTTGAAATACTCAGTATTTAACAGTAAATGGCGTTATAAAGTAATAGTGACTATTTCGTGGTCCGGTCTTATGAAAACTCATTGCATAGAACGCCCCCACTCACATGTCTCCACATGAATGATTTAAGATCACATCATTTGTATCAAATACAAATTGGGCCGCATTCAATAGTGTCTCTAAGATAAGGTACCCAACCTTATCCTTATACTATAGATCGTTTTGGCTATTTACTCGAAGTTGATCCATTTTTTTAGTATAGTTTATTGGATTTAGAGTTATATTAACAATAATTCACTTTATTCAATAACAAGTTTACTGAATAACATTGATACCAACTTTATTGATAAATAGAATACATGTTAATGTTTACAAACTACGAGTTTTAGGACATAAAACCCAACATCCACTATATGAGTTAGGTACGCTACAAAGCCTTTTATAAGTTGATATCACACATGGTGATACACTTTTTCTCTCACCTTTAAAGACAACTTCGATTTCTCCAAGTGGTTTGAATACCACTTCCTTTTGGAAGCAATCCATTGTTGCATGATGTGTAGATATAAAGTTTATTCCTAAAATAACATCAAATCATGAATATCCAAGAGTATCAAATCAACATTTAGCTTTTTATCACAAACCACATGTTGGGTTTGATGCCCTAAAACTCGTAGATAGTAAATGTTGTATTTTGACCGTCATTAATAAATGATTATTCATTATTATTCAATAAATGTTATTGATTATTTTATCTTGTTTTAATAACCCTAAAATCCAATAAACTAACATCCTAGGTTGTTTTATGAGTCTTGAACAATATGTAGAGACATATAGAGATCAATGTTCAAGTTACAACCTAAAGGGTCTATAGTATAAAGATAGGGTTGGGTACCTTATCGTGGTAACACTATGGATACGGCCCACTTTGTATTTGATACAAACGCAATGATCCAACGCGTTCATGTAGGAGATATGCGAGTGGGGGTATCCTATGCAATGAGTTTGCATAAGACTGGACCACGAAATAGTAATCACTAGATGTAACTCCGTTGACTGGTTAGGTTTCTATTTCAATAGGTTGACCTAGGCAACTTAGTCTTAATCTTGAGTATATTGTGAACTCCTGTTCACGAGGGATTGTCCTTTGATTTGTATGGGTGAGAGTGGCTCGTTTGTCGACTCGATATGCCTACCATTCTGGGGACAAGACTGAGTGAGGAGCTGGGAACATAATTATACAAGATGGATTTCACTCCTTCTCGACTGTAGGGTAAGTAGATAAGTGTTCCCTTAAGTGGTGTCTCCGGGACTTGAACATAGGGCCCTACCCTCTCACTGGCCCGAGAGGGGTTTCTGTTTGATGGTTGGACCATAAACAAGTTGTTCATTAGAGGAGCACTGGTACTTAAGGATTTAGAAGTAACCCAGGGGTATAACGGTAATTTGACCCAGCTGGTGTTACGAACACTTGTGAAGGACTAACTTGCTGTCATTGGTCATATCTGTGGACACAGAAATATATCTACAGTGAGAAGAGTGCAACTGTGGGTCTTTAGTGGAGTGTACCCACAGTTAACGAATATTGATTAATATGGTTAATGAGTTTAGCCCGTTAATCTCATATCATTGGAGCTTCTGATCTGTAGGTCCATTAGGTCCCCTTCCTAGCTCGTAAAGAATATTGAGGTTATTATTGGTTGAAATTTGAATAGTTCAAATTTTCTAAGGGAAAAGTATAATGTATAATGATACATTATAATATAAAATTTATTTTACAAATTAAACTTTATAGTATAAATATAATTTTGGATATGATTCAAAGTTAATTTGTAAGAGAATTAAATATTTGAAATTGTTCAAATATTATTTTATTAAAACTATAGGTTAAAATTAATGCGCATTAGATGTACATTAAAACTATAGGTTATGAGAGAAATGTATTTGAATTTGATTCAAATGCAAGTTAAAATTAAATATTTGATATTTAATTTAGTAATTAATTATTGGAGAATTGATTAGTTATTTAATTTAATCTAATTTAATTAAATTTGATTTAATTAAATTAATTGAATTAAAACTATAGGTTATGTGAGAGATGTTCATTTAAATATGATTTAAATGAATTGATTAATTATTAATTTAATTAATTATTGATTTCGTTAATTAATTTAATTTTAATTAATTAAGTTTGTTGTAACTCCCACGTAGGGGAGTTACTTAAGACGTGGGATAACACCCACGTTTCCCATTTTTCTCTCGCTTCTTTATATAGTGCAAAAACAGAATTTTGTTGGGTGTGAACCATTCTCTCAACAAAAAAAAACAAAATTCTCAGCGTTCTCTAAAAAAAATATCCAGAAGAGTTCTGTATTTTTTTTCCTGTGCCAAAAAGGTTCCACAAACCTTCCCTCAAGATTCAGAGAATAGGAAGGTCTCCAAGTGGTGGTGACACAACACGTAAGGGTTTTTATTCTCTAATTTTTTGCTTAACCTAGATTAATTTAAGTCTTTTTTTGCCAATGTAAAAGTATTTCAAAATTATTAAAATTAATTTTGAGATACGGTTCTGATACGTTTCCGCTGCGTTTTGGGTTTTAATCCCAGCACCACAATCATAAATTTTGATAAACACTATTCGCCAAGAAGGATTTCCCCATTGGAATAGCTACTATTAATTGATCATTGTAAGGACTCTAATGTCTTACCAATTCCAACAGCAAATATAGGAGAAATAAAAGAATGAGTAGCACCAGGATCAATTAAAGTATAAGCATTTTTGCCAAAAATAGATAACGTACCCAAAACAACATCTAGAGATCCCTGAGCTTCTTGTTGAGTCATGGCAAATACTTTTGTTTCATTGCAAGGTCTACCCATCTGTCCTTTCTATTTTGATCCACTTGAACTTTCATTGTTACATCGACTTTCACCACTCTTGGTGATGGGCTTTGTTTGTAGGCTGGAGTGTTCCTGATTAACTGGTCGAGATGAAGCACCTTGTGGGGCACTGCCCTCCTGTAACTAAGGACACTCTCTCCTCAAATGACCAGGTTCACCACAGTTGCAACAAATATAAGTCCCCCGTGTGCATGGACACTAATGTGATTTACCACATTGTTGACATTGTGGAAATTTAGTGTGGTCATAACCATAATCACATTATTGCCCACTATGTCGACCGCTTGGAGTTCTAGGAGATTGAGTTGAATTTTTTGACATTTGCGAGGATGCATTCAGAATAAATCTAGAGCTTGGTTGTCCACGATGCTTCAATTTAAAATTTCCTCGATTCACTACTCTTGGTGTAAACTCCCTGTTATACTTCTCATTTGTCTATAGCCAGAAGAATTTGTTACGCCTGTAGAGAATCCACGTACATTCCTCGAAGACTCTCTTTGGCTCTTCCTGTCAGATATATTTCTATCAACTCTCAAAGCCGCCTCCACCAATTTCCCAAATTCATTGCATTCGACTTCGGTGGTGGAAGTTCGAATTTCTTCTCTCAGACCTTCGTCGAACCTCTTACATCTGTCGATCTCATCTTTAATAATAGTTGTAGCATACTTATAAAGTTGAACATATCTTTTGTGATACTCCACCACTATCATTGATCCTTGAACTAGCTTTAAGAATTCACTTCACTTTGCATCCTTATAAGACCGCAGATAATATTCATCATAGAAAGCCTTTTTGAATTCACTCTATTGAAAAATGTCTGACTTCGATCGCCTATTCTTCAATGACTTCCACCAATCGTCTGCTTCTTCTTAAAGTAGGAAGGTAGCAAGTCTCACCTTTTCTGTCTTCAGGGTATTCCATCACATCAAAACATTTCTCCAACGTATCCATCCATGCTTCAGCATCAGTTGGATCTGCTGTCCCAGTGAATGTAGGCTTTCAATCGTTCAAATTTGAAATTTTTCTCTGGGTCATTCTTTAGCATCCGCATTCTGGCTACTATTCCTTGAGCAAATTTTTTCATCAGTCGCCATCTTTGGCATTTACATTTTCTTGTTTATTCTCTTGTTGCTGACTAGATTCACCAACCCATTCTTGTTCCTCTTCATTATTTCCACCGGTAAATTGTTGAGTTTCCAGGTTTTGGAGCCTACGATTTTTGTCACCACGAGGCATATTCCTATCATGAAGAGCATGCCACACAATCACCATGTTAGAATGCAATTACTACTAAGTTTATCCAGAATCTTTATGTCTGGTACCAATATGCAATCCATTGTCAAATTCTAAAAAACTATTTTTCAAATATAGATGGCTAGCAAATTCTTCTTTATAAAATTTATTAAACATTTCAGCAGCATTTCCTTTGAAAATTGGATATACTACACCTAAAAAGGAAATACACTCCCAAATAATTTGTTTCCCAACTCCAACTTCTTAATCAATTGAACAGTCGATAACCATAATAGTTTAGAAATCCACAACCTTACATAACTAAAGATGATTTATAGAAACATACATGTTAATATTTACAATCCATCACAAATGAAAAAGTGGTACTACGTCCTCAAAACATGCTAATCACTAATTACAAAACAATGTATCTAAGGTGATGGCTCATACAAATGATTATAGCCTATCAAGACGAGTGGCAGATGTTGACTTTGATAGGCTCGCTGGAAACTCAATTGCTATCTAGTGAAAAAATATTAGGAAGAAAAGAGTAAGCTAGAAGTGAAGTGAGTGGTGAGTTAATAAGAAAATAACTTTAAGGAAAAAAATTCATTCTATTCAAGATAAAAAAATTTAAATTATTGACGTAACATAAATTAAAAAGATATATAAAAACGTAAGATAAACTTATCACTAAGAAGAAAAGAAAATTTAACAGAGCTTTTTAAAACACATAGCATGAAGTGATCAAAATCTCTCACCAAATTTGTACTCAAAATCTCTACTCTTACTTGGCGCATAATAATCTCAATACGAGCAATCTCTAGTCATACTATGCATCGAGAATTCTTTAGACACATAGCAGATAAGTCTCTAGTCATACTATGCCCTGAGTAATATCTAGGTACATAGCAGAGAAACTCTAATCATACGTGCACACAAAGCGACCCCCAAAGGGCAAAGCACTCTGACACATGACCTAAAGCTTATTTGTACGCCGAAGCGGGTCCTAAAGACCTATCTCTCCTAGTATATTATGGAAACGCTGAAGAGGTCGAATCCCAATGAGGAAGCACGTGAACGCCATGTGCCATTGAAATTCGATTTGGAAAAATCTAGAAAAAAACAAAGAAGAAAGATAAACTTAATTTAATGCATGCATTTTACAGAGAAATTCCAAGGATAAGAAAATACCTATGGAGACAACACTTCAATCTTCTCCAATTCTTTGTTGTGGTCACAATCTCAACAAATCTACTTTGAATTCGAACAGAACACCACCAAAAGGTCTTCTCCGCTATTCTCTGGCAAGAATTACGTTATGTGGGAACCCTTATCTGGAAAATTAGGGAAGAAGAAGTTACCTTGAAATTTTTTTCTCTTTTTTGTCTTTTTGAGAGTTTAGAGAGAATTAAGAGAGAATGAGTGAATCTCACCCCATCCTACCTAATACGTTTTATGTATATACTTAGAGAGAGAGAAGTTATTTCCCTCAACCAATCTTTAACTCCCCTTAATTATGGAAAGTTAAAAAAATTTAACTAAAGTTAAATTAAATCTAAATTTAATTTAATTTAATTAAATAACTAAATATTAATAAATTAATATAAATTAATTAAATATCATATATTTAATTAATATTCAAATGTATTTTCCTCTCATAACCAATTAACATTTAATTCTCTTATAATATGAATCTTATTCATATTAATTTAATATTTGAATCTTATTCAAACATTAATACTCTCATATTATAAAGTTCAATTTTAAATCTAATACAATCAATGCATTTTTCCTTATTCAATTTGAACAATTCAAATTTTATCCAAAAAATTAATCATTGTTTTACCCTTAATGAGCTAGTAGGAGACCTAATGGACCTACAAATTAGAAGCTCCAATGATTTGAGATTAATTAATTAAACTTTTTAATTACATTTTTGGACATAAATCCCAATAAACACATCACATAGCATATGGGTAATCACCATGGGTACAGGGATCAATCCCTAGTGGTTTGAAAACCACTTTCAACATAAAACTCTTTTCAATTGCTTTATAAAAATTATATTTTTCTCTTGAAACAACATTTTTCAAATCTTAACTTTTACCCACATTTTCTCTAAAACAATTAACAAATTTTTGAGTTCTCTCAAGAACATATAACATGTCAAATATTCTCTAACAATCCTTAAATATCTCTGTAACAATTCTAAAACCGCAATTTTCATCAAAACCAAAGGTTCATAGGGATTCCAGAAATCTCATAGCTCATCTAAAATCAAACATAATTATAGTGTTTTTTAAACTCCATACAACTTACAAATTAATAAAAAAAAAATTAAGTGAAATAAAACCACTCACAATACTATTGGTGAGAGAAATTCGGGTCGTAAGCCTTCTCGATCTTTGCTGACCTAAAATAGTAAGTCCATTGTCGTCTTAGTAACTCTTAAGTTCCAAAATGAAATAACTCCACTAAGTTATACTAAATCTAAAATTTTCATTTATCACTTGGACTAACCAAAATTTTCATGAGTTTAGACTCTAACTTCCATGTCACCAAGGCTATATTTCAAAATATAGTTTCCAATTAGCTTCTTTTTATCTAACTTTAAAAAGGACAAAATTTTTAATTTTCCCTCCTCAACTCGATAGCATTCTTTCTTTTTAGGGCTTGAAATTTAACCCACCAAATGGTTCCAAAAAAAAAAAAAATGCTCCTATGTTACACCCATTACCCCAATTTTAAGCTAAGTCATTGAGTTTTCATCTTAAGAAAAAGAATTCATCCAACAACATATTCTTTAACTTGAATGCTCATGAGAAAACATTACACGAGAAAAGGAACCCACAAAATAGCTCATTCTTTAACTACCAAACTCATGAGAATGCTTTAAGCAAGAAAAGAGATCAAGAAACTTACCCAAAATCTTGATCAAGTATTGAGTTCCTCTAGATCTCACTTCTCCTTTCAAAGATAGCTAAAAAAAATCCCAACAAAATCTTCTATTTCTTCCCCTTTCTCCTTCTTTCCCTCCCCCGCCCCCGCTAACGTAGGGTTGAGAGAAAAAGAAATTAGGTAATCTTTCCGATTGTATCTCCACCCAATGTCCCTCTGGATACATTGACATTCTAATCTTGATATCACATCTCAAAGGCTTTGAAATATCTAATTGGATTCGTAACATCATAACTCTCCCAACAAAAATTTTCTTGATCACAGTCAACATCTAAGAATTCACCAAGTAAGTTCCCCAATCTTTTGGGCATGACACTGTTTTAAAAACCTAAGGGTAGCTCTAACAATCTCAACCAGAAGTCAACATAACGAAATTTGTATCCATATACACTAAGATCAGCTTTAGGAATCTCCAAAGCTAGCAAATATTTGTAAAAAATTCAAGGACTTGATTTGTAGACCCATTCCTTTTTTTAACAGAATTGAATAAAAAAAAAAAAAAAAAAAAAAAAGAAATTCTTAACCATATTTTCGATAAAGGGTCCCAATTTAGCTTGCCAAGCATTAATCATTGCATTCTTTATCATATTCGGTGAGATCACTCTCCCCGAAAACAACTTGTCAATAAGACTAAACACAAAATGATCATTAATCGCTTGGGCACAATTACTATCTAAGTTATCACTTAGTAAATTCTCTTCTTCGGTAAGTTTCAGTTGCCTCCAGTCATTCTGTAACACCTCTAACTCCATTACAATCCACACCTACAATCTCGATCAAACTATAGGATAGCTATAGCTCCTCGGTACAGCCTCACACAAAGGATGTTATTGGAGGGATCTTGAAATCAAAACCATGTTGACGAGTAGTATATCTATATTTGGTGCATCAGTTATACAATTGATATACCAAATTTATCAATCATATATCAAATTTATCAATTAACAAATGTTTGTGCATTGTTAATACTAGTCAAGAAACACGTGCAATACACCTGAAATCTCGTAGTTTTAATCATTTTTTTTTAAAATAGTAGCTTTTATTTTCCATCTTAAAAAAAGTCACATAATTTTTATTTTAATGTTTTCACATATCACTTTCATTTGATTAAATTAAATTCTCTAAAATTTTCCATCTTAAAAAAGTCACATCTCATCGTCGCCTGAGAGATTCAAACTCTCGCAGGGAAACCCCATGTACTTAGCAGGGGCACGCCTTAACCACTCGGCCAAAGCAACAATTGTTAATAACTATCACGCTACACATTACATAATTTGTACGGATATAGCGACGACACATTCTTAGATTATGTAAGTACCACATAGTCTCCCTCAAATCGATAATCCAAGCTTATCTTTTGAAATTTGCATATATAGAGAAAAAAAAACATTATATCCAATTTTCTTCTTTTTTTTTCCAATTTTACTTTCATTGATGTATCAACATGTATAATTAAATTTAGTGTCAATCAATTGAGAATGAAATGCATCCTCATTAAACCAAACACTTGATTAAGTTTTAGGGCTATTACGTAACAATTAGTTATAGGTAACGCCTATTAACTAACCAATTTGTTCTTTATCCCGAAGTTGCTCAAGGTAACTATGTGACTCGATAAGGTTGTGCATGTCACACACCCAAGAAATGACTAGCTCTTACTACTTTTTCAACCAATATATGACAATTATGGATTATATGTGAAGTTTCTACTAGTTAATATACATAAATAGTTTAGTTTGTCCGTCCTCACCATTCATACATGCTAAAGAATCAAAATGAGAGATAGAGATGCTTGAGAGATAGAAATATATATATATATTAAATTTTGAATCCTCACTAAATTACAAGTGGGTTCGTCCAAAATCCCTAAGCTAAAACATAACTACCCAAGAATATATACAGAAAGGAAGTAGTTGAGGCTCGTCACCATTGTGCTAGGATACAATCCAAAGAAAGGAATCTAAAACTAAGTAAGAAATTGAAAAGAAAGAAGAAAAACTCAGAAGAGGCTCCATCGCTCAAATGAAACACACCATTTTCCCAAAACCCTAGAAAATAAGAAGTATTTTGTGACATCCCAAAATATTCATGTAATTTTAATTTAAATTATCTGGAATGATTTGGGTTGTGTTTTGAATTTGAAGACTTAATTGAATTATTTTGAAAAGATGGTTCAATTTAGATTACTTAGGATAAAATTTTGGATTTAATTCCTTTGGTGAAAATCAAATTTGATTTGGGAGATTTGGAGTTTGATTTTTTTTTTTTTATAATTTAGAGAAGATTGGGGTTTTGAACATAATTTGGAGTTTGAAATTGAGGAATTTAGGAAGGATAAGGAAAAGGTATATATATATATATATATATATATATATATATATATATTAGAGCTTTAGTGTTAGGTTTAAAGAAAAAGGATAATTCATTTATTTATTTAAACCTCCTTGAGAAGCCTGCTCGAACCCCATTCACTGTCTTCATCTTCTTCGATCAACTGCCCCCCCCCCCCTCTCCTCCCCTTCCTTGTCAAGCCTACGCCGTTGTCAGCCTCCGAAAAGTCGCCTGCAAGTTGCACTGCACGTCTCTGTTGTCGCCATTCTCCGTCGTCACACCACCATTCAGTCTCTCTCGCTCTCTCAAACAACCCACACCGAAAGTCTGTCGTCGCTCATTTTTACCAAATGTTGTCATTCGGTCGTCGCCCAGGTTCGTTCAGCCACCTCCAGTTCACGTTCAGTACAGCCACCGTCGTGCACAGTGGTCATCGCGTTCGGCCACCTCCAGTTTGGTTCGCATCCAACACTGCAGTCATTTTCCATGCTCAAAATTCGTTATCGTTCGTCCAACTAATCATTTCTTGTCACCGGAAGCCACCACACTTCGCTGAAATCTTGGATTTGAGGTAAGATTGTACTATTTTAGTTGGGTTTCTTGAAGATTCTTGAATACCCATTGACTTTTGGCTTCAATTTAGAGATACCCATTATATTTCAAAGGTTGGATCAAAGTTTTGGGGTGTCAAGAACCGGTATTCAGCAGTAGCATAGATTGATGTTGGTGTTTTGGCATGGTTGTTTTTTAGCGTGTTAACTTTAGAGTATGGAGGTGGTTTTCAAATGAAGCTAATTGAGGTAAGTTGTTTGGACGCTTTTTAGTTGAAGTTATGCTATGGTTAAGACCTTAAATGTGGGAGTTAATTAATTTGCTTCATGATTTAGGATTTGATTCACGAATTTCGGTGGAGATTGTTGCTGCAATTATATTTTGGGCTTAATTTGAGAGGTAAGTAATCTCACTACTGGAACTACCCTTATGTCAGGCGATATAGTTAGAAAGATGTTGTTGTTTTCTCTGAGACTACCTATATGTTTTGCATGTGTTTTATATGATGTAAGAGGATATATGAGCATGATAATGTTTTCATGAGAGATGATATAATTTTATGTTGTGGGACCTTTACGTATGCTACCAATTATGTATGTTAGTGATAATTACTCTTCTACCTGTAGTTGTGTATTCACCGGAAGTTTTTTGTTTTCCTTTAGGATTCACCAGAGGTTTTGTGTTTCCTTCGAGATTCACCAATGGTTTGTGTTTCTTTCGAGATTCACCAGAGGTTTGTGATCCCTCGGGATTCACCAGAGGTTTGTGGTACAATTCACCTACGATAGGACGAGTTTAATTATTCACTTTAGTTAAGTATAATAAGTTGAAGTATGCATGTCTCACTAGTATGTTGCATTTATTGGACATAAATGCATAGCCTGACCCCGGTGGTGGGGTTACTTACTGAGTATTTTATACTCATTCTCCATTATGTTATGTCTTCGGGTAAGGGTAAGGACACATCGGCAAATGACAGAAAGAATCCATGACCGTGCCATTGGGATCAGACAGATGCTTCCGCTCATGTATTCCATGTTTTCATGTTTTAAATTTCAGTCTTGATGTTTGAATTTTAAATTTTAGTTTTTGCACTGTTGGGATGCTTTACACAAAATTTTCAGTTTTGTTTTATAATTTTAGGGGTACCCCGAACAAAGATTTTATTTAATTTTATAAAATTTATTTATTTTATAAAATTCTTTTGATTTTTAGTTAAATATTACGAAAAGAGTTGTTTGAGATGTATGCATGAATATAGTAATACCCTAGTACAAGTTCCAAGAAGTTGGGTCACTACATATTTATAGAACAGCCAAGAGTGACATGGCAGCGACGCAACGCACACTTGGTGTTTCTGCTCGATGGCGTCACGACGTTGATGCCTTTCCACACCTACTGCCTTCAACCGCGACGCTTAGCTCTTAGGGGTATTCTTGTCATTTTGCTGTCATTTGAGCCCGATTATTCCAGTTGACCCCCAAGTTCACGGTTTTGGCCCATTTTGCACCCAAAACATCCCGATAGTCTCCTTAGCTCAATTTTCTGCATAAGAGCACGTTTAAACATTACATTCCTAAGAAATAGCCCGATTTAGGCGAAAAAAGATTGCTCGTGCAGAAGCTATCAATCAGTCATATATCTTTACATATTTTATATTTAGTATATTAATTGGCTGATATACAAAATACAAGGTATATCAGTTATACCATAGGTATCAAATTTACCGTTCATATATCAAATATATCAATCAACAAATGTTCGTGCATTTGTTATTACTAATCAAGAGAAACACATGCAATGCACATGAAATCTTTTAATTATTTTTTAAAATACTAGTTTTTTAGCATGTAATAAAGAAATATTATACAATTTTGTTTTAGTTGTCGTAACTTTTAAAAGATCGATAATGTAACAATTTTTATTTTAATATTTTCATATAATCGTCTTTTTTTAAAAAAAGATATTCTTCTATATAACACAAAGAGAGAAAGTGTGCTAGTAATTACATTATTGAATAAATATGTTAATATTTTAATAAAGTGAAATAGATAATGCAACAAACAATTTTTAGTTTAATGTTTCACATATTTATCACTGTCGAAGTTACTCCTATACACGAAAATATGTACTATTTTACCGTATAACCACTTTCATTGGATTAAATTCTCAAATTTGTGTGTACTTTCTCTAAACTTAGATTCCATGAAATTTTTTTTATCAATAATATGTCAACACAAGTAATATTTTGTTCTTTTTTACACATGCACCTCTCATGTAACGACCTGACTGGGGTCATTACTGAGATCTCTAACTGAGGTCATTATTACATGCATGTAACTTCATGAGAAAAACTAGTTGACCATTTTAACTTAAAACAAAAATTTCCTTGAAGAAACAAATTAAAAAGTAGAAATTGATAAAATATCACTAATAATTTAAAGAATGCTAAATCCAAGTTTGATTCAAGATTCCTAAAAAACATCAATGAAAAGGAAATGTTAAATTGAAAACTGTAACTCAATAGTTGTCATTAAAACCTCCGAGACAAACTTGAAAACCTGACAATAAGCAAAAACAATAACAGTAGTTCCATGGCATCGTCAACCGATCTCCTCGTCCAACGTCTGGTATGTTCTTTCCCTTAGCTAAAAAAATTAAAAGAAGAGAATAAATATTTAAAATACGCACTAAGTAACTCCACTACTATGGTCAGACTGTGCAATCACATGCAAACTAAATGCATATAACTGGTGGGACCTGAACTGATGTACTAAAACTGAACAAGACTGGTCATCTGAATGAACAATTAAACTCATCCTACCATAGGTGAGATGCGCTCGTGTTGAGATGTACACATAGTGCACACAAATTGGTGAACCCCAAATAATACAAACTTATGATCTCGAAGGAATACAAACTAGTGAACTCGAAGGTACAAAGTTTGGTGAACCTAAAGGAACACAATTTGGTGAACCCGAAGGAACACGAACTAATGAACCTGAAGGAATACAAACTAATAAACCCGAAGGAACACAATCTGGTGAGTCCAAAAAAACACAAACTGAGGCGTACATAACTATTGGTAGGAGGGTAATTGACAATAAACTAGCATGCAACATACAATAAAGTGGTCCCACAACATAAAATCATATCATAATAACTCATGAAATTCTACGATGGTCATAAAATCTCTTTAATCATGAGAATCATAAGATGCAAACGTTTCTAAAACTGTTTGGCAAAGACAAAATTTATTTATTTATTTATTTTACTTCGCACAAATGCATTCTAATGGTAACATCAATTACCTCAAAATTAAGTTCTAAGTAAGAAGAAAATTTATTTTTTTACGGGCTTAGAGTAATCTTGAATCAATGCTAAACATAAACAAAAAAATAAAATTCAACTTTTAAAGTCTATCTTTAAATATAAATTCACCTCAATTATCTCCAAACCGCTTACGAAAAGTGTGGTTTGATCCAAATCTACTTCCAAGCTTCATACAAGGAATTCAACCTATATATAAAAACCACAATTAAGGGTTAAACTCAATTTACATCGACAATAACTAATCTAAAAGGGTCTCAAAGTCTCAAAATCACCAAAAAGTACTAAATGTCTGTCACTCTTGTTGGACAACCACTTTAATCCCTTCAAAGCTTTGAATCCAACCTCTAAAATCATGGGTACAACAATATTTAGGCCAATTTTGTTAAAAGTTTTGGTAAAATATTAGAAGTGCAGTTGTCCCACATTAAAAGGATTTAGGAAAGTCATGAATTTGTCCTACATTGAAAAGGTTTAGGAAAGTCATGGGCTTGTCCTACAGGTTTAGGAAAGGCATGAGCTCTATGTACTATAAAAGGAGGTTATGCCTTTGTTTTTCAATTGTCTCAGTTAAAAACACTTTAAGCTTAGTGGGTCAACTTTAATTAAATTATTCCTTTTGTAATCTCTAGTTTGAGAGTAGGAAAAAAGTGTGAGTAGTCAAAAGCTTTGAGAGAGTACTATTGTAATTAAGGTCGGAAGAGAGAATTATTCTGCGTGATTGTAACAATTTTTCACATAGTGGAATTTTTCTGGTCTGTGGTTTTTTTTCTCCGGTTTGGAGTTTTTCACATGAATTCTTGTGTTTCCAGTTTTATTGCTTTCTTTTAATTTTTATGTTACTTTTTCTGCTTATTCCTACAATAGAAGTGGGTGTTTTTTCCCAACAAGTGGTATCAAAGCTTTAAGTTCGTAGTTTCTTGAATTTCTGAGTATACTCTATGGTTTTAGCATTGTCTGAGCTTCGACATCAAAAAAGAATTCTTAAAGCCAGCTGCAGAATTATGAATAGTGTGGGTTGTTCACTATTGGCTATTTTGCTAGGAATAGAAGTAGATGTGCCAAGCTTTATGAGTTCAATAAAGCTTGATGTGGAGAAGTTTGATGGAAGGATGTACTTCGACTTGAGGCAAGTGCAAGTCAAGGATGTGTTAATACAATCTGGATTACACAAATGCAAGTTAAGCGGTGATGGTGTTCTAGTGGAGTTCTAGAGTGATTCCAGCTGAGGTTCAAAGAAGAGATTATTCGAGTAGAAGATAGGCTGCTGGGAATGCGGATAGTCTGAGCACATGAAAAACAGAGCATGTTAGTCAAAGGGCTCTGGATCAGATGCTGACATTCCCTTTCTCGCTAGGGAAGACGGTGACTTCCTTTAAAGAAGACATAAACTAATTCGTATGGTATGTTCGCTTTACCATGGTAGAGGATGTGATGTTAGCAGTTCCACAAGTTTGCATACGAGGCATTGACTTGGCAGTTATGCAAGGTGTGTCGTGGAAGTCATGTCGATGGTTGTAGGACTTCTAGGTGAGTCAAGTAGGTAGAAATTGCACCATAAGTATCAGCAACGTTTATCGGCATGTAACAAAAAAGGAAAATCTTGGAAGTTGGTATTCCAAGTGGTCTACTTTTTATGATGAAGTACGTTATAATTCTATGAGATAAGAATTATGATTGTTGGTGAAGACAATGGATGTTGCAGAAGTTGTGGATTCTTCATATATCTTGCCAAGGTGAAATTTGTTGGGTTTTTGTTGGGTTTTTTTGGCAAAATATTATAAGTGTAACTGTCCCATATAAAAAAAGATTTAAAAAAGTCATAGGCTTTTCCTATATTGAAAAGGTTTAGGAAAGTCATGGGTTTGTCCTACATTAAAAATGTGTCTTTGTTTTCAATTGTTCCAGTCAGAAACACTGTAAGCTTAGTGTGCTAATTTTAATTAAATTCCTTTTGTATTCTATAGTTTGAGAGTGAGAAAAAAAGTGTGAGGAGTCAAAAGCTTTGAGAGAGTGCTATTGTAATTAGGGTCGGGAGAGAGAATTATTCTGTGTGATTGTAACAATTTTTCACATAGTGAAATTTTTCTGGTTAGTGGTTTTTTTTTTCTCTAGTTTGAAGTTTTTCCACATTAATTCTTGTGTTTCCATTTTTACTGTTTTCTTTTAACTTCTCTATTATTTTTTATGTTTATTGCTAGTAGAAGTGAGAGGTTTTTTCCAACAAAATTAACTTCAATGGAAATTCAAGAATCTCCAAAAAAAAAAAAAAAAAAAAAAAAAAAAAAAAAAAAAAAAAAAAAACCGCAAAGCACCAAAGTACTTACCCAAAATCAAGAATATGATGATGGCAGCGCTATCGGCGGTGTAGTGGATTTAGGGTGGCGTAGTGGCGGTTCGGCGGTGTTGGACAGGAGATCAGATGAGAGAGAGAGTAGTCCATCGGCAGCAATTGGCGATCAACGACGAGTAGATGTGACGTGGATGCGAGTGACGAGCGGTGTGGCTGCTGGAGCGACGTTGATGAATGTCATAATTGTATGTTTCTTACCTTGAAATTATGGCTAAATCATGAGAAAGTGGGTAGAAAGTGAATAACATAGATCCCCAATCAATCTTAATTTAGTCAAAAACGAGTTATTGCTTGCTTAAGGGTTATGTTAAGTGATATTGGCATTGCTCCATACAATACTTATTCATGTAGAATTACTGTGTATTAATTAAAAAAGCACAGAGAGAGAGAAGGAGCAAATACTACATATTCAAAGTGAAATATTGTAAGTCTTTGAATGTGAATGCAAATACTTTATATTTGAAATCCATTGAAATTATGTTGGACTTCACCTAAAATTCGAAAGAAAAATAATATCACCTAAACACAGCAACAATCTAATCAAATTTAAAAAACAAAAATTTGCAGTTCATTGAATGTAAACATCTTGTATTTGCAACCCATTAAAAACTACAAGAACTTGGAACAATCTAATCAAATGAATAAAAAAAAATTGATTATGAAAAAACAATATTGAAAGAACTATGGGTTGTAAATTCCTGGTTTCTCAAAGGAGTTTCATCAAACTAAGTTTAAGATTTGAAATAAATTTCCTTTAGTGAAATTCGTCCTATTGTTGTTTTGAGGTATTAATTAACAATTCCTACGACAATGATGTCGGACACCACCAAGACGATGCCACAAATGGAAGCAGGACATGAAATTCATGTAGCAAGGAAGCAAATTTTGACACAGATATAGTGATAACATTTAGAGCATTACTATTTGCAGTTTAAAGATATCATCTACGATAATGTAACACTAGGTTTGCTTTCGATTTGCAAGCCAATATGTCAATAATGTTGTGTTGTATTGAAATGTCATATTGCATAGATATTCTTGAATTATTATTGGCTTGATAATATGTCAACTACAATATTCTTGAATTATTATTGGCTTGCAAGCCAATATGTCAACTACAAATTATTCTTTAAATATTGCATAGATATTCTTGAATTTTTTTAAAATAATGTTATTTTAATAAATAATGACAAAAATAGGGTAGGGGTATAAGTATTTTAAAAAATAGGTGAGAAAATCATAGACGAGGTCCACAATTTCATAAAATTAGCCAATTGCACTCATTTTGTTTACATGTCACGATTTTGCTGACACTTGACTGGGTAAATCGTGGACCCAGTCCACGATTTTGATGACAAATGGAAACCGTGGACCCCGTACACGATTTTACTACCCTACTTTTGTCAATATTTTCAACTCAACCCTATTTTTTCATTATTTATTAAAACAACATTATTTCTAGAAAAAGTCCGATATTCTTCGACTAACAATATTTTATTATTAAAAAATCTAAAACTCCATAATCTGAAATTTTCATTGATATGAATTTAAATAAAATTTAATATTAAACTTAACAAACTAACAAACTCATACATTTGGATTTTATTTGGAATATAAAATATACTAGATTTGAATTTAAGAATTTAAACATATTTTGGAATACATCATCTGTAAATATGGAAAGAGAATGTAAATGGAAAATTGTAAAAAATCACCCTTTCAACTTTCAAAACTAGCATCTTTTATGAAAACTCGTTAAAGGAGTTTATCCTGGGCCTTCTCGATTGAGATCGTTCCCGAAATTATATTTGAAACGTTAGGAATTCAAATGATGCAATCTTGTGAAATGACAAAAATACCCTGATTGAAAAACTACTTTCACCCGTAAGTTCTTTTGTTTTGTCATTCTCTTTCTTTTAACAGTTTATAATTAACTTAGAGTTGGTCGTTATAGTTAGTTGTTAGAGATAATTTTCGGTGGTAGTTACTAGAGGTGATCATCGGAGTGAGAAGACAATAATTTGTATTATCGGAGTTGGTTGTTGGTTGGATAATTTTTAACAATTCAACAACTAAATATATGATATTATAAAACAAGAGAATAAAGAACAAAGTAGGGAGAAGAGAAAGTAGAGAGTGAATGTATCCTCTATTCAATTGTATATCTCAAAGGTCCCAATGACCACTATTTATAGAGTTTACAAGATGGAAAATGTAAATATATGGAGAAGATAATGGGGAAGATATTTGGAAATAATATTTGGGGATATATAATCTATGAACATATATATATATATGTCTAATTCAAATATTTATAACACTCCTCCTTAGATGTCCATAGTGTATAGAATATATGTCTCGTTAAAACCTTACTAGGAAAAACTCAATGGGATAAAAACCTAGTGAAGAAAAAAGAGTACATTATTCGTATACTTTAGTAACTGTCTCATTAAAAATCTTGCTAGGAAAATCCAGTAGGACAAAACCATAGTCAAAGGAAAAAGAGTGTAGCACATTTACTCCCTTCATGAAAACATCACTTGATGCTCTTGGTTGTAAAATACCAATGTTGTGTATTAACTTCTCAAATGTTATTGCAGGTAACACCTTCATCAATAAGTCTCCAAAGTCGTCTTTTGAAGAAATTCGTTAAGTAATAATGTCGGTATTTTATACTTTATCATCTTCATATAAGGACACTATTGGCTAGCCTCATACATCTTCAAGATTTTAACATGATTTAAAGTAGTTGTTATGATCTGCTTCATAAGCTGCCATAATATAAGAATTTTTTTCCCTGTACTAAGTAACCTGTTTAAGATTTAATTCTTATTGGTTTGATAAGTAACTTGCATCTTCACAATCAACTAGATCACAATTAGATTTATGAGAATACAATAAATTTATATAAACTAATTCTAAAATAAAAACATAACATATATTTAACTTTATTCTAATATATTTCTTTGAAGAAATATTATAATTATGCTACGACAGGTAGCGTATAAATTAGTAAAGATATAAGTGCACTTATTTATAAAAATCATGGTTCTTCGGGACCTAAAATTCTTCATTATCTTTCTGATATCATATGATATAATTTTTTTCATACCAAGTGAATGAACCATCATAAGAATGTTTAATGGTGGAACTAGTCCATATAAGATCTTATTTGTATAAATTGATGCAATTCCATCTGCTTTATGCTTTATTTGCAAGCTAAGGTAAAACTTATCATCTCAATTTATTTCTTAAGAAACTATATTTGCCTTTGAAATCTTTTCAGGAGTTCATGTTCAAATTATCAACATATATATAAACAATATAAAATAAATCTCAAGTTGTGATTTCTTTAATCCATCAGGGATATAATTATTAAAAGATTCATATAAATGTATAATGACTACATCCATAAGATGTATGTTAAGTTTTCCATACACAATCAAATTAGATATCTCATGGTATTGTATCCACCATAGGAGAATATATCTTCTTATAATCCAATATCATTTCTTTGTGAGAATTATTGTGGAACTTGTCTCGCGTTATATAATGTGACCTCATTCTATTTGTTTTTCTTACAAATATTTACTTGTATCCCACATGTTTGACATTCTCTAATGTTTGAACTACTAGTTCTCACGATTTGAAAAATAAGTTTTTTTCTATTGGATTGTTTCTTTCCACATAAATCAACCCTTTCTATGTCGCGACATTTTTTCAATACATATCTGAGTATACTCATTTTCATAAATATCATGAGCATTGTATGCAAAAATGTTGTCAACTTATTTAAATATGATTCTATCTTTTTCTTGTCATGACATATTTTATCGAGATCTCTTTGTCATCCTCTTTTACTTCAAGATTCTTATGAGTACTCATATTCAGGATTTCTTCTGGAATACCCATATTCTTAACGGAGTCATTTTGA
The DNA here is from genome assembly GCA_002890555.2 of Lagenaria siceraria. Classification (NCBI taxonomy): domain Eukaryota; kingdom Viridiplantae; phylum Streptophyta; class Magnoliopsida; order Cucurbitales; family Cucurbitaceae; genus Lagenaria; species Lagenaria siceraria. The sequence continues at coordinate 23,659,399 of CM016485.1, read as the reverse complement.
TTATTAACTACTTTTTTTAGGATCTTTATCATTGAAACCCACGTGTCTATCATGCTTCAGGCATGTTACAAACTCATTAGTATTGACAACTTGTTGCATTGTGATATCAATTTTAGATGGTGTATTTGCAACCATTACATATAACTTGGTCACTTTCTTGCAACAATAAATGTTGTTCTATAAATGCATCTAGCATTTGATTTGCAATATTTTGCAAATGAATTATCTTTTGAACTTCTAGTTCAAATTGATATGTATGATGATCGAAATGAGACAATACTTATGCATTTCATTCAAATTTTTTTCCAACTTCCTAATTCCTCCCCTAATGTTGGAAAATTTGTCTCATTAATGACAACTAGCAAATTGTGTAGTAAATATATCACCCATCAGGGGTCCAAAGATTTTATTAGTTGATGTGAAATCAATTTCAACATAGATCCATAACTTCTTTTGAGGACTCATTTTAATTGCTCCATCATCATAATTGTTGTTGTGAACCAATTTAAACATTTACTGCACATTTGCAGACATAAATATATTTGGCTTCTGGCCATAATCTCATAAGTCATTGGCTTCGAGCATACACAATAACATGATCTCATACAGATTTAGTAGTTGTGCTATTTGAACCTAAGCTATAGGTTGTTCAACACTTATCCCAATTAATTATCAAATGTTTGGGATGTAAATTCACTATATATGTGTGATTTAATAGAATAATTACTTCTTCCTTTACTAATATGATTCTGGCCTCAATTATTAAATATTGCAACATTCACTTCAGGGATTTATTTTAAATTATTTGAAATAATTTGGTTATCAATTTTTTTTTTCATAGAACATATATAGGCTCATATGTTTTATTCAACCTCAAAATATATTAGATAAATATTCATCGCAATGTTTCAAACTTTTTTTCTGAAATTGCTAATGCAAGAGCATAGCATGTTTGATATATGAAAGTAATATATACTTATTAATTTATAAGCATTTATTAATTTAAAATATGTGCAACTACAGGTGCAACGTAAAAACAATGAGCACTAATTGATTTATGCAACTTGAGGTGCATTAAATCAAAATTAACTTTAGGAAGAGTAATTAACTATTATACACAAATTTCGAAGTTTGAAATGAGAGAATTCAATCAAATATATATAATCACTATATATAAATTTTTAAAGTTTACAAAATTCATATGAGAATAATTTAAATATTCAATAATCAAATAAATTTCAATATTAGCATGAAAAATAAAATTTGACTAATTCAGCTCCCAGGTTAGTTCCTAGGTAGAGGTGTTCCCTTACGGTCAACTTAAATATCATAACAATCCTTAGACAAAGTTCCCTTATAGTCAATTTTTATTTCTAATTCATTAACTTTTAATTAAAAGTTAATTAATAGACTAATGAGTATAAGTGAATTATTTATATTATTAAAACAAATCTACTTTAAGAAAATATCTTTAGTATTTTAAATCTTAAATATTTCAAAATAAAATTAAAGATAATCTTGGATATTTATCATCATATTTGAAAGATAGAATATAATATTTATCAAAATACAATCTTAACAAATAAAAAATACTATTAATAGGAGAGAATTTTATATTTATTAAAAAGAAACTCAAATTTTATCAATAAATATGCAATCCAATTAAGGAAACAATATCCACTACAAGAAAAACCACATTTCTTGACGATTGCTATTTTAACTACTTGACATTTTTAGTAGTAGGTGATTTTAATGAAAAACGTCAAGAAAATGTAAAAAAAAAAGCGGAGAGTTAAGGATTTTTCGGATTTTTTCATACTGATACAGACTTGACGTTTTAAAAACGTCAAGTTTAATTTTTATTTTTTAGTAGCCCGATCTACCCCACCTTTTTTTTATTTTTTAATTTTTTTCCAAATCTTCCCTTCCCCGAAATCATGAAACGCGCTCTGAAACCTTCCTTCCTCTATGCCAAATCGTGAAATCTAGGATTTTCCATCACGCTTCAAGAGTAACTCCACATCCCTGACGTGCGTCGCCGCTCGCTCCATCCACGATCGTTTGCCACGCTCCAGCCGTTAGACAATGAGGTAAGGTCACGCCGTCTCTCTCTTTTTCCTTTCACTCTCTCGGCCATCTCGCCTCTCTTCTCCAGTTCACAATCGCGCCGTCTCTAAACTCGTCCTTGTTGTTGTTGGTTGCTGGAAGATCGAACACGCCCTAACAACTTTTCTAGCATATCTTCTTCACCGCTCCTCCAAAATCAAACAAGCCCTAGCAATCTTTCTATCTCTAATTTGGTTCGATGGGTTAGATTCAATACTTTGAGAAATACTTTGATGATATCTATGAGTAGAGGTTTGTAATTTCTCTTCCTCCTCTGCTTTTTTATTCAGAATGTTGTTATTTTCATCTGCATGGTTTGATTCTCATAGTTATTTGTTGATGTTTGTTGTAGGCATGTGGTGCTTCCTCCTAAAGTGGCAAAACTCCTCCCAAGAATTACATTCGTTTTGAAAATGAATGGCAACTAATTGGTATTCAACAAGGCCATGATTTGAATTCAAGTAAGTTGCTATTGTAAGATATTAGGTAGCTATGAGCAATTTTCAAGTATGTTACTCTGAGTTTCATCGACATATTAAAAGTATCAAAGCAAATGTTTTCTTCTATTATGAGATTTTAAATTTGCTGCAGCTGTGCTTCTGATCCAGTGTTCAACTTCTTTGCCCCATGGGTTGGTTAATGGAGAGGATATTGTTGAAATTGGAAGGGTTCTTTGTTTTAGAATTGAAAAGGATGTAAACTATTACAAATTGAAACTGTAGGTTAGTTGCTTGTTATTATCTTCATTTCATCTTTTGTTGCAATGATAATTCTTCTTGTGCAGTATTTTGAAAGTGTGAAGCATATTAAGCTGCAATAACCTTTTTTTGGGAGTTTAATCCTTGAGGCAAAACCAACATACCTCAACATTGTGTGGACTTAAACCGAGGTGAAGTGTCATGTCATACAACATGTGGTTTTAACTTAGTCTAAAAGTTTATTTACAAATAATTGTTCTAATTCTTCCAATTTGGTTCCAATTTAATTTTTGAGTTCAACATGATTGAGGTATATATCTTAATTAGTTGAATTATATTTAGCTTGATAATTTGTGTACTTTTAGAACTACAACGATCATCAGTGCCCTCCCCATCTATGCTCTCTCAAGCTCTCTTTTATTTCGTTGTCAACTCTCCCTCTCGATTGCTCTTCAAGTGTGAAGTGTGTGTATATTTGAAAATATTATTTTGAGTTTAACGGTTTATGAGACGAAATTTTGCTTCTGTTATGATATGTTAGGTTAAGGGTTATTTGTTATTTATTTTTTTTGTTTCCAGGTTCTGATATTCGATTTCTCTTTTAATTATTTTGGTGCTTGAGAGTACTTTTTTCATTCTCTGTAATTTTTTGTTATGTGATTTGGGTAATTGATTAGTGTTTTTTCTTGTATTGAATGGTTTTGAATGATTCAGTAGATCTTGATTGGATTCTTTCTAGGTTGGTGAAGCAGGGCTATGTATAATAGTATTGGATTGCAAACTCCTAGAGGATATGACACTAATGGCTACATCCAGATGAACAAATTTTTTGTGAGGCCAAAGACTGGAAAGGTTACTGAAAGCACTAGAGGATACGATCAGGGCACTACTGGAGTTTTTACGTAACCTAATAGAGACATTTGCGAACATATTGAACTCCAACTTGTCATACTTGAGGACAAGCTCATTGACCAATGCTATACAGCGGATGAAGTTTTTGAATAGTTGGGGGAGGCTCATGAGACTTTGGAAGCTGCTTTAAGTTCTAAAGAAAAAGATGGACCTTCTGCCATTGTAACTAAAGTGGTAGGATAGTCTTTCAATCATGTTTATTCAGTGATTTTGTTATATTTCCTAAAGAATCTTGTTTTTCCATTATTTCGGTTGGATTTCAAGTTTTAGCTTGCTTGTGATGATTATAAGCATTTCCCTTTTTAATCTAATGTGTCCAAAAATTGAAGAAAATTGAACATCAACCTGTAGGACCGGTATGGCAACCCTAGAGGGGGTGAATAGGGTTTTATTAAGCTAATTAAAACTTTTTACTAATGTGGGCCCAATTAAACAAATTAATACACTTTATACTAACAAGTAATTTAAACAAGAATTTCATGCAAATAAATTCAATCCAAAATTAACCAAGAAAATAAAACTAATACTTTTAAGCACCCTATTTAATTCTAATAATATGATTGGTAAATGATATGCAAATTTAAGGACTACCAATCAAAGTAAACAAATATGACCAATTAATTTCAAGGAATAAATATTGCAATTAATTTCATACAATAAAATATAATAACAAAATAATTGCAAAAATAAATAGGAGAGGGATAGAGAAATTAACACCGGGAATTTTTATAGTGGTTCGGTCAAACTCGACCTACATCCACTTTCCCAAGCACCTCTTGGGATTTTGAATAAGGATCTACCGACTCTTTCCACGGATTAGAGCCCAACCGCTACACTACTCTTTTTGCGAGTTCAAGAGCAAACTCAATCCTTTCCACGGATTAGGATCAAACCGTTACAACCACTCTTTTTCCGGGATCAAGAGCAACCCTTACAAAAGTTTGGAAAAATTAAAGAACACACTTGAGCAACTCTCTAAATAGAGTGGATTTACAAATTTTGAGCTCACAACAAATCAATCCTCAGTATACATAAATTTCTCTCAAGAATAAGATGAAAGAATAAATTGAAGCTTGGAGAGAGAGCAACAATGGAAGCTTAATGAATTATGGAGGATTGTAAAAAGATGTGAAATTGTTGTTTTGATTTTGGAGAATATGAAGTGTTTAAAAGAGAGAAAGTTGTTGGAAACTACATTAAATTTGGACTATTAGATGTTGGTAAAAGAAAATTGAATGGTTGAGATTTAAACTCAACTAGCCGTTAGACACACATAAAATAATATAAAATTCATTTTCTTTTAAAAGTCAACTAGCCGTTAGACACAAACATATAATAATATTAAATTAATTTTCTTTTTAAAGCCATTCTTTTTAAAACTAACAAAAATCAAAAGCTCCATGTGTCACTTATCTATTTCTCCACTTGTCATCCTCTAGTAGGTCCACTTTGATGATTTGGCCGCCACGTCATCGACATCAGGTATTTTTTCGTTAAGCTTGTTCCAGCCATATATTCTTCATTTGAACTCCGATTTGAGTGATTCAAATTGCGTTGGAACCGTTGTTCCAAGCTCTACACAATGGACACTTCAAAATACTCAAATTGTTAATAAATAAAAGCAGGTTTATTATCATCAAAACATTAATTAATTAATTAATTAAAATTAATTAATTTGAGATTAAGGGCCAAAAAGCCAACACAACCTACTTGCTCACTATTTAATAGTTCCAAAATTAGAATAGATTTCTAAATTCCTTTAGCCATTACTAGTTAACAAAGTATACGTAGTTTTTTGTTTCTCACACTAATTTAAGTATAATGTCTCAAGAATTGAAGTTTTGTTAATTAAAGTTTTGGGGGGGGGGGGGGGGGATTGCATAAAATTTATTTGAATTTGTTAATGTTATTAGGTGGGGTTTAAAGTTATTATATGGGTAAATGCATAGTAATGTTTAAGTCCAAGTTGAGTTTTAAATTTTATATTGAGTTTAAAATTAGTATATTAATTTTAAAATTGATATATGGATAAATGAATTGAGTTTGAGATTGGTATTTGGTTAACTTGTGATTATTGCTGACATGGGTAATTCTATTTCCATATAGATTCTTGTGGTTAAGTTTGACATCTACAATTTATTTTTAAGACGTTGTGGTTTACTTAGATTAAATGGATGGGGTAAATCTACACTTCTTGCGGTAATAGGTTCTTGAATTAAATGGATGTCATAAATCTACACTTATTTGAAGCTTGATGTTTGTAGTTTTGGATTGTTTTAAAGTGTTTCGAATAAAGCTTAAGGCTTGTACTTCTTACTGATTTCCACTTTTTTGTTTGGTAAATTTTGTTTAGCTTATTCGCAGGACTTTTTGTTCATTCATTGCAATTCTAGAGGTCCAACCCTTGGTTTTAATACTCTTCTCTTTTCGTTTGTAGATTAGTTGAGTATAGCATATGAAGAGGTTTTGATCAGTTTGGAGCTACCTAAGAGTGTTGTGCTTGGAGGAGGGTGTGGTCTCTCTTTTTTAATAGTATATATGCTTTGTGTTTTATGATAATGATCACAACTCCTTTTTCATTTTTAGGTGGTTTTGATAGTTATGGAAATGTAATTTTTGAAATTGTTCATATGGAGTTGACTGTTGGGATTATGATTATATGCTTTTTGAAAATGTTCATATGGGGTTGTCCATATTCTTCTAACTTAGAAAATCCTTCGGTGGAGTTGTAAGTTATATGTTGACAATATTGAAAAAGTGATCTTTTCTTTATAAAGGTATTGGATGAAATTTTGGTTGGCAATTTTACAAATGTGTAGTTGTTTATTTGGTTTGATGAATATTTTTCGTTTATAATGCTATATTATGTAGTTTGTAAATGTGTGTGGTTGTTTATTTGAGTTTATGTTTGTCCTTTTTTATATTCAATGCTATTATTGGACCAAAATACATGAACAATTTATAGGTAAACATTTATAATATACTTTTTTTTTAAAAAAAAAACCACAAACAGGCTTGACAAGTTAAATTTGTCAAGAATATAGATACATTTGACATTTTATCCTTGTCAAGAAAACTCATATGCTTGACATTTTTTGCATATCAAGTTAAGCGTACTTGACATTTTTAACATATCAACTATAAACCATCTTGACGTTTTTTTCTATTCAAGAACATCATATTCTTGACATTTCAAAAATGTCAAATGTCACTGTTCTTGACGTTTATACCATGTTGAGAACCCCGACATTCTTGACACAGGCTTCCTTGACGTTTTTGCACAGTCACACTTGACATTGAAAAAACATCCCTAAACATTGTTTTTCTTGTAGTGATCCTAATTTAATTTTTCACATATATAATAATAATTATATTCAAAGATATGGAAATATAGACTAATTAGGAAAATATCTTAATCAAATCTTTCAAAGATAAAATTAAATCTTAAAAATAAGTTGCATTATTACTAACAATTTTAAACATTCATAATTGATAGTCATAAGAGATAGGACAATTTAAATTATCATAATTAGAATTCTAAATCTTCAAATCGACTAAACCTCAAGATGTAATTCAACTGGGTTTAGTGGATCATCACACCGGGTTACAACAACCACATGAATACCAATGCTTAGAATTAGTTCAACAATTTAAAACATATCACAAATGCATAAATAAAATTAAATAGCAAAATTGACTAAACATATTTGGTAGCTTTAAGAAATTGAAGACAATTTTAAATTCAAGATATTATATCTTTCATCTATTCTAGACGTTCAAAAAATCAGGTTTCTAAAAACTCTAGATCTTATCAATTGCTTTGAAAAGTTGGTCGGCAAAAACTCTTTTAGCTACTCAAGCACCAATAAGGTTGATATGCATGCACTCAAAATTTTGACAATGAATTTCATTTATAATAACACAATTTGACATCAAAAAATTGCTTCTTCATTAATTTCAAACTAAATTCGGCTGCAAATATGCAATTCAATGATTTTTATGTGTTAATCAAACCGCAAACCCAATACAATTTAATCAAATCAAATCTATAACTAATGTTAAATATAGTATAGCAATCAATTTGCAAACACATAAATCACATTAGTTTTAAAATCTAGTAACATGATTAGAATAGAGTATTCACCTTTTTTTTAATTTTAGTTTTAAATAACTCGATAATGTGTAGCCTTTAGCGTTCTTGGTATTCCAATGAATCACAATCTTTAAAGTGTTCTTGGTATTCCAATGAATCACAATCTTTAAAGTGGTGGAGTCTCGTGATAACGTATTATAAAATAAGAGAATCAAGAACAAAGTAGGAAAAAGATAAAGTAGAGAGTGAATGTATCCTCTATCCAATGGTACATCTCAAAAGTCTCAATAACCACTATTTATAGAGTTTACAAGATATGAGAAAGATATTGAAAAGGTAAATATATAGAGAAGATAATAGATAAATATTTGAAAATAATATTTAGAGATATATGATCTAGACATCTATATCTAATTCAAATATTTATTACAGATAATCAAACATGGAATTGTTAATTTTTATCATCTCAATTCAAACTTAAGTCTTCAAATGGATTGAACTTACGTGTGCGAAGCGCACCGTTTTACAAGAGGCCCCATCCTCACCATCCTCCCGCTAATCCATTTGAAGACTGACAAAATTCTCTCCCACTCTTAAACCCTCGCTTCTTCTTCTTCTTCTCTCTCTCTCGTGGCTAAGGACTAAGAGAAGCGCCGATGGGGAGCTGAATTCACCAGCCTTCTACTTCTGAAGGAATCCCAACTCACGTTCATGGCTTCTTCTTTTTCTCAGCTTCTTCTTATTCCCAGGTTCTCTATTTTCTCCTTCCTCAACTTCTTCATCTTTTAACTTTTCAAAATCCCCCAAAAAGTAACTATGATATATTTTAGCATTACCCAGATTCTAGTTTAGGTTGCTTGTTAATTCACATAGACAGAAATTGGGGGAAAAAGTTAGAATTGCATTCTCAGCTGGGTTTAACTTTCTTTGCATACTGTTGTGGATTTGGAAATGTAGGAATGTTTAGCTTATCTTGCTTTGAATTATCATAGTTTGTTTAGTTAAGGTGGGTTTGATATGAATTTCTTTGGGACAGTGGCAAACATTTTAGCCCAATTCAAACATTTTTTTTTCTTTCCCAAAATTTCCACCATGTTAAAAACGATTATGACAAATTTAAAAACACTAAAAATGCTTAGGGCAGGTTGGGAATGACTTTCTAAGTGCTTATCCAACCAGGCCCTTAGTAACATTAGTTCTACATTCTTAAAAGTGCTTTTGAAAGGCTTTTCGTTTCAAACACTTTAGACAAAAGCACTCTATATGTGCCTTCTCACAAAGCATTTAAGGTGCTTATGACTTTTCTGAACGTACTTTTTATGTTACTCTCCAACAGCCCTGTAAATCCAAATATAGCTTTGATATCATATATAAGTCTCTTCAATGATGCAGATGCGAGTCAAGTTGGTCATTTCACTACAACCCATCCCTCAACTTAAACCAACATCAGGATCTTAGACTACACAATAAATGGGCTGTTACAGCTATTTCTAAGAAGAAAGTTTCAGAAAGCTTAGCTCAAGAGGGACGCAATGATGAGGAGATTGCAAAAAAGAAGACTCCTAGAACACCTAGACGCACCGCCAAAAGAACTAGAAAGAAAACTTCAGAAGATACTCCGGACCCAAAAGGTGAATTAGTATCTTCAGTGAATGAAACCGAAGTTGAGGAAAGTATTGTTAATGCATCTGTTGAAGATTCTAAGACAACCTCGAGAATGTCTCGAAGCAAAGGTATTCTATTCCCATGTACTCTTTTATCCAACATTTATGCTCACAGTGTGTGCCATTGAGCTTATTCATTCCTTTTTATATCTTGTAAGTGCTGAACCAATAATTGAATTCATAGCTGCGTCTACCTCAACTAGCATGGAGGATAATAAAGCTGAAACGAAAACAAGGCGAGGGAGGAAGCCAAAGAAGAAGGATAATAGTATGGACCTTCAGTTTAGTGAATCTGAAGTTAGTGATGGTGAAAATTCTTTACTCAATGGGAATGATGTTGATGAAAATGATGAGGAATTGGATTTCGGTATTGATGAGGGAGATGATGTAAGTATCACGTACAGTTGGCCTCCTCTTGTTTGTTGCTTTGGAGCTGCGCACCATGCTTTTGTGCCTTCAGGAAGGCCAGCAAACAGACTTCTCGATTATGAAATTCACGACAGAATGAAAGATGCATTATGGGCCCCAGAAAAGTTTGTTAGGGCACCTGGAGGATCTGCAGGAAGCGTTGCAATTGCTCTTTCAAGCTTAGGTGGAAAAGTAGCTTTTATGGGAAAACTTGGGGACGATGACTATGGTCAGGCCATGTTGTATTATATGAATGTGAACAATGTTCAGACTCGATCAGTTCGGGTTGATAGTAAGCGGGCAACAGCTATGTCGCAGATGAAAATCGGCAAGAGGGGTCGCTTGAAAATGACTTGCATCAAATCTAGTGCAGAGGATTCTTTATCAAAGTCAGAGATTAACATAGATGTGTTAAAAGAGGTAAAAGATACAAAATTCATTGTATTAAAAAGAAAATACTAAACTAAATTTTATTCCTTTTTTTTTCCATGAAATGTGTCAGATTTTAGAAAATGTGGAGATTAAGTGAGTTTTGAAAAGAAAGATCTGTGGGCTCTGTGCACATTATATATCGTGCGTTTTAATTTACTAGTTGTTGAGCATAATCTGCAATATTCTATCTTCGCGTTCTGGCTAATATTCTGATATTGTTCATGTAGAATGTATTCCTCATATACAATCTTGTATTATATTATGGAAATTAAACATGAATTCCATGTTTATACTTATCAAGTCACTCTCAACTGTCTCTGGGGCTTTAAGGGTGAGCATTGGAATAAGAAAATAAAGGAAAAAGATACTACTAGTGCTAAAGCTTTGTAGTTTCTTTCATACTCAGGTGGTAGTTACCGTAAATCAGCTTAATTTCGAGGTTATCTTAGACTCTCTGTCTGTATCCCTCTCACTAATATGGCTTGATTATCAACTCATATTCTACTTTACCTTTCACATCCTGTTTTGCAGTCTAAAATGTTTTACTTCGGCACACATTCCCTCCTTGATCAGAATATGAGATCAACTACAATGAAAGCCATTAAAATCGCCAGAAAGTTGGGGGGCATAATTTTTTACGATGTGAACCTCCCTTTACCTCTCTGGCACTCGCGTGATGAAACAAAAGAGTTCATACAACAAGTATGGAATCTTGCAGATATTATTGAGGTCACGAAGCAAGAGCTCGAGTTCCTTTGTGGGATCCAGCCATCAGAGGAATTTGACACCAGAAACAATGATAGTTCAAAATTTATCCACTATGAACCAGAAGTTATTAAGCCACTTTGGCATGAGAATCTCAAGGTCTTGTTTGTGACTAATGGAACTTCTAAAATACACTACTATACAGAGGAGCATGATGGTGCTATTCTTGGAATGGAGGATGCCCCAGTTACCCCTTTCACTTCTGATATGTCAGCATCAGGAGATGGCATCGTTGCAGGTAAACATTCTTATATATGCACTTTTCTCCATTTAATTATGAATCAAAGTGACGACGAACGAGCTGAATCTCAGTTAATCTTATATTTATGATTTTTTCTAACGTCCTGTTGGTGCATCATTGCAGCTCTAATGAGAATGTTATCAGTTCAGCCCCATCTAGTTACTGATAAGGGTTACTTAGAGCACTCAATAAAGTATGCAATCAATTGTGGCGTAATCGACCAATGGTTACTTGGCCGAACACGTGGCTATCCTCCTAATGATGACACAGAGGAAGTGAACGCTGACGAAAATGGCATACGGTCTACAACAGAAGTGGAATTCCGCACGGTTGCTACTGTAAGTTAACTTTATTGTTGCCACTGACGGATGTAGATTATTTGTTGTATGCCACAGAACAGAGGTTTCCATTTCCTTGTTATCAACTGCTATGAGAAAATGTCTTTTCCCATTTGACATAGCTATGATGTAACTTTATTGCAATAGAAATTTTGTAATCTAGGCTGGGATGTTCTGTTCCCAGTGAAGGGTGTTTGTAAGACCAATTCTTTGAACATGGAAAAGGAAAAAGCTAGTCTTGTACCTTTTCTTGACAAGACAGACTTTGTAAAACAAACCCAGGTCTGTTGCACTGTGCGAATTATTCTTCTTCATGAGTGGCCGATCACACTTTTAAGAGAGGATTGCTTCGTAGTTTGTCTTAAGAGAGTGTTTAGCCGAAAGAGTTGGAATTGAGGGGAGTGAAGTTGTTAACTCCACTCCTTGTTTGGTTTGGTCGAAGGAGTTAATGGGCCCCATGACTAAAAAACATCAACTCCTCGCTTTATTAACTCCTCACACTCTGGGCCCATGACTAAACAACCCCTGGAGTTTCACAATCTCCCAAACCTTGCCCACATGCCTCCTAAATGCTATTGCCACAAAATTAGTCTTATTGCTAGTCAGAAGCTTTTTCTTTTCTTAGTAATGATCATGGAATGAAGAATTGGGAAGACCAAATGGTCTTCTGAAAACAATCAAATGATATGGATGCCACTGTGTGCGTCATAGTTTTGTTTTGTTTTTCTTAGTAATGATCATGGAATGAAGAATTGGGAAGACCAAATGGTCTTCTGAAAACAATCAAATGATATGGATGCCACTGTGTGCGTCATAGTTTTGTTTTGTTTTTTTTGTTAGATCGGTTTGAGCTTTTTTTTGGGCTCACCGACCAACCATCAGTTCTGCAATTGTGCAAAATTGACTCCAACCGACTTATACAATAAGATCGACTGACCGAAGTCGGTTTTAGTTAGTCAGCTCGGGTTTTCTGTTCATAATGCTCACCTATAGATTTACATGCTTATTTGGACTATCGTCAATATGTTATATCGAAAGACTAAAAATAGTAAATTATTGATAACTTAATATTAATAATAAAACAATTGATAACAAATAATAATAAATTACTAATAGTAATGTATTGTTAATAAGCATGAAAATATTTTCTATCAGTGATATACATAACAGTAGTCTACCAAACATGTAGAAAAATGGTTGACAATCACAAAATATTATCATTAATGGTCTATCGATGATATATAGAAAAATTGTTTATCAACAATAGACATAAAAATTGTTGATAAGCAATAGACTTCTATTGATGATAAATGTAGAATGGTCTATCAATAATAGACCAAAACAAAAAAAAAAATTGTTTGTCAGTGATAGATGATTAGAATAGTTTATCAATAATAGTATAGGTCATGATAAACTACATTAATTGTATATTAGTGAGACTCAAAATTTTAAAAAACTCTCATATTTATAAATTATTTATTTGTATGACATATTACAATTTGTAAATATGATAACCAGTTTGGCTATCTATTACTATTACCCTAAATCTTAAGATCTTTATCAATGGTGATTAGTTGGTGGATTGCGCAAACGAAAAAATTGTTAAGATAACACAAAAAAAAAAAAAAAACAAAAAAGGTTCTCTTTCATTTGTCCAATTCTTACTAGAGTTTTCTAAGCAACCGAGTGGACACAACACTTCAAGATCTAGGGTTGACACAAAGGAAATATTGTCTTCGATCATGGCAATAACTTTCTTAAGCCAACCTTCGATCATGAGGATGAACAAAATTTTCATTGCTACAAATTTTGTAATGCACATATTTTCTTATTTTTCCCCCTCCCATTGGTTGTCCTTAAAATTTTAACACAAATTCTCAATGTGTCTCCTTTTGTGTAGTAATTGTAAATATATTAACTTACATTCAACTACTAACATACAATCTTGTTAACACATTTAAGTCCTAAGGTTCCTTGGTGGTTCCATCACTCTCCCTTCTTCCTACCATAGCCTATTCTTTAATTGAAGGAGGGATTTTTAGAGATTAAGAAATGGAAGAATCGGAGTAAGAGGGTATTGAAAAAGGGAAGAGACAATGGGGAGAGTAATGTTCATAGATTTCACGGAGGAGAAAGGATATGGAAGAGGAAGGTGAAATGGGGTGTAGATAAATGATTTTAGTCCGTATAAGATAAGACCATTTTTAACAATTTTTTATATATAGGTTAAGGGCATTAATGTAACTTTTGAAACTGCAACTATAATTTGAAAATAGGTACTGACGGTTTTTGTCTGGTTCTTTGCGACAAGGGTATCTTGGAATTTTTTTTTTTCAAACCTTAAAATTATTAATGAAACTTTGAAAGTTTAGAAGTATTTTTTAAACAAATTTATTAACTGATTTCATAAAAAAAACTAATAGTAAGAGTACTCTTTTAAAACCCTTTTTTAAGCTTAAAAGATTTTGAAAGTTTAAAGTTTTTTTTTTATAATATAATTTAACCTTGATTTTTTTTTATATAAAAAGATTATTTTTTTTCGAAAAGTAACTCCAACACATGGTATAATTTTAAGGTGAAGAAACATTTTTTTTAAAAACACAATTACACATAAATCACCCCGATCGTTGATCCAACCTGATCCTAGAAAGTGAAGACCCAAGCCTAGCAATCCTAAGGCACTGTTTCGACTTGAATTGGGTTGATCTAACCTTCAACTTGACTATGGCAAGATTTAGAGGAGTGACCTACTTTACAAACAATATTTCACAAATATCATAACTTTATTATATTTCATAACTAGATTTTTGTGTATTTTTTTGTACAATTTTAACCTTGTGATATATTCTCTCTCATATTAATTTTTTGTACTATTTTATAATTCAAACGGTACTTATATTAGTTATTTAGAGATTTTATTTTTTGAATAATCATTAATACTCATAGATGATTTCTAATTTTTTATTATTACTAGTAAGGTATATATCCCTAAAATTAAGAAATATGATATTCTAATTACGTTTAAGCTTATTATTGGGTATAATGTATGCCTTAGTTTATTGCAGTTAGTGTCTAGTCATTGTTAGTGTCTGATCATTGTGAACTTTTGGACTTGATTTTTATGTAATATTGTAACCGATTAGGTCATTCATAAAAATAAATGATAGATTTAAGACATTATTGTATTTTAACCTATTTAATTAGATTATTAGTGTAGCAAGCCCAGATCAAAGTTTGGATCAAACTTAGGTCGGCCTATTGAATTGTCTTAGTTAATATAGAAAGGCTTTCTACATAAAGGAAGTTACCGTTGTTTTCATAAATGGACTAACGGGCAGAGAATTTACAGAAAAATTCGAGTGCTATGACCTTTCAGTCATTGGTTTTCAATTCCAATTATAAATAATAATAATAATCACAATCACATAAGGAAACTCAAAAGTTTCCTTCTTAAAGAAAAGAAAAAAAAAACCTCAGTCGTTTCCACAAGTGAATGCCATTTGAAATTAGGAAAAGAACTCCCTTTGTCTAAAAACCAACATCATCTTCTCCCCCTTCTATCTCGTGAAAACCCAAGAAAGGGCATGTTGTTGGATAATTATCACGATTTTTCTTTATTTTTCAAGAAGATTCTTGGAGACAATTTTGAGCCATTGGATCTTACACATTGTCCAAGGCCAAATTGTGGCCCTTAGATCTTTCACATTGATCAAGGGAAAATTGGAGCCATAGGATCATTCACATCTATCAAGGATAATTTGGAGTCATTGGATTAATTTGATGGCCAAGTTTCTTTGGACTATAAATAGGTGGGGACCCATGGTTGCCAAACCATCCCAAAATCTCCAACAGTGAGTGAGAGATAAAATAGAGAGATTTTCTTCTTATAAGAGAGTCTTGTATTCCTCTATAAGAAAGAAAGTTTGTAACTCTATTTTATACTAGTGGAATTCTCTATCCTTGCCCGTGGTTTTTACCCTAATTTGTTTAGGGTTTCCACGTAAAATCACTGTGTGTTTTCTTCTTCCTTCTTCTTCATTATTATTATTCTCAATCTATTTTAGCTGCGATTTTACTCTATTCGATTACAGTCCCTTTTTTGCGTAACACATGCAATCATGAACGATAGTATGTTTCTTCTCTTATAGTTCACATTTACATAGCATTTTATACTTGTGTGCATTTCGTATATGAAAGAACTATAAGATGACTTGTCATTCGGAACATGGATGTTAAACGAAAAGTATAAACAAGTACCATAACAATAGAAAAACTACCAGCAAGAAAACAAGTAACGACACCCAGAAGTTGGCAACCTAGTTAGGTGAAATCCACCTACGTCTGGGAGGCAGTGTGCCCAGAAAAGAATAATTCACTAATATTAAAGAGTTAAGCAATTATAATGTAGTACTTATATGTAATACAACGACTACTCCAGCGACTCACATAAAGCTCAACTCATTGATCATCTAGTCTCCCCTAGATGTGAGACTCCCTCTCAAAAGAACTTAGGCTCTCCCTAAGTATGTTAATATTTTGTTTGACTCTTCGACTTCTGACAATGTGAGAGACTCCTCTTTAACTTTATTATCTTTCCGTTTACTCAGTGAACTCCCTTCACCGATGAATCTTAGATTGTCCCTAAGATGGAGAACCCTTTCTCAAAAGGATGAACTTTTAGGCTCCCCTTAAGACCCAGAATCATTTCTCAATAGTCATGCCTCAAGATCTCCCTAAGACATAAATAATCTTCAAAGTCTTGAATTTTTCAGTTAATGCACTTGTAGAGCATAATACAGTGAATAAAGATCAACCACACAATGTTACACGATTCGGCCACCAAGAACAAGAACACTCTCAAACGATAATCATATGTGGCAACCCTTAAAGGACACTATAATTCTCTTTTCATAAACCAATGCCAAGAAAGGAAAAAAAAAACTCCCATTTAGAAAAAAAAAAAATAAACAACGCCTCAAACAAGGAAAGTATCAGACAAAACAAATTTGCAAAAATTTTTCAGATTAGGAAGGAAAAAATACTGTAGGAAATAATAACATATGTGATAGATGATGAGACTTCATTTGTAACAATTACAAAAACCATCACAAGCAATCTTAGAAAAATATAAAGCCAATCAACATATCTCCAACAGTATACAAATATCTAAATGGTTTAGTTTCAATACACGACAGTTTCATAACTCTCAAACTTTGTGAAGAAACACAAATGGTTCAAGACTTTGCGAGTAACTCTAGTGAGTCTTTTAAACAAATAACCACCATTGTTTTATAAGAAAAAAATGCTTAGTTGTTTAAGAAACATTCGGTGAGTTTTTTGAAATAAATACCCAATCATTAACGACAGTAGCGATTAGTGCTTGGGGTTTCCATAATTTACGATTAAATGGGAAGATATTTCATATTTTAGAATCATTGACACCAATTAATTATAATTTGAACACACAAATCACCTAGTTTTCAAAAGGGGCTGTTGATAATGCGCAAGCGCATACTTCAAAATAATAAAATATCCCAAAATTGAGTATCTTCCTCAGAGAATTATTTATTAAATTCTACTAGCTATCAAGCAATCATCTTAACATTTATTTAGGGATTCGAATAGGATGAATTTGTGAACATAAAAATAAAAAAAAGTGAATAAATTATCGAATTAAAGATTCACTTGGCAAGAGAGTCCTAAGGTATTGATTTCATTCAACAAAGTTTATGCCTTCAAAAGATTTTCATTTAACTAACGAGGTTTATTCATTTAGGCCTAGAAGTCTAAATTTCGAGTTTTATCTATCGAGCTTAACTCTTTCTAATGTCTAGAAGCCAATTCATTCTCATGCAATCGAATCTAATAGACCTTTCTTTTAGACTCTTTGTATTAAACCTCTAATGTTTTCCTATCACTTTCATGCATAATCCAACATTAGTTTATCATGCTAGTTCTATTCTAAGGATCTCTTACTCAAGCATAAACAAAAACCTTTAAGTAATTAAATGGTGATCAAGCATTCAATTAGGAAATAACAAAAATGATAAAAAGTAAACATGAATCAATTAATTAAACTATGAAAAATCATTCATAAACAATGTTGAAATCAATCAAACCCTTAAACTAAGAATAAACTTAAGCATTCATGTTTAGATTACACATTCTAAACATGTTGTACAAAGACATAAGGAAAAATCTAAGAGGAAAGAAAGTTATTCGTCGATCTAATCCGTTGCCAATACTACATCAACGTTTTCGTCTCGAACTTCGATCAAACCCCACGATTAGATCCGAAAATATCTCTGGACGAAAGCCTCCCAACCTCTGTGGAAATCCCTAAGTGATCCCTAAGTCGATTTTCCCTTCAAATGACGACCAATAGGTCTTAAAATAGACATGGAATCGGCACAGTGCCGCGACACTGGGACACTCTTCAAAAATTGTCCGCGTGTAAAAGTCGGAGCACCGCAGCGCTCTCCTTCATTTTGGCGTCAGGTTTTAGCATCACGCATGATGCCGAAGCGCGTCGTGCTGCCCTTGTTTCGCACTTTTTAACCCCATTTTGACTTTTTATTTGCCCTAGGTCAAACTTTGACCTATTGTAGGGGTATTTTAGTCATTTTACATCACATTTGGCTCGTTTCAATCCGATTGCTCGTTTCCTACAAAATAATATATATCAGCATTGAAGAACTTATTTAAGCAATAAAATTAACCAAAATCTAAGTTCAAGAAAGCATATTTTAAGTATTTTTTTAGTTATTCTAGATAATTTGGGAGGTTCTATATATAGTGTCTTTCAAGGGAGTTGTACTGGCTCGATTTTGTGTATATGTAGGAGTATATTTAATATTTTATAGTTCTGTATATATAGTGTTTAATATTTTAGATTTTGTGTATATGTAGAAGTATATTTAATATTTTACTAATTCTTCAAGGGTCCTGATAACATTTTTAGGAGAGATGCTCTAACTAATTTCTAGAGGTGTTGTGAATACGGTGAATACATTATAGTATATACGAGATTTCAACTAGTAGATTGGAATATATATGAGATGTTCATTGAGTAGATTAGTATATATGGGATGTTTTTAGTTTCTCACTCATAAATTGGAGTATATAGACTAAATCTATTGAGGATATTTACGTTGTATTTCTGAATTTATTGAAGAATAAATTGTTATTTAAATGAATATTGTGTTATGTTGTATACTTGTATTACTATAGAAATAAATAGACGACAATGTGGACAACCAGGAATAGATGTTGATAATCCCTTGAAGAAATATAAAAACCTTCCATTATCATCAACCTTGCATTAATGGAGGAAGCTATATAATTCATACCATGGGTAAGTTAAATATACGCACTCATAGATGGAAACCATGATATACACAACTAAATAATGTATAATTAAATGATATATCTGGATTTTTTTACATTCAATGTGTAAGAAAAGGACATTTGAGGATGTAAAACTAGCAACTTTGTAATCTACAAAATTATCATTTTCTTCAAAATGCTCATCAAATACAATTAGTATAGTATTGTTACCTATATAATGTAGTACATGCGTAATCAGATAATGTATGCAATTTATTGGATATTATTGGATATTTACAATCATATTTAAGTACGTAGGTTTTAAGTACAAATTAAGACCAAAATAACCCTTATAGGTAATTGGCACTGCCTTTCATTGTCTTATGCATCCTCCCTAGAAAGAGATTATGACCGCATATTAATTAGAGTGGTTTAATTTGCCCATTTTTTTTTCCCAAAATGCATTTATTATAGATTCTAAATTAGTTGAGATTTCAACCAATTTGCAATTAACTCTTGATATTCTCTTCCATTTCATTGTTTCATATTATCTTTTCCATTATCACAACTTTTCAATTTTCAAGACTTCTTCGTTTTTTGAGTTGCTTCCTGTTGTGGGTGAATTTTGATCAAGCAAAATAAAACCAAAATAAAGGTAAGATAAGATAAGATAAGATTTGATCTAATCCTAGGAAGGTTAAATCCCATATCTTAATGCTAGTAGGATTAAGATAAACTCTCGATCTAATCTCCTATAAATAGACCATTATGACTCAGGTATATGGAAGTTTCAGACTTCTTCTCTATTCTACAATTCTCTTTTTCTTTGTTTTGCAGTTCCTCTCTTCTCGAATTACAAATTCAACTGATGATGTCACGTGAGGGTCAAGTGCATTTTTCCTGTCCCAAATTTTACATCAACCTTTCCATTCCCTTCTACATTTTCCATTTTCTTCACGACTACAATCAATTTTTCGGTTGCTTCACTACTGCACCTCACAGCTACTATCCTTCACAAATTATCATTTCAGGTTTCACAAACAGGTTTTTGTATAGGTTCGGTCGGTTCAGCACATGTTTCAAAATCACAACAAATCACTTCATGCAAGTTTTGTATAGGGTCTAAATCTCTAAATTAACTCCTCTATTTAACATTCATATTATTCATTTCCTTTCTAGAATTTCGTTTGTAATTTTGGGAGCATTATTCAATGTTAAACCCTAATTTTTTTGTAGCTTCATGTTATCTTCTTTCTCGTCCTTTATAGAAATTCGATCGGCAACTTGAGATATTGACAATTTCTATTTTAGGGAAAATATTCAGATGTTTTTCCTCTGTTTGATTACTGGAGACTTTGCCTCACTTTATACAAAACGAATACCCTTCTAGGGTTACAAGAATAATGAATAAAAATAATTAAAAAGAATAATTTCTAACAACCTAGTTGCCAGATGGCTGAATCAGATAAAACACGATAAAATGATAACAAAAAAATCATAAAGAAATCGTAACAGACTTCTTGGGCTTTTTATCCTTTTCTTCTTGGGCTTTTGCACTCTCCTCCACGGTTTTGCACCGTGACTTGGCTTGGTCATCTTGAGGCGGCAGTATTTGACTTCTTGACTGATCCAGCTTGGCAACATCTCTAATATCCCCCCTCAAACTCGTGGGGAGGTCAACGACTCCGAGTTTGTCACGTAAGCAGAAGAACTATGAATGAGTGATAGGTTTTGTAAGGCAATCAACCAGCTAGTCGAAGAAGGAACGTACCTGACTTCCAGTTTACCTTTGAGCACTTGATCTTTCAGAAAATGGACGTCAATCTCAATATGTTTCATACGAGCATGGAACACGGGATTGGTTGCAAGTGCCCGAACACTAATATTGTCACACCACAGAACTGGTTCGCTCATTGGATGCACATTGATCTTTGCTAACCGCTGTCGTAGCCAAATAATTTCTGATGAATCATGAGCCAGTGCTCTATACTCTTCGGTACTGGAGCGAGCCACGACTATCTGTTTCTTGGATGACAGAAACAAATTGTTGCCAATGAACACACAATATGCAGCTATTGACTTTCTATCATCAATGGCAAACGCATCGTCTACCGAAGCTCCAGTCATGACCAGCGAAACGACCAAGTTCAGCAGCCCTCCATTGAACCAGCTACTCAATCAGATTACGAGTATTAAGCTGGAGAGAGGAAACTTCATGCTGTGGAGACACTTGCTCTTCTGATTCTACATGGCTATAAACTAGAAGGTCCTCTATCAGGTTCTAAATCTTGACCTCCCATGTATCTCAACCTCCCTACTGCTAGTTCCACGAGAACAGGGGCTGTAGTATCCAGTCCCGATGATGTAGGAGCCTCTAGCTCATCTGGAGAAAAATCTTTGAACCCTCAGTATGAGGCTTGGATCACTGTTGACCAACTGCTTTTATGCTAGCTATATAATTCAATGACGTCCGAAGTTGCAGTTCATTTGACGGAGTTTGAGAATGGAAAAAGTTTGTGGGATGCCATTCATGGCTTATTCGAGGTGCAGTCCCGAGCCGAGGAAGACTACCTAGTCAAGTCTTCCAACAAACTCGTAAAGGTAATTCGTCTATGGCTAAGTATCTAAAATTAATGAAACTTCATGCTGATAATCTGGCCCAGACTGGGAGTCCAGTAACAACAAGGAACCTGGTTTCACAAGTTCTTCTAGGCCTAGACGAAGAGTATGACCCTATGGTGGTTGTCAGGTATGCACCAAGTATGGTCATGCTGCTGATGTGTGTTATCAGCGTTATAACAAATAATTTGTGTCAAATCAGAACCAAGGAAAAGGAGGAAATGGTCAAGTCAATTTGAACTCCAATCCAGCGGCATTTGTGTCTACTCAGACCTTCAATCCTTTTGCTACACCTGAGACTGTGGGGGACATGAATTGGTATGTCGACAGTGGGGCTACAAATCATGTTACAGCTGACTTTAATCATATAGCAAACCCCAACTATACAGGTACAAATCTTGTTACAGTAGGTAATGGTGAACAATTACGTATCTCTGCTGTTGGGAATTCTTCATTAAATAACTCTGTCTGCAGTCTAAATTTCCAAAATGTACTATTTGTACCTGCTATTGCCAATAATCTGGTTAGTATATTAAAACTTGCGGAGATATACTGTTTTTGTTTAATTTCATGGTGACTGCTGTCTTATTAAGGACAAGCATACCGCAAATTCTGGTGAAAGAAACACTTAAAGACGGTTTATATCGTCTTGACAATGTGGAAGTGAGACCAATTGATAGCTCAGGAGGAAGAGTAGATAGAGATCACAGACCAAAGCACAAAAATAATGGTTCCACTGCATTTCTCTTATCAAATCTCAGTGTAAATGTAGTTGAATCTAAGGCTGTGTGGCATCAGTGTTTGGGACATCCATCGTCTAAAGTTTTAGATTCTATATTAAAAGAGTGTAATCCAGTTGTTAAATTTAATGAAGATAGTTAATTTTGTGAATCCTGTCAATTGGACAAATCACACGCTCTTCCTTTCCCTAACTCTCATTATCATGCTTCCACTCCATTTGAATTGGTACACTCTGATGTATGGGGTCCAGCTCCTGTGATTTCCACAAATGGATTTCGATATTATGTATCATTTCTGGATGACTACAGCAGATTCTTGTGGACATATCCTCTCAGGCAAAAGTCGGACACACTGGCAGTATTAAAACATTTTTTCCAAATGGTTAACACACAGTTTAAGACAGGCATAAAAAGTTTACAGTCAGACAATGGTGGTGAGTATGTCAAGATTCATCAACTATGCTCATCCTTAGACATCCTCTCAAGATATTTCTTCCTCTATATGTTCTTGGCTTGCAACCCTAACTCAAGAATTGCAAAAGTGGCAGGATGAAACTCTGTCATCTACCAGAGGATTCTTATTCAATAAAACCCTAAAGTTCTAAAAACGTCAAAACTCCCCTAAACAACCTAAAGGCAAGACCTTAAATAGCCTCCCAATAAAACCCTAATGGCTTATCATAATTCATAGTAAAATGTCTAAAATAACTCTACTTAACATGTCATTAACAAGGATAAATTTGAAAATAATTAAATTACATCAAAATTATTAAATAATAATTTGATGCTTTGGGCGGTTCACATCATATAGGGGAAGAAATATCTTGAGATGATGCCTAAGGATGAGCATAGTTGATGAATCTTGACATACTCACCACCATGGTCTGACTGTAAACTTTTTATGCCTGTCTTAAACTGTGTGTTAACCATTTGGAGAAAATGTTTTAATACTGCCAGTGTGTCCGACTTTTTCCTGAGAGGATATGTCCACAAGAATCTGCTGTAGTCATCCAAAAATGATACATAATATCGAAATCTATTTGTGGAAATCACAAGGGTTGGACCCCATACATCAGAGTGTACCCATTCAAATGGAGTGGAAGCATGAGAATGAGAGTTAGGGAAAGGAAGAGCGTGTGATTTGTCCAATTGGTAGGATTCACAAAATTAACTATTTCATTAAATTTAACAACCTGATTACACTCTTTTAATATAGAATCTAAAACTTTAGACGATGGATGTCCCAAACGCTAATGCCACATAGCCTTAGATTCAACTACATTTACACTGAGATTTGATAAGAGAAATGCAGTTGAACCATTATTTTTGTGCTTTGGTCTGTGATGTCTGTCTACTCTTCCTCCCGAGCTATCAATTGGTCTCACCTCCACATTGTCAAGACGATATAAACCGTCTTTAAGTGTTCCTTTCACAGAATTTTGCTCGTATGCTTGTCCTTAATAAGACAACAGTCATCATGAAAGTCAGAAAAAATAGTTTTATCCTGAGCAAGTTTTGATATACTAACCAAATTCTTGGCAATAGCAGGTACACATAGTACATTTTGGAAATTTAGACTGCAGACAGAGTTATTTAATGAAGAATTCCCTACAGCATAGATATGTAATTGTTCACCATTACCTACTGTAACAAGATCTGTACCTATATAGTCTGTGGGATTTGCTATATGATTAACGTCAGCTGTAACATGATTTGTAGCCCCACTGTCGACATACCAATTCATGTCCCCCACAGTCTCAGGTATAGCAAAAGGATTGAAGGTCTGAGTATACACAAATGCCGCTGGATTGGAGTTCAAATTGACCTGACCATTTCCTCCTTTTCCTTGGTTCTGATTTGACACAACTTATTTTGTATAACGCTGATAACACACATCAGCAGCATGACCATACTTGGTGCATACCTGACAACCACCATAGGGTCATACTCTTCGTCTAGGCCTAGAAGAACTTGTGAAACCAGATTCCTTGTTGTTACCGGACTCCCAGCCTAGGCCAGTTTATCAGCATGAAGTTTCATTAATTTTAGATACTCAGCCATAGACGAATTACCTTTACGATTTTGTTGGAAGACTTGACGTAGGTAGCCTTCCTCGACTCGAGACTAGACCTCGAATATGGCATGAATGACATCCCACAAACTTTTGGCATTCTCAAACTCCATCAACTGAACTGCAACTTCGGACGTCATTGAATTATATAGCCAGCCTAAAAGTAGCTGGTCAGCAGTGATCAAAGCCTCATACTGAGGGTTCAAGGATTTTTCCCCAGATGAGCTAGAGGCTCCTGCATCATCGGGACTGGATACTACAGTCCCTAATCCTATGGAAGTAGCAGTAGGGAGGGTGAGATACATGGGAGGGCAAGATTTAG
Source organism: Lagenaria siceraria (assembly GCA_002890555.2). Taxonomy (NCBI): domain Eukaryota; kingdom Viridiplantae; phylum Streptophyta; class Magnoliopsida; order Cucurbitales; family Cucurbitaceae; genus Lagenaria; species Lagenaria siceraria. Next base: position 23,634,664 of record CM016485.1, on the reverse strand, counting down.
AACCTGATAGATGACCTTCTAGTTTATAGCCACGCAGAATCGGAAGAGCAAGTGTCTTCCACAACATGAAGTTTCCTCTCTCCAGCTTAATACTCGTAATCTGATTGAGTAGCTGGTTCAACGGAGGGCTGCTGAACTTGGTCGTTTTGCTGGTCATGACTGGAGCTCCAGTAGACGATGCTTTTGTCATTGATGGCTCTGATACCAACTTGAGATATTGACAATTGCTATTTTAGAAAAAATATTAAGATGTTTTTCCTCTGTTTTATTACTAGAGACTTTGCCTCACTTTATACAAAATGAATACCCTTCTAGGGTTACAAGAATAATGAATAAAAATAATTAAAAAGAATAATTTGTAACAACCTAGTTGCCAGATGGCCGAATCAGATAAAATGATAACAGAAAAATCATAAAGAAATCGTGACAGACTTCTTGGGCTTTTTATCTTTTCCTTCTTGGGCTTTTGCATTCTCTTCCACAGTTTTGCACCGTGACTTGGCTTGGTCATCTTGAGGTGGCAGTATTTGACTTCTTGACTGATCCAGCTTGGCAACATCTCTAATAGGGCATGTATTACACATTGTTCGTGTTTAATATATTTATTTGTATATACAGTATGTTACATATTCATATGTATATACTCTTACACTTTTTGTGTTTAATATACTCTATGTATATACAATATTTACAACTTACCATGTATGACTATATTTCATAGTTTATTTTGAGTCACAATAACGTCATTGTTGTATTTTCTAGATGATTTTCATCATTGTCATTACATTAATATCTTTTTTTGCATTATAGTAGTTCCGTTCGAATTTTTTTTGCTAAAACCTCGTCATTTTTTTCATCATTGTCATTACATTATATTATAAAGTTTATTTTGAACATTGTCCTTAAGTTATCCGTTAGATTTTTTTATTATTATTAAATCTACCATCGATCATTGTGGTAGTTGTATGAAATTTTCTAACATATATATGCAATATTGTAAGTTTTTTTATACAAGGAAATATACTGTAAAACATTGAATAAAAATATATATATATATATATATATATATATATATATATATATATATATTCTATAATCATATATATATTAAAATATATGGTTGATTTCGAAAGTTTGGTTAGATGGTTTTTTAAATATACTTTAGAACATTGTGTTGTGTCGAACATTCTAAGATATATACACAAATATACTAAGAAATTTTCATGATGAAATATATTATAAAACATCAAATTAATATCTTATTTTGGCACTATAGTAGTTTTATTAGAGAGTATATTTAAAATATAATAATATACATGATTGTTCCATTCAAAAGTTTCGTTCGATGGTTGTTTTGAAATATACTTTAGAACATTGTATTAGGTATATAAAATATCATGTCCTATATATGCAATATACTAAATTTTTTTTATATAATGCAATATACTATAAAACATCGTTTTATATGTGAGTATAAAACAATAGATAAATCCTTTTGTTTCATCTCCGGTGTGCTCTTTCGCCTAGCATTTTTGTAGGAACGATTTTCCTATAACTTTTACTGTCCATATGTGAGTATAAATAGTACACAAATAACATCTTACACAATTTCATATATCACATAGTCCATATCAATTAAAACATAGTACACCATTGACGATATAACATCGTACACCATTAACATATGACAGTTCAATATATAAATCAAGGGTGCATAAATCAAATATTATACAATTTCTCATATCACACAATATTTATCAGTTATACCACAGTACCTAAATCAGATATTGACTCAATATGAATTATAAAACATATATGTGAGAATATATATATCATAAAATTGATAACCTAAATCACAAACCTTCTTTAAACCCTTTCACCTCCTTTTCATCTCCTCCAACTTAATAGGCAACTAAGCATCAACAGGGGTATGTGAACAAAACTCTCTGCTCTGAATCAAATTGGTTTTAATTTTTGCCACTTCTGTTGCCAGATCGGAGGCCAGATTTGTGTCATTGAGTTTCTTTCTGTAGTACGCGATTTGGCATGGCAGTTGGTCCTTGAAAAGGAACAACGACGGCGAAGGTTGAAATTGAAATTGTGGATCTCGCCGTGGACGTGAGGAAGACAGAGATTGCTAGCGAAAATCATTTCAGGAGATGGAGCAGATGAATGATGGAGAATATGGATTTTTTTCGTTCACACGCACGTTTGAGAAGGAGGAGGGAGAAGATGGATGAAATATTCTAATTGTGATTTTCTTTTTCTAGTTTGAATGAAATATTTGAAAATTGATTTTTATTTCTTAAAACATCTGCATTATTTAAGAGACCTTTTAGTTTCATTTTATGAAAATACGTATAACTGAGTCTCGATTAGAGACTAAAAGATAATTGGACCCTAATATTTGTGTAATTAAAAAAAAATGCACTTAGACATTCTCGTTAATAATGAAAAAAATGGACATAAATGAAATATATGACCTTTATTAGGACCTATGGGTTGTTTACCCTAAAAAAACTTAAACAATTAAAGGGGTGTTTGGGCCCCAACTTCTCTTTGGTAAAATGAGCTATTATAACCCACATAATGTTTAGGTCTCCAATTACAATGGTTAAGTTTTCAATTATTATAAGGTAACCCACCATTTAGCTATATAAAACTATGTGTAAATCTTTATTGTCTACGGTGTTTACTATTTAGTAACTATCCCCTGTCCAGATTTACAACCCACACTAAAATAGTCTGCACCCGAACATAAACTATTATAACATATATATACTATAATAATTACGAACTATAATAAACTCACCTTAGGATTATTTTTAGGGTAATTACAATGAGTATCACTTTTAATACGAATAATTAAGTGTGTAGCAACATTTTAAAAAAATTGCAAATCTAGTAAAATCTATTAGTGATAGATTTTATCGTTAATAGACTCTTATTAGCGATATAGTCTATCATTGATAAATTATATCATTGATAGACTCTTATAAGCGATATAGTCTATCATCAATAAATTCTGAGAGTTGGATTTAAATTTAATTATATTTATAAATATTTTTATATTGTATTATATTTACTAATACTTTGGTCTGATTACTATATTTGCAACTATCCCTATTTTTTATCCTAAAGTATGAATATCAAATGCAATTTTGAGCATAGTAAATAATAATAATAAAAAAAAATAGAACTTACGTGCAGAATGGTCTCCACGCAGCACCTGCAGACCATATACATGCCCATTATAGTGGTGCCACGTGTCCATTCTAGTGGTGCTGTGTGTCAAACCAACTTTTTGCTTTTTTTTTTAACCGTTTTTCATCTTCTTTTTTCTTTTTCCTTTTTCCTTTTTTTTTTTTCTCTTTCATTAATATTTTCCTTTTCATTGTTTTTTCTTTTTTACATTCTCTTTACAATATTAATTTTTTAAAATTTATATATTTTTTATTTTTATTTTCTTTACCCATCTCTACGATATCATTTATTTTCATTAATCTATTGAAATTAAAAATTTAAAATAAAAGATGAGAAATACGTAACCTGGTTTCATAATGGTTTTTTTTTTTTTTAATTTTATTATCATCTTATTTGCATTTCTTATATTAAAAGTAGCTATATCTTTGAAATTAGAATCATTCAATTGAATCTCTAACATAAATGATTAATTCACTTAATTCAAAAGAATTGACGAGATTTATGTTGAAATGTTAATCCAACATTGAAGAGAAAATTTTAATTTATTCGATGGATTTTTGTGGGCTAGTGAAAAAGTTTTTGGAATAAAGATTTGACGAGTTCAAAAGAACTACTTCCCCATTCATTTCATTTTTTATTTTTTCAAAATTTCTAGTTTGTTATTCCAAAAATGATATTTTCATTATATTGTAAATGAACTTAGGAAGCATAAATATGCAACAAAATATTAGTACTAGAAATATAATATTGATTATGAAACTTCTTGATGCCAAAATTTTGGCCAAGGGAAAGTGCACCATCACTTCCATGTGACAACAATGATAAATTTATAACTTAGAGAAGAGAAGATGTGCAAAAAAAAAATGACTCCAATGCCTAAATCATTATAAGAATTATTGAATTGAAAGGAAGAAGTCAGAAGTTCTTTGATGAAACTCCAAATCTCTAATCAAGTTCAAGATCTATCTCAAGTTACAAATCTATTTATAATAATGATTTATTTATACGGAGAATGAAATGAAGTTTATCTTTTCCTCTTATGATTGGATGAGATGGATCTTTCCTTATCTTTGATAGGATTAGATTTGATTGGATAACTGATTTGTTGACGCTTAGACTTATTTGAACCACTAAGTCGCTATCTTAATTTATCTTGTTTTATCTTCTCTTATTGATTTTTCGCCTATTTCGTTCAATCCAAATTCACCCACAACATTAACCTACACTCCTAAGTTGGAATTCATGGTTCAACTTTTTAATTGTTATAAGTTGGACACTTAGAGCTCAACTTGAGATACTATTTTCTTACAGACAATTTTATAAAGTTAAAAAAGATTATAACAAAATAACTATACATAAAAAAAATTAGCAATTTATACTTTTCAATATATAGGATTAGAAAATTTGAAGTTTGAAATAAAACTTATCTAAGATTTCATATTTTGATAGAAATCTTCAAAGTTGAAAGACGCTTACTTATTATTTTTTTTTTCAATCTAGGCCCCGTATTTTGCATATATATTGATCTTGTATGTTCTAACTTCTAGGATTTGCCTTTTTGTTGGTTTTTTACTATAGGTTGAATTAGTACAATTTCATTTATCACAAGAGACTTTTCCCCTTCGAGTTCGTTGATCTTTTCTTTGATTTATGACTATATGGATGTGAACTTCCCAATATTTACTACAAGACTTTTTCTTTGGACTAGATTGTGAACAAGTTCAACTTGGTCTTGATTTTCTTAATTTTGAAATAGAAAGGGAGAGCAGTCTCGATCCCCACATACGACGCCAACGGTTAATGCCCAATTTTGGCCAAGGAAAAGCCCACCTTAACTCTAATTTAGAGAAAGAAAACATGCAAGACAAAAAAAAAAAAAAAAAAAAAAAAAAAAAAAAAAAAAAAAAAACTCTAATGCCTAAGTTAGTATGAGAATTATAGAATAGAGAAGAAGTTAGAAATTCTTCTTATATCAGAATTATAGAATAGGAAAGAAGTCATAAATTTTTTTAATATCTTGATCTATCTTTTCTGTTTTATGCCGCTTTTTAGCTCCTTCTTGGCCTCTCATGAGGGATTATTGGCCCTATCCGGTTTGGCCTTTGGCTTGGCCTCTTCAATAAATTCATATCTTCATCTATCATTTTTCCATTCGTTTTATTTTTTATTTTTTCAAAATTCTAGTTTGTTCTTCCAAAAATGATATTTTTCATTATAATGTAAATGAATTTATGAAGGCAACATAATATTAGTTCTATGAATATAATATTGTATGAAACTGTTGTCAATTTTAAGTTATGAAATATATTTCTCATCTTATTATTTTTAATTTTTAATTTTCAATGGATTAATTGATAATAAACAATATTGTATTACAAATATCTTAAATTATGTGTAAATTAGATGTCCATGATTAGTGTCCATTGTCATGTGTCATCCATATATTTACCCATATATTATCCATGTGTCTCAAGATAACACACCATTAGTGCACGTAGTCACTCCTACTCGACAAATTGCCTATAAATAGTGCATTTGGTGGGTTTAGGATAAAACATTGGTGAGAAATACAAGAAGTTTGGAAATAGTGGAGAATTTTGGAGAGTTCTTTTATTAAGTATTTTAATTTTTATTATTTATATATATATAATATATTATATTATATTTATTTATTGAACAACAAAATTGATTTTGTTAAAGAGTATGTAAAGAACTATTATTGTTTTAATCAGACTTAATTCAACTTTTTTTTTTATTCTTTCTTCATTATATAATTTCTCAAGATTTAATCCATTTTTTTTTACTAACATCTCTTAAAATTTTAAATTAAGAAACATCGTTTTGTCAAATTTAGGATTTTATAAACTAAGGTTGTAATTTAACCTTAAATAAACAATAATATGAAGAATAATAAATGGTCTTCTAAAATTATGATAGGATTTAGAAGATCAAGGTAATCCAAAGAGTTATTTAGTGATGACTTAAAAAAAAAAAAAAAAGTTTCATAACCAAAATAAAGCTTAAACCCCAAAATTTATTTAAAAAATGAAAAAAAAATATTGCATTTTAAAAAAAATTAATCCTTAAACATTTCTTAACCTTTTTTTTAAATAAAAAAAAATTCAACACAAAAATTTCAAAATTATTCTACCACAATTTTTTTCAAGTAAATTAAATTTAGCTGTCAATCCTCACACCATGCACAACCACTCATTTAGAATAGAGAAGAATGTCAATCTTCTTCGATCAGAATTGTAGAATAGGAAAGAAGTCAGAAATTTTTTGAATATCTTGATCTATCTTTTTTATGACACTTTTTAGACTTTAGCTCCATCTTGTCCTCTCATGAGGGATTATTGGCTCGTCCAGTTTGGCCTTGGCTTAGCCTCTTCCTCGACGGAATAAGTTCATATTTTGATCTATCATTTCTTCATTCGTTTTATTTTTTATTTTTTTAAAATTTCTAGTTTGTTTTTCCAAAAATAATATTTTCATTATATTGTAAATCAACTTATGAAAACAACATAATATTAGTATAATATTGATTATGAAATTGTTCTCAATTTTAAGTTATGAAATATATTTCTCATGTTATTATTTTTAATTTTAATTTTCAGTTGATTAATTGATAATAAACGATATTGTGTAGTTGAAGGAAAATAATAAAAATAAAATAATATATGAATTTAACAACAAAATTGATTTTGTTAAAGAGTGTGTAAAGAAATATTATTATTTTAAGAAAAAAAATTAAAGAAATAAAAAAAAGGAAAATTGTTAAATTTAATAATTAAAGAAAAGTGCTTTGACACGTGACATTGTCATAATAAGTCATCTATAGTCCGTTTCATTTGTCGGTTTTGGGGTCAACTAAGAATCAAACCAAACAAATAGATTTTATAAAGAAGAGACCAAAACTGATGTCCAATAAAAACAAAATCAATAGATTGATTTTTATTTGGTTCGGTTTATTATTGGTTTGGTTTTCAATTTTTTAAATTTTCATTTTTTTTCCAAATTTTAATTTTTATTTCCAATTTTGTTTTGCATTAGTCCTTAAAATGCTAAAAGATACCTAATAGTACCGCAATTCGGTTTTGATTGATTTTTTCAATCAAAATCCGATCCGAACCAATATTTTTTGATTCTCTAAATACAAACCAATGTCTTCAATTTTATACTACAAAATCAAACCAAATGAGTGAATCGATTTAGATTAGAAATAACTTTTATACATAAAATTAAAAAAAAAAAAAAAAAAAAGCAATTCAGTATAAATATAGTGGGTGGATCTCGCTCTCTAGAATCTCTCTAACCAACTCCTAGTGACACTTAATTCAATTTTTTTTAATTCTTTCTTCATTATATAATTTCTCAAGATTTAATTTTTTTTTCTTAATAACATCTCTTAAAATTTTAAAATAAGAAACATTTGTCAAATTTAACACTTTATAAATAAGGTTGTAATTTAACATTAAATAAACAATAATATGAAGAATAATAAATGGTCTTCTAAAATTATTATAGGCTTTAGAAGATCAAGGTAATCCCAAAGGGTTATTTACTTTTAAAGTGAATGGCTAAAGGTAAAAAAAAAAAAAAATAATTAAAAAAAAATAAATAAATAAACTAAGTTTCATAACCAAAATAAAGCTTAAACCCAAAAATTTATTTAAAAAATGGAAAAAAATATTGCATTTAAAAAAAATTAATCCTTAAACATTTTTTAACCCTTTTTTTTTTAAAAAAAAAAATCAACACAAAAATTTCAAAATTATTCTACCACAACTTTTTCCAAGTAAATTAAATTTAGTTTCTTCAAACCTGACAATCCTCACACGATGCACGACCACTCATTTGGTATATCACTAATAAACTCCCCACAATTATAGTCAAAAGCTGTTTTATAACCAAAAATAGACCAAATTTCTCCCTATAAATCTCTTCTCACCATCCTCATCTTCTTCAGACCTGCATTCCATTACTACTTACCAACAAAAAGAAAAAAAAAAACTCAAAAAAACCAAAAAAAAAAAAAAAAAAAACCAATAAGGGAATTTTCCCTCTTGTTCTTCTCAAGCAGGTCTTTCTCCAAAATCTTTTTTTCTTTCTCCAAAATCTTTTTTTCCCCCTCCCTTATCTTTTCATCATGGAAATGAAGAACTTCACCTGTGCCGCCTTCGTCGCTGTTGCTGCCTCCCTGAGCATGGTTTTGGCTGCCAATGAAGCGGCAGCCCCAGCACCCGGCCCAACCAGCGGTGCTTCGGCTACTTTGCCCGTCGTCGGGACGTTGCTAGGTGCATCTGTTGCCTCTCTCATTGCCTACTACCTTCAGTAACTGAGTTTAGTTGAGGAAGGGGGAAAGTAAAATCAATGTGGGGTGATTCTTTTTCATTTTCCATCTCTTGATGGGTTTTTTTTTTTTTTTTTCTTTTTTCCTTTATTTGTCAGTTTTGATTTGTTTTTTTGGACACATGGTGTAATAAATTGATCCCTTTCCAGTTTGAGTTTGTAAGCAACCAAAAATCACTTTGAATGAAATGAAAGGATGAAGCTTTGTCAATATGGTATATTCAAACTTTACTCTAAATCCATAATGTCCAAATATAAATTTTCTATACAAGGCAAAAGTTTCTCTTCATTTCAAGCAATGTTAATGTCAAACTTTCAACAAATATGAACTCTCACATCCTCAAATTGTTAATCAAACAAAAGCACACAGAATGAGCACATTATACATTGAAAAAAAAAATATAATGCAATTAAGTTTATTGTACAACATATGCATAAATAATTGGCAACTCTGTTTTTTCTTCCTTTTCTTTTTAGACGTGTTAGGATACTAAGAAGATCCCTCGTTAGATTTCTGTGATGACATGAGGCTTTTTGTCAACCAGATCGCTGTCTCTCTTGAAGATACAGCTTCTTCTCCAAATGGACTCAACACACCAGCAAGCTCTTCGAGTTTGTCTTGCTTAAGTAACCGTGCACATAGCTCAAGTAGGGACTCGAGAGCATCGGCTCGTCGCTGGCTTGGATATTCCGATTCGGTACTTTTTGAATCATCACCACCTGATGCTGTTTGTGTGCTTAGTTCTGATATGTCACTTGCTGCCCTGTTGTGCTGATGAATATTTTCATTTGCGATCATCTGTGTAGAACTAATATCATCCGATTTCACATGTATTTCATCTTTACGTGGAAGTATATAGCTTGTACTCTCGGACGACATACAATCTGTGTGTGTTTCTTTCTCCGACGACAAGCAATCTGTCTGTGCACTCTCTTTCTCAGATGACGGGAGTTCCATTCTGGTAGTTTCTTTCTCAGATGTTAAACCGTTGCTACAACCAGCTTCGGGATGCCTTTTGAAGCTCTCCTGGTTTATGCAGCTTCTCGATTCGACATTCAATTGATCAACAGAGTCTGGTAAGGATTTATCATCAGATGATCCAGACTTTTCAGCACTGCCTACAGAGGACATCAACAATTTCACGTTCCTTTCACTAGTTTCCTCAGCCTTCATTCCAGTTACATTAGAACTCTGTTTGTTGCAACTTGTTTCCGGTTCATGGAGGTTTACAGTCTTAATGTCGACCTCTGGTAACTGTTGAAAGTTTTCCGGATCAGGTTCTCTCTGCAAATAATTCGGACTATTTTCTGGGGAGATCTTGATGGTAGGTGCTTCTGTACACTGGCTGACGATTCCTCCATTCTGTTTATCACCATTGCAAGTGGATATCGCAGACAAAGAGCTCGTTAGCCCATCAGCCCGACTATCAACATCGTCTGATGTGGATATTTCATCAGGAAAGGATGTAGGATCCACCATCTTTGTCTCGAGTATGTCTTCTGAAATAGCTGTTAATGACATATTTTCATCGGTTGATGAGTTGCTATTATGTATGTCACCACTTCCCCCCACCAGATCAATATTTTCCAGCAGGTTGAAAGATATGCTCAGTTTGGCCCGGCTCTCGTGCCCACAATTCAATTTGTTAGATGGTGATTTTCGCGGTGTTTTATCCTTGGAGTTGATAGGTAAGGGATATATTGGTAGTATATTAGCCGAAGCATTGCGGCATTGAAGGACATACGGTTGCATATGTGGATGCCTCAATAATTCAGCAGCCTAATTATAAATCAAGCCATAGATTAGAAGGGGTCTTAATGTCCAAAGTGGCCATTGAAAGAGTCCAGATCGCATCACTCACCGTCGGTCTGTGTTCGGGATTCTTCCTTAGCATGCTCTTGATGATCTGTTTCCTGCAAGTGGAAACCAAACAGTCTCTAAGTCTAAGAATATCTGAACATATACTGCTCTTAGCTGAGAAATCAATCTGAAATGGTGATGCAGTTTGTAAGAATGGCTTACAATGTAGAGGAATAGACAATTGGGAGAGGAGAAATGGAGGATCTGTTAATTTTATTGATAAGACCAGCCATGTCCTGAAGAATTACGCAAAAATCAATCCGGCGTCCAGCAAAAAGGATGAAATTTAAGATGCCAAGCTTGAACTTACCGGAGCCCTAAACGCAGGTTGATGTGCAGAAATTTCGAACATACAGCAACCTGGAAAAAGCAAGTTTATTACTATTCAATAACATGACTATCAACCAAGAATCATGCCTCAACAAACTCTTACCAAGTGACCATATGTCAGATTTGTAGCCATAAGGTATATCTGCAAGGAGCTCGGGGCACATATAATTAGGAGTGCCAACAACCTACAGAACATGTATTAGCATCCACAATCGACTAGTTTGAGTAAGTACAATGAAATTATTATTCAGTAACGATTACATAATAACTTAACTCTAGGATCTTGTGAGACTATTGGGGAAAGGTTTATTAGTTACGAGTTAGGAATATTATTACCATCAGGGATATGTTAATAATAGTTAGTGAGTTCATCTTGTGCGGTTATAGATAGATTAAATATGAGGGAGGGAGGAACAATCCCCCCCCGATCCCACCCCTTGCATTATGATAAGCTCACTACCAACAATGCCAATCTTCGAGTGATAACAAGGTGTTAAGTGAATAAAATTTCAATTCAGGATCATGAACGTATGTAGAACCTTAGAAAAGATATCTCCATACGTCTAAAGCTCACATCAATGACTGGGAAAGGGAGGGTTGAATAAAACCAAGCTGCTTGCTATTGTTTCCTCCCTCAATAGCCCCACATCATTCACACAAACCCTGTCCATTACTTCATTTCCACACGCTCCGTGCACTGCCCCCAAATCTGAAACCTAACAGACTCAAGCATTACATGGCCTATTACTTAGGCCCATGAAGCTTGGCCAACACCATGTAAGGTATTTGAACTTCCTGCACACAGAAAACACACAAACACTTCCAAAAGAACACCCAAACACCACCCAAAACAGGGGATATCAGCCTCCCTGTGTTCTACGATTATATATCAACAAGTAAACACAACAGTTCACGATTACAAGCCACTAACCACAATATCCAAAAGAAGAGCAAACACAAGAACAAGGAAAATAACAAGATGAAAAGATAACCCTCGGTTATTTAAGAGAGCCGTCTCTCCTCAGGTGAGTCCTCACCTCAAAATCATTCCTCCCTCACACTGAATCCCAAAACCCTACAAAAACCCTTTCCCTGGTCCCCACACGCACGATATTCCTTCAGCTGGACCACCTCTGACTTTCTGACTGTGCAATTCCCTTCCTACCCTTTTTCCTTTCATACACTTTCATTGTATGAGGCCTCACACACCACTGCTAGACACATCATTAGATCTTGTGAAGCAGTGTCCATTGAGCATTAAAGCGGTTGGTTCCAAATGTTGTCTGGGTTGCTTCGAGCTGAGAAGCATGAAAAACAGGACAGACATGCACAATAGGTGGTGGTTGCTTGCAGCCAACAGGCTACCTTCCCAATTCGTTCCATCACATGGAAAGATCCCAACATAAATGAGGACAAGTTTTGCCTTCTACCTAGCAGGCACAGGCTTCTGTTGACGTGGCCATAATTTAAGGAAAACCGTATTATCAATCACTTGGTATTCTACATCCTCTTCGTAGGAATCATCACGAAATTTCAAATCATCCAGGACTGCTCATTAACTGCTAAAATAGGGTTAGATGTTTGTCCTGAATGTGAGGAGAGTGGCAATATAATAGCTAAAAGGAGGTAGTTGTTAAAAGATGGTGGAGGTGTTGCACCAGAATTCAGCCCACCTCTCCAGTTTTTGGTTTTCAAATGTGAAACAACGCAAAGAAGTTTTGAAGCAACAATTCAGCACCTTTGACGGATCGTTGGATTGGTGGGTATATCCCATGCTTCTCTTTAATTCAGTCCCTAGCAATTTAAACAATTCCCACCAAAACATGCAAAAAAGATCTCGTCATCATCTAAAACAAGAGATGAAGGAGCACATGCAAGTATACCGCATCCTTGACAAACAACTATGCAACTAAAAAGTAGTAGTATAAGGGTATTTAAGGTGACTAAGTGACATATTTGGGATCGATCAATCCTAAGATAGTATTATTCCCTTCCAACTGAGACAGTCAATCAACAAAAGTCACTGCAATATCATCTTGAGATAAATCGAGAATAGGGAGGGCTTGGAGCATTCATAGGGGAGAGTTTTTTAGTGTTTCTGAGATACTTCAAACAGTCATCTTCTATTAAGAAGTGGGGACTATGGATACCACTACTTACATCAAACCAACAATTTTAATCTTTAACAGATATGAATCCTCATTTACATGCTGCTATATTGTTGGCATCAAGTCATACTACACCACCAACATTGATGTCAAAGTGACTTCTGCTCGTCCAGACTGTGTTTGTATTGCATTTTGATATATATATATATATATATATATATATATATTATAAAAAAAGATGGAAAACGAAACTGATTTCTCGATTCAATAGAAGCCCAAAGAAATGAACAGGCAAAGGGTTCTCCTTACAACTCAAGAGCCTCCTTTTTCATCATAAACTACATTGCAAACATCTTCAAATAAATGCATGTCAACCAAGGTTCCACCGACTGCATTATGTGATTGATGTCATAGCTATCGAGGTTTAATAAATCTATGGTTGCCCTGTTGTGGATCATGGCGATAATAGACTTCTTCTGCATAGTTATCTTTGTGACCTTCAATGTATGAGGCAAACTGATCCTCACAGCAGATTTGAGTGGTAGCTCTTTGACTTCCTCGTCTGATTCTTTTTGAACCAACAGATTATTCAACACTTTGTTCTTACATTTATGGCCAACTGTGTCTTTTTCCTCACACCTAAAACGTTGCACTTTCTCCCTTCATTATTGCCCAATGCCACATTCAACATACATTTGAATGAGATGTCCCCTTTGCCACTATTATTGGCTCAAACCGCTGTACCATCACTTTTATCACTTTGCTTATTTTTCTAAGTTTACAGCCGGTTCTCTAGCCCAAATTTCCATGCTGCCTTCTTCAGCAGCTGATTCATATTTTCCATCGACTAAGCCACCTTCATGAGCAAGGCAAACCCCATGAGTTTCATTTCAACACCTGAATCTCCATTTTCAGTTCTTTTGAAATAGTAGCCTCGAATATTTTGCATCAGGCACGTCAAATAATGATGCAGCCAAGACTTTTAATTGTCATCAATACTCTCAGTTCTTTTGGGAGCCAAATTCTTCATATACATGGCCCTCTTGTGTTGGTTGGAAATGGTACTGCAGAGCTAATTCGAACTCACCCAAAGACATCAAAGGTTGCTTCCCTTATGCCTAGAAATATCACACTAGTGATTTCTTTTACAATTGCCATCAACTTCAACCTCTCTACTTCCGATAAATGATTCATCTCAAAATTATGGTCTGCTTGTAAAATCCAACATTTGGATTGCGTCCACATTAAACCTTGGTAGGTCAATTCTCTTTGCAACCATTTCAACACACTTCCTATTCTCCTTGGTCGTCCCATTAGATTCCCCAGCTCCTCCCTCTGGATTCATGTCCACCAACTGTTTCTTTTTTGTGGGTTCCCCTATGGAAGGGTATCAATAACTATTCTCCCTGACTCTTCCAATCTTCCTTCTTCAAGATTTGATTCAAACCTACAACTAACATAGCCAAACTCCATCTTCGCCATTGTTACCCAGTGCTGTTCCACAAATTTGATTCAGTTGTCCATCTTCTTCCCACATGGCATGTCCAAAAATGTGCTCTTATACCCATTGATAGAGCCTTGGCTAAAATATACCAACTATATTGATAGGGGAAAGAATTATAGTTTAGACATTTAAGAGATCCATATCTCTCCCAACAAAACTGAGCTACACACTACCATTTTCTCCCTACACAACATCTATGATGGCCACGATGCAAGATTTCAAGAGAAAAATTGCAGGCAGTTTGTAGTTATGTTGCCAAAATTGTGGGCTTGGTGGGATCAATTGATCCAGTGGTAGGATTGGGCCAAGGGAGGAACAGAGGGAAGGGAACCTCAACCATGTGTTCTCATGCTCGGCATTCTCAAGGAAGGAAAGCACAATACCATAAATAAAGGTGATATATAACCCATTGTACGGAACAAAAGCTAAGGAAGGAAGAAGCGACTGACATGAATTCAACAGTAAATAAACAGCCATTTTAAAACCTCCGGAGCATAGTTTGTATGGCAGAAGTTAAACATTCTAATCCTTGATCATACCAAGTTTTAACAGAATAAAATACTAGTTTGTTGATTAAAAAGATTGTCATCACAAAATTACTACAGACAATGATTTCATCCTTACCGATGAAGCAAGGTCTTCTGTATTCAGTAGTTTTGCAAGTCCAAAGTCCCCTGTACAGGCATTCAAGATATGAACACTTTTCTAGAAATGACTAGCAAAAAAGAAATATATATATATCATATCCTGTATAAATTGAAAGACATCATACCAAGCCGGATATCATTGCCCTTTGTAAGGAAAATGTTGGAACACTGGAATTGAAGAAAAATTGAAGGGAAAAAAATCAGATCAGAATCATTAATGAGACTTTTAATTGCAATATTGTGTAAGTTAATACTTTATACTGAATGAATACCTTAAGGTCTCTATGTAGCACTCGATTGGAGTGCAGATAGTCCACAGCTAGCAACAACTGTGCCAACCACTTGCAAAGTTTCTGAGAGAAAGAATTGGCCATCAGACATAGCTTTGGAAGGAAAAGAATAACTGACACTGTAATCGACTTACTTCCTCTGGAAAATATGTTCCTCTGGCCTTTTTTATCAGTTCAGACCTGCTCAACAAAAGAAAACGGGGTATACCATTAGTCTTGAGTTTTCTTCTCATCGCTTTCCCCTTTTCAGAAGAACACTTATATCCACTCATCTATTTCTACAAAAATATGTCACGAATAAGATTAATTTTTACTTTTTGTCACCAAAGAATTTCATGCTTTGTTTTTTTAATCATTGCCGACTGGAAGGGTTCTTGATCACCATTCACCAATCTCTTTGGCGGATACCAAATCTTCATCACTTATGTTCATGCTCTCAACGGCATTAAAAGAAAATGCCAATTGGAGTGGAGAGAATAAAATGAGGGAAAGAAAGAGGGTGAGAGGGAGAATTTTTTAGCCACTTTCTTTTTTATTTATACAGATTGGAAGGGGTTTTCAATCAAACTTTTATCCTGGTCATATACATCAGTAAAGAAGGAAAAGAGGATGATAGTGGAAGACATTTGGAAATTAGAACTGAGGATCCGGTAGTTCCCAAATAAATTGAACGGTTGACTGCCAGAGGACCACATAACTTTTGTTCTTTAATTAATTCAAGATAACTTTTATTCTTCAATTAGTTCTGTTTCTTTGGAGGTGGGAAATTGATAAACACTGTTAAAAAGGTTGCAGATTATTGATTCGATCTAAAATTTAATCATGGCCTAAACCAAAAAATTAAACTACTTTGTAAAGGTCGTAAAGGAAGCAAACTCTAAAGGGTATTAAATAGCTATCACTTAGACACTTACATGTCTCCTCCTTCACAGTAGCCAGTTACAATGCATATACAATCACCCTACAAAACAGAATGTCCAAAATATGAAATGTAGAGCAAGTGAAAACGAGAAGGCAAAGAAATCACCATAGCTTTAGCTATAGTCTATAAACCATATATATATTGCCGATCGTGAACACCCTCTCGAATTGAGAATCCACTTTCCTCATTGAATCATTCAGAAACAAACAATTCAATTCCTTCCAAAGAAAAACAGTATACATAATCACCCCTAAACTTTAGATGTAACTTTTTTATTAAATAATCCCTTTTTAACTTTAGTGATTCAACAATTTAAAATATCGGAAACTACAATCTTTCAGAGAGAAGAATAAAGACTATACAAAAAGGTAGGCTCTCAAAGGAAAATCTACATAGGAACTGAGAAAACAAAAACCTACCACTACTTCCAAATTCTAATAGCAAGAATTCTTATTGTAAAAGAAAAAGATTCAGTCCAGATTTGAATAAAAGAGGAAAGAACAAAATTTACCTTATCCACCCATGAATCTTTGTAGTCCACAATATATGGGTTATTTAGTTTTGCAATCAAATTCATCTGAAATTGAGGTCACATCAGTAAGAAAAACAAAATTGTAAATATCATCAACTATTTTAAGTTTGATGAGAAATTATGTCAAGTTAACACTGTGGATGAAAACAAAATATTCACTTCTTTTTGTGTTTGAGCCCGCTTAAGCACTTGACTTATCGTTTAGGAGAACCTACTAATCCAACAACATATGATATCCAGAAACTCAGAGGATATTTAATATCCTCCAGGTGACCACCATAGTTTAAAAACGACCTCAGTATCTAGGTGTTCAACTTGCCCCTTTAACCACCGTACCAAATCAAGATATCCTATTAGTTATAACTTGAGATTAGTGAGAGAGTTTGCCACGTCTTAGATCTTTGAGTGCATTTTATTTAAAAGCATGTTCCTTTTGAAATCCCAATAATCTGCTAAATTCAGGAAAAATAAATAAGTCACTAAGTTTCCACTCAAACTTTCAAGTCACCTGGTTAAAATGTTCTAGAGAAGTAAAAAGCAGTAAAAAAGTTAATAATGAACACATCGAGTCATATCATGGCATCACGAAAACCCTCCAACTTCCCTAATTTGTAAACATAAATTTTCTTTTTATTTTCTCCAATTTCTATGTGATCTGTTTTGTATGATTAAGCATTGTCGTTGAATGTGAGGCAGACAGTAAACATTCCCTATGTTAATTAGCTATTCATTTGTAGTTGGTAAATGGTTAAGACAGAACAGAGTCACTTTGATCAGATATTGAAGACTTGAGAACAATGAACCATATTTCAAACACTTAAATAGTTGATATAGGTACAAAATAAACTAACCTCTTGGTGGGCAGTGCGCTTGAACTTCTCCGTTTGCTTAGCCAAGCGAATTTTCTTGAGTACATATCTATTTTAGAAAGAAGGTAAATATTAAGAGAAGCACTAATATAAGCCGAACAATTTTGTGGTGCCACAAGACTGAAGATTTGCTTCATTTCTTCACA
Organism: Lagenaria siceraria; assembly: GCA_002890555.2. Taxonomy (NCBI): domain Eukaryota; kingdom Viridiplantae; phylum Streptophyta; class Magnoliopsida; order Cucurbitales; family Cucurbitaceae; genus Lagenaria; species Lagenaria siceraria. The sequence continues at coordinate 23,616,899 of CM016485.1, read as the reverse complement.
CAGAAAAGAAAATGTATAAATCTTGAATGACCCATTTTAGTTCTGAAGATTGGTGTTCCATTAACAACAGAGAACAATAGAAAACTAACCATGATCTCTCAATTTAATAGGCAACTAAGCATCGGCATTTTTCACAATAATTACTAGGAAGTATGAACATCAGGGTTTTCATTTGAAGGACTTAGAAACATTTTCTGAAAGAACAGAAGTTAAAAAATATTTCTTACTTCTTCTTCTCAGTCTTGTGGTAAACAAGAAACGCGGATCCAAATGCGCCCCTCCCAATCTGCTCAATAACTTCATAATCTTCCATCCTGGTCTTCATATCTCCATTATCACTCTCCATGTCGACCTTCAAATGCCAAAAAAACATAGTGTGAGACCAGAAACCCCTCTGGGGCAGAGCCAAGTTCCAAAATCAATTGAAATTGAAACCATTTTGCAGAACTCTCACATGGTGAAAACTTTTAACACAAATGAAAATCCTACACGGACTTGGGAAAGTTCGAGACAAAAATCTCTCCCAAAAACTATAATCCCTTTCAATTATAAGTGGAAGTTCCAGAATCTACTGAGACATGTGTGAAGGGAAACTCAATAAATGAGTAAAGCAAGAGTGCAATTATGATGATATTCCAACGAACGTGAAGGGAAGTGGTGGAATGAGAAACTCAAGAGAAAAGCAAGGCAGTACTAAATGGCATAATAAAAGCGAAATGATAACTTGCCAAAACAAGAGAGAGAAAAGAAAAACAAACATAAGCGAGCAAAGCAAGCATCAACCATAAACAAAAGCTTCTTAATCAAGAGAGAGAAAAAGGTAAAGTGGGAAGTTAGGAAGATGAAAGAGAAAGGCAAACCCAAAAGTTTTGCTTCCATTTGCAGATTCATAAGAGCTTCAAATTCAGAGAAGGGAATGTTATACAACCAAGTAGTTGAGATATCAACAACCCCACTTGAAAGAAAAACAAAACAAAATCTTACCCTTTTGAAAGAAATTGGCGATGGTCCAAAATTCCCACTTCCAGAATGAAATTTCAACTGTTTTTCTCCACTTTTTTCCCCTTTTCTGCTGCAGCTTCAGTAACAGATGCGTAGGTAGTAAGGTTTTTTGAGAAGAAGGAGCCGCTTTTCTCTCTCCTCTTTCTTTCTCACAAACGTTTTCCCATTCTGAATTAATAAATCTGATTTTGGTCTATACCCACATCCAAATTGATGAATTGATTTGGGAAAATGAAATGGATTTTTGTAGTTTTCTGGCTCAAGGCTTTTTTGGTTTGTGAATTGTTATACTTAAATACTTGTTTATTTAACAGTTACTTTCAGTTTTTGTTGAATCATTCCCTTAGATTGGCATTGGGTAAAGAAAAAAGAAAAAAAAAAGTGTAGTGCTTTCATTTTCAAGAATTCTTTTTTTGCACATTTGTTGATTTAATCATTTGATGTGTTCTTTGAAAAGCAAAATATATGCTAATATTATTTCAAAGTAGAAAGAAACATTTTTATTGTTAATTTTAAATTATACTTTTAATAGTTATGTTGCTAATGTTGTCAACAAAACATTTATTTATCTGATTATTTGTAAATATCATGTTAACTCTGATAGGGAATTTTTAAAAATAGAAAAATAAAAGAAATCATTTACACAAAATAGCAAAATTTTTAGATAGTTGTGATAGACGCTGATACAAGTCTAGTTTATCAGGATCTATCAATTATATAAATGGTAGAAGTTTATCACTCATAGATGCTGATAAAAGTTTATTAATGTCTGTCAATGTTTTTTTTTCTTTCTATTTTCTGTAAATAATTTGACATTTTTCTATTGGTGGAAATTTTACTAAAACAAATTATCTAATTAGATGTCAAACATAATTCAAAATTAAAATCACTAATTAAAAAAATTCGACTTTAACTTATATTTTAGGTTTAATTACTACTTTGGTTCCTATATTTCTTTTAATTATGGTTCATTTTGGTCTCTATACTTTCACACTGTACATTTTTGTCCCTTGGTTGATTTTAGTCTTTCTACTTTAACAATGTGACCACTTGGGTCCCTTTATTTTTATGTTTAAGTGAGCAAAATGATCACTTTTTGAAATTTCAAGGACCAAAATGAACGAAAGTTAAAAGTACAAATACCAAAGACCAAAATTAACATTTTAAAATTACAGATAACAAGATGAACCAAAGTCAAAAGTACAAGTAGTATTTAAACCTATAATTTAGGTTAAACCGCAGAGGGTTAGAAGTGTAAATCCAATGACAATAAATATAAAATAATACCTATCTTTTATTTATTTATTTTGTTCTATTTTTGTTTTTTTGGACAAAGAAAAAAAATGGAAAAACTAGTAAAAATCAAACGACAAAGATGTTTGATCTATAATTTTAACAAAGAGAAATTTTTACCTATAGAAAAAATGTCAAACTATTTACAAAAATTAGCAAAAGAAAATACTGATAGACTTCTATCAGTATCTATCAATGATAGACTTCTATCATTTCTATCACTGACAGACCTTGATAGACTTCTATTAGCGACTATAATAACTATCTAAAAATTTTGCTATTTTGTGTAAATTCATTCCCTTATTTTTCTATTTTTAAAAATTTCCCTTTTTAAGAAACTTAAATATATATTTGAGGAAACAAACTTAAATATATTAAACTTGAGATTGAGAAGCATATAGAAACTATATTTAAGAAAAAAAAAAATAATTTATTTATAAATTTACAATGCATTTAAATTTGGAATTCTTAAGTTGCACCTTCTAATAATTAGCCAGCAAATTTGAATTTTGGTTGAAAAACATCAAATCAAATAAAAATAAAAGAAAAGTTGTTTGGATTAGATAAACACACAAGTTGGTATGATTTTTGTATTAAAAATGCAACCCCATAGTTCAAAAGAAGGGCCAACTTATGTCCAAAATAATAATAATAATAATAAAATAAAATAAAAAAAGAAGGGCCAATTTATTGTTGCTTTAATTTAGAAAATTAAATAAAGAGATTCCTAAAAAGGATTAAATTAAGAACATGCCTTTCATTCGTGCAAGCCATTAGTATAAAAATTGTCGGCATAATTTTAAATAAAGAGAAATGGTAGGACCTATGGGAAAATTGAAAATTTCCTTTTATTTTGGCCTTTTTTTCTGTCTCAATAAAGGAAAAATAAGAAAAATTTCCCTTTTTTTTTTTCAAGATTTGATAATTGAGTTTATCTTGTTACATTGGTTATCTCTCTCAACATCTATTTATAATATTTTTAAGGAAATAGTTTGGATTGGGTTAAATTTGACCCCTCAGTTGAAAATTTTAGGAAATAAATTAATTTTTACTATAAATTTGTCGAGAAAATAATTTTGACAGTGATAAAAAATCAAGTGACAATGATTAGAGCTAGAGCTAAATATTCCTAACACGTAGTGAATAGTTGCATCATTTCAAGCTACAAAAGACACATTTTCACCTAAAAAACACGTAATGAATCTCAAAATTAAGATTTACATTTCCATCTTTAACACATTATGTTCCTATTAATTTCATTTATTTGTACTTATTGAACGTTCATATATGAACTTGAAGGATTGGGATTGAATCTAGGCTGTATAGATGAAAGGTTTTGTCCTTTCATGGTGACTGTTCATTTAGTATAAATAATGTTGTTTTTTTTTTAAAAACATTTTAAGTTAAAGTTGAAGTTGAATGAATATTTCTCATAAAGTTTAATAATTTTCAAGCTTTATGCTTTTTTTGTATTCTTTTGTTTATAATACATGTTTAGAACTTTCATTATAGTTTGATCAATTAGATTGTAGAGAGTTCGAAATCTTGAAGATAGGAACAAGTTCTCATTTCTTTTTTATTTTGATAATCTTTTCAAGTCAAAATTGTTTAACTTTTTCTTGGAGTTGTGTATTAATTAGTTAACCAGTGTTATTCTTACTATTGTTGTGGGGGCTTACCTTGAGGAGTTCTAAGATGTATTTGAGATAGTTCTCTTTATCAATAGATTTTTCAAGTTGTATCCAATTTGGACCCTAAACTTTCAAGTTCATCAAATTACACCATAAACTTAGATAAGTATTATTGCAATCTTAACCTTAAACTTTAATATGTATTACAATTTTAACTATTGAATAAGTTTTTGCTCCAAATACCATTTATGCAATAAATAAATTATAAAATATATGTACGATATGAATTTGATAAAATTTTAAAGAAATATTGTATTATAGCTATATTTTTTTTGTTCAAGTGTATGAATTTTGGCAAAGTTATTCAAGGGTTAATTTATGCCTTCGTGAAACTTATTTTTGGCAAAATGTTATTCTATTAAAACTAATGAGTTCATGAGGATTTTTATACTGTTTTATGTTAAAATTAATAAGCGAATTAGCAAAAATTGTATGGAGGCAAAAAGATTGTAACATTTTTAAGTTTAGGATTCAATTTGATGAAATTGAAAGTTTAGGGTCCAAATTGATATCCCAAGAAAAGTTTAGGGTTAAAATAGAGTTTTTTTTTTCAAAATTTTATGTTGTTTTGGTCAACAAACTTTCGAATGTTTATTTTAGTTATTGAACCAAGAAAACTACATATAAAGACAATGCGAAGACTTATATTACACGAACGTGAAAAATTCTATAAAAATTTGCAAAATTGTCAATGCCTTGGCCAATTGAAATTCATCATCATAAGGGTGATTTATAATTTCACATAATGAGTTAATTTTTAACATATAAAAAAGCAAATATTGTGGGTGGATTTACTAAGATAGGCCAAGATTGAGAATCGCAGAGATAGGAGGCCCAATAATGAAGATTAGAGACTTGAGATGGCTAACCCAAGGTCAATAAGACTCATGTCCAACTGACAGCCACTTATGGGTTTAAAAGACTTATCCAAGTGAATTGGTCAAGAGTCACAAAGGACCTCTGCATGTCCCATGAATGGCTTAATAGTCTCATGGAGGACCTTGGAGGACACAGAGATGATTGTTGCAGGACCCATGAAAAACTTAGCAATCCCATGAAGGACACATGGAAGACTTAACAATCTCATAGGGGACCTTGAAGAACTCATGAATGACATCTTCAAGACCCATTGGAAGACTTAGCAGTCCCACAGAGAACCTTTGTAGAACCCATGAAGGACTTAACTATCACACCCTACCCTAAATTACCCTACCAATCTTGGGGTGGGGTGTGACAGTAAAAGTCCCATTGATGGCCTCTCTGCATAATCCATTAATGATTTAGTAGCCCCATGGAGGACCTTGCAAGACCAATTGAGGATCTCTACAAGATCCATGGAGGACCTTGCAACATGGAAGACCTTGGAGGACCCGTTGATATGTTGGGTTTTATGCACTAAAACTTGTAGTTTTGCAATTAACATATTTCTCATCTATTAATAAAATAACTTAATATTTTATTTTACATAACATTATCCAATATTATGAAAAATATAAGGTTATTATTATAAATTTGAACAATATGTAGTTGACATACAAGTTGATCATGTTCAAGTAATAACTTAAAGTGTCTATAGTATATGGATAAGTGTGGGTGTCTCATCTTGGTAACACTTTTGATAATACCCACTTTGTAACTGTTACAAACGATTTGGTCTATGTCGTTCATATAGAGACATGTGAATCCTTATATTAGATAACTAACAGTATATTTCGAAATAATATATTATTATTGTAACATATATACACTTAAGTAGATAATTAGAAAATTCATTTGGCTAAACTTCTAGGTAGGTTTTCAAGTCAAGGTGTTCCCTACGGTCATCTTAAATACCTCTTCCTTTGACAAAACCAACCTAGACATAGTTTATTTACAGGCCAATTTACTCAGATCTCTTTTTTTTCGATAAAATAAATAAAACTAAAAAATAAAGTAGAAGAAAATGTACTTGTACATGACGATACCAACATACTCTACTTTGATAAGGAAGGCTTGATATTGCAGCTCCTCCAATTCATTTAATTGGACCATTCTTTTATCTTTTACTAAACTCATAACCAGATTTAGCTTTTTAATTACCCAATATGCCTTATGTTCTAACTCCAAAGGTAAATGACAAGTCTTATCAAATACTATTCGATATGGTGACATTCCTAAAGGAGTTTTGAATGTGGTTCTGAGCCCATAATGCTTCATCAAGCCTCAGCGACCAATCCTTCCTCGATGGATCTATAGTTTTCTCAAGAATCCCTTTGATTTCCCTGTTAGAGAGTTTAGCCAATTCATTAGTCTAGAGATGATATGTTATGGCGACATGGTGCTTCACGTTATTCTTTCGCAACAGATTTGTTATAATTCTATTTATGAAGTGGGTGCCTTCATCACTAATCAAAACTCTCGGTGTTCCATACCTACAGAAAATATTCTTCATGAGGAACTTCTGTACAACCTTGGCATCGTTAGACGTAGTTGCCACTGCTTCAATCCACTTCAAGACATAATCCACCGCTAGAAGGATATAGGAATTTCTAAATGATGGAGGAAATGACCCCATGAAATCAATTCCCCCAGACATTGAAAATTTCGACTTCGAGAATATAGTTCATTGGCATTTCGCTGTAGGCCATCAGGTTCCCTGTTCTCTGATATTTGTCAAACTCTTGGGTAAATTTGTGGGCGTCTCTAAATAGTGTTGGCCAAAAGTATCCACTTTGCAACACCTTAGCTGCAGTTTTAGTTCCTGCAAAGTGACCTCCATACGGGGCTGTGTGACATGCTTTAAGAATGGGCTGCACTTTTTCCTCAACAATGCATCTTCACCAGATCTGGTCTAATTCAATCTTAAACAAATATGGGTCGTCGTAATAGTAAAATTTAAGATCATGGAAAAATTTCTTCAATTTTTTACTAGTGGCTTCTGGTGGAATAATCCTTGTGGCTAGCTAATTGGCGAAATCAGCGTACCATGGAGTACTATCGATTGCCAGTAGTTGTTCATTAATGAAAGCATCTCTGACTTCCTTTGAGTCTTCACACTTTTGTTTTCAGACGTGACAAGTGGTCGACTACCTGATTTTCTATACCTTTTCTGTCCACAATTTCTAAATCAAATTCTTACAGGAGCAAAATCCATCTAAGTAGTCTTAGCTTTGCCTCCTTCTTTGTAAGCAAGTATTTTAACGTAGAATGGTCAGTGTGGACAATGACCTTGGTCCCTAACAGATAGGACCCAAACTTGTCAAATTTGAATACTACCCCGAGCAACTCCTTCTCTGTGGTTATGTAATTCTCTTGTGCTTCGTTCATTGTCCTACTTGCATTGTATATTGGGTGAATAACTTTGTTCTTTTTCTGGGCTAGAATGCTCTTGTTGCAAAGTCACTAGTTGACCAACACTCTTGATTCTTCTATATGATGATGACCATTGATCTATATCATTATTGTAATAATTTAGTAATCGTAAGGCATCGGGAATTGAGATAGACCAGTACAAGATCGATGCTATTCAAAAGATGCCAAGTCCAATAAATTTACATGAGTTGAGAAGCCTCCATGGTAATTTGGCTTACATATGGAGATTTATTTCCAACCGTGTTGGTCGATGTCAATGTTTTCAAAAGTTGATGAGAAAAGGAGAAAGCTTTGAGTGGGATGAAGCTTGTCAAAATGCTTTTGACAACATAAAAAATACTTGCTTAATCCTCATGTCCTAGGCGCTCCCTTAGCAGGCAAGCCATTGATATTGTACATTACCACGCAAGAAAGATCATTGGGGGTATTATTGGCACAAAAAGGAGAGAAAGGGAAGGAACATGCTCTCTACTATCTAAATAGGACCCTAACTGGAGCTGAGATTAACTATTCCCCTATCGAGAAAATGTGTCTTGCGCTTTTATTTGTCATAGATAAGTTAAGACACTACATGCAGGCTTTCTTGGTTCACCTAGTTGCAAAAGCTTAATCCATTAAGTATGTCCTATCTAGGCCGATCATCTCCAGGTGCCTAGCCAAATGGGCAATACTGCTCCATCAATACGACATTGTGTATGTGCCACAAAAGGTGATTAAAGGACAAGCATTGGCTGACTTCTTAGCAAATCACCCAATTCCATCAAATTGAAAGTTATGTAAAGACTTGCCCGACGAGGAAGTTTTCTTGGTTGAAATTACAATGTACTTCGATAGTATAGCGCGAAGAAGTGGAGTAGGAGCAGACATCGTCCTCATCTTACCTGAATGACATATGTTGCCTTATAGCTTTACACTTGGTGAATTATGCTCAAACAATGTCGTTGAATATCAGGCTCTAATAATTGGCCTTCAGATGACATTAGAAATTGGAATATCATGCATAGAAATTTATGGTGATTTAAAGTTGATAATCAGTCAACTTTTGCTCCAATATGATGTGAAACATGAAGATTTGAAACGTTACTTCACCTATGCCAGACAGTTATTGAAAAAGTTCGACAGCATGATGTTGGAGCATGTACCAAGGCCAGAAAACAAAAGGGCAGATGCTTTGGCAAACTTGGCTACTGCATTGACCATTCAAGATGATGAAACTCTAAACATATCACTTTGCCAAAGGTGGATTATACTGTCGATTGAGACTGAATGCGAAGAAATGAACCCAACATCAGTCTATTTGATTGACGAAGAAGCTGAGCGTCAACTCATTATAGATTATCTTGAGCATGGCAAGCTTCCAAAAAATCCCTGTCGTAAAACTAAGGTGCCAAGAAGAGTAGCTCACTTCATTTATTACAAGGGGACCTTATATCGTCATTCCCTAAAAGGGCTCTTTCTCTGATGCCTTAGAAAAGAAGAGTCAATAAAAGTGTTAGAGGAAGCACATTCAGGTGTCTGTGGTGCACATCAATCTAGACCATAGCTCCAATTTCAATTGAAGAGAATGAGATACTATTGGCCAAAAATGATCCAATATTCGATGGAATATACAAAGAAGTGTAAAGCTTGTCAGTACCATGCAAACTTTATACATCAACCTCTAGAACCTTTGCATCCAACTATGGCCTCATGGTCTTTTGAGGCTTGGGGACTTGATCTTGTTGGTCCCATTACACCAAAGTCATCGGCAGGACATTCTTACATCCTCGCAGCGACAAATTACTTTTCAAGGTAGGCTGGGGTCACTGTGCTGAGAGAAGCCAAAAAAGAAAATGTAACAGACTTTATCCAAACTCACATTATCTACCAGTACGAAATTCCTCACCAAATTGTGATGGATAATGGAAGACAATTTTTCAACAGTCTGATGAACAAATTGTGTGAAAAGTTTAAGTTTAAGCAATACAAGTCATCCATGTACAACACTGCTGCAAACAGGTTGGCAGAAGCATTCAACAAAATGTTGTGCAACCTACTGAAGAAAATTATCTGTAAGTCAAAGAGAGATTAACAAGAGAAGATTGGTGAACCGCTATGGTCTTATTGAATGACTCATCGTACTCCTACAAGAGTTACATTATATTCTCTTGTTTATGAAGTGAAAGTTGTTCTCCTACTGGAAAGAGAAATTTCATCACTAAGGATAGCAGTTCAAGAGGGGCTGACTATGACATACAATACTAAGTTACGTCTTCAGGAGTTAGAAGCACTCGACGAAAATGGTTAGAGGCTCAATAGGCATTAGAATGTTACCAAGCACAAATGCCCAAAGCCTTTGATAAGCACGTGAAGCTCCGGTCATTTCAGATTTATGATCTAGTACTTGCTATAAGAAGACCAATCATCATGACAAGACATATAGGAAATAAGTTCACTCCTAAGTGAGATGGTCCCTATATTGCCAAAGAAGTCTACACAAATGGAGAATACAAGATTGTCGATCAGGATGAGTTAAGAATTAGCCCTATCAACGATAAATTTCTTAAGAAATTTTATGCTTGATAAATATGTAAATAGCTCCTTATCGCAAGAGCCTAAACTACATGGTGCTCTTTGCCCATATGAGCTTAAAAGGTGAATGGCAAAAGAAAAAAAAAAACTCAGTTGAACTACGTTTTGACTTAATCCTTATCCATTATAATGGGTACGTAGGCAGCTTGAAGGAAACTTTAAGTTCAGTCCAGTAAAAAGCAAAAAAATCTTAGTTGAACTACACTATGACTTGATCCCTTTACATTATAAAGGGTAAGTAGGCAACTTACAGAAATTTATGTTCAATTCAAAAAAAGAGAAGTGTCATAATCACCTGAAGCGTGACACTAGAACACTGATGGTGTTCGTTAAAGGATGTCACCTAAAGGTTGAAGATGCCTTACTGGGGGCAACACAATAAATTAAATGAGTGCAACACTAGAAGCAAGACACTACAAGTTAAACGCTTATAAAGTAGCCTCTGGAGAAACTTTGTGCTCTTCTCTGCTCGCTTTAAATAAGCTTTGAGTATAGGGCGTTGCCCGCTTTAGTTTGGAGGCTTCATTAATGCTTCCTTATATTCTAGCTTGAAGGCTTTGTTGATGCATCTTCATCTTCAAGTTCGGAGACTTCATCAATGCTTTATCAAACTCAAGTTCAAAGACTTCGCCAATACTTCTTCAAATACAAGTTCGAAGGTTTTGTCGCTGCTTCTTCAGATTCAAGTTCGAAAGATTTGTCAATACTTATCAAATTAAAGTTCAGATGATTGGCCCTGCCCCATCTGCAAGATCAAGTTCGATCTGCCTGGCTCTGCCCATCTGTGAGATCAAGTTTGGTCTGCTTTGCTCTCCTCATCTGAAAGATCAGTTCCGCCCCATCTCTAAAATGTTGGTGTAGCTCCGCTCCATCTCCAAAATATTAGTGCAGCTCTGCTTCTCCTCCTTAATATCGGTGCAGCTTCGCTCCTCCTCCAAAATGTTGGTGCAACTTTGTTCCATCTCTAAAATACTGGCATAGTTCCGCTCCCTCTCTAAAATGTTGGCGTAGCTTCGCCCCATCTCCAAAATAATGGTGCAGTTTTGCTCCATCATCGAAATATTGGTGCAACTTTGCTCCATCACCCAAATATTGGTGCAGCTCCGCTCTATCTCCAATATATTGGTGCAGCTTCGCTCTATCTTAAAACAAATACTGATGCAGCTCCGCCCCTCCTCTAAAATGTTGGTGCAACTCTACAATAGCGCTTAAAATGTTGGCACAGCTTCGTTCCTCTTCCAAAATATTGGGGTAGCTTTGCTCCATCTTCGAAATGTTGGTGCAGCTCCGCTTCTCCTCTGAAATATTGGTACAGCTTCGCTCCATCTACAAGTTCGACAGCTACTTTGCAATTTCACTAACTTTTTAAATTCGATGATATTGTTGCTGCATCTTCATCTCCAAGTTTGTTGGTAGTACTGCTGCTTCTCCATCTCCAAGTTTGATGGTCGCGTTGTTACTTCTCTATCTTCAGATTTGGTGGAACGCATGATGTATTAATGTCTTTTGAGACGGGTTGGCACCTGGCAAGCTCCGTGGGACGCATTGGCATAACGCCAATCTTCTGCTCCAACGTGCCCTATAACCTCCATCAGAGTTGTGCATGACAAGGAACAAGGAACACGGGACACATTGGCGTAGCACCAATCTCCTTAAGACAAATTTACTCACCCTAGTGCCTGAGTTTATAGAGTAATTGTCTCCTAGGATAGAACAGATTACTTTTTCTATGGATGTAGCACCACGTCCACAAGATCAACGAACTTAACTTTGTAGATATACCGAACTTCTTCACCAAAATTTGAAATGGAGAGAATTTTGAAGTAAGAAAATGTTATTGAAAACATTTTTAATTAAAATTGAAGGAATGACATATTTATAGACTAATTCGTGGTCATTCGAATAATTGTGTTCTCTCTTCAATTTGGTATTTATGAAACAATGCAATCATTCATGAAGGAATACAACTCATAGAATTTAAAATATGCAACCCTATCTAAAGAGTTACAAACCATTTATTCCAACAAACCTTAGAATAAGCTCTTTTAGTACGAAACATTTTTCAACCGGATGGTTGACGACTCGGTGATACTTGCAGTAGTTGGGGCCATTGACCTTCCCTAACTGCTCCGGTTGTTTGTACTCTGGCAGTTGAATGAGTTGTTTCACCAATAGTTGTTCCAGTATATCTACAACATCAAAATTAAGGAATTTATAGACCTTTTCTTCCCTCTCCTTCAGAGTTAGGCGACGTTGCTCGTCTTCTCCATCTTTCTTTTTAGCTCTTGACTCTTTTCCTTTGGAGAAAAATTTCAAGGGGGTCGCATTGACAACCATAGATTCTTTTGTGGCACTCTTCAGAATTTTTTCGGTGCCCTTTATCTCTTTCTTATCTTTCTATCCCTCTGGGACCAGGAAGTCCTTTGTTCCGCTAATGGCGATCCTCAACTCCATATCATGAGCGCGAGTCGCCGATTCTTCAAACATGCGGGGTTTTATCCCCTGTAGAATATAGAGGAGTTCCCAATATATGCCTTGGGTGTGCATCTCCACTAAATATAATTCAGTGAGTCGGTCCTTACAGTCAAGACTCAGAGCCCTCCACCTATTAATATAGTCGATTACTAGCTCTCCTTTCCACTGCTTGGTGCTTGTTAGCTCCATCATTCTAACAGTTCACCTAGTGCTATAAAAGCGATTTAGGAACTCTCTTCTAGCTGCTCCCAACTGTCAATCACCTCTGGCTCCAGATCAGTGTACCAATCAAAAGCATTTCCTCTTAAGGTTCTAACAAACTGTTTGACAAGCAGGTCTCCTCTAGTTCCTGCATTTTCGCAGATTTTTACAAAATGAGCAATGTCTTGTTTCGTGTTGCCTTTTCTATCTGTCGCCACGTGCCCGAGACGACGCGGAGTGGCCGACGTCCTTAAAAAGGGTTAATTTTAAAAGAAAAATAAAAAAGAGTCGCCACCAATTTTTTTTACGGTGTGATTGGACACCGAAATAAAGTGAACAAATTTTAATAAAAATTAACAAAAATGGTCTGCAAAAAAACTAGAGCTGAGTTCGGGAGTCATTTGTGTATGGGGAAGGTGTTAGCACCCCACAACATCCATTTAGAAAACGGTGGCCAAATCATTTTATCTTGAATTAAATATATTCTTTAAAGAAAATCATTTGAGAAAAAAGAAATTTTAAAACAAATGTCTTATTCTACCCCTCATTACTCCAATATTTGAAGTAATGATCCCATAAAATAAGTGAAAAATCTTCCATCAATTTGACTATATTAAAATTTGAGAAAAATTCCTCACCTCAAGAATTTGAGAAATTATTTCAATTTCTCAAAATCCGTCATAGGAATAGTCTTTTAATAAAGATTTTAAAACATTGATTAAATTCATTTTTTCTTGGGATCAAATTTTGGACTCCCAAAATGTGATCCCTCACCTCAAGAATTCTAGGAAATCGGACTCCCAAATTTCCTAGATTTCGTCTTAGGAATTTTTTTTTAACAAAAACGGTGTCAAGTTCTTGGAAAAACTTATTGGGAGACATTTTGAAATAATATATTAATTTTTTTAATGTTTAAACACACAAAGAGTGTAATTTAAAGAAAATCTATTTAAAATATCTTTAAAAGAATTTTGATAATAAAAGATTTAAAAACTTAAGGAAACGTTAGTTAGAAATTTAAATTAATTTAAAAATAAATATTAGATAAATAAATATAATTTAAGATGCATAATATAAATTAAATAGACATAAAATGACATATTAAAAGTTTAATAAAACATATTGTAGATCGACCTCGGACTCCCAAAACCAATCTCCTCCCCCCTTTTGAAAACTAAAACCAACCAATTTATAGCCAACCAAGAACATCTTTAATTAGGAAAAAATCAATCAACTAGTTTTAAAAGGAAAAAATAAAATATTGATTAATGAGATTATTTTGTTAAAAACAATTTTAAATACAAAAATTCCCTAAATAAAAGAATCTTCTATTAAAGAGAAAAAAAAAATCCCTCCTACATATAATGTTACCTTAATCATTAAAAAGAAATTTTATTATTATTATTATTACTAATATTTTCTTTTAAAAGATTAATTATTAAAAAATATCTTTTATTTAATTATTTACTTATTATTTTCCAAATCAAAATTAGCATACAATGGGAGAAAAATAAAAATAATAAAATAAAATAAATAGGACAAAAAGAGAAACGTGTTTTGTGGAGTTGAACTTGAGTTTATGTAGATTTGATGCGGATGCGGTTCGATCTCTAGTACTTGATCCTCTGATTCTCTCTCAATTGAATGCGTGCGAATGCGTGCGCTTAATGTATGGAAGCAGAGCGCATGAATGTTCTTGTAGTTGGAGTTCTGGAAGGATGTATGTATTCTAAAACACTTCAGTCTTCATGATTCAACTTCAGGAGTTAGGGAGTCTTGTAGCGAGAATTCTCTCTAGGCTCTTTGAGGGTAGAATTTCTGAACCCTTATAAATGAAAGGGAACTCTTTTATTTATAGAGTTCTCAGGTGGGCTTGGGTTTGGTCTATGGACCTGGCTGTTCGGCTCAACTAATTGGATTTGGGCCTTTGTTGGCTTTTGGGCCAAATTAAGTTTATTCTTTTTTACTCAATTGAATTTAACCCAAATATTAATAATTAATTGAACAAAAAATAATTAATTTTATCCAACAGTGAGGACGAAAACACATGACACCATCGGTATTTGTCAATTTACATCTTCAATTATAATTTCGGACACATGTCAACTTTTATTTAGTCCCAAATTTAATTATTTCCAATTTCGCCATTAATTTGAAAAATGACGTTACAATTTATGATTGGTCCAAAATCTTTTATTCAACGAGCAAACCGATAGATTCAATTGATTAACCCTAAGTCATACTAACTTGATTATATAAGTCTAGAAGTCTAATGTTTTTGTATCCTCTCTCGAGCTCAATCTTTTCTCTCACCAAATTACTAATCTGATTCTTTTTGCGATTACCTAACCTACGTGGCATTAAAACTCTTTGTTATTGACCTCTATTGCTCGCTTATTAATCTCATGCATAATTAAGCAAAAATCTAGCTTTTTAGATCTAGCCTAAAGTCTTTTCTCTCAAGCAAAAAAATAGGCATGCATCAGTTAAGTAGTGATCAAGTGATTAACAACGTAAGGATAAAAACGATAGAATGTAATATGCATTAATCAAATCTGATGAATATGATTTAAAGTATCCACAATCTATAAACTACTTCAAAACCCTTAGGGTTATGAAAGTCTATGAAATGTTAATTTATATTGTTAAGTCAAGACCATAAGACTTTTATTACCATTGTTAACTCAACTTAATTACTTTCATAATCATAAAATGTTAATTTGGGCATAAGTGCCTATCTCGGCTATATATTATTAAAATTTTAGAGACTATTTGAGGCGTTGAATTGGTTATTATAGTTTGTGATTTTTATTAACCACAAAAATTAAATGAATTTATTTCTTAATTTTTGCATAGCTCAATTGATTAAAGCATGAATTTGTGTAATCTAGAGGTAAAATTTTTTAGGACATTCAAACTTTTACAATTATTAAAATTGGGCTCCAGACCTTGTAAATTTATAGAATTTTGACCTTTAAACTTTTATTTAGTTACATTATTGTTAAAATGGTTTTTTTTTTTAAAAAAAAAAAAATTGTTTGTATCAAAATTTATTTTCTTCTTCCATAGAACTAGATAAAAATCTGAAAGAAAATCATTTTCCTACATTTTTTATCTGTTATATCTTACTGTTTATATACCAATTTTGAGGCCTAATTTTAACAATTACAATATATAAGTTTGAGAATTTATTTAATTTCATTGATTTTGTTTCTTTTAAGAATAACTAAACTGCAAAAAGATGGAGAAGGAGGAGGAGAAATAATATGAAAAAGAAAAGAAAAGAAAAGAAAAACCTTTTTGGTCTATAGGTTTGGGGTCTAGTTTTCTTTTGGGCCCTATAATTACACAAATTGGTCTTAGAAGTATTTTTATACACAAGTTTGTGTGGTTTGCTATACTCAGTGTTTCGAATGGTCTATAGGTTTGAGGTCTAGTTTTCTTTTGGTCCTTATGTTTCAAAATATTACACAAGTTGGTAGCAAAAGTATTTTTATACATGTTGAGGAGTGAATTTTAGCCTAATGAAATAAAGCAAAAAATCAAGATAATATAAAATAATATGAGATTTGATCCTAGCTTGCTAGGGATTAGGAAACTCGTATCCTAACTCTAGTAGGGTTAGAATAAAACTCTAAATCAAATTCCCTATAAATAAACCATCATGGCTCCATTAAAGGTAACTTAAAACTTCTGACTTCTTCCTTATTTTATAATTCTCTTACTGAATTAGGCATCAAAGTTTTTTTTCTTTGCTTTGCAAGCTCTCTCTTTCCCGAATTACAAATTCAACTGATGATGTCACGTGAGGTGTGTTTCCCCTGTCCCAAATATTGCATCAACAATACACGAGTTTATTTGATTTGCTATACTCAAAATGTTTCAATTAATGTCAAATTACAATGAAAAAAAACTAATAAACATGGCCACCAAAGGTGTTCACTGGAGTTGCCTGCCAAAGGGAGTTGTCGAAGCTTTTCGTCAGAGGTGGTCGTCGACGAGATTGGGTGTTAGAGGTGGTCTTTACTAGAGTTGGCCTCTAGAGTGATTACTGAAGGTGGTTGCTGGAGTTGGTCGTATAGGTGGTTGTTGAAGGTGATCGTTGGAGTTGGTCACTAGAGGTAGCCATCAGAGCTAGTCAACGGAGGTGGTCATTGCCAAAATTGGGCGTCGGAGGTGGTCTTCATCCAAATTGGGTGTCAGTGGTAGTCTTCGCTAGATTTAGCCGTCAAGTGATTGTCAGAGGTGGTCATCGGAGTTGGTCTTCGGTGGGTGGAGTTACTGTAGCAAAATGAGTCTATTACCCTCCTATTATCTTAACACATGCCCCAAATGCCCCCTTAAAATTTACATCTTTTTATAACACTAATTACTATAAAGGATATGATAGTAATAGAAATTACAAGTGCCTAAAAAAATATTAACCTTTGGCAAAGAAGTTCAAATAAAACTTAAAAAAACGCATATTAGCAACTTAATCAATATCTAACAACATTGAAAGTTTTACCTAAAAAAAAAAGAGATAAATTTGACTTCCTTGGACATCAATTTTGTAAATTTCTTAAATCAACTTTATTTCATTAACCAAATCTTGAGAACTTTTGCACTCATATGGTAGCATTTATCATCACATTGATCATTATGGACAAAAATCATAAAAAGTTTTATCATAGTTCATAAAATTACCAAAGGAGATTAAGATTCTTGATCATAGATATTTTTGTGTGCACCATTACCTGCATCAAAGATTCAATTTGTTAGTTCATTTTATTTAAATTAAAGGTATTTAAACTATCATCTTAATATGAAGAAGACCATTTTAATTGAGGAAACAACAACAATGCAAGGGTTTGAACACAGAGCCTCCTAGACCAACTTATTCGGATACCATTTTAAATTACCAATTGACCCAAAAACTTAAATTGATGAGTGAACAAAAATTTAATCTATTTTGTAGTTTTAGCACCTTCACCCAACATTTTATAGATAGTTTTAAACCAATTACCATTTTAAATAACCAATACCTTTTTAACTTCTCCATGAAAAGATTTACAACAACCCTTTTCCAAAAAAAAGAAAAAATAATCATTAAACATTCATTCTAATTAATTATTTTCCATAATAACCAATTGCCCTTTCACTATTTTCTATTCACCTCATTTTTTTTTTTCAAAAGATAGATTGACCAGAGAAGTTAAGAAATTATAATTTATCAAGTGCAAATACTAGGGGAAAAAATGTCAAGAATAATAGACTAGAAAAAAAAAAATATATTACCTTAACTCATTTGCGAACGGCAGATTCCTTTAAGAATTTCTATGCTCCTCCAAATTGTTGAATGAACCTTGTAAATAGCCTCATCCATGAACTTGAAATAAGTATATCTCCAACCCTTCTCCAATATTAAAGTTCCAACAACGGTCCAAAATCCAACTGTATATCCAAGAAATATCATAAGGTAAAGCAACCACTTCTCCCATTTATCATTCTCTTCATCTAGATTGTCAATGTTATTGAATGGCGGCTCAGATCGATTCTCAAATCCACATTTTATTGGAAGCGGATTCCCACAAAGATATGAATTGCAATCAAAACTTGAAGTCTCATTGAATGTGGAGAGATGACCCTCTCGAGGAATGTCGCCAGAGAAATTGTTGTGCGACAATTTCAACATGCCTAATGAATTTAATTTTGATAAGCTCTGAGGAATTGGTCCAGAAAGTTGATTGAAAGATAGGTCGAGTGATTCTAATGACTCGACTTCCCCAATTTCATCAGGAATGGTCCCCATTAGATTGTTGTAGGATAAGTTCAATCCAATCAACCTTTTAAGCTTTGTTATCTCATTTGGAATGAAACCTACCAAAGAGTTATTGGATAGGTCTATACTCACCCTTAACATTATATTTGTCATGGAGTAATTGAAATAACTTGATTTGATAGACTGTCCGATATACTTTGTAATTTTAGAGCATAAACTATGCCAACAAAAGCTGGAGAATCCATGTGTGGTATTTCCTGTCATAGGTTGGAAGTTGCTAAGATTTGGTGGGATTCTTCCCTCCAATTGGTTATGTGCAAGATCCAAAATTTGCAAGTTAGTGAGCTTGCAAAGATTTGAAGGAATGGTACCATTGAACATATTATCTCGTACTCCTAGAAATTCCAACATGCCAAGATTATCACCTACCCATGTGGGTATGTTTCCAGGGAATTTGTTTCTTTCAAGATTTAACATTTCTAATTGTTTGGAATTCTTCAATACAATCGGCATGGATCCCTCAAAATTATTGTTTCTCAAGAATAGTTCTCGAATATTAGAAAGATGTTCATGTGAATATGGAAAGGTTCCTGAAAACTTGTTCGACGATAAATCCAAAAAAATCAAGTTTTGAGTCAACAAGCAACCTTGAACCATTCCAGATAGCCTATTGTTGGAAAGATCCAAAACGACCAAACTCTTCAATTTGCAAAGCGAGGGTGGTAACGAACCATTTATAAGGTTATCATTGAGAATCAAATTAGTCATTTGGTCAACAATGTTAGTAAAACATGGTCCCACCATTTTGTTTAGGGAAAGATCCAACTTAATGAGATTTTGTGGTGTGAACCATGCTGGTAAAGAAGTTGAGAGACTTGTGTTAGATAACCACAATTCAGAAAGTGCTTTTTGGGTTTGAAGCCACTGAGGAAACTCACTTCCACGAATAACACATGAAGTTGGATCAATATACTTTAATTGAAAGGGAGGAATCCAATTAGATTTTATGTCCAATGAAAGAAGCTCATTGTAGCCAATCATTAAGGTATGCAGTTGAGAGAGATTTGCAAAACCAGCATTTGTAAGAACGCCCTTCAGCAAGTTTGTTGATATGTCTAATACCTCCAAATTCCCAAGTCCGATAAAACATTCATCACCCACCTCCTCCAATCTATTATTTTGTAGTTCCAATTTTCTCAAGTTCAATAATCTTCCAAATGAGCTTGGAATTGCTCCGATTAAGGCATTGTTTGAAAGATCTAAATATTCAAGGCTTGATAAATTTCCAAGTGAAGCAAAAATTGGACCATAAATTTGATTCTCTCCAAGATCAATGGAATTCAAGTTTTGGAATTTTCCTAACCAATTTGGAAATTGACCATAAATTTGATTGTTTCCAAGATCAATGGAATTCAAGTTTTGGAATTTTTCTAACCAATTTGAAAATTTGGTTCTTTTCATAGATATGCCTCTTAAATCAAACACTTGAAGATCATATCCATTGCAACCCATAGATTCATTGTCATAACTTTCAAATACATCTCTACCAAGAAAGTTCCAGGATAAATCAAGTAGTTTTAGGCTACAATTGTTTGTAATGAAGGAAGAAAATCCACCTTCAATAGAAACGAACTCATTTCTTGAAAGGTATATGAATTTTATGGAAGACATATTCATAAAAGCTTTAGGAATTGGGCCGTTTAATTGATTGCTAGACAAATCTAGAAGTTGAATTCTTGAAAGAAATGAAGAATAATTCAAGGAACTCAAAAAGAAATGGATGTTTTGAAGGCCACAATAACTCAATCTCAAGGACGACAACAAAGGAAGAGAAGTTAGCACTTGCATCAAATTTGAAGCCTTTGAAAAGTTCATCGAACTCAACCCAAGGAACTGTAAGGATGAAAGGTGAGATATCCATTCAACATTACCCGAAGATTGCAACCCATTAAATGATAAATCAAGAGCATCCAATTTAGTAAGATTTCCTAAATGAGGAGGAACGATTTTTCCAAAAAAGAATATCCCAGAAAGATTAAGATATCTTAATTCAAACATTGATCCAAGAAAGTTTGGGATTTGACCACCATTGAAGAAGTTTCCAATTAAATCCAAGTAATTTAAGTATTTGAACTCAAGCAAACTAGTGTCAATGGAATGGTTGTGTAAATATGAGTAGAAGTCAACCTGATCAATATTGCGTCGAAGATCAATCTTAGTAACACGTCCAGTAGTTTGTTCGCAGCCCACTCCATTCCAATTACAGCAATCAGTTCCATTATTCTACGAAACGAAACGATGATCTCGATCAAGATCATAAAAACTTCTCTTGAATTGAAGAAGAGCTTCGCGCTCCTTTTGGATGCAAAGGAACAAGTTATGGAGAAAGAAATTTGGAGTAGAAGCATCATTGATAACAAACACAAAACAAATGAACCTTTCTCAGAATGTTTCCTCATTTTGCTAAGAATTGAATTCAAGTAGTGAGTAATGTATGAATTTCGCTAATAAGAGTTGGGTTCAATTTATAATAAAATTAATTTTAGTGCAACTTTTGCTTTGTCAATTTTAGTCACGGTTAATTACAAATATCAATTTTGTATTGTTTTGGCACCACACTCATATCATGAAAATGATTGAATAAGAATTATATAGCTTCATTCGTCTTTCCCAACTCTGTTTTTAAATTTTATACATATGTATTTTCTTAAATAATAAATAATATATTAACTTAAATTATAGTAATGGATATAATTTTATTCTATATGATAGTTACCAAGTTGGATTTGTGCCTTAAAGCTTCACAACTAATATTTAATAATTATTTTATTATTTTATTTACAATATTAAGTCAAAACATTATTAGTTTAGTCTTGAACAATATATAATTAACATACTAACGAATCATGTTAAAAGATAACTTAACGAGTCTACAGTATATAGATAAAGTCGGATGCCTCATCAAACTAACACTATTGATATAAGACTCACATTTTATAATGAAAAGTATTTAGGTGTATTTTAGGTTGCACCCATCTTTGTGCATCGATCTCACTCAAGTACCCTATCACAAATTGCCACGTGACAAATTTTCTTTTTTTAAAAAAATATATCTTTTAATAATTTTTTATTTTTTGATTTTGAAAGCGATATATAGAGATTGGTGCAACCTGGGCTACGCGCTTAAGTACTACTCTTTTGTAATTGTTACAAATGACTAAAAAAAGGACTAAAATAGACATTTTTAATTATAAAGAGATTAAAATAAACTAAAACTTAAGTTCATTTACCAAACCAATTCAACATCAACTAATAAATTGGGATTTATTGTAATATTTATAAATTATAGGGGCAATTGATCTAATTAAAACTTTAATTAAGGGTATAATTGCAACAAATCCTATAGTTCAAGAGTGGTTTGTGTGATTTTTCAAAGACTTTTAATTACGTAAAGAAATTTCAACGAAAGAAGAGCTTAAAAGAGAAAATGCTAGAGAGAAAGGCATTTTATAGAAACATCAAAAGACTTTAGTTTTCAGTCAACTCAATTTTTAAATTTATTTTATATATATATTTTATGTCATATTTATTTGATTATTCTATTTATTTATCTTTATTTTTTTTTATAGAAATTACTATAACAGAAAAAATATCAAACTTGTTAGAATTTGTGTTGTTGGCTATAAATTTATTTAAGATTATGGGTATTGTTCAGCTGTTGTCTCAGAAGTTGTCTCGCAAGATGTCGTATCTGTTGTCAAATCCTGCAGAATTATTTTTTCTTATCTAGAAATTTTGCAGAGTTATTTTATTCTGGATCCTTTAGAGGCTGAGTTTTTAGATTTATTTTTCTAGTTTTTTTTTCTTTTTTACATTTGAATTCATAGTAATCTTCTAAATATATTTAAATTCATTCCAAAAAAAAATTAAAAATGTAGTTTTGCAAGCTCCAATAACGATTTTTTTTATTTTTATGTTTTTTAAAGTTAGAATTGTTTTCTCCAAAATTTTAAACATGATTTTTACATTTCTCAAAAAAAAAAAAAAAAGAAAAAAAAGAAAAAAAAGATGAATTCGTACAAGATTTTTTAAAACATTAGTAAGAAGTGAATAACAAAGCACAGAAATGTATAAGTGGAAGTATTGTTTTTAAGCTTAATTTTCAAAAATCAAATTATTACCAAACATGATCAAAATTTATGCACCAAAAAAACTATTAATAGAATAGAGATTAAAATGAACCTTTTAAAAGAAGTAAGGAACAACATTGAATATAGTTGAAATTATATTTTCAACCAAACCCTACACCCACGGTAGGGATAGAATACTTTGAATGGATCTAACAAGAACTAGAAGACTTTGTAATTATAGGTAAAGAAAATTAAATTTGAAAAGTCCTTGGAGAGAAAAAAGGTGAGCTAATTATATCACCTATTACGCTTATACTAGGAGTTGTGAACTTCACTCCTTGTTTGGCTCAATAAATAATTGAAACATGTACTCGTGAATCATGTTCAAGAAATGACCTAAAGGGTCTATAGTATATGTATAAAGTTATATGTCTAATCGTGGTAACACTATTGATATGATCTATTTTGTAATTGTTACAAATGATTTAATCCAAATTGTTTATGTAGAGACACGTGAGTAGGAAATATCCTATACAATGAATTTATTGTATAAGATGATTGGACCACAAAATATTTAATTTTTTAAAAAATAGATCTGTTAACTAAAAAAAATTAATATTTCACAAGATGATGATGATATGGAAGTTGATTGTCGTCTTGAGTAAGCAATCAACTTTTGTCTGTGTGGGCTCAAATAACCTTTGATTTCACAATGATAAGACATGCAAGAATTATAATTACGTAAAGAAAATTTAGCCAAAGAAGACCTTAAAAGAGAAAATGTAAGAGAGAGACCTTTTGTCGAAGCATCAAAGACTTTACTTTTCAGTCAACTCAATTTTTAACTTTATTCTTTAATATATTTTATGTCATATTTATTTGATTATTCTAATTTTTCATTTCCATTCAATTTTCCCCCATAATAAACGCAAAGGCCATGAATTTTTTTTTTTTTTTTCAGTTTTTAATTTTTTAAAAACAAAATGTAAATTATAATTTTTATCTTTATTATTCCTTATCAACTTTAACATAAATCTAAACTTATTTAAATCTAAATCTTATTGTTAAACTTAACAGTTGAGCAATTTCTTTTACATTTTATTTTGTGGCAGGTTAACTTTAATTATCTGTGTTGATAATAATGTATGTGTTTGGGATGCAAAATGTAGCGGAATTGATATTATAATTTTAGTCCTATAATTTCTAATTTCCGAGAAAATAAAACTGAAAGAAATTTATCACATATAACCTGCAATAATGTAGGAAAATATTTTGTTGTGAATTACTTTATTTTTCCCCTCTCTTGAATCTATTTTTGTGATCAACATGTTGTTGGATTAATTATATTTTCGTTTTGCAAAGATTCTATTAGTTTTATTTTTGGGTATTTGGTCGCTTTTAGATTTAAGTTTCTATTGTTTGTTTGATTTCGACTTGGTAGTGATTTAGGGTTATAGTTGGGTAAGACTTATCTTTTTTTTTTTTTTTTTTTATTATTATTGGCAATGTTTATGTCTTTTAGAGTACAATGGCAGTAAACCTAGATTTATTTATTTATTTTTTTTTTTTTATTTTTTTTTTATTTTTAGTATTAGTGGACATATGAGTGTATTTGAAAATCGTACATAATTTGACCAGCTGAACTATTTAAAAGAAGTATAAAAGGGAATGTGTATTTGAAAAGTGAAAGTAGAGAGTCCATGTTATTCATGTTTTATGAATTTTGATATGAAAATAAAAATAATATATTTGAAAAGATTTTAAGAAAAGGAAAACATATCAAAATGGAAGTTTTAATTAGTTAAAGGAACTCAAACTTCCACAAACAAATTTGGATCATCTATGAACTGAAAAAATAATATTAATTTCTGTGTTGTGTTGTCTATATTTTGAAGGTGAGTTAATTTTGTTTAGATATTTTTATTGAGTTAGAATATATATGTTTTAAAAAGAGAACTTATATTGGGCAGCAAAAAAACATAAGGATATTTGTAAACATAGTAATGATTTTCTAAAATTGCAAATATAGCAAAAACATTTAAACCTGAATCCCATTTTTTTTTTATTATTATGATTTTACTCTCATTAGTGTATCAGTAGTTTTTCAACACTCATTCAATTTTTATTTAAACTGCAACATAGATGTATCAATAGTATATTAGTAGTCATAAAAATTTATTTCATGTACATTTTTAGTGTAACAATACTATATCACTCATGATCTATATCTATCTTATGTATTGTATTGGTGTATCAATAGTATATCAAATACGCATTCAAAATTCAATTTCAATTATATAAATTATTATTGCATTAATAGTTGTAATTAGGCTCTTATTCAATATTCATATAAAGTATAAATTAATAGTTTTTTTTAGAGCATTGATCGATATTGATAAATAAAATTCAATCTTAAGTGTAACTGAGTTTTAGTTTCACAATCCTTTTTTTTCCTTTTCACATATATGTGAATCGACAAGTTTGCTCTTTTCTAATTTAACATCAATCAACAATCGGGGTTTATTGCAATATTTATAAAAATAGGAGGCTAATTGATCCAATTAAAACTTTAATTAAGAGTATAATTGTAATAAACTCTGTTGAGGGTGATTTTGAACCATAGGGCACGCAGGTAAAAACAAGGACCATACATGACCTAAGGAAGCGGCTTGAGCCAGAAGCTCAACCACCGGCTCTGCCCCGAGCTGAGCTGAGCCAAGCAGAGGCCGAGCTGAGTCGAGCAGAGCAGAGGTCGAGCCGAGTTCAACCAACGAAAGTCTCCCCGAATGGGGATCGCACGTGGGAAGGAGATCCAAGTGAGATTTGATCCTAGCTTGGTATTAGGAAACTCATATCCTAACCCTAGTAGGGTCATAATAAAACCCTAAGTTCAACCCTTATAAATAGATCATCATGACCCATCAAAGATAACTTAGAAGTTCTGACTTATTCCTTATTCTATAATTCTCTTACTAACTTAGGCATCAGAACCCTTTTTCTTTGTTTTGCAGGTCCTCTCTTCCTTGAATTATAAATTCAATTGATGATGTCACGTGAGGGTTAGGTGTATTTCCCCTGTCCCAAATTTTGCATCAATAGTTTGGTGCCATCTATGGGGAACGAGATTGCTCTACCTTTCTACTCCAAAATTAAGAAAATAAGGGCTACGACGACTTGGTTCTCATGATCTTATTAAGGAAGAATTTAGAGAGACTGAATTCTGTTTCTTGTTGAACAATGAAATTAAGTTGTTGCCTAAGAAAAACAACCTCCCGAGGTACTCTTTCTATCTTCTGAGCTGCCTACCCAATCAGCATCACAGTAGCCAATAAGAGAGCTACTAGTATTGAATGTATAATAAACTATAGTCACTTGTGCCCTTTATATATTTGATAATTCTTTTAGCATTAAGTAGATGACTGTTTTTGGGACAAGCTTGATATCTTGCACACACTCCAACTGCAAAGGCAATGTCTGGTCTGTTGGCAGTTAAATAGAGGAAACTTCCAATAATACTCCTGTAGAGACTAGCATCAACATCAGCTCCCCCAGTGTCTCTTGATATCTTCACATGAGACGGAGCGAGTGTTCTTTTAACACTGGCATTTTCGAGACCAAATTTCTTTACAATATTTATGGCGTATTTTCTTTGAGAGATAAAGATTCCCTCATCTAGTTGATTTATTTGGAAACCCAAAAAATAGGATAATTCCCCTACTAGGCTCATTTCAAATTTATTCTTCATTTGGTTTACAAATAGTTCAACCATCGGTTGAGACATTCCTCCAAAGACAATGTAACGACGTAAATTTGCACAATAACCAAAAGTTTATCAGATTTCTTCACAACACTAGTACAAAACTGGGCTTTAATGTCAGTTTAAAACAGACATTATAGAGGTACAATATCGGTTAACAACCAACATCGAAGATCGTGTTATAAACGGTCTTCAATGTCGGCTGTCTTTAATGTCGATTTTAAACCGACATTATAGATGACTAAGTTCAATACCAATTATCTTCAATGTCAGTTTTCAACCGACATTAAAGACTATTTTCAATGTCGGTTTTCAACCGACATTGAACACCATCTTTAATGTTGGTTTTTCATCTATTTTTTCTTAATAATTGTCCGACATTAAATGTCTGTCATTTTTTTATTGAAAAAATAAAAATAATAATAAATATTTTTTTTTGCTAACGCACGTGAAAATCAATAATATTTCTCTTAATTGCTTTCACATATCCCCAATAAGTCACAAAAGAGGAATTGGATAATAATTTAACTTCAAAAACCAAGATAAAATATATTTGTCATCCAAATCAACTTCATATGGTTTAGACAGCAAATCCTTACATATCAACCATGAAATATACATTTATATTCTACTTTGAACGAGTATACATGCTAAGTTGCATACAAGAATAGAATTCAAAATAAATTAATTACAAAATGGTTAAATGACAAAATAAGTTGAAGATAAATGAGGAGTGTTCAATGATATTAGAAAATGTGAACCATTCGAGTACTTTAGCCATATATGAAAATGTGAACCATTCCAATTAAAAAAGAAGATACAAAATAATACCCACAATAAAAATGACGTGGGACCTTTGTCTCAAATGTAGAACCTTTTGAACCATAGAAAGCCTTCTTGAGATAACCCTTTTCCAACCCAAGATTCTCACATAAGAAGTCCAATAGCTCCTCTGCAAGATTCTCTAACTTCTTTGCAAACTCCTTCATAATTTTCCTATAAATCATTCACATGCACACGTCACGTTAAATATTGTTAAGAACACAAACAATGTCTTAAAAGACAAAAAAAAAAAAAAAAAAAAAAAAAAAAAAAAAAAAAAAACACGAAGAATATAGAAAGTTTCAGAGTTCACAAGGCCTTACTTACAGTTGCATGACCTCTAGAGGAAATCAAAGTTTTACATCCTTCAACAGTCATTGTTATTTGACATCGCATGAGAAGGAAGAAGCACACAAAGTTGAAAGAGCTGTCATTTGTAAATATAGAAACAAAATTCAGATATTTCAGAAATGTACAATAAACACCATATTGTCAGTAATGTAATGTAATAACTAGGAGCTGACAAACCCCTCTCCATCCCCACCTTCAACAAAAAGCATATAATCCAAGAGTTCTTTAACTTTGTTTGTCCATGCATCGGGGGTTTGTGCAGGAAAGTTGGAACAAAATAGAAAATAATTTTGACAAGAGGCAGTTCAAGTAAAGATAGAATTTCAGTCTAGTTTGAAGAGACCAAATCATAAATAATCTACTGGACAAAAAAAAAAAAAAAATCAAAGTACTCTAGCCCAGACCGTCAAACACATTATACTAACCGAATGAAGAAGATTCACATTTGATATGCTTAGATAGTCTTCAGTAGTTGGTACCATCGCAAATGAATATTGTTCCTTGTTATAAAGTTTGCACCTAGGCACTCCTCAATTATCAAGTAATTCCATTACAAGTGCAATTATCACACTACAAAGGCACATAACATTAGAACTCCTCACTTGCTCTGCACAACAAGGATTGATGCAAACGTTTATGCATTAACTCAAAAGCCCTTTGGCTTATCTAAGAAAGTAATCATATAAAAAATTCAATTGATCAGAAGTTTTCAATACTTCAAGTAGAGAGTTTGTGAAAAGAATTAAAATCATATGTGATGGAAGTTGCAAAAAATTGGTAATTCTCACAAGTTACTTAAGAGTCATTTCGTTATAAATTCCTTCACAAAACCATGAATCAATGCTTAGAGACCCATTACAGTGACTTGGTCAAACAAAAAGTTAGCTTCCTCAACTAAACATTTTGTTTAAGACGAACCAACTAATTCCATGAAAATCTTGATGTTTCCTATCTCTATCGAGAAAAAAACACTAAATTTTTACAATTATTTTTTCTTTCTTTTTCTCCAAAAAATACTAAGTTTTGATTTCAAAATGAACCAATCAATTGAAAAGATGGATGGTTGGCCTTTTTTTTTTTTTTAATTTCTCAGAAGTTTTTAATACAAAAATACTCATCCCTTAATAAGAATAGAAATTAGGAACCCGAACCACTATAAATTTTTCAAATTGGAGCTCTAAACAGAAATAATACATAATGGACTTAAGTTTCATACTACTGGAGGTGAAAAAGAGTTAGAGAAAGGTGGAAAAAAGAAATTAAAGTACCCAACAACAATAAGTTCATTACAATCTTCTGGAATATTTTGGCCAAGTGATCGAAGTGACAATGCAACCATTGCAGAAATAGAATGGTTGACGAACACACTAAAATTAATCTGAACGCCACATAAATATATTGTTATTTATTCCAATTTTATCGGATGTCCTCTGAAAGACACAATAATCACTATTTCTCTGACAACCTACGAGTAATAACAATGCTCGTTTGAAAGATTAACTCATAATTCTCTAAGGAAGCTAACTAACAAAAACAGAAAATTGACATGGACCCTGAAGCATCATATTTTCCAAAAGGAGCACTGTAAACTGAATCTTTTACATTCTTTATCATCCAAACTATTAGTGCAGCACCCAAAAAATAAGGGCACCTAAACTTCTTCAGACCAAATATGTCTTAACTTAACTTCTTGGCTTCCAAAATCACTTATTAACTAACCATTTTTTAAATGATAAATAAAAGCATCCAAATCTTTAACATACCTTTATCTTCAAAGATAACATACATTAGTGTTAAAAACCAAAACACACAAAGCAAAGACTAGTTCACAAACCAAAAATACATTCTATCAAAAACACTTTCCTCTCCTAGATCTCATGCAAAACAGAGCCAAAAGCACAAGAAAATGAAATCGAGCAAGAACACTGACCAAGATTTCTTGTAGATTGAAGAATCAGAAAGAAAGGGAAAACAAGATCAACACTGTGTTTATAGTGTTTCAACACAGAGGCCTAGATCCACTTTCAAGAGCAGCCATCAGTTCTTCATTCAAGATCGAAAGAAAAACAAGAAGATAAATGAAAGAGATTCAAAAGAGAAGAAGGAGAAGGAGAAGGGGGAGCAATGGAGAGAGAGAAGAAGGAAAAGTGGAAGAGAAATGGAGAGAAATGGAGAGAAAAAAATAATAGGATTTGGAGTTGTTTTTATTTTTTATTTTCTAATCGATAATTAGGAAAAGTAGAAAATAAAATTTGAGAGGGAAAGTAAAGTGGAAAACAAAATTTGATAGGGAAATGAAAATGGGAGAGAGAGGGAAACAAAAAATGAAAATTTAAAAATTGTTTGGGATTCAAAAAAGAGGGTCACCTACAATGTCGGTTTTAAACCGATATTATAGGTATGCTACAATGTCAGTTTAAAACCGACATTAAAGATCCGCTTTTTTTTTTTTAGAAACCAACATTGTACATCCATTTTTATTTTTTTCAACCGACACCAAAGCCCATATTTCTTGTAGTGCAAAGAGAGTTTTATCAACATCTCCACGTCTATAACCTTTAGTTACAAGGAATTGAGACAAGTGGTCATATCAGGCTATGGGCCTTTGTTTCAAGCCATAAAGAGCTTTGTTCAACTTGTACACATACTCAGGATGTGGCGGATCCACAAACCCTGTTGGTTGAGCTACAAACACTTCTTCATTCAAAAAACCATTTAAAAATGCACTCTTAACATCCATCTGATATAGTTTGAATTTTAAGTACTAATCTGATGGATTCAAGTCTAGCAATCGGCGCGAAGGTTTCATCAAAATCTACACCTTCAACTTGACCCTTGTGCCACAAGTATGGCTTTATTTCTAATTATATTTCTATTTCATCTGTCTTGTTTTTTAAAATCCATTTTGGGCCAATAACATTTCCAGAATCAAGCTTAGGAACAAGAGTCCATACCTTATTCCTCACAGATTTTCCTAATTCTTCTTGCATGACATTAACCCAACACTCATCATCTAGAGCTTCTTTAACATTTTTGGGTTCAACAACAGAGATAAAACACATGTTACTGATTATTTCAAGATATTTTACCTTGTCTTTTTGCCTAATGGTCACTCCTTCTTCAATCTTGCCAATGATGTTACTCGAGGGATGATTTTTACGAACCCTACTAGAGGGTTTCTTGTTATTAGCTCCCACCTGTTCAGAAATATCAAAAGAGCCCTCCTCAGGGATGTCATAAATTATGTCTGATGATATGTTAGATGTGATGTTGGAGACATCCGTGGAAACAATTGGAGGAAGGCTAGAGTCGTCTTCTTCAATAGAGGAGTCAGCAAGAGGAGCATCATTGTCATCAATTACAACATTAATGGACTCCATAATAGTGTGAGTTCGTTTGTTGAAGACTCGATACGCTCGACAGTTTGTGGAATATCCTAGAAATATTCCTTCATTAGATTTTGAATCCCATTTTATTCTATGTTCTATGTCGAAAAGTATATAACAAGTACTTCCAAAAACATGGAAGTATTTGACAGTAGGCTTTCTTCCCTTCCATATTTCATAAATAGTTCTAGAGGAACCAGGTCAAAGGACAACACGATTATGTATATGACATGAAGTATTGAGAGCTTCTGCCTAAAAATGCAACGACAGCTGCTTGGCATGTATCATTGCTCGAGCCATCTCTTGAAGTGTATGGTGTTCTAATAATTCCTCGTAGGTCTGTCATATCTTTAAACAAGATGAAGCAAGTCTATGGTATAAACGCCTTGGACATATTAGCATGAAGACTATTTATAAAGCTCTTGCTTAAAATGCTATATCTAGACTACCCCTCATATCTGCCTCTTCTAGAATTATATGTGGTGATTGTCAATATGGAAAACAAACTCATTCCTCTCACAAGCAAGCAAGTCACTCTAGTTTCTCTCGATATTCTTGATCTATTTCATCTAGATTTAATGGGTCTTATGTAGACTGCTAGTCTGAGAGGTAAAAAGTATGTCCTTGTGGTTGTCGATGACTTTTCCATGTACTCTTGGGTGCGGTTTCTTCGCGACAAATCAAACACCTTCTCTACTTTTTGGGCTCTCTTTCTTCAACTACAATGAGAAAAAGATTTAAATGTGATACGTATACAGAGTGACCATAGAAGGGAGCTTGAAAACTCTCAATTTGCTGAGTTCTGTCACAAGTAACAGTTATCAGACGATCGTTTACCTATCATAACAAGAGTTTTGACATAATCTGTAGCAACACATTTATCTTTGGTAAAGAACACAGGCAATCCTTGGTCATATGGTTGACTAATACTGATGAGATTTGCAGTCAGTTCTTCAACCAACATAACATCGTTCAGAGGAGGAGACCTGGATAGTTAAGTTTCCCTTTTTCTATGATTTTTCCACATGCACCATCACCAAAAGTAACCTTTCCGGAGCTGACAGGTTGAAAATTAGTTAGATAGCTCTTTTCACCAATCATGTGATGAAAGCTCACACTATTAAAATACCAGTCTCCTTTTGTAGAGGATTTGAGAGAAGTCAATGCTACATTACAATTATTCCAACCATTCTTCTTCCTCCAAACCTGTTTAGCTCTTTTCTGTCTGAAGTTATGATTCTAAGAGAAATAGGAAGCTCTTTTAGAGTAGGTGGACCTTTGAAGAGAATTTAGTAACTCATAGCAAAAATTTCGTTTGTGACCCACCTTTCTACAGTAGTGACAGACCCATTTTGGTGTAACCAAGTTGTTGTAGTTTGCTAGAGCATAGCTAGAAGAGGTACTAGTGAGATCATACAATTCTGGTTCTTGAGCCCTAACAAATGCAATTTTTTGTTTCCCTTTGACTTTAGACTGATGGTATGGCTGACTTCCATAGTTGGTAAACCCTAGACCAGAGTTATCCGTTGTAGTTTTACTTTGTGTCAAGATTTTCTCCAGAGATTCTGTGCCTGCGTTTAACATTCTGACATTCTTGCAAATTGATTCCTTTTCGGCCTTGACTTGTGATAGTTCACACTTTAATTCTGCATTCGTACATGAGTCTGTGGTTGTCAGCAATCAGGGTTTCTATCCTTTCCTTTTGCACATCAAGAGCTTTCTGATCATCTTTCCATTTAAGAAAAAAAGCATGATACGAAGGATCTATAGCCTCGATTCTTATTTCATCGAAGAACTTTTCTGCATAGATCTCATTCTCAGATGCCTCTCCTGACAAGAAGTCTGACGAAATGTTACTGACAAAAGCCTTAACTTTTGGGTTTTATGCCCTAAAACTCGTAGATAGTAAATGTTGTATTTTGACCGTCATTAATAAATTGTTATTAATTATTATTCAATAAATTTTATTGATTATTTTGTCTTATTTTAATAACCCTAAAATCCAATAAACTAACATCCTAGGCTGTTTTATGAGTCTTGAACAATATGTAGAGACATATGAGGATTGATGTTCAAGTTACAACCTAAAGGGTCTATAGTATAAGGATAGGGCTGGGTACCTAATTCTGGTAACACTATGGATACGACCCACTTTGTATTTGATACAAACGCAATGATCCAACGCATTCGTATAGGAGACATGTGAGTGGGGGTGTCCTATGCAATGAGTTTGCATAAGACTGGACCACGAAATAGTAACCACTAGATGTAACTCCGTTGACTGGTTAGGTTTCTATTTCAATAGGTTGACCTAGGTAACTTAGTCTTAATCCTGAGTATATTATGAACACCTATCTATGAGGAATTGTCCTTTGATTTGTATGGGTGAGATTGGCCCATTTGCTAACTCAATATGCCTACCATTTTAGGGACAAGACTGGGTGAGGAGCTGGGAACATAATTATACAAGATGAATTTCAGTCCTTCCCAACTTTAGAGTGAGTAGATAAGTGTTCCCTTAAGTGGTGTCTTCGAAACTTGAACAAAGGGTCCTACCCTCTCACTGGCCCGAGAGGGGTTTTCGTTTGATGGTTGGACCATAAACAAGTTGTTCATTAGAGGAGCACTGGTACTTAAGAATTTAGAAGTAACCTAGGGGTATAACGATAATTTGACCCAGCTGGTGTTACGAACACTTGTGAAGGACTAACTTGCTGTTATTGGTCTATATCCGTGGACACAAAAATATATCTACAGTGAGAAGAGTGCAGCTATGGGTCTTTAGTGGAGTGTACCCACAATTAACGAATATTGATTAATGTGGTTAATGAGTTTAGCCCGTTAATCTCATATCGTTGGAGCATCTGATCTGTAGGTCTATTAGGTCCCTTTCCTAGCTCGTAAAGAATATTGAGATAATTTATTCTTGGATGAAATTTGAAAAATTCAAATTTACTAAGGGAAAAGTATAATGTATAATGATACATTATAATATAAAGTTTATTTTACAAATTAAACTTTATAGCATAAATATAATTTTGGATATGATTCAAAGTTAATTTGTAAGATAATTAAATATTTGAAATTGTTCAAATATTATTTTAATATGAATTAGATTTATATTAAAACTATAGGTTAAATTAGTGTGCATAGATGTGCATTAAAACTATAGGTTATGAGAAAAATGTATTTGAATTTGATTCAAAGCAGGTTAAAATTAAATATTTGATATTAAATTTGGTAATTCATTAATTGGAGAATTAATTAGTTATATAATTTAATCTAATTTAATTAAATTAATTGAAATTAACGGGAAATTACTATAAACAGAAAAAATATCAAACTATTTACAAATATAGAAAAATTTCATTGTCTATCAATGATAGATGATAGGAATAAGATTGTTCATAAGAAGTTGGTTCCATTTGCTGCTTTCCGTGCCAACTGGGTGAAGGTATATTTCATAACTTTTTCCCCTTTGGGATTAAAGACTCTTCCATTATCTTCGTGAATGCCTCTTGTAAGGATGGATATGATGTCTCTGGTTTCGG
Source organism: Lagenaria siceraria (assembly GCA_002890555.2). Classification (NCBI taxonomy): domain Eukaryota; kingdom Viridiplantae; phylum Streptophyta; class Magnoliopsida; order Cucurbitales; family Cucurbitaceae; genus Lagenaria; species Lagenaria siceraria. Next base: position 23,582,557 of record CM016485.1, on the reverse strand, counting down.
TATTGTACTCTTTGATGAGTCTGCTAAGGTCTCTGTTGCGTCCTATGGTTTTCACAACTCTTATCTCCTTCCGCTTTGTATAGAGATTGTGGTTGTTATTGAGGGCTTGCGCTTTGCCATTCAAGCTGGAGTGAAGGTTTGCACCATTTTCTCTGATTGTTAGATGATAATTAATATGGTTAACCATCTATTGGAGCCTTCGCTTGAGGCCCGGGTTTGGATTTTGGAAATTTGAAACTTGCCTACATCCTTTGAGTCCATTTCCTTTCGTTTTGTACAAAGGGATTGGAACACTGTAGTTCATGGCTAGCTAAAAGAGGGTGTTTGAGTGTTTCGTTCTTTTGGCTGTCTAATGTCACTGCTGGTTTCATGTTGTTTCTTTGATACTAGGAACTTCATCCTAGGGCCTGGGGATGTCAGGTCTTGAGTTTTTTGTATTTTTGTTATTCTAAAAAAAATCTTATTCAATTATATTAAACTTCTCATATTATATATTTTAATTTTGAATCTCATTCAAAATTAATTTTATAATTAATTGTATCATATACAATTTGTTGGGGTTGATGCCTTAAATCTCGTGGTCTTGTATTTTGAATTATTTATTTAATAAAATAATTGTTATTTTCTTTGAAATTTAGTTGCATTAACCCAAAAACCTATAAACTAAGATCCTAGGTTATTAGTAGTAACTTAAACACGTATGTAGAGAAATACAAGTGAATCATGTTTAAGTGATAACCTAAACGGTTTGTAGTAGATGGATAAGGCTAGGTACCTTATCTTGGTACACTACGGATACGGTCCACTTTGTGATTGTTACAAGTGTTGTAAAATGTCATAAACGTTTGATCCTAAATGTTCATGTGGAGACATGTGAATGGGGGTATCCTATATATGTGAGACATATATAAGACCGAACCACGAAATGAATAGTCTCTCGTATTAACACCGTTACTTAATGAGACTTACATTTCACTAGGATAATCATATAGGTGACTCAACCTTAATCCTAAGTCAATTGTGAACTCCTGCCTGTGACGACAATCCTTTAATTTGTATGGGTGAGAGTGACCAAAGTCGCTGACTCAATAAGCCTACCACTTTGGAGATTTGTCTGAGCAGAAAGCTGGTAACTCAACTGTACAAGAAGGAATTCACGTCTTATAAATTTCTCCCTTAAGAGTTGATGTCGGGTCTTGAGCAATGAGACGTCTCACCCTCTTACTGGCCAGAGAGGGGTCTAGCTCATAGTTGGACTATAACTAAATTGTTCATTAGAGGGATCAGTGGTACTTAAAGAGTTAGAGGTAACACAGAGACAAAAAGACAATTTGACCCAGCTGTTGTTACGAGCAATTTGTGAAGGGTCGACTCGCTGTTGATTGATTATATCCATTGACATAAAAATATATCTACAGTAAGAAAAGTGCAGTTGTCGGTCCTTAGTGGAATGACCGACAGTTAATGAATGTTGATTAATTTAATTAAAGAGTTTAATTAATTAATCTTGTACCATTGGAGCTTCAAACTGATAGGTCCATTAGGTCCATTTGCTAGCTCATATAGGTTAAGATGACGGTCAACTGTCTTAGTTTAATTTGAATTATTTAAATTAAGTTAAGGGAATTAATTGTATGAGATACAATTAAATAATGTATATTGATACATTATATATAAGTTGATTTTTATATGAAATGTAAAAATTAAACTTTATAATATACGTGAGAGAAATATTTGAATAAGATTCAAATATTAAATATTATATTAATGAAATTGATATAAAACTATAGGTTAAAAATAATGTGAATATGATTCATATTAAACTGTAGGTTATGTGAGAGAAATTGGTTAAGTAGTAGCTAATTATTATTATATATCAAAAGAGATTTAATTTAGGGAAATTTTCACACATAGAAAAGATGTCAAACTATTTACATAAAATAGCAAAAGAAACACTGATAGACATTGATAGACTTCTATCAGCATCTATCAGCGATAGACTTCTCTCATTTCTATCACTGGTAGACCTTGATAGACTTCTATCAGCGCCTATCACAACTATCTAAAAATTTTGCTATTTTGTGTAAATAGTTACCCTTATTTTTCTATTTTTAAAAATCCCCCTTTAATTTATATATAATTTAATTTAATTTATATTATTAATTTATTAAGTTGAAGAAAATAATAACTCCCATTTGGGAATTATTATCAATAGGGTGTGGAGGTTTTTCTTCCCCAAAAATTCATTCCCACTAACTCTCTCCATAATTCCTTTCCAATGAAGAATGTAACTTCTTCTTCCTCCCATTAAATAGTCAAATGGATTTTGATAACCTTGAGAATAGTGAGTGTTCTTTAGTGGCATTGTCCTTTTTTTTGTTCCTTTTGGTGATTCGTTCGTGTTCTCAAAAGAAATTGCTAATTGAATGAAGATTTTCATCAAAGGTAAGTTCTTTCTTGTTCCTTATTTTTTCTTTCCTATGAAAAAGTATGTTGTTTATTCTGTTATATTTTTTTCACTAGTTTTTGTAAGTTTCATAATTGAGTAATTGGAACCACAATGCGATGAATCACTTTCGCTGGGAATTCCATTCCTTCACAAGTAACATAAATTCCCTTAATCAATTAAACATTTCAAATTCTTTCAAAACTGTTTGTCCTTATTAAATCGTTGTGAGCTACACTAATAACTTACAGATTACACTAAAACATACACTACAAAATACCACTTTTAATAACATTTAACTCCATCCGTGGTTACACTTTTCTCAAAATTTCTCACTCATTTTTGTTCCTAAACCTGCCACTCTTCACTCCTTTTCCCAAATCACTTTCTTCTCCATCAGAAATCGATTCCATCGACTCCCATTGGCGCATTCCAGATTCGCGTTCCTCCATCTGAAATTGATTCCAGATTTGCTTTTTCCTCCATCAGAAATCGATTTCAGCGACAACCATTTGCACGTTCTTCTCCATCAAAAATTGGTTCCAGATTCGCATTCTTCATCTTAAATCGGTTCCAGATCTGTGTTCTTCTCCATGAGTTTCTTTTCCATCTATTAACGTGCTTCATCTTCCTCAAATTGGTTTCTTCTCAGCTCGCGTTGCGTTCCAACATCTGTTCACAAATCATTCTCTTATTCATCTGTTTTGACATTCCATAGGCATTACGTTCCAACATTTGTTCACACATGATTCGGTCTTCTTCAAATCGATCTATTCTCCAATTGGTAAATTTCTTATTCTTTCTTATTTTTCTCCTTCTTGTCCCGTTTTTGTCGTATTCTCTAGTCTTTCGAGCAAGCTTGTGCAGATTCTCGATTCTCCCTTATGGTGATCGTTTTCATGTGGCATGGGTTAATTTTTTGGGGTACTTATTCCCATTTCTGATTTTTTTGTCTTTTCTCAAGAGCTTAAGTTTGAACTTTCTTTTCTCAATCTTGTTTAATACTGGATACAATATGATATGAACCACGACGTCCTTGTGTTACCTTCGGGGCCAATCACATGCTCAAGAGCCAAGAAGCTACGGTTAGCGTTGAATTCTCACATTCAAGCGGAGGTGAACTCAATGGAGGGGATTCAAGCAGCAGCATTTGATCAAAACCTTTATAATTGGTTTCAATTGATGCTACAAGATGAAACCAATTGACATCATTTTCTTTCCATGACTTCAAAACTGCTTTACAAGACTTTGATTTGGATTCGAAGACGAATCATTCAAAAGGAGGAGAGGATGATATGAACCGCCCAAGGTATCAAATTATTATTTAATAATTTTGATATAATTTAATAATTTCCAATTTTATCCTTTTTTATGACATTTAAGTAAGGGTAATTTTGTCATTTTACTAAGTTGCATTAGGGTTTCTTTTATTGGGAGACTATTTAAAGTCTAGCCATTAAGTTGTTGGAACAGTTTTGATGTTTTAGAACTTAGGGTTTCTTGAACTAGAATTCTCTAGTAGATGACAGAGTTTCATCCCGCCACTTTTTGCAATTCTTGAATCAAGGTTGCATGCCAAGAACATTCAGGTAAGTCTGATCATCTTGCTTGTGTTCGAACTTGGAGTAAGGAACTAGTTCTCCTTATCTCTTGGTCTTCGATCAAAAGGTAATCAAATTCTAGTCTTTTCCTTTAGATTGACGTCAATTGATTTGGGAGGTTTTGGAATTTGTTGTTAAAGGTTCAACAATTGAGTTCCTAATTTTCAAATTGCTAGGGTTTTCATGTCACAATATGTATTTTTTCTTAACCTTATTCAATACTAGATACCATATCTATTTTGCCTTTTAGGTTCTTGCAAGTCATTCTAAGATTTACGCAAACCTGGAGTACATTATTGGTGGTGAATTGTTTGACAAAATGGTAAGTGGTTAAAAAGGAAAAAAAAAAATACATTCTTTCAGAAAGATAGTCATTTCAAAAGTTGAAACTAGTGATTTATTTTGTATTCCTTTAGTTCATGATGTAATCCATACCCAACAGGTTCATCATGGGACGACTTAATGAAGCTGAATCTAGGAAATACTTCCAAGAAAACTAATTGATGGTGTAGATTATTGCCACAACAAGGGAGGTTACCACATAGATTTAAGGTATAGTTATTTTTATTTGTTGAGTTCGTGGAAAAGACATTCTACCTGAGATTTGGAAAACAAAAACAAAGATTTGATAATTTCTTTATTTATTTCTTTCTTTTAGCAGCCTAAGAATCCGCTACTCAATTCCCTAGGTAATTTAAAGATTTTGATTTACTTGTAGATGTACACTTATTGCCTGAACGAGTGGATATAGACTTGTAGTATAATTTTGAAAGACAACAACCACAAATAACGGATTGTATTTGATGACAGGGAGTTAGCCTACTCCACACATGTGGGAATCCAAACTGTGGAGAACCAAGGGCATTTATGTTGGATCTAAAAGCTTGCAAACCAATTTTTTTTATAAATTGGCAATGATAGTTATAAGATTATCTTTTGGTGGTCAATCACAAGAGTTGTGATGATGCTATTGCATACGTTTGGTTCTTGTAGGATAATCCTATGTGTTGATGGTAGGATATCTTCCACTTGACGAACTTGATCTCACCACTTTATACAGTAAGACATGAACATTTTGTCATGTTTTCTTAAATCTACTTCAGCCTTTTATGTTACATTTTCTATTCAAATGTTGAAATATTATCAACTTCTATTTTAGGTGCAAAATATGATCAATGCATGATGAGTGATTTTTTGTTGAGAAAAAAAATATTCCATAGGGTAGATCAAGCAAAAGCAGTGAAAATAGTTAAACACTATGAAACAATTTTTTTTGTCATTTGCCTTCTATAATCTATTTGTATTTTGGTTAAATATAAATCAAGATGTGAGGGCCATAGGTTCTTAACTTTAAGCTTTTGATCTTAATTTTCTTAGGTTAACTTAAACTGAAATATCATTTCAATGTGCATTTCATGATCACCTTTATCATTTGCCTTCAACAAATTGCGAGAGACGACCTTTCATGTCCATCTTGTGTGTATCATTAGTATTGGTGTTAGTTAAAACAATAATAAAAAAAAATTGTTATGACTTGTATTTGGTTAGTTATTCGTGTAATTTTTTGCGAGGTTGAATCAATTCATCTTTTTCCCCAATTCAAGTTATGGAGTAAATGAACACACTTAAAGGTATGAAAAAGCTTTAGTCTTTTACCTCCAAGCTATTAAAGTTGAGTGATTTAGTCATATTAACTCTAAATCTTGCTCGGGAATGTTTTTCTATGTAAAACCCAGCTCTTTATTTTATCATCGTTTCAACAAACACATGGATTAGTTTTAGTCAAATATTATGTCACACTTGAGTTTATGTCTTCTCTTTTCTTGATTTCTTGAAATATTACTATGTGGTAGGATTTAATGCTAGTTTATGTACATAATTAATTAGTTTAGCAAGCATAATTGTTTTGGATAAAAAGTTTGGGAAGTACAATTAAGCTAATAGGAACAACCTTTAAAATTTTATTTACTATATTTCATTTGCTTGTCACTGATTGAGCACTACTCAAGTGGGATAATTCCTCAAGTTTAATTTTTTGGATACAGAGCTAATAGGAACAACCTTTAAAATTTTATTTACTATATTTCATTTGCTTGTCACTGATTGAGCACTACTCAAGTGGGATAATTCCTCAAGTTTAATTTTTTTGGATACAGGGGAAGACAAAATGAGTTAGAGAAGTGTACCTTTCAAAGAAAATTTCAAACTTTTGAGGTTATATTGTTATTTAATGGCTTTACATCCATGAACTATGCTATTTTACAACACAGGGAAATTTATATTGATGAAATTATCTCTACTATCAACAACCAAGCTAAATGTTTGTACTCTATTATAGGTTTGTCGTCTTTTATTTATAACTATGTTATTGAAAAAAGAGGTCATGGTGAGGAACTAGAACCGACCAAACTATCAATTTTAATAAGCAAACTCTTGTGGTTTTGCAACTAATTAACTTGGTATATATATTATCTGGAATGTTGTAGTCCTTTAAACCCAAGAAGTTATGGATTTCTCGAATCAAACGAAAGATGGTTTTGAAACTGAAAGTAACATTAGATTCTTTTTAGATTATTTTGAGAGTCAAAATGTTACTTACATATGTTTTAGGAACTTTTAATATCCATTGCTGTGTAGATTATGGTTTTATAATGAGGTTATTGAAATTGAAACAAAAGGTTAAGTATAATTTATATTAGAGATTTTGCTACAACTCTCCATGCTTTTGTCTATAAATATTTATTCTAGGGTGTTCTTTTATTATAACATAATCTTGCTTTATCTTGAGTTAGTTAAAAATGAAAGTGAAGAGATACTTGATATTTGCAACTGTAGAATTGGAGTTTCTGGCTTTGATTCTGCTTTAGTGATTGCACAAGGGATTGTGACCTTTGTTCTTATATCTATAGCTTTCGATTTTGATGCTTTTTAGTCTAGTTCTGTTTTTGGTTTCTAACCTGTAATGTTCATTAGAAAGTTATGTTCAAGATATTGATGTTATCATGTATGCTAAGACTCTCCCTGGTTTGAGCCATTTCTTTTGAAATCTTTCACAAAATGGAGAGTCTAACTTCTCCTCTCCGTTGCAGGTACTAAGGATCAAGCTCAAAGCTTTTTAGGAGACAAAGGCTACTAAGTGGTTTGTATGTTCGCACTTTTTTTTTTTTTTTTCCATATATCAAGCTTGTAGAAAAATCTTTCATAATGCATGTTGTAGTGGATTTAGGAACCTAATTAAGTTGTTGGGTGCCTATCATGTAGTTCGATAGCTACTTCATATATGCATGTTATAATATGATGCTTTATTCTGATGAGATAAGTACATATACTTGAGTTTTTCTATGAACAATAGCTTTCCTTTACATTTATGCATAACTTGATGATAGAAATACAAGATGATGAAATGCAATGTGATATTGTTAAGATTGAGAACTTACAAAAGAAGGTAAGTGTCATTTACAACATATTTTATTACAGATTGATTTTGTGTTCTTATATTATGTTCAAATGCCATAGTTGTTGGAGCCAAAAGTTTCTATCTAGTTTCTATAGTGTGTTGAATTAATAATTGGTTTTAGTAGTTGCATTGTTATGTGGCTATCCTTGTAACCACTTCATATATATGTTTTTGTGGCTATCCTGCAGTTACAGTATCCCTTTCTTGGTTGTTTTGAGTTACTTGGTCTTGGAGGGAAATTAAGCATCTTTAGGTGACATTGAGAGAGAGGAAGTAACACTTAGACACTTTTTAGGTTATTTTGAGAGTCAAAGTGTGACTTACACACTTTTTAGGACCATTTTAAAATGGTTTTATAGTTAAAATGACACTTTACCACTTTGAAGATTTTTTTAAGTAGATTTGATAGCCCAAATTGACATTTAGGCACTTTTTAGGTTGTTTTGAGCGTCAAAGTGGTACTTAAATAACTATTTTGGTCATCCATGAACACTTTTAAAAGACTTTGTATGGGAAGTAATTAAGGCTTCATAGGTTTTGGATCGTTGATGACTTATGTGTTCCTTCATTTTGGGGGGTAAATTATCGAGTTATTTGCCATTAGGCCTGATTCTTCCTTTTATTTCTTTTCATGCTAGTGTTATCTATACTCAATAACTAGTTTAGATGATCAAGGCATGAACAGTTATTCTTGCAAACTTTTGCATATTGGGATGATAAGAAAAAATAAGGTTGAGGGTTTTGTCCTTGATTTTAGGTTTTTTTTTTTTTTTTCGTTTTTCTTTTCTTCATCTCTGGTTGATCTATCTCTCTGTGAGATTGGAAGTGTTTATCTTTCTATTTGTTGCTCTCAATGACTATTTTAGGTGATATTTGTTGTAGTGATGGCCAATGGATAAAGTCAAACTATGTAAGAAAATTTATTTACTACTTTGTGAATTAAGTATTTATTTAGTTTATTGGCTAATCTATTGTGTTAGAGTTACATCATGATAATTTATTAAAGTCATTTTGTTTTTATTTTTTATTAGGTGATTGAAATGATGACAAACATTGGAACTACATATATAGTTGTAGGAGAATTTTGGTATCGCTATAATTTAAACATCTCTTTCAATTGTATCAACCTTTTGGGATTATATACGTACTCCTTTTATTTGGATTAAGAATTTGCAACTGGTTTAATTAGGTGGTCAGCTTGTTAGAACATACTTTTGATAACTTTATCAAACCTTTTGGATGACTATAGTGCTTTGTTTGTTTTTTCTTTTTTTCTTTTGTATGCTAGAAATTTGAATATTTTGTTCTTTTATAATTATGATTGTAGAGGTAGATGAAATGTGAATTGATTACCTCTTTCTTCGTCTAGACAAATATATTGGTACATGACATCTATAAATATATATATTTTTAATTTGATTTTACAATAATATTTGAACTAATTATAAAATCTAAAAGAAATAATGGCATTAAAATTAAAATTATGCAATAGAAAATGAGTATTTATAACTTTTTCTATTACGGTCAAAAATGAATATAAAAGTTTTTTTAAAAACTGGTTATTAATATAAAAATTATGATAGCATTTTTTTCTAATACTATGAATCGTTTTCATAACATTAAATTAAATCTACTAAATATCAACTTTCTATATTGTTATTTATAGCCGTAAAAAAAGCTATCGTAAGCCAAGGACTTTCAATAACATCGACTATGACACCGTCTCTAAAATGCTATGGAAATGCTTTTATAGCTTTTTTACAACTCTGTACAAAATGTTATTGAAAGTCTTTTATAGCGTTTTTGTGTAGCTATCAAAACTGTTATAAAAGACTTTCTATTGCGTTTTTTTTCACGCTACGAAAAGTTTTCATAGTAATAATTTTGCGGTATCAGAAATGAACTTATTATACCTTTTTTATAGTGGTGAAAAACGCTATGAAAAGTCAAAGACTTTCAATAACATGGGCTACGACCGCATTTCGAAAACGCTATGGAAAGTCTACGATAGCATTTTTTTTAACGCTATCGTAAGTGATATTTGTTATAGTGTTATAAGCTCGAATGATCCAAGATTAATTAATTAATTAAACCCTTTAATTAAATTAATAAACATTCATTAACTATGGGGCAAACCACTATAGTTTCATAACTGCACTCTTATGTACGGTAAAACATGTTGTGTCCATGGATATAAACCTTACAAGTGAACTCTTTAACTAAATTAATCAACATTCATTAACTATGGGGCAAACACTAGTTGCTCGTAATTATAGCTAGATCAAATTACCATTTTATCCCTGTAATTTCCTCTTTGTCCTTAAGTACTACTGATCCTCTAATGAACAATTATTTATGGTCCAACCATAAACCAAGTCCCTCTCGACCCAGTGAGAAGGTTAGACTCCATTGTTAAAAACCTGGAGTCAGCATTTAAGGGAATTACTCATCTACTTACCCTAAGGTGCTTGTGTAGTTATGATCTTAGCTCCCCACTTGGTCAAGTTTCCAAAATGGTAGGCTTATTGAGTCGGTAACTCGGGCCACTTTCACCCATACAAATCAAAGGACGAGCCCTCATAGGCAAGAGTTCATAACTCATTCAGGATTGAGATTGATTTACATATGGTCATCCTGTGAAATATTAATCTCTTCAGTCAACAGTGTTAGAAAGAGAGATTAATTATTTTGCGGTCCAATCTCATACAAACTATTTGTATAGGATACCCCCACTCGCATGTCTCCACATGAATGATTAGGATCACATATTTTCTAATGATTACGAAGCTGGTCGTATCCATAGTTTTACTAGGATAAGGCACCAAACTTTATCCATATACTATAGACCCTTTAGGTTATTACTTGAACCTGATCCACTTGTATGTCAACCACATACTGTTCGAATCTCATTAAATAACTTTTAGATTTTAGGTTATTGGATTTGATTTATGCAATTCTAAAAAGACATAATAAAATACCAATTATTTTACTGATAAATAAATTGTTTACAATATTACAAACCACGAGTTTAACATAGAAAATCCAACATTTGATAGTCCAATGAGTCTGACATGTTAAATGCTAACAATAGAATAAAAATCCAAAGATAAAATTGTATTTTAACATATTTTAAGGTATAGGAATTAAATAGACACAAACTATAAACGTTTATAAACTTAAGTTTGTTAACAATTAAGTGAAATTACTAACTAGATCACTTTGGTTTGAGATTTAATTTAAATATAATCTTTAGCGCTAGTTTTATCTTAGACCTTGTGACACAGGTTTTGACTTGACAAATCACATTCATAAATTTTCTGAAAAAAAAAAATTATAATTTTGGTCCTTAAGATTTGAGTTAGGCTACATTTGGACTTCTAAGTTTCAAACTCAACAGTTTTATTCATAAGGTTTACATGTTGTAGCATTATGGACCCTTTGCCAATTTTTTTATCAATTACTAATGAAAAGTTGACGTGATAGTTTTCTATTAGTAATTAACGAAAAACTGGCTTAAAGATCAAAATGCTAAAAAATACAAATCTCATATGATAAAATGGTCAAGTTTAAAAATTCAATTGTCCAAATGCAACGTAACCCAAACCTTAGAAACTAAAAATGTAAAATTTTAATTTCTTTACCCATAAAAAAACAAATCCATCCTCTTATATTTTTTACTCAATCGTAAACCTTAAAATACAATAAGCTTACACAATTAGTCAAATAAAAACCACAAAGTATCATTGTCATGTAAATAGAAATTATATTACACATTCAAACAATATGGTCAAAATGTGGAACCCATAGATTTTCAAGATTGACAACATTAAGAACTTTCTAAAGCATAGATCTGACTGTGCTTGTCTATACCCAATCCAAATTATATTTTCAAGCTCTCACTAATGTTTGTAGTAGTAGTAGTAGGACCAGGTCATCTCCCCACAAAATTAGAATGTCTTCTCAATATTAATACGTGAATCAAATGGTAATTGGGGTGGCTTTAAAAAATTAACTAAAATTATGTACAAAAATTGAAATGTAGGGAAATTTAAATGGACAAGTAACTGAAGATGCTTGGAATTTAGACAAGTTGTGATGAGTAAAAAGATGATTAACAATCAATTAAACAAGCCTAATTTAGGTGTAAGGAGTCACTTGGTTGCTTATGTATACGAGCAAAGCATATGCGTCGAGTAATAAATGTAATGGCCAAGGTTGAGTATCGCCTACAAGATATTGAAATATGCAATTTTCCCTATCTATTGCTATTTGCTTGCCAATTTTAAAAGGTAATTTTGAAATTGATTTAGGGCATGATTGGAAGTGATTTTAAAATCGTTAAAATCATTTTTGTCATTTCTAAAATCATTTAAAAACACACTTTAATCACTCAAAATTAATTTAATTTTCAATTTTACACTTTTAAATATAATTTTCCATCATCAAAATTAGTTATGAAGGATTAAAAACATATTTTACAGTGATTTTGAAAATGACAAAAGTGATTCTAGCCATTTTAAAATCACTCTCAAACATGCTCTTAAATTCCTAAAATTAATCCGAAATTACTCTAACTCAACAAATTTCAATGGATAAAAAGCCTTCTTATTATGACTTCACATAAGCAATTAACTAGTCGGCAGGAATCTGTGGTGTTTAAGTTCCCCACAAAAAAAAATCGTTCTTTGTTTAGTGTTTCTTTTTTTTTTTTGCAAAAAAATAAAATGATTAAATGATTAATTCTCACAAAGAATCTTCATTTAGATGGTTAAATTCTTGATAAAAGTTATCGTTTTTAAACCCTAATAAAAGTATTTTATACATTTCTATTAATAAGATGTGAAACTTTCTATTTTGTATTTGATAGGTCTATAATTTTTTTTAAAAATTTATTGTTAAACAAAAGGGAAATTTTTAAAAATAGAAAAATAAGGAAAACTATATAACGCAAAATAGCAAAATTTTTAGATAGTTGCGATAGATGTTGATAAAAGTCTATTAGGATCTATTATTGATAAATGCTGATAGAAGTCTATCAATGTATATCCGTATTTATTTTGCTATTTTTAGAAAATAGTTTGATATTTTTCTATCTATGAAAATTTCTCTCAACAATACCTCATGGACATCAAATTAAAAAGGAAAAGACGGATTTTTAAACAATCTATTACACACATTTGAGAACTTAAAGACGTAAGTTTTTTTTCAAATAATAATAAATAATGGAAAGTTTGCAATGAATGCATTAAATTAATGAGAGATGAGATGAGTTTCTTCAATAGGCCAGAAAATAAATGAAAGAATCTTGACCCAAGACAGCCTACAATTTTACCTAGATCTTCGCCGGGGAACTGCAGGTTTTAACTTTTTAACCTTTTAATGCCCGCAGTAAAATCACAACCAAAAGTCAGCGTTCACAAAAGCTGAACACTGCCGGCCGTTTCTTTCCTTTTTACTGTTTCTGTTCTTTTATTTACTGTGTCTTTTTCTTTTTTACATTCCAACTGTTTGTCAGCGCCGAACATCCTGCCTATCTCATATATATATATATATATATTTTTAATCTTATATATCTTTTTTTAAACTTAGACTAAATTATAAAAAATACTTCAAATAACTTTATTCTTTTGAAAGTTGTAGTGTACTATAATTGAACGTAAAAATTGGGATCTAGAACAGTTATCTTCAATATCTAATAAGAAAATTTTGTACAAAATTGTAAGGATAGAGATTTAAATCTTTCGCAACATTTTAAATATCCAACAATGACTAAGGAATAGATGCTTAATATTTGATACTTTACTTTGATGAGGTTTTTAATGGTATAGAGACTAAATCGTTGTATACTTTTGTGACATCCCAAATTTAAGGTAATTTTAATATAATTATCTTAAATTATTTGGTTGTGTCGCAATGTCATCGCGACGAGGAGCGGCCAACGCCGACGTCCTTTTCTAAGAGTCACTTTCGAGATGAAAGATTTGGAGTCGTCGCCAATCATTATGGGTGTAATTGGTCACCCATTTAAAAATAAAATGAAAAACGGTCTACTTTTCAAAAATAGGTTCGGGGGGTCGTTGAGTGTAGGGAAGGTATTAGCACCCTACAACACTCGTTTGAAAACGTTTTATTTTATTATCCAGTTTATTTTATTAAAGATGGTTTTTACTTGAAGAAACCAAAAGATTATTTATTAAAACTGAAATTAAATAAAATATGACTAATTGAACATTTCTAAGTAAAGATGTTACCTTACGGTCAACTTAAGTATCTCAACTTGGACATGACTTATTGCATAGTCAATTTTATTTAAAATTCATTCTCAAACCTTGTTTATTTTTAGAAATGTTATTTAAAAGATGAACAATTAATTAGCAGCTAAATGTCAAAATTTAATTTGAACAATGTCCCACTAAATCTTACTCTTACTTTATAAGAATAAAATAGAGTCAACATTTTGTGAGTCGACAAACGTCCGTTAACTTATTAACATGTTTGAGTTTGAATTCTCTAATTAGCAAAAGTGTTTACCCCAAGAATTGAGACATTTAACAATCTCAACTCCGTCATTGGATTAACATGATGTTTATAGAAAAATGTTTCATGTGGATCAAATCACATTTTAGAAGCAAAATATGAATCAATCTTTACAAGTGGTGTAAGCCCTTCAAAGGAAGATTGAAATTCATTTTGTAAATCAAGGTGAAAACTAAATTGAAATTTTATTTAGAACATTCAAATTTGAATGAAATTGAAATTCAGCAGAAAATTTTGGATTAAAATCAAGTTTAAAATCATTCATGAAAATTTTCAATTAAAGTTGAAATTGAAATGTTTTTAAAAACTCCAAATTGGAATATATGAAAATTCATTTGAATCAAATTGAATTTTATTTAGAGAATTGGACAAAATGCACTTTTGATCCTTTAAGTTTGAGTTGATGTCTATTTGGTCCCTGAAGTTTCATTAGAGACACTTTGGTCCCCACGTTTGCTAAATGCTTCTGAATGGTCCCTGAATTAACTTTAAGTTAACGAAATATTTACTAGACTGTTATCAGCTGACATAGGCGTTAGTTGTACTTAATGATGTGTAAATTATAAAGAATGATGCAATCTCCATTGATTTCGACAGCTAGGTGTTAGGGTTTTGTGCATTCAGATCTCATACTAAACAATTTTAGTTCTAATTTTCTGTTTTTATGGGTGTCGTCGTGTTTGTGATTGCTCTTGTTTGTAATGATTTTTGTCGTGCTCATCTTTGCTTGCACGACTTTCGTTAAAATCTCAAGAACTAATGGCAAATTGAAAGCTACATTTGTGAGCATAATCTCTCCATGGAAATTGAATGGCAGAATCAACACAGTCAAGTTCTTAATTGAACTTCCAATTTGTTGCCATTTCTTGTATAGTGTCGTTCCTTGAAATCGAGAAATGGGGAAGTGATTTAAGTTATTCATTAAACAGAAATAATTCTTTGTTTGCATTATGAGGATGTTGAAATCAAGTTCAATGGAAATGGAAGATTTAAATGGCTAAGGTTAAAATGGTAAAAGAACAACATAAAATCAAACAAAAACAAAAAGTAGCACATATCATGTTTTCAAACTTTTAATATTTTGAAAATGATATTGTATCTTTTGTTGATCAAACATGAAAGTGATTCCTTTAGTCACGAACGAGCCAATATCACTCTCTAGTAGTTGAAGGAATCAAGTCCAACTATCTTTTGTCTTAGTTTCTACAACTGCCCATGCAATTGGATAAATTGAATCATTCCCATCCACGCCTACAACAGACATAAGTTGTCCTTGACATGTCCCCTTTAAATGGCATGCATCCAAACATATAAAAGGTCTATAATGAGCAAATCCATCTTTGCACACCTTGAAACACATATATAGCCGCTTGAATAGAGCACATCAATTTTATGACACTCAATCTTAACTGTACTCCCCTCATTCGATCGGATAAGTTCTTCACAATAGTCTCTCAACCTTTTTATATTGTTGGACTAGTGAGCCATTTAATTTTTTGTTTGCTTTCCTCCTAGCTCTATATGCTTGATTGTCTGAAATACTTACTTTGTAGTATGCTTTAACCAATTCTAGAACATCACTTAGCTTCATATTAAGATCAAACCTAAATCTTTCTAAGTATTTCATTGCCACCCATGAAGAGTTCACATTTCTATTGTGGAACTCTCGACAACAAGTGTGATGATTAAAATATGTTTTTACTTCAAACGTTGAGTCATCAGAAATAACACAGGCATGTAATTTTCATTTACATCCACCAGTACAAATAACCCTAACTCGCCTTTTATCATTCTTCACCATTTTCACATTATACGCGCCTTTCACAGCATATTCCTTTATAGCTTCCTTTAACACCTCCTTAGTGCTAAATTTCATTCCTACTTGAAATGTAACTTGAAATGTAACATCCTCCATATCCTTCGGATATCTAAATTCTAGATAGTTACACACCTCTTTATCTTCATCAAATAAACATGGAGACTTTAAATTAGAAGATGACGCATAAGCAGATTCACAATCTCCAAGATTTAAACCCAATAATAAATCCATATCAATAGATGAGTCATTTGACCTATCAGAAATTAAATCATTCTTTCCAAACTTATGTTGAACATATGTGTGCCAAGTGTTATCCCCACGAATGAGACTTACCATACTTAAAATATCACCATCGTGACGGATTAAACATAAATCGCGATGTAGTTCGAAATCAGGCTTCAAATACCAATAACATTCAATATTAAATACATTTACTTTTGACATTAATGCATTTAACTCAATGATAGATAACATGTCCTTATCAACAACCTTAGTAATCTCAGTCCCTCCATCAACCTTAGTAATCTCAGTCCCTCCAACATATTGATAATTATCAGTTACAACAAGCTGACCATTGAAATGGAATATGAGATTAATGTTATCCATTTTGTAAATAAAAAAATTGTGATATTTAGCAACTTAATATAAGCAATACACATAAATATAATAATCACACACCTACATCGTCAAAGTTACTCCTAGGAATCAATCAGATACTCTCATACCATAAAAAAAACTATAGAATTAATTAAATTTTTATTCACTATATGGTCAATTCTATTGGCTTAATAAATTAGTTTTAACTTATTCTAATTTGATAGGTGAACTTGTTGGGCTTGAATAGATATTACCATAAGAGGCTCAAAGCCAAACGAAATTAGTAAGGATATCTGCAGCCCACGAAGACAAGTCGATCCAAAGAATTCAAGTGAGTAGGAAAAAGATATGGAGGAGAGTTGACCGTGTAACATTTTTTATATAAACACATGTGGTAAGAGAAATTTCACACACAAAGCTCTAAGTCAATTTGTCTCTAAAATTGAAAAGAAATTCTATATTTCTTTTCATTCTCCCATTGAAAACTTTCTTTAAATCTTCTATCTCTCTTATGGCAATTTCATGATGAAGAAGGAAGAAGAACCCAGAAAAATTACGTGGTTCGGCCAATTTTGAAGACTACATCCACGGGAAGATCAAATCTCTTAAGAATTTTAAGATGAGTACACAACAATTAGTTTTCTTTTTTCTCTCTCTCTAAATCTCCTTCTATATTGAGTGCTTTTAGTTACAAGTTGTGTAAAACTTTAAAAAATAAATTGACGACGATCGATGGTGTATAATATTCATTCAAATACACGACTAACCGATGGGCTCACGGCGGTAGTGATTTACAACAAAAGTATAGTCAAATGGACTCACGGCTTGTGCTGGCGGATGATGAAAGACAGACAACGATCGGATGGAGGTGGACGACGAACGAGAGACGAAGATTTTAGATATTTTAAATAACTTCTTTATTATTTAATTTAATTTAAATTATAATTTACACATCATTCAGATCAAGTATAACTAACGGCCATTTCAACAAATAACAATCTAGTAAGCATTCCGTTAATTTAAAGTTAATTTAGGGATCATTTAGAAGTATTTAGCAAACGTGGGGACCAAAGTGTCTCTTTTGAAACTTCAGGGATCAAATAGACATCAACTCCAAATCTGAGAGACAAAAAGTGCATTTTGCCCTAGAGAATTCAAATTAAACAAAGAAAAGTTAAACTTGAATGAAATTGAATTCAATTGACAACTTTGAATTAAAACAAGTTTAAATTATTCATGAAAAATTCAAATTAAAGTTGAAATTGAAATGTTTTAGAAACTTTAAATTATAATTGATTCAAAATTTATTTAAATTTAATTAAAGGAGACTGGGCTTGAGACTATATTACTATTGGAATTCTTTTAAGAATTCCAAATTGAAATCAAATAAAAATGAAATTGAAATCAAATAAAAATGAAATTTGGAAAGAATGTATTTAAGGTTAAATAGAAATTTCAAATTAAATCTAATTCAAGTTTTGTTTAGAAATTAAAAAAAAATATTTGTAAAAATCAATTAGAATAAAAAATGTATACAAATACTTAAAATCATTTTTGTTTTAAATTTTAAAGAATATAAGGTAAAAGAATTACATAAATAACATTAATAAAATATTAAAAGGTAAATGGTAGGACCCACCTATTTTAACTTTATCAAATTTTCTTCTCTTTCCTCTTTCCTTTCTCCTTCAACCGCCGCGCTTTCTTCCTTCTTCTTCACCCTCTTAACTTCTCCTTCAATTAATGGTGAATGGAGAATTGGGCTGCTATGAGTTGCTAGATTTGTGTCGTTCGTCGGAGTAGGTTTGTTTGCAGTCGAGGAGTGTTCAGTTGGAAACAAAATATTTCTCTTCTCCACACTTTTACTTTAAACCCCCTCTCAATCTCTTTTAATCCTCTACCAGTCTTTCAATTTCATTTCTCCCTCTCCTTCATTTTCCCTCCTCTATCAATCTTTTTTCCTCTCATGATTTTTCCTCTTCTTTTGCTTATTTTTCTCTCCCCCATCTTCCTCCTTCTTCATCTTCTTTTTATAAGCAATTATGCAAGCTTAAATTAGCTAAAATTGTTGAAGAGTTAGTGAGAATATTTGAGAGAATAGTGGGGAAGAACAAGTTGAATACTAAGTAGAAGGATGACTACGTAAAGAGTAAAACTAATTTTATTTTACTTTTATTTCTATTTTTTTTAAAAAAAAAACTTTAATGTTTATTTTTTAAAAACATACAACTTCTAAAGAAAAATTAAAGAAAAATCTTTTTCTTTATCCTTGTAGATTTATTTTAAATCATTAACACAAAAATGATAAAACACAATCGACCCGAATCAAATACGGTGTCTACATGTTGTTATTTTGAGTTTTGGGGGCAAAGATTGAATTATTGAAGTTAAGATAAATCAATTTAAATTAAGTTAGTAAAGGTAATTTGAATTTAATTTGGAAGATTGGGAGTTTGGTTTTATTTTATGGTGATTGTTCATATGTATGTATATATAGGAAAATGATTGGGGTTTGATTTTTAAAAAATATATATATTAGTGCCTTGTGAAGCATGCAAAGAAAGAAAAGAAAATTTTCTTCTTCTTCACTTCGTAAGTACTTCGCCGCTAGTATCTCTCTCTCGTTCATTTCTCTCCTCGAACAGCAGTCCAGAACGACGTCATTGGAGCCTTACCAATCGCTGCCACAGATTGACGTCCACACGCCCATTTCCAGTCGCCGTTCATGTGGCTCGCCACCGCCATGCTAGGTCACCGTATGGAGAAATTTCATTATATTTTATCAGTTTCTACTCCGTCTGGAGAAATTATGTTAGCAAATGAAAGGGTAAAAGCATGTCGGATAGAAATAGCAAATTATAATCTAGATGTGACTTTGGTAGTGTTGTCAGACATACGTGATTTTGACGTTATATTAGGCATGGATTGGTTAGCTGCTAAGCATGCTAGTATAAACTATTCCTGTAAGGAGGTGGTTTTCAACCCTCTTACGGAAGCTAGCTTTAAGTTTAAAGGGGTCGGGATCGTGGTCTTGCCCAAAGTAATTTCAACTGTGAAATTAACCAAGGTACCTGGAGTATCTTGGCCAGTGTGGTTGACACGGAGGAAACTGAGGTCGTCTTGACTATAGAACTGGTGGTAAGAGAGTATTCAGATATTTTTTCAGAGGATCTCCCGTGTTTGCCACCATATTGGGAGATAGACTTCACTATCGAGTTAGAGCCAGGTATAGCCCCCATCTCGAAAGCTCCTTATAGAATGACCCTAACAGAATTGAAGGAATTCAAGACTTAGTTGCAAGAGTTGCTCGACAAGGGTTTTATACGTCCAAGTGTATCACCTTGAGGTGCACCAGTGTTGTTCAGGAAAAAGAAGGATGGTTCGTTATGCCTATGCATAGACTATAGAAAATTGAATAAGGTAACCATCAAGAATACGTATCCCCTCCCAATGATTGATGACTTGTTCGACCAGTTATAAGGAGCTATAGTTTTTTCTTAGATTGATCTTCATTCAGGCTATCACCAGTTGAAAATAAAAGATAGTGACATTCCTAAGACTGCATTTCATTCTAGAAATGAACATTATGAGTTCATTGTAATATCATTTGGCCCGACGAATGCTCCTGCGGTATTTATGGATCTGATGAATAGAGTGTTCAGGGATTTTTTGGTCACTTTTTTTATAGTCTTTATTGATGATATCTTGGTTTATTCCAAGATAGAGGTAGAGCATGAGAAGCATTTACGAAAGGTTCTAAATATTCTAAGGTCGAACAAGTTGTATGTTAAGTTCTCCAAGTGTGAATTTTGGCTACATCAAGTGTCCTTTCTAAGGTATGTGGTGTCGAAGGATAGAGGTTCGGTAGACCCAGCAAAGATTGAGACAGTAGCAGGTTGGCCTCAGCCTACAACCGTCAGTGAGGTGTACAGTTTTCTGGGTTTAGCATGCTAATACCATTTTCCAGCATAGCCACTCCTTTGACTCATTTGACCAGGAAGGGAGCTTCTTTTGTTTAGAGTGAAGCTTGTGAGGATAGGTTTCAGAATCTTAAATAGAATCTTGTTACTGCACCAGTTCTTATAGTGTTAGATGGACTGGGAAGTTTCATTATTTACAGTGATGCCTCTAAGAAAGGGTTGGGGTGTGTATTAATGAAACACGGTAAAGTGGTTGCCTATGCCTCCCGCCAGTTGAAGAATCATGAACGAAACTATTCTACTCATGATTTGAAGTTGGCGGCAGTTGTCTTTGCTTTGAAGATATGGAGGCATTATTTATACGAAAAGAAGATATAGGTATTCATCAATCATAAAAGTTTAAAGTACTTCTTCACTCAGAAGAAGTTGAACATGAGACAGCGTAGATGATTAGAGTTAGTGAAAGATTATGATGTGGAGATTCTGTATCATCCGGGCAAGGCGAATGTGGTGGCAGATGCCCTAAGCAGGAAAGTAGCTCATTCAGCTCTTATAACCAGATAGACTCATCTACGCAATGACTTTGAGCACGCAGGAATTGCAGTGGCAGTTGGAGAAGTCACTTCACAGTTGGCTCAATCGATAATGCAACCGACCTTGAGGCAAAGGATTATTGATGCACAGTAGGGTGACCCATACCTTGTTAAGATTTTTTCAGGTAAAGTCAGGTCAGGATAATGAGTTGTCAGTATCTTCAGGTAATGGTCTCTTTTATCAAGGATGTCTATGCGTACCTATTGACGGTGAACTTAAGAACGAATTGTTGGCAGAAGCTCATAGCTCCCCATTCTCAATACATCATGGCAGCACCAAGATGTATCAGGACTTGAAACGATATTACTAGTGGTATAACATGAAAAGAGAGATAGGAGAATTTGTTAGTAAGTGTTTAGTCTGTCAGCAAGTGAAAGCCCAAGGACAAAAGTCAGCGGGCTTATTACAACCCCTTAGTGTACCAAAATGGAAGTGGGAGAATGTGTCTGTGGATTTCATTATAGAAAGTCTACGTGTTCAGTGAATAAGTGGTTGTAGTTATACGTAAAATATGTGGTGAGATTGCATGGTGTGTCAGTGTCTATCGTGTCTGAAAGAGACCCTTGCTTTACGTATAGTTTTTGGAAGAGCCTCTAGACAGTGTGGGGTACTCGGTTAGATTTTACCACAGTTCTTCATCCACAGACTGATGGTCAGACGGAGCGTTTGAACCAAACAATGGAGGATATGTTGCGCGCTTGTGCTTTGGAGTTTTCAAGGAGTTGGGACTCTCACCTACATCCGATGGAGTTTGCTTATAACAACAGTTATCGGGCTACTACTGGCATGACACCCTTTGAGGCGCTATATAGGAAGAATTGTAGGTCTCCAATTTACTAGAATGAAGTTGGAGAACGAAAACTATTGGAACCCAAGCTGGTGCAAACTATGAATGAAGCTATTCAGAAGATTAGGACACGAATGCAGACAGCCCAGAGCAGACAAAAAAGTTACCCGATGTTAGGCGCATAGACTTGGAGTTTGAGGTAAGGGATAAGGTGTTTCTAAAAGTGGCACCTATGAAAGGTGTTCTGAGGTTCGAAAAGAAGGAGAAGTTGAGTCCCTGTTTCATTTGGTCGTTTGAGATACTAGAGCGAGTTGGTTGTGCTGTATCGGTTGGCTCTACCACCGTCTCTTTCTGCAATTCATAATATTTTTCATGTCTCGATATTGAGGAAGTATATGATAGATCCATCCCATGTGGTGGACTTCGAGCCATTACAGCTGAATGAGAACCTAAGTTATGAAGAGAAGTTGATTCAAATCCTTGCGAAGGAAGTGAAAGTTTTGCGCAACAAGGAGATAGCACTAGTGAAAGTTTTATGGCAGAACCATAAGTTCGAGGAAGCAACATGAAAACGAGAAGACGAGATGAGAACACAGTACCCAAAGCTCTTTCAAGATTAGAATTTTTTAGGATGAAAGTTTCTTAAGGAGGGAAGAGTGTAGCATCCCATATTTAAGGTAATTTTAATATAATTATCTTAAATTATTTGGTTGTTATTTTGAGTTTTAGGGCAAAGATTGAATTATTGAAGTTAAGTTAAACAAATATAAATAAAGTTGGTAAAGGTAATTTGAATTTAATTTGGAAGATTGGGAGTTTGGTTTCATTTTATGGTGATTTAAGAAGGAATTAGGGAAAAAAAGGGTATCGTAAATATATATATATATGTATGTATGTATGTGTGTGTGTGTGTATATATATATATATATTTTAGTGCCTCGTGAAGCATGCAAAGAAAGAAAAGAAAATGTTCTTCTTCACTTCGTAACTACTCTGCTGCCACACTCTCTCTCTCTCCTCGACCAGCAGCCTAAACCGACGTCATTGGAGCCGCACCAGTCGATGTCACCAATCTGTTGGGATTTATGTCCTAAATCTCATAGTCTGTAATTTTGTAAACAAATTATTAATTATTGAATAAATAAAGTATTATTCTTTTTCATAATTAAATGTTATTTATTTGCATAACTCAAATCCAATAAACTAAGATCCTAGGTTATTTAATGTAACTTGAACAGTATGTAAATAACATATAAGTAGATTGTGTTCAAGTAGTAACCTAAAAAGGTCTATAGTATACAGATAAGGTTCGGTCCCTTATCCTGGTAACACTATGAATATGGCCCACTTTGTAAGTATTACAAATTATTTAATCCAAATCATTCATGTAATGACATGCAGTGGGGGTATCCCATACAGTGAGTAGACCAGACCATGAATATAATCTTTCTTTATAACACCGTTAAATGAAGATATTTATATTTCAAACGATAACCATGTAACTCGATCTCAATCTTGAGTGAGTTATGAACTTCTGCTCATAAGGGTCGTTCTTTGATTTGTATAGGTGAGAGTGGTCTTAGCTGCCGACTCAATACACCTCCATTTTGGGGACGATACCGAGTGAGGACCTGGGAACATAACGTCGCAAGATGAAATTTATTCCTTCTCAACACTAGGGAAAATAGATAGGTTGTTCCCTTAAATGTTGACTCTGGGACTTGAACAGAGAGGTCTCACCCTCTCATTGGCCCGAAAAGGGTTTTGTTTATAGTGAGACTTAAGGTACAAAGAGGTAATTACAGGGGTAAAACGATAATTTGACCCAGCTATAATTACGAACAACCTGTGAATGATTGACTTACAAAATATGGTTAATTCAATGGACACAAAAATATATTGCAGTTCATAAGAATGCAGTTCTGGGTCTTTAGTGGTATGCCCCATAGTTAATAAATGTTGATTAATTTTATTAAATAGTTTAATTAATTAATCTTGAACCGTTGGTTCATTAGGTCCCTCTGCTAGCTCATAAATGGATCAAACAAGGTTTTGAAAGTGGAAACAATTAGAAGGTTCAGATCATTTTAAGGGAATTATTTGTATATAATACAATGTCAATTGTGTATAATGTACATTATATTATAAAGTTAATTTTGAGTTGAATTCAAAATTAGACTATATGATATAAAAGTATTGATATTTGAATAAGATTCAAATGTTAAATTACTATGAATATGATTCATTCTAAAACTATAGGTTATGTGAGAGATATACATTTAAATATGATTCAAATTAGTTAAATTAGATATTGGATATTTAATTAATTAAATAAATTATTAATTTAATTTAATTTTAATTAAAATTAATTCTAATTTTATATTAAAATTAAACTCCCCTGCATTGGAGGGGAGTGGGGATAGGGAAGAGGGTAGTAGATAAAGGGCAATTACCCTCTCTCTGTGCCTTTAAATTGTAGAGGGTTTGCAATTAGCAGTGGGTTGAGAAAAAGAAAGAAAACTTATGTGTATTGTTGCTTCTCTTCATCCCTCCCAATCTCACACAGAAACACACTGTTTATGAAATTGTTCTTGATCTAAGAGTTTCCTTCTCCACCTTTCACAAAGAAAGGATCAGTTTCCTTCTCCTCCTTTCACAAAGAAAGGATCCCACCATCCTCCTTGTTTCAACTGAGAATAACAGAGAAGATCCTTGGTGTGTCTTAGCAGCAATTTGTTCGTGCTAGGAAAAGCCCTTGAGAATTGGTTCTACAAAGGTTTCTAGCTACTGTTCTGTATTAGTTTCTGTAATAAAATTGGATCAAAAGCGATCAATCGCTTCCACTATGGGCTTCAATCCCATCACGATCAACGTCCACACGTTGTCTTCCAGTCGTCGTTCGTGTGGGTTGTCGTTGCCGTTGTGTGAGTCGACGTCATTCTCTCTCTCTCTTTTTCTCTCTGCAATACTTTGTCACCTGTCTTTCGACTCCCGCTGCCGTCATTGCTCGTTCGTGCCGCCACTTTGTGGGTTCGCCAGAGTTCATGGATTTGGGTAAGATAGCACTGTTTGTGGTTATTCTTAAGTGCTTCTTGTATACCCAACAAATTTAAGGTCTAAAATCTCTTGATCTTGGTGTTTGAATGTTGAATTTTGAGTTTTTGGAAGGCGTCATGGTGCTATCCACTTAGTTTGGGATCGGTTTCGGTAAGATTTCTGTAAGTATTTTTAATTTCAAGATGTTTGGATCATTTGGGAAGGATGAAGGTGATTATCAAATCGAACTGCATTTGGGTTTTAATTACAGGATTTTCATAAGAGCAAGGTTTAATTGCTTGGAATTTAATTTCGGTTTATTGTAAGTTTGACTCAAGATTTCGTTTGGCAAGAAAGGGGATAAATTTGCTTGATTGAGCTTAATTTTGAGGTAAGTAATCTTACTATTGGAACTGCCTCTAAGCTAGACGATTAAGACAGTTTGATTGATTTAATGTATTTAGGTGAAATTGAGAAGTCTTTTATGATTAGAACTGTTTTACGAGTATGATGATACTAGCATGTGATGATATGAATATGTGTGGACTTTGTGACATGTACTGATGATTTGTGATGAAATTTACTGAAAGTATGATATGTTTTAATTAAGAAGTTACAATTGCCCTTTAACACTCCTATGTTACCGAAAGCCTACGCGTTTCCTATTACGTTACCGGACACCTACAGATTTCCTACTATGTTATCGGATGCCTACTAGTTTTCTGCTATGTTCTAAAAGCGAGTGCCCTACTATGTTTGTGAGCCTTCAGGTCACCAGATGCGTGTTAGGTTTGGCTAAATCGTTCACTAGATGGCCATCTAGATTAGTTAGTGTATGCATGTCTCACTAGTATGACTGCATTTATAGAACATAAATGCTTAGCCACACTCCAGTAGTGGGGTTACTTACCGAGTATTTTATACTCATTCTTTATTATGATATGTTTTACAGGTAAGGGTAAGGACACCTTAGCAAATGACAGAAGAAATCCTTGACCGTGCCATTGGGGCTAGATAGATGCTTCTTAACATGTTACCATATTTTTATGTTTTAAAATTTCAGTCTTAATGTTTGAATCTAGAATTTTAGTTTTTGCACTGTTAGACATTTTATACGAAATTTTCAGTTTTGTTTTATAATTTTAGGGGTACTCCGATCAAAGAATTTCAATTATTTAGAACTTATGAAAATTATTTTATTTATAAAGTTTGTCTAATTTTTTTTGTTAAATTTATAGAAAAGAATCATTTGAGATGTATGCATGCATATAGTGACGGCCTAGTACAAGTCCTAGGAAGTTGGGTCGTTACAATTTTCGAAGGACAGGGACTTGATTATTACATGTTAAATATCAAAGACTAAATTATTGCAAATATTTTAATTACTTAGACCCTGTGTGGCAATCATTTGGTTTTTATTTTTAATTTTTAAAAATTAAGCTTATAAACAATACTTTCACTTATAAGTTTTACGGTTTGTTATCTACTTGTTATTCATGTTTTAAAAAATTAAGAACCGGTAGTTTGATAACCAATTGATTTTTTTTAAAAAAAATTAAGCATTAAATACTACATGTATCTATTGATTTATTTGTGTTCTTGGATACACTTAGTAGTGTTTTCAAGATTCAGGGTAATTTTTTTTTTTTTTAAAAAAAAGGAATCTTTTAATTTTTTTTTATTTTTAAAAATAAGAATTCAATTTTTTACATAAGAAATATGAAAACATACACAATTTTTTAAAAATATGAACCACCAATTTTGTTTTTAAATTTTAAGTAGAAATTCAAGTGTTTCATCAAACTAAGTAAAAATTATAATAAAAAAATTCAAAAGAAATAAATTTAAATTTAAAAAAATGGAAAACTAAAAACAAAATCGTTAGAGTTACGTAAAAAGGTTTTTGCTTTTTAGATTTTTAATCTAAAATCTAAATATGAGCCAATAATATTGTTTCAAATTTCCACTAATATTGTTTCAATTTTCTAATTAGGTCTATTTTATAATTAATACTTCTTGGGACCAATAATGACAGCAATCGCAGTTAAATTAAATAGTGTTCTGTGAGCATCTTGTAAAATAATAATTAAAGTTCGGAAAAAATGGCAATTACCACTCTTAACTTTAAGTCACGGGGCTCTTTAGCACACAACAAGAATAAGTAGAAGCAAGGAGGGATCTGTTAAGACGGTGCCCCTTCAAGTGGTGGTACTTTTATACATGTATAAGGTCTTTTTATTAAATATAAAAAATATATAGTCTTATTTTGATATATAATTAAATGATATTTTCAAATATAGAAAAATGAGTCAAACTACTTACAAATATAGAAAAAAATTTATTGTCTATCAATGATATACTGCGATAGAATTCTATCGTTTGAGCGATAGACAACAATAGAATTTTATCGCTCAAGCAATAGAATTCTATCGTGGTTTATCGCTGATAGATAGTAAAAATTTTCTATATTTGTAAATAGTTTGATATTTTTTCTATTTACAGTAATTTTTCTATAATTTAATTAATCTGAGTCATTCAAACCTTGGCTCAGTGGTTAAGAAGGGGCCCGATAATAACCTTTGTATATTACTAGTGTTCTACCACGTACACTTGTACGTGTAACATTTTAAAAAAAAAATCAAATAAGTAATTTTTTGTAAATTTTTAAAAATAGAAAAATAAGAGAAACTATTTACAAAAAATAGGAAAATTTGTAGATAGTTGATAGAAGTATATCAAGGTCTATCAGTCATAGAAATTATAGAAGTCTATCACCGATAACTATCAGTGTTTCTTTGCTATTTTCTGTAAATAGTTTGACATTTTTTCTACCTGTGAAAATTTTCCTTTTTATAATTTAGATAAAATATTATTAAAAAGATTAATTTTAATAATGAGTTACGTTTAATTTTATATATTCTTATAATATATTACTATTTCTTTAGTAACAGGTTATTAGAGTTGATGTGAATGTAATGTTAATCTAATGTATTTAATAATTATACTCTAATTAATTTATTGCTTAAAAGTTGTAATTTTTTTTAAATCATATTAAATTTATGTAGGAATATCTCATTTTTAAATTACTAATTTATATGCACATGATATATTTTTTTTTATATTTTTATTTATATATAAAAATATATAAATAAAACCAATGGGTGCATTTTACAATTTGAACATAAAACCAATATCATGAGATGCTTGGGAGATTGAAAAGATATTGAGAGCAATAAATTAAGAAAACAAAAATGAAGAAAGAATGAAACTTGACTGTTGATGAAAAACATGATGGATAAACGCTCCTTTTAAAAAAATTGCAAAAACCACCCTTGAACTATAGAGTTGGTTACAATCACACCCATGAACTTTTAATTCGAGCAATTATCCCCTATAACTTTTTAATGGTTGCAATCAGCCCTTTTGGTCAAATCAGTATTTATTTATGAATAACTCATACAATAATAAGGGCAAATTTGTCATTGGCTTCGAATGACAGTCTCTAATGTGGAGAGTGCAGACGCGCTTAATGCCCTCCGACGATTCAAGTCTTCAATGATCTATTTGCCCTTACCTAAAGCGGTGAGAGCTTTGTCCATTTGTTTCTCAACCAAAGACAAAATTAAGACACAAAATTACAAACGAAAATGATTGGAATTGATCACCGAATGAAAGCTCCATGATTGGTGTAAATACATTTTCGCATTTCCTCTGCGGAGGCTTTCTTGAGCTCAATGAGGAAAGAGCATAAAAGCTTCATTAAGTTCAAAATGAATCAAAAACTTATTTTCATCTTCAAAAATTACAACAACCCATGAAACAAAAAATGCTTAAGACTATCAAAGATTCAAAGAGTCGGATCAAACACCCAGTATCATAGCTTAGAACTTCCTAACACCCAAAAATCTTATTAGGGGACAAAACTCAAATTGAATGGATGCCTCGCAAGTAATGGGTTTTACTTTTTAAGGTGTTTAGGGTTTTTTTTAATTCTTTGTTTGAACCCTAGGATGTGGAAGGAAAATCATTTCAATTCCATTACCATAATTTAAATGTTTAGGTCTAGGTTGAGCAGAGAATTAAAGGGAAAAAATGAAGAGAATAGGCCGAATGCATTGTCTCATATATATATATATATACACAACAAGTTTGCCCTCTTTTGTTATTGTGTGAGTTATTTATAAATAAATATTAATTTGACCAAAGGGACTGATTGCAACCATTAAAAAGTTATAGGAAAATAATTGCTCAAATTGAAAGTTCATGGGTGCGATTGTCATCAACCCCATAGTTGAAGAGTGATTTTTGCAATTTTTTTTAATTAGTAGTAGAAGTTAATAGTTATAAAAAATATTAGAATTCTAAAACTTTTAAAATCCTATTATGAATTATAGTTAATGAGAAAATAATTTTTAGGTAGGCAATACTTTTTACATTTCAACATTTAAGCTTCTATAACTTATTATTAATAATTAATGATTAGTTTATTAATTTACCAATTATAATTAATTATTAATAACATTTACTATCATCACATATGTTGCACAAAAATATTTTTTAATTTTAAAATAATTTAACTTGTGTGCATGTTTAATGTTGAGAAACTTCACCTTAACATCTTTGACAAAATATTAAAGTCCTATATTTTAGTTGTTGCAACGTCATCGCGACACGGAGCGGTCGACGTCCTTTCCTGTGGAGTCTCTTTCGAGGTGAAAGATTTGGAGTCGCTACCAATCATTTTAGGGTGTGATTGATCACCTATTTTGAAATGAATAAAAATAAAAACGGTCTACTTTTCTAAAGATAGGCTCGGGAGTAGTTGAGTGTAGCTAAGGTATTAGCACCCTACAACACGTTGAAAACGTCTTATTTTTGTTATCCAAATTATTTTATTAAAGATGGTCCTTATTCGAGGAAATAAAATCATTTTATTACAAAATATTTGTTAAAAAATGTTAATGAATTAAATAAATATAACTAATTGAATAGTTCCCAGGTAGAGGTGTTCCCTCACGGTGAACTTAAGTACTTCAGCCTAGACAGAACTATTGTTATAGTCAATTTATTTAAAATTCATTATCAAACTTTATTCTATTTGAAAAGTCCAATAAAAAAAATAATTAAATAATACTTAAATATCAATTTAGACAATGTCTCACTAAATTATACTCTAACATTAAAAATAAAGTAGAGTCCGAACCAACATCCATCAATTTATTATCAAGTTAATATTTGGAATTTCTAATTAGAGAAAATATTAACCTCAAGAATTTGAAACACTTGATAACATCAACTCCGTTATAGGATTAACACGCTAATTAAAGTAATGTTTCATGTGGACCAACTCATATTTTACTTAAAATATGAATCAATCCTTATGAGCAAGGTAGGTAAGCCCTTCAAAAAATGATTAAAATTTATTTTATAAATCAAGGTGAAAACTAAATTGACATTTTATTTAAAGCATTAAAATATGAATGGAATTGAAATTCATTTGAAGATTTAAATTAAAATCAAGTTATAAATTATTTGTGAAAAATCAAATTAAAGTTGATATTGAAGTGTTTTTAGAAACTCTAAACTAATAATTTAAAAATTCATAATCAGATTGAATTTTATTTAGAGAATTCAAATTAAAACAAATTTGAAATATTTTGGAAATTAAACTCGAATGAAATTAAAATTCCATTGACAAATGAGAATTAGAATCAAGTTGAAATCGATTTATGACAATATTAAATTAAGATTGAAATTGATATGATTTTTTAGAAATTTCAAATTGAAATGATTGAAAATTCATTTAAATCAAAGTGAGTGAAAGCGAAATTAAAATTTTATTTAGAACATCCAAATTTGAATGAAATGGAAATTCAATTGAAAATTTTGAATTAAAACCAAGTTAAAATTCACTTATAAAAATTTTAAATTAAAGTTGAAATTGAGATGTTATTTAAGATATTCATAATTGAAATGATTTAAAATTCCTTTTAACAAAGGGATTGACACCAAATTGATATTGGGATTCTTTTTCAGAACTCCAAATTGAGATCAAAATGAAATCTACAAAATGTGTATTAGAGTTAAACTAAATTCAATTTTATTTAGAAGTTTTAAATTAGAAAATAATTTATTTACAAAGCTAAATTAAAACTAAATTGAACCTTTACTTAAAAATTGTAATTAAAACCAAATATGATTTTTTTAAAAGAATATTAGAATCAATTTGAAAATTCATTTAAAAAAAACTCATTTAAGCTAATTAATAAATAAGAATTTCAAAATAATATAACTTTAAAAGGATGGAAAAAGAGTGTTGGGAGAATAAATAAATAAATGAATAAAATGAATAAGTGGTGGGGCCCACCAACTTTACCAAAATTCCTTTGTACCTTCTCTTTCCTCTTCCCCTTTCTCCTCTTTCCTTCCTCAATCTCAACTTCTCCTTCAATTACTTTGTTTTTTTTACTAATGGACTCGTCGTCGATCGTTGGAGGTTGTCCACGGAGGTTCGCCGGAGATTGTCTATGGAGGGTGGCCGTTTGGGTCTTCTCCCTACCATTTTTTACACCCCGTTCTTTATTTTCTTTCTCAACTAAAATTTCCTCTCCTCTCTACTCAAATGTTTCCTCTATTCTCCCTACTTTTCAATCTTTCTTCACCTCCCTCTTTTCTTTCCTCAAATTTTTTTATCCTTCAAATTCTTTTTTTTTTCTTTCTTCCTCCAATCCTTTTTCAATATTTTCTTACCTGCTTTTCATTCACTCTTCTCATTCTTCAAATTCCTCTTCTCACCTCTTTTTTTCTCAATCCTTCTCCAATCCTTTCTTCCCTTCTTCAAATTCCTCTTCTCACTTCTTCTTTTTTTCTGCCTTTTTTTACTTCTCATTCACTGCCTTTTTTACTTCTCCTTCCTTCTCTTTATAGGAATTAGAGTTTAAAAATAACTTTAACGGTATAATAAAAAGGTTAGAGAGAAGGGGGAGTGAGCTTTGAATAACGGAAAAATTTATTCGTTTAAAAATGAATTTAATATTTAATTAATTTTAAATCAAATCTTTTTCTTTTTTTAAATTCATTTTTTTTAATAATTCAACCAAATTCATTAACAAAACACTTTTTAAAAATTATTTATTTAATATTCCCTTTTGTACTTTTTTTTAACTCAATTAAAATTTATTAAAAAAAATCTTTTTTGAAAACTATTTATTTTTATTCTCCTTTTATACCATTTTTTTAAAACTCAATTAACATCTCAATTTTTATTAAATTTCAAAACTCGATTAATAATTAATAAATATCAAAAATAAAAATAAAATTAAACAAATTAAAAATAAGCCGGACCAAATGCGGTGTCTAACTAATTTGTTTAGTTTTGAAATATAGAATTATCCATTAACAACTTTAATAAAAAGAACTAGTTTTTGAAAAATTTACATTTTTTTATATATGTGATGGTGCATTTTCTATAAACATATTGTCTTTTTTTTTCTTTTCAAACCAATTAAGAGTAATAGTTGAATTAGCATTCAACATATTATGTATAGATCAAATCGATATAATTATAAATTTTACAAGTTATTAAACTTTCAATGTCGTGTTTAATAAATTATTAAATTACTAAATTAAAAAAAAAAAAGAATTTAAGAGAGAGAAAAAAAAGTTCAAAGATCATATCTATTAACCGCCATTTAAAATTTGGAAACAAAAATTTATTAAACATAATCTTGAAATTTAACTTATAATTTAGTAAATTAGTTCAAATTAAAAATATATAAGTGTAGATTAAATTTGGGGCTAAATAAGTGATTTTCCGGTACTTGTTTTAATTTCTTAAACAAAAATAAAAGGAAAGAAAAAAAATCATGACAATTATGCAAATTAAAGTTGCTTTGTAATTTGGTATATCTCTATCATGCTTGAAAATTTTAATTTTAGATTATATTATCCATTTCACTCCTACAATATTACCATTTTTTTTAGTACGAGAGAATTTGATAATTTACAAAAGTCAAAATAAAACTTCTAAAAAACAAATGATCCAGTGTTTGGTCTTGGCAAACTTTTGTTTGCAATGACGTCGGTGATACTCTCCATGAGCTTTTTTTTTTCATACATATTAAGATTCATTCTTCTTTCATGACTATACTAATCTTCATTTAGTGAGTCTATTTCCTATTTTATCACTCTACAATATTTGATTTCGCAATCAAACAATATTTTGCCGCTTTACACTATATATACACATAAATATATAGACAATTCAAAATTAATCAAAATTAGAAAATTATTTAGCAAGCTCTAAAAGCCACCTTGAGTAATACAAAATATTCTCTATATCGTACTTATCGTCCCTCAAACTTCAACTGCTCCATGAAGACATATGCTCAACATGTTGAGAGATCAATTGGCTTGTTATGATGATGCTCAAGAGTTTGATTTTTGATAATGTTATTGTAGCAGAGGAGCAACATTGAATTTGGTGGAAAAGAGGCTAGGTGATGCAAAGTGAGGGTTGGGAATTTTGAGCATTGTAGGTAAGTATTCTCTATTTATATTATTGCATTAAAGAGAATTTTAATGGACAAAATAATGTTTTATTTCATAAAACCATTGTTATGAAAATTAATTTGTAACTGTTTATTATTTAATAAAATTTTGTAACTGTTATTTAATTGCTTTTCAAATAATAATAACAAATTGTATACGGATTTTGACTTTGTATTTATTTTAATTAGAAGACTACAAAGTTCATTTAGTGCATGGCATAATTGTAATAAGATAAAATTAAAAGGGATAATTTAGTCTAAAAAGGTTTTTAAAAAATGGTAGTTTTTAATATATTATAGATATTTTAATTTTCAACCTTTTTTTCGAAGAACAATCATTTTCATTCTTTTTAGAAATAATTTCTTTTTTAATGTGCATTTGAATATGCTTATACACATTTTATAGTCTCTAAATTCTAAAAATTATGACTATTAAATTTTTAAGAGACTGTTTGGAGTATTGAGTTGAGTTCATATATCTATGGAGTTCAATATGTCTGTATTTTGGGTGTTTGGGGTGCTGAATTGAGTTTATATGTCAGAGGTATATCTGGTGCAATTTTTTCTAACATAAGTAATTTGTTCTTATTGTTATTATTTTTGTTTGAAAACTTTTTTATTGAATAATTATATATATTTTAATAAACTAAGGATTGCACTTTATTTTATTATTTTTTTAGATTATACATATAATGTTGGGAGTTTTGAGAAATGAGGTTTAGGGTTTACTTTTAGATCATGCATTTCAATTTTTTTTTTTAATTTAAAGCAATCATTTTACAATTTTGTGCATGTAACATTTCAAGTTAAGTTGAAAAAAATTATATCGGATTCATTACAACAAAACAAATATGGGTTTATATTGCAAGTGAAATATCCTCAAAATATAATTGTACTATAATGGCCCTATTATTGGTCATGTTACATGGTTGGCACAAAAAATATATAACAAATGTCACATTCTTAGGCTTAGCTATATGATACAAAAACATTTATATATGATATGAGCCAACAAATTACCACGTCCACTTACACACAAAAATTACATCAATGTCCATCCAAATCCTCTATCTGACAGATATGTTCGACAACTTTCTTCTACCTCTCAAACTCCATTTCATACTTATCTTTTTGTCATCATACAAGCCTTTGTTTGGATTAACTTGAAAAATAATGTTTTTTAAAAACTCAATTTCGTTTAAACACTTTTGATAAAAAATTTGTTTAAAATAAGAACACTCGTGTGTTTTGTAACTCCTTCTCAAAAATGTTTTTATATTTAAGTTTTTGTTTGGTTTGTTATATGTTAAAAGCGTTTTTATTAATGTCAAATTACTATAAAGAATGACTATAAAATACTATGAACTAATAATTTAAAATAATGGTCATCAGAGTTGTCCGTCAATAATGGTAGTCAGATGTGGCTGGAGTTGGTCGCTGAAGTTGGTCGTGGTTAAAAGTCACTGGAGTTGGTGTCACACCCTCCCCCAAATCACCCTCTTAAACCTGGAAAAAGAGCATGAGTTACATACATTCATCTATATAACATTCTCTGCATTAACATACACACAATGCAACCCAAGGGGTTTACTTAACCTGTACGCCTGGACGCCTGATAAAGAATTCATATTTAACTCATTCTTCAACTATACAAGCATACAGAAATCCCTTCACAACATATGCATATATACAGCAGTAGAGGTTACATAGTCATTTGCTAAGTTTGCACATGAAGACCTTTTTAACCCAAACGTTTATCCCTCTACTATATGCCGATCAACTCAAAATCTAATATTTACAAACTAAGGGAGGATCCGCAGCAAAGACTTCGCGAGGGTAGGTCAAGCTCCTGGATACCGTTCGCTACCTAGGAATAAGAGAAAATATTTTGAAAAACATTAGACATAAGGTCTAGTGAGTGACAAGGCTATGTAACGTTCTTACTAAAACAAGCTGGTTTCAACATAGAGAAATCCTTTGCATAAAACATTTCATAGATATAAACATTTACAACCATAACTCATATGTACTTAATCCACGTGAAATCATAGCTCAATAACTATTGTAACCATCTACAAACGCAGTTCATACAACATCGAAATCATCTGAAACATAGTTCATAAACATCGTATTATCATAATAGTTCATAAACATCGTATTATCATAAACTGTCATACGTTCTAAAACATGCTTGCCTTAAATATCAGAAATCTCTTATTAACACTTCATAAGCATTACATAAAGAATCATGGTTTATAATCATGTAAGATTTCTGAGAAACTTAGTATCCAGATTTTCTTAGTTGAGGTGGAGCGAGATCAACACTCTCAATGTCATAACATCATAAATAGTCATACGTGCTCGTAGAGCTAGCATACATCGGGTTGTCCTGATACGTCACCGAAGTCCTCATATATCAAAGTCCCCTTTATCTCGATACCGTCTCAATGTCCTTAGGTATCGTTACATATTCACCTCGATATACCGTCTCAATATCCTTAGGTATCGTTACATATTCATCTCGATACGGTCTCAATATCCTTAGGTATCGTTACATATTCATCTCGATATCGTCTCAATGTCCTTAGGTATCGTTATATATTCACCTCGATACCGTCTCAATGTCCTTAGGTATCGGTACATAGGATATTTATCATTTAACGAAAACATGTTCAATAATCAAGAGCTTGTAAAACATATTTAAGAAATATGAAGTAAAAAATGCCTTGCAGATCATAGATACAAGCTCATAAATCATTCTTAAGCAACATCGAGCATAAAACATAGGTCAAGGATAATCAAATCATTTATAAAGAAATAGGGTTCATAAAACATATGAAGTAGCATTGCCTGAGAAATCTTGCTTTG
Organism: Lagenaria siceraria; assembly: GCA_002890555.2. Lineage (NCBI taxonomy): Eukaryota > Viridiplantae > Streptophyta > Magnoliopsida > Cucurbitales > Cucurbitaceae > Lagenaria > Lagenaria siceraria. The sequence goes on along the minus strand of CM016485.1, from coordinate 23,546,346 downwards.
AGTAAATTTCGTTCCGTAAACATCATTTCAAACATAAATATGCTTTACTCAAATTAACTTAGCTCATAAACTCATAACACATCATACTTAAATAAAACATTGCTTAATTCAAGAATTTATAAAACTTTGTTGAAAACATTTTGTCACTCACAGTTTGTAGCCAACTAGCTCACAACGGCTTGTAGTCTTCTCCCAACTTTATTTGTCCTGAAAATAATAAATTCCTCTTGATTAGCCATCGACATGCTCATGGTCTTTTCCATAGTCACTTGCAAGAACTAAGTTCATGATATTCATAATACCCTTAAAAAAATGTCTAAACATAGCTAAAATAACCTCAACTTTAAATGACCATAACTTCCTAAGTTCTTAACCAGATCGAGTGACATTTGTGAAAAAATCTTCATTGTAAAGTCCTCTACAACTTAACTTAATATTGAAAGACCTAAAAATGCATGGTTTATCCAGAATCTTCCTTAGATCAGTGACTGTTCAAGAATCATAATTTACCCCCATTTCACTGTTTCCAGAATTTCGGCCAAACTTCAAAAATTCATAACTCATTCAATACTTAACCAAACGGAGGGAAATTTATGTTAAACTCTTTGTTTTAAAACCTTCTACAACTTAAGGTGAAGACAAGAAGACTTAAAAATCACTAGATTATTCATAAACTACCTCGAACCAGAAGGTATCCTCTTCACGATTCCTGCAACCTCCTTCTGTTCCACCTGAAAAATAATCCATGTCCCTCCGTTTTTAGGTTTCTCCTCCTTCAGAAATGTTGCTAGAAATTTAATTAGCTAACTAACCTCACTAATTTAAGCTTCTATATCCTCCTAAAAAGCTCAAACCGCTTCAAAATCCAGAGGTCCCTCCAGTTTCATGAGTTTTCCTATCGACTAACTTCCACCTGCAATGTTATCCACTTTAAACCATTTTCAGCTCTGGCATTCTTCATAAAAGTTGTAGATAAATGTGTTAACTTACTAACCTTAAAATATTAGCTCCAAATTCGAACTCTACAGCTTGAAATCATCAAAAAACTATAGGTTACGCGAATTTCCTTCTGTTTCAGACCAAGGTAGAGTTTTCTTCAATTCCGGCTACCTCTCCGGCGAAATTCCACCACAAAACACTCAATTCTCTTCTTCTTCGGTCAAGCGTGTATGTATTCGATGGTCTCTCCCTTTCAAGAAGAAGAAGAAATGAAAAAAATGAGGTCTTTCACCAATTCGTTTTTTCCTTTTTAATTCTCCACCGCCTGCACCTTTTCTTCTTTCCTTTTCTTTCTTTTTTTTTTCCACTAACTTACTTCCAATTCCATTTTCCCTTTTGTTAAGTTAAAACATAATAATAATAATAATAATAATAACAATAATAATAATAACTCTTAATTCTAACTTAACCATGGTTAACTTGATCCTCAATTGTAACTTAAATGTCAAACAACTGTTAGGTGTTTCCAATTAACTCAAATTGATGAGCATTTTCTTTCTTCTTTTCGTATCTTAATTTTACCTCTTGGCCTTTTTACTTAATCGTAACAAGTTGAAAGAGTAATAAAAAGTTTAAGGCTTACAAATTACTACCTCTTTATTAGAATTTCGTCCTCGAAATTCAGTGATTAAGCTCAAGCAAACAACTGAGGATGGTTAGTGTTTATCTGCTCTTTACTTTTCCACGTGGCTTCTTCAACTCCATGGTTACTCCAGAAGACTTTTACCAAGGGTATCACCTTGTTTCTCAGCACTTGCTCCTTCCTGTCCAGAATCTGCATAGGTTTTTCCTAGTATGCTAGGTTTTCCTTCAAAGTTAGTGGTTGCGCTTGAATCACATGGGAAGAATCAGGAACATATTTCCTTAATATAGAAACATGGAATACATCATGTATTTGAGATAACTCCCCTGGCAACTCAAGTCTATATGCTACTGGACCAACTCGTAATACAATTCTGTAGGGTCCAATATATCTGGGACTTAACTTTCCTTTTCTTCCAAACCTTACTACTCCTTTTTAGGGTGAACTTCAAAAACACTCGATCCCCAACTTCAAACTCTAAATTCTGACGACGTTTATCCGCATAACTTTTCTGTCGGCCTTGAGCTACCTTTAGATTTTTCCTGATTAATTTTACATTCTCTGATGTCATTTAAACTAATTCAGGGCCATATAATTTTTTTTCTCCTACCTCATTCTAACATACAGGAGTTCTGCATCGTCTACAATATAAAGCCTCATATGGTGCCATACCAATACTCGAATGGTAGTTGTTATCATAAGTAAACTCTATTAAAGATAACTTGTCATCCCAATTATCTTTAAATTGCAAAGCACAAGCTCTTAACATATCTTCCAGTGTTTGGATAGTACGTTCTGACTGTCCATCTGTCTGTAGATGAAAAGCTGGAATAAAATGTAACTTAGTACCTAAGGCTTCCTGCTTAAGGCATCAACTACAACATTAGCTTTTCCTAGATGGTACTCAATAGTACAATCATAATCTTTAATCAATTTCGTCCATCTTCGCTGCCTTAAGTTTGACTCTTTCTGATCAAAGATATATTTCAAACTTTTATGATCAGTATAAATATGACATTTCTCTCCAAACAAATAATGTCTCTAAATCTTCAAGGCTAGAACAACTGCAGCTAACTCAAGGTCATGTGTAGGATAGTTATGCTCATGTTTCTTCAACTGTCTCGAAGCATAAGCTATTACCCTACGATCCTGCATCAACACACATCCTAACCCTTGATGTGAAGCATCACAATAAACTTCAAACTCTTTACCTGAAGTAGGTAATGCAAGTACCGGTGCTGATACAAGTCTTTCTTTTAACTCCTGAAAACTCTGCTCATACTTGTTTGTCCATTCAAACTTTGTAGCCTTCTTGGTTAACTCTGTTAATGGCAATGCTAATTTGGAGAATCCCTCAACAAATCTCCTGTAGTATCCTGCTAAACCAAGAAAACTACGGACTTCAGATACTGATGTAGGTCGTTCCCACCTAACCACTTCCTCAGTCTTCTGAGGATCTACTCTAACTCCCTCAGCTGATACAACATGACCAAGAAATACTACTTGATCAAGCCAGAAATCACACTTACTGAACTTAGCATACAACTTCTTTTCTCGAAGTGTTTGCAATACAATTCTGAAGTGTTCAGCATGCTTTCCCCTATTCCCTGAATACACCAAGATATCATCTATGAATACAATCACAAACTGATCCAGGTAGGGATGGAACACTCGATTCATCAGGTCCATAAATGCTGCAGGAGCATTAGTCAATGCAAATGGCATAACTAGGAATTCATAATGCCCATAACCGGTTCTAAAAGCAGTCTTAGGGATATCTGATTCCCTAACTTTCAACTGATGATATCCTGAACGTAAATCAATTTTAGAGAAAATTGAAGCACCTCTCAACTGATCAAATAAATCATCTATACGGAATAAAGGGTATTTATTACGTATTGTTACCTTATTAAGTTGATGGTAATCAATACTTAATATCATGTACCGTCCTTCTTCTTAACAAATAGAACTGGTGCTCCCCAAGGAGAAACACTAGGTCGAATATAGCCCTTATCTACCAGTTCTTGTAGCTGTATCTTTAGTTCCTTCAACTCATTTAGTGTCATACGATAGGGTGCCTAAGAAATAGGAGCTGTTCCTGGAATCAAATCTATCGTAAACTCAATCTCTCTATCAGGTGGTAGTCCTGATAGTTCCTCTAGAAACACATCCAAGAATTCTCGCACCACCAGAACATCCTCAGGTCCTTTCTTCTTAACCTGAGTATCAATCACATAAGCTAGATATGTTGCACAACCTTTAGTCAACAACTTCCTGGCCTTAATGGATGATATTAAGCATGTGGACACAACATTTCTATCACCTTTAAACATAGCCTCAACTGTTCCTGATTTTCTAAAGACTACCTCCTTATTATAACAATCCATAGTAGCATGATATTTAGTCAGGAAATCCATACCCATGATCACATCAAACTCATGAACTTCTAACAGGATTAAATCAATCAACATACATACATTACCCAATTTTACTTCACAATTCTTACATACAGAATCAACTATTAATACATCCCCCATAGGTGTACTAATTACTAAATCATCATTCAAAGATTTTGAGTTCATACTTAACATTTCAGCATGTCTAACAGATACAAAGGAATGCGTAGCACAAGAACCAATCAATACATACATAGGTAGATCACAAATTAACATCATACCTGTGATTACGACAGGTGTATCATCGGCTTCCTTCTGTGTCATAGTATAAACTTTGCCTTGCTATTTAGACCTTCTTGGCTCCTTAGCCTTGGCACCACTAGTGCCTTCACCTGTATTCCCTCCTGATTTCATTTGACTCACTGTCTGAGACATAACTCTTTGGTCTCTTCTATCTGTTGCAGTTTGAGCGACTGGAACACTGTCCGAAATGATACTTATCACCTGTAGGACACAGAGGTTTCCTCACTGAACTAGCTGTGAATTCTCCAAGTTGCCCCACCTGTGAACTAACCCCTGCCTTACTAGTAGCTCATCTCTGATCTCGCCTCTGAGGTCCACCTGCTCAACCAACTCTGGACCTAGATGGCCCACTATATCGAGGTTAAATCTACCTTTTTGCTGGACCCCAGGCGTAAATCTCCTGGTATCATGTCTGTCTCGACCTCCGGCTCTATATTCACCTGCATCTGTCTTTTTTTTAGCTAAACTCTTTTCAACTCTCATAGCTGCCTCCACTAATTTAGTAAAATCATCCCAGTCAGCACTAGCCGTTACAGGTGTTCTGATCTCTACTCTTAAACCTTCCTCAAATTTCTTGCAACGATCTACCTCGTCAACTACGAGGTTCAATGCATACCTAGCAAGTTCAGTAAACTTCTTTTCATATTCAGCAACAGTTATAGAATCCTGCTTAACCTCAAAAACTTATTCCTCTTAGCATCACAGTAAGATCTAAAATAATACTTCTCTTGGAATGTCTTTCTGAAATCATTCCAAAACATTACTCCTGCATCACCTCTTCGAGCCTCGAAGAGTCTCCACCAGTCCTCTGCCCCTTTCTGGAGCAGGAAAGCAGCTAACTCCACCTTCTGGTCCTCAGGGCACCTCATTACCCTGAAACATTTCTCAATCAGATTCAACCATGCCTCTGCATCTGCAGGATTCGTGGTACCCTCAAAAGATGTAGCCCCTAAGGTCTTCAGTCTCTCGATGCCAAACTTCCTCTCTGGATCAGTGATACTGACCCTACACTATCAACCAACCTCTGGGCTATCCTGTTAAAAATATGCTCTTCTATATTAGGTTCAGTCTGCACATGAAGGTTATTGGACTCCCCCTTTGAAACCGGAACTCCATCTCTGCTCCCAGTAGCTTTAGGTACTCCAGTGCTCGCTTGCCTACCTCGCCTACGCGTTCGGCGCATGACTCCTATAATATACCACACATTAGGATATTATAGTTATGACATGCTCCTAGCTATATGCATGATCCTAGCCTCCTCTTTAAACCTAGGGTTCCCATGAACTTATGCTCCGATACCAACTTGTCACACCCTCCCCTAGATCACCCTCTTAAACCTGGGAAAAGAGCATGAGTTACATACATTCATCTATATAACATTTTCTGCATTAACATACACACAATGCAACCCAAGGGGTTTAGTCAACCTTTACGTCGGGTGCTTGATAAACAGTTCATATCTAACTCGTTCTTCAACTATACAAGCATACATAAATCCCTTCACAACACATTCATATATACAGCAGTAGAGGTTACATAGTCATTTGCTAAGTTTGCACATGAAGACTTTTCTAACCCAAACGTTTATCCCTCTACTATATGCTGATCATCTCAAAATCTAATATTTACAAACTAAGGAAGGATCCACAGCAGAGACTTCGCGAGGGTAGGTCAAGCTCCTAGATACCGTTTACTACCTAGGAATAAAAGAAAATATTTTGAAAAACATTAGACATAAGGTCTAGTGAGTGACAAAACGTTTTAAACAAAGTTTTATAAATTCTTGAATTAAGCAATGTTTTATTTAAGTATGATGTGTTATGAGTTTATGAGCTGAGTTAATTTGAGTAAAGCGTATTATGTTTGAAATGATGTTTACGGAACAGAATTTACTCAAAGCAAGATTTCTCAGGCAATGCTACCTCATATGTTTTATGAACCCTAATTCTTTATAAATGATTTGATTATGCCTGAACTATGTTTTATGCCCGATGTTGCTTAAGAATGATTTATGAGCTTGTATCTATGATCTGCAATGCATTTTATGCTTCATATTTCTTAAATATGTTTTATAAGCTCTTGATTATTGAACATGTTTTCGTTAAATGATAAATATCCTATGTATCAATACCTAAGGACATTGAGACGGTATCGAGGTGAATATATAACGATACCTAAGGACATTGAGACGGTATCGAGATGAATATGTAACGATACCTAAGGATATTGAGACCGTATCGAGATGAATATGTAACGATACCTAAGGATATTGAGACGGTATATCGAGGTGAATATGTAACGATACCTAAGGACATTGAGACGGTATCGAGATAAAGGGGACTTTGATATATGAGGACTTCGGTGACGTATCAGGACAACCCGATGTATGCTAGCTCTACGAGCACGTATGACTATTTATGATGTTATGACGTTGAGAGTGTTGATCTCGCTCCACCTCAACTAAGGAAATCTGGATACTAAGTTTCTCAGAAATCTTACATGATTATAAACCATGATTCTTTATGTAATGCTTATGTAGTGTTAATAAGAGATTTCTGATATTTAAGGCAAGCGTGTTTTAGAACGTATGATAGTTTATGATAATACAATGTTTATGAACTATGTTTCAGATGATTTCGATATTGTATGAACTACGTTTCTAGATGGTTACAATACTTGTTAAGCTATGATTTCACGTGGATTAAGTACATATGAGTTATGGTTGTAAATGTTTATATCTATGAAATGTTTTATGCAAAGGATTTCTCTATGTTAAAACCAGCTTGTTTTAGTAAGAACGTTACATAGCCTTGTCACTCACTAGACCTTATGTCTAATGTTTTTCAAAATATTTTCTCTTATTCCTAGGTAGTGAACGGTATCCAGGAGCTTGACCTACCCTCACGAAGTCTTTGCTGCGGATCCTCCCTTAGTTTGTAAATATTAGATTTTGAGTTGATCGGCATATAGTAGAGGGATAAAAGTTTGGGTTAGAAAAGTCGTCATGTGCAAACTTAGCAAATGACTATGTAACCTCTACTCCTGTATATATGAATATGTTGTGAAGGGATTTCTGTATGCTTGTATAGTTGAAGAACGAGTTAGATATGAACTGTTTATCAGGCGTCCAGGCGTACAGGTTGAGTAAACCCCTTGGGTTACATTGTGTGTATGTTAATGCGGAGAATGTTAAATAGATGAATGTATGTAACCCATGCTCTTTTCCTAGGTTTAAGAGGGTGATCTGGGGGAGGGTGTGACAGTTGGCCACCGACACAAGTCGTCGGAGTTAGCTGCCAAAGGTGTTGGTCGGAGTGGCATCGACGGTAATGAGGGCTGAGTGTACTGTTGGTGGACATGAGTATAAAATAGTGACATACAAAATTGGCCTCTCAAACGTTGTGTTGAGTTCATATCTCAACTCCTCTCAACTCATACCCTCACGCTAAACACTCCTTAAATTTTTTTACTTTAACAAGTCTCTTAAAAATATGTAATAGATCTATAAATTTCCAACTTTATATATAATAAGATCTCAAAATTATTAAAAATGTTAAAATTAATTGTTTTATTAGTCATTTTTTTGTGAACCTTAAATTCTTAATTTTGTCGTTAATAAATACATTATAAATTAATGTATAATATAACATTTAATTTTTAACATTTTTAAAAATGTAAGAGACGTTGAATGCAAAATTGATATTTTAGGAATCTATTAAACACAAAAATGAAGAATTAATGAACCTATTAGATGTTTTTTAAAGTTCAGGATAGGGTTGGCAATGGGGCGGGACGGGGTTGGGGATGTACTCCCCATTCCCGTCCCCGTGGGGATTTTTCATTCTCATCCCTACCCCATTCCCCGTTTTCGGGTGTCAAGGTCAGGGTCAGGGAAAATTTTTCTATTTTTTATTTCTATTTTTAATTATTTTCTTTAAAAATAATTAAAACTTGGTATTTATTTTAAAATTGTAAACATTTTAGGTAACAAGTTAGTATTATTATTGGTTTATTTATTTAAATTAATAATTAAAAAATATATTGGCAATTTTATTATAAATATAATAAGAAAAAGCTAAAGTTAATTATATTTGGGGATTTTTTAAAATAGAAAAATAAGGAAAACTATTTACACAACATAGCAAAATTTTTAGATAGTTGTGATAGACGTTGATAGAAGTCTATCAAGATCTATCAGTGATAGAAATGATAGAAATCTATCACTGATAGATGTCTGTTAATGTTCATTAGTGTTTTCTTTGTTATTTTTTATAAATAGTTTGATATATTTTTTATCTGTGAAAATTTTCTATTATATCATGAAATTAAATTTAAAAAAATATCAAAAAAGCAGTAGCTTAATAAAGCTATTGATTTATAAAAACAGTAAAGATACTGTGTGTCTTTATATATTAAAAAAGTTAATGTATAATGTTTATATATAAAAAAACATTATAAAGCAAGTTTATGAAATGAAGCTAGTGACAGATTCAGAAATTCAAATGAGGAGACACAAATGTATATAATGTTTGATTGTTTAGCTCGTTAATTTATAGTCTTCTATTTATATATAATCCATAAGCTTAAAAATTGTCTGTCAAATTTCTTAATTTTCGTTTTTGATATTTAATAAATTCTTAAAATATTAATTTCGCATCTAACACATCTGTTGCATATTGGATTATGTTAAAAATTAAATGTTATATTAAATATTAAATTTAATTTGTGCTTAATAGGTATGATTAGACATCTTTTTAAAGATAATGTATCAATTAGTTGTGAAAATTTAAAATTCAAGGTTCAAAAAGACACAATTTTTGTGTGTTATAAAACAGTTACTTTTTAAACTTTTTTAGTATTTATGAGATCTATTAGAAACAAAATGAGAGTAATTTATACATTTATTAGATATTTTTAAGAGACCTAGAGTCAAAATTGAAAGTTTATGGATTTATTAATCACACTTTTTAAATTTTAGAGACTAAACTTGTAATTTAATCTTTATATAAATGTAATTTTAAATTAATCATTATATATTATTTTTATTAAGGAATACTAATTACAAAATTATTATAAAATTGACCGAATTATTCACCTACATTCATAAGCAAAAAATTGAAATCATCCAATCTATTTTTGTAAAATAATTTTATAAACATCTAAAAATATTTGTATATTATACATATGAGAAAAATTAAAATAGAATTAGGTTTGAGTTGTTTTCAAATATAGAAAAAATGAGTCAAACTATTTACAAATATTGAAAATTTTTATTGTCTATTCTATAGCGATGTATCACTGATAGACAGTGAAATTTTTCTATATCTGTAAATAGTTTGATATTTTTTTTATTTATACTAATTTTCCATTAGGTTTTTCTAGTTTATTTCAAGTGCACAAAAAATTAAATATTATATATATTTTCAAACTAAAAATATATAATTATATATATTTTCAAAAAGTGTATAAATGTATGTAGCTAATAAAATCACATTAACATTTAAATATATATATTAAAAAAAAAAAAATTTACCAAACTTAAGATTCAATCCGTGGCTTGGTAAGTGATGGCATGCCACCACAACCACTGCGAACGGGTTGTATTTAATATATAAATAAATACATTTTTAATATTTATTAAAAAAATAATAATATATAAATATAGAACGTCACACGTTGAGGGAACACGTGCCTCCTGATCCTTCATAGATTCGCCCCGAATAAAGCTACTGTGTGTATATAAATCCTAAGTTTATTGTTAAAAAATTATGTCAAAAAAAAGTTTTTTTTTTCAAAAGAAATGATGTCAAATTTAAAAGAGTAAATTTAAGTATAATCAAAGGCAAGTAGGTTTGTATATCCTTAAGATTTAATTCGAACTTAATAAGATTGAAAAGAGTCATATTGTGGAGAGAACTTATATGTATTTTCTTCACTTCTTTTTCACTAATAAATTCTCTATTGTTCTTATTTTCAACATTATTTACAATTCAGCTGTACTTCCATTCTTCATTATAAATTTTTAATACACGATTTTGTACTCGTTTTCCCTAAGTTTAATATGAAGTCTATCTTATAATTTTTAGTTTTGTTGTTTATTTTTGTAATCATGAGTTAAACTCTTCTTTGAGATTGAAACATGTAAATTCTTACCGAATGGTTTGTCTTTATTGATTTTATTTTTATTATTTATTTAGATGTATATAAAAATCGAGTTTAATACTGAAAAGATTATATATGATTTGGTTCTCATAAAAATAATTTAGACATAAAATTGTGTTTTTTACGCATAGGTTTCATAGCTTACACTTCGAAAGATTCTTCATAAAAAGGTTTAATAGGCTACACTTCTCTTTCAACGGGACATGAGTATATTTGGATCCCTTTCTTTTTTCTTATTATTACTTTTCGTTTAGAAAATAACCTTACCACATTATTTCACCTTGGTTATCAAAGTTGCATTCTTGAGAAAAATCTTTACTTAAATTTTAAAATTTTGTTTTATTCATTCCCTTTGGACATGAGAATTAGAATATTTTCATTTTCTACTTGCTCGACAATGTTCACTTGCACTAGACTAAGAACTTTTTCTTTTAAAGTTTTTCAATTTTAGGCATACACGTTTATAGTCGATCAAAATATTTTGTTTATAAGAACCAATTATCTTACTACTTCCATTCAACTTGTCATCTTTCCAGTCCAATTGTCTTTGAATGATCATTCTAAGAAGGGTTCATCCGACTTTGTCGTAGACCTTACTCACGCTGACGGATCCACGTGGGGGTCGAGTTAATTCTTGGACAATGGAGGCCCAATAATAGAAAAGGAAAGTAGGTTTAAAATAAATAAATAACTCACTAATTAAATTGCTTAAGCCCGCCAGCTACCTTAACGAAGATAAAAAAAAAAAAAAGAAAAGGTGATTTGCACAAAAAAAAATCAAGCCCAAAATGATAAAAGATATAGTACAAGGAAAAACATATTAGGGATATAACACAAAATTAGCGCTAAATATCACTAATAGCAGCTATCAGTGATAGCCATATTGGCAAATGACTAAAAAGTCCATGTATACCATTTCACGCTTCTTCTTCCAGTTTTCTCAAATTGAAAGCTATTACTGATAGCACCTATTAGTGATAGCCACTGATAGCTACTATCAGTTTCTATCACTAATGGTTGCTATCAATGATAGCTTTTCAATTTGAAAAATATTAATACAACCTTGAAATAGTAACAATTGAAATATTAGCTTTCAATTTGCTATCAGACATCATTGGCTATTATTGATACACTTTCATAAAATGGAATCAAACTTGAAATATTAACACTTCAAGGCTATTAGTGGCTATCAGTGATAAACTTTTATAAGTAGTTATCAACTTTGAAAGGAAACTATCAACTTTCAAATATTAACATTTAAAGCTATAAGTTATAGAAGTCTATCAATGAGAGGTCTATAAGTGACTATCATTGATATCTATCTAAGTCACATCACCAATATCACCAATATCATTCATTTAATTGATATATACATAAGTCATATCATTGATATACGGATATCACTGATAGCTTTTATCAGTGGCTATTACCGTTAACTTTTAGCAGTGGCTATCATTGATAGACTTTCATCAAATGGAATCGGATTTTATATCATTGATATCATCGATATATGGATATCACCTAAGTTCTATTACTAACATCATTGATATCACTTATATCGTGGTTATTGGTGATAGCTTCTATCACTAATAACATGCTATCAAAGATAACTTCGATCATTCCTTTTTACCATCAAATAACATGCTATTGTTGATAGCTTCTACCACTGATAACATGCTATTAGTGATAACTTCTAAGCATCTCGCTTACACTTTAGTTCGAGATTCAACTTTATTAATTAAATTCATTAAGTTGGTTATCAATGATAGACTTTTATAAGTGGCTATTAAATGTGAAAGAAAATCATAAAAAATTAAGCTATCAATGATAGAAAATATTAGTGGTTATCTCTGATAGACTTTCATTAGTGACTATCAATTTCTAAAGATTAACACTCAAAGCTATCAATGACTATTATTGAGAAACTTTTATCGTGATTATCAATAATAGACTTTTATCACTAATAGACTTCTATCATTGATGTCTACCTAAGTTCGATATCACTGATACATAACTATGACTGATATCTATCAAAGTTCTATCACTAATATCACTGATAATTGATATTATCGATACACAAATATTTAGTTAATTATTTTCTAACATAAATATGAGTAGCTAGTGAATTCTGTAATTAATGATAACATTCTTTGAGTAACTAATTTATAAGCATATTAGTGGCTATTACTGATAGATTTATATTATTATGTCATAATAGTGAAGTCTATCATTGATAGCTACTAATAGATTCTATAAGTTTTAAACTTTTAGTTTTATCTTGAGTATTTACTAATAAATTAGTATACATTAGTTGATAAGAGTTTATAAATCATAGACTTCTATCGTTGATCGAAGTAGTTTGTCAGTGATAGAAGCCTATCATTTATAGACTATAATAGACTTAGTATATTAGTGATATCATAGGCCATCAGTGATAGACTACATAATTTTAAAGTCCTAAAAAAAAGAAAAAAATTATTGCCCTATTTAATTGAAAAGGTTTGGAGAAAGGAGGGGAATAGGGGATGAAAGCAAAAAAAAAAAAAAAAAAAAAAAAAAAAAAAAAAAAAAAAAAAAAAAAAAGATTTTTTTTTAAAAAAAAGGAAAGAAAATGGAAGCAAAAACGGAGAAATGAAAGAAAATTAAAAAAAAAAAAAAGAAAGAAAGAAAGAAATGGAAGAAGAATGGAAGAAAAAAAGAAGAAAAGAAAGAAATTAAAAAAAAAAGAATGGAAACAAAAACGAAGAAAATAAAGAAGATTTAAAAAAAAAGACAGAAAGGGAAGAAGAAGGTAAAACAAATGGAGAAAGAAAAGAAATTAAAAAAAAAAATAGAAGTAAAAATAGAGAAAGGAAATAATTTTTTTAAAAAAAGTGAAAAAGAATGGAAGCAAAAAGGGATAAACGAAAGAAAATTAAAGGGAGAGACTCATGGAAGCAAAGTGGGAGGAAGAAAAGAAAAATAAAATATAAAATAAAATAAAAGAGAGAGAAAGGGAAGAAAAAGTACAACAAAACAAGGGAGGGCAAAATTGGAAATTGAAAAAGAAAGAAGAGTTGACTGGTCAACACTTACATATTTGTAAATATTTTAAAGATGTGGCATATGTTTAGATTTTTTCTCTTATTGTTCTATCCATTATAAATATCCAAAAAAAAATGTAAACAGTTAAGAATTTGGAGAAATTTCCACTCCAAACCAAAAGGTATCGTTTATTTTTGTTTTTCTACTTAATTTTTCAGATCTACATTACTCAAGTATATATTTATTGTAATTAATTTCAAAACTAAAGTTACAAGATAAATTGTTTTGTCCCTCATCAAATATACGTATCATATCATTTACAAGTGAGTTCCAAATTCTTCTCAATCTTTTTAGTTTCTATACTTCTAAGTCTTTGTGATAAATCGTAATACTTTTATTGTTAATACTTTTGTAGAGTTAATTCTAAATCAATACGAAGATATATTTTAAAAGAAAGACCATGCAAATAGAGTCATCATCTTCAAAAAAGATATATACCTATGATCATGATAAATCTTATACAAAAATCAATTTAGGAGAACTACCTGCAAATTCTGGCCTAACAACTAAAATTTTCTAATATAATTATAATATTCAAGATCAAGTTCGTAGAGCATATTTACAAAAATGTCCTTACCAGCCTAAGAATCATACTTTTCCATTTAAGAAAACTGGAACAAGGTCGAGACGATTTAATCTAGTTTTGTTAATGAACAAAGTCAAGACAATTTATGAGAATATTATCTGTTATGAATATTGTGAAGACTCGATTGCATAGACGGATGGGAGAGCAGTGGATGAATAATTGTCTTATAGTATATATTGAGAAAGATTTATTAGATAAGTTAGATAATAAAATTATCATGGATTGATTTCAAAACATGGAAACTCGTAGAGGACAGTTATAATATGTATTAAATTAGTTGATCTATAGAACTATAAATACTTTTGTTTTACATTTTTTTTATAGTTTTTTTATTACATAGTGCTCCTATGTACAATTCTTGGATTCGCCACTGCTTACTCATATTGAATCTCATCTTAGAGAGAAGTCTCCAATTCTATAGAGAAGAATGAGATATGTATAATATTAATGTTTTAATAATAATCTTTGTCGACACTAAAAAGCGTTGGGATAGCCCTCCTAAGTGTCGGAAAAACTTCTTGTCGACGCATTTTAAGCGTCGGCAAAAACCGTCGGGATACCTTATCCCGACGGTTTTTTTGCTAGGTCGGCATAGATAGGCTATGTCGATGCTAGTTAAATGAGGGTGGTGGGCTGGTTTTGCCGACGCCAAATATGGTGCGTCGGCGAAACCATCTATGCCAACGTCAGAAGTAGGCGTCGGCAGTGAGTTATCCCAACGCTATATGGTGCGACGCCAAATATGGTGCGTCGGTGAAACCATCTATGCCAACGCCAGAAGTAGGCGTCGGCAGTGAGTTATCCCGACGCTATATGTATGGCATCGGGATAGGTTGTATTAAAATTTTGCCCACGCTTTTACATATGGCGTCGAGATAGCTTGTTTTTGCCGACGCCTGTGAAGCGTCGACATTGACTTTATTTTTTTTAAAAAAAAATTAATTCATTTTTTAAAATAGTGTATTTCTCTTGACTTTCAATTGTAGTTGAATATCCTGATAAATAGATAAATAATTTGTATAAAACAAAATATTTAAAATGAAAAAACAACCAAATTTCATTTAGATACTTATAAATATTCTTACAACTTATATTGTTCCAAAAACAAAATAAACATATATCAACTAAAAAAAACACATGAGTCTTGATAAAAAAAAAATACACATTAAGTTTAAAAATAGAGTCTTGTTCGGCTGCGAATTAGTCACGAACATAACATTGATCCTGTAAAAAAATACAAACAAAGTTTAAATCATAATCAAAACACCTAAAATTAAATTTATCAAATCATACAATATATATATATATATATATATATATATATATATATATATATATATATATCTAAACACATTCATTCATTCAAAACAACAACAACAACACAAAAATCATTAACTCAAAAACTTTAACTCACATTCAAAACAATAACAACATCACAAAAACCACTAGCTAACATTTCTATACACATATTCAGAACAACAAAAACAATACAAACATTCAACACTCACAATTCTCAATTCAACATTCAAAACAATAATATCAACACAACAATTATCTACTCACATTTTGTTAACACATATGCAAAACCAAAGCAATAACACAAAAATTATTAACTTAGAAATCTCAACTCACCTTTTAAGACAATAACATCACAAAACTCATTAATTAACATTTCTTTAACACATACTCAAAACAACAAAAAAATCTATTAACTCATGTTTCTTTAACACATGCAAAACACACAATAACACAAAAATCCAACACTCACAATTCTCAACTCAATATTCAAAACAACAACAAGAAAATTATTAACTCACAACGTCAACCCAAATTCAAAACAACAACACATCTCACCCATACATTAAAAAAGATTCTCACCTTATATTCAAAATAACAACATTATTTTAGCCCCCACATTCAAAACCATAACGAAAACAAATAACATTTTATTACATCATACAAGTAATGTTAGTTGCTACCATAACTGCAGGATAGCAACATAATTCTCAAAACTAACTATTTTTTATCTACTGTTTTTATTAAAAAAAAAAAACTTTTTACTTCATACCTATTTTGGCATTCCTCCTTGCGAGTTCATAAATTGCTTGATCAAATCTTTCAAGCCTTCTATCTTTATTTGTTGTTCTTCAATTCTTGAATCCTGTTGTGGCGAAGAGAAGGTGAGCGGTGAACAAGCTGAAGGGTGCAACCGACGGCGAAAGAAACGGCGAAAGAAAGAGAGGAATGGAAGAGACTAATCGACGGCGAAAGAAAGAGAGGATGGAGGAGAGTGACCGGTGGCAAAATAGCAAATCGGGAGGGAGAGGGGCGCGGCTGCTGTGTGAGAGACGAAGTAGAAAGATGAGGGGAAAAGATTTTAGGGCTTTTTAATCGGATCTTTCCCGACGCCACTAAAAAGCGTCGGGAAAGACCCCTTATCCCGATGCCAGTAGTATGGCGTCAGGATAGGGAAGCTATGTCGATGCCAACATACAAAGGCGTCGGCGTAGCCCTACTCTATCTTGACGCCTACGTTAAGGCGTCGAGATAGGTACTCTAGCCCGACGCCTCATAACTATTGCGTCGGGATACCCCTCTATGTCAACGCCATACTGTGGCGTAGGCAGATAGGTCCTATACCGACGCCTAAAATGGCGTCGGCGGAAACCTTTTTTCTTGTAGTGATGAGATAACCAAATTTTTTTAATAATTGACCAAACAAAAATATCTTCAATTATGAAGTCTTCAGATATTCGTTGTAGAAATCTAGCCAATAAATTAGAAATGGCTAGTTAAGACAAATTAGTTTTCATTCCATATAACACGAGGTAATTAAATGACAGTTTACATTTCTTTAGTTATTTTTAATTTGTATTGAATGCATAATAATATAAAAATGTTGCTTATCATAGTTATCATTCGATATTGATTGTTATCAACCTTCGAGAAAACTGTGTTTATATTTTGAACTATCTTTGAAGTAAGGTTAAAAAAGTCATTCATGGAGTCATAAATGTGTAAGTGTATTGGATTTTCTTAGTTGTGAATTTAATGTTTATGTTATTCTAATATTTTAAACTATTTAGAGGCTTGAAAATTTGGCAAGTTAAACATGATCTCCAACACTGTCGCTCTAATCCACTTTGGGAAACCTGTAAAGGCAAATTTGCATTGATACTTTAATGAATTCTTTTCATTGAAATATATAAGTAATTTGTTTTCAATTTATTTACATGCAGTGCCCCGTCAATTGAATTTTGTAAGGTGCAGGTACTATGTCCAAAAGTAAAGGCGTGAAATAGTGCATAATTTTAGTACTCCCATTAGTAATCTCGTACATTTATTTATGATATGGTACACTTTAATAAATAATCTAAGTTTATGTTGTGTTTATCTTTCTTTTTCTTTGTAGTTCAATACAAAAAGTTTATATAAACAAGAAGCGATTGATGAGGTTTGAATAAAATGAACAAATTTTGTTGGATAATTTGTGTAAGGCTTAACTTATATATATATATATATATATATATATATATATATATATAATATTGTCTGAATAGAATGTGTACATATACTAGTTTATAAATATAGTGGAAGTTTATTTGGATACTAATTGATATGAAAACCCTAGCAATCTGAAAAATTAAGAACCCAATTGTTGAACCCCTAATATCAGATTCTAAAACCCCTAAATCAATTGACGTCAATCCAAAGGAAAAGATTAGAATTGGATTACCTTTTGATCGAAGACCATGGAGCAAAGAAGAACTACTTCCCTACTCAGAGTTTGAACACTCCACAAGCAAGTTGATCAATATTACCTGAATGCTCAAGCATGCAACCTTAGATCAAAAATTGCAAAATGGTTGATGATGAATCTCCGTCATCAACACATAAGAAAATTATCATTCCTAATTCAAAATCCAAAAACTATTTTCCAACAACCTAATGTCCATACTTTAAATAGTCTCCCAATAAAAGAAACTCTAATGCATCATAATTCATAATAAAAGACATAACTAACCCTAGTTAAAATACCATAAAACGGATAAAAATAGAAATACTAAAATTACATCAAAATTATTAAATAAAACATAAATAATAATTTGATGCTGAAACAGTTCATATCACTAATTGTAGTTTGCGGAGGGGCGGGTGGTCCCATATATTATAGAAGTGATTTCTATTCCTATTTGTAGATTTTGGAAGGGCGGGTGTCCCATATGTGATATAGAAGTATTGAATGATGTACTTGATTATAGTTTTATAGAAGCAAGGAGAAATTGACAAGTTTTGAGTAGAATAAAAAAAGATTGTCTGAAGTTTTGTTTATGGGTATTTGTTGTAAGTATTTAAGATTTTCTATTGTCTTAATAGAATGAAAGTATTAATTGATGTTTGTAGAGGGACGAATGATTGTCTATATCTTTACTATAATAAAAGGATGGATCCGGGATAATCATTTTTTGCCTTTTTTATCCCTTCTACATTTTGAAAATTCCAACCATACCCATAATCAAACAATAGGCAATTAACAATATCATTAATTTAAATTAATATCAATTCACTTTTTTTTAAGAGTAAAATATCAATTTACTCTATAACTTAATAATAGGCAATTAAAAAGGTTACAAATTAGTTGATGCACCCTCTACTAACCATTAAAGCAAATTGAAAAAGTTTATTATATTATTATTATTATTATTATTATTATTATTATTCCTATAATTAATGGATGTACTCTCTCCACATTCTAAAACCTCTAAGTTATTTTTTTAGTATTTTCAAATTCTACAACAAATTGAATAGTGCACTATAAATTAACATTTTTTCCTCCCTATAAATAGTTTCACATATTCCTAAGGAGTCTCGTTGTTAAGCAAAGAGTAATTATTTTTCTATAGTACCAAATGGCTTTGATTAAAGGTATATCTCAATCTTATAATTTTTTTTTAAATTTTTATGTTGTCAAAGTCATCAAATAAAATATCTATTGTGAATGGTTGTACAATGTTTTTGGTTTTTTTTTTTTTTTTTAATAATGTTGAGTTTTAGTTGTTTCTTGAGAGCAATGTCTATTCCTTTTAAACATTGTTTTTTTCTATTTCACATAAAAAACCACTTTAAAAAACAAAAACCACTTTTTCAATACAATATTAGTAAGACCTCACCTATATCTTTGCCCCTCAAAAAAATAAAATTCCAACTTCAAATAACAATGATATGCACAATATCATTCTTTTGCCATTATTTTTAACTCACGCATGAATCATATTTTATAAAAGTTTGCATTTTGACCTTTTGAACTAAATTATATTTTATGCACAATATCAATCTTTTGCAATTATTTTTAACTCACATATGAAACATATTTGATAACAGTTTGCATTTTGAGATTTTTAACTAAATTATATTTTAAACTTAACTAAACACGTGCAATGCACGTAGTTTCAAACTAGTAATATAAAAGTGCTTGGTATTATTTTTTATTGTAGTTTTTGGAGGGGCGGGTGGTTCCAAATTTGATATATAGAAGTGTTGGATATGATATTTTTAATTGCTATATGGAAGTGTGTTGTTATTGTATTTTAGGTAACTTCTTTTCTCTTTCAGTTTTATGCTAGTGTATTACATTGTTGTATATTTTTATATTTTATGTTGTGTTTGTGCATTTATAGGTGGAAGAAAAACATTGTTGGTTTGCTACAGGCATGCATTACAAACATTTTCTAACTTAAAAATAGGACATTTAATGACGATTTTCTAATCCTCAATGGGTTGGACATTTTAAAACATTCGACATTGAAAAATGTACTTGTTTTTTAAAGTGGGATGAATCACCTTTCATATTGGACAATTAATGACGAAAAGCAAACTATCCCATATCTTT
Source organism: Lagenaria siceraria (assembly GCA_002890555.2). NCBI lineage: Eukaryota > Viridiplantae > Streptophyta > Magnoliopsida > Cucurbitales > Cucurbitaceae > Lagenaria > Lagenaria siceraria. Next base: position 23,526,343 of record CM016485.1, on the reverse strand, counting down.
AATGTCGGACAAACTCATTTAATATCGGTCAAGCGAACGACATTGAAGGTCTTGCTAAAAGTGTTCAATGTTGGTTGAAAACCGACATTAAAGTCATTTATAATGTCGGTCAAAAATCGACGGTGACCAACATTGAACACCTTTAATAACACCTTCTTCAATGTCGGTCGCCTAACCGACATCATACTTCATAATGTCAGTTTTCGTCTGACATTATAGTCCAATTTTATACTAGTGATGTCTCAACTCAATGGTCTTATCTATAGAGACCTAGGACAAATCTTTTGTCAAATAATTAAAATATAATATTATACTTATTTAAAAATCTCATTCAAAATTCAGATATATATTTTCTTTAATATATTATATACATTAATCATTTTAATATTCAATGTATTATATACAATAAATATACTTTATCTTTTATATTTAATATCTTATATATTAAATATCAATTTGATCCTTTCCAATTTTAAATTCATTTTCTCCTTTTACATTTAATATATACAATATATTAAGTAATGATTTGGACAGTTCAAAATTTTCTTTCAACTAAAGTGATCCTTTTAGGGATATAAAAACTATCAAAGGGACTTAGTGGACCTACAAATTATAATAAACTCCAATGATACAAAAGTAATTTATTAAACTCTATAATTAATTAATTTCCATTCATGAACTCCATGTCACTCTACTATAAACTTAGAGTTGCACACTTATGCACTGCAAGACAAGTTGTATTTATGAATATAAACATTACATGCAAGTCAATTCTTCAGGAGTTGTTCCTAATTAAGTTGGGCCAAAAGTTCGATTTATCCTTATTATTATATTTAACACCTTAAGTACCACTAAGTCTCTAATGAATAATTTGTTTTGGTTCCAATTATAAATGAAGTCTTTTTTGAGCCAGTGAGAGGATGTTGTCTCATTGTTCAATTCTTAGAATCAACACGTATGAGTAACAGTGTTTGTGGGTTGGGTTAGGTGACTTTAGAAATATTTTAGGCCCAACACTATGTTTTGGGTTGTGTATTCCTCTAACCCTGACTAAATTAAGAATCCAAACCAAACGAACCTATTAAAAAAAGGGTTGGATTGGTTTAGTTTCGTCAGTTCTTTTTCATGCCATGAGATGAGAAAAGTAAAATATACTTCTCTATTTAAGTTACTTGAAGTCAAAGAGAGCATTTTATTTCTTTACTCATATGTAAAAGGTTAAATGATCTAATAAAATTGGTAGACATCAAAGATTTTCGTTGAAATAAAAGCAAGTATTAGAAGATGTATTATTGGTTGTATACTTGTTTAAGGTTGATGCTTTTTTGGTTTTGTGGATGTTATGGTGTTGTCACTGAAGTTGCATAGAAGATGTCACAAAAGATGTCATTCATGCAGTTTATTTTTTCCCTTTTTGGAAGATTTTGCAAGGTTTTTTTCTAGATTCTTTCCTTCTTTAATGGTATGCAGAATTCATTTGAGGATGTTTTCTTTTTTTTTCGTTGTGCCTATTTATTGGCAAGTATTTTCTTTGCTAGGGTTTCCGCTCATGTTTATTGATCTTGGAGTTGTGTTTTGTCGTGGCCATTTATTACAATATTTGTTGTACTGTATTCGATCTGCATTCAACAGTATAAAATCTCTGTGAAAGGATTTAAAATAAGAAGTTTTTATAAACTTAGGGGGAGCCTAAGGCTCAACACATGAGAAGGGATTCTCGGTCTCAAGGGGAGTCTAAGACTTCATTACGTGAGAAGAAGTTCTCCAACTTAGGGGGGAGCATAAGTTAGTTCTATGAAGTGTCTGTTGGGATTATATTCTAAATCTTATGGAGTCTCGTAACTTTGTAAAGTGTACATGATGATTCATTTATTCATTTAATAAAATAATATGTATTTTATTTGATCTTTAGATCATTTTTTACTCAATCCATAAATTAAGATCCTAGGTTATTAAATGTAGCTTGAACAGTATGTAGTATACCTACAAGTGGATCTTGTTTAAGTTATAACCTAAAGGATCTGCAGTATATGAATAAAGTTGGATGCCTTGTTCTGGTAACGTTGTAGATACGGTCCACTCTATAACTGTTACATGAGTCGTAAAGTGTTACAAATGATTTGATCCAAATTGTTCATGTGAAGATATGCAAGTGGGGGTATCATGTACAAAGAGTTTGTACAAGACTGGACCGCGAAATGATTATTTTCATGTTATAACACTGTTAACTGTAGAGACTAATATTTCATAGGATGACCATAAATAACTCGATCTCAATCCTGAGTTAGTTATGAGCTCTTGTCTATGAGGGCAGTCCTTTGATTTGTATGGGTGAGAGTGGCCTAAGTCGCCGACTCAATATGCCTACCATTTTGAGGACTTGTTTGAGTAGAGAGCTGAGAACATAGCTACATAAGATGGAGTTTACTTCTTCTCACTTTCAGGGAAAGTAGATAAATTGCTCCCTTAAGTGATGACTCCGAATTTTGAACAATGTGTCCACCCTCTCGTTAACTCGAGAGGGATTTGTTTATGGTAGGACCATAAACATGTTGTTCATTAGAGGATTCGTGGGGCTTAAAGAAAAATAAGTGATTACAGGGGTAAAACGATATTTTTGACCCAGCAGTAATTACGAGCAATTTGTAAATGGTTGACTTATTGATGACTGATTATATTCATTGGACACATAAATATATCTACAGTGGAAGAGTGCAGCTGTGGGTCTTTAGTGGAATGACCCGCAGTTAATGAATGTTGATTTAATTAATTAAAGAGTTTGATTAATTTAATTTCGAATCATTAGAGCTTCTAATTTGTAGGTCCATTAGGTCCCCTTGCTAGCTCACTAAGGATAAAACAAGGTTCAATTATTTTAGAATAATTTGACTTGTTCAAATTATTTAAGGGAACTAGATATTAATAAAGATTAATACAAAGTGTCATATATGATGATATATTATAGTCATTATAAATATGATTTATGATTAAACTATATATTAAGATAAAAAAGCAATATTTGAATAACATTCAAATATTAATGTGAATTTGATTCATATTAAAACTTTATAGTAAAATTAGTGTGAATGTGATTTATATTAAAACTATAGTTTATGTGAGAGACATGCATTTACATATGATTTAAATGCATAAATGTGTAATTAATTTGTTGTTATTATTATTTATATTTAATTAATTTTTATTTATTTATATCATATATATTAAATATGATTTTATATATAATAATAATAATAATAATAATAATAATAATAATATTAAAATAACTCCCCTGCATAGTTGCAGGAGCAAGAGAGTGGAAATAGTGGTGTTCATGTTTTTTTCTAGTTCTTAAAAAGAGTTTTGAAAAATTACAAAACCTAAGAAAAAAGGATCACTCCCTGTGAAATAGTTAATCACTTGATATGAAAACCCTAGAATTTAACAGTTAGGAACCTAAATGTTGAACCCCCTAATAACAAATCCTAAAACCCCCAAATCAATTGACGTCAATCCAAAAGAAAGAATTAGAATTGAATTACCTTTTGATCGAAGACTATGAGGCCTAACTACTTCCCTACTCACAGTTTGAACACTCCACAAGCAAGTAGATCAATCTTACCTGAATGCTCAAGCATGCAACCTTAGATCAAGAATTGCAAAATGGTTGGTGATAAATCTCTGCCACCACACAGCGAAAATTTATCATTCCAAATTCAAAATCCAAAAAAAAAATGTTTTCAAACAACCTAAAAGCAAGACTTTAAATAGTCTCCCAATAAAACCCTAATATAACATAGTAAAATGACAAAATTACCCCTACTTAAATGTCATAAAAAAAAGGATAAAATTGGAAGATACTAAAATTAAATCTAAATTATTAAATAAAATTTAATTAATAATTTGATGTCTGGACGGTTCATATCATCACTCTTTGTAACATCGTTAACTGAAGAGATTAACACTTCACAGGATAACCATATGTAACTTGATCTCAATCCTGAATGAGTTATGGACTCCTGCCTATGAGGGCTTATCCTTTGATCTGTATGGGTGAGAGTGACCCACGTCGTCGACTCAATAAGCCTACCATTTTGGGGATAAAATCAAATGAGGAGTTGGAAACATAACAATACAGGATGGAATTCACTTCATCCTGACTTTAGGGAAAAGTAGAAGAGTTGTTCCCTTAAGTGCTAAATTTAGGTCTTGAACAATGGGGCCCCTCCCTCTCATTGGCCTGAGAGGGATTTTGTTTACGGTAGGACCATAAGCAAATTGTTCATTAGAGGACCTGTGGGACTTAAGGAGCAAGAGATAATTACAGGGTAAAACGATAATTTGACCCAGCTGTAATTACGAATAACTCGTGAAGGATCGACTTACTTGTAATGGTTATATCCATGGACACATAAATATTCTACAGTGTAAAGAGTGCAACTGTGGGTCTTTAGTGGAGTGATCCACAGTTAATGTATGTTGATTAGTTTAATTAATTAATTTCGAATTATTAGAGCTTCTAATTTATAGGTTTATTAGGCCCCCTGATAGCTCACTAAGGATAAAACAATGACTAAATATTTTTGGAAGAATTTGAATTGTTTAAATTCAATTAGGAAATATCCATTAATTGTATATGATACAATTAATATAATGTATATATATACATTATAATATATAGTTAATTTTGAATTAGAGACAAAATTAAACTATATAATAAGAGTATTAATATTTGAATACGATTAAAATATTAAATTAATATGAATAAGATTTATATTAAACCTATAGGTTAAAAGAGATGAGAATATTTGAATATGATTCAAATTTATGTATAATTAAATATGAGATATTTAATTAAATATATTAACAAAATTTAATTTAAATTTATTTGAATTTTAATTTTAATTAAATAAATTTGAAAAAGAAAGAAAAAGAAAACTGCCTAAGTTTTGCAGGGGAATGAGAGAGTGGGAGGGGAGTTACAAGTCCCCTCTCTCTTTCATTTAAATGCAGAAGCGTTCTGCATTTGAGGTGGTTGAAGGATTTTTTTGCGTGAATTTTTTTTCTTACTCTCCCTCCCTCTCTCTTTCTCACTCTCTTATAGCTTATAGAGAACTATTCTTTGTAAAGGTTCTTCTCTTCTCTTCCAAAACAAAGAAAAGTTTTCCACAAGCCTAATCCATATTGGAGAATAGTAGGGAAGATTGTTTGGTAGTGTCCCTATTGATAGAAATGAAGGGATTGAATCCCGGCGGAAGCGATTGTTCGTCTTATGATTTTAATTACTCAATTTGAAATTTAATTAAAACAGAGAACAACAGTATTCAACTAGGATAAACCAACATGCTTTTAGAAGAAAAAACAACTTAAGGAAAGAAGAAATTATATTACCCTTGATGAATTTCCTTCTTCTCGTAGTTCCCTTTGTGATCACAAAAGCTTTTCATATACAGTGAATAAGAACAAACAGAAACACAGCACCAATGAGCACTCGCTATTCTTAAGGTTATCAAATTCCAAATGAGTAGTTTCCCATATGTTTGTTTAAAGGAGGAGAACGAAGAAGTTATCTTCTTGCTGAGAGAGATGTGTGAGAGAGTGAGTGGGGAGGGAAAGTTATAACTCCCTCCCACTTCACGTTCTTGATAACTCCCAAATGGGAGTTATTATATATATATATATATATATATTAAATCTCATTTAATATATATAATAATAATTAGTTATTTCTTAACTAATTTCTCACCCATAATCTATAGTTTAATATAAATCATATTCACGTTATTTTTAACCTATAGTTTTTATATGAATCTCATTCATATAATATTTAATATTTGAATCTTATTCAAATATTTTTCTCTCACATATATTATAAAGTTTAATTTTTGCATTTCATACAAAATTATCTTTATATTATAATGTATCGACATACATTATTTAATTGTATCTCATACAACTAATTCTCTTAAAATAATTTGAACAATTCAAATTAAACCAAGACATCAGACCGTCATCTTAACCTATATGAGCTAGCAAGCAAACATAATGGACCTATTAGTTTGAAGCTCCAATGAGATTAATTAATTAAATTTTTTAATTAATTTAATTAACAATATTAACTGCTAGTCACTCCACTAAAGACTGATAGATGCACTCTTCTCAGTATAGATGTATTCTATGTCCATGGATATAATCAATCAATAGCGAGTCGACCCTTCACAAATTGCTCGTAACAACAGTTGGGTCAAATTATCGTTTTACTCCTGTGTTACCTCTAACTCCTTAAGCACCACTGATCCCTCTAATGAACAATTTAGTCATAGTCCAACTATGAGCTAGACCCCTCTCTAACCAGTGAGAGGGTGAGGCGCCTCATTGTTCAAGACCCGGTATCAGCTCTTAAGGGAGCAATTCATAAGATGTGAATTCCTTCTTGTACAGTTGAGTTCCCCGTTATATGTTCGAACAAATCTTCAAAGCGATAGGCTTATTGAGTCGGCGAACCTAGCCATTCTCACCCATACAAATCAAAGGATTACCCTCACGGGCAGGAGTTCACAATTGACTTAGGATTAAGGTCAAGTCACCTATAATCATCCTAGTGAAATGTAAGTCTCATCAAACAACGGTATTAATATGAAAGACTAATCATTTTGCAGTCCAGTCTTATATATGTCTCACATATATAGGTTACTTATTATAAATTTTAAAATATCGAGACTCAATTGTCACTTATAATTTAGACCAATTGTTACCAACTAAAATTTATTGGTTAAACTATTACTTCTATAAAAGTTAAAACGACCAAAAATATTTTTCTAACCATTAAATTTTAGGCCATGTTTACCGATCAATCATAATGGACCTGATCAATCATAAATGTAATTGGATTGCTTTTAATCATGTTTATTTAGAATTATGAATCTATCACAATTTATTGTTACCGTTACCGTTATTGATTAACCCTAACAATAAATGTGGCTGATTTATAATTTTTATATTGTTACAATAACAATATCGGTAACGATAACAATAAAAGTAATAGGTCCTATGTAATTTTCAACCACAATCAGATCGAGCATCCTCCATTCCTCAATCGACACGTTTTGATTACAAATGTAGAAGCGGGCCTCACAATTTATTACAGTTATAGAATACAGGTAAACAACAACAAAACGTAATCAATGGAAACCTACTGCCAGAAATCTTGATATATGTGATGGACATGGATTAGAGATAAAGTCAATGTCCCCACTTCCAAGTGTGTCATTATCAAATAATTGACTAAAATTTACGATTCCCATTTCGTCTCATTTGTTTCAATACTAAAAAAATTGCTTTATTTGACTTTTTGTTTTTCTCTCTTTTTTTATAAATATAATAATTAATTTATTTTCTGGATTTTGATTTATTAACGATGTGGGCCCTTTTGTAGTTTACCATTTTCATTTTTACTTTATGCTTTTTGAAAATAAGCATGTTTAGTCCCCAACATATTCATTTTAGAAACCATCTTTAAAAAGCTCAACTATTTTTTTTCCTTTTTAAAAAGCAAAAGTTTAGTCCCAATAGTTATTTAATTTTTAAAGATTAAGTCTATATTTGATAGTTTGGATGTTAGATAAAAAAAAGTAAATTTTTATTCAAATCTTGGTGGTCTATCTCGACTAGGAAGGATTGAGAAAAACTATTTTAACTAATTTTCTAAAAAAGTGCTAGTTGTGAAAGATGAAAATATTTTAGGGTTGTTTCTAACAATTTTTCCTAATTCAGATATCTACCATATTATGTTATAAAGTTACTTTTAAAGAAAAATCTATCAAATAAACTCTGTATATAGTTGATGCTAGATTTAGGCACAGGTCCACATCTGCTCTTTGTTAATGTGATTGGTCGAAATTAGAACACAATTTTGACCATCAAGAAAGAAACACACATTGTTGTGGTGTTATGGTCAACATGTTTTGATGCTAAAGTCAGGGTTTAGATTGTAGTAGTGTCGAGTGATGCTAGATGAATCTCTTTGGTAAAAAATGAGCTCCATGATCTTTTGAAGGAGAGTAGGTGGCGGGGAATTGTTTTGTCATTTCTAACAGTTCATATATGTCACTCAGAGAATTACACACCATTAGAATTCATGTTTTCATCAGTCGTCTAATTGAGATCATACTTGGTCGACAAATGTCGTACCGTACTTAATCCTTCACCTTTACATGTTTGAACAAAGGCTAGAGACATGGTTCCCTAGGTGATAGCTCATAACAAACAACAACATTTTTTTTAAAAGAAAAATCAGGAACTATTTTAATAATAATAATAATAAAAAGTCCTAATTTTCTTTTATTAATAGAAAAAATAGTTGAAATATGAGTAGAGTAGTTAAAGGAATTTGAGATGTGGTTTAGGGTTTGGTTTAAAATGGTAGGTGGAAGGTCATGTCTCCAATTCTTTTCCTTTCATTAATAATATCACTTAGGATTCTTTTCCATAGCTTATCATAACATAATTTGAAAGTAATGAAAAAAGAAAATTCAAACATCACTTTTTGATTATTCAGGCTAAGTTTTGGATTTATTTTATGCAACTTTTTAAAATTTTTATTTCAATCTTTTGAAAATTATTGATAGAAAATTTGAAATTTCATTTTTACATGTGGAGTAAAAGACATGTGCAATATTAATACATTTTAGTAATTTATATTTTTAAAATATTGTTTCTATAATATTTTATATTCCGTTCCATATTATTACTATTGTTATTATTATCTCAACATTTTAAAGATGGAAATTCAAATTTTTAACCTCTTTTAATCGAAGATATAATATTTTAATGAGTTGAACTAGGTTTAAATTTGTACATTAATACAGTTTAAGCGAAAAAAAACAAGAAAGACTTTAAATATAATATTGTCAAAATGAACATAACTTAACGATAATTGTCATGACCTATTTTTTTAAAGGTTCAAGGTTCGATATTCCATTCTCGTAGTTGTTGTACTAAAAAAAAAGTCTTTTAACATAATAAATATTATGCTATATATAAATTAATATTTATCCGTACCATTTGACATTTCACATGACCTTTGCTGTTTTTCTGTGTCCCACCACCGCTCTATTCCTATGCTTTGTTGATGGAGATATATATATAAATGTTTTGTTAAAATATATTTTTATTTCTAATTACTTGATCAATTAAAAAAGTTTGTTTTAATCCTTCTAAACTTAAAAATTACCAACTACAAAAAAAAAAAAAAGGAAAACAACCATCACTCATTTGACATTTGAAGATATAATTTTACGTGTGGATTAAAATACTATTTTGGTCTCTATATTTGTAAATTTATTCAATTTTAGTTCATTTATTTTTAATTAGGGAAATTTTTAAAAATAGAAAAATAAGGAAAGCTATTTACACAAAATAACAAAAATTTTAGATAGTTATGATAGACACGGATAGAAGTCTATCAGGGTCTATCAGTGATAGAAATGATAGAAGTCTATCACTAATAGATGCTGATAGAAGTCTATCAATGTTTATCAGTATTTTTTTTACTATTTTCTGTAAATAATTTGACATTTTTTCTATCTTTGAAAATTTCTCTTTTAATTATTAAATTTTAATTTCTAAAATTTCAATGAGTCTTAATTTTGGCCCAGTACTAGTTTATTGTTGATTTTTTTCTTAAAAAAAAGTTTATTACTTATAGAATTCTTACTATAAATTTTGAAAATATATCATATTTTTTTCTTGTCTAAAAATTATTATTATTTAATTAATTTTGGTAAAAATAGACTAAATTGAACAAACTTCAAAATATGGGGACCAAATGATATTTTAACTTTTTTTTAAGTACAATTAGGGGTAGGGAGATTCAAACACATATCTCATAGTCAGTAGCACACTCGTATACTAATTGAACTAATAGTAATGAAAATCTTTTTTCATGAATGCGTATACACAAGTTGATTTTTTTGTATTCAATCATATATGCACTATCATTTCATCCCATACTTAGTAATTGCATCTTGTTGATATTAATTGCATCTATTTATTTAGACTCAAAAGATACATACACCTGAAAAGAAAATAATCATATCACATTGCAAAGTGTAAAAATGATATTAATTAGATAATACATGTAAAATACATATATTGTTTTAATTGCAATCTAATAAAGGGAATTTTTAAAAATAGAAAATAAGGGAAATTATTTACACAAAATAGCAAAATTTTTAGATAGTTGTGATAGACGATGATAGAAGTCTATCAGGGTTTATTAGTGATAGAAATGATAGAAGTCTATCAATGTCTATCAATTTTTTTTACTATTTTTTGTAAATAGTTTAACATTTTTTCTATCCGTGAAAATTTCTCATCTAATAATGTTTACGTTTAATTTAAAGTTACTGATTACAATAAACTATCTAATCAAATTAATTTTAAATATGTTATTAAAATAATATAATTTAAAACAAAACATAAGGGATTACAATAACTATATAATTTTACTTTATATTATAACTCATAATTACTTTTAAATATAACACATTTACATTATCACAAAATTCTCTCATTTTTAACCTACTTGATAAAATCTCATAAAGAAAAAGAAAAAGAAATTAAAAACTTCTCGTCAAGCAATTTTAACTTCATATCTATCGTCATCATCAAGTCTACAGACACATATTACCTTCACTTCAATGTCATGCCCAATAAAATTGTAGGAGTTGACGACAAAAAATGAACAACTATGATGAGGACCTTAAAAAAATGTAAAGTAATTTAAACGTATGTTTAAAAGAAATAAAAGAAAAAACATACATATCCATGTAAAAAAAAATGGTAGAAGATTAAGAAATGAAAATAGAAAAAAAGTATTACAATATCAAATTAATAAATGTTGGCCACATGGTTAAAAATATTATGCATCACCAGAGTTCAATCAATACCTAAGTGCCATATCATCACTCAAGGATCATTTAAACCTTTTCTCAAACTTCAAGAACTAGAAGAGTCCCTTTTAAAATTTCAGGGACTCAATAGATACCACCTTTAAACTTCAGGAACCAAAAGTATATTTTGCCCTTATTATTATTGTTTTAAAACTCATGTCAGCGCTTCGGTTAATTTGAACGAATTCCATTAGTAGAAGGACTAAGCTAGAGCATTTCCTAAACTTCAAGGACTAAATTGTTCAATTTTTACACTTAAAAGATCAATTTGAAAGAACTTCAAACCTCAGGAATCAAAAGTGTAATTTTTCCTTATACTATTATTATTATTTTCAGTTTAACACAGGTAAGATGTGAATCTTGTACGTATTAGACATATAAGTTTGAATGACTAATAAAAAAAATAGTTCGATTAAACATAGATTTGAGATGAAAGACACTAAATTTTTATTTATTTATTTATTTTCAATACTAAAATTTGAAATAGAGATTCAAACCTCTAATTTTATAGTCTAGGATATATAATTAATACCAATTTTGGTTACAACATATATACAATAAAGGAAAAATTACCTTTTTAGTCCCAAGTTTGTAAGAATAGGTCCATTTGAACCCTGAATTTTAAAAATATACATTTTTAGTCCTTAAGTTTTTAAAATAGATTTAAGAGGTCATTCAACTATTTTTTCTTTAATTTTTTAAAATAATTTTATGATATTTAAAATTGGAAAAAATAGTTTTAGAAGGGAGATGATTTTTAAAATTATTTTTCTAATTTAAAATATTATATAATTATTTAAAATAATAATAATTATTATTTGAAGGACTTCTTAAACTTACATTTAAAAATTCAAGGGCTAAAAAGGTAAATTTTGAAAACATAAAGACCAAATAGATTTATTCTTATAAACTTAGGGACTAAAAAGATATATTTTTAAAACTTAAAGACGAACATCATATTATTTAAAACTTAGGATTAGGAAAATAATTTTTTTTTTTTTAAGAAAATGAGAGTGAAATATTATTATAATTTATTTTTCCACTTCTTCCCCTTTGAAACAAACGCCATGCAGGAAGAAAGAAGGCCAATGTTTCAACTTTTTGGCATTTATTGGCCAAAAACTATACCCGTGATCCAAATCAACCATTATATTATTATATGAAATCCCTTTCTCACTTTTTTTTTTCTTTAATTCTTAATCCTATTCCTTCCCAAGTCAATTTCTTTCCCCCAAAAATCGTTTCTCGAGAAATTTGGCTCAAAGTAAAAGGCTCAAGACTTTTTCCAACAAATTTCTCACTCCCCTTTCTTCTTTCTTCTCCATTATATATAAAAAAATGGAGTACTGAAGTACAGAGCTCACTCTCACTCCCTCCCATGGCTTCCCCCTTCAAACCTCCATTGTTGCTCTCTTTGGCCTTCGCTTTCTTCATTTTGGGTTCTTCTTCCTCTGAGGAAACGACCCTTTTGACCTTCAAAGCCTCCATTAAAGATTCAGCAAACTCTCTCTCGGATTGGGTTTCTTCTTCTCAGACCCATTTCTGTAATTGGACTGGAATTTCTTGTGTCAACTCTTCTCCTTCTTTGCTTTCGGTTTCCGCCATTGATCTTCAGGGTTTGAACCTTTCTGGGGAAATTTCATCTTCCATTTGTGAACTACCTCGTTTGACTCATCTTAATCTTGCGGATAATCGGTTTAATCAGCCGATTCCTCTTCATCTCTCGCAGTGCAGCTCGTTGGAGACTTTGAATCTGAGTAATAATCTTATTTGGGGGACGATCCCAGATCAGATTTCTCTGTTTGGTTCTTTGCGAGTGCTTGATTTTGGAAAGAATCACATTGAAGGGAAGATTCCTGAGGGCATTGGGGCTTTGAAGAATCTACAAATTCTCAATCTCAGAAGTAACTTGATTTCTGGTACAATTCCTTCTGTTGTCTTTCATAATCTGACTGAACTTCTTGTTCTTGATTTGTCTGAAAATTCTTATCTGTTGAGTGATATTCCTAGTGAGATTGGGAAGCTTGAGAAGCTTGAGGAGCGTTGGCTTCACAGCTCTGGTTTCTATGGTGAAATCCTTCTCTTTGTGGGTTTGAGAAGTTTGAGTGTTTTGGATCTTTCTCAAAACAATCTCACTGGAAAACTCCCTGAAATGTGGGGTTCTTCTTTGAAGAATTTGGTGTCTTTCGATGTATCTGAGAACAAATTTGTGGGGTCTTTCCCAAATGGGTTTTGTAGTGGAAAGGGCCTTGTGAGTCTTAGTGTTCATACCAATTTTTTCACTGGGAGTTTGCCTAATTCCTTGAACCAGTGCTTGAATCTTGAGAGGTTTCAAGTTCAGAACAATGGGTTTTCTGGGGATTTTCCTAAACCTTTGTGGTCATTGCCTAAGATTAAGCGCATCAGAGCTGAAAACAATGGTTTCTCTGGTGAAATTCCAGAGTCTATATCAATGGCTGCTCAGCTTGAGCAAGTTCAGCTTGATAACAACAGCTTTTCAAGTAAAATACCCCGGGGTCTCGGGTCAATTCAAAGCTTATACCGATTCTCTGTGTCGCTCAATCGCTTTTATGGTGAATTGCCACAATTCTCTTTCCGGTCGAATTCCCGAGCTGAAAAACTGCAAGAAACTGGTCTCTTTGTCCTTAGCAAGCAATAGTCTTACTGGAGGAATTCCTACTTCCCTTGCAGATCTACCTGTGTTAACTTATCTTGATCTTTCTGATAACAATCTCACTGGTTCAATCCCTCAAGGACTCGAAAACTTAAAGCTTGCACTCTTTAATGTTTCGTTCAATCAACTATCAGGCGCTGTTCCGTTCTCTTTGATTTCGGGGCTACCAGCTTCATTTCTGCAGGGAAATCCTGATCTTTGTGGCCCTGGTTTGCAAACTCCTTGTTCTCAAGGCCATCCAACAAAACATATGTATGGACTAAACAAAATGACATGTGCCCTCATCTCTCTAGCTTGTATTTTAGGAGTTCTGAGTTTAGCTGCTGGGTTCATTCTGTATTATCGATCCTACAAACCAAAATCCCGAGTCGATAACTGGCATTCGGTCTACTTCTATCCTCTTAGAATCAGTGAGCATGAGTTGATCTTGGGGATGAATGAGAAAACTGCTCAAGGATGTGGAGGAGCTTTTGGCCAAGTGTTCATTTTAAGCTTACCGAGCCGTGAACTGATCGCTGTTAAGAAGCTCGTTAATTTTGGGAGTCGTTCGTGGAAGTCGTTGAAAGCCGAGGTCAAGACATTGGCCAAGATCAGGCACAAAAACATCATCAAAATTCTGGGATTTTGCCATTCTGATGATGCCATTTTTCTGATATATGAATTCTTACACAAAGGAAGCTTGGCTGACTTGATATGCAGAAATGATTCTTGTCTGAATTGGAATGTGAGACTGAGAATTGCCATTGAGGTTGCTCAAGGACTAGCTTACATTCACAAGGACTATGCCCCACATTTACTTCATCGAAACGTCAAATCGTCGAACATTCTATTGGACGCCGACTTTGTCCCAAAGCTCACGGATTTTGCTCTTCACCATATCGTTGGAGAGCCGGCATTTCACTCGACAGTAGCTTCGGAATCTTCTCATTCCTGCTATATTGCACCAGGTACACAAAACTTTATGATCAACATTGAATTAGACTACTAGTGAATTAGGGTGTTTGAAAAACTTGATGTTAAAAAAAAAATCTATTAATCCATTCGAATCCATTTTGATCGAGTTGGGTTATATAGGATTCTTTTGATAACTAAGGCAGATGGGTAAGCATTTGGTTTTTTAGTTTTAAGTTTTGAAAGTTAAGCCTATAAACATTAATTCCACCTATAAATTTCTACATCCAACAATGTTTTCAGAAATCAAGCTAGTTTTGAAAACTAAAAAAAGTAATTTTTAGGTCCTGTTTGGTAGCCATTTGATTTTTGGTTTTTAGTTTTTGAAAATTAAATTTATTTCCTCTTGAATTCTTGCAATAGTTTTATCTTAAAGTAAAAGAGTTGAATTCTAAACCAAATTCCAAATTCTAAACACTACTTTTTTTAGTTTTCAAAACTTGGGTTGGTTTCTGAAATTATTTGTAGGAAGTAGATAATAAAGTAAAAAATTTAAAGCTAGAAATGGTGTTTATAAGTTTAAGTTTCAAAAACTAAAAACAAAAAACTGAATAGTTATCAAACGGAGCCTTAAAAATTTGTTTTTGTTTTTGGAATTTGGTTTAGAAATCAACTATTTTACTTAAGATAGATAAAAACCATTGTAAGAATTGGGAGGAAATAAGCTTAATTTTCAAAAATGAAAAACGAAATGGTTACCAAACGGGACTTAAGCTCACGAGTTACTGAATTCAAAATATGTTGCTAGAACAGAATTCAAGGGTAAGTGAAGTGATATCTAAAGAGTCTTGTTTCATCAATCATTTTTTAATACAGAATATAAATACAACAAAAAAGCAACAGAGCAAATGGATGTGTACAGCTTTGGTGTAGTGTTGCTAGAACTGGTGACTGGTAGACAAGCCGAGCGATCGGAATCAACGGAGGACTCTCTCGACGTCGTCCAGTGGGTCAGAAGGAAGGTGAACATAGCCAATGGAGCTTCCCAAGTCTTGGACCCAAGCATCTCGGAGCACTCTCAACAACAGATGCTGGAAGCTCTAGACATTGCCCTCCAATGCACTTCTATGATGCCTGAAAAACGACCGTCGATGCTCGAAGTCGCTAAGGCCCTTCAACTGATCGGCTCGACAACGAACCATCACGATGCAGCCTTCTCGGCTGCCGAGGTTCATTCGGTTTCAAGCTGAAGACCTCATCTTGCTCCATGACTTGTTTCTGTATATCCAAATTCAGATATCTTTCTAGGAGACTTTTTGATTGATGTTTGGGGCATGGTATTTCTGAATGTGCTCAACAATCAGTGGTAAATACAGGATTTGTTCAAGTTCCCTATTTTATTTTATTCATTTTGATTTTCAAATGAATATGCTTAAATTTTGGTGTAATGTAATTGCTTTGGAGTTTTAGAGGAAGCATTTGATAATTTTTGAAATCTTTATTTATCTCTACAACATTGTAGTACCATGAATATGTACTTTTATAAATATTTTATATAAACTAGATATAGAAATGTTACTTCAGTTTTATAAGATAATCAATAATAATACTTACACATCTCTTATTATGAATAAAAATAGGCCTTTTACAAATATAGTAACTGATAGACTGTGACATTTTATTATATTTGAAAATATTTCTAACAATTTTGTCATTTAAAATTCTCCCTCTTAATCATTGAACTATAAATTAAAACAAAAAGAGCAAAATGTACTCATGGTCCTCCAGGTTTGAAGTTGATGTTTATTTGGTCCCTAAAGTTTCAAAAGATACACTTTAGTCCCATGTTTGCAAAATGATTCTAAATGGTCCCTAACTTAACTTTAAACTAACGGAATGATGACTTGATCATTAAGTGCTTAAGTAGATGGAATGACTTCATCTTCTATCCGTCTTTGCCCCCTATTTTCTTTTATTACATCAGCTCAAATTTCAATTGATGTTACAATCATATCATTAAATTTCTATCGATATGTCGAAATTTTCATCGATATTTTCATGTTTCTGTAGATTCGATATCGATACGAGGGGTGAATCAATATTTCCATTATATTGTAGAAAAATCTACTAAACATGAAAAATAAATAACAAAATGTCACTAATATAAATATAATATAAATAATAGATCTCTTTACTTATTTAAAAATAATAAAAATGTTTAATTGCTAATTTAAATTTAAATTAAATTTTTTTTTTATTTTTATAATTTTTTCAAAAATATCCATGAAAATTGATATTTTATCAATATTTTCACTGAAATTTCGATAAAATTAATACATCATTTAAAATATTGTTACAATGCTTACCCGAGCATCTAGGCTCAACTCCTATATGTCCACCACCGCATCGACTTTCTCCGTGTCAGAGCCATCTTCCCCTCTAACTTCATCCGCGCTCCTCTACCACGACATCGAAGAGGGACTTTGAACCCAGAAATCATAGACCAAGGCATTCGTTAATGGTTGAGGAAAATTCTAGAACCAGATCCAAAATTGGCAGATTTTATCAAAGGAGAGCGTAGTACGAAAAAAAAAAATACCAGATCTAAAATTGTTGAGGACCCAACTTTTACATTTACTTTGCAACCACAACCTTAAGTATGCAAGAAGCACTTTAGTTAGGGCACAAACAGAACTGCAAAATGGAGTAAAAATCTTGTATCACCAATTCTCCTCCAAACGAGCTACCAACGAAACACTCGAAGAAGGTTTGTTTTTTAATTTGAAAAAAAAAAAAAAAAAAAAAAAAAAAAAACAGAATTTAAAAAAAAAAAATCAATTTTTGGAGAATAAGCTAAGTTATCGATGGAATTAAACATGGAACTGGGTTATCAATGGATTCAATTTATTTAATTAAACAAATTAAACATTGCATCGTTTTTAATCTTCCTCATGCCATTTATCACGATGATGTCCTTATTGCCTGTAGTGGTGATGAAAATGTCTACTGGAAGCCTTTCGTCAATGCCTGAAGAACGCAAATCGGGTCAGTCTCCGTGACAGATCAAATGATTTTTAACTATTTGATGTTTGTTTTTTAATTTTCTGCCAACTAATCAAATAAATTAATTTATCATTCCATCCACGTCACCTTAACCGTCTAGTCAACATTCCGTTAGTTTAAAGTTAAGAAAGGACCATTTAAAATCATTTTCTAAACTTGAGGGACTAAAGTATATCTTTTGAAACTTTAGGGACCAAATAGACATCAACTTGAGAGACTAAAAGTGTATTTTGCCCAAACAAAAAATTCAACCTAATTTAGTGTGTGTATGTTTGGAATATATTTTTAAGTATTTAATTTAGAAAATAAGTTATTTTGGAAAAAATTAGAGTGTTTAGCAACTACTCAAAATAACTTTTGGAGTGTATTTTAAACAATTTTTATTAAAAGAGTTTAAATAAAAATGAATTGTATAAAAAACACTTTTTTCTCAAGTCAATCCAAACGGACTCATATGTTCATTCTTACGGTTGTAGAAAATTATACAAATAATAATAGATCTTTTACATAATCTAAGATCAACTCTACCACATTTTTCTAATCCCTAGTTCTAATTTATGTGAGTTGATTATGAGGTAAGATAGCTCGATTTCTAATCGTTAAAGGGAGGGAGAGTAAAGAAATATCACGGTAACTTGTTCTTTTTATTATTTATTTTTTCTCTCAAATACATTTCATATCCATTTAGTTTTTAATTTTTGAAAATTATGTCTATTTCTTCTCAGTTTTAGGAGTGTTCAGAAAACTCGATGACTCGAAAAACTCAATCAACGGTTTGTGTTGGGTTGAGTTCAAATAAATGAAAATGTTATGGGTTGGGTTGATTTATGGGTTCACCTAAAATAACCCAAACCAACCCAAACTAACCCGAACCAACCCGAACTTATTATTAATTTTAAAATGTATATATATTTTTTTACTAATGATAAAATTATAGATACATATTTTAGTTTAGTCTTATTTAATTTCATGGTTTTTTGAATAATTTTTTCTCGAACAACTCCTAAAAATAATTTTTTTAGTACTTTAGAAAAAAAATTCTTAATATAAATTGAATTTACGTTGTTGATTCTGATTCAATATATGAAAATAATTGAATAATTTTTTTCTACATATTAACATTTTACTTCTTTTTACTTGGACCAACCCAACCCAAATGTTTCATGGTTGAGTTGGGTTGAGTTCATATTTTAATGAGTTTTCTACACTAATAGCCTAATTAAATAGGTCGAATTACAAGAATGACATAAATCAACTATTTTTTTTTCATGAATAGTCTAATATGTTACAATATTACATAATAATCAAGTCTAAAAGTCTATAAAACCCCTACTAATTTCTAGTCTTTTTATTAAAAATAAAATAAAATAAGACATAAATGTGGAATTCATGTGCCTTAAATAGTTTTTTTCAAAATTTTCAAAACCAATCACAAAAAGGAAATTTTCATTTCCATTAAATTTAGGAGATTTTATTTCTTATCTAATTTGTCTTACAAATTTTGAATTTTGACTTAAAATTCAGAATCTTCAAATTTGGTGGATTGCATTTAATACATAATTATAGTACCAAATCTTTGGTTTTCATTTTTTTTAAAAATATATACAAGGGTTATTTCAAATATATACCATGTTTATTTCAAATATATTTAGAACAATTACAGATTTAAGGTTGTTATCATATATTATAGTTTTGATCTAATTTCTATTAAGATATATTTTCCATTTACTTTGTCATATCTATCAAGGTATATTTAGTCATTTTGTAAAAATATGCTCATAATATATAATAATAATGCTAAGACAAATTGCAAAATCTAAGACTTGCAATTTTCCCATGAAGTTAGATACTTAGTTTGAAGAAGTTTCACGGGTAAATAATTTTGGGAACATAATCACCCTAACATATTTCTAAGATTTAAAGATATATAACGTATTTGTTAACGAGTAAAATAAGAAACAATTAAATATAAAACACTAATTAATGATGATATATTTCGTAATTAAAGATTAATAAAAAAATAAAAAAACTCTCTAAATAATTAATATTACATTCATTTTGTTTTCCTTTAATATTTTAATTATAAAATGCTACGAAAATTAAATAAGAGAAAATGTACTACAAAATGTTAAATTTGTCCAAAAAAAAAAATATGTAAAAATCTAGTTATCAAATATCGTTTAAATTAGGCTATTTATGAAAAATCGCTGATGAAGTAGGTTGATTATTTAAATCTTTCTATTTGAATAAGGGTTATTTGGGTTGAAGAAATTTACAATACCAACAATACGGTTGGTTCTAAAAAATCTTTCAATCCGAGCTAACCCAACCTACACCGCTACTTAGTTTCTTAAAATAATTTTAATATTTTTGAATATAAGAGTTAATTCTTGAAACAAAAAATTTAAAAACTATTTTTTTTAATTTTTAAAATTTAGACTTGATTTTTGAAAATATTGATAAGAAATATATACTAAAAAAATTTAGAGACGGAAGAGATATTTATAGATTTAATTTAAAAAAACTGAAACCAACCTGGTTAAATGAACGGTAATTTACAATATTATATGAAATACTTGTTCAAAATAATATTTCAAAACAAATAATACTTGGTAAAAAATTAAAACAAAAAAGAAGAATAAATTGGAGTTGAAACTGTTTTTTAATTTTTATATTGACTTTGAAACGTTCAAAAAAAAAAAAAAGGCCACGTTTGTTTGACCCGTTCTAATCCGCCATTAAAATCTGAATTTCAAGTTTTTTTCCCTCTCCCTCCCTCTCTCCTCCAGACAGATTCACAATTTTCCAAAAGAAGAAGAAGAAGGAGAAGAAGAAGGAGAAGAAGAAGAAGAAGGTTTTTGTTATTTCCTTTGGCTCGAGGAAAATGGACGTGGTATGCTTCTGTAAAGGCATCTTTAATTTTCAATTGCTTTATCGAATTTCACAGTTTAAAAGTGAAGAATTATCTTTGTGTTTCAGGAATCTCCGAATGTGGATCTTCCGACGACGGACAAAGAAATCATACCGGAGAAGATTGACGATGAAGAGATCAAAGAGCCTTTGATTCATTGCGAGCTTTGCGATGCGGAAATTGTTCATAAACTTGCTCAGGTTCTTCTTCCTGGATTGTCCACCGCTTGCGTCGATAATACGAGTGGCGATATCTTTCGAACCCCTGGTTCAGTGGCTGCCGAAATGAGGAAAGAAATGGTGGATTATCTTACCATGAGGAGCGAAACTTGTGTTGCTGAATCTATAATTTTAGAGAATGCGCCCGATGCTGAGGTATCTGATCATCCTTACGATATCATCTCTGATTTTGTTGAAGATTTTGCTGCTACGAAGAGAAATTTGTTTAGTAGAGTTTCAGGATGGGTTCTTAGTGAGAAAAGAGAGGATAAGATAGATGATTTTGTTCAGGAAATGGACGTTAATGGCTTTTGGCCACTTGATAGGAGAGAAGCAATTGCTCAGGTTTTGCTTAAGAATGTTGACTTTAAGAGTGAGTTTCATTGTGATATGAAATTTCACTCTGTAGAAGAACTAGCTGAGCATGTTGAAAACTGTGGGTTTAGGTCCTTAACTTGCACAAATGAAGGCTGCACTGCAAGATTTTGTGCAAGCCACGCAGAACAGCATGATTCCATCTGCCCCTTCAAGATAATTTCATGTGAACAGAAGTGTTCTGCCTTTATTTTGAGACGTGAAATGGACCGCCATTGCATAACTGTTTGTCCAATGAAGCTTGTGAATTGCACAAATGAAGGCTGCACTGCAAGATTTTGTGGCAAGCCACGCAGAACAGCATGATTCCATCTGCCCCTTCAAGATAATTTCATGTGAACAGAAGTGTTCTGCCTTTATTTTGAGACGTGAAATGGACCGCCATTGCATAACTGTTTGTCCAATGAAGCTTGTGAATTGCCCCTTCCATAATTTGGGTTGTCAATCCCCTGTTCCTTACTGTTTGATAGCGCAGCATTGTTCAGAGAGTTTTGATTCTCAGTTGCTGCACATTCTTCATTCTATACACAAGGAAGCCAATGAAGAGACTCTTATATATAGACGACAACAGCTTCAAGAGGTGAGGAGTTTCAAAGTTATTTGAATTCATTTATAATTTTCAAATGGGAATTTACTTTGTTGAATCAATGATAGAGTTATCAGACATTAAAATCCTTTAGCTGTCTGACCAAACTGAGAAAAACATGCATATATCGAGGTGTGATCTGATAAGAAATGTGTTAATTGTCTTTTAAATAACAGTTTTTGCCATATTGAATGTTTTAATTCATCCTCTTTAGCTACTCATGTCATGTGTGTAAGCTTGATTTGTTAATTGCTGATTTTCTTTTCTTGCTCAAATCTTAGTATAACTTTATAAGTAGGCCATGAATAGAACATACAAGGAGTAATGCAAGCATTTACCATTTGTAAGGAACACAGAGATGATCTTTAAAAGATCACCTTTCGCTCGTCACACTATGAACCAGAATTGAGTTCATTAACGGTACCTGAGTCTTCATTTTTATATCAACTGTTCTTTCTATGGAAACAAACTCAATAATTAATCTTTACAAAGTTACTATTCAAACTTCTTTTGGGAAATATTAGTGTAATAATGGAATTTGAAATATGGTCATTGTGATTGGTATAACCTTGAGCCCAAAACTATTTGATATATGAACGTAATTCATTATTCTTATGTGTTTCTCTCTATATTTTTCTACATACTGTTTTCAATTTACTTGAGATGTAAGATAAATCATATGCTTACTATGAAATCCAAGGGCCTGGATGAATAGGAAGGAGGTATAAAGGGAAAAGATATAGCTGATTAGCAGACTCCCCTTCTCTTTCTTTCTTGAAAAAGCGTACTAGTTGAGAAGTTGGGTTCACCTTCAATAGATACTTCGAATCACTTGAACTCTGCTAATTGAGTCATTGCTAGTGGGTTAAGTTGTTAAGTTGAGAATAGATTGAGGGATTTAAGTTTATCCTAACTTAACAATTTAAACTTCTAGATGTACTGATGTTACCAGTACATTATAATCTGGAGTCTATCTCTTCCATTGTGTATCATATAAAATGATGATCGTACTCCGAACCTGCATTTTCATCAATTACATGTGTCTTTATATCCATTCTAATTACAATTCTAATGGTTCTCCCAGCCATCATCACTTGACCACCTTAGAGGGCTTCAAAACTTGAGATTGTTAACCTTGAAAATCAAAGAAATGGATTCTAAGCTAGGACCATTAGTAGTCATCTGCAAGGTCGAGGACACAGAAGAAGCGAAGGATGGCTCTGACAAAAGTGACGAAGAGAAGGAGGCCTCTAATGCAACTGAAGACGCCAAGGATGCCTCTAATGCAACTGAAGACGCCAAGGATGCCTCTAATGCAACTGAAGACGCCAAGGATGCCTCCAATGCAACTGAAGACGCCAAGGATGCCTCTAATGCAACCGAAGAAATGAAGGACATGTCTAATGGAACGGAAGAAACAAAGGATGCCTCTATTGCAACTGAAGAAAGGAAGGATGTGTCTACTGCAATTGAAGAAAGGGAAGTCATGTCTAGTGCAATTGAAGAAACGAAGGACGCTTCTAAGACAACTGGAGAAGCGAAGGATGCTTCTAATGAAAAAGAAGAAGCCAGTGACACTTCTAATGAAGAAGAAGAAACCAAGGATGCTTCTAATGAAGAAGAAGAAACCAATGATGCTTCTAATGAAAAAGAAGAAACGAAAGATGCGTCAAATTCAACCGAAGAAACAAAGGATGCTTCTCATGCAAAGGAAAAGATGAAGGATGATTCTGATTCTGATTCAAAGGAAGAAATGAAGAATGCTTCTGATGTAGAGGAAGAAATGAAGGATGATTCTGATGCATTGGAAGGAAAGAAGGATGATTCTGATTCAGAGGAAGAAAAGAAGGATGATTCTGATGCAAAGGAGGAGGAAGTGAAGAAAGAAATTGAAGAAAGGAAGCAGGCTTCCGATGGAATTGAAGAAAAGAATGGTATCTCAAATCCACCTGAAGAAGAAACCAAGAGTGCTTCAAATGTAGTAAGAAATGATCCAGATGAAGCTGAAAGATAAAAAAAAAAAAAGTTGAAAAACCATTTTAGAAGTCTCATATATTTACAGAAACCCTTGGCTTTGGTGAAGTCCAACTACAGAATGCTTCCTTCCCGTCATCTTTATCCATTAACATCACATGGTCAGTGTCCCTTTCTTCAACTAAACCAAAGGGCCTCTCATTTTTCCCTCTTGTTATTCTTTCGTATAAATTATTATTCATATTTCCCAAATGCAAAATTGTAAACTACTTTGATTCTACACCCTATAAATTATGTGATGTTCCTCTGAACTTGCCTTCAATTTTGAGTCTTTTGAGTGGAATGCAAAACCGCGGACATGAATATAGTTCAAGTGATTAAGACGTTCAAGAAAAGATTAGCATTGTTTCTAATTAATAAACAACTATCAATGGAACTGGTCTACCAAAAATTGGCCCTTTCTGTTTCTTTTGTAAGATGTGTGAACCATAATACCCAACTTTCCAACAGTAACATATATATATATATATATATATATATATATATATATATATCTTATAACTCGTGTTCGTGTTGGTTAACTTTTCATTTTAATTACATATTCCAGTCTTGAATTATATGTTTTGCTTAGATTAAGTAGAGGCAAATCAATAATTATTTAGCCAAAAGCAACATTAGGACTGAATTATTTTAAAAGGCACTATACCATATATTAACCAAAAAGTTTATACTTTAGTCCAACTAAACTAACATGAAAAGAAAAAGGAAAGTAAAGTAAAGATATAGTCATGTATGTTACAAAATTTGCAATTGTGTAAAGTACCAGTATTTTATTAATATATACATCGTCTATTTTATTAATCTCATTTGGGGGACGATCCTAGATCAGATTTTCGCTGTTTGGTTCTTTGCGAGTGCTTGATTTTGGGAAGAATCACAATGAAGGGAAGATTCCTGAGGGCATTGGGGCTTTGAAGAGTCTGCTATTCTCAATTTTAGAAGCAACTTGATTTCTGGTACAGTGCCTTCTGTTGTTTTTCATAATCTGACTGAACTTCTTGTCGTTGATTTGTCTGAAAATTCTTATCTGTTGAGTGATATTCCTAGTGAGATTGGGAAGCTTGAGGAGCTGTGACTTCACAGCTCTGGTTTCTATGGTGAAATCCCTTCTTCTTTGTTGGGTTTGAGAAGTTTGATTGTTTTGGATCTTTCTCAGAACAATCTCACTGGGAAACTCCCTGAAATGTTGGGTTCTTCTTTGAAGAATTTGTTGTCTTTTGATGTTTTTGATAATAAGCTTGTGGGGTCCTTTCCAAATGAATTTTGTAGTGGAAAAGGGCTTTTGAGTCTTAGTGTTCATACCCATTTTTTCACTGTGAGTTTGCCTAATTCCTTGAACCAGTGCTTGAATCTTGAGAGGTTTCAAGTTCAGAACAATGCGTTTTCTGGGGATTTTTCTAAAGCTTTGTGGTCATTGCCTAAGATTAAGCTCATCAGAGCTGAAAACAATGGTTTCTCGGGTGAAATTCCAGAGTCTAACGACCCTAGTTAGGAATAGATTAAGATAATTAGTATGGTAAAGAGTATAAGGGTAATTAATTAGGAAGTTAGTTACTGAATATTACTATAAATAGAAGGAGTGGGAATAGTGAAGGTGTGGAGAATTTGGTAGTGATTTCGGAAATATTGAGAGAGAGTAGCCCTCTCGAAAGGCTATGGTATATTGTAGTTTCTTCATTGATAATTACAATATGAATCTATCTTTTTGTGTTCTTTATTTGTTCATCGTGTTATGAGGGTATCCTAACAAATTGAAGAAAATACAATATACCATAGCCTTTCGAGAGGGCTATTCTCTCCCAATATTTCCCAATTAGGAAATCACTACCAAATTCTCCACACCTTCCCACTACTCCCACTCTTTCTATTTATAGCAATATTTAGTTATTAATTTCCTAATTAATTACTTTTATACTCTTTACCATACTAATTATCTCAATATATTCCTAACTAGGGTCCTTACATTATATCAATGGCTGCTCAGTTTGAGCAAGTTCAGCTTAATAACAACAGCTTTTCAAGTAGAACTCAGGGGTCTTGGGTTGATTTGAAGCTTATAAAAACTGCAAGAAACCGGTCCCTTTGTCCTTAGCAGGCTATAGTCTTACTGGAAGAATTCCTACTTCCCTAGCAGATCTACCCGTGTTTACTTATCTTGATCTTTCTGATAATAATCTCACTAGTTCGATCCCTCAAGGACTTGAGAACTTAAAGCTTGCGCTCTTTAAGTTTTTTCAATCTACTGTTTACTTATCTTGATCTTTCTGATAATAATCTCACTAGTTCGATCCCTCAAGGACTTGAGAACTTAAAGCTTGCGCTCTTTAATGTTTTGTTCAATCAACTATTGGGCGCTGTTCCGTTTTCCTTGATTTGGGGGCCTACCACTTCATTTATGGAAGGTGTGGTTTTTGGAGAGAATTTCCTTTTTTTTTTTATTTATTTATTTATATTCCATTAACTCCAAATTACAAAAGATACAATACCATAAAAAATAGAAAAGGAATTAATTCTAGAAAGGAAACACAAGATTTACACAAAAAAGGAATAAATCTACACTCCCCTTCAAGCTGTGTTGTATGTAGAGTACAAGCCAAGCTTAGAGTTGAAATCTTCAAAAGTTTTTCTTGGTAATGCTTTGGTGAGAATGTCTGCAATTTGATCACTAGATGACACATAAGATAATTCCACTGTGTTACTGTTGACCTACTCAAATATGAAATGACGATCGAGCTCTATGTGTCTTGTTCGGTCATGGTGCACAGGTTCTTTGCATACCATGGCGATTGACTGTCACAAAACATTTTAACTGAGTTTTGAGTATCAATTTTTAGTTCTGTCAACAATTTCTGAATCTACATTCCTTCACAAATTCCCAAAGCAAGAGCTCTATATTCATCTTCTACACTACTTCTTGCTACAATTACTTGTTTTTTACTCCTCCAAGTGACCAAGTTACCCCAAACATAGGAGCAATAGCCAGTTGTAGATTTTTGATCAATTCAGCCCAACTAGCATCAGTATAAAGTTCAACCAATCTATTCGATGACTTTTTGGATAACAAACCATGACGTGGAGTGCCTTTCAAGTATCTCAAAGTTCTGTTCACAACTTTAAGATGTCGTTCACTATGGTTGTTCATATACTGGCTCACAATGCTCATAGAGTATGTGATGTCTGGTCTGGTATGTGAAGGGTCAATTAACTTACCCACAATTCTTTGATACATTCCCTAATCTTTCTTGTCTCTTTTAATAAGTCCAAAATGTATTTTCTCTAAGAAATTACAATACCATCTTTGGATTGAGCCACCTCCATGCCTAGAAAGTATCTCAAGCTTCCCAAGTCTTCGATTTCAAACTCGGTTGCAAACATCCTTTTAAGGTTGAGAATCTTTTCACAATCATTCCCTATAATGATAATATCATCTACATATACAATTAAAATTGTAATTTTATCATTTGAGGATTTCATGAACAAGGTATGATCAGCTTGACATTGATAGTAACCACCTTTAATCAGTGCTTTGGTGAATCTGTCAAACCATGCACGCGTAGATTGTTTTAAACCATACAAAGACTTTCTCAACTTGCATACCATATTACCAATATTAGACCTGTTTTCCATTTCGGGAGGAATTTGCATATAAACTTCTTCTTCATGCTCACCATTTAAGAATGCATTTTTCACATCGAGTTGGTGAAGAGGCCAATCCTGATTTACAGCTAAAGACAACAAAACACGAACAATATTCAATTTCGCGACCGGAGCAAAGGTTTCTTGGTAATCTATACCCTATGATTGGGTAAAGCCTTTAGCAACAAGTCTGGCTTTAAATCGTTCCACACTTTCGTCAGATTTGTACTTAAATGTGAAAATTCATTTGCAACCAACTGGATTCTTTCCATGTGGTAGCCTTGTAAGGGTCCATGTTCCATTGCTTTCAAGAGCTCTAATCTCTTCATCCATTGCCTTTTTCCATTTTGGATCTTTAAGAGCATCATGAATGGTCTGTGGGATTTGAATACTATCCAACTGAGTCACAAATGCTTGATAAGAAGGATGCAATTTCCCATACGCAACATACAATAGGATGATTGGTGCAACTCCTAACACCTTTTCTCTGAGAAATTGGTAGGGACAAATCATCAATTAAAGGTGTCATATAAGTAACACTCTCTTAAAGGGAATTCAGTGATAATGAATCTGGTTAAGGTGGTTGGCATTCTTGGTTGTGTGAGGCAGCCTCTCTTCTTCTCTTATAAACAATAGGTGTTCGGTTTTTCAATGCTTCAGGGGTACGAGACTAGTTAGACTCAAGAGTAATTGTCTCATTTATGGTAGGTGATGAAACTTCAGTGGTGATGGGAATAGTTGGAGTGACGGAGAAAGACTCGACTTCCAATGTGTCAAATTCTCTCATATTCTCCCCCTGAATTTGGGACTTGGTGAAGAAAGACTAATTTTCAAATAATGTGACATCCATGGAGGTATACATTTTTCTAGTGATGGGTGAATAACATCTATACCCCTTTTGATGGGATGCATAACCTAGAAAAATGCATTTGCTGGATTTGGGATCAAGTTTAGACTGATGAGGAGAATGGTTATGAACAAATGCAGAAACCAAACACACGAAGAGGTAACGGGAGGAAAGATTCTGAAATTGAGGGTGAATTTTTAGGAGGACATCTCGAGAGGATTTAAAGGAGAGAACACGATTAGGCAATCGATTGATAAGGAAGGTTGCAGTGAGAATGACCTCTCCCAAAAAATGGTTTGGAACATTATGAGAAAACATGAGAGACCTTGCTACCTTAAGAAGATGTCGATTTTTCCTTTCAGCAATCCCATTTTGTTGAGAGTGTCAACGCATGACTAATGTGAATTATGCCATGGGATGAGAGATACATACCAAGATTGGTATTGAAATAGTCTTGAGCATTGTCCGTTCTTAGGACTTGGATTTTACAATCGAATTGAGTGGAAATCATGGCATGAAAAGATCGAAAAATAACTGAAGTTTCAGCTTTGTCCTTCATTAGAAAGGTCTAAGTCATTCTGGTATTAAATTGATTATGGTTGCCCTAATGATGTTCTTATAAATAGAACCTTATTGTTATGTTTCGTATGGTTATACTAATGTATGCTCAGATGTGCTCGAATGATTATACATAAATGTCAAGTTTTTCTCAATACTAGTCAAAGTATAAACTAATATAAAGATTTCTCGGTGAGGACCGAAGTCGAACACGAGGATTTGTGACTGAAAAGATGAATGAAATGTCTAACTTGTGGAAGTATAAAAATAGAATGAAGTGTTGGTGATAAATATGTGCGAAATAAATTAACTTGAAATGTGTAACAAAGAAGCTGTGAATCAGTGATGTAGTTTTACAAACAAAAAGATTTTAGTTTTTCTTTCAAATGAAGAAAAGAGGGTTGGAGAAAACCCTTCATGAATCGGTTGAGTTCTTACTTAGTTTCATGGTTCGTGCTCCTAAACTCGTGTGGTTCATACCTCTCGACAGATGAGTCATATAAATCATATATCTATGATGCATGTTTGTTAGTTGAGCCTAAGTTGTTTCCTATGTCTAGGATTAGTTTTCAGTTACAAAGATGAGATCCATAGTTACTTGCTCTTCCATCGATGTAAACAAACTAGAAACTAAGCTTAAACTCTTAAGATTGATGAATGTTACTCTCCAACCCTTCAAGTGATTTAGCTACTCATGCTTGTTTGTGAAGTGAACTTACAGATGGAAGACAAGAAGTGATTCATGATGCAAGAAAGAAATATATATATATATATATATATATATATATATATATATATATATTAATGGAAGAAATGGTTTAGTTCTTTCACAGTACAAGCAACCAAATACACTCAAAGATACAAAGAGATTAAATAATAAGATGAAGAGATGAAATTGGCGACAATAGTGTCCTGTTCGCCGATAGAGATGGTGGCTCAATTGTCTGCTTGCATTGAGGAGGAGAGATGATGGTAGCTTCACTCTCTTTCGAGGTTGATGCTCGACAAGTTTCTGATGATGATGGAGATGGTGCACTCGACTATCGCCGAGAGGGGAAAGGTGGAGGATGGCTGCTTGATTCCCAAACTCTTCTTTGGCACGAAGAATATCTCTAAGTCTCTAAATATCTAATCTCTAATTTTTAACTAGCTAACCCCTTGATCTGTTGATTCAACTGGCTTTTATAGCCTCAAAATTGTACTTTCTGTGATATTAGCAGATAAGGTTCTGACGTAGAGGATCAGACTGCCTTTGTCAATCGTCATCTTTGACCGGGTAGGTTGTCACTATTCGGCAGATCAGAGGACCGAAAATCCTCTTTGTTTCCAGCTATCAAGATCAGGTTATCCAAGGTTCCAGGATTTGTCTTTTATTGTCATGTGTCCGATGTATGCATTCTTCGTTTGTCTTTGATGCATGCGTTGAACCTTGATTTTCTGCAAAATGGGGCGTTCAAGAGAGTTAAATTACAGAATATTCTTTCTTATCAGCCTACTTACAAGCTTGCACGCAGACGAAGATTTATCATAAATTTAAGCATTGGATGATGCATTTTTCAACATTCTTTTGCAATTATTCTAAGAAAAGAGAAGCAATAACTTGTATTTCTACAAGTTATCACTTATAGAGGTGGAGAAATATCAATCAGTCTTTCTAAAATCCTGTAGCAGAAAAACTATCTGCAAACTCCCCTACTACCAAGAGAAATCACAGTGAAAGTTCTCACAAGCCTTATTTCTATCAGAGTCATAGCAAGGAAGACCATGTGGTGGTGATTATAACTGAAGAAGGTAGAACGTGGGAATACTTGGCTACTACAAAGGTAATATTTGTTTAACATTCTCTTTAATTATGTTTCTCTAAATAAATCAAAGAAGCTCTTAAAGCTTCTGCCGCGGGATTGAAGAGTTAAATCCCTTCAATTGGTATTAGAGCCAATCTTTGATTTTAATTTAGAATTAAATTTTTGTTTGGTGTAGTGGGAACATAAAAAAAGCCAAAGGACTAAGGAGTCATGGGTTCAAACCATGGTGGCCACCTACCTAGGATTTAATATCCGAGTTCCCTTGACATCCAAATAATGTAAAGTCAGACGGGTTGTCCTGTGAGATTAGTCGAGGTGCGTGTAAGTTGGCCCTAACACTCACGGATATTAAAAAAAAATTGTTTGGTGGGTGTTTCAATTTTTTTTCATAAATGTGATATATGTGGTTGTGGTTTGTCAAAAAAATTGATTGTTTATGCATATTTGAGGCATATAGATTGATCGCATTTGATTATTTAATTGTAAAACCTGCCGGGGTTAGGATTTTTCTTGTATGTTTCTTCATTTAGTTTGCTATAAAAATTCTATAAACTCTGTAAGATCTGGAAATCCTTGAAATCTTGGAAAATCTGGAAATATGGAATTCTAAAAAATCTGCTGCTTTGCGTCATCGATTGTGCATCATTAAACCATTGGAGTTGAAAAACTGTTTTTTGACTTAAAGGATAAACTTTTTTATTACAATGTTTACTATTTTCAACCCAGACTAATTTCTTTATTACAATGTTTACTATTTCTATTCAATCTTCTTTCCCTCTTTGTTACAATGTTTACTATTTTCAACCTAGATTAAAATAGTTTGCATTTCAAATACATACTGTTATAACCCAAATTAAAATGGTCTGCACCCATAAACATTGATTATTATAACCCACAAACTATAAATCATCACTGACTATAATAACTAACTCAAAGCCCAAATACCCCCTTCGAGTTTTTCTTATTATAAAAACAAAACTACTAATTTTTTATTTTAAATAAAAAAACATTTGTTTTAATTTTAGGAAAATTACTATAAACAGAAAAAAATATCAAACTATTTATAAATATAGAAAAATTTAATTGTCTATCAATGATAGACCGCGATAGAATTCTATCGCTTTCTATCGCTCAAGCAAATAAATTCTATCGTTGTCTATCATTGATAGATTATAAAATTTTTCTATATTTGTAAATAGTTTTGCTCATTTTTCTATTTTTGAAAAGAGTCCTTAGTTTTATGACATTAATAATAGTCATAGATTATGACACTAAAAAAATGTCATACATGTTTAAAAATACGAAAATCAGCATGTGTTTTTCTGCCAAAAACATGTCTTTTAGCATTTATGACAGTTTTTTCTCTCTCAATGTTATGTTTACCTTTGGACTGAAATGTTTGACCATTCCCGTTCTTCCTATGAGAAAAACATAAGCCAACATTCTCATCAGCAGGTTTCCCTTGAGTCAAAATATTATCCAAGGTTTCAGAATTGGAATTTAGCATTCTCAAGAATTTAAGCATGGATTCCTTTTCAGCTGTAGTCTGATTCAATTCACGCTTTAACTTAGTAATTGTGGACATGAGTCTATGATTATCAGACAATAGGGACTTAATTCTCTCCTTTTGTACTTCGAGTATTTTAACATTGTCTTGCCATTTGTAGAAAAGAGCCTGATAAGAGGGATAAGAACTCACAGCTTGAATGACATTGTCATCATTAGGTACAAAAACATCTAGCTCTCGATTCTCATAAGATGAGGTGTCTTGATGAGATGTTGCTAACAAAAACTTTGACATCTTCCTCAGACTCACTGTTTTCATCAGAATCATCATCAGAGAAGGTCGTAGCATAAATTTCATTTTGCTTCTTCAGAAAAGTTGGAGACTGAGCTTGGTAATGCCCATAGTCATCATATTCGCAACATTTAAACAATTTTTCTTTATTTTGATAGGTTGCAAATACAACTCTATCACCTTCTTTCTTTACATTATGTATTTGGACCTTTTTAGAGGAGCTTGAGTTTCCAGACTTAGACATACGAGGACCAGTACTTCCAGATCTCTTCTCGAAACGTTTAAGAACACGGTTAAATTGTTTGGAAAGAAATGCAATAGAGTCAGCAAGAGATTCATCACAAACTGGATCTACTTCATCATGATCAACATATGAAGTCTGTAGAGCAATCCCTTTATTTTTCTTCTTAGCCCGATAGGGCTGGCCTTGACAGCAAGTACCTTATCGGATTAGCCCCCACAACCTACTTTATCTTGTGCGCCAGCATATAATGTCTTAACTTTTTGGCTGCATATAAATATATAACCGCTAAATGATTTTTCTCTGCTTTAGTGTATAACGCTTCAACTTCTTTGAGAATTCTACTAGCAAGCATAGTATATTGGCTTTTCTTGACCATTTTGATCATCCTGCGCTAGCACTATTCCGATAGTATTATCATGAAAAGCAAGATATAGCTAACGTTCCTTACCTGCTATTGGAGCCATCATCACTGCTTACCATCGAGAGACATTTCAAATATTAACAATGAGCCAAACCATTCGTCAAAGTTCATAGAAGCTATATTCTCAACTTCTTCAATGGTTATAATCTTCATATCAAACTTCTTAGGTAAGGACCTAAGAACTTTTCTTACCAACTTTTCTTCAGAAATTTTATCTTCAAGAGCGAACAACTCATTAGCAATATCAAGGAGTCAAACTTTAAATTATGCAATAGTCTCATCTTCATTCATCTTCAAATTTTCAAATTTAGTTAGCAACAACTATAGTCTTGATATCTTGACCTTTGATGTTCCTTCATGAGCAACAGACAAAATATCCCATGCTACCTTGGTAGAAACACATGTGTTGATCAGGCGAAAAACATTACGATCAACTCCATTAAATATAGCACTAAGTGCTCGAGAGTTTCCTAGAGAAGCTTCATCTTCTACTTCAGACCATTGGATTTCTATCTTCAAAATCACTTTGCCTTCCTTATCTTTAATGGTTGGATGGGACCAACCTGTTAGAACAAATTTCCAAGACTTACTGTCAACATATTTTAAGAAGGCAGTCACTCTGGCCTTCCAATAGGAATAATTTGTTCCATTAAGAATTGGAGGACGAGTTTTTGAACCACCTTCCTTAATACCTTCCATGATCGCTACACTTGCAACGTAGGTGCCCTGCTCTGATACCAAATAAAATTTTAGGAAAGATCGTCGCACAAAACACTGATGTCTCAGAGGATGTCCTGACACAATTAGAAACAACAACATAATGGAAATCAGAGAAAGAAGGATTAACACATAGAGATTGGTAACCCAGTTTGGTGATCAACCACCTACGTATGTGGGGCAGTGTGCCCAGAAAAGATAATCCACTAATATGTAAAGTTAAGCAATTACAATAGTAGTACTTTTCTGTAACCTACTGACTATTATAGTGACTCCTGTCAAATCTAACTTGTAAGATCTACTAAGCTCTCCCTAGAGATGAGACTCCCTCTCGTCGATACTTAGGCTCCACCTAAGTCGTTTTATATTAGTGGTGACACTTAGGCTCCTCTTAAGTATAAGAACGTCTCCTTTATGTATCTTGCCTCTGTAAACACTAAGGTAGCAAATCTCTTCTTAGCTCCATGGTCTTAGACTCCCTCGAATACACAATTAATCGAACAAACAATAAGGCAGTGGATGTGATAACTCTTGTCAATCTGACTGAACGATTAACCAATGTATAACAAAGACATTCTTGTTGAAGAACACTGATTTCCCAATGCTTGCTCAATAAAAACATAATTGGTCAACCATAGTAAACCCACATTTTTCTCTTTAAGAGGCACAATGGAAATAAGGAAAGAGCCCACAAATAAAATGGGCACAGCCCTAACAAGGAAAGAATCCATAGTGAAAAAAACTCTGTACAAATTTCAGATAAGGAAAAAAATAATTCTGCAGGATTTAACAACCTGTGAGACAACTTCTGGGACAACAGCAAAACTCCATCCTTAAACAAAGATATAGCCAATACAAATTCTCTAACAAACTTCCCCTTTTGGCTAATATATTTTTTTAAGATGGCGAAAGCAACATAGCGACACATGCAACAGAATCACAACAGAGCAATCCATTCAAGCAACAACAACAAAATTAGGTTCAGACAAAGGTTCAAAGATTGTAGAAACACGCAGAGAAACAACAGAGCAGAAACAGTACAAAAGAAGCATATAAAACTATCCAATTACAAAGACAACATTATTTCTCCCCCTCTGGCGAAAAAAAATTTCAGTTAGGCACCTTGGAAGTCCCAACTTGATCACTATCCCCAAAAACCACCCTCGTGGAATGAATCAGCTGAGTAAGCTCCCTTTTTGTTTCGGTGGCACGATCAATCACATCATGTAGGGTACGAATTTCTGTAGATAAGGAGTGCAAAAGTCTCATTCCAAAAGAGGAGTTCACCATTTCAACACTAGGAAAATCTTTGTTATCTCTTGAAATAGGGGAAACAATGTCTGGCACATGATGACCCTAAAACAACTTTAGTTAAAATTCAACAACCCAGGGGCAAGACCTCTAGGTTCATCAGCAGTAACAAGATCCGATTTTTGAGTTACCAAAATGCCACAATTGAGACGAGGTTAGCCAATGGGTAGCTTGAGAGCAATAGACCCAATATGTCTCTTGAGTTGGTTGATGACAAAAACACCAAAATTAAACTTAGCACCCAGACCAATTTGATATAAAAGAGTCACAAAAGACGCTGATAACCCTAAGTGATGGGAGGAAGGACACCAATTAGTAATACCAATTCTAAACACCAAAGCATATTTAGAACTCAACTCAGAGGAGGCTAATTGACCTTTCTTGGGCCAAGCTTTCGTTGAACCCCTTGTCAACTCCATCACCATGTCTTTTATAAAAGGGCGTAAGTCTTTAGTGTTTGGGGGAAGATTCCTATCAAGAAATTTGTTGATGACGGAAGTAGAAAGAACAAAAGTATGACCCCTCACTCGAACACGACAAAACTCAGAGGAGTTGGGGTTGTCAAACTGGTTGGTCAGATTCACTATAACTTCCCTAATCAGTTTAGGATAAAATGGACCAAGATTCAAAATAGATCTAAGAAGATCAGAACGCCCTCTAGAATCTCCAAACAGTCTTGAGCCTTCTTAGATAACAATAATTTTTCTTTTCACCACATATTTCTAAAAGAGAGCACTTTCTTCAATATGCAAAGATACCCCATCTAAAGGCACTAGACTCACAGTAGGTATTGCAGGCTTTTTGCTTTTGCCTCTGATTGAAGGACAAGTTACAAGTGTAGGAGGAGGGTCTTCATTATTTGAACTACTTTTGAAAGCCCAATCTTTAGAGGTAACTAACTCACCTTCTGAATCATATTTTTCAGAAGGATCTTCAGTTGCTTAGAATTAGTTTCGCCTCTATCTGAAA
Source organism: Lagenaria siceraria (assembly GCA_002890555.2). NCBI lineage: Eukaryota > Viridiplantae > Streptophyta > Magnoliopsida > Cucurbitales > Cucurbitaceae > Lagenaria > Lagenaria siceraria. Next base: position 23,490,336 of record CM016485.1, on the reverse strand, counting down.
CATTCCCTGTTTGCTCAGTAGAAACATGATTAGTATGGGTAGCAGCATCTTGACCAGAATCTGAAGACTGAACCCCACAAACCACCTTTTCCATCACCTCAACAGTTACATTATCATCAGTAGGATTGACACTAGCAAGGGGGTCAATATCGGTTTGATCAGTGGAAACAGCAGGGGAACTAACAACAACAGAAGGATCAACAAAAACTTTTATCTTCAACATTCTCTTTGACGAGCAAATTTTTGAACTCAATAGGATGAGTATATTTATAAACACCAACTGACTCAAGAGGTAGGACCTCAAGGCCTGACATCCATACCAAAACATTATGCACAGACATAGAAGCCACTTCCTTTATGCTTTCAACAGTAGATTTAATAACATTTTCCAACATTTTCATCAATTGGCATAGTAATAACTTCTTCAGTGCTAATCTCATTATTCGGCAATTTACTACCAACATTTTCAGATATTGTAGGATTGATAGTTTCAAAAGCCTATTTCCATCAACATTACCAATAGAAGTTTCTCCACTCACATGCACATTTGATTCATCCACATTAGTTGAATGCAACTACCTCCAGTTACAATGTATTCAACTTCGGTTGTGGACAAGGAAACACAGTTCTGCTTCTTACTGAACCAAGAGATCAAGTTTTTTCCAAGAAAGAAACACCCTCCTGAAGTACTTTTCCTGTCCTTTGAACTCCCGACCCAATCCTCATCACAATAGCCTACTAATGAGCCACTTGTATCAAAAGTGTATAACAAGCCATAATCACTAGTTCCATTTATATATTTAATAATTCGTTTGGCACTTCACAGATGGCTGGATTTTGGGCATGATTGCTGCACAGACACCAACAACAAAGGCAATGTCAGGCCTACTAGCTGTGAGATACACAATAAGCTTCTAATAATGCTTTGATGAAGACTTTCATCAACCTGAGTCCCTTTAAAATCTTTAGATAATGTAACATGTGTAGTAGCTGGAGTTCTTTTAATTCTAGCCTTTGCAAGGCCAATTTTTTTTACAATGTTCTTCGCATACTTGATTTGAGAGATAAATATCTCATCTTTCATTTGCTTGACCTGGACCCCAAGAAATAAGTCAATTCACCAACCAAGCTCATTTCAAACTCCTTTTTCATTTGTTCCACAAATAGATCAACCATTGCTTGAGACATCCTGCCAAATACAATATCATGTACATATATATGAACAAAAACACATTTTCCGTGAGAACCCTTCTTCAGGAACAGAGTTTTGTCAACTCCTCATCTACAATAGCCATTGTCCACAAGGAACTAAGTCAACCTTTCATACCATGCTTTGGGTGCTTGTTTGAGACCACCTTTTTGTTGCCCTACATGAACTTCCTCATTTAGGTACCTATTCAAGAAAGTGCTTTCCACGCCCATTTGATATAACTTGAACTTCAACAAGTAGGAAATACCTAGTAGCAATCTGATGGCCTTCAACCGAGTAACAAGAGTAAATGTCTCATCAAAATTTACTCCTTCTATTTGGGAATATCCCTGAGCAACAAATCTGGATTTGTTTCTAGTGATATTTTCGTTTTCGTCAGACTTATTCTTGAAAATCCACTTTGTTCCTACAACATTAACAGATTCTAGTCTCGAAACAAGGGTCCACACATCATTTCTCACAAATTGACTATGTTCTTCCTGCATAGCATTTACCCAACATTCATCCACTAAGGCTTCTTTGACAGCCTTTGGTTCAATGGAAGAGGTGAAGCAGATGTTGCTTATCATGTCCAAATAATTAACTTTTTCTTTATTCCTAATAACAACCCCTTTTTCCATATTCCCAATAATATTGGTCGAAGGATGATTCTTATTGATTCTACTCGATAGTTGCTTTGCTTTGATAACAGTATATTCATAAATCAACTCACTGTTATCATTTTAGATCTCTGAGCTATCAGTTTGAATCTTTGAGTTGCTGTCGGTAATCGTGTTAGAGACACTTTTTGAGACAAATGGAAACATACTATTTTCTTCTTCTTCAGCACTGATCACAATACCATCATCAGCATCATTAATGAAAATATTTGTGGATTCCATAACACACTTAGTACGTTTGTTATTCTGCTGTTTGTAGAATAACTAAGAAAAATAACTTGATTAGATTTAGAGTCCCACTTTCTCCTAGCTTCCCTGTCGACCAATATATAACAAGTGCTGCCAAATATATGAAAATATCGAACATTTAGCTTTCTCCCTTTCCATATTTCATAATTTGTGTAGGATGATCCAGGAAGCAAGGCGATTCTGTTATGTATGTGACAAGCAGATTAATAGCTTCAGCCCTAAAAGAAAAAGGTAGATGCTTTGCATGTAGTATAACTCTAGCCATCTCTTGTAAAGTGCAATTTTTTCTTTCTACAACTCCATTCTGTTGAGGGGTAATAGGAGCAGAAAATTCATTATGAATTCCAACTGAGTGACAAAATTCATTAAATTGGGCATTCTCAAATTTCCTACCATGGTCACTTCTAATACAAGCCACATATAAATTCTTTTCTTGTTGAATTTGCAGACACAGGGTTTGAAATACAGTAAAGATTTCAGATTTATCACAAAGAAAACACACCCATGTATATCTGGAGAAATCAACAACACAAACTAGAACATATTTCTTACCTCTTAGCCCTTCACTCTGCATAGGACCCATGAGATCCATATGGAGAAGTTCTAAAATACGAGATGTAATAGTATGAGTCACCTGCTTATGTGAGACACGAGTTTGTGTTCTGGATTGACAGTCTCCACATATGGAATTATTAACAATCTTTAGTTGTGGAATCCCCATTATAACATTCTTGGTAATCACCTTCTAGATAGTCTTCATACTGACATGTCCTAGACGTTTGTGCCATAGACTTGTCTCATCGTGATGAGACAGATTACAGACCTGTAACACATCATTAGAGGACCATAAGTAACAATTATCATAAGAACGCATACCTGTCATGACAAGTGCCTTGGCATTATCTGTGAAATACATACACACATGCATGCACAACGGATTAGATCGTATTGCACTGTAACTTGCACACTTTTAATGATCAAACATGCATAAAATTGGGGAAAAAAAAATAAGAGTTTTGAGTATACAACCTTTGTAGCTCAAAATTCTCCCTTGATTCTTGTTAATTTTGATCACGAACAGTTAGTGAACCACCACAAGAGTCTTTCATGCTATCCTCCGACCTTAGAACTGATTGTGAGATCCTATTGAGTGATGAATTTGAAGGGAAAAGAGATTTGAGAGAGTCATTGGCTATGGAGTTTTTTTTTTTTTTTTTAGAGAATTTCAACAACAATTCAGCCAACATCATCCTCAATTCTTAGCATAATTCTTCACTAAATAGAAGCTTATCATGCAAAAGAGAGTTAATCTTAATTTGACACCAAATTAAGGGGAAATTAAGTGGGATTTGTGGCACTTTTTGGTGAACACGCCAAATGTGAAAAAAAAACCCACTTTCTCATTTTTGAATTTCAACTAAAATTAAAATTTGAATTTAAAATGAATTTTCATTTTGAAATTAAAAAATGAATTTTCATTTTCAAAAACTAATTTTAAATTAAATTTAAATTTAAATTTAAATTACTAAATAAACAATTTATTTAAATAAATTTAATATCAAATATTAAATTAATATTTTTGCCCTAATCCCGACATTTTGAAAAATCGATTTTTCAAATATGACCCTTATTCATATATACAATATTTAAATCACATTTAAATATCCCAACTCTCTTTATTGTTTAATTTAAAAATTAAACTATTAAACATTTAATTTGATGCGTTAATTGTATCGTATAAAGTTAACATTCATTCCCTTAAACCGAATTTGAACAGTTCAAATTCTTTCATCACACTGTCCTAAGGTTTAGTCCGAAGCTAGCAGGGGGACCTAATGGACCTACAGATCATAAGCTCCAACGATCCGAGATTAACCAGCAAAACTTTTTAACCTAACGGGACACTCCACTGAAGCCCGTAGGTACACTTTCCTCATTGTAGATATATTTCTGTCCACTTGATATAACCATAATTAGTAAGTCGATCCTTCACAGGTTATTCGTAATTACAATTGGATCAAAATTATCGTTTTACTCCTAGAATTACATCTTGTTCTTTAAGTCCCACTGATCCTCTAATGAATAATTGGTCTATAGTCTAACTCCTAAACCAAGTCCCTCTCAAGCCAATGAGAGGGTGGGGCCCCTTGTTCAAGGCCCAGAGTCAGCACTTAAGAGAACAACCTATCTATTATCCCTAGAAGAAGGTAGGAGTGAATTTCATCTTGCAGGACTATGTCTCCAGCTATCTATCTGGTCATACTCCTAAAATGGGAGGCTTATTGAGTTGGCGAACTCGAGTCCCTCTCACCCATGCAGATCTTAGGATAATACCGAACAAACAGGAGTTCATAGTTAGCTTAGGATTGAGATCGAGTTACCTAGGTCATCGAATTGAAATAGTCAGTGTTAATAGTAAACAACGTTATAAAGTATCAATGATTATTTCGTGGTTCGATCTTTATGCAAACTCATTGCATAGGATGCCCCCACTTGCATGTCTCCACATGAACAATTCAAGATCACATCGTTTGTATCAAAGACAAAGTGAGTCGCATCAATAGTGTACCCAGGACAAGGTACCTAACCCAATCTCTATACTATAGATCATTTTGGCTATTTACTCGAACTTGATCCACTTCTATGTCTCTACATAGAGTTCAAGTATTTATTCTAATAGCAATCAGTTCTTAGTTTATTGGATTTATAGTTACTTAACTGCACAATTCACTTTATTCAATAACAACTTTACAGAATAAATCTCAACAACATTATATATATATATATATATATATATATATATATATATGTTCATTATTTACAAACTACGACTTTTAGGACATACAACCCAACGTTTTGTGACTACACACTGGTCTTTGGTAAACTAGACATTTAGGCCTTGATCACAAAGTTGACTAATACTGATTAGATTTGCAGTAAGACCTTCAAAAAACATGACATCACTGAGACAAGAAAGACTAGGATAGTTCAATTTGTCTTTACCAACTATCTTTCCAGTGTCACCATCTCCAAAAGTAACTTTTCCTGAACTTATATGTTGCAACTCAGAAATGTAATTCTTTTCTCCTATCACATGTCTTGAACTTCCACTGTCAAAGTACCAGTCCCCTTTAGCAGTGTTGGGTTTTATGTCCTAAAACTCGTAGTTTGTAAATATTAACGTGTATTCTATTTATCAATAAAGTTGTTATCGATGTTATTCAGTAAACTTGTTATTGAATAAAGTGAATTGTTGTTAATATAACTCTAAATCCAATAAACTAAGAACCCATGACTTTAGTATGAAAACTTGAACTTTATGTAATGACATAAAAATGGATCAACTTCGAGTAAATAGCCAAAACGGTCTAATAGTATAGGGATAAGGCTGGGTACCTTATCTTGGAGACACTATTGAATGCGGCCTACTTTGTATTTGATACAAATGATGTGATCCTAAATCATTCATGTGGAGACATGTGAGTGGGGGCGTTCTATGCAATGAGTTTGTGTAAGACCGGACCATGAAATAGTCACTATTACTTTATAACGTCGTTTACTGTTAAATACTGACTATTTCAACTAGATGACCTAGGTAACTCGATCTTAATCCTGAGCTAACTATGAACTCCAGTTTATTCGGGATTATCCTTAGATCTACATGGGTAAGAGTGGCCTGGGTGCGCCGATTCAATAAGCCTCCCATTTCAGGGGTAAGACCGAGTAGATAGCTGGGGAAATAATTTTGCGAGAAGGAATTCGCTTCTACCCGACTTAGGGTTAGTAGATAGGTTGTTCCCTTAAGTACTGATTCTGGGTCTTGAACAAGGGGACCCACCCTCTCATTAGCCTGAGAGGGACTCGGTTTAGTGATAGGATCACAAACCAATTGTTCATTAGAGGATCAGTGGGACTTAAGGAACAAGATGTAATCACAGGGGTAAAACGATAATTTTGACCTAGCTGTGATTACGGACAACCTGTGAAGGATCGACTTACTTATTATGGTTATATCAAGTGGACAGAAATATATCTACAGTGAGGAGAGTGCAGCTACGGGCTTTAGTGGAGTGTCCCATTAGTTGACGAATGTTGGTTAACTAGGTTAAAGAGTTTGACCGGTTAATCTCGGATCATTAGAGCTCATGATCTGTAGGTCCATTAGGTCCCTCTACTAGCTCATAAATGGACTAAAATCTTAGATAGTGTGGTGAGTAAGTTTGAATCGTTCAATATTGACTTAAGGAATGAAAGTCGAATATATACGATATATCGACGTTTAATTACGAATTAAACGGACAAATAGAGTTATTTATAATATTTAAATATGATTTAAATATTAATTATATGAATAAGGATTCATATCGGTCTTTTGAAAAATCGAGAAAAGTGGGAAAAATAATATTATTTTATTATTTAATATTAAAATAATATTATATTTTAATTAATTAAATATTAAATTATTTTTTATTTAATTAATTATTTTAAAATTAATTTTTGAAATTAAATTCAAATTAAAAATTAATTTTAAATTCAATTTTGGAAATTCATTTAAAAATTGGATTTAAAATTGGTTTTTAAAAGTTTGGATTTTTCCACTAACTAAGCAAGTAGCTTAGTTGTTTGCATCACATTAAGCCAACAATTTGAGAGTTTGAGTTGTCAAATTTTGATGCAATGAGATTGCATGTTGTTCTTCAATAAATAGAGATTATTTTGGCTTAATTAGGGTTAAGAATTTTGTGAAATTAATGGTTACTTTTGCAAAATATCCTCCATAACTCTTTTCTTCCCCAACCTTCATTCCTTCTCAAATTCACCACAAATATTGGATCCCACCATCCAATCTAAGCCTAGAGAATAGTAGAGAAGACTCTTGTGGTTGTCTACAACCAATAAGTGTTAATTTCCATTAAGAATTGAAGGAGTATTTGGAGCTTCAAGGGTAAATGTTCTTGAAACTTAGCTTTCCCTTTTTAATTGCATGTTTAATCCTCAAAATTGAGCATCTTAGAGTAAAAATTGATTAATTTAAATTCCGCTGCATACTTGTTTATCTTTCAAGCAGATGTTTTTAAGGACGTCAGGGCAACAATGCACTTATTGTGCACGTTCTTCACTTTACATTCAAACCTCAACCTGGGCATCCTCTAATAATTTGTTTGAGAGAATTGAGGAAATATGGATGCATTAGTAGTAGGTTGAGGTTTTCTATGTAACAGATAACAAAAAGGACATTTATGTCCTTGTTTCCCACAGTGATGGCAAATCCACATTGGTCGAGAAGATCTGTTAAAGCTCCAATTTTTTGGCTGGAGGAGGTCTCAGGATAGGGGTACAAATTAGAATTTTTTGCCTTAACAAACTCAATTTTTTGTTTACCTTTGGACTGGAATTTTTTGGCTTCAATGTCCCTTTGCCTTCTTTATCTTTAATTGTCGGATGGAACCAACTCGTTAAAACAACTTTCAAAGATTTATTGTCAATTGATTTTAAGAAGACAGTCAGTCTGGCCTTCCAATAGGAATAATTTGTTCCATCAAGAATTGGAGGACGAGTTGTTGAACCACCTTCCTTAACACCTTCTATGAACGTTATACCTGCAACGTAGGTGCCCTGCTCTGATACCAAATAAAATTTTAGAATAGATCGTCGCACAAAACACTGATGTCTCAGAGGATGTCCTGACACAATTAGGAACGACAACATAATGGAAATCAGAGAAACAAGTCCGACACCCTAAAACTATGAGTTTAGCCACACATAGTCATCAAGTACATGCTCTCATATGATTTATCATGCATAAGAGTAAAAGGAAGAGAAAAATTTGGAAGAAATACACTCAAATTGCTTTCTGGTGTTGAATTCCTTAAATCTCCACTTAGTTGACATCTCATGATATGGAACAGTCTCCAACTCTTCTCTAAGAATTTTCTCTCTCTTTGGTAGTAATCTCACACTTTTAGGCTTTGATATTTCGTCTAATTTCATGCTTAGGGCTATTGAACACATCCTAATTTATAGAATTTCCCTAACTTGCAATCTTAAAACTTTCCAAAATTACAATTTTTTTTTTGGAAAAGTAGTGTCGTGAGGCTATAAGCTTTTCTGTTGCATGTAGCACTGCGTTCCATTGAGCATCGCTACGCTCTAAGCTTTTAAAAATTTCTTGCTCTTTGGTTTGAAGCGTAGACGACAGCGTAGCTACGTTATGTGCTATGCTGCCCCGTTTTTAGGGTTTTTTACCTTTTCTTGTATTTTCGTCCGATTTTGGCTCGGTTTGGTTCTTTTCACTTCTAAAACTTATTTTCTTCATTATTACCCAAAAACCACTAGCAAACACATTAAATCCAATAGAAACTCACTCTAAATAAGAGGCAAATAACGCACATTTTAGGTGTGTTTCACCACCCTGAACTTAGAGATTTGCTAGTCCTTAGCAAATATAAAACAAAACCATAAGAAAATTTTAAATAAGTGTGCTAATGACTCATGCCTCATAGAATAACATAGGAGGATCTCAAGTAGAAACATTCCAGCGTATCTATGTTATCATGAACATTCAAGGCCAAATCTTGTCATCCCCCATATGTGTGTGCAAGCCTCCTTTAATTCAAAACACTAGAACTGAAATTAGGACTTAAGAGAGCTTCTCAAGTTTTCCCCCTACTCTAGCTCATGCACCAATCATCAAGAATCCATACATTTCAAGAGAGTAATATGCCCATTAAGATGACTTAATTTTTAAATTAAACAGTCGTTTTAAACTTGAATTATTTTACTTAGGCGCACTAGCTTTCACATATTTACTGTAGGGACTCGTATCTAGTCAATTCCCATGCATCCTAAATGATCACAAAAGAGGTAGCTCTTTTTACCCCCATCCATGCATACACGTTACAAGTTTAACAAAATTTAGAGATTATGCTAAAGATATTCAAGTACAACTCATTCATTAAGTGTATACTTTTTTTTAAAGGCAAAAAAATAATATTTTCTTTCTTCTTACTCTAACATTACAAATTATCATGCACTTCAACTTTCTAACCGTTGGGGCCTTTTGAAGTGACAACCAAATACACTCAACTTAATCATTTTCTATGTTAAAGTTTCTAAATTAATGTGACTACGTGCTGAAAATATGGGAGGCTCAAAGAGGAACTTAAATAGATCATAACTCAAGATAATACTATCCTATTTCCACAATAAGTATCCATCATGCATATTCAAATCTCATCATAGCCAATCAATATCAAAAGGACACAACCATAGAATATTTCCATTCTTTTTAAAGTTTCAAATTGAAAAATTACTTCAAAATTTTAATTATTCAAATTAACATGCAGAAAATCATTAAAGCCAAACTAGCATGCATGAAGAGAGAGAAGAAAAATGACCAGAATGCCCTTGGACCTGACAACCACTGTGCTACACTCAAAGGCAAAGAACAAAGTTCATGAGAGCGTCGCAGCGCTATGAATTTTGATGGAAAGCCAGTGCATGCACATGCCCTCGAGGTCGGTTCTACGATTTCATGCCCATCACCATTTTCTTAAAGATTTTTGCTCGATTTAGGTCATACCATGCCTGATTTTTGTGATTCTTGTCTTCAATTCTCTGTATTTTCTTCCTCCCAGTATTTATATCTTTTTTGTATCTTCGTTTATTTCAACTTAAAGACTCAGGTTGCCACATTATGAGTGACTAAGGTAAGTATTTCTAACTTTGGGTACGATTGAAACCCATTATATCTTGGTTGGGAGACTTGAATTTTCAATTCTACGATGAATGCTTGTTGAATGCTCTGTTCTTAAATGATATGTAAATTTCCATGCATTAAATTTATGGGTTTTTTATCAACTCTCGTTTATTCTTTGATTGCTTGAGATTAGGAATGCTTTAATGTATTTTTAATCTCAAAGGGCAAAGGCTAAAGCATGCTTGGGTGTAACTTAGGCTTTCCAGGTTATTAAATTGATTTAGCTTGATTACCTATCTTAACGCGGGTGCTTAAATAATATAAACACTAATGAACCCAATTAGTTGCTCACCTAGGTTGATTAAGAAATTAATCATCACATTAGGGCATGTAACTTAGTCTTCTAGGGTGCACAAGATAAGATTAAAACAAGTAAGCATTGCACAAATTATAAGTTCTATGATCAACCAAGTGAATGGGTGAATTTAGGCTTTTTAATCGAATTAGTTTTCATTTGAATTACGCTTTTACATTCATGCTTTTACATTTAATTGCAACAAAATACCAACAAACGCCCCTGTTACCACTCAAATTCATGGATTAGCTTAAACATCTCAAGATTCCCTGTGGGGACGACCCGATCTTGTCACTTATACTACGTTGTAGTGTAGGTAGCATAGGTTGGAGTTATAAATTTATTTGATTAATGAGTTTTTGTGGGCGATGACAAATTTTCTCGCTATCAACTGGCACAATTATTAGCCAAATCACGCATGTCCAAGACTATCAAAGTCACATCTAGTGCATGGTTTGCTATTATTATCTGACATGCTTTTATCTTTTCATTTGCTAACATGATTTCTCAAGACAGAGTAGAAATTGATCTAGTTCTAACATAGCATGCCTCATAATTACTAATGATATTAACAAATGGGATGAGCCAGTATCAAACAACATCAGTGCATAATATCCCAAGATGGGAGCAAACGTGTCACTATAGTGCTTGACTTCTCAGCCTCCTATCGAGTGTCTGAATAAACACAACCTTGTTGTTGCTGATGGCTCAAACTCCTTTGATGAGCGCTCAAGGGCTCACCTATAGCACCTGACATTGCTTAATAGTATGTTCCTTTTGGTTGCACATATAGCACGTTTATGTGCCAATTAAACATCGCCCCCAATGACGCTTTCCATAGGTTTTACATACAAGTTTGTCTCTCCACACCTTTCTGACTCAGAAGTCTACTGCTTAAAGTGTCTCAGAGGCCTTCTACTCTCTCTTCCTTTTCTGTCTCGCAGAGGTCCATACTCTCAACAACCCCCTGTACTCGTCCCCCTCTTTGGAATCAACATCGATCCCCACGGTTGTTTAAAGCGTTGTAGCACAGGCTTTGGGCTCATGAGCGTGTACTAAGCCTCGTCATCCGCTCCTCAAGCCCTTAATAAACTTGTTCGTCCTTATCGCGTCAGTGGCCACCAACTCCAGGGAAAAATGGGATAACTTGTCAAACTCTTGCTCGTATTCCTCCACCGACATAGCCCATTGCTTCAAATTTAGAAATTTTTCCTGCTTGACGTATTGTGTGTTGGCCAAGAAGTATTTTTCATAGAAACACTCTTTGAAATGGCCCACGATGATAGCCCCATGTTATCTATCATCTTTTCCACTGAACGCCACCATATCTCCGCTTTACATGTCAACATAAAGAATGTTCACTAGAGTTTCTGATTCTCTAGGCACTTCATATAACGGAAGATTGTCTCAATGGAGAATAACCACATCTCTGCCTTCATAAGGTCCTGAAGGGATTGAATCCCGACGAAAGCGTGTGATCGCTTGTGATTTCAATTTTCAATTACAAATTTCAATAAAAATAGAGAGATACAGAACATAATTATAGGACAAACACATGAAATTAAGCATGCTTAAGAGCAGAAGAATAAGGGAAAAGAATACTTACCCTTGTACCTTTTCTTTTCTTCAAAGAATTCTTCTCCAAAGTCACGAACTCTGCGATCTTCCAAAAACACAACAAGAACAAGATTGGGACAATACCATATAGAGCACTTGCTATTCTCTAGGATAATTTGGTCTCGGATGTATGGTTTCCAAAGTTTTTTTGGCAGGGAAGAATAAAGCTTTTGTGAGATATCACACAGAGCGTAGTTCCTAAAAAAATTTCTCTTTCTTTTTCTCTTTGGAAAAAATAGTTCTGTAGAGATACTACTTTTTAGTGAGAGGTAGTGGCGAGGGAGTTAATAAACTCCGTCGTCCATCACAATTGATAACTCCCAAGTGGACGTTATCAATTTTAATTTAAAATAAATTTATTAAATCAAATTTAATTAAAAATAAATTAATATATATATACACACACTAAAGCTTAAGGTTGTTTTTAGATATAGAAAAATGAGTCAAACTATTTACAAACATAGAAAAATTTTACCGTCTATCAGCGATAAATTGCAATAGAATTCTATAGACGGCGATAGAAGTCTATCACTCAAGAGATAGAATTCTATCGCGGATAAACAGTAAATTTTTTTCTATATTTATAAATAGTTTGATACTTTTTCTGTTTATAGTAATTCCTAAAAAAAAGGGTTGTTTTTAAATATAATATTATCAAAAAATTCAAAAGAAAAAAAAAGCTCAAATTAGTTATTTACTAAAAAAGAACTCTAAGATTAATATTTTTCAAGAAACTATAAACATAAAAACTCTAATACTAACAAAATCTAATATTATAAAAAATGCATAAAGTATAAAAATTAGTAATATTGTGCTAAAAAAACCAACTCTAATACTAAACTAAAAAAAACAATAAACCTGAAAACTCTAATACTAACAAAATCCAATATTATCAAAAATCCAAAAAAAAAAAAAAAAAATCCTCAAATTAGTAATATTGTACTAAAAAAAGCTCTAACACTAAACTTTTTTTTAAAAAAAACCATACACATAAAAACTTTAGTACTAAAAAAATCTAATATTATAAAAAAAAATGCACAAAAAAAAAAAAACTCATATCTCACAACTTGAGAGACTTGGACTGGTGGCTGGAAATTCAGAATCTTCTCTTCTCTTCAAAAGCAACGACGAGGGTGTTTTTTCTTTTCTCTTTTGTTTTATGGGTCATGGAAAGAGAAAGAAGAAAGTTGATAAATAGGAAAAAGGGTTGTTTACAACTTGAATTTGCTAACAACTCAAATCAATACAGGCACGACAACAAAGGAGCAGTGACACGACATCAGAGGCACAACAGAGGCGCGACAGTGGTCAGCTGATGTGACCATATGAAATGCTCACAGGTTGAATCTGTGAGCTATTTCATTTTAATTTTTTTAAAAAATTTTCGTTTGAAACCATCGGCCCACCTCTTAAATGTTGAACTTACTACCTATTTGATTTTATTTTTTTTTTTCTATTTGAAACTACTATATTTCTCTAAATATTTGGTAAATATCAACTATATTCTTCTAAATATATTTTAAAGTATAATATTTTTAAAAAAGTCCGTGAGAGTCTAGGGCTCATTTTACATTCAACGAGGAAATAAGTTGAAGCAATTAATTGAGAGAGAAATTAGACTTGTTAGTTTATTTGTTTGTAAAAATGTAAATAAATTATTCTTTTGAAAATAAAATGTAATTATCAACATTTAAATCATAAGTATAGAAAATCGTCTGTGAACTTCTGGCCAAATGGGCAATTTTACTTTAGTAGTATGATATTGTCAATGTATGGGAAAAAATTATGGCGTCATGGCGCTGTTTTGGGATCATGCTAGTAGTTAGAGCGTCTCACCTAGGCTTCAGGAGAAGTTTGGTAACTTTTCACCCTTCTTCACTCGTATGCTCCACTGGACCCTTATCTTTACCGTTTTGGCCCATTCTACATCTAAAAGGTCCCAATTCTTTTGTTTGATTTGCTGTATAAGAACTCATTTAAACGTTTAATACATAAGAATTAATTCAGTTTAGGCCGAGAAAAATAACTCGTTTTCAGAGCTATCACTCAGTTTAGTGGAGTTGAATTCTTTAAAACTAGCTTGTGAAGTTTGTGGTACAAACACTAAGTTAGTTCAACTCAAGTTGATCTACCAAATACTTCATAGAAAAGTAAAATTATAAAATCTATATATATAAAAGGGTTGTTTTCAAATATAGCAAAATGTGTCAAAATATTACAAAATTTCATTGTCTATCAGTGATAGACAGTAACATTTTGCTATATTTTTAAATATTTTCAATAGTTTTTCCATTTAAAACAATTACACTATATAAAACAAAAAAACAAAATTGATATTGAGAAAAGAGTTGCAACCCCACCTCTTCTAATCATCACTTGGGACTTGGGAACTTCAAGGGTGAAAATGAAGGATAAATGAGCATGCAGTGGAATTTAATTTGATCAATTTTTACTCTAAGATGCTTAATTTTGAGGATTAAACATGCAATTAAAAAGGAAAAACCAAGTTTCAAGAACACTTACCCTTGAAGCTCTAAATTCTCCTTCATTACTCGATGAAAACAAACACCACTTGGTTGTAGACCACCACAAGAGTCTTCTCTACTATTCTCTAGGCTTATATTGGAAGGTGAGATCCAAATTTGTGGTGAATTTTAGAAGGAATGAAGGAAATAGATGAAGAAGAGCAATGGATGTAATTTCACAAAATTAACCTTTAATTTTACAAAATTCTCAACTCAAATTAAGCCAAAACCATCCTTATTAATTAAGGATCAACATGCAATCTAATTGCATCTCAAATTGACAACACAAACTTGCAATTTGTTGGCTAATTGTGAGAGTTACAACTAAGCTTCTTGCTTAATTAGTGAAAAAATCCAATCTTCAAAAAATCAAATTTAAATTCAATTTTTTTAAATAATTTCCAAAATTGAATTTAAGATCAATTTTAAGTTGATTTTTGGGAAATTACTATAAACAGAAAAAATATCAAACTATTTACAAATATAGAAAAATTTTACAATCTATCAGTGATAGACCGCGATAGAATTTTATCGCTTTCTATCGCTCAAGCAAAGAAATTCTATCGCTTGAGCGATAGAAAGCGATAGAATTCTATCGCGGTCTATCACTGATATACTGTAAAAAATTTCTATATTTGTAAATAATTTGACTCATTTTTCTATATTTGAAAAAAGCCCTTGATTTTTTAAAATTAATTAATTAAATAAAAAATAATTTAATATTTAATTAATTAAATATAATATTATTTTAATATTAAATAATAAAATAATATTATTTTTCTCACTTTTTCCGATTTTTCAGAAAATCCTATATGAATCACTATTCATATAATTAATATTTAAATCATATTTAAATATCATAATTAACTATATTTGTTCGTTTAATTCATAATTAAACGTCTATATATCGTATATATCTGACTTTGATTCCTTAAGCCAAGATTGAACGGTTCAATCTTACTCACCACACTATCTAAGATTTTAGTCCATTTATGAGCTAGTAGAGGGACCTAATGGACCGATAGATCATGAGCTCCATCGATTCGAGATTAACCGGTCAAACTCTTTAACCTAGTTAACCAACATTTGTTAACTAACAAGACACTCCAAAAGCCCGTAGCTGCACTCTCCTCACTATATATACATTTTTGTCCACCTGATATAACCATAATAAGTAAGTCGATCCTTTACAGGTTGTCTGTAATCACAGTTAGGTCAAAATTGTCGATTTATCCCTGTGAATACATCTTGTTCCTTAAGTCTCACTGATCCTCTAATGAACAATTGGTTTGTGATCCTATCACTAAACCGAGTCCCTCTCGGGCCAATGAGAGGGTGGGGCTCCTTGTTCAAGACCCGGAATCAGTACTTAAGGAAAAACCTATCTACTAACCCTAAGTCGGGTAGGAGCGAATTCCTTCTCACAAAACTATGTCCCCAACTATCTACTCGGTCTTACCTCTGAAATGGGAGGCTTATTGAGTCGGCGCACTAGGGCCACTCTCACCCATGCAAATCTAAGGATAATTCTGAATAAACAGGAGTTCATAGTTAGATGATCTAGTTGAAATAGTCAGTATTTAACATTAAACGACATTATAAAGTAATAGTTACTATTTCGTGGTCCGGTCTTATGTAAACTCATTGCATAGAACGCCCCCACTCACATGTCTCCACATGAATGATTTAGGATCACATTCTTTGTATCAAATACAATGTGGGCGCATTCAATAGTGTCTCCCAGATAAGGTACCTAGCCTTATCCTTATACTATAGACCGTTTTGGCTATTTACTCGAACTTGATCTATTTTTATGTCATTACATAAAGTTTAAGTTTTCATACTCAAGCCATGGGTTCTTAGTTTATTGGATTTAAAGTTATATTAACAACAATTCACTTTATTGAATAACAAGTTTATTGAATAACATCGATAACAATTTTATTGATAAATAAAATACACGTTAATGTTTACAAACTACGAGTTTTAGGACATAAAACCCAACAGAAAAAAGTCTCCCGAATAGTCTACACAAATAAACTTTACAATTACTTTTAACTTTTTGTGATTTATTATTATTATTAGTTGACAATAGTGGGTGAGGAGAATTGAACCTTTAACCTCAAAGATGTACAATTTTATATGCTAGTGTATTTTTGCTCATTTTAGCTTGTTAAAAAATATTTTTATGTACTATATAATATAACTTTAATTAGTTATAAGCAATCCACCTTTACTTCAACCCATTTTTTCTTCGCATAAACATATAATAATACAAAACAATTGATTGATAAAAGTATTGAATTATTTTTTATACCAAAATAAAATGCTTTGTACTTAAGAGCTTTTAACAAATGAGGCCGATACAAGTATTGGAAAAAAAAATTGAATTGATTATAATTAATTAATGATGTATGCTATTTTTTATTGTAAGTTTGCGCATGTAGTTGAGTCAACCTTGCTGTTGTGTATTGGATTTGGAGCAGACCATCTGACCGGTCCTTTGGGCATGCAAGTTAGGATGGATGAGGCAGGGGTAGGTGCGCTTGCATCCATTCCACTAAGATCAATAGTGGTAAATTCGTTAGAGCTTGGAGGAAGGGAAATTGATGTAAACTCGTTAGAGCTTGGAGGAAGAGAAATTGATGATTTAGGTACTTCAACAATAGATTCTCTAAAAGTAGGAATTGTAGCTTCCAAAGTTGTTGGAGCATGTATTGAATCAAGAATGGTTCTAGAAGTTGCCATGAGTGTGGATGGAGAAGACATGATAAGGAGGAAGAAGAATGTGAAGAAGAATGTATCATATTGAAAAGCCATTGAATAAAAATGAAAAATTGGAATGCAAAATAAATGTTAAGTTTTTGAGAATTTTGGTGTAGAAGGGATGTGATATGGAGTTGTGGGAAGGGATTTAAATAGGATAGTAGAGAGAGAGTGGATGGTATAAACATAGAAAATCCAACTGTCATATTGGTGTTTTTGTTACCAAATTAGTTTTTTCTCCTAAATATCTCAAAAACCCAACTTGTTAAAATACTCTGCCAATGACGAATGATCAATATTCCCCATAAAACGTTCACAATTTAAAAAATCTCCCTAATCATCCTTATACAGTTGTGTGGGTGCAACGAATGCACATCCATATGTTTCATTGAAAAAATTAAGGCCTCGTTTGATAGCAACTTTATTTTTAGTTTTATGTTATTGAAATCTATTTTTGTTGTCTATATGTTTCCATACTATAGTATTTACATTTTTTGAACAAACACTTAAATTCAATTTCTTCTTTCTGATACACCATTTTGCTGAGGTGTACCAAGTGCTGAGAGTTAGGATGCAATTCCATGTTGTATCAAATAGTCTTGGAATTTTAAATCCATATACTCTCTACCTCAATCGGACCAAAATGTTTTCATGGTTTTACCTAATGAATGCTCAACTTCAACCTTATACTCCTTGAACTTTTCAAGAGCTTCAGAATTATGTTGCATTACATATAAATGTCCATATCTGAAATAATCGTCTATAAAAGAGATAAAATATTGAAACCCTGCTCTAGCTTTAACATTCATAGGACCACAAAGATCTGAATGTATAAGTTCCAAGGGTTCTTTGGCTCTATGACCTTTTCCAGTAAAAGAACTTTTAGTTATTTTGCCTTCAAGGAATGACTCACAAACTGGTAAATAGTTGGCGGGTTAACTTCGCCTTCTTCAGTCGGGCCTCCTTCAGCTGCCTCCCGACGTTCAATGCTACAAGGATGCCTCTAAAGACATCTTGCTAATCTCTTCTTCCAGCCTCATTGGCCCCAATTAATGCACTAGAAACGTCATTAGCATGCAGAGGGGTGAAAGGACGTTGGGTGCCCTCATCAATATTGCAAACGCATGCCTCAGGTTCGCTTAAGTTTCCTGTAGTTGATACTGCTGGGAACTTCATCCTTGGGCAAGGAACGTAAGATTTAACTCTCGCAAGCTTGAGGTTAGTTAGAGGTAGTGGGCGAAGCTTAAGCTGTGGCAGTTGCTCAGGTTTCTCAACGTTTGGAGAAGATGGTTTAGGTGGAGCTATTGATGGAAATTCGAAAGCTAATGGACGGATGTTAAGGGGGCGTTGAGGGGTTGACTCTACGGACTCTTTTGAGTTAGAGTCGATGATGACCACAGGAGGCGGTCGATGCAGAGGAGCTGGATGCGGAGCTGAGGAAGCAGAAGGAAAGAAGGATGGACAAACGACAAATGAAGGGGCTCTTGGGTCGAAGGGATGCAAAGGTGCGAGTCGGAGGAGGGATGAAGCGACAATTTAGATATCTTATAAGAGGTTGAGGAGTGACAGAGGCTGCGGCAGAAGGTCAAACCTCTAGTGAAGTTGGAGGGGGAGGCACCATCGCCAAAGTAGGTGTAGGAGAAGCTTATTTCAAGCTTACCAGTGGCAGAGGGGCTGACATATACGAGAGGGAGAAGAAGTTGATGGAATTGGGTATTGGGTAGGGTAAGAGGAGACTACGTTGTTGTTGTCACTAATGTGGAAGTTATTTTCAGAGTCGTCGTCACTAGACATCACGGGAGTATATAGGTCGGCGGCAATGAACTTGCGAGAGCTTCAGCTGCTCGAGGAAAATGACGAAGGAATTTGAAAAAAATGGAAGATAAGCGGTTTAGGGGGGTTAAATAGTGAGTAACGTTTGGGAAGGTAATGAGTGATGTCAGTAAAGACGCACCAAATCTCTCGTTAACCGAGGAGATTGCTCAAGCCGTGTATTTCACAGGTTATCACGTGTTTTCATTTACACGCAAGTGTACAGACACTTAAGTGTTAAGGCATTTCAGAACTTCTGACTCTTTACCCACCCCTATTCCACGCATATTTTTCAATCATAAACGCAGAGCTTAGCAAACGCAACTCAAATCACCATATAAATCAATTCAATTCATTCATTCAAAGCATACTTCCAACACCAATTAGCCAAAAAAATTTCTTACACTACTCCTAATTGCTGAATTTTTTTATTTAAAAAAAGAAAAAGTAAAAAGAAAGCGTCCCTGTACAGATTTTTTCACTTTCTCAACGCAAGGACCTCATGCCACGAGCTATCAAACTTGCTCGCATAGGTCAATGGAAGCTTTTCCTCTTTCAATTTCGCCTCCATAGTAGGGGCTTTACCGTCTGTCCATTTACCTTTAACGTGCTCGTTTCATCTTCACTCATCAAATCAACAGTATCAATTGCTCATTAGGAAAACTTTCATTAATGTCCTTCACTTTATCTTGAATTTCTTTATTTTCCAAACGCCAAAGGTGGTCAGCCACTTGATTCACAATACCCTTTTTTATCTTTAATCACGAAGTCAAATTCCTGCATCAACAACACCCATCTAATCAACCTAGACTTGGCATCCTTCTTAGTCATTAGATACTTGATCGCAGAATGATCAACATACATAATCACTGCAGATCCTACTAGATAGGCACAAAATTTCTCAAGCCCGAACACCGCGGTCAACATTTCCTTCTCAGTAATTGTGTAGTGCTCTTGGGAATCATTCAGTGTTTTACTGGCATAGAATATCAGATGCATGATTTTGTCCTTCCTTTGCCCAAGTACTGCCCCCACCGCATAGTTACTTGCATCGGATATCAGTTCAAACGGGAGTGTCCAATCAAGGGCAATGAGTATAGGTTCGGTGATCAACGCCTGCATCGACTCTTCAAATGCATGCTAGCAAGCTGTGTCGAATTCATAAGGCTGAATGATATCTAGCAACGCACTGAGTGATCTCGCTATCTAGGAAAACTCTTTTATGAACCTTCTATAAAATCTGGCATGTCTCAAGAAGCTCCTCAAAGTTTTCATTGGTTGGTGCTGGAAGCTCTGCGATAGAGTCTATCTTGGCCTGATCTACTTCTAGCCCAGCCTTGTAGATCTTCTGTCCCAACACTATACGTTCTATCACCATAATGTGACGCTTCTCCCAGTTGAGGACTAGGTAGGTCTCTTTGCATTGTTTAAGCACATTCTCAAGGTTTGTTAGACAGATAGAGTAAGAATTACAGAATGCAGAAAAATCATCCATGAAGACCTCATTTGATTGTTCAAAGAACTCAGAGAAAATCACAGTCGTGCACCTCTGAAACGTTCCAGGTGCATTGCAGAGCCCGAAGGCATGTGTCTGAAGGCAAACGTTCCATAGGGACAAGTAAATCTTGTTTTCTCTTGGTCTTCATGGGGCTATCATTATTTGGTTCTACCTAGAGTAGCCATCGAGAAAATAGAAAAATTCATTCCCAGCCAGGTGGTCAAACATATGTTCAATGAAGGGCAGAAATGATCGTTCTTAGTGGCTAGGTTGAGCTTCCTATAGTCCATACAAATCCTCCAGCCAATGACTGTTATCGATGAGATCAACTCATCCAACGCAACTTGCAACCGCTTAATTCACCATGCTAGCTTGCTTAACATTTTCTATCAAAGAGTTGTTGTTCAAAGTCATATTCTTTAGCAAATTTGTTACTGCAGACATCTACGCCGATAATTGCACCACCATATCGTTGTCAATTGAACTGGTACTATTCTTCTTCTTTTCCATCGCTCTATTTCCACAACAATCGTCATCCCATTCAATCGCGTTTCTCGATATTCTATCCAAGGTTGTCTTTACTTCAGCATAAGTCTTGTCCATCAATCCCCTTGCTGCAGACGCATCAAGGACATCCTGGGACGCTCGGTGTAACCTATTATAGAACATCTCCATCTAAATATAGTCAGGGATGCCAGTATGCGAGTAGTTTCTTACAAGCTTCTTAAATCTAGTCCATGCATCATTAAGGGTTTCCGTATCCTTCTATACGAAATTAGCTATTTCTCTTCGGCGTCTTACATTTACAGTGGGCGGAAAGTATCTCTGCATAAACCTCGCGACCATCTGCTCCCAGGTAGTGATTTCACCCGACTTTAGGCCCACTGTTTAGCCTCGTCTTGTAGCGATAATGGAAATAGCGTCAGTTTAATTTCTTCAGGCGTAATATGTGGGAGGTCGAAAGTGTTGCATATTTTCATGAAGCTAGTTAGATGCGTCTAAGAGTCTTCACCCATTGCTCCACCAAACTGGCCTGCAGCATTGCTGGTTTCATTTCAAACTTCATCTTCTAAAAAACTGGACGCATGATGCCTGGAGAAAAGTCATATAAATTTAAAGATGCATATTCTCTCATTGGTCGGTCATGGTCATGTGCCATCAAGATTGGATTAGGCTGTGCGTTAGTCTGGTTATTGGCTCCATTGGGTGCATTCACGTTTTCTCTCTGGTCTGCCATAGTTCTATATCTTTTCCTTCTATGCCAGTTTTTTCTTACCCTCTTTCGTAAGGTTCGCTCGATTTCGAGGTCAATATTGAACCTGGGTGTTGTACCATCGCTCATATATTGTTTGAAACCTCTCGACAGAAGTTGCAATACTATAGAAGTTAAACAAATTAAACACAAATTAGCCATAAAATCCCCGACAACGGCACCAAAAACTTGTTGTTTGCTAGATGGATGCTCAATGATATCGTGTTGATCATGCGTTAATGGGTTAAGTTCTTCCCAATATTAGTTCAAGTATAAACTAATAATAAGATGTCTCCGTGAAGACCGAGGCTGAACACATGAATTTTGTAGCTACGATGATATATGAAATATTTAACTCGTAGTGTTGTAACAAAAAGATTGAAGTTGTTGATGTAAACAAGAAATAAACAATAAAATAATAAAAGAGGTAAAATGGGAGTTGAGAATTAGTGAGGTATTATGCAAGTTAGAGAAGTGTTGATTCTTCAAGTGGAGAAAAGAGGGTTGGAGAAAACCTTTCATCAATCGATTGAGTGCTTGCACAGTTTCGTGGTTCATGCCCTTAATCTCAATGGGTTCTTACCTTTCGGCAGATGAGTCACATAAATCATATGTCTATGATGCATGCTGGATTACTTGAGCCTAAGAACGCTCCTATGTCTAGGAATATTTTTTAGTTATATTGATGAGTTCCATAGTTACTTGCTCTCTCAAGTAGTTAACTATTTCTATTTAAATTCAGTTGTCAAGTGAATTTAAGCAATGAGATCAAAATACATCAATGTAAATGAACCGTTAACTAAGCTCGAACTCTCAAGATGGATGTTTATTTCTCTCCAACCCTTCAAGTGATTTAGCTATTCATGCTTGATGGTGAAAATAAAATAAAGATGGAAGACAAGAAATGAGTCATGAATTAAGGTATATTAATAATGATAGTGATTGTGTTCATACAAGGTTATAATGAATAGTCAAATACACTTGAAAGAGTAAAAACGAAGAAAGGAAAAGCAAAGAAGATGAAACTGTTGACGTTAGTGTCCTGTTCGCTGTCAAGGTTGTGACTTCTACTGGCTTGCTTGCGTTGGTGGAGGAGAAGGAGGTGCAGGTCCAACTGCTCTCTCGAGGTTAAAGCTCACCAACTCTCCAATGGTGATGGAAGGAAGAGCACTTTGCTGTCGCTGAGAGTGAAGAAATGGAGAGTGATTACTGATTCCCGATGAACTCTCTAACTAGCCAAAAATGTGTCCAACTTCAACTGGTTTTTATAGCCTCAAAGATGTACTGTCGTGATGTCACAAAATCAGGCTCTGACGCTAAGGATAAGGTTATGCGTTTTTCAATCGTCATCTCTGACCGGTAGTTGGTCAATAGCAACACTATTATTATGAGTATCAGATGGCAGAAAATCGTGTTTTGTCTCCAACTGTCAATATCTAGTTTTTCGAGGTTCACAATTTTGTCTTTTAGCGCCATGCGTCCGAGGTATGCGTTCCTGATGGAATTCGACGCATGCGTTGAACCTTGTGTTTTCCTGCAAAATTGGGCGTTCAAATAGATTAAATCTCATATTATTCTTTCCTAAGCCTATATTCATGGTTGCACGCATATAAAATATTTATTATCAAATTCACCAAAAGATGACGCGTTTTTCATTAATATTTCTCAATTATTCTAAGAAAAGGGAAGCAATAACTTGTATTTCTACAAGTTATCAAACTTTATTTTTAGTTTTGTGTTATTGAAATCTATTTTTGTTGTCTCTGTGATTCCATACTATGGTTTTCACATTTTTTGGATATACTACTAAGTTCTTATTAAATCTGTTGTGAGCTAGCAAAGGACCTTATGGACCTACCGTTATAAGCTCTAATGATTCAAGATTAATTAATTAAACTCTTTAGTTATATTACTCAATTTTCATTAACTAACGCGCATACCACTAAAGACTCATAGCTGCACTCTTATGAACTGTAGAATATTTCTGTGTCCATTGAACTAACCATATTATGCAAGTCAACCTTTCACAAGTTGGTCATAATTACAGCTGGGTCAAATTATTATTTTATCCCTGTAATTCCCTCTTGCACCTTAAGTACCATTGTTCCTCTAATGAACAACTTGTTTACAGTTCGACCATAAAAAAAAGTCCCTCTCGTGCCAACGAGAGGGTGAGGCCTTATTGTTCAAGTCTCGGAGTCATCACTTAGGGGAACAACTTTTCTATTTACCCTAAAGTCAGGAAGGAGTGAATTTATTATGCTGAAGTTATGTTCTTAGCACCTCACTCGCTATCGTTCCCAAAATGGTAGGCATATTGAGTTGGCAACTAATGCCACTCTCATCCATACAAGTCAAAGAACGATCCTCATGAGTAGGAGTTCATAACTCACTCAGGATTGAGATCGAGTTACATGGTTATCGTTTGAAATATAAATCTCTTCAATTCACGATTGTTGAAAAGAGAGATTATATTTCATGGTCCGGTATCATACAGACTCCTTGTATGGGATACTCTCACTTACATGACATTACATAAATGATTCGGATTAGATCATTTGTAATACTTACAAAGTGGGTCGTACATAATTTACGAGAATAAGACACCCAACTTACGTATACTATATTGTTCAAGTTATAATAAATAACTTATGATCTTAGTTTATTGGAATTGAGTTATGCAAATAAATAACATTTATTTATGAAAAAGAATAATACTTTATTTAATCAATAATTAATAATTTGTTTACAAAATTACAGAGACTACGAGATTTAGGAAATAAATCCCAACAATCTTCCACTTGTTCTAAAGCTAGCGGGAGGTACAATATATGAAAGTAAAATACAATACACCCATGACATCTCCCACTTGCCCTAGATAACACGATGTATATCTTGTAGATCTAGAACCTCTAGATGACCCTCAAACACTTTAGTCGTGAGAGTCTTTGTAAAAGGATCAGTAATGTTGTGCTCCGAAGCTATCTTTGTGATGATCATGACCCCTTGTTGCACAATTTTCCGTATCAGATGATACTTCTGTTCTATCTGCTTTCCACGCTTATGGCTTTGAGGTTGCTTCAAATTTGTCATAGCACCACTATTATCACAGTAAAGGATGATTAACAAAGACATATATGGAACTAGTTCCAAATCAGTAAAGAACTTTTTGAACTCCCTTTATAACTTAGATCCCTTTTGCCCCATTTTTAATTACCAAAACTCCTTAATTTTTCCCACTCCTCTCTTCCCCTTTTATAAGGAAAATCCATCGAAAACTGCATGTTTAAGTTAAATTTCCAGTTGCCAGCTCCTACTAGAGCTTCCCCACGTCCCTTTATTTTCCAAATATAATTCTAACTCCAAGGTCTCAAATTAACTTAATCTCAAGTTCCCAAGCTCAAATTCAACCTTTGTCATAATTCCAAAAAAGAAAATTAGTAGAAGAGGAGAGGGATTACACGTGCGATCGGGTTGGCGATGGTCTGTGACTTGCGACTATGGTCTGTGAGGCTTCCTCTTCCGGTTGAGGCTTTCGTGGGAGTGGCATGTGAGAATGGGTTGGCTAATTCGCAGTGTTCGATGGTGTGGCATGCTAGGAAGGAAGCAAATTGAGGTGGGAGGCAAAACGCAAAAGGGTTTCTTTTAACTTTTAAGTTTTAACTTTGCATATTAATAATAAATATTTTATGATATTTTATAATATTAATGTATAATTTTTATATTATATAATATATGAAATAAAAAAAGATATAACATTAACATTCGGACGATGGAGGTTTGTGTCAGTTTATACGTCCCTCGGAGGTGGTCGATTTTTAACTTTCTTTTGACAAAATCGACCCCAATCAATTTTTTCAAAAAATCAGCCTTCAGCCTGCAGTTCGACTAGTTTCGGTCGTTGGACTCGATTTTTCAACCAACTTGCGCGTGCGATCGCCGCCTGCCAGCTGTCCGTGCCGCTCGTCGCTGCAGCTCTCGTTGCACGCCGCCGCTCGTCGCTGCAGCTCTCGCTGCGCGCCACCGGTCGCCGCTTGCTGTCAACCGTCCGCGCCGCTGCCGATCGGATCTGGCCGTTTGCACCGCTGCCAGTGCCAGAGTCACTTGGGCAGTCGCGCCGTTGGGTTCGGGGTAAGGTTGCGGTTTCTTTTGGATTTCTAAAGTTTTAGTTGTACCATCAAGTCTCGGCTTCAACATGTTATTATTATTTTCGTTGGGTTTTAGGCGGTAACCGTTTGTGGGTTTGATTGGAGCTAGGAGTGGTTTTGGATCATAACGCTTGCTGGGTAAGTATGAGACTACTGGAACTTAAATGTCGTTTTGGTAGTTCGCTTTATTGATTGAAAAGGCTGATTGTGTGTTAGGGTTGGAGTTTTGGTGCACAAGGATTTTGGGCGCGGTTGTTTGATGTCTGTTTAGGTAAGTGGTTCTATTGTTGGGCTGACCTTCAGGCCAGGCCTCAGCCTGTCGCAGCACTGTATTATCCTACCATAATTTTTAGCATGCATGTTTAGGACCTCTCTAGCTACTGGAAATTTACTAATTGTGTATGTGTGTATGTATGGCTGAATCCTGTGCTTATTACTTCTGTATGTATGTATGATTGAATCTGATGCCAGACGCCCATTTCGTCCCATGCTACATGTTGTGAAACGTCAGGTTCACCTCCAATTTCGACGGTGTGCCATCAGGCCACTAGACATGCGTGGACCGACGGGTACACCTCCATGTTCGATGGTGTGGGTCATCAGGCTCACCCTTCAGCATTGACGGCGTGTCCTCAGGCCGCTAGGCATGGTGACAGGGCAGCTTGCCTATGTACACAGAAATCCCAGCAATGGGATTACTTACTAAGTTTTATACTCACCCCTTTCATTTTATAATTTCAGGTAAAGGCAGAAACAGACTGGAGGGCGACAAGAAGAATCCGTGACCGGGCCAAACAGGGACTTAGTTGAGGCTTTCGCGCTTTATTTATTCAAGTCTTTTGTCGTAGGTGGGCCGTGGTAGTTCGGTCTTTGAGTTGTGTTTCCTTTTTTTATTATTTTATTCCATTTGTTAGATGTTTTAATTTAATAATTCCTTTGTTTGGTGAGGGTTACCCCGGTCAATGATTGATTTTACTTGTAAATGGATTTGGAACTACTTATTTAATCATTTATTTATCAAATGTCTTGATTTCATTATTTTCCTTTCCAATAAGTTGAGTCTGTGTCTGAGGGGTGTGGTGATGTCCTGCTAGAAGGTGTCAGGGTGTCGGGGCGTTACACTGAGACTCATTTCACATTCAAGGAGGAAGCATGTTGAAGCAATTAACTAAGGGAGAAATTAGACTTGTTAGTTTATTTGTTTGTTAAAATATCAATAAATTATTATTTTCAAAACAAAATGTAATTATCAACATTTAAATCAGAAGTATAGGAAATCTTTTGTGACCCTCTAGCCAAATGGGCAATTTTACTCTAGCAGTATGATATTGTCCATGTATGGGAAAAAGTAATGGCGTTATGACGCTGTCTTGTGCCTTGCCTAGGCTACAGGGGAAGTTTGGTCATTTTCACCTTTTCTCGCTCAAATGCTCCATTGGGCCCTTATATTTACTATTTTTGCCCGTTCTACATTCAAAAGGTCCCAATTCCCTTGCTCGATTTCTTGTATATGAACTCGTTTAAATGTTAAATATATAAGAACTAATACAATTTAAGGCCGAGAAAGATAACTCGTTTTGGGAGCTATTACTCAGTTTGGTGGAGTTGAATTCTTTAAAAACTGCTTCTAAAGTTTGTGGGTGAAACACTAAGTTGGTTTAACTCAAGTTGGTCTACCAAATACTTCATAGAAAAGTAAAATTTTCAAATCCAAATATATAAAAGGGTTCTTTTTAAAATTATAGCAAAATGAGTCGGTATATTTACAAATATAGCAAAATGTCATTGTCTATCGGTGATAGATAGTAACATTTTGCTATATTTGTAAATATTTTTAATAGTTTTGGCATTTAAAACAATTACCCTATATAAAATAAAAAACTAAATTGATATGGAGAAAAAAGTTGCAGCCCCACCTCTTCTAACCATCACATCGAACTTGGGAGCTTAAAGAGTCAAAAGAGTCTCACGGACAGTCTATGCAAATCAACTCTATAATTACTTTTAACTTTTTCTTATTTATTATTACTATTAGTTGATAATAGTGAGTGAGGAGAATTGAACCTCTAACCTCAAATATGTATAATTTTATATACTAGTTGATTTATGCTCATTTTAGCTTGTTAAAAAAACATTTTTATGTACTATATAATATATTTTTAATTAGTTATAAGCAATCCATCTTTACTTCAACCCATTTTTTCTTCGCATAAACATGTAATAATACAAAATAATTTATTGATATTTTAACAAACAAATAAACTAATTAATTAATGATGTATGCTATTTTTTATTGTAAGTTTGCGCATGTAGTTGAGTCAACCTTGCTGTTGTGTATTGGATTTGGAGCAGACCATCTGACCGGTCCTTTAGGCATGCAAGTTAGGATGGATGAGGCAGGGGTAGGTGCGCTTGCATCCATTCCACTAAGATCAACAGTGGTAAATTCGTTAGAGCTTGGAGGAAGGGAAATTGATGTAAACTCGTTAGAGCTTGGAGGAAGAGAAATTGATGATTTAGGTACTTCAACAATAGATTCTCTAAAAGTAGGAATTGTAGCTTCCAAAGTTGTTGGAGCATGTATTGAATCAAGAATGGTTCTAGAAGTTGCCATGAGTGTGGATGGAGAAGACATGATAAGGAGGAAGAAGAATGTGAAGAAGAATGTATCATATTGAAAAGCCATTGAATAAAAATGAAAAATTGGAATGCAAAATAAATGTTAAGTTTTTGAGAATTTTGGTGTAGAAGAGATGTGATATGGGGTTGTGGGAAGGGATTTAAATAGGATAGTAGAGAGAGAGTGGATGGTATAAACATAGAAAATCCAACTGTCATATTGGTGTTTTTGTTACCAAATTAGTTTTTTTCTCCTAAATATCTCAAAAACCCAACTTGTTAAAATACTCTGCAATGACGAATGATCAATATTCCCCATAAAACGTTCACAATTTAAAAAATCTCCCTAATCATCCTTATACAGTTGTGTGGGTGCAACGAATGCACATCCATATGTTTCATTGAAAAAATTAAGGCCTCGTTTGATAGCAACTTTATTTTTAGTTTTATTAAGGCCTCGTTTGATAGCAACTTTATACCATCCACTCTCTCTCTACTGTCCTATTGAAATCCCTTCCCACAACCCCATAACACATCCCTTATACACCAAAAATCTCAAAAACTTGAAGCATCAATTTTGCATTCCAATTTTTCATTTTTATTCAATGGTTTTTCAATATGATATATTCTTCTTCACATTCTTCTTCCTCCTTATCATGTCTTCTCCATCCATACTCATGGCAACTTCTAGTGTAACATCCCAAATTTTCAAGTGTTAATAAATTAATTGTTTGGATTTGTTTGAGTTTGGTTTGATATTTTTTTATCTAAGATTTAATTATGGAATTTGAATTTGAATTGGATGTTATTTTGGAAGTTGAATTTGATGTATTTTGGCGAAGAAAATAGTAAAAGAAATAATAATAATATATTACATAATAATATTTATTATTATTATTTGTATATATTATTTGTATATATTATTATAATATATATTTATTATAATTAATTAATAGTGGCCTCGGTATGCGTGCGACAAAAAAGGGAAACCATCCCCTGTGTCTTCTTCTCCTTCGCGTGAAGCCGCCAGCCGTCTCCGTCACGCCTGTTCGCCGATCGGCCAGTTCGTCGCTAAAACTAGATATTGACAGTTGACAGTTGGAGACAAAACACGATTTTCTGCCATCTGATACTCATAATAATAGTGTTGCTATCGACCAACTACCGGTTAGAGATGACGATTGAAAACCGCATAACCTTATCCTTAGCGTCAGAGCCTGATTTTGTGACATCATGACAGTACATCTTTGAGGCTATAAAAACCAGTTGAAGTTGGACACATTTTTGGCTAGTTAGAGAGTTCATCGGAATCAGTAATCACTCTCCATTTCTTCACTCTCAGCGACAGCAAAGTGCTCTTCCTTCCATCACCATTGGAGAGTTGGTGAGCTTTAACCTCGAGAGAGCAGTTGGACCTGCACCTCCTTCTCCTCCACCAACGCAAGCAAGCCAGTAGAAGTCACGACCCTGACAGCGAATAGGACACTAACGTCAACAGTTACATCTTCTTTGCTTTTCCTTTCTTCGTTTTTACTCTTTCAAGTGTATTTGACTATTCATTATAACCTTGTATGAACACAATCACTATCATTATTAATATACCTTAATTCATGACTCATTTCTTGTCTTCCATCTTTATTTTATTTTCACCATCAAGCATGAATAGCTAAATCACTTAAAGGGTTGGAGAGAAATAAACATCCATCTTGAGAGTTCGAGCTTAGTTAACGGTTCATTTACATTGATGTATTTTGATCTCATTGCTTAAATTCACTTGACAACTGAATTTAAGTAGAAATAGTTAAACTACTTGAGAGAGCAAGTAACTATGGAACTCATCAATATAACTAAGAAATATTCCTAGACATAGGAGCGTTCTTAGGCTCAAGTAATCCAGCATGCATCATAGACATATGATTTATGTGACTCATCTGCCGAAAGGTAAGAACCCATTGAGATTAAGGACATGAACCACGAAATTATGGAAGCACTCAATCAATTGATGAAAGGTTTTCTCCAACCCTCTTTTCTCCAGTTGAAGAATCAACACTTCTCTAACTTGCATAATACCTCACTAATTCTCAACTCCCATTTCACCTCTTTTATTATTTTATTGTTTATTTCTTGTTTACATCAACAACTTCAATCTTTTTGTTACAACACTACGAGTTAAATATTTAATATATCATCGTAGCTACAAAATTCATGTGTTCAGCCTCGGTCTTCACGAAGACATCTTATTATTAGTTTATACTTGAACTAATATTGGGAAGAACTTAACCCATTAACGCATGATCAACACGATATCATTGAGCATCCATCTAGCAAACAACAAGTTTTTGGTGCCGTTGTCGGGGATTTTATGGCTAATTTGTGTTTAATTTGTTTAACTTATATTGTATTGCAACTTCTGTCGAGAGGTTTCAAACAATATATGAGCGACGGTACAACACCCAGGTTCAATATTGACCCCGAAATCGAGCGAACCTTACGAAAGAGGGTAAGAAAAAACTGGCATAGAAGGAAAAGATATAGAACTATGGCAGACCAGAGAGAAAACGTGAATGCACCCAATGGAGCCAATAACCAGACTAACGCACAGCCTAATCCAATCTTGATGGCACATGACCATGACCGACCAATGAGAGAATATGCGTCAATGAGAGAATATGCGTCTCTAAATTTATATGACTTTTCTCCAGGCATCATGCGTCCAGTTTTTTAGGAGATGAAGTTTGAAATGAAACCAGCAATGCTGCAGGCCAGTTTGGTGGAGCAATGGGTGAAGACTCTTACATGCATCTAACTAGCTTCATGAAAATTTGCAACACTTTCGACCTCCCACATATTACGCCTGAAGAAATTAAACTGACGTTATTTCCATTATCGCTATAAGACGAGGCTAAACAGTGGGCCTAAAGTCGGGTGAAATCACTACCTGGGAGCAGTCGCGAGGTTTATGCAGAGATACTTTCCGCCCACTGTAAATGTAAGACGCCGAAGAGAAATAGTTAATTTCGTATAGAAGGATACGGAAACCCTTAGTGATGCATGGACTAGATTTAAGAAGCTTGTAAGAAACTACTCGCATAATGACATTCCTGACTGTATTTAGATGGAGATGTTCTATAATAGGTTACACCGAGCGTCCCAGGATGTCGTTGATGCGTCTGCAGCAAGGGGATTGATGGACAAGACTAATGCTGAAGTAAAGACAACCTTGGATAGAATATCGAGAGACACGATTGAATGGGATGACGATTGTTGTGGAAATAGAGCGATGGAAAAGAAGAAGAATAGTACCAGTTCAATTGACAACGATATGGTGGTGCAATTATCGGCGTAGATGTCTGCAGTAACAAATTTGCTAAAGAATATGGCTTTGAACAACAACTCTTTGATAGAAAATGTTAAGCAAGCTAGCATGGTGAATCAAGCGGTTGCAAGTTGCGTTGGATGAGTTGATCTCATCGATAACAGTCATTGGCTGGAGGATTTGTATGGACTATAGGAAGCTCAACCTAGCCACTAAGAACGATCATTTCTGCCCTTCATTGAACATATGTTTGACCACCTGGCTGGGAATGAATTTTTCTATTTTCTCGATGGCTACTCTAGGTAGAACCAAATAATGATAGCCCCATGAAGACCAAGAGAAAACAAGATTTACTTGTCCCTATGGAACGTTTGCCTTCAGACACATGCCCTTCGGGCTCTGCAATGCACCTGGAACGTTTCAGAGGTGCACGACTGTGATTTTCTCTGAGTTCTTTGAACAATCAAATGAGGTCTTCATGGATGATTTTTCTGCATTCTGTAATTCTTACTCTACCTGTCTAACAAACCTTGAGAATGTGCTTAAACAATGCAAAGAAACCTACCTAGTCCTCAACTGGGAGAAGCGTCACGTTATGGTGATAGAAGGTATAGTGTTGGGACAGAAGATCTACAAGGCTGGGCTAGAAGTAGATCAGGCCAAGATAGACTCTATCGCAAAGCTTCCAGCACCAACCAATGAAAACTTTGAGGAGCTTCTTGAGACATGCCAGATTTTATAGAAGGTTCATAAAAGAGTTTTCCTAGATAGCGAGATCACTCAGTGCGTTGCTAGATATCATTCAGCCTTATAAATTCGACGCAGCTTGCTAGCATGCATTTGAAGAGTCGATGCAGGCGTTGATCACCAAACCTATACTCATTGCCCTTGATTGGACACTCCTGTTTGAACTGATATCCGATGCAAGTAACTATGCGGTGGGGGCAGTACTTGGGCAAAGGAAGGACAAAATCATGCATCTGATATTCTATGCCAGTAAAACACTGAATGATTCCCAAGAGCACTACACAATTACTGAGAAGGAAATGTTGACCGCGGTGTTCGGGCTTGAGAAATTTTGTGCCTATCTAGTAGGATCTGCAGTGATTATGTATGTTGATCATTCTGCGATCAAGTATCTAATGACTAAGAAGGATGCCAAGTCTAGGTTGATTAGATGGGTGTTGTTGATGCAGGAATTTGACCTCGTGATTAAAGATAAAAAAGGGTATTGTGAATCAAGTGGTTGACCACCTTTGGCGTTTGGAAAATAAAGAAATTCAAGATAAAGTGAAGGACATTAATGAAAGTTTTCCTAATGAGCAATTGATACTGGTAAAAAACAAGGAGTTGTGGTATGCAGACATTCTCCATTATATTGTTTGTGGACAATGGCCCGAGGATTTAAAAAATTAGCAAAGAAAGAAGTTACTCCATGAATGTAAGTTCTATTGTTGGGATGAGTCGTATTTATATAGATTAGGCCCAGATCACATCACGTGTTAATGTGTGCCCGAAGCTAAATTGCAGCAAATATTGTCTCAATGCCATGAGTCCCCTTATGGTGGGCACTTAAGCGACTGAACTTGAATATGCCAGGATCTACAAGGAGAAAACCAAGAAGTGGCATGACAGCAGGATCAGTAAGAAAGTTGTTTGCGTGTCTTGTTGTTTAACTCTCGCTTGCGTCTCTTTCCAGGAAAATTGAAGTCAAGATGGTCTAGACGTTTCATCATTAAGGAAGTATACCTGTATTGTGCTGTTGATTTGATGAGTGAAGACGAAACGAGCACGTTAAAGGTCAATGGACAGACGGTAAAGCCCCTACTATGGAGGCGAAATTGAAAGAGGAAAAGCTTCCATTGACCTATGCGAGCAAGTTTGATAGCTCGTGGCATGAGGTCCTTGCGTTGAGAAAGTGAAAAAATCTGTACAGGGACGCTTTCTTTTTACTTTTTCTTTTTTTAAATAAAAAAATTCAGCAATTAGGAGTAGTGTAAGAAATTTTTTTGGCTAATTGGTGTTGGAAGTATGCTTTGAATGAATGAATTGAATTGATTTATATGGTGATTTGATGCGTGGAATAGGGGTGGGAAAAGAGTCAGAAGTTCTGAAATGCCTTAACACTCAAGTGTCTGTACACTTGCATGTAAATGAAAACACGTGATAACCTGTGAAATACACGGCTTGAGCAATCTCCTCGGTTAACGAGAGATTTGGTGCGTCTTTACTGACATCACTCATTACCCTCCCACACGTTACTCACTATTTAACCCCCTAAACCGCTTCTCTTCCATTTTTTTTGAATTCCTTCGTCATTTTCCTCGAGCAGCTAAAGCTCTCGCAAGTTCATTGCCGCCGACCTGTATACTCCCGTGATGTCTAGTGACGACGACTCTGAAAATAACTTCCACATTAGTGACAACAACAACGTAGTCCTCTTACCCTACCCAATACCCATTCCATCAACTTCTTCTCCCTCTCGTATATGTCAGCCCCTCTGCCACTGGTAAGCTTGAAATAAGCTTCTCCTACACCTACTTTGGCGATGGTGCCTCCCCCTCCAACTTCACTAGAGGTTTGACCTTCTGCCACAGCCTCTGTCACTCCTCAACCTCCTATAAGATATCTAAACTGTCGCTTCATCCCTCCTCCGACTCGCACCTTTGCATCCCTTCGACCTAAGAGCCCCTTCATTTGTCGTTTGTCCATCCTTCTTTCCTTCTGCTTCCTCAGCCCCGCATCCGCTCCTCTCATCGACCGCCTCCTGTGGTCATCATCGACTCTAACTCAAAAGAGTTCGTAGAGTCAACCCCTCAACGCCCCCTTAACATCCGTCCATTAGCTTTCGAATTTCCATCAATAGCTCACCTAAACCATCTTCTCCAAACGT
This sequence comes from Lagenaria siceraria, assembly GCA_002890555.2. Classification (NCBI taxonomy): domain Eukaryota; kingdom Viridiplantae; phylum Streptophyta; class Magnoliopsida; order Cucurbitales; family Cucurbitaceae; genus Lagenaria; species Lagenaria siceraria. The sequence goes on along the minus strand of CM016485.1, from coordinate 23,455,718 downwards.
GAGAAACTGAGCAACTGCCACAGCTTAAGCTTCACCCACTAGCTCTAACTACCTCAAGCTTGCGAGAGTTAAATCTTACGTTCCTTGCCCAAGGATGAAGTTCCCAGCAGTATCAACTACAGGAAACTTAAGCGAACCTGAGGCATGCGTTTACAATATTGATGAGGGCGCCCAACGTCCTTTCACCCCTCTGCATGCTAATGACGCTTCTAGTGCATTGATTGGGGCCAATGAGGCTGGAAGAAGAGATTAGCAAGATGTCTTTAGAGGCATCCTTGTAGCATTGAACGTCGGGAGGCAGCTGAAGGAGGCCCGACTGAAGAAGACGAAGTTAACCCGCCAACTATTTACCAGTTTGTGAGTCATTCCTTGAAGGCAAAATAACTAAAAGTTCTTTTACTGGAAAATGTCATAGAGCCAAAGAACCCTTGGAACTTATACATTCAGATCTTTGTGGTCCTATGAATGTTAAAGCTAGAGCAGGGTTTCAATATTTTATCTCTCTTTATAGACGATTATTTCAGATATGGACATTTATATGTAATGCAACATAAGTCTGAAGCTCTTGAAAGTTCAAGGAGTATAAGGTTGAAGTTGAGCATTCATTAGGTAAAACCATGAAAACATTTTGGTCCGATTGAGGTAGAGAGTGTATGGATTTAAAATTCCAAGACTATTTGATACAACGTGGAATTGCATCCTAACTCTCAGCACTTGGTACACCTCAGCAAAATGGTGTATCAGAAAGAAGAAATCGAATTTAAGTGTTTGTTCAAAAAATGTAAATACTATAGTATGGAAACATATAGACAACAAAAATAGATTTCAATAACATAAACTAAAAATAAAGTTGCTATCAAACGAGGCCTTAATTTTTTCAATGAAACATATGGATGTGCATTCGTTGCAACACAACTGTATAAGGATGATTAGGGAGATTTTTAAATTGTGAAGTTTTATGGGGAATATTGATCATTCGTCATTGCAGAGTATTTTAACAAGTTGGGTTTTTGAGATATTTAGGAGAAAAAAACTAATTTGGTAACAAAAACACCAATATGACAGTTGGATTTTCTATGTTTATACCATCCACTCTCTTTCTACTATCCTATTTAAATCCTTCCCACAACCCATATCACTCCCTTCTACACCAAATTCTCAAAACTTAACATTTATTGCATTCCAATTTTCATTTTTATTCAATGGCTTTTCATATGATACATTCTTCTTCACATTCTTCTTCCTCCTTATCATGTCTTCTCCATCCACACTCATGGCAACTTCTAGAACCATTCTTGATTCAATAATGCTCAACAATTTGGAAGCTACAATTCCTACTCTTAGAGAATCTATTGTTGAAGTACCTAAATCATCAATTTCTCTTCCTCCAAGCTCTAACGAGTTTACATCAATTTCCCTTCCTCCAAGCTCTAACGAATTTACCACTGTTGATCTTAGTGGAATGGATGCAAGCGCACCTACCCCTGCCTCATCCATCCTAACTTGCATGCCCAAAGGACCGGTCAGATGGTCTGCTCCAAACCAATACAAACAGCAAGGTTGACTCAACTACATGCGCAAACTTACAATAAAAAATAGCATACATCATTAATTAATTAGTTTATTTGTTTGTTAAAATATCAATCAATTGTTTTGTATTATTTTATGTTTATGCGAAAAAAATGGGTTCAAATAAAGCTGGATTGCTTATAACTAATTAAAAGTATATTAGATAGTATAAAATATTTTTTTAACAAGCTAAAATGAGCATAAATCAACTAGTATATAAAATTGTACATATTTGAGAATAGAGATTCAATTCTCCTTACCCACTATTATCAACTAATAATAATAATAAATCAGAAAAAGTTAAAAGTAATTATAGAATTTATTTACATAGACTATCCGGGAGACTCTTTTGACTCTTTAAGCTCCCAAGTCCGATGTGATGATTACAACAGGTGGGGCTGCAACTATTCTCTCCATATCAATTTAGTTTTTTATTTTATATAGGGTAATATTTTTAAATGTCAAAACTATTAGAAATATTTACAAATATAGCAAAATGTTACTATCTATCACCGATAGACAATGACATTTTGCTATATTTGTAAATATACTGACTCAATTTGCTATAATTTTGAAAACAAACCCTTTTATATATTTGGATTTGAAAATTTTACTTTTCTATGAAGTATTTGGTTGACCAACTTGAGTTAACCAACTTAGTGTTTCGCCCAAAAACTTTAGAAGCAGTTTTTAAAGAATTCAACTCCACCAAACTGAGTGATAGCTCCCAAAACGAGTTATCTTTCTCGGCCTTAAATTGTATTAGTTCTTACATATTTAACATTTAAACGAGTTCTTATACATGAAATCGAACAAGGGAATTGGGACGTTTTGGATGTAGAACGAGCAAAAATAGTAAATATAAGGGCCAAATGGAGCATTTGAGTGAAAAAGGTGAAAAATTACCAAACTTCCCCCGAAGCCTAGGCGAGGCACAAAACAACGTCATAACGCCATTACTTTTTCCCATACATGGACAATATCATAGTACTAGAGTAAAATTGCCCATTTGGCTAGAGGTTCACAAAAGATTTCCTATACTTATGATTTAAATGTTGATAATTACATTTTTTTAAATAATAATTTATTGATATTTTAACAAACAAATAAACTAACAAGTCTAATTTCTTTCTTAGTTAATTGCTTCAACATGCTTCCTCCTTGAATGTGAAATGAGTCTCAGTCTCCGACAGGCTTTTTTTAAAATTATTGTACTTTAAAAAAATATTTAGAATAATCTAGTTGCTATTTACAAAATATTTACAGGGAAATTTCTACAAACAGAAAAATTATCATCTATTTACAATTTTAGAAAATTTTTACTGTCTATCAGCGATAGACCGCGATAGAATTCTATCGCTTGAGTGATAGGGTGTATCGCTCAAGTGGTAAAATTTTATCGCAGTCTATCGCTGATAGACAGTAAAGGTTTTCTATATTTGTAAAATGAAATAGATAGCAGGTTCAACGAAAAATTAAAAAAAATGAAAATGAAACAGCTCGAAGTTTCAACCTGCGAGCATTTTTTCTGGTCCACATCAGCTGACCACTGTGGTGCCTCTTCTGTGCCTCTTATGTTGAGCCGTCGTTCCTTTGTTGTCATGCCTGTATAGATTTGAGTTGTTAGTAAATCTAAGTTGTGAACAACTTTTTTTCCACCTTATTAACTCATTTCTTTCTCTTTTCATGACCCATAAAACTACGAGTGAGCGAGATGGTTGAAAAACCGAGTCCAACAACCTTAACCGGTTAAACTGCAGGCTGAAGGCCGATGTTTTTGAAAAAATTGGTCGAGGTCGATTTTGTCAAAATAAAGTTAAAAACTGACCACCTCCGACCGACCTATAAACTGACACGGACCTCTATCGTCTGAATTTTAATGTTATATCTTCTTTTATTTCATACATTATATAATATAAAAATTATATATTAATATTATAAAATATGATCAAATATATTATTATTAATGTACAAAGTTAAAACTTAAAAGTTAAAAGAAACCCTTTTGCGTTTTACCTCCCACCTCAATTTGCTTCCTTCCTCAGCATGCCACACCATAGGAAATTGTAGATTAGCCAACCCATTCCCACATGCCACACCCACGAAAGCCTCAACCGGAAGAGGAAGCCTCACAGACCACAGTCGCAAGTCATAGACAATCGCCAACCCGATCGCACTTGTAAGTCGTCTCTTATAATTTTCTTTTTTGGGACCTCTCCTCGAGATTAAGTTAATTTGAGACCTTGGAGTTAAGAATTATATTTGGAAAATAAAGGGACGTGGTGAAGCTTTAGTAGGAGCTGGCAACTAGAAATTTAACTTAAACATGCAGTTTTCGATGGATTTTGCTATAAAGGGAAGAGAGGAGTGGGAAAAATTAAGGAATTTTGGTAATTAAAAATGGGGCAAAAGGGATCTAAGTTATAAAGGGAGTTCAGAAAGTTCTTCACTGATTTGGAACAGGTTCCAAATATGTCTTTGCTAATCACCCTTTACTGTGATAACAGTGGTACTGTGACAAATTCGAAGGAACCTCAAAGCCATAAGCGTGGAAAGCACATAGAACAGATGTATCATCTTATACGAAAAATTGTGCAACAAGGAGACATGATCATCACGAAGATAGCTTCGGAGCACAACATTACTGATCCTTTTACAAAGACTCTCACGACTAAAGTGTTTGAAGGTCATCTAGAGGTTCTAAATCTACGGGATATGCATCGCGTTATCTAGGGCAAGTGGGAGACGTCATGGGTGTATTGTATGTCCTAGTTTATTGTATTTTACTTAATTTGTACATCCTGCTAGTTTTAGAAGAAGTGGGAGATTATTGGGATTTATTTCCTAAATCTCGTAGTCTGTAATTTTGTAGACAAATTATTAATTATTGATTAAATAAAGTATTATTCTTTTCAAAATAAATGTTATTTATTTGCATAACTCAATTCCAATAAACTAAGATCCTAAGTTATTTATTATAACTTGAACAATATGTAATTGACATACAAGTGGATTGTGTTCAAGTAGTAACCCAAAAAGGTCTATAGTATACGAATAAGGTTGGGTGTCTTATTCTCGTAACATTATGGATACGACACACTTTGTAAGTTTTAAAAATGTTGTAAGTATTACAAATGATCTAATCCGAATCATTCATGTAATGTCATGTAAGTGGGGGTATCCCATACAAGGAGTTTGTATGATACCGGACCATGAAATATAATCTCTCTTTTCAACAATCGTGAATTGAAGAGATTTATATTTCAAATGATAACCATGTAACTCGATCTCAATCCTGAGTGAGTTATGAACTCCTACTCATGAGGATCGTTCTACTGAGTGAGGTGCTAAGAACATAACTTCACAAGATGAAAGTCATTCCTTCCCAGCTTTAGGGTAAATAGAAAGGTTGTTGCGTTAAGTGTTGGCTCTGGCACTTGAACAATAAGGCCTCACCCTCTCATTGGCATGAGAGGGACTTTTGTTTATGGTCGAACTATAAACAAGTTGTTCATTAGAGGAACAATGGTACTTAAGGTGCAAGAGGTAGTTACAGGGATAAAACGATAATTTTACCCAGCTGTAATTACGACCAACTTGTGAAGGGTTGAATTACATAATATGGTTAGTTCAATGAACGCAGAAATATTCTACAGTTCATAAGAGTACAGCTGAGTCTTTAGTGGTATGTGCGTTAGTTAATGAAAATTGATTAATATAACTAAAGAGTTTAATTAATTAATCTCGAATCATTGGAGCTTATAACTGTTGGCTTTTTGGCCCTTAATCTCAAATTAATTAATTAATTAATTAATATTTTGATGATAACAAACCTACTTTTATTTATAACAATTGACTATTTGAAGTGTCCATTTTGTGTAGTGCTTGGAACAACGGTCCAACGTAATTTGAATCACTCAATTAGAGTTCAAACGAAGAAGATAGACCAAAACAAGTTTAACGGAAAAATACTCGATGTCGATGACGTGGCGGCTAAATCATCAAAGTGGACCTACTAGAGGATGACAAGTGGAGCAATAGAGAAGTGACACATGGAGCTTTTGATTTTGTTGGTTTAAAAAAAATGATTTTAAAAACAAAATGGATTTAAAAGAAATGAATTTAATATTATATATATGTTTGTGTCTAACGCTAGTTGTCTTTAAAAGAAAATGAATTTTATATTATATTATATGTGTGTCTAACGGCTAGTTAAGTTTAAATCTCCAGCATTCATTTTCTTTTACCAACATCTAATGGCTCAAATGAATTTGGTTTTTACCTACCATCTCTTTTAAACACTTCATCTCTCCAAATTAAAACAACAACTTTTATATTTTACAATCCTCCATAATTCATTACCTTCCATTGTTGCTCTCTCTCCAAGTTTCAATTTTCTTCTTTTCATCTAATTCTTGAGAGAGATTTATTGTATTGTGAGGATTGATTTGTTGAGTGCTACAAATTTGTAAATCCACTCTTTGAGAGAGTTCCTCATCTTGTTCTTTATTTCTAAACTTTTGTAAGGGTTGCTCTTGATCTCGAAAAAAGAGTTGTTGTAACGGTTTGATCTCAACCGTGGAAAGGATCGGGTTTGTTCTTGCGCCCGGAAAAGGAACGTTGTAACGGTTCGACTCTAAACCGTGGAAAGAGTCAAGTTCGTTGTGACATACCCAAGAGGAGCTTGGGAAGTGGATGTAGCCGGTTGTGCCGAACCACTATAAATTTTCAGTGTTATTTTCTCTATCCCTCTCCTTTATTTTTGCAATTAATTTTTGTTATTATATTTCATTGCATGAAATTTATTGCACTTTTTAATTCTTGAAATCAATTGCTCATAATTATTTATTGAGATTGGTAGTTCTTAAAATTCCTTATCATATACCAATCTTCTTGTTGAATTAAATAGGATGTTATAAAGTGTTACTTTTAATTTCTTGATTACTTTGGATGAATTTATTGCATGAAATTCTTGTTAAATTATGTTAGTATAAAGTGTATTAATTGGTTTAATTGGGCCTACATTAGTAAAAAGTTCTAATTAGCTTAATAAAACCCTATTCACCCCCCTCTAGGGTTGCCATACCGGTCCAACAATAACTGTAGGTCCATAAGGTTCCTCTGCCAGCTCAACAACGGATTTACTAAGAAAATTGAGTGTTGAAAGAATTTGAATTGTTCAAACTAATTTAGGAAATTAATTGTATATGATACAATTGAAATAGTGTATAACATACATTATAATATAAAGTTATTTTGACTTAGATTCAAAATTAAAACTTTATAATAGGAGAGTATTAATATTTGAATAAAATTCAAATATTAAATTAATATGAATTGGATTCATATTAAAACTATAGTTTAAGAGAGAATGTACATATTAGAATATGATTCAAATATATATACATGTGTGTGTGTAGCATATTACTGAATGAAGGAAAGTTGTTGAGCGATACAAAAAATTCGAACACTTAAGCCCCATTTGATAACTTTTTTTTTAGAAAATTAAGCTACAAACACTACTTCCTCCTACAATGTTCGTCATTTTGTTATCCATTTTCTACCTCTGTTTTCATAAACCATGTCAAATTTTGAAAACTAGAAAACTAGCTTTCAAAAACTTGTCATTGTTTTTAGAATTTGAATAAGAATTTAATAGTTTATTCAAAAAAAATGTGAAAACCATAGTATGGAATCCTAGAGACAACAAAAATAGATTTCAATAACACAAAACTAAAAATAAAGTTTGATAACTTGTAGAAATACAAGTTATTGCTTCTCTTTTTTTAGAATAGTTGAGAAAGATTAATGAAAAATGCGTCATCTTTTGGTGAATTTGATAATAAATATTTTATATGCGTGCAACCATGGATATAGGCTTAGGAAAAAATAATATGAGATTTAATCTATTTAAACGCCCAATTTTGCAGGAAAACGCAAGGTTCAACGCATGCGTCGAAATCCATCAGGAACGCATACCTCGGACGCATGGCGCTAAAATACAAAATTGTGAACCTCGAAAAACCTAATATTAACAGCCGGAGAAAAAAGACGATTTTCTACCATCTGATATGCATAATAGTGTTGTTATCGACCAACTACCGGTTAGAGATGACGATTGGAAAACGCATAACCTTATCCTCTATGTCAGAGCCTGACTTTGTGACATCACGATAGTACATCTTTGAGGCTATAAGAACCAGTTGAAGTTGGACACATTTTTCGCTAGTTAGAGAGTTCATCGAGAATCAGTAATCACCCTCCATTTCTTCACTCTCAGTGACAGTTAAATGCTCTTCCTTCCATCACCATTGGAGAGTTGGTGAGCTTCAACCTCGAGAGAGCAGTTGGACCTGCACCTCCTTCTCCTCCACCAACGCAAGCAAGCTAGTAGAAGTCACCACCCTAACAGCGAACAGGACACTATCGCCAACAGTTTCATCTTCTTTGTTTTTCTTTTCTTCGTTTTTACTCTTTCAATTGTATTTGACTATTCATCATAACCTTGTATGAACACAATCACTATCATTATTAATATACCTTAATTCATGACTCATTCCTTGTCTTCCATCCTTATTTTATTTTCACCACCAAGCATGAATAGCTAAATCACTTGAAGGGTTGGAGAAAAATAATCATCCATCTTGAGAGTTCGAGCTTAGTTTATAGTTCATTTACATTGATGTATTTTGATCTCATTGCTTAAATCCACTTAACATCTCAATTTAAGTAGTAATAGTTAACTACTTGAGAGAGCAAGTAATTATGGAACTCATCAATATAACTAAGAAATATTCCTAGACATAGGAGCGTTCTTAGGCTCAACTAATTATCTAGCATGCATCATAGACATATGATTCATGTGACTCATCTGTTGAAAGGTAAGAACCCATTGAGATTAAGGGCATGAACCACGAAACTAAGAAAGTGCTAGATTAAAACCCAAAACGCAGCGGAAACGTATCAGAACAGTATCTCAAAATTAATTTTAATAATTTTGAAATACTTTTACATTGGCAAAAAAGACTTAAATTAATCTAGGTAAGCAAAAAATTAGAATAAAAACTCTTACGTGTTGTGTCACCACCACTTGGAGACCTTCCTATTCTCTGGAATTTGGTTTTTTTGTTGAGAGAATGGTTCACACCAAACAAAATTCTGTTTTTGCACTATATAAAGAAGCGAGAGAAAAATGGGAAACGTGAGTGTATCCCACGTCTTAAGTAACTCCCCTAGTGGAGTTACAACAAACTTAATTAATTAAAATTAAATTAATTAACTAAATCAATAATTAATTAAATAATAATAATTATAATTAATATTAATTAAATCTATTTAATTAATCAATTCATTAAATCATATTTAATGATCATCTCTCACATAACCTATAGTTTTAATTCAATTAATTTAATTAAATTAGATTAATTAATAACTATTTATTCTCAATTAATAATTACCAAATAAATATCAAATATTTAATTTTAACCTGCATTTGAATCAAATTCAAATACATTTCTCTCATAACCTATAGTTTAATGTACATCTAATGCGCATTAATTTTAACCTATAGTTTTATAAAATAATATTTAACATTTCAAATATTTAATTCTCTTACAAATTAACTTTGAATCATATCCAAATTATATTTATACTATAAAGAAATAAACTTTATATTATAATGTATCATTATACATTATACTTTTCCCTTAGAAAATTTGAACTATTCAAATTTCAACCATAATAACCTCAATATTCTTTACGAGCTAGGAAGGGGACCTAATGGACCTACAGATCAGAAGCTCCAACGATATGAGATTAACGGGCTAAACTCATTAACCACATTAATCAATATTCGTTAACTGTGGGTACACTCCACTAAAGACCCACATTGCACTCTCTCACTGTAGATATATTTCTGTGTCCACGGATATAGACCAATGACAGAAAATAGTCCTTCACAAGTGTTCGTAACACCAGCTGGGTCAAATTACCATTATACCCTGGGTTACTTCTAAATCTTAAGTCCAGTGCTCTCTAATGAACACCTGTTTATGTCCAACCATCAAACAGAACCCCCTCGAGCCAGTGGAGGGTAGGGCCTATGTTCAAGTCCGGAGACACCACTTAAGGGACACTTATCTACTTACCCTCGAGAAGGAGTGAAATCCATCTTGTATAATTATGTTTCCCAGCTCCCACTCAGTCTTGTCCCCAAAATGGTTGGCATATCGAGTCGACAAACGGGCCACTCTCACCCATACAAATCAAAGGACAATCCCTCGTGAACAGGAGTTCACAATATACTCAAGATTAAGACTAAGTTGCCTAGGTCAACCTATTGAAATAGAAAACTAACCAGTCAACGGAGTTACATCTAGTGATTGCTATTTCGTGGTCCAGTCTTATGCAAACTCATTGCATAGGATAACCCCACTCGCATGTCTCCTACATGAATGCGTTGGATCATTGCGTCATAGTGTTACCAAGATAAGGTACCCAACCCTATCTTTATACTATAGACCCTTTAGGTTGTAACTTGAACATTGATCTCTATATGTCTCTAGATATTGTTCAAGACTCATAAAACAACCTAGGATGTTAGTCTATTGGATTTTAGGGTTATTAAAACAAGATAAAATAATCAATAACATTTATTGAATAATAATGAATAATCATTTATTAATGACGGTTAAAATACAACATTTACTATCTACGAGTTTTAGGGCATCAAACCCAACAGAAAGCACTCAACCGATTGATGAAAGGTTTTCTCCAACCCTATTTTCTCCACTTGAAGAATCAACACTTCTCTAACTTGCATAATACCTCACTAATTCCCAGCTTCCATTTCACCTCTTTCATTATTTTATTGTTTATTTCTTGTTTACATCAACAACTTCAACCTCTTTGTTACAACACAGTGAGTTAAATATTTCATACATCATTGTAGCTATAAAATTCCTGTGTTCGGCCTCGATCCTCACCGAGACATCTAACTATTAGTTTATACTTGAACTAATATTAGGAAGAAATTAAACCATTAACGCATGATCAACATGATATCATTGAGCATCCATCTAGCAAACAACAAGTATTTGGTGCCGTTGTCGGAGATTTTATGGTTAATTTGTGTTTGATTTGTTTAACTTCTACAGTATTGCAACTTCTGCCAGGAGGTTTCAAAGAGTATATGAGCGACGGTACAGCTCCCGAGTTTAATATTGACCCTAAAATCGAGCGAACCTTTCAAAAAAGGGTAAGAAGAAACTAGCACAAAAGGAAAAGATCTAGAAAACGTGAACACACCCAATGGAGCCAACAACCAGGCTAACGCACAACCTAATCCAATCTTGATGGCCCATGACCATGACCAACTGATGAGAGAATATGCTTCTCTGAATTTATATGACTTTTCTCCAGGCATCATGCGTCTAGTTTTTTAAGAGATGAAGTTTGAAATGAAACCAGCAATGTTGCAGGCCAGTTTGGTGGAGCAAGGGGTGAACACCTTTACACGCATCTAACTAGCTTCATGAAAAAAAGCAACACTTTCGACCTCCCACATATTACGCCTGAAGGGAATTAAACTGGCGCTATTCCCATTCTTGCTGCAAGATGAGGCAAAACAGTGGGCCTAAAGCCGAGTGAAATCACTACCTAGGAGCAGATGGTCGCGATGTTTATGCAGAGATACTTTCCACCCACTGTAAACGCAAGACGCCAGAGAGAAATAGCCAATTTCGTATAGAAGGATACGGAAACCCTTAGTGACGCATGGACTAGATTTAAGAAGCTTGTAAGAAACTACTCGAATAATGGCATTCCTGACTGTATTCAGATGGAGATGTTCTATAATGGATTAGACCGAGCGTCCCAGGCTATCGTCGATGCATCTGCAGCAAGGGGATTGATGGACAAAACTTATGTTGAAGTAACGACAACCTTGGATAGAATATTGAGAAACACGATTGAATGAGATGGCGATGGTTATGGAAATAGAGCGATGGAAAAGAAGAAGAATAGTACCAGTTCAATTGACAACGATACGATGGCGCAATTATTGGTGTAGATGTCTGCAGTAACAAATTTGCTAAAGCATATAGCTTTGAACAACTCTTTGATACAAAATGTTAAGCAGGGTAGCATGGTGAATCAAACGGTTGCAAGTTGCGTTGGATGAGTTGATCCAATCGAGAAGAGTCATTGGCTGGAGGATTTGTATGGACTATAGGAAGCTTAACCTAGCAACTAAGAAAGATCATTTCCCCCTGCCGTTCATTGAACATATGTTTGACCACCTGGTTGGGAATTAATTTTTCTACTTTCTCGATGGCTACTCTATGTAGAAACAAATAATGATAGCCCCTGAAGACCAAGAGAAAACAACATTTACTTGCCCCTATGGAACGTTCGCCTTCAGACGCATGCCCATCGGGCTATGCAATGCGCCTAAAACGTTTTAGAGGTGTATGATGGTGATTTTCTCTGAGTTCTTGGAACAATCAGAGGAGGTCTTGATGGATGATTTTTCTGCATTATGTAATTCTTACTCTACCTGTCTAACAAACCTTGAGAATGTGCTTAAACGATACGAAGAGACGAACCTAGTCCTCAACTGGGAGAAGTCTCACGTTATGGTGACAGAAGGTATAGTGTTGGGACATAAGATCTCCAAGGTTGGGCTAGAAGTAGATTAGGCCAAGATACACTCTATCGCAAAGCTTCCAGCACCAACCAATGTGAAAACTTTGAGGAGCTTCTTGAGACATGCCAGATTTTACAGAAAGTTCATAAAAGAGTTTTCCTAGATAGCGATACCACTCAGTGCGTTGCTAGAAATCAAATAGACTTATGAATTCGACGCAGCTTGCCAACATGCATTTGAAGAGTTGAGGCAGATGTTGATCACCGCACCTATACTCGTCGCCCTTGATTGGACGCTCCCTTTTGAACTGATGTGTGATGCAAGTAACTATGCGGTGGGGGTAGTGCTTGGGCAAAGGAAGGACAAAATCATGCATCTGATATTCTATGCCAGTAAAACACTGAATGATTCCCAAGAGCACTACACAATTACTGAGAAGGAAATGTTGACCGTGGTGTTCGCGCTTGAGAAATTTTGTGCTTATCTAGTAGGATCTCCAGTGATTACGTATATTGATTATTCTGCGATCAAGTATCTAATGGCTAAGAAGGATGCCAAGTCTAGGTTTATAGAGGGGTGTGTTGAGGCCGGATTTTGACCTCGTGATTAAAAATAAAAAGGGTACTATGAATCAAGTGGTTGACCCCCTTTTGCTTTGGAAAATAAAGAAATTCAAGATAAAGTAAAGGACATTAATGAAAGTTTTCCTAATGAGCAATTGATGCTGGTAAACAATAAGGAGTCGTGGTATGCGAGCATTCTCAATTATCTTGTCTGCGAGCAATGGCCCGAGGATTTAAAAAATTAGCAAAGAAAGAAGCTACTCCATGGATGTAAGTTCTATAGTTGGGATGAACTATATTTATATAGATTAGGCCTGGATCACATCATGTGTCAGTGTGTGCCCGAAGCTAAACTGCAACAAGTATTGTCTCAATACCATGAGTCCCCTTATGGTGGGCACTGAAACGGCTAAACTTGAATATGCCATGAGCTACAAGGAGAAAACCAAGAAGTGGCATCACACCAGGATCAGTAGGAAAAAGTTGTTTGTGTCTCTTGTTGTTTAACTCTCGCTTACGTCTTTTTCCAGGAAAATTGAAGTCAAGATGGTCTGGCCCTTTCATCATTAAGGAAGTATACCCGCATGGTGTTGTTGATTTGATGAGCAAAGATGAAACGAGCACGGTTAAGGTCAATGGACAGAGGGTAAAGCCCCTACTATGGAGGCAAAATTGAAAGAGGAAAAGCTTCCATTGACCTATGCGAGCAAGTCTGATAGCTCATGGCGTGAGGTCCTTGCATCGAGAAAGTGAAAACATCTGCCAAGGGACGCTTTCTTTTTACTTTTGCTTTTTTCTAAAAAAAAATCAGCAATTAGGAGTTGTGTAAGAAATTTGTGTGGTTAATTGGTGATGGAAGTATGCTTTGAATGAATGAATTGAATTAATTTATATGGTGATTTGATGCATTTTCTAAGCTCTACATTTATGATTGAAGGATATGCGTGGAATAGGGGTGGGTAAAGAGTAAGAAGTTCTGAAATGCCTTAACACTCAAGTGTCTGTACACTTGCGTGGACATCACTCATTACCCTCTTCCATGTTTTTTCAAATCCCTTTGTCATTTTCCTCAAGCAGCTGAAGCTCTCGCAAGTTCATCGCTGCCGACCTGTATACTCCCGTGATGTCCAGTGACGATGACTCTCAAAATAACTTCCACATCGGCGACAACAACAGCGTAGTCTCCTCCTACCCTACCCAATACCCAATTCCATCGACTTCTTCTTCCTCTTGTATCCGTCAACCCTCTTCGCCGCTGGTAAGCTTGGAACAAGCTTCTCCTACACCTACTTTGGCGGTGGTGCCTCACCCTCCAACGTCACCAGAGGTTTGACCTTCTGTCGTAGCCTCTGTCGCACCTCAACCTCCTATAAGATATCTAAATCATCGCTTCATCCCTCCTCTGACTTGCCCCTTTGCATCCCTTCGACCCAAGAGCCCCTTCATTTATCATTTGTCCATCCTTCTTTCTTTCTACTTCCTCAGTCCCGCATCCAGTTCCTCTGCATCGATCGTCTCCTGTGGTCATCATCGACTTTGACTCAAAAGAGTCCATAGAGTCAACCCCTCAATGCCCTTTTTTTTGGGGTTGATTCCCTAAATCTCGTGATCTTGTATTTTATAAACTTGTATTGTATAAATCAAAAAACCAATAAACTAAGATCCTAGGTTATTAATAGTAACTTAAACACATATGTAGAGACATACAAGTGGATCGTGTTTAATTGATAACCTAAACGGTCTGTAGTAGATAGATAAAGTAGGGTACCTTATCCTAGTAACACTATGGATACGACCCACTTTGTGATTGTTACAAGTGTTGTAAAGTGTCACAAACGTTTAGATCCTAAATGTTCATGTAGAGACATGTGAGTGAGGGTATCCTATATATGTGAGACATATAAGACCGGACCGCAAAATAATTAGTCTCGTATTAACACCGTTACTTAATGAGACTTACCTTTCACTAGTATGATCATAGATGACTCGACCTTAATCCTGAGTGTTGTGAACTCCTGCTTGTGAGGGCAATCCTTTGATTTGTATGGGTGAAAGTAGCCAGGTTTGCAGACTCAATAAGCCTACTATTTTGAGGATTTGTCCGAGCAGGCAGCTGGGAACTCAACTATACAAGAAGAAATTCATGTCTTATGAATTGCTCCCTTAAGAGCTGATGACGGGTCTTGAACAATGAGGCGCCTCACCCTCTCACTGGCCTGAGAGGGGTCTAGCTCATAGTTAAACTATGACTAAATTGTTCATTAGAGGGATCAGTAGTACTTAAGGAGTTAGAGGCAACACAGGGGTAAAACAGTAATTTGACCCAACTGTTGTTACGAGCAATTTGTGAAGGGTCGACTCGTTGTTGATTGATTATATCCGAGGACATAGAAATATATCTACAATAAGAAGAGTGCAGCTGTCGGTCTTTAGTGGAATGACCGACAGTTAATGAATGTTGATTAAGTTTAATTAAAGAGTTTAATTAATTAATCTCGTAGCATTGGAGCTTCAAACTTATAAGTCCATTAGGTCCACTTGCTAGCTCATATAGGTTAAGATGACAGTCAGTTGTCTTGTTTAGTTTGAATTGTTCAAATTAAGTTAAGGGAATTAATTGTATGAGATACAATTAAATAATGCATATTGATACATTATAATATAAAGTAGATTTTTATATGAAATGTAAAAATTAAACATTATAATATACATGAGAGATTGTCTTGTTTAGTTTGAATTGTTCAAATTAAGTTAAGGAATTAATTGTATGAGATACAATTAAATATGCATATTGATACATTATAATATAAAGTAATTTTTATATGAAATGTAAAAATTAAACATTATAATATACATGAGAGAAATATTGAATAATATTCAAATATAAATATTATATGAATGAATTCATATAAAGTATAGGTTAAAAATAATGTGAATATGATTCATATTAAACTATAGGTTTGTTGAGAAATTGGTTAATTAGTAACTAATTATTAGTATATATTAAATGAGGTTTAATATATATATATATATAATTTAATTTAATTTATATTATTAATTTATTTAAATTAAATTAAAGAAAATATTAACTCCCATTTTGGAGTTATTATGAATATGGTGTGGAGTTTTTTTTTTTTCATAAATCCTCCCCACTAACTCTCTCCATAATTCTCTCTAAATGAAAAGATAACTTCTTCTTCTTCCTCCCTTTAAATAGACAAATGGAAACCACTCTCCATGGATTTGATAACCTTGAGAATAGTGAGTGCTCTTTGGTGTAGTGTTCTTACTTTTTGTAGAAAGATTTGTGAGAAGATTCATCAAGGGTAAGCAACTTCTTCCTTTTTCTTTTCCTTCTCAAAAAGCATGTTATTTATCATGTCATTTTCTATTTTTTTGTTTAATCAATTCATAATTGTGTAATTGAAATCACCATGCGATAAATCGCTTCCGTTGGGAATTCAATTCCTTCACCCTTAACATCGTCCATTAGCTTTCGAATTCCCATCAACAGCTCCACCTAAACCATCTTCTCCAAGCGTTGAGAAACCCGAGCAACTGCCGCAGCTTAAGCTTTGTCCACTAGCTCTAACTAACCTCAAGCCCGTCAGAGTTAAATCTTGCGTTCCCTGGCCAAGGATGAAGTTCCCAGCGGAGTCAACTACAGGAAACTTAAGCGAAGTTGAGGCATGCTTTTGCAATATTGGTGAGGGAGCCCAACGTCCTTTCACCCCTCTACATGCCAATGACGCTTCCAATGCATTGATTGGGGCCAATAAGGCCAAAAGAAGAGATTAGCAAGATGTCTTTAGAGGCATCCTTGCTAGCATTGAACATCGGGAGGCAGCTGAAGAAGGCCTGACTGAAGAAGATGAAGTTAAGTAGCCAACTATTTACCAGTTTGTGAGTCATGCCTTGAAGGAAAAATGACTAAAAGTTCTTTTACTGGAAAAAGTCATAGAGCCAAAGAACCCTTGAAACTTATACATTCAGTTCTTTGTGGTCCTATGATAGATGATTTGGAGAGTATATGGATTTAAAATCCAGACATTTGATAGAACATGGAATTGCATCCCAACTCTCAGCGCCTGGTACACCTCAGGAAAATGGTGTATCAGAAAGGAGAAATCGAATTTAAGTGTTTGTCCAAAAAATGTGAAAACTATAGTATGGAAACACATACTGTAACGCTCCCAACTCCTAACACTCTCTACTAGGACATTACCATACCCCAAAGACTTAGATTGCAACACAGAACAGAGACTCAACACTTGGAAAAGAAAAAATAGTAATAGAAATTAGATAAATAATTAAATAGACCAATAATTCCAAAATCATTTACAAACGGTAAAATTAAATCTTCGGTCGGGGTACCCCTATCCAAACAAAGGAATAGTTAAATAAAAATAATTAACGAATGAAACCAGAGAAAAAGAAACGATTCAAGACTGAACTACCACGGCCCACTTACGACAAAGGACATGAATTACTAAAATGCGGAAGCTTCAACTAATCCCTGTTTTGCCCGGTCACGGATTCTTCCTGTCACCAACCGGTCTGTTCCTGCCTTTGCATGAAATTCATAAGATGAAAGGAATGAGTATAAAACTCAATAAGTAATCCCATTGTCGGGATTGCTACTGTACATAAGCAACCTGCTGCCCTATCACCATGTCTAGCGGCCTGAGGGCACGCTGTCAAACTGAAGGGTGAGCCTGATGACTCACAAAATCGAACATGGAGGTGAACCCGTCGGTCCACACATGCCTAATGGCCTGATGGCACACCGTCAACATGGGGTGAACCTGTCGATTCACAATATTGTAACATGGGATGTAACGGGCATCCAGCATGGAACTCAGGCATACATACACGTATATATAAATATCAAAACTCAGTGGCCAGCCATAGTAACCTAAGCATGCATGGTAAATTTTTCAGAGACAAATAGTGCTGCACTTATAAAGCTAATATAAAGGCTCTGCAATTATAAAGCTGATATAAAGGCTAAGGTCTGGCCTGATAGCCAATCCCAACAATAGAACCACTTACCTCATAATAGTCAGTAAACAACAGCGTCGACTCCCTAAGCCCAAAACTGTCCAACGCTATTTAACCAAATTTTCACAATTAAAACCAAGGAAGTCTCATGTACATCCAACATTAAATTTCAGAAACCCCAACACCTACCCACGATGTTTTTGGTAACTGTAACATCCCAAATTTTTTAGTGTTTTGATTTTATTTATCGATATTTTTTTTTTGGTGTTGATTTGTTATTTTGAGAATTTAAGGCGAAAATTTGGAAGTTGAATTTGATGTGTTTTGGAGAAGAAAAAGAGTAAAAGAAATAATAATAATATATATATTTTAATATTTATTATTATTTATATATATTATTATTATTATATATATTATAATAATAAATTTATTAGTGGCCTCGGTAAGCGTGTAAAAGAAAAAAGGGTTTCATCTTCTTCTCCTTCGCGTGAACGACGCTGCCGATCATTGCTCGCCATCGTCCTTGTCGCTGCTCGCTGCTCGCTGCTGCCCGATCGTCGTTCGTTCGCTGCCATTTGGAGCCACTCGGATCTGCCCGTCCATCGGTCGTGCAACCTCATTCCAGCCGGTCCTCGCTGTCGCGTCAGAGCTCGGCCTCGCGCCGCCTGCGCCACTCGCCGCTGCGCCCAGCCGAAGAGCACCGCCGTGCCTAGCTAAGAAGAGCCGCTGTTGCCATTTTTTACCGCTGCTGTCGGCCGATCATTTGTGCTACCTCTGTTTTGGGGGAGTTTCTAACGGCATTTGTTGGTAGGTTCGAGTTAAGACTATTCTCCTAATTTGGGTTCTTGGCGAGTGTCCTTTGAGTTGGGTTTTGGTGTGAAATCTATCTGCGTTTGTTTAGGATGAAGACTTTAACGTGGTGGCCATCGTTGGTTTGGTTTTCAAGCTCAAAGCGTTGGGCCAGAACGCGGGTTGTGTAAGTGTTTGGATTACTGGAATTTTAGTTGGTTTGGGCAGTCACTTTTCGTTATTAACTGTGTAGTTTGGATATGTGTTAGGACTGGATCTTGGAGCAAAGAGTTTGCGTGGTTTCTTTACTAATTTTGGGGGCTTAGTTTTGAGGTAAGTGATCCTATTGTTGGGGCTGGCCTTCAGGCCAGACCTCAGCCTAGCTTTATTATTGCAGCACTATTATCCCTGAAAAATTTAGCATGCATGCTTAGGGTCTTTGTAAGTATGACTGCCCATTGAAATTTGATAATTATGTGTATGTGTATGTGTATTGTGTCTGATCACTATGCTAGACACCCGTTTCGTCCCATGTTATGATACTGTGAATCGACAAGTTTACCTCCATGTTGACAGTGTGCCATCAGGCCACTAAACATGCGTGAACCGACGGGTTCACCTGCATGTTTATTACTGTGAGCCATCAAGCTCACCCCTTCAGTTTTGACGGCGTGCCTTCAGGCTGCTAGAAATGGTGACGGGGCGGGCAGATTGGTTATGTATAGTGGAAATTCTGACAATGGGATTACCTACTGAGTTTTATACTCGTTCCTCTCTTCTTATGAATTTCAGGTAAAGGCAGAAACGGACGGCGGCGACAGGAAGAACCCGTGACCGGGCCAAACAGGGATTAGTCAAGGCTTCCACACTTTATTTATTCGTGTCTTTTGTCGTAGATGGGTCGTGGTATTTCGGTCTTTAAGTTGTTTCTTTTTTCCTTATTTCATTTGTTAATCGTTTTAATTTAATTATTCCTTTGTTTGGTTAGGGGTATCCCGATCAAGGATTTGATTTTACTTTTGTAACGATTTTGGAAATATTTATTTAATTAATTATTTATCGAATTTTCTTAATTTTTATCTTTCTTTTCCAAGAGGTTGAGTCGATGTTCCGTATTGCTCGATCTAGGTCTTTGGGGTGTGGTAATGTCCTAGTAAAAGGTATTAGGAGTAGGGGGCGTTACAGTAATGGCTCACAACCCTTCGAGCCCTCACACTGCAATCAAACACGCTGTGCAGCCCAATTGAAAACCAAATTGAATCAACAATCGCCCCTCTATTACATCTCAACCAACAAAAACCATACCTTGAAGAAGTCTAATGAACTGAAAAACGGAAGGCTGCCGACAGTAGCGGAACTCCACTGGTCGGCCCGGACCAAAATCGGAACCAACAGCACTGACGCAGTCGGCGGCGGCGAGCGATGGCTGGGCACGAACGGCGGCAAATGCAAGTTGGACGCACGCGACGACCAGTGGCGTGGCGATCGGCGGTGCGAGCAACTTGCTATAACAGGCAGCGTGACGATCGAAGCGTAAGCGACGACAGCCGGCGTGGGCGATCGGTAGCGTGGAGAAAACCCAAAAGGCAGGCGCGTGGCGAAGAAGGAACGAAGAAGAAGAAGTCTGAGGGATTTTTTTCCCTTTTGCACGCGAAACGAGACCACTAAATAATATAATATATAATATATATTATAATAAATATATATTATGATAATATATAAAATAATAATAATAAATATTAATATTATATATATATATATATATATTTCTTTTACTCTTTTTCTTCTCCAAAATAAATCAAATTCAACTTCCAAAATTTCACCTTAAATTCTCAAAAATAACAAATCAACACAAAAATCTCGATAGAAAAAAAAATCACAACACTTGAAAATTTGGAGATGTTACACATAGACAACAAAAATAGATTTCAATAATATAAAACTAAAAATAAAATTGATATCAAATGAGGCCTTAATTTTTTAAATGAAACATACAGATGTGCATTTGTTGCACCCACACAACTTTTTAAGGATGATTAAGGAAATTTTCTAAATTGTGAACGTTTTATGGGGAATATTGATCATTCGTCATTGGCAGAGTATTTTAACAAGTTGGGTTTTTGAGATATTTATGATAAAAAGGTAATTTGGTAACAGAAACACCACTATGAAAGTTGGATTTTCTATGTTTATACCCTCCACTCTCTCTCAATTATCCTATTTAAATCCCTTCCTCCAAGCTCTAACGAGTTTACATCAATTTCTCTTCCTCCAAGCTCTAACTAATTTACCACTATTGATCTTACTGGAATGGATGCAAGTGCACCTACCCCTGCCTCATCCATCCTAACTTGCATGCCCAAAGGATCGGTCAGATGGTCTGCTCCAAATCCAAAACACAACAGCATGGTGGACTCAACTATATGCGCAAACTCACAATAAAAAATAGCATACATCATTAATTAATTATAATCAATTGAAATTTTTTTCCAATACTTGTATCAACCTCATTTATTAAAAGCTCTTAAGTACAAAGCATTTTATTTTGATATAAAAAATAATTCAATACTTGTATCAATCAATTGTTTTGTATTATTATATGTTTGTGCGAAGAAAAAATGGGTTGAAGTAAAGGTGGATTGCTTATAAGTAATTAAAAATATATTAGATAGTACATAAGAATATTTTTTTTAACAAGCTAAAATGAGCATAAATCAACTAGCATATAAAATTGTACATCTTTGAGGTTAGAGGTTCAATTCTCCTCACCTACTATTGTCAACTAATAATAATAATAAATCACAAAAAGTTAAAAGTAAATGTAAACTTTATTTGTGTAGACTATCTGGGAGCCTCTTTTCACCCTTTAAGCTCCCAAGTCCCACGTGATGGTTATAAGAGGTGGGGTTGCAACTCTTTTCTCAATATCAATTTTTTTTTTTTTTGTTTTATATAGTGTAATTGTTTTAAATGGAAAAACTATTGAAAATATTGAGAAATATAGCAAAATGTTACTAATTATCACTGATAGACAATGACATTTTGCAATATTTTTAAATATTTTGACACAGTTTGCTATATTTAGAAATAACCCTTTTATATATATTGATTTTATAATTTTACTTTTATATGAAGTATTTGGTAGATCAACTTGAGTTGAACTAACTTAGTGTTTGTACCACAAACTTCACAAGTTAGTTTTAAAGAATTCAACTCCACTAAACTGAGTGATAGCTCCCACAACGAGTTATCTTTCTCGGCCTAAATTGAATTAATTCTTATGTATTAAACGTTTAAATAAGTTCTTATACAGCAAATCAAATAAAGGAATTGGGACCTTTTAGATGTAGGATGGGCCAAAACGGTAAAGATAAGGGTCGAATGGAGCATTCGAGTGAAAAATGGTGAAAAGTTACCAAACTTCTCTTGAAGCCTAGGCGAGGCACTCTAACTACTAGCATGATCCCAAAACAGCGCCATGACACCATAACTTTTTCCCATACATTGACAATATCATACTACTAGAGTAAAATTGCCCATTTGGCCAGAGGTTCGCAAACGATTTTTTATACTTGTGATTTAAATGTTGATAATTACATTTTATTTTCAAAATAATAATTTATTGACATTTTAACAAACAAATAAACTCACAAGTCTAATTTCTCTCTCATTTAATTGCTTCAACTTATTTCCTTGTTGAATGTGAAATGAGCCCTAGCCTCCCACGGACCTTTTTTTAAAAATATTATACTTTAAAAAGATATTTAGAAGAATATAGTTGATCTTTACCAAATATTTCGAGAAATATAGTAGTTTCAAATAAAAAAACAATTAAAATGAAATAGGTAGTAAGTTCAACATTTAAGAGGTGGGCCGATGGTTTCAAACGAAAAATTAAAAAAAAAATTAAAATGAAATAGCTCACAGATTCAACCTGTGAGCATTTCGTATGGTCACATCAGCTGACCACAGTCGCACCTCTGTTGTGCCTCTGATGTCGTGTCGCTGCTCCTTTGTTTTCGTGTCTGTGTTGATTTGAGTTGTTAGCAAATTCAAGTTGTAAACAACCCTTTTTCCTCTTTATCAATTCCCTTCTTTCTCTTTCCATGACCGATAAAACAAAAGAGAAAAGAAAAAACACCCTCGCCGTCGCTTTTGAAGAGAAGAGAAGATTCTGAATTTCTAGCCACCCGTCCAAGTCTCTCAAGTTGTGAGGTTTGACAACTTTCATTCAACTAGATCCCTACTTTTTCTCAAATAAATCATAGATTTTGTCCATATTCTCATTTTATTCTATTTGCTTGTAGTTTTTGTCGTTGTTTGGGTCGCAAAGAACAAACAAGAAGGGACCATCGTTGGATCTTGTGAGTTTCCTTTTCATCTTTTTACTAATATTTTTAGAGTTTTTTCTTCTATTTTTTGTTAGTTCTATCTGTTCGCACGAGATTTCCGAAGAAATTTAATTCGTGGAGTTTGAACTTTGTATTTGTATTAATTTCAATGTAGTATAGTGAGTACAATCTCTAATACATAATCCTTTGATTCTTTCTCTCGAAAAGTAAACTTTGATTCTTAGGCTTGTTGATCTACTTAGATGATTGTCCTTTAGACTTGATGATCTTCTTGGATGATCGGCCTTTGGGCTTGTTGATCTTCTTGGATGATCGACCTTTGGGCTTGTTGATCTTCTTGGATGATCGGCCTTTTAGGCTTGATGATCTTCTTGGATGATCGACCTTTGGGTTTGTTAATCAGCTTGGATCTGCCTCTAACTTGTTTATCAACTTGGATCGGCTTCCAACTTGTTCATTAGCTTGAATCAGCCTCTAGCTTGTTGATCAGCTTGGATCGGCTTCCGACTTGTTCATTAGCTTGGCCAGCCTCTAGCTTGTTAATCAACTTGGATCGACTTCTGGCTTGTTTATGACTTTAAGAGCTTTAGAGAATCTTCTGATCTTCTAGAAGTCCTCTCAGTTTTAGTCTTTAAATCTTTAGGAGGGTAGAAGTTGATCTTGGGAGCAGCTTCAGCATTCAGTTCTTCCCATCTTCAGGAAGTTGCAAACTTGAGATTGATTGGAGCTTCAATCTTCTGGAATTCAAGGAAGTTTTAATCTTCCAAGTCTTTAATCTTCAGAAGGTTGTAATCTTGAGGTCGACCAAAGCTTCAGAGTCTTGAAATCTTCAGAGCTTCCATCTTCAAGTCTTCAGCCCTTCGTTGCCAAATGATTCCAACCCCCCAAATGGAGGGTAAGGCCTCTATTTATAGAGGATTTTCATGGGCCCTTACATAGGCTTGGGCCCAATTGCTTTTGGGCTTGGGCTTGGGCCAAATATCTTCTTTGGCCCAAAATTTCACAATGGGCTTGAATTGTATTAGACTTTGACCTGACTGATTTTAATTACTCGGCCTAATCCAATTTATAATTTTTACATTGGGCTCGGGCTTTCATTGTGATGACGTGGCGAAATTTGGTTGGCCGAAATTTCTCATTCAACACTATCATGCTAAGATTCATTTTTGTTTTAATATTTTTTGAATTAATGAATACTTGTAATCTTGATTTTTGTAGTTTATTTTAGTTTATTGGAGTTCAGATCTGAATTTTTTTTTTTTTTGTGCATTTTTTTTATAATATTAGATTTTTTTAGTACTAGATTTTTTATGTGTATGGTTTTTTTTAAAAAAAAATTTAGTGTTAGAGCTTTTTTTAGTACAATATTACTAATTTAAGGATTTTTTTTTTTTTTTTTTTTTTTTTGCATTTTTGATAATATTGGATTTTGTTAGTATTAGAGTTTTCATGTTTATTGTTTTTTTAGTTTAGTATTAGAGTTGTTTTTTTTAGCACAATATTACTAATTTGATGCTTTTTATGCATTTTTTATAATATTACATTTTGTTAGTATTAGAGTTTTTATGTTTATAGTTTCTTGAAAAATATTAATCTTAGAGTTGTTTTTTAGTACATAACTAATTTGAGCTTTTTTTTCTTTTGAATTTTTTGATAATATTATATTTGAAAACAATCATTTTTTTGGGAAATTACTATAAACAGAAAAAATATCAAAATATTTATAAATATAGAAAAATTTCACTGTTTATCCGCGATAGAATTCTATCTCTTGAGTGATAGACTTCTATCACTGTCTATAGAATTCTATCGTGGTTTATCGCTGATAGACGGTAAAAATTTTCTATGTTTGTAAATAGTTTGGCTTATTTTTCTATATTTGAAAACAGCCCTAAGATTTAGTATATATATATATATATTAATTTAATTTTTAATTAAATTTGATTTAATAAAATTATTTTAAATTAAAACTGATAACTTCCACTTGGGAGTGATCAATCGTGATGGATGAGGGAGTTTATTAACTCCCTCACCACACTTCCTCTCACTAAAAAGTAGTGTCTCTACAGAACTATTTTTTCCAGAGAGAAAAAGAAAAATAAATTTTTTTAGGAACTACACTCAGTGTGTTATCTCACAAAAGCTTCATTCTTTCCTGCCAAAAATACTTTGGAGACCATACATCTGAGATCAAATTATCCCAGAGAATAGCAAGTGCTCTACGTGGTATTGTCCCAATCTTGTTCTTGTTGTGTTTCTGGAAGATCACAGAGTCCGTGACTTTGGAGAAGAATTCTGTGAAGAAAAGAAAAGGTACAAGGGTAAGTATTCTTTTCCTTTATTCTTCTGCTCTTAAGCATGCTTAATTTCATGTGTTTTTCCTATAATTATGTTATATATCTTTCTATTTTTATTGAAATTCGTAATTGAAAATTGAAATCACAAGCGATCACACGCTTTCACTGGGATTTAATCCCTTCAAGACCTTAAGAAGGCAGAGATGTGGTTTTCCTCCATCGAGACAATCTTCCATTATATGAAGTGCCTAGAGAATCAGAAACTCCAGTGCACATTCTTTAGGTTGACATGTAAAGCGGAGATATGGTGGCATTCAGTGGAAAAGATGATGGATACCAGGGGCTAGCATCGTGGGACCATTTCAAATAGTGTTTCTATGAAAAATACTTCTTGGCCAACACACAGTACGACAAGTAGGCATAATTTCTAAATTTGAAGCAATGGGCTATGTCAGTGGAGGAATACAAGCAAGAGTTTGACAAGTTGTCCCATTTTTCCCTGAAGTTGGTGGACACTAAGGCGGCAAGGATGGACAGGTTCATTCAAGGCCTAAGGAGCGGATTACGAGGCTTAGTACATGCTCAAGAGCCCAAAGCCTGTGCCGCAACACTTTAAGCAACCGTGGGGATCGATGTTGATTCCCAGGAAGGGACGAGTACAGGAGGTTGTTGGGAGTATGGACCTATGCGGGACAGAAAAGGAAGACAGAGTAGAAGGTCTCCGAGCCTCAATAGAAGGGTCAACATTTAGATAGGTCGTTCCGACACTTTAAGCAGTAGACTTCTAAGTTAGAAAGGTCTGGAGAGACAGAAATGTATGTAAAACCTATGGAAAGCGTCATTGGGGGCAATGTTTAATTGGCACATAAACGTGCTATATGTGCAACCAAAAGGTACATACTTCTAAGTGATAACTTGTAGAAATACAAATTATTCTCCTTCTTTTCTTGGAATAATGATGAAAGAATGTTGAAAAGCACATCATCTAACGCTTTAATCCTTGATATATTCTTAATATGTGTACAAGTTTGTAAAGAGGCCGAAGAGAGATTATTGTGAAGTTTAATGTCCTTGAACGCCTTATTTTGTAGGTAATCAATGTTCCACCCATGCGTCGAAGAAAAATGGAAATGCATACATCGAACGCATGGCACTTAAAGACAAATTCCATTATTTCGGGGAGCATGACCTTGACAGCTAGTGACAGAGAATTTTCAATACCTTGAGCCGTTAGATAGAGACAGGCTACATGGTCAGAAAGGACGACGCCGAACGCGTCATGGGCCCTCCTACATCAAAATGGAGGGTACAACACTGAGTTATAAAAGCCACCCTAAATCTTTTTTAGAAGAGATAGAGGAAATTTTAGGAAATATTGTTTAGGGTTAGGGTCCTTCGTGCATACAAGACGTCTGGAATCGCACCGCCGCCCCTCATCTTTTCCCTCTCGCCGACAATCGGGTGCTTCCTCCTCATCTCCATTGGAGTTCTACTGAATCTCAACCTCGAAAGAGAGTGGGGCTTCATCAGCTCTTCTCCTCAGCGCAAGCAAACTCAGAAAACATCATCTCTGTCGACAAGCAGGACACTACTGCCGACAGCTTCATCTCTTTACTCTTTCGTCATCTATTTCTGCATCTTTGAGTGTATTTAGCTATTTGTACTGTGAAAGAACAAGAAACATCATTTTCATTCGTTTAATAGATATATTTATTTCTTACATCATGATTCATCCCTTGCTTTTCATCTTTGAGATTATTTCACAAACAGATATGAGTAGCTAAACTGCTTTAAGGGTTGTGGAGTAACATTCATCAACCTTCAAAGTTCTAGTTTTAGTTTCTAGTTCATTTACAATGATGCATTTTACTTACCATGGCTTAAATCAAATTGACAACTTGAATTAAGTAGAAACAGTTAGCTACTTGAGAGAGCAAGCAACTAGGGATCTCATCTTTGTAACTAAGAATCAATCCTAGAAATAGGATTCATTTTAGGCTTAATTAAATAAGTACGCATCATAGATATATGACATGTGTGACTCTTCTGCCGAGAGGTATGAACCATCTAGGTTTAAGAGCATGATCTGTGAAACTAAACAAGAACTCAACCTGTTGATGAAGGATTTTCTCCAACCCTCCTTTCTCCATTGAAAAGAAAATCTTTGTAGTTTGCATTACCCTCATCAGTGATTTTTCAACTATTGTTGCACGCGGTTAGTTACTTTATTTCTTGTACGTTTGTTACCAACACCTCACATCATTTGTTTACTTCCGCAAGATCTGCACTTCATTCAATTGTTTAGTCTAAATCTCCATGTTCGACCTTCGTCCTCATTAAGAAATCTTAATATTAGTTTATACTTGGACTAGTATTGGGAAAAACTTGAGCATATCTGAGTAGACATTAGCACAATCTTAGAACACAAATACGGATTATAATTTTACCATCACTAAGCAATGTCCAGGTGCTATAGGTGAGCCCTCAAGCACTCATCAGGGGAGTTTGAGCCATCAACAACAGCAAGGTTGTGTTTATTCAGATACTCAATAGGAGGCTGAGAAGTCAAGCACTATGGTGACAGGTACGCTCCCAATCTTGGATACTATGTATTGGTGCTGTTTGATACTGGCTCATCCCATTTGTTAATATCATCAGCAATTATGAAGCATGCTATGTTAGAATTAGAGCCTTTGCATTATGTCCTATTAGTTTCTACTCCGTCTTGAGAAATCATGTTAGCAAATGAAAAGATAAAAGCATGTCAGATAGTAATAGCAAACCATGTGCTAGATGTGACTTTGATAGTCTTGGACATGCGTGATTTTGACGTTATACTAGGCATGGATTAGTTGGCTGCTAATTGTGCCAGTTGATAACGAGAAAATTTGTCGTCGCCCACAAAAACTCATTAATGAAATAAATTTATAACTCCAATCTATGCTACCTACACTACAACGTAGTATAAGTGACAAGATCGGGTCGTCTCCATAGGGAATCTTGAGATGTTTAAGCTAATCCATGAATTTGAGTGGTAACAGGGGCGTTTGTTGGTATTTTGTAGCAATTGAATGTAAAAGCATGAATGTAAAAGCGTAATTGAAATGAAAATTAATTTGATTAAAAAGCCTAAATTCACCCATTCACCTGATTGATCATAGAACTTATAATTTGTGCGATGCTTACTTGTTTTAATCTTATCTCGTGCACCCTAGAAGACTAAGTTACATGCCCTAATGTGATGATTAATTTCTTAATCAACCTAGGTGAGCAACTAATTGGGTTTATCGCTACGGTTTGCGACGCGGAGCAGCCGACGTTGTTCCCAAGAGGAGGAAAATGGAGTCGCCACCAGTCGAGGGTGTGACTGGGCACCCAAAAGTATGCCAAATTGGTCTGCAAAGAAAAGATAGAGGGTTCGGGGGTCTTTTGTGCGTGGGAAGGTATTAGCACCCCATGGCACTCGTTCGAAGAACAAATTTTTATCTTTCTCGTGTTATTGAAGAGAGACCTTTTTTATAAGAAAAAAATAATTTTTGTTTTTTTATTTTTAAATGTCTCACATTTTATTGATCATTATTATTACCAATAATGAACTATAATTATGAGTGGCCAAAAGCCATTAGAAAATTTATTTGAATTTAATTTGGCATCCCAAAATAGATTCTTCACCTCAAGAATATTAAGAAAGTCAACATCTTGACCTCCTAATCTCCGTCATAGGAAAGTTTTTTTTTTAAAAAGATTTGGTATAATTATATAAAATATTTATAAAAAATATTTCGCAAAAATATTTATAATTTTAAAGGAAAGAATTTTTGCCGAATATCAAGTTTGATTAGTTTACTTATTTTTAAAAAAAATGGAGAAAATAAAACGTTTTAAAGAAAAATTATTTTTTTGAAAGGAAAGAAATTTTATAGAATCGAGTTTACTTTTAGAAAAATATTTATGAATGATTATAGAAGTATTCAAATTTTATTTTAAAGAAATAAATGTCTTTTCTAAAAAAAGATTTTTTTTTATGTAATGCATATTTGCAACAAATATATTTTTTACAAGAATAGAATAAAATACATGTGTAAAATGAATTTTTTTTAATTAAAAGTTAGTTTAAAAGAGACATATTAACATCAAATCATCCCAAGATATTGATTTCTCACCTCTAGAATCCAAGTATCGGCATCCCGAGTATTCAAGATTCAATAAAGTTTTAACAATAATTTGTTCAAAGATATATATAATACAAATATTAGGAATTTAAACAATTATATTGTTAACAATATATCTTACATAATATACAAGGGTAATCATGGATGAAATTTAAAATTTAAAGTTTAAGGCAAGGTTAATCAACTAAATAAAGATCTAAAACATTATTTATGAGATTTAAACTTTATAAGCAACTCAAAATATAAACAAATAAATTGGTCTATATGAGGCACAAATAAAATTGGTCTAAATATGATGCATAAATGAAATTGATCTAGAATAATATTGCTAAAATATACAAACAAATATGTAATTAAAAATGTCCTATTTAGAAATAGGTAAAACTCACCATTTTCGACAATTTACGATCGTGAACGCTTCTCTTTGAGGTGCGAGAAAGAAAAGAACAAAATGTGGAGAGGAAATTAGGTGGAGTGATTGTTGGAGGAAAAAAGAAAGAAATTTAGAAAATAAAATAAAATCAAAGGAGATAAGGAGAGAAAACGTGAGAGAAAAATTGAGAGAAACCCTAAAAAAATTTCTGGTTTTTAGTCTATGTATTGTATGTGAGAAAGATGAAAAAACCTTTTGAGAGGAAAAGAAAAAGTGCGCGAGAAAAAGTGTGTATGTGAGGGAGAAAAAGAAAAATGGCTAGGATTTCTGTGGGTGTTGTGTCCGTCGAATGTGTCCCAAAAACCTCACATTTATAGAATTTCCAAACCCTTCTTGATTAGGAAAAAATAAATAAAATCAAATTTAAAAGAAAAAAATAATGCATTTAATTTGAAAAGATTTTTATGATTTAAAAAAATATGTTGGTTTAAATATTTATTCCCAAATTTAATTAAATACAATTTTTCCATAAACAAAAGATTTGATTAATCAAAATTTTATTTTCTCTACAAAAAAAATCTTTTATTTTTATTTGATTAAAACATTAAAAGCTTCAAAATTTTATTCTCCCTAAATCACAAATATGAGAAAAAAAAAATAATAAAGAAAGTCTTTTTTATTTTATGAACATAAAAAAAAAAAATCTAAATTCATTTTCCTAAAACACAAAAATGAAGAAGATGTTTTATTTATTTATTTTATTTAAATAAAAAGAATGCAAATTAATTTTTTGTTTATTTTTATATAAACGCTAGAAAATTCGAAATTAGTGAGAAGGACACAAAATTACACAAAATAAAAATGATGAAATAAAATTTCGGACAAATTTATGGGTCTACAGGGTTCATTAGTGTTTATATTAATTAAGCACCCGCATTAAGATAGGTAATCAAGCTAAATCGATTTAATAACCTGGAAAGCCTAAGTTACACTCAAGCATGCTTTAGCCTTTGCCCTTTGAGATTAAAAATACATTAGAGCATTTCTAATCTCTAGCAATCAAAGAATAAATGAGAGTTGGTAAAAAACCCATAAATTCAATGCATGGAAATTTAAATATCATTTAAGAACAGAGCAGTCAACAAGCATTCATCGTAGAATTGAAAATTCAAGTCTCCCAACCAAGATATAATGGGTTTCAATCGTACCCTAAGTTAGAAATATTTGCCTTAGCCACTCATAATGTGGCAACCTAAGTCTTTAAGTTAAAATAAACGAAGATACAAAAAAGATATAGATACTGGGAGGAAGAAAATATGGAGAATTGAAGACAAGAATCACAAAAATCAAGCATGGTATGACATAAATCGAGCAAAAACCTTTAAGAAAATGGTGATGGACATGAAATCATAGAACCGACCTCCAGGGCATGTGCATGCATTGGCTTTCCGTCAAAATTCAGAGTGCTACGACGCTCTCATGAACTTTGTTCTTTGCCTTTGAGCGTAGCGCAATGCTTGTCAGGTCCAAGGGCATTCTGGTCATTTTTATTCTCTCTCTTCATGCATGTTAATTTGATTTTAACGATTTTTTGCATGTTAATTTGAATAATTAAAATTTTGAAGTAATTTTTCAATTTGAAACTTTAAAAAGAATGGGAATATTCTATGGCTGTGTCCTTTTGATATTGATTGGCTATGATGAGATTTGAATATGCATGATGGATACTTATTGTGAAAATAGAATAGTATTATCTTGAGTTATGATCTATTTAAGTCCCTCTTTGAACCTCCCATATTTTGAGCACGTATTCACTTTAATTTAGAAACTTTAACTTAGACAATGATTAAGTTGAGTGTATTTGGTTGTCACTTCGAAAGGCCCCAACGATTAGAAAATTGAAATGCATGATAGTTTGTAATGTTAGAGTAAGAAGAAAGAAAATATTATTTTCTTGCCTTAAAAAAAAGTATACACTTAATGAATGAGTTGTACTTGAATATCTTTAGCATAATCTCTAAATTTTGTTAAACTTGTAACGTGTATGCATGGATGGAGTAAAAAGAGCTACCTCTTCTGTGATCATTTAGGATGTCTGGGAATTGACTAGGTACGAGTCCCTACAGTTAAAGCAGCTCCAGTTATAGCCAATACAGAGGACCTCAACCGTTAAAACAATTGTTATAGTGTTTTCTGCCTCACCCATGTTTAAAAACGGTATATGTTCTTCAAATCTCATGGGGTCTTGCTTTGGTGTATTGAAAAAGTATAATTGAATTGTGTCTCACTACTTAATTCTATTATAGTCTAGATTCCTTTCTATAATTTTTCATTACTCATTTGCTTTTTTAATGGGTGTGTGATTCCTTTGTTTGTTGAAAACTATAATTGAATTATGTCTCACTGTGATTATTTTGCAGATTATGACTCTTTCTTCACTGTTTAATAATTAGATTCTTCAAAGCCCCAATTCCCTCAAGAATATTCCCTTCAATGTGATTCTTCCCAAAATCAAGCACTCGCAAAGAACCAAACAGAGAAATTTGATCTGGGATCGTCCCCAAAATAAGATTATTTCTTAGATTCAAAGTCTCCAACGAGCTGCACTGCGAGAGATGAAGAGGAATCAACTGATTAAACCGATTATCCACAATATTAAGATGGGTCAAACGAGGGAGTTTGCAAATGGAAGATGAAATTTCATCGGAGAGATTCAAACCCTAAAGATCGATGTCTTAACTATGAGTCTGTTTGGATTTACTTAAAAAATAAGCGTTTTTCAAAAATTCATTTCCATTTAAACACTTTTGATAAAAATTGTTTAAAATAAATACATTAATGACTTTCAGAATCTATTTGAATGGTTGACAAACACTTGTATTTCTTTCAAAATGACTTATTTTTAAAATTAAACACTTAAAAATGTATTCGAAACACACCCTAAATAATTCTTTAAAAATAAGTGCTTAAATGAAATTGTATTCCATATTAGTTGTTCGCACGAGGTTTCCAAAGAAACGTGTTTCGTGGAGTTGAACTTGTGTTTATATAAGTTTGATGCAGATGTGGTTCGATCTCTAGTACTTGATCCTCTGATTCTCTCTCAACTGTACGCGTACGCTTGATGTATGGAAGCGGAGCGCGTGGATGCACGTGAAGTTGGAGTCTTGGATGGACGTGTGTACGCTTACGCTTGATGTATAGAAGCGGAGCGCGTAGATGCACGTGAAGTTGGAGTCTTGGATGGATGTTTGTACGCGTACGCTTGATGTATGGGAGCGGAGCGCGTGGATGTACATGAAGTTGGAGTCTTGGATGGATGTATGTATTCCAAGGAGCTTCAGTCTTCAGGTGTGGTTCAGCTTCAGGAGTTCGTGAGTCTTTTGTAGGGAGAATTCTCTCTAGGCTCTCTGAGTGTAAAATTTTTGAACCTTGCGATGGCGCTTGATATGTGAAGCGGAGCGCGTGGATGTATGTGTACGCGTGCGCTTGATGTAGGAAAGCAGAGCGCGTGGATGTATGTGAAGTTGGGGTCTTGAAGGAACGTATGTGTTTCAAGCAACTTCACGTGTGATTCAGCTTCAGGAGTTAGGAGTCTTCTGATTGTAGGGAGAATTCTCTCTAGGCTCTCTGACTATAAAATTTCTGAACCTTGCGCGTGCGCTTGATATATGAATCGGAGCGCGTGGATGTATGTGTACGTGTGCGCTTGATGTAGGGAAGCGGAACGCGTGGATGTATGTGAAGTTGGAGTCTTGAAGGAACGCATGTGTTCCAAGCAACTTCACGTGTGATTTAGCTTCTGGAGTTAGGAGTCTTCTGATTGTAAGGAGAATTCTCTCTAGGCTCTCTGAGTATAAAATTTCTGAACCTTGCTCGTGCGCTTGATATATGAAGCGGAGCGCGTGGATGTATGTGTACGCGTGTGCTTGATGTAGGGAAACGGAGCGCGTGGATATATGTGAAGTTGGAGTCTTGAAGGAACGTATGTGTTCCAAGCAACTTCACGTGTGATTCAACTTCAGGAGTTAGGAGTCTTCTGATTGTAGGGAGAATTCTCTCTAGGCTCTCTGAGTATAAAATTTCTGAACTTTACGCGTGCGCTTGATATATGAAGCGGAGCGCGTGGATGTATGTGTATGCGTGCGCTTGATGTAGAGAAGCGGAGCGCGTGGATATATGTGAAGTTGGGGTCTTGAAGGAACGTATGTGTTCCAAGTAACTTCCCGTGTGAATTCAGCTTCAGGAGTTAGGAGTCTTCTGATTGTAGGGAGAATTCTCTCTAGGCTCTCTGAGTATAAAATTTCTGAACCCTGCAAAGAGAACTTCTCTATTTATAGAGTTCTCAGGTGGGCTTTATGGGCTTGGGCTTGATTGGTCCATGGACCTGGCCCATTGGGCCCAACTAATTGGATTTGGGCCTTTGGGCCATTTGGGCCAAACTAAGTCTATTTTATGACTTAATTAAATTTTAGCCCAAACATTAATAATTAATTGAACCAAAAAAATAATTAATTTGATCCAACGATGAGGACCGAAACACGTGGCACCATCGAGATTACCGATTTTCGTCTTCAATTTCAATTTAGGACACATGTAACATTTAATTAGTCCCAAATTTAATTATTTTATAATTTCGCCATTAATTTGGTAAATGACGTGGCAACTTGTGATTGGTCCAAAATTTCTCCTTCAACATTAGTAAATAGATGAGGAAGTGAAAATTTTTATTTGGTTCAATAATCCGTTTGTTTCATCATTTATGGTTAGTTAGCAATTATTACCCCTAAAGATAACAAAACTTAAAATAGTTTAAAGAAGATAATTAAAAGAGATTTTTTTTTCAAGGAAATAATTACACAGGAGGCTAAATTGAAATTATATTGTAGTTTTTAAAAATATTTATAAAAATATAGTAGTTTTGAAAGTATTTACAAAAATAGGATAGATTTTCAATAATTACTTTCTCTCTCTTTTTTCTATTTCCAATTTTCAATAACCTCCACTCATTACTCATCATCTTTTCCCTCTCTTTCTTGTTTCCTTTTCTCTTTCTCTCTTCTTTCAATCTTTCTTCTTCTTCATTCCATCATTTCTCTTCTTTCTCCATTTCTCCTTCATTTTTCTCTATTTAAAATATTTAACTTAAACCTTAACTTTTTTTTCACAATTTGAACAATTATCTTGAATAGCTCAACTAATTTAAACAATTACCTCAAATAAAAAGTTTGAACATCAAATATTCATTAAATCAATTTAATTATTAGGTTAAAAGTCCCTAAACTTTCATAAAAATAACAATTTAGTCCCTGAACTTTGGTTCGTAACGATTTAGTCCCTGAACTTTCAATTTTGTAACAATTTAGTCTACTATATAACAATTTAGTCCTTGTATTTTAAATTTTGTAGCAATTTAGTATTTATTGAAGAAAGTAGTATTAAGATTTAATGAGATTTCTTGCATAAATGAACCAATAAACTAATTAGGGACTCAATATTTTTATAAAATACAAGGTCTACATCATAAAATAAAAAAATTAACATCTAATTTTGATAATTGTTTTTACGTTAGGGACTAAATTGTTATAAATTTGAAAGTACAAAGACTAAATTGATAGACACTAAAGTTCGAGGACTAAATTGTTACAAAATTAAAAGTATAAGGACTAAATCGTTACAAATCAAAGTTTAGGGACTAAATTGTTACTTTCATGAAAGTTTAGGGACCAAAAGTGTTTTTTAACCTAATTATTAACTATAAAACCTAAATATTATGGGCCAATCGACTTTGGATTTATTTTGTAAACTTGAACTGAATATTTTTTGTAGAATTTCTAATTTCAATTTGATTTAAGGATGGGAATGATAGTCCGTTTTACATATCGTTCGTTTTGTAGAAAAAAAAGAATTATGTGCCAAAATTTAAATGTTCTTAAATTAATAGGTCAATTTAGAAATTTCAAATAATTATGAAGTGAAATTTTAAATTTAATTTTAAAAGTGATGAAAAATAGTGAAACTTAATTAACTATAATTCGTTTAATTGTAACATTTTGAAACCTATAGATCAAATAGAAATTAGACTCAAAACTTAGTAACCAAAAATATATTTTTTTCCTTTATTTTTTAAATGACAAAATGCACTTTTGGTCCCTGAGGTTTGAGATTAGTATCTATTTGGTCCCTAAGGTTTCAAACGAAACACTTTAGTCCCTAAGATTTGAAAAATACTTCTAAATGGTCCTTGAGTTAATTTGACCGTTAGTTGACTAACGGAAAAATGACGTGGCATATTGAGTTGTAAATTTTAAATGAGGTGACAATCTTTATTACTTTTTTTAGATTATTTGGATTTTTTTTTTCTTTTTTTTCTTCTCTCTTTCCTCTTCTCAACCCTTCTTCTTTCTCTCTCCCCTTCATCCCTCTAAAAATGTGCTATTCACAGCAGACCTCCATGTTTGAAATCTCAAATAAGCAAAATCATTCTTTTTATTTGTAAAAATGTCAAAAGTTCAACTTTTTTTAATATATTACTAATCATTCTAAGTAAAGTTAGTGGACAAGTAAGGTGATCATAGAAGTTGGGCGTCAGTTGTCATTCAAAGAAATTTCGAGATTTCGAGAAAATTTCGAGAAAATTTCAAGAAATTTCGACATTTCGAGAAAATTTGGATTTTTTTTTCTGAATTAACTATGTTAGCTCAATTTAAAATTTTCAATTTTATGGTCTTTATTTTCGGCCCAAAATTTTCATTTATAAAGAAAATCTTCACTCCGTCTTGATCATTTGCAACATTACGAAAGCTACTGTTGCTCGATCTCTGTGAATTATAAAACAATTAGATAATATTTAAAATAAATTTAAATTTAAAATCATTAAACAATATTTAATTATACCAATTGATGTAATATTGAGTTGCATCCCTATCAAATTGCCCAATTGAAACCCTCAATTGCAATAAACCTTCTATGATAGTGTCATCACACTACCAAATGTGCAACTTTTTCGTACCAATCTACAGTTCTCAGGTTGATGTCATGCAGCAGGGGTTCCCAAGCTCATAATTACAAAAGTATCATAGGCCTAGCAATTTCACGAACTTCAGGTTTTGTTGCACAGTTGTCTATACATCCATGCCAAACACGCTCCACCCCAAGAATACCGTCCCGCTTCATGGAGATTGACTAACAATGGCAAGAACATTAAGTGCACGAAGTGACTTGATTTGTCAGAAAACAAACTTCCACCCATCATTTGTAATATGTATGCTCGAGTATATCTCATGACAGCTTCCTCGTCTGCATCATCATCAAGCCCTGAAAATTGTGTCCTCCATGTTAAACTTAATCTTTATCCTCCAATTTTATCAGCAGGTGGGATCACACCGAGTAGCATCCAATAAATATTCAACCAATCATCCTGCATTGCTTCATTGCTTCAGTAACAGGCTCACCGTCAACAGGTAACCCAAACAATATTTTTATATCTTGTAAGGTGATGGATTGATCGATGAATAGATTGATCGTATAAAACATCGGGATCAATCGGTCCTGGTTTTAAAGACATGATTTAAAAGAAAAAAATTATTTATTTCTCGAGTAAAACATACAAATTATCTATATAAAAAATTATCTAGTAGTAATTGGAAAGAAAAAAACCCACAAATTCAACCACGATTCTACTTTTTTTTCCCTCAAAGTGACAAAGTCCCTCCTTTTTTGTTATTTGTTATCGAAACAGCAACAAAAACTATGAAAAAACATAATGTACAATATGAGAATATAGATCTTAAAAAAAACTATTAAAAAATAGAATAGTAGGTGAATAGAGACAAAATTTATAATTAATTATAAAAAAAAATAATTTAATAGTAAATGTACAAATCTCACAGCTTGAGCAATGCAATTTTTTATTGAATGTTGAGAATAGAAAGAGATAATTAATAATAATTTAGAAATAAATTAGAATTAAAACTAAAAAAAAGAAAATGAAAGAAGCCGAGAGCAAGAAAAGGAAAATAGTCGAGAGATATTTAAAAGGGATATTTATCTACGTAAATTAAAAAACTGAACAAATTAAAATATTTAAAACTTCTAAGATTGATTATATTATTTCAAATAAAAAATCTAAGATTAAAATATAATCATTATAAGAATTTAATAATCAAAAAAGACGGCCACACTACAATATTCTTATAAATATTTTTCAAACTCCAATATTTCTATAATTATTTCTACAAACTACAATTTTTATTTAAAAGATCCTTATACAGGAACTCTTTTATGGGCCCAAATGAAAATTAACTCCAAATGTTAAAACAAATTAATTTTAGCCTTTTACTTTTGGCAACACCGTGAGAAATTACCATTCTAACCTCAAATGCATTTTTCCTTCTTCGATTTGCAGTTGCTCAATTTGGGAAAAAAAAATCAGCACCTTTTTTTTGCTATGTTTCTCTTCTTCTCTTTT
Organism: Lagenaria siceraria; assembly: GCA_002890555.2. Taxonomy (NCBI): domain Eukaryota; kingdom Viridiplantae; phylum Streptophyta; class Magnoliopsida; order Cucurbitales; family Cucurbitaceae; genus Lagenaria; species Lagenaria siceraria. The sequence continues at coordinate 23,417,487 of CM016485.1, read as the reverse complement.
GCATTTTTATTCTTTCGCTTCTTCTTCTTTCAGCTTCTTGTTGGTTATGCACACTGGCGAATCTATGAAGGAGCGAAGGCTCCCCACATCGTCGTGACGTTTTATATAATATATATTGATTTTTATTAAATATTAAAAATTTATAGTAGTATTTAATATACCATTCGTTTCATTTAAAACAACAATAATAAGAGAATACTTCAATGGCGTGGAGGGGCGTCAATTATTCCTAGGTTAGCGTCAGTGCTAGGTTTAAGTTCGAAGAAACACTATAAAAATTCATAATAATTTTGAAACTAGGATTACTTCATCTAGACATCATATATTAATGCATTTAAAATTATTAATCGTACCTATTAAGCATAAAGTTAAATTTTTTTTTTTTTTTACCTAATATAATATTTAATTTAACATTTTTCAACTATGTAAAAGGTTTATTGAATGCATAATTGATATTTTAGCAATCTATTAAACGCAAAAATCGAGAATTCATGAATCATATTAAACATTTTTTAAAGTTTAGAAAACACAAAACTAGAAGTTTATGGACTAAACTTTTAACTTTATATACATTTGTACCCCTAACATGAAATTCTGGATACGATGAAGAGCTAGAGCGAGAAGCGAGTAACTAGAGGAAGAGTCAGACCCATGCGGCAGAAGGCGATTTTTGATTTAGGCTCCTAAAAGGAGTCATCCGCTCGAAAATCCTTTTTCAAGTCTCCAACTATTTTTTTCTTTAATTCAACACAGGAATTAATAATAATAAAAAAAATCAATAATAATACCATAAATAAATACCTGGAGAGAAGAGAAGTGTGGCAGTTCGAGGACGGAGGGCGCCAGACTTAAATTGCTAGAAGAATATTTTCCATAGCGGTCATTTTCTAATCTGAAAATTTTCCAGAATTGAACTCAAAATCTACTCTACTTATAAATCAAACATTCTCTAATAAAAAATTCACTTCAGAATCACCAACTACAATCGAATTAATCATGTCTACTTCTACTCCTATTCAGTATCGTCTCTACGGCGCCGCCACCGGCAATGGAGCATTGGAGGTTCGATTGCGCTATTTCAACCGTCTGATTTCTCTTTCTCCGCTCGCCGGACATCCGCCGCGAATCCTCCATGAAACTCCACCGATTCGACTCAACGATACAGTCTTCCATCTCTCTTTTCCCCAACTCCAAGATCCAATGTCCTACATCCCGCGCTTGCTCTCCTCGCTCAACATTCGCCCCGCCGTTTCCGAAGTCGTTGCTCGGAAGATCGCGTCCTACATCGTTCAAATCTCCGCCGGAAACAGAGAGTCGAATTTCCACATCCTCGCGGAGCTCGATTTCATCCGAGTCATCTGGATGGAGGAAGAAGAATCAATGGTGGAGGAGACAGTGATGCTCGATGAAGCTCCGCTGTCGAGGAGAGGAGTGGCGGAGGCGGCGGCGGCGATGGAGAGGGTGAGGAAGTTGAGATCGGAAGACAAGGGAGAGAGTTTGGGAGATTGTAGTATCTGTTTAGAAGAACTGAGTTGTGAAAAGAGGAAGGTGATAAGGATTCCCTGCGGACATGTGTATCATGAATCATGCATCTTCAAGTGGCTTAGAAACCATAATTCTTGCCCATTGTGTAGAAGCTCATTGCCATTGCAAGTGAAATTACTTGTTTTTCATGAGATTTTGGGATTATAATTCATTTACTATTTTTTTTTTTTTTTTTTTGCTGCATAATTCCAAATTTTGTAATTGTCCTTTTCATGTTAGTTTGGTTTGAATAAAATATAAAACTGAAAATTATTTGGTTTATATATGGTATAGTAACCGAAATTAATATGTATTTAGCCTTAGTTAAATTCAACAAGAAATCCTTCCATAGGACTATTGATAGTTTGGTTAAAACATGCACATAACTAAAAATAAATATTAAAATTGATAAAGCAATTCAATCAACGATTACCATAAAAGTCAGAGCTAAAAAGATATAAAATAAGAAGTTGACAATTAAGGTAATAAGAAAAAAAAAAAAAGTAAATTTAAAATGAAAAGAATAAAATAGAGAACAATTGAACTCAATTATTGTGTACATTACACAAATATTATAAAATAAAAAATAAAAAAAATAAAAAAAAACTCTATAGGACATGGAAGGATGTATGTTATAAGATGAAATCCAATAGTAGGCTATGGAATTTTGTAATCTATGTAGGTTTAAGATAATTACATTAAATATTATATTTATAATAGGTGATTTTATTTTATTCAATTATTAGTTGTTTCTACTATATGATATTGCAAGGTTATACCAAATTAACCAACCTTATAAGATCTCTAATTCAACTAGGAATATAAAATGGTGATGGAATAGAATCAATATTAAGGGAGAAATTCTTAAGACTAAATTTTCGTTTGGTAACTATCTAGTTTTTTATTTTTGGTTTTTGAAAATTAAACCTATTTCTCTTAATTTCTTAAAATGATTTGCATCTTTCTTAAATTAAAAAAAGTTGAATTCTTAGCTAAATTTCAAAAATAAAAACAAATTTTTAAAAGGGCTCTTTTCAAATATAGAAAAATAAGTCAAACTAGTCTATCGCGATAGAATTCTATCGCTTTCTATCGCTCAGGCGATAGAATTTATTTGCTTAAGCGATAGAAAGCGATAGAATTCTATCGCGGTCTATCACTGATAGAATGAAATTTTTCTATATTTGTAAATAGTTTAATACTTTTTTTTGTTTATAGTAATTTCCCTTTTTAAAAACTTTTTTTTTGTTTTAAAATTTGGCTTAGATTTTAAAAATATTAGTAAAAAAATAGATAACAAACCAATAAATTTAAGGTGGAAAAAGTGCTTATAAGCTTAATTTAAAAAAAATTAATATTTAAAAATAAAATGGTAAGCAAATGGGATCTAAATTTCCAAAATCAAACCTACTTTCCCCTTCACTTATAAATCAAAATCTTGGTAGATCCTAAATTCATGCTACTATTAGAAAATTGTGCATAGGAAGGAATTGGCATGCCAAGCTTGTTTTTCACTCCAATTTTTGGATTTTTATTTAGGTAAAATTTTGGTAGATTAATCCAAATGGCCATCATTTTATAATTAATTTTTTTTTTTAAAAAAAAACAATAAAAAAGCAAAGAAAATTGTTAATAAACCAGGACAAGTTAAATAATGAAACAATAACAAATTGGAACGGTTTTTTTTAGAGAAATTTTCACAAATAGAAAAAATGTTAAACTATTTACAAAAAATAGCAAAAAGAACAACCGATAGACATTGATAGACTTCTATCAATGTCTATCAGTGATAGACTTCTATCATTTCTATCACGAATAGACTCTTGATAGACTTTTATCAGTGTCTATCACAACTATTTAAAATTTTTGTTATTTTGTATAAATAGTTTTCTTTTTTATTTTTAAAATTTTTCCTTTTTTTTACTCGTTCACTATTTAAATTATATAAAAAAAAAATTATGAGCAGTAAGTTTCCAAATACTCAATAATTATAATAATAGTAATTTATAATATATAATATAATACATATTTAATTTAACAAAAATAATTGAGTTTAATTTGAAATTTTTTTTATGTTTATTTTCTTTAATATGATTGTCCATTTTAAAATTTCAAATTTAAAATCTAAATACATAGTAAACATAAAAATATTGTTTACAAACAAATTTAGAATTAAAGAAAAGTTTTCGAAAACAAAATTTAGACTACCTTCCCAACTCACACCTACTAAACTCAAATGTGAAGACATGAAATAAAATCCTAATCATCTACATGATAGGAACAGAATCTAAACTCAGTGTTTTTTATTTATTAATATTTAAGAAACAACACTTTTCATCATCTGAAATTATTAAGTTATACTATTATGACCCACCGTAAATTATTAGTTACTTCTTAGGTAGATACTTAGTGAAAATTTGATTTTGATAAAAAAAAATGTTATTTTTTAAAAATGATATTCCAAACATAATATAAAATATAGGATAACTTATATTTTTGGTTTATGAAATTTTATATTTGTGTCAGATTAGTCATTACGTTTCAAAATTTGTATAATCAACAGTCTTTAATATTTGAAAAATACTTGATTTTGATCCATCAATTAACGTTTTTGTTAACTTTGTTAACTCCACGTTAACATGACAATGGTTAAAATTGTAATTATAATAATAATAATAATTAAAAATATCTCTCCTCTCCATCCTTTCCCTTATCCTTCATCTATTAATGGAGAAAAAAAACCCAATTAATAGATGGAGTTGAAATTACCCAAATCAAAATAAATTTTTCTAATTAATTAAAAGGGAAAATATTACACAATTTTATTAAGGAAATAGGAAAAAAAATGCTTTGGTTTCAACTAAAATTAGGTTTTTTTGAGTTTGGTGTTCTTGATTATAAGCAATTCTATTTTTTCACATGCCATGTATTATTTTGCAGGCCAATGTTATTTCCGGCGAGATAAAGTTTTGTGTTATTTTTTCTAATTTCTAATTTTTTTTTTTAATTTTCAACTTCATTTTTAATTCAAAACTTTTATTTTCAAAGAAATTTGAATTTGAGAAAAATCACAAAAAAATATATATGTTTAGTGTGTTGTTATTATCTAATCCACGTTCTTTTCAACCACTCTTTCAATTTGGCTCCCCAGATTATCCAAATTTTCATTTTACTTTTCCAGGATTGTTGTGAAGTGTGCAGGAATTTCTTGAACCCTGCGTTTCAGATTTTGCATTCCTACCATTTACTTTCATATGGAAGGGGACTAAACTCTGTTTACATATCTGAGCTATAGGAGGATGTGATTCTTTAGTGTCAGTGAAAATGAACTATATCCATTTTCTAAAGTCCTTATGGTCTATTGCATAGAGACCCAACTGCCCGAGGACCTTTTTTTTTCATTTTTGTTATTGGATTTTCAGTTTGAAGTTTATGCTAATTCAATCAATTCTTGATACAGATACAGAGGAGGGAGGTTCGTCATTTTCTTCAAAATAGATAGCAATTGAGCCGGTTACTGAGATGGATCAGAAGAAATCGTGCACGAGAGTGAATGAATTATTAGGCACTGAAGAATTGCCTCCTTCTGACAAGTCTATAACACATGTATGTGCATTGTTTTGAAAGTAATGTTAATGCATTCCTATTATTGTTCTTTGTGTGCATATTAGTTCTAACAGATTGTGGATTTGACATTATGTTGTAGAGTTCATTGGAAAGGGAATATAGTTGTGAATGCTTACGGATTAAGATGATGGTGATCGATCTTTGTCTATGAATTTGACTTTGAATATGGGTTTCGAAGAGAATTGAACAAATGTTGAGTAGGATAAATGTAGAATGTGATAGGCCCTTGAAAGACATATGGGTATGGAGTTTTTATGTACATAGTCAGACCTTTGCCATGACAGGTGCGCTTGCTTGGCAGGTCAATACCTTAATAAAAACTCTCATTTTTTCGTGTGTTTGGGGAGGAGATGCAAAGGGAATTTCCCTCTTTCAGCTCTCCTCTCCTATGGTGTGTGTGTGTGTCTCTCTCTCTCTCCCCCCAATTTTTCCCATTTTCAACAAACAAACAATAGTTAAGTTATGTAATTTATACGAACTTAATCGTTATGTAATTTATTAGGGGAATTTATTTTTTTCTTGAACAGGATCGTTATGTAATTTATATCCATTTGATATATTTTATTATAATTTATTCACAATCTTCAAATTGTAATTGATTGAATTGGATGAGTTCTAATTTATCAGTAATATAATATAATTTATATATACTATATCAATCAATCGTTATAGTTTATATTTAGTAGATCGACCAATTATACCATTGATATACCAATTTTACCATTCACTATATCAATTTATAATTAGTTAAAGCTCATAAACTTTTATTATTTGTGAACTTAATTTGAATTATTATTCATATATTTACAATATTAATTTTCTCGTACATCATTATCAACTTACAATAGTTTAATTAGTTATGTTAGTACCATTCTCAATGTATGATGATGAATTTAATGATACACTTAAAATTGAATTTTGAATGAGTGGTTATTTATTACTTATATATTAAAATAAACGTATTTTTAAGAAGTATTGATGTACTAATTATACACCAATGTTACACTTGAAATGATTTTTGAATTAACATTGATATAGTACTAAATACCAATGTTATACATTAAATTTAATTTAGAACGAATGTAATTGATCTAATGTTAATACGTCAACGTTAGACTTAAAAGGTTTTAGAATGACTTTTAGAATGAGTGTTAATATAATATACTACTCAGACATCAATGATATACTTGAAATGAATTTTTAATTTCTACTAATATACTAACTTTTAAATGAATTTCAAATGAGTGCCGATAAACTATGGATACACGTAAAATGCATTTTTGAATTAGTATTGAAATAAAATTGAAATACCAAATGTTGATATGCTTTCTTTCCCTCTAAATCTGATTTATCAATCAATGATATACGAAATATGAAATACACAATTATGCCATTGATATATCAAATTAAATATAACTCATATAAAATTTAAAATAAAACAAATTAATTGATATACTTTATACATGAGCATATTAGTTGACACAATTAATGCAATTGAGATATATTAACCAAATTAGATTTAAAAAATTGAATATACAATAAAACTAATGGCAAAATCTACATCAAACTAATCGAATGAAAACAACTTCCATGACACAATTAAAATCATGGTATATCAATTACATAAATAATATATTTTATATAAAGTTATTGATATAAAAAAAAATATATCAATGGACAGATTTACCAAACATAAAGTATATTAGATATACATATTCTCACACACATGAGAGTAAAATTGGAACAATTTAAAAAACGGAAATCAAATTTAAAAATTTTCTATATTTACAATTTTAAAAAATTATTGCTAAATTGCAATATTTTTTTTTTTTTTTGCCACCCGTTATAATTTTCCTATCTTTTATTTCTATACGCTACGGATCATATACTTTTTTTATTTTCGAACACTGAATAATTTACTTAAAAATGTTTTTTAATTTATATATTAATACAATAATATTGGTTATTAATATCGTCTTAATACGATAATATTGGTTCAAAGTTGAATACAAATTTTTCTTTTAAAAAAAAGTACAAATTTAATTTTGATTGGATTTATCGTTGTAGAAATAAATATTTATTAAGAATTGAAAGTACGAAGACTAAAGTATTAAATATTAATATTCAAGGACTAATTTATTACAAAATTAGAAATATATAGAAACTATATTGTTACAAATTAAACTTTAAAATATAATGGTTACTTGTATTAAGTTTATGGACCAAAATGTGTTTTTAACCTTTCTCAATTTTAGCATATTTTCAATTTAGCTTTATAATTTAAAATATTAATTTAGGACCTATTGGACAACCATTTGGTTTTTTGTTACCTTGTTAGGGAAATTAGATAGATAGCAAACAAATGATATGTCATTTGGATTTATGGCAAAAACTGGTAATAATAAGATTTATGGCAAATTGTGTGTAAGGTACATGAGTGACTTTCCCGTAATACCTATTTTGCCCTTGGTTGGTTTGTACGTTCGGCAATAATTAAATACAGTGTAACTGGCGAGCTTAGTTCATAACTAAGATTTAAAAACAATGTAATTGTGCAACTGGATATTGATAGTTGAGATAATCAGATTATATCTAACAGATTCGATTTCAAACTTGAATTTCAGTGTCATCCTTTGAATTTCGCCAATTTTTTAATTCAAATCTATTTTTAATATTCAAAATAGATTTTGATAACTACTTTACCAATTAATTCAAAATTAACAAATTTCTTCCTTATTTTTCCCTTAATTTTATTTGAATTTATATTTATTATCCGATTTCATTGAATTCAAATCTATTTTTAATATTCAAAATAGATTTTGATTATAACATAATATTGTATCTTTCTAATTTATCTCCATTAATATCATTATGTTCTAGTATTTAACTAATATATAGTTACACATACAGTGTAATAGTAATATGAAACTATGAGATTTAACTAATCTATGTTTACACATACAGTATAATTGTAATGTAAAATTATGAGATTTTAAACATAATTTTTTTCGTCATTCGTTATTATAACAGAATTTTGTATTTTCCTCATTTTTTTTTCTCTATGCATATTTATCCAAATCTATCTTTTGTTATTAGATTTGATTTTATCTTTTTTTTATTTATTTATATATTTTCTTAATAAAATTGGTTTTATCTTATTCTTTTTCGATTTGTTTATACAATTTGTTATCAAATTAAGTTTTTTGTAACTTTTTTTCTTTCAAATTAATTAAGTTTTATCTAATTCTTTTTCAATTTTTTTAATACATTTAGAGATTTGTATTCTTATCACGGTTCATCTAATTTTTTTATTTCATGCATTTTTTCGCTTACATTATAACTATTTATATAATTTATATTTTTAAAATATAATATAATAATATATCATTGGTATATAAACGGTAAAATTTTGAGATCTTGTGAATTTTAATTAATTATCTCAAATTATTGGATTTTATATTTTATATTTTGTTTTAGAATCCAATTTTAATATAATTCAAATCCATAAAAAGTAAAAATAAATAATAAATAAACAAGGGAAAAGGGAAAAAAAAGAAAAAAAATGTAACTCTACTGGCTACAACTTCTTTCTCTCTTCCCACCATTGTTGTTCTACCATTGTTGTAGCATAATACCATACCTAGAGATGTCGGGGGCTTGCCCCGCTCGGGACAAGGAATCCTCAATTACATGGGGAATGGGGCAGGGAGCGGAGAGAACTTTTTTCCAGTTGGCCGAACGGGGACGAGGACGGAGAATGTATTGCCCGTCCCCGCCCCGACTCCCCGCCCCACCTCGCCATATATATATACTTTAAAAAAAATTATAGTTTTTACCCATTAGCTTTTTCCTAATTCCCATCATAATTTTTTCATACTTTAATGCACTTTTAAAATAGAGATGTTGAATGTTTCTTTTAAGACATGTATATTGTAATGTTTAATTTGAAACTAGTGATTAATATTTTAACTTTTAGAAATAAAGAAATAAAATATTTTAATTATATCTTTGCACATAATATATTGTTATTTTTGTAAGAAAATTTTATAGTATTTTATTTAAATAGAAATGACATATTTAATATAGAAAATTTTAAAAATTTTATATAGTTTGATAATAAATTAAAAAAAAAACTTGTTAAAAAATAAATAAATAAGGAAAAAAAACTAACAGGGAATTTTTTCCCGTGGGGAACCCGATCCCCACGAATTCCCCGCGGAAATCCCACCTCAATCCCAGAGAATTTCGTGGGGATGGGGATTGAAATAGGAGGCAGGGATGGGGACGGGGATGCCTTCCCCGTCCACGGGGCGGCTTCCCCGTTCCTGCCCCGTGGACATCTCTAACCATACCACCAGCAGGTTAAGGTGTGTTTTTTTTTTCTTTTTCTCATTTTTTTTTGTTCGTTCATGAGTCTCTAACCGGCAGCCATACAACCAGTGGCGGATACAGAACTTCATGTTAGGGAGGGCACAAATGTATATAAAGTAAGAAAATTAGCGCATAAACTTTTAGATTTGTGTTTATATATAGTTCGTAATTTTTTTAAAAAAATGTTTGATGAGCCCATGAATTCTCAATTTTTGTGTTTAATAGATTCCTAAAATATCAATTATGCATCCAATATGTCTCACACATTTGAAAATTTTAAAAATTAAGTGTTATATTGGACATTAAATTTAACTTTGTGCTTAACAGTTACGATTAGACATATTTTAAAAATTAATTTATCTATTAACTACAAAATTTACTTGGTGCACGCTTAGTGAAAATCAGGTTCTCTCTACACCACTAAGACACATCTCCTTAATGTTTACTTAAATAAACTCATAATATATATAATAAAGTAAACTTTTAATAGTACTGAAAATCAATATACAAATATGTCAAATGTCACCACTATTATTTCTTTCCTTCAATCGTTGCCCCTTCATAGATTCTTTTTTTTCCTCTTCTTATTTCACTCAACTTCAACCACAAACAACCATGCTAATCTTATTTTCTCTGCTGCAATCCTCCACCAATAGTGCTGCTTTAAACATGTGTTTTAAACATGTGTATATGTATTTGTGTGTAATTAGTGTGACCCGTAAAAAACTTAAAGACAGTGCATTTTTGTTGATTTAACTCTTTTTGGATTTGTTTTAGGTTGTCATGTGAGTTTTTATCAATTTTAGTCTGCATAGTTAGTTTGGACATTAGATAATTAGTATTGTTTATTTAAAAAATCGTTTTGCTATTTTTACGATTTTGAAAACTTTTTGCTATTTTTCCAAACGAAACTTTAAAATTTGCTATTTATCTGGTCAGCCTTTTTTGTTGAGGGTGCCCCAAGCAAAGCCTAAAGCACACGGGCATGTCCAAACCCAAGGTAAATTGGGAGGCAGCATGGGGAACCACGTATCCCAAAAGGGAAAAGTCAAACCCTCCGGTTATTGATCAACCAATCGAGCCAAAGAAATTATACCAATCAAGAAATATTTGAGCCAACTCGGTTCGACGTCCTGTAACCTCGAGGGCCCTAAAAGGGAGAAGTAAGTAAATTACAAAAGAGAGCTCTAACCCTCTTCTCTATGCTTAGTTGAACTAAATACTCCATATACTAACTTAAGGATTTGAGTGTGTTCGTTCAACACCACATCGATGTGAGTACTCTAAAAAAATGTTATAATCAAATAACATTATAATTATATTTATTTTTAGGTAGCGTTACTATTTAAAAAAAAATGTTGCGTTACTATTTAAAAAATGTTGTTTCCTTTTATTTATTTATTTATTATTTTTCTTTGCATAATTTTAACATATAAAACTCAAACAATCTTTAAAACAAAAAAAATATATATATATATTTTAGAATTTGTGTGTAGATAATAAAACATGCCTGCTGAAAATTTGTCGGTGGAAAAAATGAAATGATTTTAGAAGTTTGTAGAGCTTGGAAATTAACATAATTGGAGCAACATAAGATGCACACAATGAAAAAGGTTAAAGAATTTTAATAATTATCATTATATCCAAAGATTTTTAATATTTTATTATTTATTATATCCTAAATTACATATTTATAACCAATCATGTTATGCTAAAGATATAATATTTTTATCCTTTTTAATTTTAATTAATAATATGTGTTATTTTAAAATTTATATTTTAATTTAATTCACAAGGTCGATCTTCAAAATAATATAATATTTATAAACTTAGATATGTGTAAAAACAAACTTAAACATTCAAAATAATAAGCATCAAAACTATATAAAGGGCACATAATAATGCAAATAATTCAAATTAAAATAAATTCAAAATTTTAATTTAATTTGCACATTCTTTTAAACAATGTATTTTATACTGAATTTATCTAATTCATATTTTATAAAAAAATCAAATAATTCTAAGTAGTTCAACTGATAAATTCGTTATAAGTCAACTTACAAGTTTGTTTATAGGAAAATTGTTGTGTATAGAAAAAAAAACAAAAGTAATTACACATATAGAAAAAAATGCACCCCATGCTTTTGTATTTTCCACTTTCTTTTTCTATATATGTAATTACTTTTATTTTTTTCTATTTGTGAAAAGACCCCTTGTTTATATGTATGTATCTATTTTAAACATTAAACCACGTACAACACACGTGTTATGAAACTAGTCTATACTATATTAAAAGGTGAGAATCTTGGAAAAATATTTTTAGATACTTTTGTCCCTTCTTTCTTTTACGTATTTACACAATATGTCATTATTGATTAAATATAAGTAGTAAATTATTAAATTAATATTTAAGTATGAATAATAAATATATAAAATTTTAAAGGTTGGAATGTAAAAGGTTATTTCCTTCCACTTAAAAAAATTTATTTTTTTATTTTAATTAAAATTAATATTAGAATTTTAAAGGTTTTAGGATGCAAAAATTTTTATAACCCTCACGCTTCAATTATTATGAAAATGGAGTTTTCTTCAACATTTTTCATTACACTTTGAGTTTCATTCTCTTCATTTTTCTTCTCTCAATTCATTGCTCTCAAAGACTTCTCAACTTTTCGAAGCATCTCAAGATATTATTATTATATTCAAGTTGCAAGAAATGTATGTGTGAATCAAGATGATCTCAAATTTTAGACTTTTACAACTTTACTCTAAACCTCCACTTTGATAAAGTTGAATATTACTGTTTGTCTACCAAATGAGCAAATTTATCGTAAGGAATGTGTATAGCTAAGGCTTTGTTTTCTTTTGTTTACAATTTTTTTATTGTTATTTTGTAGTTAGTATGTTGTTATTATAATTAAAATGCTTGTTGGAAAAATAAAAATTTATTGATCAAGTACAAGCTTATACTACTTTTGTTGAGTAAAGAGTCTATGTAATCCTATGACTCACAAAGTTTTTGATCAATTATAAACAATTAATAATCTATTAAATTAATTATTAAAAATAAAAAGTTAGAATGCAAAAAAATAATTTTGTGAAATAATCTTTCTTTAATTATAATATGAAATCATTTAGTAAACTAATTTTATCTTAGAAAAGTTTATTAGAGAACAAGAAAAAAGGTTTGATTATTTTATTAAAAAAAATATTTAAAAAGCTAATGAAAGACTAACCTTTTATAAAAACATCCTTCAAAATAATTAAAAAATGGAAATACCAATCTTCTTTTTTAATTGAAACATTAAAAGTTATAAAATGTAACATAAATTTCCTTAAGAAAGTATGGTATGAAATAATTAATGCAATCTTAATATATCATAGATGTTAAGTGAATGAATTATGATTTTTTTTATATTCGTGAGTGTCCGGATCAGCTTATGCGCACCTCGACTAATCTCACGGGACAACCCCCGACCCTACAACAGGCGGGGTGTCAACTTACCCATAGGATATTAAATCCTAGGTAGGTAGTCACTATGGATTGAACTCACATCAATTAATCTAAAATTATTTTTAATAATTATATTTGATTATAGAATATAAAAATTTTAAAAGTTTAAAAGTTTCATAATCTTCACTCTTTTCAACTTTAAATTTATCAATTTCATTTATTTTCATAACAATTTAAAAGTTTTATTGTAAGACAATTAATTTTTTTTAGGTACCATTTTCATAATTGAATTTTTATGTTTTCTGATTTTATAATTAGTTATACTACTATACTTTTACAATTACACTTTTTATTGGTTTATTATTTGTTTATAAATTTTCATTATGATTTTTTGTTTGTTATTGGTTTATAAATTTTTTTGATCTTTCTTTTTCAACTATCACACTCTATCGATTTTAATTTATCTAAATTATTTAAACTCCTAAAAATAATGTAAATAATTCAACTATGCTCTCCATCAATTACATTGTTTCAAATTTTCTCCCTTTCGCACATTCCTTTTTAAGTATAAAACTTATTTGAGTTTTTTTATTAATAAAATGTTGAGTGATTACTTATAATTACATTTTATTTTTTTAAACTTATTTAACTACTAAAAAATTATTGTTAATTATAATTAAAAGTAGGGGAATGTGAAAAGGCATAATATGAAAAAATTTGATATTCAAAGTTTTTTTAATAATTAATTTCTAAAAATAATTATAAATTTTATGATTTTACATTTAATTATAACTAATATTGAAATTTTAAATTTTTTTAATCAAACTTTTCATACTCACGTTGTACATTATTATAAAAATATTAATTGCAAGTAATTCTATGGACTAAAATTAGTAATTTAAAAAATTGATATTTTTTCTCAATAAATTTAATATTTGTTTTAAAATTTTTAAAAAGTTACAACTTTTAGTTAAATTCATGTTAACAACTAAATAGTAGTATATTATAAGAACATATAAAATAAATCTATTAAATAATATTTTATCCAACTATATAAGTATCCATTTTGATTTTTTTTTAAAATAAAAACACACGTGCAAATGCACGTGGTAGAACACTAGTCTATACTATATATAAAAGTCCTTATTATAAGAACATATAAATAAATCTATTAAATAATATTTTATCCAACTATATAAGTATCCATTTTGATTTTTTTTTAAAATAAAAACACACGTGCAAATGCACGTGGTAGAACACTAGTCTATACTATATATAAAAGTTCCTATGTAGAGAATTTTTTTTGGGTCCATTTTACCCTTATATTGTAAGACTTTGCACTATTAATTTGGTGTTGATTTTGTCTTTTAAATATAAATTATTATTTTTTTAATTCACATTAAATTATTTGATTATTTGACTGGTAAAATTAACTCACGTCAAATTATTTGATTATTTGAAAGGTTACACATGAATTCATTTTATAATTTATGGTAAAGGTGGAGAAGGTGGCTTTAGTTGATAGAAAATATGGTAGATTAAGATTTGTGGTTATTTTTAAAAGAAAAAAAAATTGAAAAATAAAATTTTGTTGGCATTTATTATAAGGATTGAAAATTTTCTAAAAAAGACAAAAGAGGTTCTTACGTTTATTTTTCCTTAAAATTGAAAATCGGAAGAAATTCAATAAAGTTCAATTCTTACAAAAAAAAAAAAATTAAAACTAACTTAAACTTATAGGAAAAAAGTTGGAATTGAAATTGGGTAGAAAAAATAAATTAACCTAAGTTGAAGGATAAACTAGAAATGATAAAAAGGAAAAAAAAAAGCTACTAAATTTTTTTTTAGTAAACTAATATCTAGTAAATTTATTGGAAAAATTTTGGTTAGTTTGAGTTTAAGTTCAAAGAAATTGGTTGGCAAACAACCATGCTTGAAACTTTCTTTAAAAAAAAAAGTCAACTTTATGACAAGGTTGACTTCTGTAAAGTTGGTTTCTCAAAAGGTTGATTTTACAAGAAGTCAACTTTACGATCAAGTTAACATTTGTCATAAAGTAGACTTTCTCGTAAAGTCAATCTTTTGAGAATCCAACTTTACGAGAAAAGTCAACATTCCCGTAAGGTTGACTTTCTCGTAAGTTGACTTTGTTTTTTTTATAGAAAAGATTCCATAAATCTTAATTGCCAACCCAATTTCTTCAAATTTAAGCTCAAGTTAACCAAAATTTTCTTAATAAGTTTACTTGATATTTTCCAGTATGGTTCTTACGGATATTAGCTTGAAAATTTTTCAGTTCCTTTTTTTCTTTTTTATCCATTCTAATTTGTTATCCTTTTAACTTAAGTTTATTTATTTTTCTACCCAATTCCAACTCCAATTTTTTCTCGGAAGTTTAAGTTAGTTTTAATTCATGGTAAGAATTGAAATTGATTTACTTTCTACTGATTTTCAAGTTTAAGGAAAATTTTATGTAAAACCCTTTTTTTCAGAAAATTTTCAATCCTTACAAGAAATTCCAACGAAATTTTGTTTTTCAATTTTTTCTTTTAAAAATAACAAACAAAATTACCACAATATTGGTTGAAACTTGCCAAAAACATGATAAAAACAAAATGAAAAAAATAAAGTTAAGGTTTTACAATTGAAATTGTGTTTGAAAAGTTGTATTAGAAAAAGAACACTTGAATGAGCGACAAAATAGTATTTTCACCATGTGGGACCCTTCACTTAAAAGCTCAAAAATTAAGAAAGAGGTTAGAAAAAGTAGTTTTTAAAAAAGAGGTTAGTTTTGTATGGTCAACTTTTTTATGTTAAAAATAACAATTTCTCCCAAATTCCCAATGGCTTCAGAGCCAACCGTGCGTGAGATGGCCAAGAGTTGGTGAGAGTGTTTTTTGGGAGTGATTGAATCATCTCAAAGCGCTTGCATCGTGGTGGGATATGTGATATGGCCAAAAGAGAACTATAGGATCTTGTATTGGCTCTAATGAAATTGGGCAACTTAGTTGTTGCAAAAGACAATACAAAAGATGAAAACACGAGAACACCCAAAAAAGATGAAAGCAATTGCTGCAAAAGGTGTTGTGGAATGGGCAAAGACAATACCAAAACACTACCTTGTTTGTGAAAAAAATCAGTAATATAAAGAAAAATACGACAATTAGGGTTTGAATTTTGAAGGCTAAAAGCATAAAAATAAGTTATTTTTTTTTCCTAAAAAAGCAATAAGATACCTCACCACTCAAACCACGGATTTTAAACGAAAAGCATTAACCCACACTGTAACAACTGAAAAAAACCAACAGCAAGTAAAAGTAATTTCACACATAAGTTGCTAACCCAGTTTGGCGATAAACCACCTGCGTCTAGGGGGCAGTGTGCCTGAGAAAGATAATCCACTAATATTGAATAAGTTAAACATTTACAACAAAGCACTTATCTGTAAAGTAACAACTTCTATAGTGACTCTTGCAGAGCCTAACTTGCGATGCACATAGGCTCCCCCTAGATATGAGACTCCCTCTCAATAGTACTTAGGCTCCTCCTAAGTGTGGCAATATTAGTGATGAACACTTCGACTTCCTATAGCGTGTGAGACTCCCTCTCAGCTTGATGATCTTTCTCGTGACTGAGTGAACTCCCTTCACGTGAGAATTTAGGTCCCCCTAAGTCTTGATAACTCCCTTCTCAATTTGCAACGCCTTAGGTTCCCCCTAAGGCTTGAGAAATCCTTTCTCAATGAATGAAGTCTTAGGCTCCCCCTAAGACTTTGAATATCTTCGAGTTCGAGTCTTCAACTGATGGACTTGCACAGCGGAATACAATGATCAGATATCAAAATACAATGAAGCACAACTTCAGACACCAAGAACAAAACTCTTTTCAAGAAATAAACAAATGCAGCGATCCTAGCAGATGGCACGACTTCTCCTTTTAACAATCAATATCAAATAAGGAAAGAGTTCCCTTACAGAATATTTTCCTTTTCTACAAAATACGCTTCGCCATAAAAGAAAGATATCCATCAATAAGCTTCTGCCGGGATTTCTCAGTTTATGAAATATAAATATTCCACTTTAAAAATAATGATTAGGAAAGTCAAATATTCTTTCGAAATTATAAAATGTCAAAACCAGATGTTAAGACATTATTTGAGACATCCGAGAAAAGTGCAAAATACCGCCTTAAGATTTATACTGAAAACTATACATTATATATGTATTTTGACGTTGTATGAATTAATTTAATTATAATCATTTCTATTTAAATTCATCCTAAATATCAAAATATCAAATTATAATTTAAGCTACTTAATATTCTATTCAAATTTTAGTTAAATATTTTAATGGGTAATTTTTAAAAATAGAAAAATAATGAAAACTATTTACACAAAATAAAATTTTTTTTAGATAGTTGTAATAGACGCTGATAGAAGTTTATCAGGGTCTATCAGTGATAGAAATGATTGAAGTCTATCACTAATAAATGCTTATAGAAGTCTATCAATGTCTATCAGTTTTTTTTTTCCCTATTTTTTTTTGTAAATAGTTTGACATTTTTTTCTATATGTAAAAATTTACCTATTTTAATTGAATCCTTTTTTAAAAAAAAATAATTTTAATTCAATCCATTCATGCTTATAGATTTGATAGTAAACTTTAAATTTGTACTTTAAAATTTATGAAATTAAAATAGTTTCAAGAGATTTTAGTTGTATTAATTATTTAAAATTTTATGATATATTTCTAACTTGTTATAGTACTCATTTTATTATCATACATTTCATACTAAAATTCATAACAAACGTGGAGGAATTTAAGAAAATTCATCTTTAGTCTATGAGATCACTAAAATATAATAATAGACTCATTACTATTATTTACTAATATAAATACTATATATATAAAAGCTACATATATAAAAGTAGTTATAAAGAAGAAAAAAAACTTTATCATTCTTTTTCTTTAATTTTTTTAAACATTTCATATCAAATTTTTTATTTATTATTTTACATAAGAAAAAACTACGTAAGCCACTCTGGAAGGTTTGTTACAACTATAATCCTAAATTTTTTATTTCATCAATCATCTTTAAATTAAGTGGTTTGTTACAATTACATCTTTGAAGTTTTACTTTGATCAATTCCTCCCTTAGTTTGTTATTTCATTTAATTTTTAAATGAGATGTAAAAACTTTTATGTTGAAACTTTAAGTCTCTTATACTAATTTTACTTATACATTTTAATTTTAACGTTTCATTAAATTTTTTTAAAATTAAATATTGTATATTGCATAATAAGAAGAAGAATTTTATATGCATCGCACGTGTTCCTTACTAGTATATATATATATAAATGGGACAATGTAGGAGAATCTTTTGTTTCCTCTTTTGCCATTACTTATTTTGTAAATTACTATTTTATCCTTTCTAGATGGTACAATTGATACTGACAAAATGCAACTTCTTCAAATGTATGTGTCTGTTGAGTCTAATGACAAAACTGATGTCAATGGTTTACGACTGTTTAGGTAGATATGGTTACATATAAAAATTTATTAGACATTTTTAAGGCTATTAGAGTTAAATTTGAAAGTTTAGAGATTTATTAATTATAATTTTCAAAATTAAGGACTAAACTTTTAATTTAACTTGAAGGTAATTTTAAATACATTTATATATGATATCTAGATTAAATAATACTAATTAAAAAATTATTATAAACTTTTATAGAATTATTTAAAGCACAAAATGAAACCTAAATATTTATAAAAAAAAATTAAAACAAAATTAAGTTTTTTTTCTACCATCAATCTTGGAAAATTTTTACATATAGAAAAAATGTCAAACTATTTACAAAAAATAACAAAAAAAAAATTCTAATAGACATTGATAGATTTCATTAGCATCTATCAGAGATAGACTTCTACCGTTTCTATCATTGATAGATCCTGATAGACTTCTATTAACGTCTATCATAATTATCTAAAAATTTTGCTATTTTGTGTAAATAATTTTCTTATTTTTCTATTTTAAAAATTCCCCATCAATTTTCATAAAAATAATTTACTAAAATTTTAAATAATTGTCTATATAAATATGTATACATATATGAGAAAAATGAAAAATGAAATTAAGTTTTTCAAAGTCACATGTACTAAAAATAAAAAATTTATATGTGTATTTTAAAAAATTAGAAATATGAAATATGTTATAAAGTTAAAAATTAAAACAATGTATAAATATATTTTGAAATTTTTAAACTATAAAAATTAACTAAAAATGATAAAAGTCACCACTATCCGCCATGACTTGATCATTGAACCATGCTTATAAAGGACAATGTTATATATATGTAGATTATAACTATAAATTTTTATATTAAAAAAACAAACTACATATATAAAACGTCACGATGTGAAAGTGCCCCTGACCCTTCATAAATCTACGTTGTGTATAATTTAAATATTTGTAACTTAATTTTTTTACATTTTAAGAAAAAAGAAAAGAGAGCAAAAGAAAGGGAAAATAATGGTGGGGAAAGCGAAATGATTGAAAAGGAGAAATGAGGAAATAAAAAATAAAAAGTGGTTCTTTTAAACAAGCAAATATCATTGGAAAGCACAAGCTGCAAACTCAATACGACATGTCGTTTTCAACAACGATCTTTCTTCAAATTTCAACCAATCATCGGTCACCTGTTCAAGTAATATAGCATCGTCATTCTCGATGCATCCATCTGTAGCTCCTTCTCAAAACCGACGTATTTTTTATCTGTCGGTGATTTAACTAATATATATCTTGACCAAATTCCTTTTTACCCCTACTACTCGAATTTTTATTTATTTATTTATTCTTTATTATTAGTATTATTGTTATTATTATTATTTGAAAGAAACTACATGAACCATACATTTCACATTTCAAAAAAAAATAAAAAAATAAAAAAAAAACTTGAGTGTAGTAGTTTAAATTGCACAAGAGATGGGAAGCATGAAAATAGATGCAACCTATCATTGCATTATCTAATAATTCCATGTTTCCTTGTTGAAAACTTGAAACCATAGCTGAGGAAGGCGACGGTTCAAACCTCACACTCTTGGTTCCCAGGTAATACATTTTAACTAATAAAGATAACATATGTTTTGTGTTTTGGTTTTTTTATTGATATAAAAGATCGGGAAAAATATACTTCTAGTCCCTAAGGTTTCGAATTAGTGTATATTTGGTCCTTGAGATTTGAAAAGATACATTTTGATCCTCCGAGGTTTGGAAAATGGTTCTAAATATCCTTAAAGTTAATTTGATCGTCATTGTCAGTGCCCCCATCTGTAGCTCCTTCTCAAAACCGACACATTTTTTATCTGACGGTGATTTAACTAACATATACCTCGACCAAATTCCTATTTTACCCTTACTACTCAATTTTTTATTTATTTATTTATTTATTTATTTATTTATTTTGTATATTATATTATTATTATTATTATTATTATTATTATTATTTGAAAGAACTACATGAAGCATGCATTTCTAATAAGAAAAAAACTTCAAGAGTTGAGAGCATGAAAATGGATGCAATTTAGGTTGTACCCAATCATTGTCCTTTCTAATAATTTCCATATTTCCTTGTTGAAAACTTAAAAATATAGGTGAGGAGAGCGATGGTTCAAACCTCACACTCTTAGTTCCAATATATTTTAACCAATAAAGATGACGTATGTTTTTGTTTTAGTACTTTTTTATTGATATAAAAGATATTAGTTAATTAAAATTTCATTTTGATGCATGTACTTTGTGATTTATTCAATTTAGTCTATGCACTTTTAAAAGTCCAACTTTTAATTCTTGTACTTTGAAGAATTCTTAAATTTAATCCTTGTCGATAGTTTATTGTTAACTTTCTAATTTTTCAAGTTATCTTTTAGTCTTTCCTCTATAAATATAGAAACATATTTACATAGTATACTTTTTTGCATGAAAGTTATTACTATTATTTAGTCAATTTCAATAAAAATTAACTTCGAATGAGAACATTTAAGATTGAGTATAAATTAAAATTCAATATATAAAAATATAAAAACTAAAATTGAATAAGTCAGTAAAGTATATGAGTAATTTAACCAAAACAATCAAATAAATTGTTGGTTAGTTACTTTTAAAATAAGTTAAATTACAAATAGTGTAATATAGTTTAGCTAAGCTTTACCAACTCTCTTTAGTGTTGTCATTGATACATTTTATTTCACTTAAGCAGTGTTTAAATTGGATAAATGTGTTTTGTTGATTTTATTGAAAGTTTATAGTTGACTAAGACAATAAAAAACTTGTAATTTTATTTTTTAAAGGTGTTAAACACTAATTTTAGAGGGAAATTTTTAAAAATAGAAAAATAAAGGAAAATATTTACAAAAAATAGTAGAATGTTTAGATAGTTGAGATAGACGCTGATAGAAGTCTATCAAGGTCTATCAGTGATAGAAATTATAGAAGTCTATTACTGATAGATGCTGATAGAAGTCTATCAATATATATCAGTGTTTTTTTTGCTATTTTCTATAAATAGTTTGACATTTTTTCTATATGTGAAAATTTTCCTAATTTAAACATAGCTTAGTAGTAGTGGATATATTTTTTTTTTCTCTTACGATTAAAATATGGAATCTTCATATCTTATATTCGTTGTTTTAAATAAAAAGATAAAACACAATTTAAGAATGAATTATAAAATTTAACCAAACCACGTGAGATATAGATTGAAATTAAGTTAAAATTAGCACCAAATAAAACCAAATCAAATTAAAAATGGTAACCAAATAGAGTTGAAGAAAACTTTTATTCTTCAAACAAAAAAAAGAAAAAAACTTTTAAGACATAAACTAAATATAATGTTATAATAATTTAATTTACTTAAATATAAATGAGAGCGAAATTAATTGGTGGAGCGAATCAAAATCGAAAGGAGATGGAGACATCAGACAAGTTGGGATATGACTTGTGAATGTGACTTGCAAGTGCGAGAAGAGAGAAAGAGGGCGAGAATGGGCCATGATGAGCATTTTTGTTCAAGGATATTAGAAAAAGTGGAGGAAAGAGCAAATATTATTTTATTTTTTTTCCTTTTTTTTTCTTTCTTGAAAAATAATTTCATTAACCCAACCTCAAGGAGAAGGCAAAGGTTGTCATTAATAACATCCAAAATTTAATTAAGGGTATTTATGAAATTTTTGAAAATTTAAGGGTATCGTTTTTTAAAGAATATTTTTGAAAGTTTTATAAAGTATTTATGTTAATTTTGAAAGTTATTTAATATTTTTTAAACAAATTTATGTAAGGATTACATTGTATTATTTTTGCATTAATTAATAATATTTAAACACTAATTTGACTCACTTAGTCATCACCTATCACGATCAGACAAAGTTTAATTAAACCACACCGACAAGTTTGAAAATTTTGAATTAGAAAAATGTAAACAGAAACAAAACAATCTAATGATGATTCTCATAATGATTCTCCACCACTCCACCAGACCACCCCAATTTTTTAATCTACACTTTTTTAGGCTTTTTTTAATGTATATTTATATTTTAAATAAACCAACTTTCCATTCAACGTTCAAGGAAAAAAAAAATACATGTTTTAGATCTAATTTTAATTAGTGTCCCAAAGATTTGAGAAGTAGGAATTTATCGACTTACAGTAGGTTGATAGAATATAAAATTGATGTTTTTTAGTAGTGGAACTCACCAACTCCTTAGGTTAAACAAGGAGTAAAAAGTTCACAACTCTTACTTTCCAACTCATACTCATCAACTCGTTGAGTCAAACACACTCTTAATTTCAAAATATTACACTTTTAGTCCTTAAATTTTTAGTTTAATTTATATTTAGTTCTTGGGTTTCAAAATGTTACAATTTTACCTTGAAGATTTTGTTTCAGTTTAGGCCACGCTTACCAAATCGTAATGAAAATTTGTTTAATCGGAATGAGATTTTATTGATGGATGAATCGTAATAGGCCTGAATCACAAACATAATTGGATTGCTTTTGATCGAGTTTAACTAAAATTATGAATCTGTCACATTTTACTGTTGTCATTATCGTGATCGTTATTGCTTGACCTTAACGGTAACGGTAACAGTAACGGTAATGATAAAGGTAATAATAAATGCAGTAGATTCATAATGTTCATACTGTTATAGTAGTAATACGTGTAACGGTAACGGTAACGATAAAGGTAGTGGGTCCAACATAATTTTCAACCACAATCATATTGAGCGCCCTTCACTCCTTAATTATATTGCACGATTTGATTACAAATTTTAAGGTGGGCCCCACAACTCATTACGATTACCGAACGCAGGTAAATAACAACAAAAGTAATCAACTGGAGTCCACTTTTTATATTACTATTGATGAATTACTTTTCACCTGGTGTACACGTGATCTTAAGTTTCATGATATACATTTTTAACCTCAATTTTTCACTAAATACTCACTTTCACACATTAATTTAAAAGAATTAAGAGAATTAGAATTATAATTAATTAAGTTTTGGTTTCTTTTATCATTATTAAAATTAATTTTAAAATTTTACTTCATAATTAATTAATAGGCATTAACGATAAAGGCTGTGAGTATACTATTGAAAATCAAGGTTAAAGTGTAAATTTTGAAACTTAAGAATCAAATTGAAACAAATCTCAAAATTTATGGACTAAAAGTGTAATATTTTAAAATTTAAAGACTAAATTGAAATTGAACTCAAAACTTAAGAACTAAAGAACATTTTGAAATCTAAAGACTAAATGAAAATTAAGTCCAAAATCTAGGGACAAAAACAATTTTTTTTCCCACATTTAATAATGAGAAATTTTCACAGATAGAAAAAATGTCAAACTATTTACACAAAATAGCAAAAAAGACACTGATAGACGTTGATAGACTTCTATTAGCATCTATCAGTGATAGACTTGTATCATTTCTATCACTGATAGTCCCTGATATAGACTTCTATCAGCGTCTATCACAACTATTTAAAAATTTTGCTATTTTATTTAAATAATTTTCTTTATTTTTCTATTTTAAAAAATTCCCCTTTAATAATGGGACAAGTTGAATTTTTGAATGCCAACTATTTTCTCCATGTTTGAAGTTTGAACTCTTTAGTAACTATTTTATTTTTATTGATTATTTTTTTTCTTTGTAATTGCTATTTTTCTTAATTAAATATTTAAATCTTTAGCCAAATTCTAAAAGCAAAATAAAATTTTAAAAAAATTTAAGAAGTTGGCATGATTTTTAAAAGCAATTCTAAAAAATAGATGACAAAATAAAAAAAATGATAGGTAGAATATATGTTACTAAAGATTGTCAAACAGAATCTTAGAGATTTATTACATATTTTTAAAAAATCTAAGGTTGTTTTCTTTAAATTATCATGAGTTTTGTATTATAATTCTTCATTAAAACTATACCATAATTCTTTTTTTATACATATTTTGAAAAAATAACTTCTCTTTTTCAAAAATATAAAAATAAAATAATTTATCACATGGTAAAATTTGCAACACTTCTTCACATTTAAAAGTTAAGATTGCAACACTTAAAGTTTGGGGTGTGATTTAAAAGGATAAGTTTAGGCTACAAAATGATTTTGACAATTATTTTAAAAGTTTTTAATTAAGGTATTAAAAAATAATTTTATAAAAAAATATCGTTTTAGTCTTTAAGTTTTTGGTTCAGTTAATTCCCATTTTTTCTCTAAGTTTCAAAATGTCACAATGTTAGCTCCTAAGTTTTGAGTTTAGTTTCAATTTAGCCCTTAAGTTTCAAAATATTACAATTTCACTATTGGCATTTAAGTTTTGTTTCAATTTAGCTCTTATGTGTCAAAATTTACACTCTTAACTTTTAATTTATCACTAAAATACACACTTTTCGTCTTCAACGTTAATGTCTATTAATTAATTTAAAATAATTTTGAAGCAAAATTTTAAATTTAATTTTAATAAAGATGAAAATTAGTGAAAATTAAATAATTATAATTATTTTAAATTAAGTAATATACATTAACACTAAATACGAAAAATGAGTATTTAGTAGAAATATAAGGTTGAAAGTGTAAATCTTGAAACCTAGGAGCCAAATAGAAAAAAACTTAAATCTAAAAGGTAAAATTGTAACATTTTGAAACTTAATAACTAAATTGAAACCAAACTCAAAACTTAAAGACTAAAAGTGTAACATTTTAAAAGGTGGAGATGAAATGGGAATCAGACTTAAAACTTGGTGTTTAGAGTGCTGAGTTGGTTATTATAGTTAATTATTATTATAATAAGTGGGTTATAATAATTTGTGTTTGAGGTGTAGTATATTTTAGTATGGGTAAAAAATAGTAAATACAATAACAAATAAGTAAAGAAATGATGGGTAAGAAATAATAAACATAATAACAAATATGAATTTAAAATAGTAGTATTATAGTTAATTATAAGTTATAATAGTTAAAAATATTAACTATTGTTATTAGAGTCTTAAACATAAAGTGGATTATAATAACTAGTTCCGCTATTGAAATTGGAACTAAACACCTCTTAATAAAAAAAAAGTATTTTTTTTTTAAAATAAGAAGAGTAAGGTGGTGTGTCGGGATCATAGCCCTACATTTTAGCCACAAGAATAAGAATTAGAAAGTGGTCCCCACCATAACTTGCTTGTCTGTCAACTTCATCATTGAGTCTCCTCCTTTTCACATTAATTTTCTCCTCTGCATTTTCTTCGGTCTTAAATATTTTTATTTTTGAAAAGAATAAATTTTTATTTTTATTTTCTATATACCCTTCAAATACGAATCCACAAGAATTAAAATATCTCCCGAATCGAAATTTATATTTAATCGATATATCATAATTATGAATATATTAATAAAATATTAATATCCATAGACATTGTTTATAAACGAGAAATTATTTTAAATAGTAAAACCGCAGAAAATATAATAAAATGTCACAGCCCATCGCTGATAGACACCGATAGACATATCACTTATAGACATAGATAGATGTCTATTGGTGTCTATTAGTGACAGATGATAGTAGTCTATCAATATCTATCACTGATAGATAGTGACATTTTTCCGTATTTGAAAATAATCTTTTGTAAACTTGATTTAAATTAATGATTAAATTGTTTATAAATCTTGTAAGTATTTGTATTTATATATATTAATATTTGGTGTATAAATATAAAAGTCAATATTAGAGAAATTGATTAATCTTTAGGGAAATTACTCTAAACAGAAAAAATATCAAATTATTTACAAATATAGAAAATTTTCACTATCTATCCGTGATAGACCGCGATAGAATTCTATCGCAGTCTATCACTGACAGACTGTTAAATTTTTCTATATTTATAAATAGTTTGACTCATTTTTCTATATTTGAAAACAACCCTAATCTTTAATCTAAAATTTTAATTAATGAATATTACAAGAAGAAAGATTCAATCATCAACTTTTTGAAATGATAAGTGATGTCTTGTTAGATTATCTATGTTTGAATTGGTCTAAATTAGCTACTCTTTGATGTGGAAGAACATAAAATAACATTTTGAGAATTTATAAACATACTACAAATTAAAGTAAAATGTGATTCAAATTAAAGTAAAATGAGATTTGAACAACAAAAAAAAAATAATAATAATAATAACATACCATTTGTTACCTTTACTTTATATTTCTATTTCAGGTTTCTTATGTTTTTAGGTTTTTTTTTTCTCTTATAAGAAACATATTACTATACTTGAGAGTTATTTCTTGTTTCTTGAGAATGTATAGGCATGCGTTTAATAACTATTTTTTATTTTTTATTCTCTAATATTTTAAAATTATATATTGAAAATTAATTTTTAAAATTAAACCTTCAAAATCAATACTTCATCAATGAAGAAAAATTCATTTGATAGTTCATATTAAATTCTTTAAAGGACTAAATGGTTGCACATTTTAAGTTTCAAGGACTAAATGTTTTACGTATTAAAGTTTTAAAACTAAACTATGTTTGATAACTATTTAGTGGCTTTTGGTTTTTGAAAATTAAGCTTCTAAACTATATTTTCACTCATAAATTTCTATGTTGTGTAGTCTATTTTCTAACCGTGTTTTTAGAAAACTGAACCAATTTTTGAAAAGTAAAAATGGTAATTTTTGACAACTTGTTTTGGTGTTTAGATTTCGATTAGGAATTCAAATGTCTCTTTTAAAGAAAGTAAAAACCATGAGAAAGAATTTAAGAAAAATACAAGCATAAATTTCAAAAATTAAAAACTAAAAACAAAATGGTTACTCATTGGGGTCTTAGTTTTTTTATTTTTTAAAATTGAGAATATAAACACTACTTTTCCACCTATTGATTTATTTGTTATGTTCCCTACCTTTTAGGAATGTTTTCAACATTCAAGTTATGAAAAGTAAACAAATAGTTTAAAATGTGGCTAAAAATTTAAATGTTTACTTAGAAGAAATGAAAAATTATATAAAAAAAATTATGAGGAAAAACACAATTCTAACAAACTAAAAACCAAATAGTTATCAAACGAACCTAAATTGTTATACACAAACTATATGTTATTACTGTTATAAATATTGAGATTATGTAAATATTCATAACCTCCGTAACTTACTCATTTATATATTAATCTCTCTATTAACCTCCATAACTTTCTTGTCTTCTTTTTATGCTTAGTTCTTGTATTCACTATATTCCCACAACTTTATAACTAGAAGTTGTAGAGAATATTTACAAATATGTCATAATCGAGATATTACACATTTGCTCTCTATTTCTCATTCTCTCTATCTTTTCTTTTGTATTCTTGTCATATTTTGCTCTATTTTATAATATTTATTCTTTTTTATATATCTTTTTTATAATTTATTGCCTGTTATTTAGAGTTATAAATTTGTGACACGAAAAAATGGTAGAAAATCTAAAAAATTCCATTTTTTCCAGAAAAAAGGGCGATTTTAATTTTAATAACTATTTTTTCTGTCCTTTCTATTCTTGCATAGCGTAAACTCCTCCAAATCACAAATAGTTTCACTAACCATTTCTTAATTTATTTTGCTGAATAATACTTTTTGTTTGTGTTCTAATTCTTACTTAACTTAGAATTAATTATTGACCTGAAAATACAAATATGTGTTCTAACCATAGTGAAAATTTTCCATCGAAATCTCGAAATTTCGAGATTTCGAAGGTTTCAAAATTTTGATCGGAGAAAATTTCGTTTTTCCTCCAATTTCGAGAAGTTTCGAGATTTCGAGAATATTCTGATTCTCCCATTTCGACGAAATTTCAAGATTTTGAGAAAATTTTGATTTTTTTCTAATTAACTATGTTAGCTCATTTCAAAATTTTCAATTTTATGGTCATCTCACACACAATTCTATAGTTTCACGTGTCAATGTCATTTTCGACAAAAGATTAAGTATTTTTTGTGTGCTATTTTTTTTAATTTCCAACTTTTCTAAGTTTTAGCTTTATTTTCAACCCAAAACTTTTATTTATAAAGAAATTAAATTTGAAAAAACCATAAAAAATAATCTATATTTAGTTTTAAGCTCAATCAAACCTTTTTCATTATATTTTCACATCAGTTCACCTTAAAATTGTATTGATGTGAGTTTTTTTCTTTTACCATCCAAAACTTTCATAATTTTCAAATCATTTTACCTCAACATAATTATAAACTTTTTATTATTTTGTAATTATTTTTTCATTTCTTTTTTATGTTTATGCTCTCGTATCAACAGTTATTCACATATTTATAATAGACATCTAAATATTGTCTTACTTTATAGAAATTATGATTGAAAATGGTTAGTTATAGTTTAATTAAGCCACGATCAAAGTTTCATTAATTAAGTATAACAATATCCATAAATTTTCATAAATTTTCTCGATATTTCCATAAAATCGAGACTTCGATATTTCTATCGACATCGATATTTTAAACCTTGGTACTAATTAAAATGTAAGGAGGACATTAGAAATTTTAGAAGTACAAAAATGTTAAAATTTAACCTAACCATTTTTAAATGGATGTTTTCAAATATAGAAAATGAGCCAACTTATTTATAAATATAGACAAATTTTACAGTCTATCGATGATAGACCGCGATAGAATTCTATCACTTTCTATCGCTCAAGCGAAGCGATAGAATTTATTTGCTTGAGCGATAGAAAGCGATAGAATTCTATCGCGGTCTATCATTGATAGACAATAAAAAATTTATATTTATAAATAGTTTGATATTATTTCTGTTTGAGTAATTTTCCTTTTCTAAAAGATCTATTAATTATTATTATTTTACAATGGAAATATAAATTAGATGATGTTTTTATAATGATGCATTTTATTTATTTATTTATTTTTCTTGGAACATTCTCCTTCCTTTACCTCATTTTTATATTTCCTTGCATTTTTATTTATTTAATAAACACGTCACATTGCATTTTATCAACAATTATTGAGAACACAACTTAAATGGATGCATTTTTCAAATTTTATAAACCATATAATTGAATAGATATATACTCAAATGTTATTTCACTCAATTTATGATTTAGTCTTATTTATTTTTTTAATGTTATATATATCCCAAAGCCCTTGAAAATTGCTGCAAGTGATATATTGTTTCAACTACCATAAATGAATGTCATGTATATGATGTACCCTAATCTATATCTATACTATATTTAAAAGTGCCTATAAGGAGAAATTTTTACCTACCTGTTCTACCTCTATATTTTTTAAAAAAATGCATATTTTGCCATTTTGTTGATGAGACACGATCGTTTGAATGTATGTGTCTCTCAAGCTATTTATTATTTTCTGATGGGGCGTGATTGTTCAATTGTAGATGTCTTTTAAGTCCAATAGGTATAATTGATATTGATGAGATGTGATTGTTTGAGAAAAAGGTAGTTACACTGTTGCATCTATTCACATATGAGAAAAAAGTATTCCAGAGAGATAATTATTTATTAAGAAATGAAGAAAGTATTTAGAGAGATAAATAAAGTTAGTAGAATAGAAAAAAAAATAGAGAGAAAATAACTTGGATTTGTCAAAAAAATGGAAGCAAGAGAAAGTTAGAGACATGAAATATATAGTTTTAAAATAAACAATAATTATGAATATACATATATGATCAATTATACTTTAAAATTATTTATCTACTAATTATGTTTATCTCTACTTTCTACGTAATTGAAGATGATTTATACTTTTAAAAATCTACTTTAACAAAAATTAAATTTAAATAATAAGAATTTATTATATTTATCACAATTTTTATATTATTAAATACTTAGAATTAAAGATTTAATGTTTCACTTGCGTAGTACGTATTTGTTACTATTAACCTAAATTAGAAGGTATGTATAATAGTTGATAGTGATTTGGGACCCATTCCAAAATGTTTTTCTCTTTTCAATTTTAGTTTTAGTAATATTTTTCTTTTATTGGTAAATTAATTTTTAAAATGTTTTTGAAATCTTAGAATTTTAAAAAATAAAAACATCATAACATCTCAAACTTAAACTTAGATAAATTTAAATGAATTATCTTGAATTATTATATATTTTTTTTTGTATTCTGTAAGGGAAGTTTTTCCAAATAAAAAAATTGTCAAACTATTTACAAAAAATAGTAAAAAGAACACGGGTAGACATTGATAGATTTTTATCAGATCTTTCAGTGATAGACTTCTATAATTTCTATCACTGATAGACTCTGATAGACTTCTATCGGCGTCTATCATAACTATCTAAAAATTTTGTTATTTTGTGTAAATAGTTTTCCTTATTTTTCTATTTTTAAAAATTCTTTTTTTTTTAATTTGATTTATTTGTATTTAATTTAGTTAAGTATTTGGGAGATATGGAATTTGAAAAGGAAACGTAGGTTAAGATTATTAAATACTGCATTTATAATAGAAGCATTTTATAAGTATTAGTGAATTTTTCTTCAAAAGCAAGTATTAATGAATTTATTAGTAACTATTAATAAATTTATTGAATTTTTGTTCATTTATTGAATTTAAATAACATGCATTTATGAGTATTATTGAATCTTTCTTCAAAAACAAGTATTAATGAATTTAATTAAATAACTAAAAGGATTGCCCATTTTAAAGATGGAACTATTGGGAAACGAAATTAAAATGGAAATATGTAATTATATTTATTAACTACAGAGATCAGATTGAAAATTTTAAAATTAAAATTCAATTAAAGGAAAACCCAAAATTTTAACCTTCAAACTTCGAAGTTATTATCTATATTTAATGTCCGTTGAGATAGGCTCATTTTGGTTGATATAGAATTTTCTACCTTATAAGGTATTCAAGAAATTTTTAACAATATTTTTAATCCTAATAAAATTACAAAATTAGTTATTGAATTTTCAACCTTCTATCTAAAACATTTTTGAACTTTATACTTTTAATGTTGTATCTCTAAACTTTAAAAATATGTTAAAAGTTTTTAAAATTTGAATTTTTGTATACAATATGTCGTTAATATAATCAATTTGTTTTTTTTTTTAAAAGTTTCTAAACTTTGAATTCCGTACTTAATTTTAGAGATTAAAATTTTATAACATCTATATATATATATAGGATTAGAACAACCAAACTTTTTAGTGCATATTTGGAGTGATTTTGAAATTGTTAAAATCACTTTTGTCATGAACAAAATCACTACAAAACACATCTTTGATCACTCAAAATTAATTTTTGACAAAAATATCTTTTTGGTACCTAGGTCTTGGGTCTAATTTCTATTTGATCTCCAGTTTTCAAAATGTTGTACAATACTATTAAAATTTAATTTAAAATTTCACTTCATAGTTATTTTAAATTAATGAACACACGTCAACTTTAAAGACATAAAATGAGTATTTAGTGAAAAATCGAGGTTAAAAATGTAAATTTTAAAACATAGGGACCAAATTGAAACAAAACTTAAATCTCAAGGGTAAAATTATAACATTTTGAAACATATAGACTAAATTAAAACCAAAACCAAAACTAAAGGACATAATTTATAACATTTTGAAACTTAAGGACTAAATAAAACTAAACCCAAAATCTAGGAACCAAAAATTTATTTTTTTCCTTAATTTTATATTTAATTTTAGCAATTTTCATATCGTTAAAATTAATTTTGAAAGATTAAAAATATATTTCAGAGTGATTTAAAAAATGTGAAAAATAATTTTAACAATTTCAGAATAACTCCCAAACATACCTTGGGATCGTTTGGTTGGAAGGTTTTCTACATGGAAATTGACCCAGACATGCAAAATCTATGTTTGTTTCACAGTTTTAAACACTTTGACGGACAATAAGCTATTCCTAGGCATTCTCATTTCCCAAAAATACACGTTTTCTTTCTCTTCGAGTTTTCTCTTTCCCCCTCTTCATTTGTTTTTCATTTTATATCTATAATTTCATTTTAAATATAATTAATTAATTAATATTGATTTAATAAAATTAATATAAATATTTATTTTAATAAATCAATAATAATCTATTAAAATATTTACTTAATTTATTTTTACAATAAAAATTTATTAAATGTATGTAATTACTTTTTTTACCTAAATTATTAATTAATTAGCTAACAATATCTTAATTAAGATTAAATAAATTTAGTTGGTATAAAAATTCATTTTTCAATAATAATAATTAATTAGTTATTATTATTTTATAATCAAACAACTATTTATTGAGATTAATTTTAATTTGATCCTTCATTATTAGTATATAATAATTATTGACTATTTATAATCAGTTAATTGTTTATTACGATTATTTTTTATTACTTAATTCATTATTAACCCATCATATATTTGTCTATTTTTTTTCACTTTCTATTTAATATACTGTTTATTAAAATATATCTTCTTATATTATTTAATTAAAATTAAAATTACTAATGTTAAACTAAATTAATTATAAAAATAATTAAGTATTAGGTTATAATTAATATGACGTTAATTGACTATATTAATTTTTAATTATACATTACTCAATTTTAAAATATTTATACTTCAACTTATTATTGATTCTTAATTAATTAATTTTTAAAAAAATTATTATAAATAAAAAAATATCAAACTATTTATAAATATAGAAAAATTTCACTATTTATAAAAAATAGGCCGCTTGAGCGATAGAAGTTTATCGCACTTTATTATTGATAGACATTGAAATTTTTCTATATTTATAAATAGTTTGACTCAGTTTTCTATATTTGAAAACAACCCTAATTTTAATCAATATATTGATTGATATCTATTGTTTAATTAATTAATCTATTACAATTATATAAGATTGTCCTGCTTAATTTCATAAATTAAATTCAAATATAATTTTTTTCATAAAATTTTGATATTTTCATGCCCAACCAAATATAGTCCATATTTGACTTCCAAACATTCTATTTTAAAGTATATTTATATCTATAAAATCTTAACTAAAACCTAGGTCAATGGACCTATTCTATCCGCATTTATTACAATACAACTATCTAAATATTTTATTATTTTAAGTAAATAGTTTCAATTATTTTTCTATTTTTAAAAATTCTCCATTATTTTAGATATTTTTAGTTAAAATTCCTTTAATTTCTTATATATAAAAAACTTGGTTATGAAAATGACAATTTCGTAAATACGACAAGAAGCTATAGCGAATGCTTGTGGTATAATACCCGTACTACTTGCGAACAACGCGTAGAGCAACCGGCAAATTCCGGTGACTTCCGATCACCGACAAACTTCAAAAAAAAAAAAAAAAACTCACTCATTAGAACGACAACAATGGCACTGGCAGCCATTTTTAAAACCTTCCGTTGCTTCTCTCATCATCATCACTCTCTCTCACATGCTTCGAAGAAACGCCTGAACCTTCCGATTTCGGGCCTGCTGCTCCTCTCTGAACAATCCCGAGATGAATGTTTCCTTCTCTCTTCTTCCTTCTTTCAATCTCGGAATCTGCGTTTCTTCCTGCTTCTGATTCTCTGGTCACTTCACTCTCACTTCCTTTTCTGTTTTTCGTTTGGTTGTTGATGCCATTCCTCCTACACCTGCTTCATTTTTCTCACTTTTCTGTGTTTGTTTGCCTTTTTGACTCAGGACATTGCAAGGGAACTCAGATGCTATGCTGCTCCGTCTCTCAACAACAGTACCGATTCCGTTTTTGTTTTGGTGCTTAGATCTCATTTGCTTCTTTTGCTTTTCTTTTTTCTTTCGCAGCTTTATTCCTCTTTTTCTTTTTCTTTGTGTTTATCTTTTACTGCTCTAGATTTTGTTTTTTCAACTTCCGGTTTGTTTCTAATGAGCTTCGAGTTCGCTTTGGCAGTGTGGATGCTTTCTTCTCTTAACCTTTTTTTTTAGTTCCGTTTGATGAATCGAGCGTTTCTGTTATGCAATGTGAGATGATTTTTTGTTAAAATATTTGGAAACCTCTTTTTCTTTTTAATTCTGCTTTGTTGTTTAGTTCTTGTCGGTGTGGCCAGAAACCAGGTTTGGGAGTTGTTAGGAGCTAGATCGTTGTAGTTTTCCAAGGAGCTTGGGGATACAGAGTATGGGATTCCGTTTATAGTTGCTGTAACTCTGAATGTCTTGTTCCTTTTGGATTAAATTGAAGTTGATTTCGCTGGGAAGAGGATGGAGATTGAATGTTTGATTTCTGTAATCCTGGATTGATGTCGGCTGCTACTATTTCTGACTTTATGATTACGATGGATTTAGTACATTACGATAAGCGACTCTTGATGTAATGATTTTGATTTTGTAAGGAACCCTGCCGAGTCAGAGATTAGCATTATGTTTCAATTCGATCTTTTCTAGTTCTATATTTTCCCTTTACACATTTCAAGATTCATAAATCTAAAGTGTCCTTGTAGTTGTTTGGCGTTTTCTTTCTGCAGTTTTAATAGTTCAATCTTGATGATTCGGTCGTGTTGCTACCTTGGCTTTATTTTGCATTTCGCTATCTCTGTGGCTGCTTCATTATTGTTGCTCATTATTATTATTATTTTTTTAATTGCAGGTTTTAAGATAATTTGATACTGATAATCGCAGTGGTGAAGCTTCCACCCTGTTAAATCTGAAGACTTATCTCCTGAAGGGTTGTTGGAACCACATACTGAAGCATCTACAATACGTTTGATCTTTGATATCTTTACTGTGATCCCAGTTGATAGTCATTGTTGGAAGTTTGAATCTGTTAAAGATGAAAGAGATCGACAAGAGAAAAACTCCTGTTAAGAACCAGAGTAAACGAACTCCTAGAGCAGAGAGGAAAGAACGCAGACCACATCAAGAGAATAATAGCAAAACTGTGGATGCTAAAGAATCCCCACCTAAGGCATTGGATATGAAGCCGAACAATTTAGTAAGCGAGTCAAACACAAACAAGAAACCCTCCGAGGTTCATCAAAACTCGGCTATAGATCATGTTGCTGATGCCAACAAGTTTGAGGAGACGCATGAAGATTCTAAAACCAATGTGATTGCTGACGGAGGGAATGAGAATGGTGTTGTAGATGATAAATGTACCGCATTAGAAAAAGATGTGAGTCACAGGAAAGAAGAAATTTCAGATTCAGAGACCATGGCAGATTCGGTTTCATCAAAAAGTGATTCGTTGACAACAAAGGAAGAGAGAGTAGAAAGAGCATCAAATTTTCCTGAAGATGTTTTAGAAGATAACAGTTCAGATTGCTCTATTCAGAATTCAAGTGACCAATTTGATCATGGTACAAATAAATCACCGTCCAAGGAGTTATCTTGTACTCCAAAGAAAACAACAAACTCAGATAGAGACCCTCCGAGAGTTAAAAACAAGAAGTCTTCCAAAAGCAATCCTAGGAGTGCAAAAATTGCGCCTAAACCTTCATCAGAATCTTCTGAAGGAACTGATTACCAGATTGTTGATGAGGTAAAGGATATTGAAGTCTTGGATGAGGCATTAAATGGTGTTCTCAGCATTAGAAATGGTTCCGATACTAATGGTGACCACGACGATCGAGCTGCTTGTGAACAAAAAAGTGAAGAAATGGAAAAAAGAATTCATAAACTTGAAGAGGAGTTGAGAGTTGTTGCGGCTCTTGAAATGTCTCTTTATTCAGTAGTACCAGAGCATGGGAGTTCTGCGCATAAAGTGCATACACCTGCTCGACGCCTGTCCAGAATTTACGTTTATGCCTGCAAACATTGGTCTCAAGACAAGCGAGCCACAGTTGCAAGGAACATTGTATCAGGGCTAGTTTTAATTGCTAAATCATGCGGGAGTGATGTTCCAAGGTATATTTGATATTATAGTATCATTGTAATTAAGTGCTGTTGAGTGGTGGAAGTTAACAAATAATTTTTCCTTGGCTCTCTTAGGTTAACATTCTGGCTATCAAATACTATTGTGATGAGGGAGATAACATCTCAAACATTTAGCAGCATCCGTAGCTCAAATCCAATTAAAAATTTTGTTGATTCCAACAACAGTAGTCAGAAAAATGGAGGGAAGCCAACAACTGTTCAATGGATGAATAGTTATGGCAATAAACAAGTAAATAAATACGTGCAGTGTGTAGAGGATTGGCAAGAGACAGGAACTTTTATGGCCGCATTAGAAAAAGTTGAATTCTGGATCTTTTCTCGGATAGTTGAGTCGGTTTGGTGGCAGGTATTATACTCTGTTTTAGTTTATTTAGTATAATCTTGGTAATATTAGACTTGATAGTTAATATCTTAATTTCTTTTCCCTTGAATGTCTAACTTTACAAATATCTTTATGCTTATCTCTTTGATCCTCATACTATATTTTCAGTCGTTAACTCCAAATATGCAACCTCGAGACGCATCCAAAAACAAAATCAGGGAACGGTTAATGGGACCTGCCCTGGGTGATCAGCAGCAAGGGAACTTTTCGGTTAGCCTTTGGAGAAGTACTTTCCAGGATGCTTTTCAACGACTCTGTCCTGTCCGAGCAAGCGGTCATGAGTGTGGTTGTCTACCTGTTCTTGCAAGAATGGTAAGGTTTATTCAATAAAGAAAAGTAGAATAATATTACTTAGAAGCTTTCCTTTCACGGGGGACTTGCAGAATATGATTCCACTTTAAAATGCATTTCAATTCCAACCACTAAAGTTTGGAGATTAATTCATGTCAAATATTGGATCAGGTTATGGAACAGTGTGTTTCCAGGCTAGATGTGGCAATGTTTAATGCTATTCTTCGTGAGTCTGCCCATGAGATTCCAACTGATCCTGTCTCAGATCCTATTGTTGATGCCAAGGTTCTTCCTATACCTGCTGGAGATTTGAGCTTCGGATCCGGTGCACAACTAAAAAATTCTGTATGTACCATTCTCCCCGCCACATCTTATAATTTAGATATTTAGGATTGTATTATGTGATGGATCTGTAAACAATTATGTGGTCTTCAAGTATCGAGTATTCAAATGCTAGGCCTTTTGGTATCAAACTTATGATAGAAACGTTTAGGGGACCATTTGGGCCCCAACTTTCCTTGGGTGGAGAGGGTTATTATAGCCCACTTAATGTTTGAGCCTCTCGTTATAATAGTTGAAATTTCCAATTATTATAACCCACACTTAGCTATAGTAAAACTATTTGAAAACTCTCATTGTCTACCGTGTTTACTATTTTGTAACTATCTTCTCTCTTCATTTGTAACTCAAACGAACATAGTTTGCACTCCAAACACAGACTATTATAACCCTCAGATTATAATAAATAACCAACTCAGTGCTCCAAATAGCCCCTTAATGACTTATCTCTAGGAAAACTAATGAGATAATACGACAGTTTGGATTTCTGCTCAAGAAGCCAAAGGGATTAATTTTGAGAATGGCTAAACAATAATCTTGAAACAAATGGTGACTAGCTGATGCTAAATTGTGGTGGGCTGCACTTGATGCAGGTTGGAAATTGGTCTAGATGGTTAACCGACATGGTTGGGATCGATGCCGACGACTGCTCTGTAGATCAACATGGCAGCGACGATGACATTAAACCTGATGGGGATGGAAGACCCCAATCATTTCCTCTACTTAATTCATTGAGTGATCTCTTGATGCTTCCAAAAGACATGCTTACAGATCGTTCAATCAGAGAAGAGGTCTTTTTCAACCCCAAACGCCGACCATTTCTCAACTGCATGCACTCTACTAGTTTGTTTGACATTATTAATTTACTTATTTAACCATTTATTTTGTGATCTGTAGGTGTGCCCTTCGATTAGTCTTCCGCTGATAACAAGAATACTTTGTAATTTCACTCCAGACGAGTTCTGCCCTGATCCCGTTCCGGGAACCGTCTTGGAGTCCCTTAATGCTGAGGTAAGATGAATTTTTATTGTTCCAGAACTTTATGCTTGATGTCTCAACCAAAGAACTCCTAGATAGCTTTGAACTGTTGGGTTTTGATGTCTACTTATCATTATTTTAAACTCATCGTCATGTTTTCGCACGAACAGAGTATTGTCGAACAGAGAGTGTCGGGTTACTCGGGGAGGAACTTTCCCTACATAGCTGCTCCAGTTTTCTATATTTCTCCTTCAACATCTGATGTGGCAGAAAAAGTTGCAGAGGCTGGAGGAAAATCCCACTTGGAGAGGAACATCTCTACTATTCAGAGGAAGGGATATACGAGCGACGAAGAACTCGAGGAACTGGATTCTCCTCTCTTGTCGATTGTCGACAAATCAACTTCATCTCCGACATACAATGCTCATGGCAATGGCCGAAATGAAGACGATATGACGTTCAACATGAGGTACAAACTCCTTCGAGAAGTATGGTCCGTATGACGAATGCTCAAACGAGTCTTGTATGTATTTTATTTACAACATATATATACATTGTTTCTTTATGAAAGACTGTTGAATTTGAATGTGAAAAATAGAAATAAAATAGGAGAAAGTGTAAGTCAATTTAGATTATCATAGAGAGTATCAGATTATCTCATCCGAATTTTCTTGTATATTGGATTTGAGTTTTTGTTCTTATATATAAATTATGAACACATTTTTAAAGATAGTTTTAATTAAAATGTTTATATATTTGGTTACATTTTCTTAAGTGTGATTTTGGTCGCAAGTTTGTTTAATGGTACTACATGTTAAAGTATTTCTGTCTTAAATTGCCATAAAGTTATTCGAAAGTAGTTTTTGGTCAATCACTTTTTGGATATTTAACTTTAGAGTGATTCTTTAGAAAAATGGTTCAAATCAATTTGATTATTCAAAAATGATTTTTGTTTGGTATCAAACATTTTAAATTTTTAGAAAAGTACTTTTGCCATAAAAAATCACTTGGAATATTACCAAACACATTATTGTTCTGAGAGTGACAATTTTTAGTCAAGATTAAATCATCTTTGTTTCTATTACGTTCATTAATAAAATTCAGTGATAGCATTTGAGATCGAATTGTTTAGACCCGTTTGGTATCTATTTTATTTTTTAATATATCTTTTAATTTTGTTTTTGAAAATGAAGTATATTTCCTCCCATTATCTACATTTTACCCATGTTTTCAAAAGCTAAGCCAAATTTTGAAAACTAAAACAAGTAGTTTTTAAAAACTTGTTTTTGTTTTTGGAATTTGGTTAAAAAGTAGATAATAAAGGAATAAATTTGAAGGTGAAAGTAGTATTTATAAGCTTAATTTTCAAAAACAAAAAACGAAATATTTACAAAATGGGGCCAAAATGTCTTGCTTTCTTATCTACATTTTACCCATGTTTTCAAAATCCAAACCAAAATTTGAAAACTAAAACTAGTAGTTTTTAAGAACTTGTGTTTTGTTCTTGGAATTTGATTAAAAATCCAACTCTTGAACTAAAGAAAGATGCAAACCATTGTAAGAATATGTGAGGAAATAGACTTAATTTTCAAAAATCAAAAACCAAAAGCCAAATGCCAAAAAAAAAAAAAAAATGGTTACCAAACGGGGCCATAAAATTTTGCCCATTTTATTATAAACTTTTAAAAGTGACCATTTTATTGGGGCAGTTGTACATATAGCATTCAGACCTAAAATATTATCAAATATAACACAATGCAAAAAATATTGCAAATATAGCAAAATTTAGATCCAACTATGTGAAGACATGAGTGATAGACCATATCGTTGGTAGGAGTCTATCAGTGATAGACCATATCAGTGATAAAAGTCTCAAATATAGTCTATCACTGATAAGACGTTGCTATATTTGCAATTTTTTAAAAATGTTGCTATATACTTAATTATTATCCATAAAAGTGTTACTCATTGCAATTACCTCTTTTTATTCTTTTCAACATTAATTTCTATCCTTATCGTTATACATTTTTGCTCTCCCATCAATTTTAAAATTATACATTTTACCATGAATGGCCTCCATAGCATTACTTAAATGCAACACAAAAAACATATTCGGCAGCATAAAAGCCGAAGTTAGCTTAGTTTAGTAGTAATGACATGTATTTCCTTCTTTGAGTTTAAAATTTTGATCTTTCATTTCTCTAATTGTTATAGAAAACATATTGTTGCATAAACTTTTTGAGGTATTTTTATTTAAACAAGTTTCAAAAAAAAAAAAAAAAGTTGGTTTCATTCATAAACTTTTAAGTTTGCGTCTATTTTTTTTTTTGGGTGTTTATATAGTTACTAAACTATAAAAAAAATATCTAAATCGATCATTGAATTTCAATTTTGTCTTTACCAAGTCTCTGAGATATTTAGATGATTTAAAAAATTAATTGATCCAATAGATATAAAATTGTTACAATATAATTTAGAAATATGATCTTATTTTAATTATTATTGTATAATTTTTTTTTTTTGAAGTAAAACAAAATAGCATCACGATCTGCCTGAAATTGACAGTTAAACAAAGTTTCTAATATACTTAGCATCACAACCCATTGACCACTTTGGGAAGTTAAGACTCCCAAGAAAAGGAAACCCCAGAGACCCTCACTTGGCCAACTCGTGAGCTGAAGAATTCCATTATTGATGCACAAATCTGAATTGACACACTCTAAATGTAGATGCCTTAATCCAGATATTCTCAATAGACAACCTGACTTTCATAAACGGCTCCAGAGACCGATTAAGCATATCAATCAGCAACTTACAGTCTGATATTAGGATAATCGATTCAAACCCCTGCTCCGTAGCCAGAGATAAACCTTCTAGTACTGCCATTGTCTTGCACAAATAGGAGAATAACAAATCTCTTGAAACCCATATCTTCTTGCAATTAAAATAGAACCCTCAAGTAACAAAATGGCCCTGAAGCTTGATCTCTCACCCATCTCCTTACAAACAGCGTCTGCTAACAAGACTGACATTCTACACAACCTAAAAGGAACCAAAATAAACAAATCATTGTCGACCATACCTTGAGAAGAAATCGTTAAAAAAAAAAGAAAAGCTATTAGATAATAGACCACCTAATCACCTCTAAAACGCACAGACGGACTATAATCATAATGATGACTTTATATTATTATAATGTATCTATTATATTAATTGTATCATACAAAATTAACATAAATTCCCTTAAACAATTTGAACATTTCAAATTCTTTCAAAACTATTGGTCCTTGTTAATCCGTTGTGAGCTAGCAGGGGACCTAATGGACCTACAGATTATAAGCTCCAATGATCCGAGGTTAATTAATTAAATTAACAAATATTCATTAACTATGAGGCAAACTACTGTAGATCCATAGATGCACTCTTATGCATTATAGAATATGTTACGTCCATGAATATAACCATTACAAGTAAGTTGATCCTTCACGAGTTGTTAGTAATTACAGTCGGGTTAAATTACCGTTTTACCCTTGTAATTACTTCTTTGTTCTTAAATACCATTGATCCTCTAATGAACAATTTGTTTATGATCCAACCATAAACCAAGTCCCTCTCCGGCTAGTGAGAGAGTGGGGCCCCATTGGCCAAGATTTTGAATTAGCACTTAAGGGAACTACTCATCTAATTACCCTAAGGCGGGAAGGAGTGAATTCCATCTTGTGTAGCTACGTTCCTACCTTTCTACTGGTCAAGTCCAAAAAATGATCGGATTATTAAGTTGGTGACTCGAGCCATTTTCACCCATACAAATCAAAGAACGAGCCCTCTTAGAAAAACGTTTATAACTCACTCAAGATTGAGATCGAGTTACATATGGTCATCATGTGAAATATTAATATCTTCTGTCAACGGTGTCACAAAGAGAGATTAATTATCTCGCGGTCGAGTCTTTATATAAACTCTTTGTATAGGATACCTCCACTCGCATGTCTCACACATGAACGATTAGGATCACATCATTTGTAACGATTACAAAGTGGGTCGTATCCACAAAGTTACCAAGATAAGACACCCAACCTTATCCATATACTATAGACCCTTTAGGTAATTACTTGAATATGATCCATATGTCAACTACATACTGTTCAAGTTTCATTAAATAACCTTAGATTATATTTTATTGGATTTGAGTTACGTAATTCTAAAAGATATAATAAAATAATAATTATTTTATTGATAAATAAATTGTTTACAATTTTACAAACCACAAGTTTAGGGCACAAAACCCAACATAGATAAGGTCCTCTAAGCGAGAGCCAACTAAAACAGAGCTATCAATCGCTCATTGCAAAACATAAACAAGAGCGGGGATAGTAGATCCCCTTGTCCAATACCCTGAGATAGCCTGGACGTTCTCAAGGAATGTTGTTTAACATAATAGCAAAAGATGGAGCAATAATGCAGTCCATAATCAGGGCAATCCAATTCAAATGAAAACCTAATGCAATCATGATTTTCTGAAGAAAAGACCACTCAACTTTGTCGTACACTTTACTCATGTATAACTTAATGCTGAACAACACAACCATCTTTTTGTCTTTGATTTTAGGAAATGAAGGCATTCATGACTAATAATAACGTTATTTGAAATAGATCTCCCTGCCACAAAAGCAACATGAAGTCGCGGCTTGCTTATACGGGTTACGTGAATGACATCCAACTACGAGTTGAATTCCTTCAAAGGTGCCTCAATGCACTTGTATTTCGAGAATTCTTTCAATGACAAAAGATATCACAAGGTACCTGACCGCCCCTAGCTACTCACATTCCCAAGAAAGGGGAGTAGATCCCTCACATTCTTTTATTTTACTCTTCTTTTCCCCTTTTCTTTTTAGATAAATGAGGAGGTTGATTGGTTCTTCCTTGTACACACTTTACTAAGTTGAGTTTTGGAAAATCTAATGTCTATCACTAGGGCCTTTTGGAATGACAAGAAAACGAAAGGTTGAATAATGCAATTCTAAAAAAGAAAAACCTATGAGTGGCAGACAAAGTACTTAAATATGCATGAGAGAAATGAATTTTTAAAAAAAAAATAGATAAAAAATCATGTATGCTTTCTTCCAACCTAATCTCATGCAAACACAATCAATAAGAGTGTATCATCAACTTACCATGGCAAAGAGTACAAGCAACAAAGCAAAAACATGCAAGCATGTATACAAATAGTTCGAGCTCAGCGCTCAGGACTCTAGCTAGATCGTCACAAAAATAATACAACCAAATATCTCACCCCCAACTTTTAAAAGGTACACTGTCCTAAATGTATAAGAAAGCTAAAAAGAATGCAAAGACAAAGGACAGAGGAACAAGAAACTCCACTGGAAGTGGGATAGTGGGATGATTTGGTTCCCACAAAAGCATTCCTCCATGCATCAATCGGCCAAACCACTCTTGCAAAACAAGAATGATAGGAAGGATTAGGATCAAGACAAAATAAAAATGAACTGAAAAGAAACTAAACTACAAAAGTAAGTAAATTTAAAGCCCGACTGCTTCTAGGAAGTATAAATTTTTAAGGTCAGTTTCTCGATAATACTTGCTCAAATAAGATGTAGACTAGGGAGTCCAGCCGGTACGAGTGCTTGTAACACTCGAGTGAGTCCCCCTCATGAAAAACCTTGAGTCGATGTCCATTGACCTTGAATGTTTTCCCCATTTCATAGTTCACCACCTCCATTGCACCATGAGGATAATCGTCAGTAACACCAAACAGACTTAACCATTTGAAACGTAGTTTACCTGTGATGAAAAATATTGTTTAATCTCTCTTATTGAATATGTGCAAGATAGGCCTTCTTATATAGGAAAAAGACCTTTTACAAATAGGGAAAGAATAAGAAAGCAATAAAGGATAAATATTTGGAAAATAATATTTATACACATATAGAAATTCCAACACTCCCTCTCAAGCTGGTTTGAAGATGTCTTCCATAGCCAGCTTGTCAATCAGTCTGTAGAATTGTTTCTTTGGAAGGCCTTTAGTTAGCACATCAGCAATCTGTTCTGAGGTAGGAAGATAAGGAATACATATTGTTCTTGCTTCAATTTTCTCTTTAATAAAATGCTTATCAACCTCGATGTGTTTTGTTCTATCATGTAGAATTGGATTATGAGCAATAGAAATTGCAGCTTTATTGTCACAATAAATTCGTATAGGCGTAGTCAAGGAAATCTTTAACTCTTCAAGTATCCTTTTTATCCACATGCCCTACAAATTCCATGAGCTAAGGCTCTAAACTCTGCTTCAACACTACTTCTGGCTACTACATTCTGTTTTTTACTTCTCCAAGTAACCAAATTTCCTCCAACGAAGGAACAATAATCAGAGGTAGATCTTCTGTCTG
This sequence comes from Lagenaria siceraria, assembly GCA_002890555.2. Lineage (NCBI taxonomy): Eukaryota > Viridiplantae > Streptophyta > Magnoliopsida > Cucurbitales > Cucurbitaceae > Lagenaria > Lagenaria siceraria. The sequence goes on along the minus strand of CM016485.1, from coordinate 23,372,694 downwards.
TGGCACTTCTTGCCCAATCTGCATCAATGTAGACTTCTATTTGGAAGTGATTATTTCTTTGGAATAGAATACCTTTTCCGGGAGATCCTTTCAAATACCTCAAAATTCTATAGGCAGCTTCAAAATGGATCGGTCCAGGAGCATGCATAAACTGACTAACCATGCTCACAGCATACGCAATATCAGGACGTCTATGAGACAAATAAATCAATCTACCAACAAGTCTCTGATATCGTTCCTTGTCCTTTATTTCTTCTGCTTTTGCTGCTAGTAGCTTTAGATCAAGCTCAATAGGAGTTTCTGCAACCTTGCACCCAAGTAAGCCTGTTTCTTTAAGTAAGTCAAGAACATACTTTCTTTGGTTAACAAAAATCCCCTTCTTTGATCTTGCAAATTCCATTCCTGGGAAATATTTCAGCGTTCCCAGGTCCTTAATTTGAAATTCACATGCTAATTTTTTCTTGAGATCAGCTAAACCTGCTTCATCATCACCTGTGAGAATAATATCATCTACATAAACAATCAAAATTGAGATTTTATTATTCTCTGAGTGTTTATAAAATAATGTATGATCTGCTTGACTTTGAAGAAATCCATAACTGGACACAACTTTTCCAAAACGTTCAAACCAAGCCCTTGGGGATTGTTTAAGGCCATAGAGAGATTTCTTTAATTTGCAAATTTTACTCCAACCCAGCTCCTTTTCAAAACCTGGTGGTAAACTCATAAACACCTCTTCTTCAAGATCACCATTCAAAAACGCATTTTTCACGTCAAGTTGGTAAAAATGCCATTCTAAGTTAACTGCAAGAGACAAAAGAATTCTAATGGAGTTAATTTTAGCAACAGGAGCAAACATTTCCTGATAATCAATTCTGTATGTCTAAGTAAATCCTTTAGCAACCAGTCTGGCCTTGTATCTCTCAACACTACCATCAACATTACATTTTATGGTAAATACCCATTTACATCCCACGGGCTTCTTATTTTTAGGCAATTCTACTATTTTCTAAGTTCCATTTTATTTTAGAGAATTCATCTCCTCCATAAATGCTAATTTTCAATTTGGATCATCTAAAGCCTCATGTATATTCTTTGGAACAAATAGGTAATCTATCCTGGATGTGAAAGATCTATGATTACTCGACAATTTTATATATGACATAAAGTTTGCAATAGGATATTTGGTACAACTTCGAATACCTTTCCTAAGGGAAATGGGAACATCGAGATCAGACACAATTGGTGAAGTACTTTGAATAGTTGAAGGAGTAGAAATGGAAGAAGGATTACCAATTTCATTCAGAGTAGAAAAGGAAGGAGGATTACCAGTTTCATTCGTCGGAGTCTCAGATTGGCTCTGTGAAGGACCAACTATATTGTCTTGGTTCCTTTGATTGAATGTTCTTCTAGTATAAAACTTAAGCTCAGGCACTTGATCAATATGACCATTTTGTAGTATTTCTCCCCCTAATTGAGAAGATTCTATGCTTGGCATCATAGAACTAGTAACATCTGAACTGGGAATATCCCAAAAATTTTCTTCCAAATTTGGTTTCTCCCTCTAAAGAGAATTTTGGGGAAAATAGGGTTGATTTTCTAAAAATGACATATCCATACTCACAATTTTTTTTTTGGTTTGAGGATCAAAACATTTATAACCTTTTTTACTTGAAGAGTAACCTACGAAAATGCATTTAACAGCCCTATGATCAAGTTTTGACCGAAAATAACTAGGTATGTGAACATAAGCAGTACTCCCAAAAACTTTGAGAGGTAATTCAGAATATATGCGGGATATTGGAAAAACAATTTTAAGACAATCGATAGGAGTTCTAAAATTCAAGATCTTACTAGGCATTCTATTTATTAGGTAGGTTGCTGTGAGGATTGCTTCCCCCCATAAATATTTTAGAACATGCATGGAAAACATTATAGCACGTGCCACTTCAAGTAAATGCCTATTTTTTCTTTCAGCAATCCCATTTTGTTGAGGAGTATCCCGACATGTAGACTGATGAATAATTCCTTTGTCTAAAAAATCACCCAAAGACGCATTAAAATACTCAGTTCCATTATCATAGTGTAAAATACAAATTTTGGTTTGAAATTGAGTTTCAATCATATTGTAAAAATATTTAAAAATGTCTCTCACCTTAGTTTTTTTTTTTTTTTTTTTTTTTTTTTTTTTTTTTGCATTAAATAAACCCAAGATAAACAAGTATGATCATCAATAAATGTAACAAACCAACTTTTTTCACTATTAGTTGTAATTTTAGGACCCCAAACATCGCCATGAATTAAATAAAAAGGTTTGGAAGCCTTATAAGGTTTTGGAAAATATGTGGACCGGTAATTTTTTTGCAAAAATGCAACTTTCACAATCAAAAGATGAACAATCAATTCCTTAAATACATTTGAAAACAAATATTTGACATAAGAAAAATTGGAATGTCCTAGTCTATGATGCCAAAGTGTAATTTGTTATTTAATAGAAAGAGAACTGATACTACTGAGACCTTGAGCTATTTTATTGCTAAAAGAACCTTCATCAAAGTAGTAGAGACCATCAAGCATCCTAGCACTCCCAATCATCCTCTTCGATTGCTGATCCTGAAAAATACAGTGTGTTTCAAAGAAAACATGACAGTTAGAATCTTTAGAAAGTTTATAAATAGATAAAAGATTATAGGCTAATTTCAGAACATGAAGAACCGACTGTAAAGAGATGTTGTCAGTCAATTTAACAGTTCCTTTTCCTGCAATAGAAGAAAAACTTCCATCTGCAATTTTGATTTTCTCATTGCAATATGACGGAGAATAGGAATCAAAGAAGGAAGACGAACTAGTCATATGATCGAAGCTCCAGAATCAATAATCCACGGAGATGAATAACCACAAGAGAAGGCCTTAGGATAATTGCCTGTTTTGTGTCAAAGAAACACAAGAATTATTAGATGACAATTTGGTGGGTAACAAGTTCAGGATTTGATAAATTTGTCCTTGTAACATGGTAGAGAAATAGTAGAAATCCACTCAAGTTCAATATTTAAACCAAACCCAATTGAAGCAACCCAAAACCAAGTTGGATCTGAGTGAATCGAACCCACACAAACCACAACTATAGCATCGACGAGTCTGCAACCGGAAGTAGAGTGCGCTGTTTGACGTCAGTAGCTAGGGTTCCAGTGCGACGACAAAGAGTGGAGCTCGACGGACCAAATCTGATACGACACGATTGGAACAACTCAAGAACCACCCCGATTAGAACAACCCACGAACAATCAGCGATAGAAACCAAGAACTTCGGCAGCAGCTGAAGTGAAGTAAAGTAAAGACCTCTGATCGTGGTCAACGCCAGGTCCGACGACGGTGGTCAGAGATCGGCAGCGAGACGATTACAGAACCCCATGACCAGGTCCGGCGACGGTGGTCAGAGATCGGCAGTGAGACAGTGACAGAACCCAACCTACGACCTACGAATGATGTTCAACAGAGATTACAACGATCAGCGGCAACATTCAACGGCGAGCGTTCGGTGGATTTGGGCAACCTACAGCGAACGAACGGACCTTTTTGATGCTCTGATCGGTCATCGACTATAAAGAGAGGTGCGACCGGAGAGAGCTGTGCGACGATAGGTGAGGTGCGAACGACTGGTGAAGGTCTATGCTGCGTTTGGTGAGATGCGAACCATAACTTACCGTGCCCGGTGAAGACAGACCTCTGATGACACGATCGCACGAGTTGATACCTAGTCGAAGACATACTTGCTCGTCGATGGCAGATCTGCTTGTTGAAGACGCATGTGACCGATAGTGGAAGGGCGGCTGAGAGTGGCGGAGACGGTGGCAAAAACTAGGGTAGAAAAAATTAGGGGTTTTTTTTTCCTTTTTTATTACCGCTCTGATACCATGATGAAAAATATTGGTTAATCTCTCTTATTGAATATGTGCAAGATAGGTCTTCTTATATAGAAGAAAGATCTTTTACAAATATGGAAAGATAAATATGGAAAGAGTAAGAAAGCAATAAAGGATAAATATTTGAAAAATAATATTTATACACATATAGAAATTCCAACAACATGGCATGAGTTTTAAGCGAGTCTTATGAAGGCACTTTTCTAGCCTACTTCGAACTCTTTTGGTGCCATCAAACTGCATAAGAGTTCTTTGTAATTTGAGATTCGCCCTATTCCCTTTCTCTTCCAAAAAGCACGCCCACAAGTGAGTTCTTGTCAAGAGTCATAGCTAAGAAAATCCCTTTGAAGACGTTCTCATATTGAAAGAGGAGTTCGTTTCATTTGAGAAGAAGAATTGCTGGAAGAAGAATCTTCAAAAGTAATTTATCTTTTCCTTATATAATTCATGCTTTTTCTAATTAATATACAACATGTGGTGTTTGTATTTTTTCTTTATTTTTTAATAATTTTCATCTTCCCAAAATTGAAGCAAAAGTGATAAAATGCTTTCACTGGAGATTTGATCCCTTCATGTACTGGGCGTATGACGAGGAGATCTGCGACTATGCCATGGGACTAGTCTTAACGCTTCCGCTCAATTTTATGTTTTGATTTGGGATTTGATGTTAGATAGAAAACTTGAAGTTTCAAATGTTATTTTCATGAATGTTTTTAGGGGACCCTAAATAAAAGTTTTTATTTATTTGTTTGTTTTATAAATTGTTTTGAAGTTGTCATATTTTGTCTTAAAAATTTTGCTTCTACGTCAAAATGGTCAAAATGCTTTGGTTTTAAGTTGGCACGTATGAAGTAATGACCCCAATTAGAGATCTCGAGAAGTTAAGTTGTTACACATAAGGAAAAATATAAGATGATTAGTTATTAAGTTGTGCTTAAGTAGTCTAACCAATTTTATTCTTAAACTAACCAAGCATGCAATGTTGTAAAAGGACCATCATGAAGAGCCAATCAATTTACACACATGTTATGACACATAAAATATACTCTCTTACTTAGCTTAACTCGAATTTCTTGTACAGTTTAATGTGTTTAAACTATGCTTTTGTAGGTATCAAACATCAAAGAGATATAATCGAACATTAGGGCAAAAACTGAGCTTAAAAGGAACAATTGAAGCCTGAAAGATGAAACAAGGCCAAAATAAGGTGAATAAGAATGTGGATGACCCTCCACGATACCGCCATATGTTGTGCAGCGTCACCCACAGTGCCAAAAATAGTAGCGAAGGAACAAAACAGTGTTGCAACGCTACCCTGTGGCGCTGTGGCACCAAACAGTTTTGTAAAGAAGTTGCAAGGCAATAAAGGTCCATCTAACCGCATCACTATCTTGAGCTTTGCAGTGCGTCCCAATTATGGAAAAGATTAGATATGGAAAGCCGCCCTCAACACCGTAGCACTCTTGAAGACCTATAAATGCATCCTTTATGCATTAGGTCAGGACACCTCATCCACCACTCGACCTCTAGTTAACTTCCACACTATTTCCCTCTCTTCTCTCTATATTCTCATAACTTTATGATGTATCTTATTCTACATGTATGCATTAAAGATCTCAATGTTTAGCGGCTAAAAGGTATTTTTTAGCTTCGGTTGAGGAAGAAACCCGTTGTATTTATGTTGTGAGGATTTTTTATTCAATATATTTTTATTTTATGAATGCTTGTGATTCTTGGTAGCATTTAAACTTCTATGTCTTAATTTATGTTTGGATTGATTACCCTTGCATAATTTCATTACTTTGTTAGAGATTCATAATTGGTAGGTGGCATATAACCTTGCATGAATCGTCGAGTAGCAGAAATCAATGTATGCGTGTGTGTAAATTGTTTGGTTATTTAGCGACCCTTTTACGACATTTCATAATTGGTGAAGTTCAAGAATAAAACTAGTTATACTACATAAGCATTACTTAGTAACTAATCGTTCTAGCTTTCCCCTAAATCTTAATGCAAGGGTTGATTGGTTTTGAGATGCATTACACTCTTAATTGATTGGCACATAGTTTAATTAAGTGTCTTGATTAATATCTTAGGGCGCTCGTTGTGGCGTTACTGGATAAAAAGACTAAGCACTTGCATGATTTTGATTATTATCTTTAGTATCGTATAAACAGTTAATTACATGAGTGGATCTGAGTATCTAGGTTAGATCTCTTCTAACTAGATATACTCCTTTACTTTTCTTGCCTTTACTTTTATGTTATTTACCTTTCTTGTTATTTACTTTCCTTGCACAAACAAACAATCACAAGATCCCCCTTGGTTACCTTAAGAAAATTGAATCTTAATTAGAAGAAAACACATAGCTCCCTGTAGGTTGACTCGGTCTTGATACTAATACTACTTAGTAGTAGAGGTTATAGATCGATTTTATGAAGGAATCGAATTTCCAGCGGAAGCGCGTGAACGCCGTGCAATTGATATTCAATTATGAAACACCAAAATATAGAGAAACAAAAATTAAAGGATAAACAAAATATTTCTCTTAGCATCTTTTTACAGAAGAAGTAAGGAAGAAATTCCACAAACCTTTGAAGACCAATCTTCAGTGAATTTCTCCTTTTCCTCTCCTAAATCACGTACTCTTCGAATCTTCTTTGAACCTAACAAACTTACCGAATGAACACCACCAAGAGGGCTTCCTTGCTATGTCTCAAGGTGAATCAATCCAAGAGGAGGGTGAACTCTCTATTTTTTTTTTGGTAAAAGGAATTTTTTTATTGTTGTTGAGAAAGTTTCACATTCTTCCAGAGAGAATCTTTTTTTTTTCTTATGTGTTATCTGAGTATGTCAGTGAGGAAAAGATGGAAAAGATGGAGGGGAGTAAGTTATCAAATAACTTCCTCATTCCCACGTTATATTAATAACAATATTAATAATATTAAAATAATTTTAATAATAATAATATTATTATTAATTTAATATATATATATATTAAAGGGCTCTTTTCAAATATAGAAAAATGAGCTAAACTATTTACAAATATAGAATTATATTCACATTAAATTTAACCTATAGTTTTTATATGAATCTCATTCATATAATTAATATTTGAATCTTATTCAAATATTTATCTCTCTTATAATATAAAGTATAATTTAAATCTCATTCAAATTAACTTTATATTATAATGTATTTATATACATTACATTAATTGTATCTTATACAATTAATTCCTTTATTTAATTTGAACAATTCAAATTAATCCAAAATCAATTAATTCTTATTAATCCCTTAATGAGCTAGCAAAGGAACCTTATGGACCTATAGATTAGAAGCTCCAATGATGTGAGATTAATTAATTAAACTTTTTAATTAAATTAATCAATATTCATTAACGGCAGATCACCATACTAAAGAGCTACAGTTGCACTCTGTTGGCTTTTTGACCCTTAATGTCAAATTAAGTAATTTTAATTAATTAATATTTTGATGATAACAAACCTGCTTATATTGACTAATACATTTAGTGTTTTGAAGTGTCCATTGTGTAGAGCTTGGAACAACGGTTCCAACACAATTTGAATAACTCAAATCAGAGTTTAAACGAAGAAGATATGACCGAAACAAGCTTAACGAAAAAATACCCAATGTCAATGACGTGGCGGCCAAATCTACTAAAGGATGACAAGTGGAGCAATAAATAATTGACACATGGTGGGCTTTTGAGTTTTTGTTGGTTTTAAAAAGAATATTTTAAAAAGAAAATGAATTTAATATTATTATATATGTTTGTGTCTAACGGCTAGTTGCCTTTGAAAGAAAATGAATTTAATATTATTTTATATTTGTATCTAACGGCTAGTTGAGTTTAAATCTCCATCATTCAATTTTCTTTTAACATCATCCAACGGTCCAAATTTATTGTAGTTTTCACCTACCCATCTCTTTTTAAAATATTTCATCTTCTCCAAATTTTCACAACTTTCATTATTTTTCAATCCTCCATAATTCATTAAGTCTTCATTGTTGCTCTCTCTAAGCTTCAATTTTCTTATTTTTCATCTTATTCTTGAGAGAGATTTATGTATGGTGAAGATTGATTTGTTGTGAGCTCAAAATTTGTAAATCCACTATATTTAGAGAGTTTCTCAAGCATGTTCTTTAATTTTTTCAAATATTTTGTAAGAGTTGCTCTTGATCCCGAAAAAGAGCCGTTGTAACAGTTTGATCCTAATCCGTGGAAAGGATTAAGTTTGCTCTTGAACTCGCAAAAAGAGCAGTGTAGCGGTTGGACTCTAATCCGTAGAAAGAGTCGGTGAGTCCTTATTCAAAATCCCAAGAGGCGCTTGGAAAAGTGGATGTAGGTCGAGTTAGACCGAACCACTATAAAAATTTTCGGTGTTAATTTCTCTATCCTTGTATTACTTTGATTTTGTAATTAATATGTTATTATAGTTTATTACATGAAATTAATTGCACTTTTAATTCTTGAAATCAATTGTTCATATTTGTTTATTTTGATTGATAGTTCTTAAAATTCCATATTATTTACCAATCTTATTATTATAATTAAATAGGGTGCTTAAAAGTATTAGTTTTAATTTCTTGGTTATTTTGGATTGAATTTATTTGCATAGATTTTTTTTTTTAAATTACTTATTAGCAAAAAGTTTATTAACTTGTTCAATTGGGCCCACTTTAGGAAAAAGTTTTCATTAGCTTAAATAAACCCTATTTACCCCCTCTAGGGTTGCCATACCGGTCCTACACACTCTTCACACTATATATATATTTCCGTGTCCATGGATATAACCAATCAACAGTAAGTTGACCCTTCACAATTGCTCGTAACTGCAACTAGGTCAAATTATATTTTTACCGATGTAGTACATCTAACTCCTTAAGTACCACTGATTCTGCTAATGAACAAACATTTTATAGTCCAACTATAAACTAACCCCTCTCGAGTCAGTGAGAGGGTGAGACCTCATTGTTCAAGACCCGGAATCAGCTCTTAAAGGAGCAATTATCTACTTACCGTAAATATGGGAAAGAGTAAACCAAGACCTACAGTTTGTTATCTTTGTTGAATTAATCATGTTCATGCAACACTATCTTACCAACACCTCCTTAAGAATACAAGTACAAAGCTTTAAGGAAACAAGTAATACTTGTTGAGCTTTAAGGAAAGAAGTAATACTTGTTGAGTACTATTGTAGTGTAAACGTGTTGTTGTCTGATTTATATTCACGATTTATTGGATTCCTAATATCTCAAGTTTTTCTTAATATCAATCCAAGTATAAACTGATACAAAGATTTCTTGGTGAGAACCAAGGTTGAACACAGGGATTTTGTGACTAAATGCTGAATAAATTGGAAATCTCGGGGTAGTAAACAATTAAGATGAGATTCAAGTTGGAGTATGAAAATTAAATGAATTTAACTTTTTAACTTGCAGCTACAAAAATGAGGATGCCTTATGAGCAATGCAATTTCAGTGATGTGATGGATAGAGAAAAGAGTGTTGGAGACCGTTATTCATCAATCTGTCAAATCTCGGTTTAATTACATCGATCATGCTTTCAAACACAATTGGGTCATACCTTTCGGCAGAAAAGCCACACTAGTCATATGTTTATGATGCGTGCTAGTTTAAATAAGCCTAAGATAAATCCTATTTCTAAGATTAACTTCTTAGTTACAACAATGTAGCCTATGATTACTTGCTCTCTCGAGTAGCCGACCGCTGGAACTAAAACAACGTTCTCACGTTAAAATAAGGACAAGTGATTAACAATGCATTGCTGTAAATGACCTAGTTATTAAACTTAATTCAACAAGATTGATGAATGCAGCCTCCAACGCTCGTGGAGGTTTAGCTACTCATAATGAGTTGTGAAATATTTGTAAATATGAAGAACAAATAAGGATTGATAGATGTGAAGTTGCGATATATTAAAATGATAAAGATTTGATGTTCTTGATCCAATGATAATACAAATAACTAAACACTAGCGGTGCACTTAATAATAAAAAGGTCGAGAGAAGAAGCTGTCGGCAAGAGTGTCCTGCTCGCCGACAGTGAAGATGTATCGTTGATATTGCAGATGGCGATGGAAACAGTGGTGAGATCCTCTTCCCTGTCGAGCTTTGGTTCACCGTGTTCCTTGTGGCGGATGTGAAAACTGATCCTCTCGACTATTGCCGTGAGCAGGAAGAAGATGATGTGTGGCGGCGCTCTCCCAGAATTGTTTGCTGCTAACCCTACTTTTTTCTTAGGATTTTCGGTCCCCTTTGTTTCTCTTTTTGGGCAGCTTTTATAGCCCTCATTGTAATACTTTCTATATTGGCGCAGGGTGGGCCCACAACGCGTTCGGCTCCGTCCTTTCTAATCGCGCAGTCCGTCTCTGTCTAACGGTTCATGGTACTGAAAATATTCTGGCACAGTTGTCATGGTTGGATTTTTCGGAATCATAGGCTTTGTCTTTATTAGCCATGCGTTGATGTAATCTTCGACGCATGGTTGCGATGACATTTTCCTGCAAACAAAGCGTTCAAGGGTGTTAATTCTCATCAATAGTATCTTTTTTTCTTTTTCATACACTTGTGCACGTAATAAGAATATATCAGAGATTCATGCATTGAAATGATGTTCTTTTCACTGATCTTCCATTTTTTTCTAAGTGAAAGAAGTAGAATAACTTGTATTTCTACAAGTTATCAAGTACTAAGGTTGAACATAGGGATTTAAGATGAGAATAAGTGTAAAAGCAACGATATTGACTTCCAAGCATCATGCAAAATATATCATGCTAAATAATGGTTGCCAATATTTTAAAGCAGACATGAATGAAAATAAACGGTAAGAAAATGAATTGGAAAAGACATTAGAAAGCAAACTTTGTTGCTTAAAGTCAATGGATAGATGGGGGCTAAGGTGAATGCTAATTTTCCTTTGAACCACAACGACTTAACAACTAACTCAGCTGAAAAGATCATTGTTCTATTGACATTTCTCCTCCCAGGAAACATTTCCATCAAACACCATATGTCTATGGTCATTTTTTGTGTTCTTCAGTAAAGTGTGTTCTTTATCTCTAAAGCACACCAACCTCCCCTTCGTAACGTGGTTGCGCTTCTCCTTACTCTATCAACTTGTAGAAGAGCTACTACCTTCCTCGATCGGCCAAACAAATTTGGGCTTTATTGATTTTCTTGCGTCAACGACGACTGAGTGATTTGCTAGTGATCATTGTCGCTGGAATATTGATATTTTTACTTCAGTCCTTCTTAAACTTAGTTGCTCATAGCAGAAGACGAAATAAGACGAAGAAGAAAGAAATAGTTTGAATGAAAAATAACAAGAATACAACTCCAAAGAAAGGAAGATAAAATGTGAACATGATGAAGATAGATATCCGTAAAAAAGGTGATGAAACTGCTTCAGGTTGGAAGGATTTCTTTCCTCCACACTGCTCTTGTCAATCATCTTTACAACATGGTAACCTTTATTCTTCGCTCGAGGTTTATTCTTCCTAGAATTTTTCTCCACCCTGCATTCCCTTGCAACCTGACCACGTTATCTACGGTTAGTCTAAGAGTGAAGACTATTCCTACAAACCAACACAAATCCTTTTAGCATGCTTTGTCCTCATTCACATGCTTTGTCCTCATTCACACGCTTCATAGAAAATTTTGCAGGAGGTCACCCAACATAGATTTGCTCCAAGCTAAGGATGCTTAACTTCAAAGTTCTTATGATTGAGCCACAGAAAAGGAAGGTACATGTAGTAACTTTAAATTCTTTTAACCCTTGCTTGACTATGCTTTTATATTCTTAGGATTCCTCCCATTCGAATGTGATCTTGGTTCACTCATGTACCCCTCTTGAACTCGGGCGCTACACGTTCATTTTTTCATGTAATTCATACACATATAAATATTGAAATATCAATTCTCTTGATTCTAACTAGTTTAGCACATGGGAGAACAACAATATACTTTATATCTCTTCCAATCCCAAAGTAACTTTCTTAAAGCTACATGATTATTCCAATTTTAGGTCACGATATGTTGTATTTCTATAAGTTATCAATTTTTCTAGCATTTTCAGTTCCGATTCTCAACGATTTCAAGTGTAAAAAAGATCTTGAAGAAATCCTAGCTTGGAGAATATAAACAGGGCATGAATGAAGTCAAGGATTCAAGACATCACTTACACACTTTTTCGAGCACACTTTCACGCTTTCTCTCTAATTTCGATTCCATGATCTTTTTTTTTATTTTTCTTTTGTAATAATCTTTAATTCTTACTAATTCTCTATCTGATCCATCCTTATCAAAAGATTTAGGGTCTTGAGACTAAACTATCATTGATAGAGAAAGTTAAATTGATTAAGGAAGGTTTTAGTAGGATATTCTCAGGTTTTAGGCTTTATTTTTCTATGTATTTTCCAATTTTTGCACTTAAATTCCAGCACTATTTTAGCTTCTTATCTAGTATTTTTCAGGTTTTAGGCTTTATTTTCTCTATGTATTTTTCAATTTTTGCACTTAAATTCAAGCATTATTTAAGCTTCTTATCTAGTATTTTTTAGTTTTAAGTAGGATATTCTCAAGTTTTAGGCTTTATTTTTTCTACATATTTTCCAATTTTTGCACTTAAATTCCAACACTATTTTAGCTTCTTATCTAGTATTTTTCTTCATCTATCTTATTATTTTCTTTAGTTTACAAGTTTCCTTTGATTTCTAGTTTTCATTTATATTGTCATCTTTTTTTTACTTTACTTATAATATGTTTTTCTCTTTATTTATTGCTTTCTTTTATTTTATTATGAGCAAAACCCTTCCTTAATATTCAAATATATAAACAGCCCAAGAGAGAAGAATATGTTTTCATGCACGGAAAGTAACTTTACTCATTCCCATAGTATGGTTTGCTTTTATTGAATTTATTTATATTATTGGTCTAGATTGATCACCTAAATTAATATATAAAAGTTGAGTTTGATACTGAAAGAGTTAAATAAAACTTGTTTTCATAAGAGCAATCTAAGAAAAGAATTTAGACATAAGCATTTGTTTTTGACACCTAGACATAGGGTAAAGCCTTTAGGATCTTGGATTGTGTTCTCGTTTATCTAAGTTCTCATTAACTATAAACATATAGGTTTAATGGCTTAGACTATATTTCATAGAAAGTCAAATAGGTGTTGAATTCAGTTCACCATGCTTAAGTTTGAGTCAAAGTTGCAATTGCATGAACAATTACATTCTCCAATCGATGACTATAAACATGTTTGAATCCTGCTTTATTTTCATATCTTTTATAAAAAAAACAACCATCTCTCCATCTTATTTTTGGTTACATTTAATTGCTCTCTTGGGCGAAAAACCTTTGTTACATCCGTGCCAGTTCAAATGCTTAGAATCTTTCCTACCATTACTTATTTGACAGTGTGCCCTTGCACTAGAGCTTGAAAAGTTTTTCATTCACAGGTTTCTTTTTAGGCACACGTTCGGTCTCCCATTTCACTACAATCGAAAAAAAAAAAAATACAAATTACCCAAACCAAGACATTAGTATTATGCACCCCAAATACAAGCTTTAGAAACTTAGGCTTCCAAAACCTTGTAATCTAAACCCACACATTTACGATTTTTATGCTATAGAATCCTGTCAAATAAGTCCTAGACATTTGATTCCAAACTTGCATGTCAAACATTCCTAAAACTTCTCTAAAGTTGGAAGGCTAACTAAATGGACATAATTGTAAATGTATGTGACCAAATTTGTAAATTTAACCAATCTTAGAAAGGAAAAATCAGCTTTTAGATTGTGGAATGTGTAAATAAAGTCGGCCTTCTCAACATACTCTTTTACTCGTCTAAATAGCAAATTGTGATTGAAATTGATTCAGCTTGGAAATTTGGTTGAAAATTTATAGAACCACTGAAACTTCAATGCAGCATCCAGAGTTCAAATTCCCAAGAACATTCAACTTTCGCCCCATAGCTTTAACAAATCAAACTTCCAATTCTGGGATTTCTGAACTGAACTGAACTGAAGCTGCTCAGCTGTTTCAGAAATGGCGTGGAATCTGATCTTTTGGTTCATCTCTTTCTGTTTCAACATCGCCCTCCTCGTTCTCAACTTTTACCAGGTATATCCTTTCTAATCTCTCATCAACCCTAGTTTCGGTGATCAACTATCTTTATAATTGGTTAAGTTTGAATAGTCTGCTGAAACGTAGCCCGAATATTCTTGTTGTTGTAATCCTGTGGTTGCTTAATCAATGAGGAGTGGAGGTTTGATGCGAATCTGAGATTCGTTTTGCTGCAAGAGAGCATTTGGACCTCAATTTGATTTACAGCTAGATGTGACCTAGATTCTGATTGATGGAACCTTTACACTGTCGCTGAACCTATTTCTGAAATGATTATATACCTTCTTACTATTTCACATTTTTCTCTTGCTTTCTTAACCAAGAAGTAGAATAATCAGTTTTACGGTGTTGAATTTGATATTTATTTCGATCGATCGTGCACTGTTAGCCAAAGAAAACGTGTTCTCAAAATGACATATCTTCCTATCAAATAACCTACCACTTCCAGGAAATGGATTGATCATTTTCTCTATATATATATATATTTTGCATCCGACTCAACGATGTAGTTTTACCTTGTTATGAGTCTTCAGAGACGTGGTTGTATAATTATCTCATGGGGATGAACGATAATAAATGTATTTCAACCAGGAAATTGACTTGTATTTTTATAGTTGATATCTTGTTTACTTCAGTAACTGGTTCTTGATGTGGATAGAAATAAAAGTTATCCCATGTTCCTGAGGGTTATTTCTGGGACATCAGTTGATTGTTGGATGTTCCTCCATTTTGTTTAATATGTTCATGTACGTTGTCATTAGCAGAAAGCGAGAAGTGACTGCTCTAATTTTCTCATGAACTACGATGATTTCTTCTCTCCATTGCTTTTTATATTTTTCTGGACTTGATGAGTACTTGGAGTTTTCGTTTATAGATCAATATTACTAGCCATTGCAAAAACTGGTTTTAATTGTCTAGGTATATTTTTGCTTTCATGTTGGAAGCATCTAATGGTCTGGTTGATCTTTTTGTAGCTTTTGGTATTAACGGATTTGGAGGCAGATTATTTGAACATCTATGATTCATCCTCTCGCATTAATAAACTTGTCATTCCAGAGTTTTTAGTGCAAGGAGTATTTTGCTCTCTTTTCCTCTTCACAGGCCATTGGTTCATGTTTCTTATAACGGTTCCTGTTAGCTGCTATCACATAAATTTGTAAGTATTTCTTGACATTGATGTGAGGCATCATTTATTTTTCCTTTTACTGTGTGTAGTGGATGAGGTATATGGTGGTGTTTCTTTGTTATGAAGGAAGCCTTTTTACTATCTAAAGTTTTATGGATGTCAATTTGAGCATAGCTCAACTGGTTAAGACATACCCTCGACTATGAGGCCAGAGATTTGAATCATCCATTTCATGCTGTTGAACTCTCTAAAGTGTTATGGATGAGGCTTATGATGTTCTTTACTAGTAAAATGAATTAAGCTTGCACTCATATTTATATACACTTTTTTTTTGTTATGGAAAAAAATTATATATACTTATTACTGTTTTAGTATGTTTTGGTTTGTTTTAAGCACAGTATTCTTTAACATGCAAATATATACTGAACACTACTTTGAAGGGTTAGGAGCATTGAATATTACTCTGAAGTTGAGATGGCCATTTCTAAAATGAGTGAACTGTAGATACGTATAATTGTCAAATTACTGGGTGTCCTTCAAGTTTAACAATTTTCCCTCAATATTAGATATGTTCTGAGTTTCCTGGTGCTTTTGGGGAGTAAGATAAGCAGGGGGGGGGGGCGATATTCAATGAGTGTTTCCTACAGCACAGTGAGCTCATAAGCTGATATGTACGGTTAATAATTTAAATTTTAACTGGTCTATTCAACTCCTGGCATGTTTTTTAAATTGATTTTCATCGTCCCCCTTTATTTGGATGATTCCATGTTTTTAAATATGAAAAATGAGGAAAAGCAGCTGGTTAGAACCCCAAGCAAATGTAAATGACTTTTGTGGAATACTCTTTATGGTAGGTGTTGTCTGTGTATTTATCTACTTTGTTTTGAAGTTATTCATTTAGTTTTAAATTTAAAATTTTGTATTCTGTTTTGAAATAATAAAGTTGAGTATCTTGCAACTTGGGTGGTATCGCCACCTCTTTAATAGTGTGAAGCAAAGATTTGTGTCAGAAATGTCCTGACTCAAGCAACTAGAATCTAGAAACCCAAAAGTGATTAGGCTAAAAGATATCCATCTTGAATCTCTTAATTGAGAGGGATAACCATTCATCCAGATCTCTGTCATGGTAATTCCTTCTGAAATTAAGCATACACTCGCCTAAATCCTCGAACCAGTAGTTCTAAATGGTTTTGACTTCTCAGCCAAGGCAAAAAGTCTTTGAATCAAGGAGCATAATGGACCTGGAGAAACATCAACCAAAAATCCCCCAAAAATCTGATGGAGTCATCAGTGACTTTTAATATGGACCTTGAAAGGTCATGGGTTAAAAAAGAGGCATACAGCCTTCATTAAGCATCCAATGATCTGGTTGCTTTAGGATGTTCTTTTCCTTATCATTCAAACTCTTACACTTGGCAATAGAAGGTCATGAACTTCTGGAGCTGCTACAATAACAATGGTTTGTACACCATCGTGAAGGACCCTTGTCATATATACTAGAAATGACCTTGTTCAAATTGACTTACCTGATAATGTTCTCATTCCTCTACTCCTCCTCTATACAGAGGAAGGGACCCAGTATGTCAATTCACATGATGGCCAGTGGCCACCCCTTCTATATTCATCCCTTGCCATAGGCTTATTAATGATCGTCAAATATTTTCAGATAGTAGAAAAGTCAATTTTTTTTAAAATACAATGCTATCAGAATGAGTTGATGATTGCATACTGAACAGGTCTAGTTGAATAAAGCACTGAAAGTCAATATTTTTGTATACTTGTGCAATTCTTTTTAGTTTTGCATATTTAACTTTCATCAATATAAAATGAAGGTAGGATTTTGCTATTCTTAAAAGTTAGAAGTATAGAAAAGCAAGTTGATGTTGGACAAGACTGTACCAATGTATAACTAAAGTAGGCTGGTTGTTTTCATAGAATAGTGATTTTCAACTATGATGTACAAAGAAGAATAAAAGAAAGAGAATAGAAAATTAACCGAATATTGCACTCTTGGCGGTTGTGCCAAGCACAATGGAAAGTTCTGTTGCACCTCACAGGTGTAAGAAGAAATATAAATAAATAGAGATGGGTTAGCAATTAAATGATAACTTGTGAAATTTCGTTCTGATTAAGGGAGAAGAACAAGAATTTTAATAACACTACTACAGATGTTGGATACTTTTGTCATAATTAGTAATTACTAAGAACCGCCAAAAGGACTATCGTGTAAGGGCATCCCTATCCCTTCTCTTGTGAAAACTTTCAGGCAATAACTAATTGACTCATTGAGTCTTTGGGAAGAAAAACATCAGATAATCATTGGAAGGGGAGGGGAAGGGATGGGGGGAGGGGACGTGGTGCCTATTATTGCTTTGTTCATTCTTTCCAAACGTTCTTATTCCATGTAGCTATTCCAGTACTATACTGAAATTTAATTCCATTTGATAGGTCCTCCATCAACCGAGGTATGGCAACTTGTTTGAATCTTGCATCCGTTAAATCAGTGTAATTGATTTTCAATGATGGATATAGACCTACTGCTGCTCTTGTTTAAGAATAAAACTAAAGTTTTCAAATGTAAGATAACCTATTGTATGAACCTTGGATCCTACAAAATGTCTTTTCTAGATTCTCAGTTATGGATAGACGTCTACTGCTGATATTTTGTAAGAATAAAACTAAAATTTTCTAATGTAAGTTTCTATTGCACTAGTTGGACTGAGAACTTCTTTCAAGTATTTCTCTTTTTTTTTGTGTGTATGTGTGTGTGTGTTTTTATGACATGTATTATCCGGATACAATGTCTCAGGTTCTTGAAGAGGGAGCATCTTATTGATGTCACTGAGGTGTTTAGAGCTCTTAAACGTGAGAAATATTTCCGTTTGGCCAAGCTTATCTTCTACTTGCTTCTGTTCCTCATAGTAATATTCAGGTCAGTCTGCATTTTCCACTCTCATTCCTCTCAACTATTTAGAAGGTGGGATTTTTCTGATTGAAGTTTTCCTTATTGTTTTCTGTATAGAATAATAATGGTTGCAGGAATGAAATCTGTTTTTGACTCTGCACATGAAGATATAGACATTCGCTCCACTGTTCTCGAATTCTAGAATATTTATTTAACCATTAATTATCATCTGTTTTGAAATAAATATACGATTACATGAGAAATTACCTACTTTTTATTCATTGAAAAGTTCTTAAAGATAATGTTGCTGCACTAATTTTGAGATTGTTATGTTGTACTTTGTTCTGTTTGCAAATCTTGCTTCTTTCTAGCTTTTGCTGGTCCAGTCTGTGCTATAAATTAAGTTAGAATGTTTATAGCTCTTTAGATATTAAAGAGATGTAGCTTGTCATTGTTTTATGGACGACTCCCATGTTTCTCGAAATCCTGGTACATGTGCACTCGTATACACACAATTCTCCATTATGTATTGAGGTTTCATTCCCTTTAACAATAAAGATAAAGCACAAACATTGATATTGTTCATTCGGAAGTTCGCTCGTCTTACTAGCATTCTTACATGTATTGTATTAACATGCAATGCAGGCTTACTTTGTCTGCTTTCAACTCTTTATCTGACGAAGACGATGTCCTACATTTATTTTGATTGTGATTCTCGTATCCAAAGTTTGTATTACGGGTTCTATAGCGTGTTGGGTTGATATTTATGTGGGAATTACACGAAGGAAATGAATTAGCAACTTCAAACACATCCAAACAGGTTTTTCCTTCCATTCCCATTCTTTGGTTTGGTAGGCTTCAGTAGCAATCTCATTGACTTTCACCCAAGGAGTACTTTTATGTAGAGGATAGCATTGTAGGCATATTATCTGATTTGTTTTGGTACTTTTGATAACTCAGTGGTAAGCTTCAGGCATCTTCAAGATTAGGGTTTCATATTTGATCATTTTTGGAATATCAACTAGTTTCAAGTTTTAGTATTCTTGTAAGGATTAAAAAAATTTCCATCATTCAATGCCAACAAATATATTAAGTGTTGATGCCTACACATGATAAGTTTTCAATCAATATTGTCAAATATTTTAGGGCTTGTTTGGTAGGCAATGTGTTTGGCAGCATATTAAAAAATTGAATTCTAATTTAAACAATAGTTCAAAATGTGTTTAATATAACATGTTGATAAATCATAAAACTAGTTGCCACTGAATTATAGGTTGAATAGAAACTATTTTTAATTAAATTATCAAAATTGATTACGTTTAAATTTTTTTTTATAATTATTATTTTGTAATATCATGGAACTTAATATATTTTTTAAATAATTGACTTTATAACATGAAATACTATATTTATTAACATTTTTATTATTTTTAATTCAATTATGCCTATCAAAATTTCAAATTTATTACTTTCCGAATTTGCCTATTAGGACCACAAAATTCAAAAATAGATTTTAGATTGCCAAATGCAAATTCATTGAATAGGGAGAATTTTGAAAAACATAAAATAAAATATATTTTGCCTACCTATAACTCAAAATATGTACAATTGATTTGGCTTAAAAGCTTGCTAAGAATAGTCAAGTGCAAGTGTACACTTTCAATAGAGATTTTTTGCAAAATTTAAATTTGTAAAGAAAACACTTTTGAGTTGAAATTGAAGGTAAACTAAGAAAATAGTTAGGATGTCATTATATGCAAGTTAAACATAAATATTAATGAAAGGAAAATTTTCACAAATAGAAAAATGTCAAACTATTTACAGTACATAGCAAAAAAAATATTGATAGATTTCTATTAGTATCTATCAGTGATAGACTTCTATCACTTATAGACCTTGATAGACTTCTATCAACGTCTATCACAACTATCTAAAAATTTTGTTATTTTGTGTAAATAGTTTCCCTTATTTTTTTTATTTTTAAAAATTCTCCTTAATGACAAGCATGAGATTTAACTAAGTATCATCCATTAAAACGAACTCAAAGATTGTAATCGCATTGCACCTTATGTTATGTACTAGGTTAAACTTCTTCTATTCAATCTTGATTTCGAGCACTTTTAGAAGTCCAAATAATTAGATCTATATCTTTATGGCGAATTACAACATATATTAATTAGCATGCAAACCTTTAATACTATGATGTGCCCTATGTCTTGTTGGGTTTTATGCCCTAAGCTCGTTGTTTGTAAATAAATAAATAATTTATTAATTATTAATAAAATAATAAAAAAATTTTAAAAATAGAAAAATAAGAGAAATTATTTACACAAAATAGTAAAATTTTTAGATAGTTGTGATAGACGCTGATAGAAGTCTATCAGGGTCTAGCAGTGATAGAAATGATAGAAGTCTACCACTGATAGATGCTGATAGAGGTTTATCACTGATAGATGCTGATAGATGTCTATCGATGTCTATCAGTGTTTTTTTTTTGCTATTTTCTGTAAATAGTTTGACATTTTTTCTATTTGTGAAAATCTCCCTTAATATTTCACAAGATGATCATATGTAATTAGATCTTAATACTAAGTGAGTTATGAACTCCTACATGTGAGGGCTTGTCCTTTGATTTACGTGGGTGAGAGTGGTGCAAGTCGCTAACTTAATAAGTCTACCATTTTGGGGACTTGACTGAGTGGGGAGATGGGAGCATAACTTAACAAGATGGAATTCACTCCTTCCCGTATAGGGTAAGTAGATGAGTAGTTCTGATATGAACCGCCTAGGGCTCCAAGTTATTATTAATATTTTCTTTGTTAATTTAAGTCTAGTTTTATTGTTTCCAATTTTATCCTTTCTAAACATGTTAAATAAGGTTAATTTTGTTGTTTTATTAAATATTTGATGTGACAACCATTAGGGTTTTGGGAGGCTATTTAAAGCCTGACCATTAGGTTGTACAAGATAGTTTTTTATGTTTAAGTTTTAGGGTCTTCTTGAATGAAAATTCTTTGATAGATGATAGAGTCTCATCACCATTCTTTACTATTCTTGAATTCAGGGTTGCATGCTAAGAACATTCAGGTAAGTTTGATTATCTTGCTTGTGGAGTGTTCAAACTTAGAGTAAGGAACTAGTTCTCCTTATTTCTTGGTCTTCAATCAAAAGGTAATCCAATTCTAATTCTTCCCTTTGAATTGGCATCAATTGAGTTGAAGGTTTTGGAATTTGTTATTAGGGTTCATCAAAGGGTTCCTAATTTGCAATTTCTAGGGTTTTTATATCAAGTTCCCTTAAGTGCTGACTCAGGGACTTGAACATTGGGGCCCCACCCTCTCATTGGCTCGAGAGGGGCTTGGTTTATAGTTGGACCATAAAAAAATTATTCTTTCGAGGATCAATGGTACTTAAGGATATAGAGGTAATTACAGGGGTAAAACAAACATTTGACCTAGTTGTAATTGCGAACAACTCGTGAAGGATCGACTTACACGTAATGATTATATCCATGGACGCAACATATTCTACCGTACATAAGAGTGCAACTATGGGTCTATAGTGGTTTGCCCCTATAGTTAATGAATGTTGGTTAATTAATTAAAGAGTTCAATTAATTAACTTTGGATCATTGGAGCTAGTCCATTAGGTCCCCTTGCTAGCTCACAACAGATTAATAAGGACCAAAGTTTTGAAAGAATAGTTTGAATTGTTCAAATTAGCTCAAGGAGACATACATTAATTGTATATGATATGATATGATTAATACAAAATATAATATATATAGATACATTATTATATAGTTAATTATGAATATGATTCAAATTTAAACTATATAATATGAGAAAATTAATGTATTTGAATGTGATTCAAATAGTAAATTAATATGAATAAGATTTATGTTAAAACTATAGGTTAAGAGAGAAATATGCATTTGAATATGATTCAAATATTTATTTAATTAAATATGAGATATTTAATTATGAGATATTTAATTAAATACTTATTTAATTAATAAAATAATAAATAAATAAATACTTAATAACTTCCCCTTAATGCAGGGGATGGGGAGGTGGGCAGTTGCCCTCTTCCTTTTGTTAAAATCTCAAATAGACGTTCTGTGAAGGACTACTACAAATTTTATTCTTTATCTCCATAAAACTACATAAGAGTTCTCTATAATTTGAGATTCTCCCCATTCCCTTTTCTCTTCCAAAAAGCACTCGGACAAGTGAGTTCTTGCCAAGAGTCATAGCCAAAGAAGACCCTTTGGAGCCATTTTTACATTGGAAGAGGAGTTCATTTCAGTGAAGAAGAAGAATTGCCGGAAGAAGAGTCTTCAAACGTAATTTATCTTTTCCTTTTATAATTCATGTTTTAACTAAATAATTTAGAGCATATTACATTTGTATCGTTTCTTAATTTTATGTAATTTTCATCTTCCTAAAATTGAAACAAAAGCGATAAAACGCTTCTACTGGGGATTCAATCCCTTCAATTGGTATTAGAGCCAATGTTTTTTTATTTTGGTTTAGATTGAAACTCCAAAAAGATTGGTGGGTTTAATTTTTCCTGTACATGTGATGTCTGGCTAAATGATTGAGGTTTGCACAATAGATAGTTTCAGTTTTTGGCATTAAATTTACAATATTTTATTTTGATTCGATCAATGTAACGGCCCGTTGTTTTGGGCAAATTGTCTATAAATCAAGTCATGTAAGTCTATGTTATTCGTGGCTAGATGTTGCTGTGAAAAAGGTGTTAGATTTATTTTAAATTTAATATTATCATTAATATTGCCCATGTGCATTATCTACTAATTTATCTTTTAGACCTATTATTTTATTAGGTCAATTAAGTAAAAGATAATTCCTAAATTAAATAAAAGATAAAACTCTAATTAAACACCTGATGGGAGGTGTCTATATAAAGACCCTAGGGATTTGTCCTCTCTCTGCCTCATGAAGTAGTTCTTTTCTCCTCATCAAGAAACCCTAATTAAGTTCTAAAGGAAGGCCAAGAGAGAGAAACACAATCCTTTAGAAGACTATTATCATGGATCAAGGTATGTTATTCTAATTAATGTTATTGTGAAAATCATTTAGTTCAAGGATCTTGGTATTTATTGTTTTATACAATATTAGGGTTTTATTGTATAATCATGAAGTTAAAAACTTAACAAAAGGCTCGAAACAAAGGAGAAAAAATGGAATTTGAAATGCAGACCCGAGAGGTTTCTGTGTAGGGTGTCGTTTGTCATTTTTGTGCGTCATTAAAAGTTTCTGACTGTCATTGTTTGTGCGTCATGGAAACTCTTAGAACTAAGCAAAATTTTCAGTTGGCTGTGAATGATATGAAAGTTGGCCGAAATTAGGGTTTAGGAGCCCTAATTCGAGATCATGACAAAGTAGCTACCTAGACTGAATGAAATTTAAAATGATTATAATTTTTTTTATGCAAGGAATGCCAAAAATTAGTCTATTATTGCTATTTAAGTTATTTATGCATTTGATATATGTTTAAATTAAATTGATTTATATGTTGCATATAGTATGCCATATAGATTAAAATCTCATCATAAGATAAGCATGTCATGTATCATATTTAAATATAAATGTTATATTTAACGTTAGATAATGCCTAAAGTATATGTATGCATGAATATATATTTTTTTCATTAATTGTAGTATAAGAGTTATATTAAATAATTAATGAAAAGTTAAATGCATGAAATATAAATGTTAAAATATAAATGTTATATTAGGTAACCAATGAACATTTAAAACTTAGAATAAGACTGCATGCTAACCTAATGTGATTAGGAACTCAATGACATAAAGATGTAATCAATTAATTAATTTTAAAATGTTTAAAAATATGATAATTAATTTATCTTTAATTTTATTTATAATAAGATTAGAATTAAAATTATTTTTTATATATTTTTAAATACTTTAAAATGGAAAAATAAAAGATTAATAATAATAAAAGTTTGACCGTAATGGAACACCCATACTTGGAAACTAACTTGGGAGTTGAATTAGTCAGCCTTTTATTAAGCATGCAATAATGTGTTTGGTTTATTAAAGTGTTCAATAAACTTAGATATTCACAAATTGTTAAACCATCCAACATAAATGTTATGTTGAGAAAATTAATATCCACTTAGTTAAACTGATTTAGCCTAAATTTATCTAAGTAATAAGCCCTAATTTTAAAATACTTAGTGGGAGAAAGATATAGATGATATATCGTTTCTCTCACGCTCTCTGAACAAATTCACATAATGAGATTTTGTGCTCGGCCTCGTGGCGACTTAGGATCCTCCCCCTTTGGAAGGTATTTGCACGAATCAATATTAGGGTGAATTGGAGAAAGTATTTATAGTAAGTGGGAGAAGAACATGTGTCAGCATATCCTACGATCTTATTCATTAGATTTCAATGTGAGATTTATGCTTGGCCTCGTGGCGGCTTGGGACCATACCCCTTCATATGGTGTTTGCATAGATCAACATCAGGGTAAACTCCAGAAATAGATTTAATATTACATTTTTTGCTTCCAATATTGTCCTTCACTTCGAAAAGCTTGTTGGGACGGAACTATAAAAATCTAAAATGAAGGGTTACACATACAAATAACTCATTAAGTTAGTTAATGGTATTCTTGACAGAATAAATGGTAACTAATCATTATAAGAATAAGAGTTATTCTGGTGTAATTTTTGGTTGAGAATATCTCAATTCAATGAAAGAATAACTAACTACCATTCGACAACACTTATTCCAAATCACTGAAATATCATTGCAAAATAAATGATTTATAGGGTTCCTTATTTATTTTTTTTTTACTAAAACTATGATTGGATTTAAATAGTGATGCAAAATTTAACTAAATAAATTTGTTTATTTCAAGAACTTTCATTATTTCTCTATTAGCCGCTGAAAAATTGACTAGAGAAAATTATACCGCTTGAAAAAATAATATTAATACGATTCTTGTGATAGATGATTTTAAATTTGTCTTGACTAATGAATGACTTATGGTCCCTGGACCAAAATGCATCTCGAATAGTTCGAGATGCATATGATAGGTGGATGAAGGCTAAGAAGCACGAGTGCATGGTGACTGCTCGCCAGATCATGGAATCACTGTGTAAGATGTTTGGACAAAAGTCCACTCAAATCAAACATGATGCTCTCAAGTTCATTTTTAATGCAAGAATGAAAAAAGAGAACCTCTGTCGAGGAACATGTTCTCGACATGATGGTTCATTTCAATGTTGCTAAAATGAAAGGTGTTATCCCTTACAAATCAAGTCAAGTCAACTTTATTCTAGAGACTCTTTCGAAGAGTTTCCTACAATTTAAAAGCAATGTTGTTATGAACAAGATTTGATTATAACCTTACCACCCTCCTGAATGAACTCTAGACATATCAGTCCTTGTTAAAGAACAAAGGACAAGAAGGAAAGACCAATGTTGCCACCTCCAACAAAAAATTTCACAGATGTACAACCTCTAGGACAAAGTCTGGAGCTTCCTCTACTGGCACTAAAAACTGGAAGAGAAAGAAGGGTGGGAAAGGGAATAAAGTTGCTCCCAATGCTATTCAGAAGGGAAAGAAAACCAAGATTTTTGCAAAAGGAAAATGTTTCCAGTGCAATGAAGATGCATTGGAAGAGAAATTGCCCAAAATACTTGACTGAAAAGAAGAAATCCAAAGAAGGTAAATTGATTTACTTGTGTTGGAAACTTGTTTTAGGGAGAATGATGATTATGCCTAGATAGTTGATTCAAGTGCCACTAACCATATTTGTTCTTCATTTCAGGGTATTAAATCCTGAAGGCAGCCGGAGGCTGGTGAGATGACGACGAAGGTTAGGACCGGAAAGTCACCTCTGTCGTTGTTGTTGGAAGTCTTGAATTATTTTTTAATTAGAAACATTATTTATTATTGGACAATATTTATGTGGTTACTCAAATTAAGAGGAACCTAATTTCTGTTTCTTGTTGCTAGAACAAATCTTATTCGATATCATTTTTAGAATGGTATTGATATTTGTTCAGCAATTTTAGTAAGTAATTTATACGTGCTAAGACCGTTAGCATTTAAAGCACTACTAAACAATGAATTGTTCAAAACAACAATAGCTAAGACTAAAAGACAAAAAGTTTCTCCAAAAGAAAATACCTATCTTGGCATCTAAGATTAGGACATATAAATCTCAATAGAAGTGGTCTTTGCCAGTATGTGAGTGATGTTTTAAAGAAAAAAAATGACTAAAAGGCTTTTTACTGGAAAAGGTTACAGCGCAAAAAACTCTTAGAGCTTGTACATTCATATCTCTATGGTTTGATGAATGTTAAGGCAAGAGGAGGATATGAATATTTCATCTCTTTTATAGATGATTATTATAGATTTAGGTATCTTTACCTAATGCAACATAAGTCTGAAGCTCTTGAAAAGTTCAAAGAGTATTAGACTGAAGTTGAGAACTTAATTATTAGGTAAAACAATTAAAAACTACGATTGGATCATGGTGGAGAGTATATGGATTTGAGATTCCAAGACTATATGATAGAAAATGAAATTACATCACAACTCTCAGCACTTGGTACACCTCAACAAAATGGTATATCAAAAAAGAGAGACAGAACCCTGTTGGACATGGATATGAAGGAATTGAATTCCCAACGGAAGCGATTTATCGCGTTGTGATTTCAATTACTTAATTATGAATTTAAAAAAAAACAAAGAAAATAGAAAAGAACATGATAAACAACATGCTTTTTTAGAAGGAAAAGAAAAAGGAAGAAGAAATTGCTTACCCTTGATGAATATTCTTCACAAAATCTTTCTACAAAAAGATAAGTACACTACCACCAAAGAGCACTCACTATTCTCAAGGTTATCAAATCCATGGAGAGTGGTCTCTATTTGTCTATTTAAAGGGAGGAAGAAAAAGAAGTTATCTTTTCATTTAGAGAGAAATTATGGAGAGAGTTAGTGGGGAGGATTTATGAAAAAAAAAACTCCACACCATATTCATAATAACTCCAAAATGGGAGTTAATATTTTCTTTAATTTAATTTAAATTAATTAATAATATAAATTAAATTAAATTATATATATATATATATATATATTAAATCTCATTTAATATATAATAATTAGTTACTAATTAACTAATTTTTCTCTCACATAACCTATAGTTTAATATGAATCATATTCACATTATTTTTAACCTATAGTTTTATATGAATCTCATTCATATAATATTTAATATTTGAATCTTATTCAAATATTTCTCTCATGTATATTATAAAGTTTAATTTTTACATTTCATATAAAAATCTACTTTATATTATAATGTATCAATATACATTATTTAATTGTATCTCATACAATTAATTCCCTTAACTTAATTTGAACAATTCAAATTAAACCAAGACAACTGACTGTCATCTTAACCTATATGAGCTAGCAAGCGGACCTAATGGACATATCAATTTGAAGCTCCAATTCTACGAGATTAATTAATTAAACTTTTTAATTAAATTAATCAACATTCATTAACTGTCGGTCATTCCACTAAAGATCGACAGCTGCACTCTTCTTACTGTAGATATATTTCTATGTCCACAGATATAATCAATCAACAACGAGTCGACTCTTCACAAATTGCTCATAACAACAGTTGGGTCAAATTATCGTTTTACCCCTGTGTTACCTCTAACTCCTTAAGTACCACTGATCCCTCTAATGAACAATTTAGTCATAGTCAAACTATGAGCTAGACCCCTCTCTGGCCAGTGAGAGGGTGAGGCACCTCATTATTCAAGACCCGACATCAACTCTTAAGGGAGCAATTCATAAGACATGAATTCCTTCTTGTACAGTTGAGTTCCTAGCTGCCTGCTCGGACAAATCCTCAAAGTGGTAGACTTATTGAGTCGGCAAACCTGACCACTCTCACCCATACAAATCAAAGGATTGCCCTCACAAGCAGGAGTTCACAACTGACTCAGGATTAAGGTCGAGTCACCTATGATCATCCTAGTGAAATGTAGGTCTCATTAAGTAACGGTGTTAATACGGGAGACTAATCATTTTCTGGTCCGGTCTTATATATGTCTCACATATGGATACCCCCACTCACATGTCTCTACATGAACATTTAGGATCTAAACGTTTGTGACACTTTACAACACTTGTAACAATCACAAAGTGGGCCGTATCCGTAGTGTTACCAGGATAAGGTACCCAACCTTATCCATCTACTTCAGACCATTTAGGTTATCACTTAAACACGATCCTCTTGTATGTCTCTAATACATGTTTAAGTTACTACTAATAACCTAAGATCTTAGTTTATTGATTTTTTGGGTTAGTGCAACTAAATGTCAAATAAAATAACAATTATTTTATTAAATAAATAATTTGATTTATACAATACAAGTTTACAAAATATAAGATCACGAGATTTAGGACATCAACCCCAACAGGATCAATCAATGATGAGCTATGCTCAATTACTAGACTCGTTTTGGAGATTTGCAGTAGAGACTGCAGTATACATTTTGTTAATGTTCCATAAGAAAATGTTTCTGAAACACATTTTGAATTATGGAGATGCCAGGGAAGTCTCCGATGATTTTGCTCATGGACCTGAATGAGGACCCTCCTCCAACTGCTTGCTAATCCTGAGGTGAAAGTTTAGTACAATCTGTCCACGCTTGCCTTTGAACCTACTGGGGGCATTGGTGCAATAACTTTACACTTCCTGCCCATCCCAATCATTGAAGCAGAAAAAGGCAAGTCGTCGCATCATGAAGAAATTGATCCAGCGCTGCTCCTACCGCCTATTATTGTTGATGACCCAAGCCTCCTAGGCCCCACCACTTCACAATAGGGTCATTGGGCTGGCATTAGTGAGACAAGTTGGCGCCCATACCAAATCCTGAGGAGGTAAAACGCAGTCAACCTCATGCATATGGTGGTGAGTACTATGATTTGTACACAGCAGACCTCTACACATTTATGCGTGAAGAGGTTAAAAATCCAATCATAGACTCAATTGACATCATAGCCGTACAACAAGATGACTGAATGAAGAAATTCGATGTCTTCAGAGTGCAGCATGAAGCCACTATGAGCCAACAACAAGCATTGAGAGAAGTTGTTCAACGACAAGCGCAACAACAAGAGCAAATCCTTCGTCAACAAGCTGAGATGAAGGACTTCATGCAGTGGCAACCTTCTCGTTAGGATGAGCAATTCCACGCATTGATGCAGTACATTCATGACATCTTTGTTCAACACGTGCCTGCTCCAACCCTTTCTTTAGCATTTCAATAGCCCCTTCGTTTTTCTGAAGAGAATCCTCCTGTGCGTTGAATGATGACAACGAAGTAGGAAGAAACTAAATTTGGAGGTGTTGTATTTTTGTTGTTTCTTTTGATGTTTTGTAAATTCATGAACGCAATGTACTTTTTTTTATCTACAATGAATAAAACATCAAAATGATGCATTTTATCCCATAGTTTTTCCTCGCGTTTGTCTCTTGTTGCTATTTATTGCTTTCATAGTATTCCTCCTTATTTTGATGCTTTTGCGTTATGACCTCAATGATAATACTATGCTAACCAACATTTAGATTTGTTAAGATAAGCGTTTAGAACTCAACTTTAGAAGATTTTCCGTAAGAAACATTTTTTGAATTTAGTATGCGTGCAAGCTTTACCTCAAACCTCTTTTGCAAATTTTTCTAAGGCAATCTCATAACTCGATTTTAGTAATGAGAACCTTGCTGCCTTGAAAGTTTGGTGGTGGTAGAGGTTTGAGCTAATGCGTTCAAACTTATAAAAATCTCTTCAATTACTTCACTAATAAAAAAAAGATGAAAATAACAAACTCCTTTGTCTGTGCAAGGTAAAATATGCCTGTTAAGAGTCTAGTTGTGAATGACACTTGCTCGTAGTTGGATGTCCGCATGACACCCGTGGGGGTAACAAAAACGAAGGTAGGTAACCAGAATCAATGCAATGTCTAAGTCAAAAGAAAATCTAGGTAAGACAAAAGTTTAGTAGAAAAGGGCACTTGCTTGTAGTTGGATGCTCGCATGACACCCATGGGGACAAGCCAAAACGAAGGTAAGAGGCTCAATTCAACAAACACTTATCGATAAAAATATACTTGGTAAAATAATGAGTAACAAAGATAACTTTTATGATTATGAAACATGAGCATATTACTGAAAAGAGAAATAAGGATGTCAGGAAATGAGTAAGGGAATTTTGAGCATAAACTTGCCGCATCTAAATTTTGGAAATATTATTGTAGGGTAAACGAATAAAGCTTGGAGGTGAACTACTTGTTGAATAAATCTCCAACTAGGAAGCATGTTGAGAGGTCAAGTTAATGTGTTCATTTGAGTTAGAGATATATGCTAAGACTTTAAATAGATGCTTGAGGACAAGCATGTTTTAAATTTGGGGGTGATAAATTACAGAAATAATAATTAGGAAAATTTAGAGGAAAATGCATTAACTTGATGCTGAGTTCATGTAGATAATTACACTTTGCGTTCATGCATTTACAAAACTCATTATCCTGAAAATTATAACATCTAACATCTGTCAACGCAGGATTTGATTGAAAAGAAGAAAAAATAAATCAAGGAAGAAAATGCTACAGTCATGGACGCATATAAAGTAATCAGATCAACTCCAAAATCTTGCATGCAAAGAACCATGCGTTGAGCAGAAACACGAAACAACAAACGTGTGGGCAGTGGATGTCAAATCAAAACGAAAGTTGGAAGCTGGTTGGAAATAGTCGTGACAGAATCAATGAACTTGTGACGCGAGTAGTCGGCGCAGCAGGGCATAGAATTAAATGCAAAGGTGTGAGATCATCATTGGAAAGAAGCTGAAAACATACTTTTCACGCCTATAAATAACTCATAAAAAATTTGTTCAAGTCTTAGAAATTCTTCCTCATTCCATTGTCATCTTCAACCTCTCAAGCTTATCCTTGAAGAACGTTAAGTGAGAGCTCAGTCTTCTTCTCTACAACAGTGAGAGAGCACCACCAACCTCCGTTGCAATCAACTCGAAGCAACCACCATCCAAGCCAAAGGAAGCAAGAGATTACAATTGACGACTTGACATTTCAATTTCTAACTTCTATTTCATTTTCTTGTTATTTTTATTTGTATTAAGAACTTGAAAGATTGAGAAGTTTGTTATTTCTCAATATGAATACGATTTTCATTCGCTTTCACTCATATCCATGATTTATCTTTTGTCCATCATGAGTAACTAATTCTCTAATGGGTTGCAGAGGTTCAACTTACATTTTCACTAAGTTTTGCATAAGTTAAAGTTTATCTTGAAGGAATCGAATTCCCAGCAGAAGTATGTGAACGCCGTGCAATTGATATTCAACTAGAAACACCAAAATGCATAGAAACAAAAACTACCAGATAAACAAAATAATTATCTTAGCATGCTTTCTACAGAAGAATTAGGGAAGAGATTTCACAAACCTTTGAAGACCAATATTCAGTGAATTTATTCTATTCCTTCTCTAGATCACGAACTTGAAATTTTCTTTTCAAAATCACATACAGAGAACAGTAACAGGGACACAACCGCAAGTTCTTCCTTGCTATGTCTTCAGATGAATCAATCTAGAGGAGTTGTAGGCTCTCTATTCTTTTGGTAAAAGACTTTTTGGATTCTTCTTGAGAGAGCGAACTTGAGAGAATTTTTTTTTTACATTCAACAGTAAATTGACCCTTCACAATTGCTTGTAACTAAAGCTAGGTCAAATTACCATTTTACCTCTGTAGTACATCTAATTCCTTAAGTACCACTAATCCCTCTAATGAACAAACAGTTTATAGTCCAACTATAAACTAACCCCTCTCGGGCCAATGAATGGGTGAGACCTCAGTGTTCAAGATCTGAAATCAGCTCTTAAGGGAGCAATTATCTACTTACTCTAAAGATAGGAAGGAGTGAATTCCATCTTGTGAGAATACATTCCCAGCTCCCTACTCAGACAAATCCCCAAAATGGTAGGCTTATTGAGTTGGCGATCTGGCCACTCTCAGCCATACATATCAAAGGATTGCTCTCATGAATAGAAGTTCATATCCCACTGAGGATTAAGGTCAAGTCACCTATGGTCATCATATGAAATGTTAATTTCTTCAATTAACGGTGTTATAAGGAGAAATTGAACATTTCGCAGTTTGGTCTTGTACAAACTATTTGTATAAGATACCCCCACTCACATGTCTCCACATGAACGATTAGGATCACATTGTTTGTAACACTTTACAACTCTTGTAACAATTACAAAGTGGGTCGTATACATAGTGTTATCAGGTTAAGGCACCCAACCTTATCCCTATACTACAGACCTTTTTTGTTATTACTTAAACATGATCCAACCTTGTATGTGAACCACATATATATTTAAGTTTACATGAAATAACCATGGATCTTATTTATTGGATTTGAGTTAATGCAACAAGAATCAAATAAAATAATTCTTTATTTGATTGATATAATAATTTGTATTTACAAGAATTACAAAAACAAAGAGAAACTAGAGATTTAGGAAATCAGTGTCAACAATCTCCCACTTATCCTAAAGCTAGTGGGGTGTACAATATAATATACAATACAAGTACAATACACAAATCAATAAACTAGGGCATAACTCATATACCCAATAACATCTCCCACTTGCCCTAGTCAAGATGATGAATATCTCGAAGACCCAGACTCTCCAGTGACCATTAAACACTTTAGCCGTGAGAGCCTTTGTAAATGAATCAACAACATTGTGCTCCGAAGCAATCTTCGTGACTATCACATCTCCTCGTTGCAGAACCTCCCATATCAGATGATACTTCCTTTCTATGTGTTTCCAGGCTTGTCAAAAACTTCCTAAGCCATACAACCTCTTTAGCAACTTCACAAGCAGCTACATACTCTGCCTTCATGGTGGAGTTAGCAATGCAACTTTGCTTAGTGATACGCCAAACTATAACTCCTTCATTAAGAGTGGACATGGATCCTGATGTGGATTTTATAGAATCCTTATCAGTTTGAAAATCAGAGTCAGTGTATCTTGTAAGGATCAAATCCTTAGCTCCATACACAAGCATGTAGTCCCTCGTTCTTCGAAGATACTTGAGGATATTTTTAACAGCAGTCTAGTGATCAAATCCTGGATTGGACTGATATCTACTGACAATCCCTATTGCATAGCAAATGTTAGGCCTTGTACACAACATGACATACATAAGGCTGCCCACAGCTGATGGATAGGGAATCCGTCTCATTTCCTCAACCTTTTGAGGTGTCTTAAGACATTGTTCCTTAGACAATACAATTTCATGTTTGAAGGGTAATAAACCCCTCTTGGAATTATGCATTGAATACCTGATAAGCATCTTGTCAATATACGATACTTGAGACAAGGTCAACCTTTTGTTCTTACGATCCCTATGATTTGGATCCCTAGAACAAATTGCGCCTCACCCAAATCTTTCATTTGGAATTGGGTGACTAGCCATTTCCTTACAAACCTACATCATTCAAAATGAGTAGGATATCGTCCACATACAACACTAAGAAAGCTAATGAAATGTTGATAATTGTTTTGTAGACACAAAGTTCATCAACATTCTGGTAAAGCCGTAAGACTTGCACACAGTATCAAATCTTATATTCTAAAATCGAGATGGTTGTTTCAATCTATAAATGGACTAATTAAGCTTGCAAACCATTTGTTCTTGACCTTGCTTAATGAATCCTTTTAGCTGTTTCATGTAAATGGTCTCTTCAATATTACCATTCAAAAAGGCAGTCTTGACGTCCATTTGCCATATCTCATAGTTATAATATGTGGCAATAGACAAGAGAATCCGGATAGACTTAAGTATGGCAACAGGTGAGAAAGTTTCTTCATAGTCCACTCCCTCAACCTGGGTATAACCTTTTGCCACCAGTCTAGCCTTAAAGGTCTGCACCTTTTCATCTACACATTTTTTCTTTTGTAGATCCATTTGCAACCTATAGGTTTTACCCCATCAGGTTGATCTACAAGATCCCAGACTGAATTGAAGTCCATTGACTCTATTTCGAGATCCATTACTTTGGCCCATTCATCTTTTTCCACATCATTCATTGCCTGATTATAGGACAATGGATCCTTAACACCATCATCTGATGTGATGTCTTAAGTTTCAATTAAACCCAAATAATGAGCAGGTGGGTTTATAACCCTCCCACTACATCGAGGCTCCCTCAAATTTTGAGGAGGATGTGCCTGACTAGATGAAGCTTCATCAACAACTCTTGTTGATGGACCAGCTTCTTCAACAACTCTTATTGAAGTTTCAGTAGTTTCTTTGCAAAGTTCATTTAACATGATCTTACTACGAGGTTTATGCTCCCTTATGTGGTCCTCTTTAAAAAATGTAGCGTTTGTCGATACAAACACTTTATTTTCTTTAGGATCATAGAAGAGACCACCTCTCATTTTCTTGGGGTAGCCTAGAAATAGGCATACTCTTGAACGAGGTTCCAATTTCTTAGGATTTGCCTCAAGCACGTATGCTAGACAACTCCAAATCTTGAAGTGTCCTAAACTACTTTTACGACATCTCCATAATTTCAAAGGAGTTTCAGAAATGCTTTTGGACGAAACATTGTTCAAAATATAAACAACAGTCATCATTGCATGACCCTAAAATGATTCATGTAATTCAACATAACTCATCATAGATTGAACCATGTCCAACAAAGTTCTATTTCTCCTTTCTGATACATTGTTTTGTTGAGGTGTACCAGATGTTGAGAGTTGGGATGCAATTTCATGTTCTATCATATAATTCTGAAAAGTTAGATCCATATACTCTCCACGTCGATCTGATCGAAGTGTTTTAATTGTTTTACCCAATGAATTCTCAACTTCAGCCTTATACTCTTTTAACTTTTCAAAAGCTTCAGACTTGTGTTGCATCAAGTAAAGATACTCATATCTTGAATAATCATCTACGAAAGAGATGAAATATTCAAACCCTCCTCTTGCCTTAACATTCATCGGACCACAAAAGTTTGAATGTACAAGTTTCAAGGGCTCTTTGGCTCTATAACCTTTTCCAGTAAAAGGTCTTTTAGTCATCTTACCTTCAAGGCATGACTCACATACAAGTAAAGAGTTTTCTTCTAACTCATTTAGAAGTTCACTCTTAACTAGCCTCTCAATCATATTGAGATTTATGTAACCTAATCTTATATGCCAAAGATGGACATTTTCTTTAGGAGAAATCTTTTGTCTTTTAAGTTGTTGCAGTTCTGAACAATTCAGTATTTAGAAGCGCTTTAGATGCTATTGGCCTTAGCACATATAGATTACTTTCTAAATTTGCAAAACAAACGTCAATTCTATCTTTGTAAATAAACACTTTAATAACAACTAAATTGATAGTATAGTTTTGTTCAAGTAAACACTTTACAGAAATCAAGTTCCTCTTTAAATTGGGAACTACAAATACGTTATTTAATGACAAATATGATTTCTGAAAGAGTAATCTAACGCCTCCCACTGTAACTGTTGAGACGACCTACCTTGTGCCAATTCACATGGTCATCTCGCCAGTTCCAAGCTGTTGCCAGGAACTAATTCCCTGAAAAGAAAAACAAACATGATTAGTGGCCCCTGAATCAATTATCCAGGCTGAATAATCATTCTCCACTAAGCATGTTTCCAAAACCAGTAAATCATATTTACTTCGCTTGGCCTTCTTTTGCTTATGGTCTGCAACATTGTTAGTTTTATTTCCTTTATTACCCTTCTTAGAGGAACTGACAATGTTTGCCTCCTTTTTCTATCCCTTGACTTTCATCAGGGACTCGTAAGTTTGTAACTCACTAAGAACAGTGGCAAAATCGTAGTTTAGCTTTTTCATAACAACATTACTATGAAATACCAGGAAGCTGTGTGGGAGGGATTCCAAAATAAAACTAACCTGATTGGCCTTATCAATGATGACCCCATTTATTTATGCCACGTTGAAATAGATTATCATATTGAGAACACGTTCTCGCACTGATATTCCCTTTGTCATACGTGCATTGAACATAAACTTCAGAGCATCTTGTTTAATCTGTGAGAACGGTTCTCCAAACATTTGATGCATTGAATCCATGATATCGCGTGCAGTGACCATGGATTCATGCTTCTTTGCCAAAACTTTAGATAAGTTGGCAAGAATATATGCTTTGGCCTTCTTGTTTTCCTTAACCCAATGCTCGTATGCATCACGAACACTTCGTACTACATTTTGAGCTAGGACTTGAGGACAATCCTCACACAAGACAAACTTGAGGTTGTCAACTATGAGTACAATATTGATCGTGTTTTTCCATGTTGTATAATTTTTGCTGTTCATTTTCTTAGCACTTAATAAGGTGATAATAGCGCTTGGCATAGACATAATTGCTGAAAACATACGAATTATTCTAATAAATGAAATGCATAACTCATCTAACCCAATCAAATTTAGCAAAATTTTAATGAACCTAATTTTAATGTTTAATTTTGCAATGATGCTTCAGTAATTTAGGATAAAAGCCACCGAAGGGTAGTCAGTCATCCCTTCACTGAATTAAGACATTCTCAACCAATTATTACACGAGAATAACTTTTATTCCAATAATAATTAGTCACCATTCATTCTGTCAAGAAATCATTAACTTACTTAACAATTTCTCATAAGTGTAACCCTCCATTTTAAATCCTAGAGTTCCACTCCAATGAGCCAACCGAAGGGAAAAATCGATTGGGACAAAAACTAAAGTCATCCTATCTATTTTTGGAGTTTGAGATAAAACTCATGCAAATACCTTCCGAAGGGGGACACAAGCAAAGGTGCCACGAGGCCAAGCATAGATCTGACGGTATGAACTTTTAGGGAGGAACGTGAAAAAAATTGATATATCATATATGTCTTTTTCCTCCCACTAAGTGTTTTAAATCTAGAGTTTATTACTTAGGTAAATCTGGCTAATAATTTAATCAAGTCCTTTGTTAAATTTGCTCAATATAACTCTTATATTGGATAATTTAACAACCTTGATTTTCATTTATTAAGCACTTTAATAAAAATCAACCATTGCATGCTTATAAGATATTTGTCTAATTCACCTTCCAGGTAGGGGTGTTCCGTTTCCGTCGACTTAAATACCCCAGCCTTAGACAAAACTTTCCTTAGTCAAATGTCCCTTTATAGGAAAATATCTTATAAATTTAATCTTTTGTTGTATTTATTTAATCATAAAACAAATATAAAAGATTAACCTATTTCTTATCGTATTAGAAATATTCAACATAAGTCTAGGTGAATTGATTTTAAACCCTTTAAAAACTAATTCAAAACTTATGTTTGCATGAAACTCTTTAATATAGATTTAATTTATTTCATTACCTATATAATTCTTATAAATTAATGAAACAGTAAACCTATAACATGCATTCTAATGATATTAGCTAAATATAATAATTATATTTTACTAAGGTAATGACATGCTCAATGCATCTCCATTTTCATTAAGAAATGCAGCAATTATACTAATTAATGAAAAAACATAAGCATATCATTATTATAAAACATGCAACTATATGATATAACA
Source organism: Lagenaria siceraria (assembly GCA_002890555.2). Taxonomy (NCBI): domain Eukaryota; kingdom Viridiplantae; phylum Streptophyta; class Magnoliopsida; order Cucurbitales; family Cucurbitaceae; genus Lagenaria; species Lagenaria siceraria. The sequence continues at coordinate 23,334,843 of CM016485.1, read as the reverse complement.
CTTATATTACATATAATGCATGAGCATGCTAATATGAACATGCATTCATATAATATAACACTTATATTAAAAAATGATGCATGGATAATGTTTATCCTAAGGTGGTATTTTAAATCTATATGGCATACATTATGCAACATATAATAACAATTAATTTAATTATACATCAAATGTAAAAATTAAATTAAATAGAAAAATAAACCGAATTTTGCACCCCTAAAAAAATAATTAAAGTAATATAAATTGTATCAATTTAATTAATAAAAGAATTAAAAAATACATAAAAAATAAAACCACTCTAAACAAGTCTTGAACCCACAACTTTCTAGGCACGCATAAAACCACCAAAGCATCATGAAACTTTTGTTTAGTGTTGAGATGCTTAATGCATTTTAAGTTGCAACGTAGCAGGCAGCATAGTGACCCTATGCTACGGCACAGGAACCACCATTTTTGCTTCGATTTGCTTCTTTTGTGCTCCGTTTTTTATCAAATTCCTCAACAACTCTTGCTCCTTGATCGACACGGACTTAAAGACTCGTTTGCTTAATTAAAATGCCCAAAAACGAGCCCTTACATGAACAATTCAAGTAAAATTCAAGCAATCTAAGGTACCAATTCCAAAAATATCTATTTGCAAACCAACATTCACAATGCAGTCAAAATACCCACATTTTCTCTGAAATTTGTTTCAAATTGAATATCAAAGGCATAACATGGCTCTAAAACCAATTAAAGGAATCAAATTTCCAGTGAAAGCGCATGAACGCCGTGTAATTAATATTCAATTATGAAACACCAAGATACAGAGAAACAAAAACTACAGGATAAACAAAATAATTGTCTTAGCATGCTTTCTACAGAAAAATTAAGGAAGAAATTCCACAAATCTTTGAAGACCAAATCTTCAGTGAATTTCTTCTATTCCTTCTCTAGATCACGAACTCGAAATTTTCTTTTCAAAATCATGTACAGAGAACAGTAACATGGACACCATTGCAAGTTCTTCCTTGCTATGTCTCAAGGTGAATCAATCCAGAGGAGTTGTGGGCTCTTTATTCTTTTGGTAAAGGAGTTTTTGGATTCTTCTTCAGAGAGTGAACGTGAGACTTTTTTTTTACATTCTCAGTGATCTCTTGGTGTCTCTGTCAGAGAAGAAAATATGGAAGGAGTTATCAAATAACTCCCTTCTTCCCAAATAATAATATTATTAATATTAAAACAATTTCAATAATAATAATAATAATAATTTAATATTTATATATATATATTAAATCATATTTAAATATATATATAATTAAATAATAATTAATTAAGAATTAATAAATTAATAAATTAAATATCACATATTCAATTTTATTTGAATCATATTCAAATAATAAACTCTCACATAACCTATAGTTTTAATGTGAATCATATTCACATTAAATTTAACCTATAGTTTTTATATGAATCTAATTCATATAATTAATATTTGAATCGTATTCAAATATTTTGTCTCTCTCATCATATAAAGTTTACATTTGAATCTCATTCAAAATAACTTTATATTATAATGTATTTGTATACATTATCTTAATTGTATCATATATAATTAATTCTCTTATTTAATTTGAACAATTCAAATTAATCCAAAATAGTTTATTCTTATCAAAACTCTTACTAAGCTAGCAAGGAGACCTTACGGACCCATAAATTAGAAGCTCCAATGATATGAGATTAATTAATTAAAATCTTTAATCAAGTTAATCAATATTCATTAACTGCAAGTCACTCCACTAAAGACCTACAGTTGCACTCTTCGCACTATAGATATATTTTCGTGTCCACGGATATAACCAATCAATAGTAAGTTGACTCTTCACAATTGCTCGTAACTACAGCTAGGTCAAATTACCGTTTTACCCTTGTAATACATCTAACTCCTAAAGTACTATTGATTCCTCTAATGAACAAACAGTTTATAGTCCAACTATAAACTAACTCCTCTCGAGCTAGTGAGAGGGTGAGGCCTCAGTCAAGACCTGGAATCAGCCCTTAAGGGAGCAATTATCTACTTACCCTAAAGATGAGAAGGAGTGAATTCCATCTTGTGAGAATACGTTCCCAGCTCCTTGTTGGGTTGTGTGTCCTAACACTTGTATTTTGTAAATAATGAACTTATTTATATAATATCTTATTGAGGTTTATTTAGTAAAGTAGTTATTGAATAAAGTAAATTTTGTAGTTAAGTAACTCTAAATCCAATAAACTAAGAACCCCTAACTATTAAGAATGAATACTTGAACTTTATGTGGAGACATAAAAGTGGGGCAAGTTTGAGTAAATAGCCAAAATATAATGGTCTAGTATAGGGATAGGGTTGGGTACCTTGTCTTGGGGACATTATAGATGCGCCCACTTTATATTTGATACAAATGATGTGATCCTAAATTGTTCATGTGGAGACATGTGAGTGGGGGCGTCCTATGCAATGAATTTTCATAAAGACTGAACCACAAAATAGTCGCTTTTACTTTATAACGTCATTTACTGTTAACACTGAAATTTCAATTCGATGACCTAGATTGATCTTAATCTTGAGCTAACTATGAACTCCTGTTTAGTCGAAATTATCCTTAGATCTACATGGCTGAGAGTGGCCCGAGTTCGCCGACTCAATATGCCTCCTATTTCAGGGGTAAAATTGGATAGGTAGTTGGGACATAGTCTTGTAAGACGGAATTCACTCCTACCCGCTTCTAGGGTTAATAGATAAGTTGTTCCCTTAAGTGTTGATTCCGGTACTTGAACAAGACACCCCACCCACTCATTGGCCCAAGAGGGACTTGGTTTAGTGGTTGGATCATAAATCAATTGTTCATTAGAAGATCAGTAGGACTTAAGGAACAAGATGTAGTTGTAGGGGTAAAATGGTAATTTTGACCCGGTTGTAATTACGAACAACTTGTGAAGGACCGACTTACTAATTATGGTTATATCAAGTGGAAAGAAATATATCTATAGTGAGGAGAGTGCAATTATGGGCTTCCGTTAGTTGATGAATGTTGGTCAACTAGGTTAAAAAGTTTGGCGGGTTAATCTCTGATTGTTGGAGCTCATGATCTGTAGGTCCATGAAGTTCCTCTGCTAGCTCATAATGGACTAAACCTTAGAATAGTGTGGTGAAAGATTTTGAATCGTTCAAAATCAAATTAGGGAGTAAACGTTATTTATATTAGATACTTTAAACGTTTAATCGTTTAATTTTGAATTAAACGATAAAGAGAGTTGAAGCTATTTAAATGTGATTTACATATTAATATATGAATAGAGATTCATATTCAGAAAATCAGTTTTTTGAAAAAGTCAGGATTGGTGTGAATATATTATTATTTTAATATTTGATATTAAAGTAATATTATTTAATTATTAAAATTAATTTTATATAAGGGAAATTGTTGTGTATAGAAAAAAAAACAAAAGTAATTACACATATAGTGTCCCTTATAGGTAAAGATTTTATAATTTAATCTTTTATTCGATTCAAAATAATCCTATTAAGAGAAAATAAAATATTAACTTATTTCTAATCATATTAGAAATATTTTAACATAAAGTCTAATTTTTCAAGTTTTAAACAATTTTTTTTTTAAAAAAATTGACCTTATGTTAAAATGTAACCCTGAATTATAGATTTTTTCTAATTCATTAACCGTATAACTTTTATAAATTAATGAATTATTAAAACCTATAACATGCATACTAATTACATTATTTAAATATAACACTTATATTACCTAAGTAATGTCATGATGCATGCATCACCAATTTCATTACTATCCAAAATATAACATTTATATTAAACATATAATGAACTATATAGTAAGCATACATTAAACAGTTATATAATACTTTAATTATTCAAATGTAAACTATATAATATACATTATGCATGTACATACTTTAGGATAACCTAAACTTTTAAATATAACAATTATATTTACATATGATGCATGATTATTCTTAACCTATGATGGGATTTTAAAAACTATATGACATACAATATGCAATATATAAACAATATAATTTAATCATACATCTCATGCATTTAAACTATATTAAACAACATTAATAGATTGATATTTGGCAACCTAAAAAAATAATTAAATTAATATAATCAAATTATGTTAATTTAATTATAAAACTAAAAAAAAAGAAAACTGGGTAAAAACCGCTGCTGAACTGCTACTGAACTGGACCTGTAGACCATACTCCTTTGAACCGAGTCGTTCTGCATGCGTGTGAGGAAGAGGGAGAGCGTCGACGCTCTCGGCAGCATAGCTACGCTCTAGGCTGTGAAGCCGTTGCGTTGTGACACTGAGGCTTCTATGCCACAGCATAGAGCACAGCGTCGCGATGCTATGCGTTACACTGTAGCACAGAATGCAGTTCGAGCTTTGATTTTCACCATCTTCTTCGACCTTCCATGCAAATTTTTAGCAAATCCACCATCACGAACAACCCTGACTTAAAACCACAGACTTGATTGTAGAATTAAATGCCCAAAAAAACCAGACCCTCACATAATTTGATCAAATCAAACATAAAACTGCAATCTAAGTGCCAAATACCAAAACCATCTATTAAGCAATCGAACATCCATCCCATGAAATTGAACAAAAAATCACCCACCAAAATCAATTTTTGATTTTCCTTAAACCAAAAACAAAGACAATTTCAATGGCTCTGATACCAATTGAAGGGATTGAATCCCAATTGCAGAAGCGTTTAATCGCTCTGTCTTTGAAGTTGGGATTGAGAAAAACAAAAACGATTTACAAAAAACTAGGCTAAGCATGCTTTAAAGGGAATTCAGAGAAATTACCTTTGAAGAACAGTAAGCTCTACACGAACACAAGTCTTGGGAACTTGTACTGCAGCTGGAACACGACCAGTTGGACTTCCTTGCTATAACTCAGGGAAGATCAAAAGGATGGTGGGATCCTAATTTTGTTTTGCAGGGAAATTTTACACATAGAGGAACAACAGAGAGAGCAGAGCGCCAAAAAAATTAGTCTCTTTTCTATTTTTAAAAGGACTAAAAAGTAACATGAGGGGAATAACTTCCCCTCACCTCACTTTCTCCACTCCCCTGCATGACAGGGGAGTTTTATTATTATTATTATTATTATTATTATTATTATTATTATTATAATGTTTATCATATATTATTAAAACAAAATAATAATAAAAATTTAATTAATTAACACTTAATTAATTAATTTGAAATAATAATAATTAATTCATTGACAATTAATTAATCTTAAGTATCGTGCATTAAAATGCATATCTCTCTCATATACTATAGTTTTAATATAAATCACATTCACATTAATTTGACTATATAGTTTAATTATGAATCTAATTCATATCATGAATTTTATTCAAATATTGTTCTCTCTTATTATATAGTTTAATTATAAATCATATTTATAGCTAACTATACATATTATAATGTGTCAATATACATTATACTTTATATTAATCCTTATTAATATTAAATTCCCTAAATAATTTGAACAATTCAAATTATTTAAAAAATAATTGAATCTTATTTTACCCTTAGTGAGATAGCAAGGAGACCTAATGGACCTACAAATTAGAAGCTCCAATGATTTGAGATTAGATTAATCAAACTCTTTAATTAATGAAATCAACATTCATTAACTGTAGTTCACTCACTAAAGAAAACAACTACACTCTTCACACTGTAGATATATTTCTATGTCCATGGATATAACCAATCATCAATATCTCGACCATTTACAAGTTAATCGAAATTACAGCTTGGTCAAAATTACTGTTTTACCCCTATAATCACTTTTTTCTCCTTAAGTCCCATTGATCCTTTAATGAACAACTTGTTTATGGTCCTACCATAAACAAATCCCTCTCAGGCCAATGAGAGGGAGGAGCCCCTTGTTTAAGATCCGAAATCAGTACTTAAGGAAGCAATTTATCTACTTTTCCTGAAAGTGGGAAGGAGTAAACTCCATCTTGTGTAGCTATGTTAACACTTTTCTATTTAGAAAAATCCCAAAATGGTAGGCATAGGATGTCAGCGACATAGGTCACTCTCACCATACAAATCAAAGGACAACCCTCATAGACAGGAGTCCATAACTCACTTAGGATTGAGATCGAGTTATTTATGGTCATCCTATGAAGTGTTAGTCTCTATACTTAACAGTGTTATAACGTGAAATTAATCATTTCACGGCCTGGTCTTGTACAAACTCTTTGTATAGGATACCCCATTAACATGTCTTAACATGACTGAGTTGGATCAAATCGTTTGTAACACTTACAACTCATGTAAGAATTACAGAGTGGGCCGTATCCACTGTGTTACCAGGATAAGGCACCCAACCTTACCCATATACTGTAGACTTTTTTTTCTCCCTTCATTTTTCCTTAACTTTTGCTTGATTGCATGCATTAGGAACAATACATCATTTTAGTTTGGGGTGGGGCTTGTTCATGCTACTTGACTATTTTTTTGGTAAGTCTTTTGCATCCATTGCTTGCCTATTTTTGCATGCTAGTTTCAGAGGTTCATTTGCATTATTGCTTGACTAGGATAGCCTAGGAAGTGCTCGTATGTTCCTTTGCTTGTTTTTGTTGAAATGAGCATAATATGAGCCTCTTTAAAAAAATTATGATCTTCCTTGCATTCTCTGAGCACTAGCCAACTTTTGTTTTTACTCTTAGGGCTTAGGATGGGTTTTTGTTGTATAAGGTCTATTGTCACCCCGAATGGCCTCATTGGTAAGAGAGTTTCTTGCTAGAAAGAGTGCAACGCGAGACTAGGAGAAATAAAAAGTGTGTCAAGGACTAAATGAATAAAAGAAAGGAAGAGAGAAAAGAAAAAATGCCTAGAAAATGAAGAAAAAGGAGAAAAGAAAAGAATAAAAAGGCACATAAGAAAAAGAAAAGAAAAGGAAAGAGAGTGTGTGAGTGCATGGATATGGGTTGATAAGAACTACCTCTATTGTGGTTAGTTAGGATGCCGCGAGAAAAAGAGTGGTACGAGTCCCTACAGTAGAGTGTGAAAGCTAGCAGCCCTTAGGTAAAAGAAATGCCCTTTAAGTTTCAGTTGTGTATGTGTTTTAGGTGCCCTAGTCTCAACATTTCCCTTTTTATAGTTTAGATTACTTAAAGACTTGTGCCTGAGCCAAATTAGAGGGAAGATGGAGAGAGGAAAGCATAAGGTTATCCCGGGTCTAGAGAATTTTCTTAAGTACGCTTCTTCACACATGCACGTAGAGAAGAATAACAAGCCTTAAGCATCCTAAAATTACCCTTAGAACCTAAAAAATCTTCAAAATTCACCATTTTACTAAAATGTTGACTTTAAATTTGGCTTTGACCGTTGACTTTGACTTTGTTCCGAGCATACCTACTTCACCCACAATATCCTTTACAAGCTCAACTAAGTTCGTTACCCTCAAATCATTCATTCAATCCCTCAATTCTCTCTTTTTGAGGAAGACATTGGTTCGATTCCCTTAATTTTCCAAGTACAGTTCTTAAGCAAATATTCCAAATTAACTTAATCTCAAATTCTCGAGTTCCAACTTAACCTATAAGCTTTCCAATAATTCCAAGAAGAAAAAAGTAAAAGAGGAGAGGGCTTACATATAATTATTTGAATAAAAAGCAGTTAAGTTTACCACATTTTTCTTTGTAATTAAATTTAATATTCTAAACTTTTTAACCATGGCAAGAAAGCAATTATCAAACTTTACATTTCTGATTAGTCATGTTTTACGTTAGAGTGAAAAAAAATAAAAAAATTTCATCAACGTCTGTCTTTTTCTCCATTTTCTATTGACTTTATTAAAAATATTCATGTTACTGGACATTCTATTCATAACACCGTCAAGTAATTAAAAGTTTCAAACATAAAAAAATATCATTTTATTTAAAGTGTTGACACTTTACATTTGGAGTATGTTTTAATTTACACGACAAGAAGTTGACAAAATTGATAAATTTTTGTGTCGTTTGTGAATTAAATTTAGATTTTCGTTTAACTATTGTATAGATTTTTCTTGCATATTTTTACTATTTTAAAATATTGGATAATTGTTGAAATTTAATTTTACATCAGTTCATATTTTGTATAAAATAATTTTAAAATTCTAACCTTACTCCTTCACCATGTTTGGTTGACAATTCTTTATTTACAAAGCCTTATTTGTAGATGTCTATCTTCTTTTGTATGCAATTTCTTTTTCAATCTAATTTTTGTTATCTCATTAAAGTTTCACATTCTTTCCACATAAGAATAATTGAACAAGGACGAATTTATGTAAATGATTGAAGAAGTAAAATGTGGAATTCCACAAGTCGAGCTTCTTCTTGTTAAAGAGATAACTTAAAAAATAAACTCCTGCGTTTTTATATATTTTTTCATGTCTTTAGTTCATGGTAATTTCATTAATGCACTTAGTTGTCTTTTTTGTCGTTAGATCGAGCAATTTGGAGTTGTGTTCAAGTGGTTTGGAAGAATCGAGATCAAAATGGTACAATACTAATTGAACTTAAATTGAGCAACCAAGTTATGAAAAATGAAATTCAAATCAAAAGACCCGAGGAACGAGTTTTGAGACACTAGATTGAGTATCAAAACATTGCCCCTAGCACAACATGCTTATACTTCTTGTGGGAGACAGCACTAAAGGCGTTGTCTTGCTAGCACGGTATTTTATGTTCAGTGTGGCGAGGAAGGACATATGTCTGATAGATGCCCCAAAAGAAGTACGTCAGGTAATAGAGGCCAACACATGAGCTTGTATCAGGAGGGTTCTAATAAGTCACAGTAGCAGTAGTAGGGCCGAGCGTATACTACATGTCACACCCTCCCCCAGATTACGCTCTTAAACCTGGGATAGAACATGTGATAGATACATTCATCTAAACAACATTCTTTTTATAACATACAAACAATGAAACCCAAGGGGTTTACTCAACCTGGACACCTAATAAACAGTTCATAATAATTAGCTCTTCAACTACACAAGCATCCAAAATCTACTCACAACATGTTTTGACATATATAGAAGTAGAGGTTACATAATCATCTGCTAAGTTTGCACAACAAGACTTCTTCTAACCGAAGCTTTTCATCTCTCTACTATATGCCAATTAACTCAAAATCTAATATTTACAAACTAAGGGAGGATCCGTAGCAGAGACTTCGCGAGGGTAGGTCAAGCTCCTAGAAACCGTTCGCTATCTGGGGAATAAGAGAAAATATTTTGAAAAAACATTAGACATAAGTCTAGTGAGTGACAGAGTTATTAAAACGAACTCATAACGTGTTTCTGAAATAGTTTTAAAGGGAACATTGTTCAAAATATATACGGCAGTTTCAACTGCATATCTCCAAAATGAATTCGGCAAATGAGCGTAGCTCATTATCGATCGAACCATATCTAATAGGGTTTTATTTCTCCTTCTAGATACACCATTCTGTTGAGACGTACCAGGTGTAGAGAGTTGTGACTGAATTCTATGTTCTATCAGATAGTCCTAAAATCTTAAGTCCATATGCTCTCCACCTCGATCTGATCGAATATTTTAATAGTTTTACCTAAGAGAGGTTCTCAACCTCAGCCTTATACTCCTTGAACTTTACAAGAGCTTTAGACTTATGATGCATTAGGTAAACTAATGAAATATTCATACCCTCCACGTGCTTTAACATTCATCGGACCACAAAGATCCGAGTGCACAAGCTCTAAGGGTTCTTTGGCTCTAAGACCTTTTCCTGTAAAAGATCTTTTAGCCATTTTTCACTCAAGACATGATTCACACATGAAGGCAAAGAGTTGTCTTCTAACTGATTTAGGAGCCCACTCTTAACCAATCTCTCAATCCTATTGAGATTTATGTGACCAGGTCTTAAGTGCCAAAGATAGGTACTTTGAGAAACTCATTGTCTTTTATTTTGAGTTTCAGTTGTTTTAAACATTTTAGTATTATAAACAGCCTTAACTTTGGTCGGTTTTAACTTGCATAAGTTGTTTTCTAAATTTGCAAAACATATTGGAATACCTTTTCTACTAATGAACACTTCATTAATTTCAAAAGTCACTTTGTACATATGTTCAAGCAAACAAGAGATAGATATCAAATTCCTACTACAACTAGGAACATAAAGTATATTTTCAAGCAAAATGAATCTATCTCTAAAAAACAACTTCATGGCTCCCACTGTCTTAGCCGAGATGAACTTTCCTGATCCAACCCTGAGAGTTATCTCGCCATCTTGAAGCTGTTTCCTGGAACTAATTTCCTGAAAATAAGAACCAATGTGATTTGTAGCCCCTAAATCCAATATCCAGGTTGAGTTGTCATTTTCCACTAAACATATTTCAATAACTAGTAAATCATACTTACCTTGTCTCTCTTTCTCAGCTTTTTTCTCGGCTAGGTACTTCGAAAAATCCCTTTTTCAACGTCCATCTTGGTTGCAATGGAAATATTTTTCTTTGTTTGCAACTTGAGCCTTTCCCTTACCTTTTCTCTTTGCAGGAGATTTGACTTTCCCTTTTTCCTTTCTCTTCATCTGAGATTTTGAAATGTAACGACCCGACTTCCTAGAACTTGTTCTAGGTCATTACTTCATGCATGCATACATCTCAAAACGATGCTTTTTATATTTGACTAAAATCAAAGAAATTTATAAAATAAATAACTTCATTAAATTTAAATAATTAAAAATCTTGGATCGAGGTACACTGAAAAAAATTATAAAACCAAAACTGTGAACTTTGCATAAAATGTCTAACAATGCAAAACTAAAATTTTTAAATTTAAACATTAAGACTGGGATAAAAACATAAAATAAAATGTGGGCGGAAGCATTGACTGGTCCCAACGGCACGATCACGAATTCTTCCTGTCATTCGCCTGTCTATCCTTGCCTTTACCTGAAAGTTGTAACATAAGAGTGGGTATAAAAATACTCAGTAAGTGACCCACTACCAGGTTTATCTAGTAAACTTGTTAACTTTCCTACACGCGACAAGTGTACAAATCATAACATGACATAAGTAGTGAACCAGAAGGAACACAAATCATGGAAGTCGTGGTGATCCCAGAGGAACACATATCATGGCAGTCGTGGTGATCCCAAAGGAACACATTATCATAACATGCTAGTAATCCCAAAGGAACACATATCTGTAGGAAGAACATACATGCATGCACAGCGGAAGGATCAAAATTACACTCTAAGATGTTTTATACAAGGATAAACATGCAAAGGAAAACTTCAAGAACAAAACAGAATTTTAGAGTTCCTACCCTTGAAGTCTTTGTAAAACTTCAATCAATGGATGTATGTCCTCATAAACGATTCGTAGACTACCAAGAGAGTCTTCTCCACTATTCTCTGGCCTTGGAAAGGAGTTATGGGACTCCTTTAGTTGTGAATTTTAGGAGAGAAAGTAAAGGAATTGGAGAGGGAAAAAAAAAGAAAAAAATTCTAACTTTTAGAATTTTTTTTTTTTATAATTCCATAAAAATGCATTACACCTTTTTCTTTTTTCAAAATCATTTGCATATATAAGATTATACATGCAAAATCAATTGAACAAGAGGTTGACAACACATCTCATGCACTTAGTGGGATTTGTGATGACACCTAGAATGGGATAATTCCACCAACAAGTCAGTGGAATTATCCAACATTTGCAAATTTGATTTTAAATCAAATTTAAAAAATAATTTTAATAATTAATTAAAACAAATTTAATTAAAAATATTATTTTAATATCAAATATTAAAATAATATTAAAACCATGCCAAAACCGACTTTCCCAAAAAACGATTTTTCAAATATGAATCCTATTCATATATATAATATTTAAATCCTATTTAAATATTAATTTCAACTCTCCTTGAACGTTTAATTCATAATTAAATGTCAATGCATTCAACATATCACATATGTCTAGCGATTATTCCCTAAACCGAATTTGAATATTTCAAATTCATTCACCACACTGTTCTAAGGGTTTATCCGATATGAGCTAGTCGAGGGACCTTGTGGACCTACAGATCATGAGCTCCAACGATTCAAAATTAACCGGTCAAACTCTTTGACCTGGTCAACCAACATTCATTAACTAACGAGTCACTCCACTAAAGCCTGTAGCTGCACTCTCCTCAACGTAGATATATTTCTGTACACTTCATTTAACCATGATTAATAAGTCAACCCTTCACAGGTTGTTCGAAATCACAGCTTGGTCAATTACCATTTTACCCCTAGATTACATCTTATTCCTTAAGTACCACTGGTTCTCTAATGAGCAAATGGTTTGTGATCCAACCAACAAACGAAGTCCCTCTCGGGCCAATGAGAGGGTGAGGCCCCTTGTTCAAGACCTGAAACTAGTACTTAAAGGAACAACCTCTCTACTATCCCTATTGTCAGGTAGGAGTGAACTCCGTCTTGCAAGTCTATGTCCTCAGCTATCTACCCGGTCTTACCCCGGTAGGGACTTCGTTTGCAAATTAACTTTATATTATAATGTATCTATATACATTATATTAATTGTATCTAATATAATCAAGGATTGAAAAATCGCGATATATTGGTGATATATCGCCGATATATCCATAAATTGATATATTCGATAGAGATATGAGGGGGTAAGTTCTTTTTTCCTGAAAAATCATTAATATTGGCGATATATCGTTTCAAGGATATCTCGTTTGCAAATCATGATAGTCATGGATATATCATAGATATATCGTGGATATTTAGTGAATATATCGTGGATATTTCGTGGAGATATCGTGGAAAAAATTTCATATATAATTTTTTTTCTTTTTCCTAATATCAACCTTTTCAAATGTGTTATCTTTTCCAATTTTAAACTTTTCTCAATTTTCAATTCAAGACTTACATTTCCAAAAGAAATTGAATTTGAAGAAACCACAAAAAAGAACATATATTTATTTTTAACCTCATTCTTTCGTTGAATTTTCACATCATTTCACTTCAAAATTAAATTGATGTGAGTTTTGCGTACTTGACCATTCAAAATTTTCATTTTCAAGAAAAATAATTTAAAAAATAATATATATTAATTTCCGACCTGATCAATCTTTTTTCAATGAATTTTCATATTATTTCACCTCAAAATTGAATTGATATGAGTTTGTTTACTTCACCATCCAAAAATTTTCATTAAAAAACAAACAATTTGAAAAAAAACAACATATATTACTTTTTAACCTCATTTAAACTTTTGCATTGAAATCTCAAGTCATTTCATCTCAATATTGTAATAGGAAAACATTACACATTCATAGAAGATAGATACATGATGATGCTCAAATTGATTACTAAATCTTATATTTGGCCTTCATTTCGTACGACATAGACTTTATTAATAAAATATTCAATTCATAATCATTTTTTCGGTCTTCACTATACTTATTACTCCATTACCGATCATATTTGGCTTCTAATTATTGATTTGTATGCGTAAAGTTATAATTTATTACTTAAATAACTTTGTTCTAAAATTTCACTAAAAAATTCATAATATTTTTAGGGGTCTTTTCGCAAATAGAAAAAAAACAAAAGTAATTACACATATAGAAAAAAAAGTGGAAAATACAAAAGCATGGGTGCACTTTTTTCTATACGTGTAATTACTTTTGTTTTTTTTCTATACACAACAATTTCCCATAATTTTTATAAATTTCCATGATATCCGTCATTTTTTTTGGAATATACGTCGATATATCTGTAAATTTGAGTTATCGATATTTACACCGATAACGATATTTCCGTCCTTGAATACAATTAATGCATTTTTCCTTATATAATTTGAACAATTCAAATTTTATCAAAAACTAATTAATCCTTGGTTTACCCTTAGTGAGCTAGCAGGGGACCTAATCGACTTACAAATTATAAACTCCAATGATTCAAGATTAATTAATTAAACTCTTTAATTAAATTAATCAACATTCAGTAACTGTGAGTCACTCCACTAACGACCCACAATTGTACTCTTCGCATTGTAGATATATTTCTGTGTCCATAGATATAACCGTTATTATTAAGTCGACCTTTCACGAATTGCTCGCAATCACAGTTGGGTCAAGATTACCGTTTTAGCCTTGTAATTACCTCTTATTACTTAAGTACCACTAATCCTTCTAATGAACAATCAGTTTATAGTCCAACTATAAACTAAATTCCTCTCGGACCAGTGAGAGGATGAGTCAGTGACATGGGTCACTCTCACCCATACAAGTCAAATGACTATCCTCATAGACAAGAGTCCATAATTCACTTAGGATTGAGATCGAGTTACACGGTTATCATGTGAAATGTTAATCTCTTCAGCTAACGGTGTTCTAAAGAGAGATTAATCATTTCGCAGTCCGATCTTTTACAAACTCTTTGTATAGGATACCCCCACTCGCATGTCTCCACATTAACGATTTGGATCAAATTGTTTGTAACACTTTGGGTTGTATTCGCAGTGCCACCAGAATAAGGCACCCAACCTTATCCATATACTGCAGACCTTTTAGGTTATTACTTGAACATGATTCACTTGTATGTCTACCACATATTGTTCAAGTTACATTAAATAACCTTGGATCTTAGTTTATTGGATTGAGTTACACAAGACTAATTTGAATAAAATAACTCTTTATTTTATTAAATAAATGAATATTTGTTTATACATTACAAACTACGAGATTTAGGGTATAAATCCCAACAATGTTGTCTTAGGAATATTGCTATCCTTAATCCTCAGCTGGTGATAACCTGATCGACGGTCAATCTTAGAGAAAACTGTGGTTCCCTACAACTGGTCGAACATGTCATCAATCTTAGGAAGAGGGTATTTATTCTTGATGGTTACCTTGTTCAACTCTCAATAATCTATGCATAGGCATAACGAACCATCTTTCTTTTTCACGAAGAGCATAGGTGCACCCCAAGGTGATACACTTAGACGTATAAAACCCTTGTCAAGCAATTCTTGCAGCTGAGTCTTGAGTTCCTTCAATTTCGCTGGGGCCATTCTATAAGGAGCCTTCGAAATGGGAGCAGTACTGACTCCAACTCGATAGCAAAGTCTATCTCTTGATATGGCGGTAAATCCAAGAGATTATTTGGAAAAACATCTGGATACTCTCTCACCACTAGCTCTGATGAAGGTGACCTCAGCTTCCCTGGTGTCAACCACACTGACTTTCGCAGCTAAAATCACTTTGGATAGGACCACGATCCCGACCCCGTTAAACTTGAAACTAGCTTTTGTAGGAGTGTTGAAAACTACCTCCATATGGGAACATTCTATACTGGCATGGTTAACAACCAACCAATCCATGCCTAATATAACATCGAAGTCATGCATGTCTAACACTATCAAAGTCACATTTAGAGTATGATTTCCTATTTCTATCTCACATGCTTTTAGCCTTTCATTTACTAACATTAATTCTCCAGACGGAGTAGAAACTGATAACACATAATGTAAGGGCTCTAGTTCTAACATGGCTCGCTTCACAAATAAAGATGAAATAAACGAATGCAACGAGCCTGAATGAAATAAAACCGAAGCATAGTGCCCCAAAATAGGGAGTGTATCTGTCACCACTGTATTGGACTTATCCGACTCTCGTTGAGTTATAGTGTAAGCCCTAACCATAACTCTAAATTCTTATGTAATTTTTTAAGCTTGAGATTCACTTAAGTAAACTAAAAAAGGAGTAAGGAAATATTAGCAAATCAAAGAAGAGCACAAGGGAAGTTAATTTGGTTGAAGGATTTATTTAACTTTGGTTACATTTTAGGATTAAGTATATATTTATTATTATTATTATTATTATTATTATTATTATTATTAAATGGTCATTAATAAAAGTAATTGAGGAAAATGGAATTATTAATTAGTGGGGAAAAATTTTAAAAAAAAAGGAAAAAGAAAAAGAAAAGAGAAACGAAGTGGAAGGAAATCAAGTGTGCATGTCGGTGGAGATTAAAAGGTGAGTTCTTAGCTTTCCTTTTCATTATTATGCATTTGCTGAAATTGAGAGACCGACCGCCACTCTCCTTGATCTGAGAAGGGGATGTTTGAAGTTGTTCTCGCCAAAATTGTGGCCGGAGAGTGGCCGGAAGAGAAGGAAAGGTAATTGTTGTCTGGAATTGAAGATAACTCGAGCAGTCTGTAGTGTCTGGATGATTTTGAGCTGTAGAGAGCAAATTTTGAGCTGACATTTTGAGATTAGTAATTTATCTCAATTATTAACAACTTTTGTGAAGGTTGTTAGAGGTGGAAATGATGGGAAGTAGATGAAATTATAGGTAGAAGTTGTGGATAGGAAAAATCACGAAACTGGAGAGATCTCTGGTTTTTGTAGCGGTTTGAACTTTGTAAGAAAAGTCAGGAGCCGAAATTGGTTAGGTTAGTTAGCTAATTCGATTTCTAACAACTTTTCTGTATAATAAAAAACTTAAAAAACGAAGGGATATGAATGATTTCATACGTATAACAGAAAGGGTTGCAGAAATCGTGAAGCAAGAGTATTTTCTGGTTTGAGGCAATTTCTGGACAATCCAACAATTTTTAGGTCTTCCTAAGGTAGTTTGTAAAGGACTTTAAAAAGAAGAGTTTGACACAAATTTCACTTAATTTGGTTAAGTATTGAGTGAGTTATGAATTTTTGAAATTTGGCTGGAAATCTGGAACTTTGAAGTAGGGGAAAATTCGTGAATTCGAAGCAGCTTCTGATATAAGAAACATTTTGGGCAAACCACAAGAATTTAAGTCTTACACTCTGAAGGTAAGTTGTAGAGGACTTAACGACGAACATTTTGCCATAAATTTCACTTGATTTGGTTAAGAATTGAGGAAGTTAAGATCATTTGAATGAAGGTAAAAATCTGGAAAAAAATGCAGGGTACTTTCACATAGAAATTCATGAACTAGGAATTTAGGTGAATTTAACGGAGTTTATGAATGATTGCTTGGAGAATTAATAAAACCAACTTAATAAAACCATACTTACAAAATTCACATCTTGAGGATATAGCAAAGCTAGTTTCTTCTTCCCGTATCATCTACATTGCTCTTATTTTTGCAGGTTCTCCTTTTTCTTCCATAAATACTATATTATCATGTGTTACAAAATCAAATATCCATTAGGCATATTATGATATCTTGCTTTTAGGATTTTCATGAGTCTTCTAATGCATCTTCCAACGATCTCATAATTTTGACATCTCTACATTCTTGTTGGCATCGATATTAAAATCTTTTGTTATGAAAATATACTGCTAATTTTTTTTGTCTACTTATTTTTCTTTTTTGTTATTTGTATAGTTGCATTGATCTTGGTGCCTCAAGAAGCTTCAGCTGCCCAAAGATGTCAAGACATATTGTATAACAGTGTGTGCGCTCTCGATGACTGTGGAAAGAAATGTTGGGAGAAGCACCATAGTATTTCACATCAATGCATTCCAACTAATCTTGCTCAAACCATCTATGCTTGTTATTGTTTCTTTGATTGTGTTAAAAATAATTGATCTTGTGACATCTTGCTAATTTTATAGAATGTTTCTCAGGAACTTCTAAATAATACGAGACATCTTCTCTAATCTTGGTCTATTGTGTTTCACACACTTCTAAAATGTATGGTTATAAAACAATTGTTCCATGCCAAAATTATATTAGTTCTTATGAACTAAATTATATCATAATTAATATTACTGATAACCACGCATAACACATTAATGTTTAGATTTTGGAGAAGTTTTGAGTTTAGGCGTATTTATTAAAAGTGGTAATGGCCTATAACTCTTGTTGCTTTCAAAGTTGGTGTTAATAAATGGGTGAAACTTCCATGACTATTAGTGAAGAAAATGCAAAGTTATGCTCTTAAATCCTTTGAATTGTACTTGAAAAAAAAACTTTGGGAATTTATTCTTAGAATTTGGTTTTATATATGTACTGATTTTTTTTTTACATTATATATGTATTAATTTATGTGAATAGTTTTTGTAGACTATATTTAATAGATAGATGTATGTAAGACATGAATACTTAAAATGTAACATATATTGGTTTCTCAATAATATTATTAACATTTATCAATTTTGTCAACTTCTTGCCGTGTGAATTAAAACATACTGCAAGTGTAAGGTGTCAACACTTTAAATAAAATGATATTTTTTTTATGTTTGAAACTTTTAATTACTTGATGGTGTTATGAAGAGAATACCCAATAACATGAATATTTTTAATAAAGTCATAAGAAAAATTGAGAAAAAAATAAAGGTTAGTGGAAATTTTTGAATTTTTTTCACACTAACGTCAAACTTGACTAATTAGAAATGTAAAGTTTGATCATCACTTTCTTGGTATGCTTAAAATGTTAAGAATGATTAAATTTAATTATGAAAAAAATATGGTAAACTTACCCGCTTTTATATTTAAATAATTATATATTCTTTTCCTAAATCACACTTTCATTGACATGAAGTGCTCTCAAAAGCCAAGTTGGGAAAAGAAAACTTTACCTATGGATCTCTACACCCAAACAAGAAATCCTCTAACAACACTTAAAATACTCTTGCTCAATGTAATTCAGGCTCATTTCTATGTTTTACGTGTTTATTTGATGATTTTATAGGCCTCGGACGTAAAGAAGGTAGATGTTTGCGCTCAATCTCACTTGAGTTATAATGCAATGACATCTAAATTAGCCTTAACTCGTGCCTTTTTAAAGATAAATTGATGTATAAAAATGAACGAAAATCATGCCTTTTTAAATATGACATGTCAGAAACAGATGTTAAGACATTATTTGGTACATCTGAGAAAACCGCAGAAACACAACCTTATAAAAATATAAGCCAGCCACCGAATCTCCAACAAAAATGAAGGAATCCAAATTTCACTTGTCTAAACCCAAGTAAGTTTCGACAAGGTGCCTGGTGAGTCCATGGTCGAACGCAGGGACTTATGCTAATTATGTGCTTAAGTTATATGAATGATCTTGAGGCGGTAAGTGTATTCAATGCGTTGAGATTGTTTTCTATACAACTAAGTAACATGAATTTACATATGATGGTAACAATGAGTGGAATATGTGAGAATGGATGAAATGATGTTGCATTGAATGTGGAATGATGCGTGAAAATGTAGTTAGGGCGATGAATGAGAATGGTGAGATGCAATCCTTAGTCAAGCAGTATGTGGTGAATTGAAGGAAAAATCAATGGAGAAAAGTAGGATTGAAGAGGGTACTAACATTTTCCTAAGTTATGCATAAGTGAAGCGTTCATGTCATTAACTCTCAAAATGAAGATCTCACCTCTCGGTGTTTCAAAGCCACAATATCCTACTTCTAGGATGCACGATTGAATTAATTTTATACGAAAGGTTAACTCTATCTCTAAATCTACTTAATTCTTTCCTTGTTTAATGTGATTTATATTCACTCACTCTCTTAAGCAATTGATTATTTCTACTCAAACCTATTTCTCAATATGCATGATTCAAGCAACGTATTAAGCATACATTAAACAAGATGACGTTTAACTTATGCAAAACTTAATGAAAAAGTAAGTTGAACCTCCTCAACCCATTAAAAAATTAGTTGCTCATGATGGAATTGAGATAAAGTATTGAAACTCAGAGCAAATAAGACTCTTCTCATCTTATTGAGTAAAAAAAGGGCATATATATAGCCACTTGAACTAACAGATGTAAACCATCTAACAAAATGATGAGAAAATGAGGGCATATATATAGCCACTTGAACTAACTATATACAACAGAATTAAACCATCTAACAGAATGATGAGAAAATGAAATATACATGAGATTTATCTAATACCCCCCTCAAGATGGACTTAAAAGATTAACAACTCCCATCTTGGATAGTAGACGTACGAGAATATTAGAAGACAATGGCTTGGTAAAGACATTAGCGAGTTGTTGGGCAGATCTCACCGACAATAATTTGACATCGCCATGAAGAACCTTTTCTCGTACAAAATGACAGTCAGCTCTATGTGTTTTGTGCGCTCATGGAAAATGGGATTAGTAGCAATGTGGATGGCAGCATCATTGTCACAATATATAGCAACAGGAGAATTTGAAGAAATGTGTAAGTCATTCAACAGTTGCCTCAACCATACAAGCTCACTTGTTGTAGCAGCAAGAGCTCGGTATTCTGCTTCTGCTGAAGAACGGGAAACAGTTGTCTGTTTCTTTGCTTTCCAAGAGATCAATGCTTCACCCAGGAAAATACAAAAGCTTGTAGTAGACTTCCTTGAGTCCAAACATGATGCCCAATCTGCATCACTGAAGGCTTTCAAATGAAAAGGAGATTTTGGAAGCAGAATCCCCTGACTCGAACAACCTTTAAGGTAGTGCAGCAAAAAGTGAACAGCATTCAAGTGTAGTTGTCGAGGTTGAGCTACATATTGGCTCAATTTATGGACAGCAAAGGTGATGTCAGGGTGAGATACTGTCAAATATAAAAGTCTGCCAATTAAACGCCTGTATATGGATGGATCTGATAAAAGTTCACCTACGTCAGACTTAATTTTCAAATGTGGATCCATAGGTATTAATGCTGGCTTCGATGCTAAGAACCCTGTGTCTTCAAGTAATTGAAGAGTATACTGCCATTGAGATAAAAACAAACCAGTTGAAGATCTGGCAAGCTCCAATCCAAGGAGGTACTTCAAAACCCCAAGGTCTTTTAGTTTGAAACATGAGTGAAGGTGGGCTTTAAGAACATCAATTTGAGCCATTGATGGGCCAGCGATGATAATGTCATCCACGTACACCAATAGAGCTATGAAAGAGTCACCCGAGCCTTTGACAAACAAGGAATAGTCAGATTTAGACTGAAGAAATCCAAGTTGTAGTAAGGCAGTAGAAAATTTATCGAACCATTGCCTTTAAGCTTGCTTCAATCCATATATGGATTTGTTGAGTTTGCATACAAGTTTAGTGGCAGAGGATGTAGATGTACCATGTTTGTAACCCAACGGAAGATCCATGTACACATTTTCAAACAAATCACCGTTTGAAAAGGCATTATTGACGTCCAATTGGACTAACGGCCAGCCAAGTGAAACAGCAAGAGTCATAAGAACCTTCACAGTGACCAGTTTGGCAACAGGAGAAAAAGTCTCCATATAATCTAGCCCCTCTTGTTGTGTGTATCCCTTAGCCACTAAACATGCTTTGTAGCGTTCTACAGAACCATCAGCTTTGTGTTTAACCTTGTAGACCCATTTACATCCAATGGAATGTTGGTCTTTATGTAAGGGAACAATATCCCATGTCTGATTAAGCTCCATGGCTTGTAATTCCTCATTCATTGCCTACCTCCAATGAGGATGAGGGACAGCCTGATGGTAATATTGTGGTTCATAGGTAGATGACACACTTAAGACAAAATGTCGAAAAGTGGTAGATAACCTATCATATGAGATGTACTTCTGTAAGGGGAACTTGGCAGTAGAAGTCATAGGCTGATTCAACAAGAGACCACAATGATACTCTTGTAAGTAAGATGGCAGTTTTGAGACTCGGGAGGACCTTCTGGGAATATCCAAATGCAAGGCATTTGTATCAGCAGGGACTTCAACAATATGACCAACAGGGCAGTCTATTGGATTTTCAACAATGGGACCAACAGGGCAGTCTATTTGATTTTTAATAATGTGTTGTTCAGTGATAAGTGGTTGATCAGTTTCAGAACTCAAATTTGGTGATTGATCAGTAGCAATTGGCTCAACTAAGGTAGATGGGGAAGCAACCATCTGGGAAGCAGGCTGAGAAACAGTAGCATTCCGCGAGAAGACCAAATCTGGAAAAGGATCAATGACATCCTCTAGGGTAGTAATGGTGTGAAAGGGAAAGATTGATTCATAAAAGATGACATCCCTGGAAACGAACACCTTCTGACTTTGAATATCAAGCAATTTATATCCTTTCATTCCTGGCGGATAACCAATGAAAACAGCTGGGATGGCACGGGGATGAAACTTTGATCTGTTGGATGCGAGAGTGGAAGCAAAGCATAAACAATCAAACGACCTGAAGCAAGTATAATCAGCTTGTTGGCCATGAAGACGAAATCGAGACACATGGAGTACCATTCTGAACGGTTGGATCGTTATTTGGAGCTCTGGTTTATCTGTAATCGTTGCTGAATAGAACGTGTAAAATTGGGTAAGTTTTGGGATTTTGGTCTCCGTTGGGTTATTTGTTTTACTGCTGGAAAATTTGGTTAATTCTCTAACGTTGATCTTGTGTTGGGTTTGGTTTGTTGAGAAAAGTTTGGGTTCAATCTTAGTTCGAGCCCTGTTTTGGGTAAGCTTTTGGAGATCGTCAGTCTAAGCATTTTGGTTGGTTTAAATTTGAATATTTAAGATAATTTTAATTTATGTTTAGGGTTACTCAAGACAAGAAAAAAGATGAATTGGTGGTGAAGTGGACTTAATTTTGAGGTAAGTGACGTTATTATCGACTTGCATTTGTGCCAGACGCCCTAGTTCATGTTACCAAAGTTATCAGTGAAATTTGGGTGATTTATTTTTATGATCCATGGAAATTGAGCATGCACACTTATGATGTTTTATGAGTTTATGACCTAGAACAAGTCCTAGGAAGTCGGGTCATTACACTTTAACTCTAAAATTGAAAGAATTTGGGATCCTAAGTTAATTTTGAGGTTGATTAAGGGGTTAATTTGTTAAAGGAAACCCTAAAATTTGAAAATTCAGGTTAATGGAGAATTAAGTGAAATTGGACAAAATTAAGGTTAATTGAGATGTTC
Organism: Lagenaria siceraria; assembly: GCA_002890555.2. Lineage (NCBI taxonomy): Eukaryota > Viridiplantae > Streptophyta > Magnoliopsida > Cucurbitales > Cucurbitaceae > Lagenaria > Lagenaria siceraria. Next base: position 23,311,941 of record CM016485.1, on the reverse strand, counting down.
CTAAGCTTAATTTTAAGTTCTCATGGATATCAAGAAGATGTTTTGACCTTGGGATTGAATTAATTTGGAATATTAAGTTGATTTTAAGGTAATTAAAGGATTAAAGTGGAAGTGAAACCCTAATTTTGAATGACATTAGGATTTGGAAAAAATTAAGTATAATTGACATTTGTTGGGCTTATTTGGAAGCTGAGGTGAATTTGGGAAATATATGAAAGGACCAAATTGCAAAGTAAACCCTAGATTGGATCAGACTAGGGTTTTGGAGAAAGTTTAAGTAAAATTGGTTATATTTAAAGGTTAATTTTGGAATAATTGGATTATGACTAGTTGAAGGTTAATCAAAGGATTATCAACTTAATTTCAGGCTAATCAGGAATCCGAGGAACGAAAAATTCGAGGAGAAGTTCGATTAACTATGAGTGGTTTACTTTTAATATTTGATATGAAAAGTATATAAGTATACTATGGTTTGTGAACTGTGTTGGCATGATCTGTTTTACTTGACTTTTATTTCATGAATGTTTTAAATAATGTTTTCTGAATTCTTATGGTTTTATATGAATTTGAGATACTAAATATAACCTAGAACTTGATATTGCTTACTATGATTTGAATGATTGTGAAAATGGTGTTTCAAACTACTGAGTTTTGTACCTGTGGTTACGTGATTTTCCTGTGGGCTACGTGAATGCGTTTCCATAGTGCCACGTGGTTGTGATATGATATGTTGATGACTTGGAGCCATGATATGCCTTTGGGGCCAATCTGCGTGCACGTATGATCTTACTACTGGTGTTATTACTTTTCACTGCTGGTTGTTCTGAATGTGTGTGAGCTGAATACGGCCACATGTCTATGGTGTTAATAGAATGTGTGTGAGCTATGCTAGGCCACATATTTGGAATTTATCATGGTGGTAGTAGTTAATTGGATACAAACTTGGTGTGGATTATTTTTGTGGTTCATGGAGGTTTTATAATGTAATTTATATGAAATATGATCATGCCATTGTTTGAATAAGTACGAGTTTGAGCTAATATTGAATCTTATATACTATTTCCAATGATTTATCTAAATGTTTTGATAAATTCACTAATGTTTGTGAAAGAGAAAGCTTATGTTCCTATTAAATTACCACTCGTTGGGCTTTAGCTCATGTTTTCCATGTTTTATGTTTTTCCCCCTCCAAGTAGCGACATAGTTCTGGGTGCCTACTAAAGCCAAAGTCTGCCACTACAATTAGCACTTCACGTAGATTGAGTTTTCTTACAATTATGTATGTGTTTGGCATGTAGATATAAACTTGTATAATGAGTGAAGGGTGATACTATTGTAGTTGTTTGTTACATTTATATAACAAGACTTGTAAATGTATGAGATGAGTTATGAGAAAAACAGGTACGGATAGATAGTACATGTCGCAAAAGGGTTGACATTTGCTATCTTCACATTCCTTCCTAGGTTAGGTAAGTAATCTAGGAGGGAGTGTGACACTCAGGATTAAGGTCGAGTCATATGTGATCATTCTAGTGAAATGTAAGTCTCATCGAGTAATGGTGTTAATACGAGAGACTAATTATTTCACAGTCCCGTCTTATACATGTCTCACATATATAGGATACCTCCACTCACATGTCTCCACATGAATGTTTAGGATCTAAACGTTTGTGACACTTTACAACACTTGTAACATGGGTCGTATCCGTAGTGTTACCATGATAAGGTACCCAGCCTTATCCATCTACTACAGACCATTTAGGTTATCACTCAAACACCATCCACTTGTATGTCTCTAAATACGTGTTTAAGTTGCATCTAATAGCCTATGATCTTAGTTTATTGGTTTTGGGTTAATGCAACTAAATGTCAAATAAAATAACTATTATTTTATTAAATAAATAATTTGTTTGTAGAATGCGAGTTCATAAATTACAAGACCACGAGATTTAGGACATCGACCCCAACAGAATATGTATTAACGACGACGTATTTTTAGGGCGATCATTCACCTATCAACTCCTCTACTGTGGGCTTATTCTCAGGTTGGGGGTAGGATGATGATAAGAATGTGCCTGAATGGGCCTGCATAACATCTTCAATGTTATATAGAGGGCTACAAAGGTTTAAATAGCATAATTAAGGGGAAATTTTACTTTTGGCCCATGAGTTTTAGAGTATCCAAGTTTTCAAAAGTGATACTTTAGTCTATAAAGTTTCAAATGTAATAATTTTGTTTCTAAGGTTTCTTCAAGGATTCTAAATGGTTCTTAACTTAACTTTAATTTAACATATTGGTGATTAGACCCCTTATTTACTTACGTAGATTGATATACACATCAATTTATTTAATTTATATGATAAATATGAAGGATATGTGAACATGCAACTTAAGCAAATTAGAATGAATTATACTCTAATATGCTCAATTTTAAGGACAAACATGCATGCAAAAGAGGAAAAATTTGAGAATTAGAAATGACAACCTTTGTAGTTCGAATTCTCCTTGATTTCTCCACGAAATTGATCACCAATTGCTTGTAGTCCACTACAACAGTCTTCTCTAATATTCTCTGGCCTTAAATTGGATGGTGAGATCCAATTTTATGGTGAAGTTGTGAGGAAAATGAATATAGAGAGTAGAATGTGTACTTGAGATAATTTCACAAAATTAACACTTAATTTTCAGAAATTCCCAACTCATTCTCAGCCAAAATCTTCTTGTTTTATAGAAGAAGATCATGCAATGAGAATTAACTTCAAATTGACAACAAAATCATCAAAATGAGAGTGGGATTAATGGCAAAATTTGGAGTTTACACTAAGCTTCTAGCTACTTTAGTGGGAAAATCCAACTTCTTAATTTAAAACCAATTTAAATTGATTTTTCAAAAAACCAATTTAATTTTAAATTTTAAATTAAATAATTTAATTTTAAATTAAATAACTAATTAATTTTATATAAAATTGATTTTAAATAACTAAATATATTAGTTTAGTATCCAATATTAAAATAATATTATTTTCTCACTAACCCTGATTTTTCGAAAAATGATTTCTCGAATATGAATCCCTATTCATATTTTTAATATTTAAATCATATTTAAACATTATTCTTAACTCTCTTTGTCCGTTTAATTCGTAATTAAGCGTCGATACGTTTAGATATATCGCATATGTCCAACGTTTGTTCCAAAAGCCAAATTTGAACGTTTCAAATTCATTCACCACACTATCTAAGGTTTTATCCATTTGTGAGTTAGTAGAGGGACCTAATGGACCTACAGATCATGAGTTCTAACGATTCGAGATTAACCGGTCAAACTTTTTAACCTAGTTAACCAATTTCCGTTAACTAACAAGACACTTCACTAAAGCCCATAGTTGCACTCCCCTCACTATAGATATATTTATGTCTACTTGATATAACCATAATTAGTAAGTCGATCCTTCACAAGTTTTCCGTAATCACAGCTAGGTCAAAATTATTGTTTTCCCCTATGAATACATCTTGTTCCTTAAGTCCCATTAATTCTCTAATGAACAATTGGTTTGTGATTCTACCATTAAATCGAGTCCCTCTCAGAAAAATGAGAGGGTGGGGCCCCTTGTTCATGCAGGGATAAAAATCCTAGCACAGCAGAAAAATACAGAGGACCAATTTCAATTTATAATTTAAAAATTGGAAAAAAATAATACACTACAATTATACAGGAAGACTCTACTGTATTATCTAGGTTAAACATGAATTATAGAATGAAAAGAAAAATACCTTTCGATGAAATCGAACACCACCAAAAGGAGACCTCCCTTTATCTCTGAGCAATGAGGTTGAAGGTTGGTGGGAACCAAAAGAAAAGGGAAATTTGAGAGAGAATTTTAGGAAGAGAAAGTTTCATAACAATTCTGCAAAAAGAAAATTCAACCCAGAACCATTCCAGGATTTCCCTTTTTGATAGGTTGCTAAAGAAGGTTGTGGAGAGAGAACAGGAGAACGTAGGATCAACCCCACATATCGGATAACCCCCTTCCCCATAACTAATTTAGTTAAATAATAATAATAAAAATATTAATTAAATTAATTAATTAAAAAATAACTAATTAATGAAATTAATATTTAATTAAATCTAATTTAATTAATATACTCATTTTTTTAAAATAAATTAATATATTCATGTAAATCATATTTAAATAAATTTATCTCACATAACCTATAGTGTTAATGTGCATATTATGCGCATTAGTTTTAACATATAGTTTTAATATAAATCTAATTCATATTAAATTAATATTTAAACTATTTCAAATATTTAATTTTCTCATAAATTAATTTTGAATCATATCCAAAATTAAATTTATATTATAAAGTTTGATTTATAAAATAAACTTTATATTCTAATGTATCATTATACATTATATTATTTCCCTAAGTTAATTTGAACATTTCAAATTTCATTCAAAACTTAATTACGTCAATACTCTGTACGAGCTTGGAAGGGGACCTCATGGACCTACAGATTAGAAGCTCCAACGATATGAGATTAATTGGCTAAATTCATTAACCACATTAACCAATATTCGTTAGGGACAATTGCAAAAATGTCAAATTGATTTGTTAAAATTAGGCCCATATACCAATTAAAATACCCGGATGACCAAAATGCCCCTCACAGTTAAAAATGTGTAACTGTATCTGATTGCCCACTAATTACTATCTTATTGCTATCTGATTACCATATAATTGCCAATGATACCAATTCCTATCTGATTGTTGTCTAATTATTGTCTGATTGTTATTAATTGTTAATGATACTGATTGCTGTTTGATATTGATTGTATATAATTGTCAATGATACCATTGTTATCTAATTGTTCTCTAATTACTATATGATATTGATTGTCAATGATATCAATTGTTGTCTGATTATTATCTGATACTAATTGTCAATGATACTGACTGTTGTCTGATTGTTGTTTGATTAATATCTAAAATGAGTTGTCAATGATATTGATTTTTATCTGATTAATATCTAATTATGATTGTCAATAATATGTGATTGTTATCTGATTTTTCTTTTAATAGATTGTTATATGATTATTATCTAATTACTGATATACTAATTGTTAATGATTACCTGATTGTTGTCAATAAGAAACTGCTAAAATAAGGAACTATATATTGTACTTACATAAAAACAAATGATTAACAAATATATCTTTGATGTCCACAATATGATTATTCAAATAGATATAAATTATTTAGATGTTTTTCTATTATGACAAACACACTTACAACGTGATATGAAAACCATAGTAATTTGAAAATTAGGAACCCAATTGTTGAAACCCTAACAAAAAATCCCAAAACCCCCAAATCAATTGATGCCAATCTAAAGGAAAAAGACTAGAATTGGATTACCTTTTGATCGAAGACCAAGAGATAAGGAGAACTAGTTTCTTACTCCAAGTTTGAACACTCCACAAGCAAGATGATCAGACTTACCTGAATGTTCTTCGCATGCAACCCTAATTCAAAAATTACAAAAGTGGCAGGATAAAACTCTGTCATCTACCAGAGAATTCTTATTCAAGAAAACCCTAAAGTTCTAAAAACATCAAAACTGTTCTCCTCAACAACCGAAAGGCAAGGCTTTAAATAGCCTCCCAATAAAACCCTAATGGCTTATCATAATTCATAGTAAAACGTCTAAAATAACCCTACTTAAAATGTCATTAACAAGGATAAATTTGGAAAATAATTAAATTACATCAAAATTATTAAATAATAATTTGATGCCTTGGGCGGTTCATATCACAACGGCTACAGTTCGTGTGCTTTGCCAATTCACCAATTGAACAAATCCTTTGCTTTTTAGGTCTTCTTGCTTGACAAGGGTTGTTCACCTCTAAAATACAAGTAGTAAAAAATCAAACATCAATCACATGACAATTAAATATAAATAACAAAGTACTTAATATCTAATGAAAATCATATGGAATCAAATTTCAGTGAGATATCAATCACGTGACAATCAAATAGAAATCACAAAGTACTTAATATCTATGAAAATCACATAGTAATCAATGACAATCAGATATCAATCCGATGAAAATCACATGTTAATCAAATAGAAATCACAAAGTACTTAATATCTAATGAAGATCACATGACAATCAAATATCAATGATATGGCAATCACATGACAATCAAATATCAATGATATGGCAATCACATGACAATCAAATAGATATCACATACATCTTTATCTTCAAGAATCTTGATAACATGTTGAACCCCAGTACTACCTAAATCCAATAAAACTGAAAGTTCAATAGATGAATGAAGTTGAGTTTCCTTTTGTATGAAGTTAACAAAAGAGTCAAAACGCATTGCCTCGTCAACCAAAACACCAATAGTTTTGTAATCTATATAGCACGGTCGATCATTCCACTGACCACTATGGAAAACAACTATTAGAAGTTTAACCATAACTGCAAAATGCTGCAAAAATATAAAAACTAAATATAAGATAGCGATCAAATGAAAAATAAATCACCTAACAATTCGATAGCAATCATATAGAAATTACAAACTACTAAGTATCAAATACTAATCGGATAACAATTAGATGATAATCAAATGTCAATCACAAACTAAATAATATTAAATAACGAATCAGATAACAAAGCAACCAAAATATGATGTAAGAAAACTCATATCAAAACCCTCTCAATGAATCTACACTCCTCATCTCTCCAAATCCCAATAAAATCACTCAACAAAAAAACAAAAAGATAAATCAAACAGAAAACTTAGCTATGAGAAATTGATAAAACAAACTTTATAGTTCCAAACAGAAACTTAAACACAAAATCTTAGCTGGTGAAATCAAAATTAGTAAAAGGCTGATTACAAAAAAAAAATGTTAACCTAAGTGCAATCATAAATGAGAGAGAGGGTAAGGACGAACTTCAACAAAAAAATCGAACACAAATGGTTGAAAACTTTCGAAATTGGCTTCAAGAAATCTTCGACCGATGAAATCAAAACCAGTAAAATTGTGTTTACAATCGTGAATGAGAGAGGTGAGGACGAAATTCAAGCAAAAAAATCAAATATAAACCGTGGCTTCAAGAAGAAATCGTGATTTTGAAGCTGTGGGTTTAGCTAACGAAATCAAAACAAGATTTCGAAAAAAAATATGCGCAATCGTGTGCATCAAAAGAAATCTTGTATTTCAAATCTTGGAAAAATTGTGAATATTGGAAATTGAAGAATCTTGTTGTTGCAGAAACTTGGAGAGTACTGAGGAAGAAGACGCGCGAGGAAAGGAGAATATCGAATAGAGGGAGAAACGCGCATAGGAGGAGAATGATGATTCAGCCTGGATACTTGATTTAGAGGCCACTAATCATGTTTGTTCTTCTTTATAGAGAACTGATTCCTGGCAGCAGTTGGAGGCAGGTCGTCTGAGCAGTTGTAGTTAGGAGCTTGAATTCTAACTTTCTTTTATTAATGTTTATTATGTTCCTAATTTTAAAAGAAACTTAATTTTAGTTTCTTGTTTATTATAACTATTGGGTTTTATGCCCTAAAATTCGTAGGTACTAAATGTATTATTTTGACTGTCATTAATAAATTGTTATCAATTATTATTCCATAAGTGTTATTGATTATATTGCTATTATCTTGTATTAATAACCCTAAAATCCAATAAACTTACATCCTAGGCCATCTTATGAGTCTTGAATATATGAGGATCAATGTTCAAGATACATCGTAAAGAGTCTATAATATAAGGATAAGGCTGGGTACCTTATTCTGGTGACACTATGGATACGACCTACTTTGTATTTGATACAAACACAATGATCCAACGCGTTCGTGTAGGAGACATGTGAGTGGGGGTATCGCAATAAGTTTGCATAAGACTGGACCATATAATAGTAACCACTAGATGTAACTCTGTTAACTAGTTAGATTTCTATTTCAATAGGATGACCTAGGCAACTTAGTCTTAATTCTGACTATATTATGAACTCCTATTCACAAGAGATTGTTCTTTGATTTGTATAGGTGAGGGTGGCTGGTTTGCCGACTCAATACGCCTACCATTTTGGGGACAAGACCGAGTGGAAAGCTGGGAACATAATTATACAAGATGAATTTCATTCCTTCCCGACTTTAGGGTAAGATGAGTGTTCCCTTAAGTGGTCTCTCCTGGACTTGAACAAGGGCCCTACCCTCTCACTGGCCCAAGAGGGGTTTTGGTTTAATGGTTGGATTATAAACGAGTTGTTCATTAGAGAAGCATTGGTACTTAAGGATTTATAAGAAACCCAGGGCTAAAAAGGTAATTTGACCTAGCTGGTGTTACGACACTTGTGAAGGACTAATTTGCTGTTATTGATCTATATCCGTGGACACAGAAATATATCTACAGTGAGAAGAGTGCAGCTGCGGGTCTTCAGTGGAGTGTACCCACAGTTAACGAACATTTGTTAATGTGGTTAATGAGTTTAGTCAATTAATCTCATATCGTTGGAGCTTCTGATCTGTAGGTCCATTAGGTCCCCTTCCTAGCTCGTAAAGTGTATTGAGGTAATTAAGTTTTGAATGAAATTTGAAATGTTCAAATTAACTAAGGGAAATAGTATAATGTGTAATGATACATTATAATATAAAGTTTATTTTATAAATCAAACTTTATAAATGTAATTTTGGATATGATTCAAAATTAATTCATAAGAGAATTAAATATTTGAAATAGTTCAAATATTAATTTAATATGAATTAGATTTATATTAAAACTATAGGTTAAAACTAATGCGCATTAGATGCACATTAAAACTATAGGTTATGTGAGAGAAATTTATTTAAATATGGTTTAAATGAATATACTAATTAAATTAGATTTAATTAAATATTAATTTTATTAATTAGCTATTTTTTAATTAATTAATTTAATTAATATATTTATATTTAATTTAATCATATTAACCAAATTGGTTATGGGGAAAGGAGTTACCTGAAACGTGGGATTGATCCCACGTTCTCCCTTTTCCTCCCCATATTTCTCTCTCGATACCTTTCAAAAAGGGATTTAGAGAAGAACATTTGGCGTTGGTTTTTGGTATTTTTTTTCCAGAAAGGTTCTGTTAAAAACTGATCTCTCAGTTTTCTCTACCCAAAAAGATTTTTCCCAAAAATTTCAAGAAAGGTTGCCACAAACCTTTACCTCATTTATTTAGAGTTTAGGGAGGTCTCCCTTTGGTGGTGTTCGAGTTCACCAGAATGTACTTACTTTTAATTCTATAGTTTCATGCTTAATCCAGATAATACAATAGGTTTTTCTGTATAATTGCAGTGTATGGTATTTTTCAATTTCTAAATTATAAATTGAAATTGGTCCTCTATATTTTTTCGCTGCACTAGGATTTTTATCCTTGCAAGAACAATTTTACACTGTCAATTTTATTCTTAATACTTGATACGTCGCAAGTGCACGTGTCGAGTAAAAATATAGTTAAAACGACTTTGGCCAAGTATTGTCCTCAGAGAATCAGATTGATTAATCTTTTAGCTATTCAGAGATCGTTCCAACTTTATTTAGGAGACCGAATTATAATGACACTTAGGGTAAACTAATCTAAGAAAGCAAATAAAAGCGATGAAGATATGGAAATTATCAACTAAGAGACATTCTAGGGATTAGATTTCATCAAAGGTATTATTCAACACAAATGCTTGACTCTTGAAGTAATTTAACACAACACCTAGATCTAAAAGTCTTTTATCCGTATTGAATCTTTCGAAAACAACCTTTTCTTTTACTTAAACCCTAATTACTAATAGCTTGAAACTAGCTGATTAAGCAAAGCATTATGAACCTTCGTCAGCATTCTCTACCATTATTCAACTACTTTCTTCATTAATTATTTGAAAAATACTAGCAAACATATTAAATCTACTAAAAACATCCAACTAAAGAGTAAAAAACACACATTTTAGGTGCGTTTCAAAAGCGTTTATTTTGAAAAGTAGTGTTGAAATTTATTCTACAATAAACGAAAACTGAAGGACATACGAGCATGCAGCATAAATTAATTTGATCGAATTTCACTCTAAGCTGCTCAATTTTGAGGATAATACATGCAATTAAAAGGGGAAAACTAGAGTTTTAAGAACACTTACCCTTGAACCTCTAAATTCTCTCTTGTTTCTTGATGAAAATGAACACCACTTGTTTCTAGACCACCACAAGAGTCTTCTTTACTATTCTCTGGCCTTATATTGGATGGTGGAATCCAACTTTATGGTGAATTTGTGAGGAAAAATAGTTTAGAGAGAAGATGGAGTTTGATTCATGCTATGAAATGTATGAAATTAGGCTTTTATTTTGGTCTTTTTAATGTGAAAAATAAGCTCTTGCATGAATTTTATCCCAATATTGGTCTTAATATGTTTAAATAAGCATAATGAGGGTTAAATATGTGTAAAAGATGATTTTTGCGGATTTGGTGGTGATCTGGTACATTTTTGGTAGGTTTCTTGTTGTTTTTCATATGATGCGCCCACAACAGTAAGTGATGTACCAGCACTGTCGAGCCCTAATTTTCTAGAATTCGAACCAGTCAAGATCAATTGCGATTTTCACGATTCTAACGGCTGGAGACCTCCGATTCTACCTGGTAAACCCTCAAAACATGAATCTCTGCCCTCTTTAATAGATTTGGGGCCTTTAAAAGGCGAGGAAGCTCTCCATTTTGAAAGACAACTCTCCATCGCCGAGATCATCACTTTCTTCACCATTTTTTTGTCATTTTCCAGCACCTTGGGTTTCTTCTCAAAGTTTTAAGTCAGTAGTCTTAAGAACAAAATTTCCTCTAAGGCATAGCGGCTCTAGGATTTATCTTCCCACAGAATTGTGTGTCGAGGCGAGATTCTAGGAAAAGACTTGTTACTTGAGGATTACCCAAGTTTTCTTTTGAGTTGTATTTATTTTCCAGCATTACTTTCTTTGTTAATTTTCTATTTTAATTTCTATCAATCAAACTCCACATTGTAGCTATGGTTTATGATTTAATAAAGATGATTATTTTATCAAAAGTCATGAGCTAAATATTTTTAGGAGTTTAGCAATGTGAAAACCTTAGGGTTGTTATGGCTTAGGTTATGTGACACTTCACACCACTTTGTTTAAACACATTCTCTTTATTGATTTTAAAAGATAAAATCGGTAAGTTAAACTAACCATTTGATTAAAAGATCTAATAGAGCTCTAATACTGAGAAGGTTAGGGTGTTAGCGTATGGCACAAAGAGATGGGACTAAGAGCCTAGACATAAGATGGTCACGCCACCTTAGAAATAAGGGACACCATAGGATAAAGGAACTAAACTTGAATTAATCTAAGGTCTAGCTAACCATGGAAATATTAGGCATTGGCTGCTTAGTACTCCTAAAAGAATTTGACACAAGACCGAACAGGTGTAGTTTCCTGTTCATGTGATATGAGGGCTTATGGGTGAGAGATTTGGGTGGTTCTTTCCAACTTTGTCTTACAAATGAGTCCTCATGGGGTATTTATAGCCCTCAACCTCCTTAATGGATGGTGAAGATTAATTTGATCCAATCGTTAGAATCTTTCCTCTAGATTATTCTATATGTTTCTATACATTTTCATACTTCTCTATACCTTTCTAGATTTCTCTATATAATGCTAGCTTTGTCTAGAACTTTCTAGATTATGCTAGCTCTTCCTAGACTTTTATAGAATTCTCTAGAAACATCTAGGATATTCATACATCTTCTAGAACTTTCTAGAGACATCTAGGGTATTCACGCATGCTCTAGAACTTTCTAGATCTTTCTAACACTTTCTAGAATTTTGTAAAATTTTCTGGAAGTTTCTAGATCTTTTGCACATTTTGATAGTCCTGAGCATTGTACTGCTCTCAGTTTGGGTCATCTTTTATTGGGCATGTAGTATGGAGTTGGGCTGGTCTTTAAGAAATTTGTTTAATTACTAAATTAATATTTTGCTTGCTACTTATTTAATAGCCAAGGATATTTATGAACCAACTTTTAACCTTAAGGTATTAAATTTAGAATTGGGCTTCTCGTTCTAGTCTTAGAAAATTAAAGTAAAATTAAAATTTAACTTGTAATTTCTTATAATATTTATGTACAAACTTGGGTTGTTACAAGAACGCATAGGTAAAAGCAAAAAGTGGTATCTCTCATCTATGTAAGATGCACTCTAAAAAATCTCCCACCAAAATTATTATATGATTTCCTTCATCATGTACCAACAACCCTCAATAAGTGAGTTATTACTTATTTATTTATTTATTTAAACTTTTTGGTCTCTAAAGGCTAGTTTAAGAACCATTTTTGCAATGTTTAAATAAACCGTTGTGATGAAGTTGAAAGTTCTTAAACCAAATGAACTATAATAAATAAAGCTTGAAATTATAGAAACTAGGTCAAAATGTTGAAAACAAAAGAAACCACATTAAGAACTATAGGTAAATGATAAGGACTAATTTTTTAAATTAACCTAATTATTATTATTAAAAGTGTGTGTTTATAATTGTAACTATTGTGTGGTAAAGTAAATAGTTGACAAGATTAAAAAAGGGCACTTTTCAAATATAGGAAAATGAGTCAAACTATTTATAAGTATAGAAATTTTTTTCAGTCTATCAGTGATAGATCGCGATAGAATTCTATCGCTTTCTATCGTTTAAACGATAAAATTTATTTGCTTGAGCGATAGAAAGTGATAGAATTCTATCACGATCTATCACTGTTAGACAGTGAAATTTTTCTATATTTGTAAATAGTTTGATATTTTTTCTGTTTATAGTAATTTTCCATTAAAAAAGAGGTTGAAGCAAATATCAAGAACGATAATATGTAATTATCATCTTTTTAAAACAAGTGTATACATCATCATTTGATATATATGAAATTGTAAGCAAAGCATATTGAAGATTTTAGCAAGTCGAAATGGCAACGGCACATTGAGAAATGATTTTTTTGGTGGCATCATATTGCAAATATGGTTGAATCTTTGGATTTTTCTTGTACCCACAATAGCATGGTCTATGTTCCTTCACCTTGTTGCAGCAAGTTGATGATGGCTCCACCGACATTGTGAATGCCAAAAGACATGGTCTCAACTCTTTTGGCTCGCATTTCACTGCATCCGCGAGTTGAGTTTCATTAACAACCACCACCACCACGACCATCAAAAGGCACAAGTCTTTCATAGACAAAGTTTTCTTCATTTTAATGAGTTTGAGACTAAACTCGGTATGATTATTGAAGTAAGGAAAAAGGAATTTGGTTGTATCTGCAAAAGAATTAATAAAACTTTTCATAGACTAGTTCATTTAAATAGGTGTTGCTAAGGAAAACATCTGCTAAATTGTTTCGTTAGTTATATAAGGTTGTTTGATGCTTTACGTGGTTTTGGTTTACTTTAGTTGTTAATTGTTAGAAGTTAGTTAGCTTTGAATCTAACTTAAATAATTTTTGTGGTCAAGTTTTTTAGAATGTTTTTTTTTTAGCCCAAACTATTACATATATTATAAAAATATGACTTTTGTATGCAACTATTGCATTTGAACCATAGTTTATTAAACTTTTCTCAATTTCAAAGTATTTAATTAATTGTTTTCATTCTGACCAAAGAATCTAGCATGGTATTAGAATTGTATTCATGACAATAGAAATAATATTTTTTTTTTTTTAGAAATAGACATATTAGATTAGTATAAGAAAATGATCAACTTCTTAATTCCAAATGATTGCTATGAACAATGAAAACGAAATAACAACAATTGAACATAGTAGAGACAACTATTTGTTGTGCATAGTTATAGTGCACCACACACTATACGGTGATGGGCTCATAAATTAACTTAAGGAGATGCCTTGTGCATATGTTCTAGTTGATATGTCAGATGTCAAGTTAAAATAATAAAGAAAACGACAACATCTAGACGTTCTCAAAATAAAGTAATATAAAAATTGATTTGAAAACCCTAGTGAATTGGAATTAGAAACCTTTTTCAAGATGAAACCTCTAATTCTCAATCACTAAAACCCCTAAATCAACTCAACCTCAACCCTAAGGATTGGGTTGGACACGGATTGCCTTAAGATCAAATATCTTGAGACAAAGAACAAATTCTTAACCTAAGATTCAAACACTCCACAAGATAGGATGATCATTCCCACTTGAAATGTTCTTGGCATGCAACTCAACACATGAATTGCAAAATTCAAGAAGCTCTCCTGGCTAATCTTGAAAAAAACACAAACGCCAAATTTGATTCATCGTAAAAATTTCTCAAAACAACCTAAAGTCAAGACTTTAATAGCCTTTCAAGGAAAACCCTAATGGCACGTCATAATTCATAGCAAAATATCTAAAATAACTCTACTTAAAATGTCTTAAGAAGGATAAATTTGGAAAGTAATAAAATTACAATTATTAAAATAAAATATAAATAATAATTTGATGCCTTAGATGATTCATATAAAAAATAGTTGAAGAAAGAAAAGAAAATAGTTTTTCAAGATTAGTAAGGGCAGTCATAATATGAGTAATATTTGGAATACCTTCTTGGAAACTGATTGTATAGTAAGTATATTAGTTTATTTGGTTTAAATAAAGATAGTTCATGAGAATTTGATACATTAAAATTTTGGTAATTTGCAGGAATCTAGTAGGGAAGGACTAGATCGAGGCGAAAATGATGATACGTTTGGAGTAACCTAATACATTGTCTAATATAAATCACAGAAAAGTATTTTTTTTAGGACTTAGGATTTAGGTTTTTGTGCTACGTAGATGGATCTTTGATGCTTTTCTTTGTTTTTTTTTAGAACCAAGCGTGTGGATGAAAATAGAAGACCCTGAAGCAATAATGATGAAAAGAGGGGTGTAAAGACTTAAGTTTTGGTCTACAACGTGAAAGGAAGAAGATTGCGGGCTAAAAAGGTATCTCAAATGAGCGGATTGAACTCTTCAACCCCGTAGTAGAAGCTTTAGGAGCTTCTTTGATTTACTTATAAAAATTAAAGAGAATGTTAATCAAATATTACATTCGTAGTACGAGCCACAAAGAATCCTTGCGATCTACCTTTTTCAGTTGTAATCACCACCACAAGGTCTTTCTTGCTATGACTCTAGCATGAATCAGACTTGTGGGAGTCTCCTTGAAAAAAGTGAAGAGGAAAAACCATAGAAACGTTCACTGTGATTTCTCTTGGGAAGTGGGAAAGTATGCAGAGATTTTTTCTGTTGCAAGATTTTGGAAAGACTGATTATTCTATCTATGTCTCTATAAGGCCCTATTTATAGGAATCTCATTAAGGCAACCCTAATCAAATCATATTATTTTAATCTCTTATATTAAAATAAAATATTAATTATTGGAATCATTTTCAAATAATTTAATTCTCCTAAATTATATATTTCATATTTTTATTCGAATTAAAAATAATAATATATCTTGATCCATTAATACATATATATGATATTAATTATATCTAATACAATAAATATATTTTTCTTAATTTAACATATTAATTTCAAATTTTCTTTCAATAATTCCTTATTCGTGTTTTTCCGTTATAAGCCAGTAAGGGGACCTTATTGAAACATATTGGGATTTATGTCCTAAGTCTCGTGGATTGTATTGTATAAACAAATTCCATTTATTTAATAAAATAAAGAGTTATTTTATTCAACTTTTAGTTTTTTGTATCTCAATCTAGTAAACTAAGATTCAAGGTTATTTAATGTAGCTTGAATAGTATGTGGTAGACATACAAGTGGGTGTCTTATCCTTATGACACTACGGATATGATCCACTTTATAAATGTTACCAAAGTTGTAACTATTACAAATGATTTGGATCAAATTGTTCATGTGGAGACATGCGAGTTGGGGTATCCTATATAAATAGTTTGTATAAGACTAGATTGTAAAATGATTAATCTTTCTGTCTAACAGCATTGACTGAAGAGATTAACATTTCATAGGATGACAGTATGTAACCCGATCTCAATCTTAATTGAGTTATGGACTTCTGTCTATGAGGGCAGTCCATTGATTTATATGGGTGAGAGTAGTATGAGTTACCGACTCAATAAGTCTACCATCTTGGGGACTTGTCTAAGTAGGGAAGCTGAGAACATAGCTACATAAGATGGAATTTACTCCTTCCCGCCTTTAGGGTAAGTAGATGAATTTCTCTCTTCAGTGATAATTTCGGGTCTTGAACAATGAGGTCTCACCCTCTCATTGGCTTGAGAGAGATTTAGTTTATAGTTGATTATAAATCGATTGTTCATTAGAGGGATCAATAGTGTACTTAAAGAGTAAGAGATAATTACAGGGATAAAATGGTAATTTGACCTAGCTGTAATTACAAGCAATTCGTGAAGGGTTGACTTACTGGTAATGATTATATCCATGGACCCAAAAATATTCTATAGTGCTAAAACTACAGTTGTGGGTCTTTAATGAGTGACCCACAATTAATGAATATTAATCAATTTAATTAAAGAGTTTAATTAATTAATCTTAAATCATTGGAGCTTCAAGGATAAGTAGTTTTGCAAGAATTTGAATTGTTCAAATTAAATAAGGAAAAATGGATTAATTGTATAAGATCAAATTAATATAATCTATAAAGATATTTTCTTGCATGCTTTTATCTCTTTCCATACCAAACCCCCCATTTTACGCTCTAATTAGATAATTAGCTCAACGAAACATCATTGCCTCCTTGTGGTTCGAACCCAAACTTATCACTATTATTACGCCGCTGTAGTAGTAGTATAGGATTCGGTGTATTAATTTTTTTTCTTAGAGGTCTTTTCAGGAATTAAATGACACCGATAGGGCATCTGTCAAAATGGCATCGTTGCCAGGGAGGTGCCTACTTGTTTCGTTTAGTTAAGTATTTAGCTAGAGTTTTCTTTTTGCTTTGATTTGTTTTCTTTTCTTGTGTCAGGTTTATCATGGCTAATGGAGCACACAGTATGTACTATACGTGGCGCGCTAGGCAAGAAGTTAAACGACAATATGAGGAAGCCAATCGAAGTTTTGAGCTTAGAAGTATGCTTGGCGAACTCGTCTCATTTGTTCAGCTATTGGTAGAATGGCGACTGCAAGGTAGCCTAATGCCGACGAGTCATGCCTTGAGGAGTCACCCCAGTCATTGGGAGCCTAACCCTTGCGCCCATCTTGAATGGACCGCTCACTTCTATGACGAAGGTAGATGTTTGTGCTCAATCTCACTTGAGTTGTAATGCAATGACATCTAAATTAGCCTTAAACCATGTCTTTTTAAAGATGAATTGATGTATAAAAATGAATGAAAGCAAGTTTCACTTGTCTAAACCCAAGTACAAGTTCTGACAAGGTGCTTGGTGAGTCCAAGGTCAAATGCAGGGATTTATGTTAATTGCGTGCTTAAGTTATATGAATGATCTCGAGGCGGTAAGTGTATTCAATGCGTTGAGATTGTTTTCTATGCAACTAAGTAACATGAATTTACTGATGATGGTAACAATGAGTCAAATATGTGAGAATAGATAAAATGGTGCTGCATTGAATGTGGAATGATGTGTGTAAATGTAGTTATGGTGATGAATGAGAATAGTGAGATGCAATCCTTAGTCAAGTAGTATGCGGTGAATTGAAGGAAAAATCAATGGACAAAAGTAGGGTTGAAGAGGATACTAACATTTTCCTAAGCTGTGCATAAGTGAAGCGTTCACGTCATTAACTCTCAAAATTAAGATCTCACCTCTCAGTGTTTCGAAGCCACAATATCCTACTTCTAGGACGCACGATTGAATTAATTTTAGACGAAAGGATAACTTTGTCTCTCAAGCTACTTAATTCTTTCCTTGTTGAATGTGATCTATATTCACTTACTCTCTCAAGCAGTTGATTATTTCTACTCAAACCTATTTCTCAATATGCATGATTCAAGCAATGTATTAAGCGTACATTAAACAAGATGACTTTTAACTTATGCAAAACTTAATGAAAATGTAAGTTGAACCTCCTCAACCCATTAAAGAATTAGTTGCTCATGATGGAATTGAGATAAAGCATGGATGGATAAAAAAAAGTGAAGTCATATTCGTATAAATAAATATCAAACTTTTCAATCTTCAAGTTCTTAATACAAATAGAAATAAGAATAAAGTAGAGTAAAGATTAGGAAAGGAAATATCGAGTTGTCAGTCATAATCTCTTTCTTCCTTTAGCTCGGAATGGTGGCTGCTTGACTTGATTGTAATGGAGGTGAAGGTCTCCTCTTGCTGTTTCCAAGAAGAAGGATGAGCTTTCACTCAGATTTATTGAAAGAAAAGCTCGAGGTTGAAGATGACAATGGAGTGAGGAGTGATTTTGGTAGAGTTTCAGCCAATTTCTTGGAGGAAAATCGAACACTTTGACAAATTTGTGAAGGGTGATTTATAGGCGTCTAAAGCTATACTTCCAGCTTCTTTCCGATGATTATTTGACACCTTTGCATTTAATTGCATGCCCTACTACACCGACAACATTGCGTCACAGATTCATTGGCTCTACCACGAATGTCTCAAATCAGCTACCAACTTACTCTGTTGATTTGACTTCCACCGCTTATGCATTTGTCGTTTTCTGTTTTCGAGTTTTATCTCATTGCATAACATAATGTGTTGCAATATTTTCTCCTTTTTTTTCCCTACTAATCCAAATTTCTATTTTTTTTCTTTTTCTTTTGTAAATAAACACTAACTCTCTGTTTTGTCCTTTATATACAATTTGTACTTTATCAATGAAAAATCTAATTTATTTTTCCTATTTATTTCAATTCAAACTTCTCCATCAAAATATTTTAAAATTAAATAACCAACAAGCAAAAAAAAAAAAAAAAAAAACAAACAAACGTTTTAAAGTTGAAAAGTGGGTCTTACACTATTGAATGGAATTAGTCTAGCATTTAGTTTAAGTAAGTTATTTGTTAATATATTTTGACGTTAGTGACAACAATTGCAGCAAGTTGACCAAGCATATGCAACTTTTTTTTCACTTCAATCTCCTTTTCATTTTCTTCTTTCTTCTTCCTTTTCATCTCCCTAATCTCATGCTTTAGTTTCTAAGGTTTCTACAATGATTCTAAATGGTTCTCAACTTAACTTTAATTTAACATAACGGTAACTAGACCCCTTATTTACTTACGTAGATTGATATACACATCAATTTTATTTAATAATATAACAAATAAGCTTAGTGATTAATTAAAAATTAAACTGTAAAATATTCCTAATTTATTTTCCACTCCCCCATGAATTGCCACATAATAAAGCCAATGCAACAATTGGAATGATAGGCAAAGAACAATGTCATTGTATGATTAAGACATAAACATTTTTTACCCATTAAGCTTTGTGATAAGACCAAAAATAAAAAGCTTAAATGTTGCACTGCATATAAATTACTGGCCACACGTTTGTTTAAATCGTCAATGGATCCCATAAAACTCTTTGACTATATAACATCTCAAGCTCTAAGTAAATTTAAATTGATTATCTTAGATTATTGAATTTTTATTTTCCTTTCATTTTGATTTTTGGAGCAAAAATTGAGATAATTTTGGGAAGATAATTGATTTATTTGTATTTGATTTGATTTAATCTTGAATAGTTTTAGGGTTGGAAACGAAAATCTAGGTTAATGAAACTTAAATTTCACTTTGGATGAGATTATGAATATTTTATGATTTGAATTCTACTAAAGATTTTAATTTCTAAATTAGTTTTGTAGCTTTTTTCTGTCACGTAGTTTAACAAAATTGACATATAAGCCAATTCAATAAGTAAATAACATCTAGTCATAGCTCCTTCAAGTTAAGTTAAGTAAGGGACAATTTAGAATAATTTTGAAAACCGAGACTAAAGTAACTCTTTTTGAACTTTAGGAACCAAATTGATATCAACGCCAAACTTACTGAATGTGCATATGTGCCCTACAAATTACATTAACTCCTTCTCCCTCAACAAAGAAAGAACGAAGAAGGAAAATAAAAAACAAAAAAATAAAATTTCATGCCCGAATCAATTTCATTTATGTATAGAAACAATAAAAGATTGTATAAACTACATTAACTCCATACCAATTCAGTTTTATATTTCTATATATAAATAGTAAAAATCTGTATAAATTGCCTTAACTTCCACGCACCAATTAGTTACATTTATAAAGAAATAGTAATGATTGCTATCAATTACACTCACTTTATGGTCTCCATGCACTTATTGATTTTATTTTAACCATTTTTTCTCGGATCCGTTACATGTACATATAAATACTAAATACTAAGAACATTTATGTAACTTTTTAGATTAAATTTAAATTTGCCTTATACTATTTACTTACATTTCCTTTATATGTGTTCATACCGTGTTTAAAAAAAAGGACAAATAAGTAGTGAACACAACATTTGAGAAAGTGAAATTTGAAGATTTTTTTCACCTAACTTTAATCGAGTAAATTAAAAGTTTCTTTTATTTAAAACTAGTAACCGATTACAACCTATAATCATTGGTGGCAAGTTCAAGCCCCTCTCACTTCGAAGAAGACTTTTAGGAAAACACGGTGGTCGTTCCATATGTGATGATTTCATTGCATCAAACAAGAACTAAAGAACATCAACATTCAATTGGAATAATACAGCTGAATTAAACAAGAACTAAGAAACAATCCTCACAACATTATATTTAAAATAATACCACTGACCTTTCAATTGAAAAATGAAGTCATCCCCTCATTGTGATGATGGGACCAATACTATTTGACATAGGAACAATTTATTATAGAGTGAAGGGGAAATCATGCAAAAGACTACCAAAAAGATGTCCTAAAGTTGGATAGGAAAAGAAGTATTGAATGGAAAAGTTTTCCTAACGTGAAGATGTTAGGGACAATGTTTTGACACTCAATCTAGTGTCTCGAAACTCATTCCCCAAGTCTTTTGATTTGAATTTCATTTTTCATGACTTGGTTGCTCAATTTAAGTCTAATTAGTATCGTACTATTTTGATCTCGATTCTTCCAGAACACTCGAACACAACTCCAAATTGCTCGATCGAACTACAAAAAAGACAACTAACCGCGTTAATGAAATTACAATGAATTAAGGACATAAAAATATATATAAAAAAGCAGGAGTTCATTTTTTAAGTTGTCTCTTTAACAAAAAGAAGCTCGGCTTGTGAAATTCCACATTTTATATTTCTTCAATCATTTACGTAAATTTGTCTTTGTTCAATTATTCTTATGTGGAAGGAATGTGAAACTATACTGAGGTTACAAAAATTAGATTGAAAAAGGAATTGCATACAAAAGAAGGTAGACATCCACAAATGTGGTTCTGTACATAGAGAATTGTAAACCAAAGAGTTATTTAATTACATATATTAATAAAAATAATTAATATATAAATATATAATTAATTAAATAATAATTAATTAATTAACTATATATTATGCATATTAAATGCATATCGTTTTAATATGAATCCTTTTCACATTAAAAGTTAACCTATAGTATTTATATGAATCTCATTCATATAAATAATATTTTAATCTTATTCAAATATTTATCTCTCTCATAATATATAGTTTTAATTATAAATCTTATTTATGATGAACTATATATTATAATGTATCAATATACATTATATCTTTATATTAATCACATTAATATAGAATAGTATTTTATTTCCCTCAATATAATTTGAACAATTCAAATTATTCCAGAACTACTATTCCTTATTTTATTCTTAGCGAGCTAGCAAGGTGACCTTATGGACCTACAAATTAGAAGCTCTAATGATTCGAGATTAATTAATTAAACTTTTTAATTAATTAACCAACATCCATTAACTACTGGTCACTCCACTAAAGACCGACAACTGTACTCTTCGCGCTATAGATATATTTTTGTGTCTATGGATTTAATCAATCAATGAGAAGTCAACCCTTCACAAATTGCTCATAACCACAACTGAGTCAAATTACCGTTTTACCCCTGTGTTACCTCTAACTTCTTAAGCACCACCGATCCCTCTAATGAACAATTTAGTCATAGTCTACCTATGAGGTAGACCCCTCTCTGGCCAGTGAGAGAATGAGACGCCTTATTGTTCAAGACCCGGTATCAGCTCTTAAGGGAGCAATTCATAAGATGTAATTCGTTATTGTACAGTTGAGTTTCCAGCTACCTGCTCGAACAAATTCCCAAAGTGGTAGGCTTATTGAGTCGGCGAACCTGGCCACTCTCACCCATACAAATTAAAGGATTGTCCTTATAGGCAGGAGTTCACAACTGACTTAGTGTAAGCCCTCTTTTCTTTTACTCTATCTTGGAGGTATGAGGGAACTTATAGTTTGAAATTGAACTCGAGGACTCGAGGTTAAGTTGATTTGGAACTGTTGTTAAGAGATATATTTGAAAAATAAAAAAATTGAACCGATATTTTGTACACTTAAGGAAAAAAAGGTAAGAATCCGAAGTATAAATTTGGGCATAAGGAATCTAATGGAGCTTGTATAGGACATATTAAGGTGAAGTAGGCATGCTCGGGACAAGTCAAAGCAAAAGTCAACAGTCAACGGTCAAAAGTCAAAGTCAAGTTAAAAAGTCAACATTTTTTTAATTTTGTAGATTTTTTAGGCTATAAGAGTTAAATTGTGATGTTGTGGACTTGTTGGGCCTAGTTTGAGCTGAATTTAGGAAGAAGAAGACAACAAATGAGGTGTAGACCCGAAAGAGGAAAAATTAATTTTTGGGACTTTTTGGATAAAATTGAATTTGTTCTTATGAATCCTTCCATTGGATCAGCAAGGATGAAAAATTAGTCATCAAACTACATGGTTCACCTGAGTAGGAGCTGGAAAACGGGCAAGAAAGCTGGAATTTTGGGTTTTGGGTGCTGGCCGACTTTAAAAAGGAAAAAAAAGAATAGGGGGAGTGTGTTTTAGGGTGTTTTCGTGAGGAAACTTTGGACAAAGCAGAGCTAATCTAGAAAGGAAGTTGAGAGGAAGGTTGTTGTATGTTTTAATTGAAGAATCGGGGCCGAAAAAGCAAGAAAAATGAAGAAAAACCGCGATGGCCGAAGCTGGACGCAAAAAAGCTCAGGTTTTTAGCAAATTTGTGGAGTTAGAGGTTGATTCGAAGCTCCAAATTCAAAGGTAAGCTAATTCTAAGGCGTTTCTAAAGTTTTATGGAACTTATTTGGAGTTTTATTGCCCTTAATTAACATTTTAAAGTTCTGAAATTTCTCGCCAAAAAATTGGTGCCTGTGGAATGTTTTGTCGATTTCAGGAGTTCTAGGGCGTTTCATGGCTCCAAACTTTGAGGTAAGGTAGTTTAAGTAATGGGTAAAAGTTTTGTATAAGTTATGTTGAGTGGGTATGGCCGAAATGAGAGAAATTGGTCGCCGAACTCTCGCCGAAAAAGCTGGCCGAAAATTCAAAGAAAAATAAGGGGTTGGGGGTTTAAGAAGGGTCAAAATATTTTTAAAGGTTGACCAGCTTGTTTAAGTTTGACTTTGTAATTTAGGGTTAATTAAGGTATTTTTATGCATGATTTAGGGTCCAATTGGTATCAATATGATCCTTTATGTGACAACCCAAAAGTTTAGGTAATTTTAATTTAATTATCTTAAATTATTTGGGTGTTATTTTGAATTTTTAAGGCTTAATTGGATTATATTGGAAAGATAATTCAATTTAAATTAAACGGAATAAAAGATTTGGGTTTAAATTTAATTGGTGAAAATTGAATTTTAATTTGGGGATTTAATTTGTTTAGTGGAATTGGTGGAAGGAAAAGAAATTTAAAATATATATGTAACCCTAATTTATTAAGGAATTAGGGTTTAGGATTGTATGTATATTTTATTAACTGACCTAATAAGGTAGAGAGGGAGAAAATTACACCAAAAAAATGGAGAAGGAGAAAGAGGCAGTGCAGTTTGGTTTTTCAGCGATAGCTCTCGGAAACTTGTCATTTGCTAGAGTTTCAACAGTCGGATCGTATTAAAAGTTTTTCAGCTTGTTCGAGACACATGGGGTACCATTCTTAACTGTTGGATCGTTATTTGGAGCTCTGGTTTGTCCGTAATCGTTGCTAAACAGAACCTGTAAAACTACGTGAGTTTTAAAATTTTGGTCTCCGTTGGGTTATTTGTTTTACTGCTGGAAAATTTGGTTAATTCTCTAACGTTGATCTTGTGTTAGGTTTGGTTTGTTGAGAAAAGTTTGGGTTCAATCTTAATTCGAGCCTCGTTTTGGGTAAGCTTTTGGAGATCGTCAGTCTAAGCATTTTGGTTGGTTTAAGTTTGAATATTTGAGTTAATTTTAATTTATGTTTAAGGTTACTCAAGGCAAGGAAAAAGATGAATTGGTGGTGAAGTTGACTTAATTTTGAGGTAAGTGACGTTATTATCGACTTGCATTTGTGCCAGACGCCCTAGTTCATGTTACCAAAGTTATCAGTGAAATTTGGGTGATTTTTTTTTATGATCCCTGGAAATTGAGCATGCACACTTATGATATTTTATGAGTTTATGATTTGTTAGTGTGAGACTCTGTTATTAGATATATATATATATATATATATATATATATATGTACGAATTACATGTTAGACAGATAGTGGTGATTTACCTCCCCATCACGCCTCATATTACGATACCGTGAATCAAAAGGTTCACTTCCATGTTTTGACGGTGCGCCATCAGGCAACTAGACATGTGTGAACTGACGGGTTCACCTCCATGTTACCATATCGTGGACCATCAGGTTCACTTTCATGATTTTGACGGTGCGCCTTCAGGCCACTAGACATGAGTGACTAGGCAGGCAGGTTATCTACTTAGATGGTCACCTATAACAGTATCAGAATGCATGCGATCCTGATAATGAGGTCACTTACTGAGTATTTTTATACTCACTTTTTTTTTATATTACAACTTTCAGGTAAAGGCAAGGACAAACAGGTGAATGACAAGAAGAATCCGTGACCGTGCCGTTTGGACCATTCAAATGCTTCCGCTCATGTTTTTATGTTTTCATGTTTTTATATTCCAGTCTTAATATTTAAATTCAGAATATTGGTTTTGCACCATTAGATATTTATGCAAAATTTATAGTTTTGTTTTCATAACTTCTAGGGGTACCCCGATCCAAGATTTTTAATTATTTAAATTTAATGAAGTTATTTATTTTATAAATTTCTTTGACTTTAGTCAAATATATGAAATGTGTCATTTTGAGGTGTATGATGCATGAAGTAATGACCTAGAACAAGTCGTAGGTAGTCGGTTTGTTACAGTTGGTATCAGAGCCTAAGTTTTTAGGTTCTGTCGACTGACTTATTATATAAGTCCAGAATGACCCTATGGCTCAACAACGGATTCTTCGTCATCGCCAGGTACGCCTTGCAAGTAAAGTTTTTATGTAAAGTTGTGCATTAAAATATTTGTTTAACTTAAATGCTTCCACAATGTTCTAATGCTAAGTCGATGACTCGATAGAAGTTATTATAAGCTGTTTATTCAGCCATGATATTGTGAAAAGGAAAAAAAATTATTTATAAGGTCACTTGGCGCTAGTTTATCTCATGAAAGAACTGTTAGAAAGGAACGTATACTTCAGTCTAGAGATCTTAAAAGTTGATGAAACTAAGTAGAGTTATAACAGCTAAGGAAGAAAAGTATGTACTTGTTAAGGCAGGAATGAAATATTCCAGACAAGAATTCACTAAGGATTAGTGTTATGTTTTGCATTGGAAAAGAAGATTAGTGGTACCAAAAGTTGTTTTTATCACCGCACGACACACAAGTAGGTATGAGATTGAAGTTTCTTTATAGATAAGAAAGAGAAGAAGTAGAGACTATAGATTTATTAAAGGTTTCAAGATTTTTTTTAAAACCAAACATTTTATGAGAAATTTTGGAAAGAATTAATAGGACATGATCACTTTTCTGGTACTAAAGATCTGTGGTTTGAGTGAGGTGTGTGTTTTGGGTTCTTCAAGTAACGTGCCTAACAAGGATGAAAGATTATTAGTTGGAGTACAAGTGATAATATGCAGAACTCATGGTAAGACAAAAGTAAAATGAATTCGTCAAGAATACCATGATGGTTGAAAACAAATATTGATTTAAAGTGAGAAAATAAGTTGTTGGTTTGAATTATTGTTCCTAAGGTACTAAGGTTTGGTCTATGTTTGGTTGCGATGAAAAGACTCAAGTTTAATTACCTATGCCAATAGGAAAGATAAGTGTTAAGAGTTCAAAGGCAATGTTAACTTGTGGAGAATATCCTACTAGTGTTTAAAGCTTGGAAATGAATGATAGATTATGAAAGAGTTATAAATAGTTACATATATGGGTATAGAGATTATGTTTCACTTGGAAAAGTGAAAGGAGCACCTTGATTTTGTTTCAGTCTTACCAAAGATAAATGGGAGGAAAAGAAAAAGTATTTAGAAAAGGTTTTCTTATTTTGAGAAGATAAAGGAAATTAATGTTTTGGAAACTACAAGTACATAAGTCTGGTTTGGCATGTTAAGAAATGATATAAATGTTTACTAGCCTTGGTGTGGTATAAGCAATACTGTTACTACTTGCAACTTTAGACATTAGTATGTGTTGGTTGAAAGCATGGCTTGCTTGCTTAAGCTATTGATCGGGTAACTCAGTATTAGCATGATAATTATCTTCTAAAAATAAAAGATTAAGCACAGACAATCAAGCATTGGAAAAGTGCTTGATAAACCTCTTCAAAATATAAAGAAGTTGAAGAAAATAATATTTTATGTGAGGATTTTTGGTAACATTAGTTACCAGGAACTATGGAAATTGAAGGTTTAAGCTTAGTTAGAGGATGAGTAAATCATTGAAGGTATTAGTAAGGTTTGAGAGATTTTTTATTTTGGGCGCAAATTAGAACAAGAAACTGGTATAGCCATCAATTTGATTGAGGAGTGAAAGTAATTTAGCTCCAACTAAAGAACAAGCGGCACACACATTAAGGTTAAGTAATTAATTTAGATTTTCCAGGATGACCACTAGCACAAAAGATGAACTTGAGAATCGAACACTTTCATTCCTTAGGTTGCTTACAGAGTGATGCTAGCAGAGTTGAATAGCAAGTCACAGATACATGAACTATTTATAGAAGTTTTCCCGATGCCTTAATGTTTAGCCTCTGGGCACACTAGTCTTGTATGTTAAGAAGAGAGTTAATGTGCTCAAGTATCAACTATATTAAGAGTTGAATATGATAACATAGCCAAGTTGCAGAAGAATGTCAGGGTCATTAGGTGTCGAATCCAGATTTTGAATCCTTAATTTGGAACGCCATAGATAGTATGTTTCTTCGAGCATGGACGAAGAGTTGATCAACTCTATGGAGATGGATTTGCGAATCAGGAAGGTTTTTATCTTAAAACTATCTTCAGGGATTGGATGTTGTTATTATGAGGTTATGAAGACGTGTTTTAGATTGACTGATGCTCCATAGTGCCCAAGAACTTCAGGAACCTTATTATGAAAGGGATTACCAAACTTGTTCGTATTAGGGTCTAAACAGTGTTATCCGACTGTAACACTGTTTAAGACTAAGGAGTAACATGAGGTTGGCGAGTAAGTTTTATAGCCTTTGGCGGTATAAAGTTGCACGTTGACTGTCTAGTGAATATGAGATTTAGTTGGACAATGTTGTTTCTCACACATATAGCTACTAAGAAGGGCATCACAATTGACGCTCTTAAGGCAGAAGCACTTTCCAGTTGACTAGATTTTTTTTTCTTTACTACCGATCTTGAGATTTCATTGTGTTGTGTATGGCCAGTTGCTCTGCCGCACGTACAGAGATTTCTCTACATTAGCACAATCAGTTCAGATACATGTTTCCAGTGAGTAAGACTTCTTAAGCTCATGATAGTTATCAGAGTTCTCAGAGTGAAATGTTAAAGTATTGTAGATTTTCAACATCTTAAGCTTAATAGTTATATTTGGAAGAGATTGTCATAAGTCTTGAGGTACCAGTTTCAGTATGTCAAATGGTGACTTCTGTTTCACATGCATCGTTGGAGGTGTCTCCGGAAAGCGTTGAGCACACAGTTAGAGTTTAGTACAGCTTTTCACAGGCATTTTGATGGTCAAACAGGTTGTTTGAACCAAACTTTAAAGGACATGTTACGTGCTTGTGTGGCAGAGGGCAGTCCTTTGATTTATATGGGTGAGAGTAGTATGAGTTACCGACTCAATAAGTCTACCATCTTGGGGACTTGTCTAAGTAGGGATGCTGAGAACATAGCTACATAAGATGGAATTTACTCCTTCCCGCCCTTAGGGTAAGTAGATGAATTTCTCTCTTCAGTGATGATTTTGGATCTTGAACAATGAGGTCTCACCCTCTCATTGGCTTGAGAGGGATTTAGTTTATAGTTGATTATAAATCGATTGTTCATTAGAGGGATCAATAGTACTTAAAGAGTAAGAGATAATTACAGGGATAAAATGGAAATTTGACCTAGCTGGAATTACAAGCAATTCGTGAAGGGTTGACTTACTGGTAATGGTTATATCCATGGACCCAAAAATATTCTATAGTGCAAAAATTATAGTTGTGGGTCTTTAATGAGTGACCCACAATTAATGAATATTAATCAATTTAATTAAAGAGTTTAATTAATTAATCTCAAATCATTGCAGCTTCAAGGATAAGTAGTTTTGAAAGAATTTGAATTGTTCAAATTAAATAAGGAAAAATGCATTAATTGTATAAGATAAAATTAATATAATCTATAAAGATATTGTGCACGCATAAATCAAATGCATGTCTTATTAATGAAATCGATGATTGAAATTGCATAAGGTCTCTTTTGCCCTCGAAACTAAATAAACTCAATCCTTGGTTACTTTTACCCTTGCACTTTATTTTCTTGCATGCTTTTATCTCTTTCCATACCAAACCCCCCATTTTACGCTCTAATTAGATAATTAGCTCAACGAAACATCATTGCCTCCTTGTGGTTCGAACCCGAACTTATCACTATTATTACGCCGCCGAAGTAGTAATATAGGATTCGGCGTATTAATTTTTTTTCTTGGAGGTTTTTTCAGGAATTAAACGACACCAAAAGGGCATCTGTTCAGCTATTGGTAGAATGGCGACTACAAGGTAGCCTAATGCCGACGAGTCATGCCTTGAGGAGTCACCCTAGTCATTGGGAGCCTGAGCCTTGCGCCCATCTTGAATGGACCGCTCACTCCTATGACAAAGGTAGATGTTTGTGCTCAATCTCACTTGAGTTGTAATGCAATGACATCTAAATTAGCCTTAAACCATGTCTTTTTAAAGATGAATTGATGTATAAAAATGAACGAATGCAAGTTTCACTTGTCTAAACCCAAGTATAAGTTATGACAAGGTGCTTGGTGAGTCCAAGGTCAAATGCAGGGATTTATGCTAATTGCGTGCTTAAGTTATATAAATGATCTCAAGGCGGTAAGTGTATTCAATGCATTGAGATTGTTTTCTATGCAACTAAGTAACATGAATTTACAGATGATGGTAACAATGAGTCAAATATGTGAGAATAGATGAAATGATGCTGCATTGAATGTGGAATGATGCGTGTAAATGTAGTTATGGTGATGAATGAGAATGGCGAGATGCAATCCTTAGTCAAGTAGTAATGGTGAATTGAAGGAAAAATCAATGGACAAAAGTAGGGTTGAAGAGGATACTAACATTTTCCTAAGCTGTGCATAAGTGAAGCGTTCACGTCATTAACTCTCAAAATTAAGATCTCACCTCTCAGTGTTTCGAAGCCTTATCCTACTTCTAGGACGCACGATTGAATTAATTTTAGACGAAAGGATAACTTTGTCTCTCAAGCTACTTAATTCTTTCCTTGTTGAATGTGATCTATATTCACTTACTCTCTTAAGCAGTTGATTATTTCTACTCAAACCTATTTCTCAATATGCATGATTCAAGCAATGTATTAAGCGTACATTAAACAAGATGACTTTTAACTTATGCAAAACTTAATGAAAATGTAAGTTGAACCTCCTCAACCCATTAAAGAATTAGTTGCTCATGATGAAATTGAGATAAAGCATGGATGGGTAAAAGAAAGTGAAGTCATACTCATATAAAGAAATATGAAACTTTTCAATCTTCAAGTTCTTAATACAAATAGAGATAACAATAAAGTAGAGTAAAGATTAGGAAAGGAAATATCGAGTTGTCAGTCATAATATCTTTCTTCCTTTAGCTCGGAATGGTGGCTGCTTGACTTGATTGTAATGGAGGTGAAGGTCTCCTCTTGCTGTTTCCAAGAAGAAGGATGAGCTTTCACTCAGATTTCTTGAAAGAAAAGCTCGAGGTTGAAGATGACAATGGAGTGAGGAGTGATTTTGGTAGAGTTTCAACCAATTTCTTGGA
The DNA here is from genome assembly GCA_002890555.2 of Lagenaria siceraria. NCBI lineage: Eukaryota > Viridiplantae > Streptophyta > Magnoliopsida > Cucurbitales > Cucurbitaceae > Lagenaria > Lagenaria siceraria. The sequence continues at coordinate 23,281,385 of CM016485.1, read as the reverse complement.
GGAAAGTCGAACACTTTGACAAATTTGTGAAGGGTGATTTATAGGCGTCTAAAGCTATACTTCCAACTTCTTTCCAGTGATGATTTGACACCTTTGCATTTAATTGCATGCCCTACTACGCCGACAAGGTTGCGTCATAGATTCATTGGCGCTGCCGCGAATGTCTCAAATCAGCTACCAACTTACTCTGTTGATTTGACTTTCACCGCTTATGCATTTGTCGTTTTCTGTTTTCGAGTTTCATCTCATTGCATAACATAATGTGTTGCAATATTTTCTCCTTTTTTTCCCTACTAATCCAAATTTCTATTTTTTTTTCTTTTTCTTTTGTAAGTAATCACTAACTCTCTGCTTTGTCCTTTATATACAATTTGTACTTTATCAATGAAAAATCTAATTTATTTTTCCTATTTATTTCAATTCAAACTTCTCCATCAAAATATTTTAAAATTAAATAACCAACAAGCAAAAAATAAATAAATAAATAAACAAACGTTTTAAAGTTGAAATGTGGGTCTTACAGTATTGAATGCAATTAGTTTAGCATTTAGTTTAAGTAAGTTCTTTGTTAATATATTTTGACGTTAGTGACAACGATTGCAGCAAGTTGACCAAGCATATGCAACTTTTTTTTTTTAACTTCAATCTCCTTTTCACTTTCTTCTTTCTTCTTCCTTTTCCTCTCCTTAATCTCATGCTTTAGTTTCTAAGGTTTCTACAATAATTCTAAATGGTTCTCAACTTAACTTTAATTTAACGTAACGATAACTATACCCCTTATTTACTTACGTAGATTGATATACACATCAATTTTATTTAATTATATAACAAATAAGCTTAGTGATTAATTAAAAATTAAACTGAAAAGTAAAAACTAGAATTGTAAAATATTCCTGATTTATTTTCCACTCTCCCCATGAATTGGCATATAATAAATCCAATGCAACAATTGGAATGATAGGCAAAGAACAATGTCATTGTATGATTAAGACATAAACATTTTTTACCCATTAAACTTTGTGATATGACCAAAAACAAAAAGCTTAAATGTTGCACTGCATATCAATTACTGGACACGCGTTTGTTTAAATCGTCAATGGATCCCATAAAACTCTTTGACTATATAACATCTCAAGCTCTAAGTAAATTTAAATTGATTATCTTAGATTATTGGATTTTTATTTTCCTTTCATTTTGATTTATGGAGCAAAAATTGAGATAATTTTGGGAAGATAGTTGATTTATTTATATTTAATTTGATTTAATCTTGAAAAGTTTTAGGGTTGGAAACGAAAATCTAGGTTAATTGAAACTTAAATTTCACTTTGGATGAGATTATGAATATTTTATGATTTGAATTCTACTAAAGATTTTAATTTCTAAATTAGTTTTGTAGCTTTTTTCTGTCACATAGTTTAACAAAATTGACATATAAGCCAATTCAATAAGTAAATAACATTTAGTCATCGCTCCTTTAAGTGATGTTAAATAAGGGACAATTTAGAATAATTTTGAAAATCGAGACTAAAGTAACTCTTTTCGAACTTTAGGAACCAAATTGATATCAACGCCAAACTTACTGAATGTGCATATGTGCCCCACAAATTACATTAACTCCTTCTCCCTCAACAAGGAAAGAACGAAGAAGGAAAATAAAAAACAAAAAAGAAAATTTCATGCCTGAATCAATTTCATTTATGTATAGAAACAGTAAAAGATTGTATAAACTACATTAACTCCATATCAATTTAGTTTTATATTTCTATATATAAATAGTAAAAATCTGTATAAATTGCCTTAACTTCCACGCACCAATTAGTTACATTTACAAAGAAATAGTAATGATTACTATCAATTACACTCACTTTATGGTCTCCATGCACTTATTAATTTTATTTTAACCATTTTTTCTCGGATCAGTTACATGTACATATAAATACTAAATACTAGGGACATTTATGTAACTTTTTAGACTGAATTTAAATTTGCCTTTATATGTATTCATACCGTGTTTGAAAAAAAAGAAAAAAAAAAAGAAAAAGACAAATAGGTAGTGAACACAACGTTTGAGAAAGTGAAATTCGAAGATTTTTTTCTCCTAACTTTAATCGAGTAAATTAAAAGTTTCTTTTATTTAAAACTAGTAACTGATTACAACCTATAATGATTGGTGGCAAGTTCAAGCCCCTCTCACTTCGAACAAGACTTTTAGGAAAAGACGGCGGTGGTTCCATGATGTGATGATTTCATTGCATCAAACATGAACTAAAGAACATCAACATTCAATTGGAATAATACAGTTGAATTAAACAAGAACTAAGAAACAATCCTCACAACATTATATTTGAAATAATACCACTGACCTTTCAATTGAAAAATGAAGTCATCCCTTCATTGTGATGATGGGACCAATACTATTTGACATAGGAACAATTTATTATAGAGTGAAGGGGAAATCATGCAAAAGACTACTAAAAAGATGTCTTAAAGTTGGATAGTAAAAGAAGTATTGAATGGAAAAGTTTTCCTAACGTGAAGATGCTAGGGACAATGTTTTGACACTCAATCTAGTGTCTCGAAACTCATTCCCCATGTCTTTTTATTTGAATTTCATTTTTCATGACTTGGTTGCTCAATTTAAGTCTAATTAGTATCGTACTATTTTGATCTCGATTCTTCCAGAACACTCGAACACAACTCCAAATTGCTCGATCTAACTACAAAAAAGACAACTAACCGCGTTAATGAAATTACAATGAATTAAGGACATAAAAATATATATAAAAAAGCAGGAGTTCATTTTTTAAGTTGTCTCTTTAACAAAAAGAAGCTCGGCTTGTGGAATTCTACATTTTATATTTCTTCATTCATTTACGTAAATTTGTCTTTGTTCAATTATTCTTATGTGGAACGAATGTGAAACTATAATGAGGTTACAAAAATTAGATTGAAAAAGGAATTGCATATAAAAGAAAGACATACACAAATGTGGTTCTGTACATAGAGAATTGTAAACCAAACATGGTGAAGGAGTAGGGTTAGAATTTTAAAATTATGTTATACAAAATATGAACCGATGTAAAATTAAATTTCAACAGTTATACAATATTTTAATATAGTAAAAATATGCAAGAAAAATCTATACAACAGTTAAACGTAAATCTAAATTTAATTCACAAATGATAGAAAAATAAAATCTGTACTATTTTAACATAACTGATCAAAACAAATTCATGCATGAAGTTACTATAATTTATAGAAATCTTTTTTTATTTTTATATAAATGAAATATGGGGGTGCAATTTAATATAATTTTTAGTATTGAAACCTTATAAATCCTACACTTTCTACCACCCAATTTAACAAAACCATACTTACGAACTTCACATCTTAAGAATATGGCAAAACTAGTTTCTTCTTCTCCTATCATCTTCATTGCTCTTATTTTTGCAGGTTCTCCTTTTTCTTCCATAAATACTATATTATCATTTGTTACAAATCAAATATTCGTTAGCCATATTATGATATCTTGATGAAATGCTTTTAGGATTTTCATGAGTCTTCTAATGCATCTTCCAACGATCTCATAATTTTGACATCTCTACATTCTTGTTGGCATCCATATTAAAATATTTTGTTATGTCAATTAGGTCCATTAGGTCCCTCTACTAGCTCATATATGTACAAAACCTTAGATAGTTTGATGAATGATTTTAAACTGTTCAAACTCAGCTTAGGGAATAAACGTTGGGTATATGCGATATGTCTAACGTATTAATATTTAATTACGAATTAAACAGACAAAGAGAGTTGAAAATAATATTTAAATATAATTTAAATATTAATTATATGAATAAGGATTCATATTGTTTTTTAGGAAAAATCGGGATTAGCGAAAAAATAATATTATTTTATTAGTTGATATTAAAACAATATTATAATTAATTTATATTTATTTTTTTAAAATTGAAAATCAAATTAAAATTGATTTTAAAAAATAATTTAAAAATTAGTTTTAAATTGATTTTAAAATTCAATTTTAAATTGAATTTCAATCTTGGATTTTCCCACTAGCTAAGCTAGTAGCTTAGTTGTAAATCCCTCAATTAGCCACACAAATTGAACAAATTTGTTGTCAATTTGATATGCAATTAGATTGCATGTTAATCCTTGATAAATAAGGATGAGATTGGCGGAGTTTTGGGTTGAGAAATTAACCAAATAAAGAGTTAATTTAGTTGTATTTTCCATAAGAACACCAAGAACACTATATCTCTATATCATCTAATTCCTATCGAATTCATCTCATTTTGGATCTCACCATCCAATCTAAGGCCAGAGATTAATAGAGCAGACTACTTGGTGGTCTACAAGCAATTGGTGTTCATTTTCATCAAGAAACAAAGGAGAATTTAGAGCTTCAAGAGTAAGTGTTCATGAAACTCAAGTTTTTCCCTTTTGATTACATGTTTTATCCTCAAAATTGAGCATATTAGATTGAAATTCGATCAAATTAATTTTCACTGCATGTTCGTATGTCTGTCAATTGGTATCAGAGCACTTTAATTTCATTAAATTTGCTTTGATGGGGCTTAATCCATGAGATGAATGTTTTTTGGAGCTAAATTGGTTTTTCTGGTTTTGGCATTCTTTTTACCCTTAAATTTGGTGTAGAATGTTGTAATTAAGCCCTCGGTTTTGGGCGTTAATGTGTTGAGAAGAGTCTTCCCTTAAAAAAATGCCAAAATTGGAAAAACCAATTTAGCTCCATAAAACATTCATCTCCTCCAAACCTTTGCTCCTCCATTTAGAGTAAACACTTATCTCGATGTAGATTTTCTGGAATCTATATCGGTCTGAAAATCACAATCAGTGTATCTTGTAAGGATCAAATCCTTGCCGTCATACATGAGCACATAGTCCTTCGTTCTAGATACTTGAGGATATTTTTAACGGCAATCCAATGATCATATCCAAGATTGGACTAGAATCTACTGATAAATCCTACTGCATATCATATGTCAGGTCGTGTACACAACATATCATACATTAAACTACCAACTGCTGATGCATAGGGAATGCTTCTCATTTCCTCAACTTCTTGAGGTGTCTTAGGACACTGTTCCTTCAACAAATGAATTTCATGTCTGAATAGTAACAGACCACTCTTGGAATTTTGCATCTTTTATATAGACAATATTTTGTCAATATATGATGCTTGAGACACGACTAATGTTTTATTCTTGCAATTCCAAACTATTTGGATTCCAAAAAAAAATTGAGCTTCTCCCAAATCTTTCATTTGAAATTGGATCGATAGCCATTGTTTGATGTCAATTAGGAATCCTACCTCATTCCCAATGAGAAGGATGTTGTCTGCATAAAAAACGAAGAAAGCTACAGTAGAGTTGATAATTTTTTTGTATACACAAGGTTCGTCAACATTCTATTCAAAACTATTAGATTTGACTGCAACATCAGATCTCATATTCTAGGACCGAGATGCTTGCTATATCCCATAAATGGATCGTTTAAGCTTGCAAACTTTTTGCTCTTGACCTTGTTCTATAAACCCCTCTGGTTGAGTCATATAGATACTTTCCTCAAGATAGCCGTTCAGAAAAGTCGTCTTCACATCCATTTGCCAAATTTCATAATCATAAAATGTGTTAATGGATAAAAGTATTCTAATCAATTTTATCATGGCAGTAGGAGAGAAGGTTTCTTCATAGTCCACCCCCTCGACCTAGGTATAACCCTTTGCCACACGTCGAGCCTTAAAAGCTTGTACTTTACTGGCATGATCTCTTTTGCTCGAAATAGGTCTTACCTCGCTTGGTTGATCTACAAGTTCTCAGACCGAATTGTAGTACATAGACTCCATTTCTAGGTCCATGGCTTTGATCCACTGATCTCGATCTGCATCGTTCATTGTCTGTTTATAGGTTAATGGATCCTCCAACCCATCATCAGGTATGACGAGTTGGGTTCGGTTAAAACCCATGTAACGGTCAGACTGATGAATAACCCTCCCACTATGTCGAGGCTCTCTCAACTCTTGGGTAGGTTGAGACTGACCAGATGTGCTAATCCTATCAACAACTTTTGTTGAAGGACCAGCTTCATCAACAACTCTTGTTGTGTAACAACCCAAAATTTTAGGTAATTTTAATTTAATTATCTTAAATTATTTGGGTGTTATTTTGAATTTTTTTAAGTCTTATAAATTATTTTGAGAAGATAATTCAATTTAAATTAAACAGAATAAAATATTTGAGTTTAAATTCCATTGGTGAAAATTGAATTTTAACTCAGGAGATTTAATTTGTTTAGTTGAATTGGTAGAGGAAAAAGAAATTTAAAAATATATATATATGTATACCTAATTTATTAAGGAATTATGGTTTCAGATTGTATATATATATATATATATATATTATTAAGTGACCTAATAAGGTAAAGAGTGAAAAAACAAACTAAAAAAAGGAGAAGGACAAAGAGAGCAGTGCAATTCGATTTTTCAACGACAGCTCCCGAAAAATTATCGATGCTGGAGTTTGAACTGTTGGAACGTGTTAAAATTTGGTCCGCCAGTTCGAGACACATAGGGTCTCATTCGGAATGGTTGGATCGTTGTTTGAAGCTCTGGTTTGTCCGCAATGGTGGCTGAACAGAACCTGTAAAATTGGGTGATTCTCAAGCGTAGATCTCTTATGTATGAAAGTATTAGTGACTTTTCTTGAAATTTCTTGATTACCCATTAGTTTGTGACCCAAATTGGTCGATGTTGTCATATTCTTGACACTATGAGTTAGTTTTAGAGAAGTTTCGAAGGCAGAAGCGTACTGCCTAGCAAGGTAAAGTTCAGTTTGGAAATTTTGGATCAATTTTGGTGAGTGACAATGTCTTGAATGTTGGCTTTTTGGCCCTTAATCTCAAATTAATTAATTTCAATTAATTAATTAATTAATGTTTTGATGATAACAAACCTGCTTTTATTTATTAATAATTTGAGTGTTTTGAAGTGTCCATTGTGTAGAGCTTGGAACAACGGTTCCAACGCAATTTGAATCACTCAAATCGGAGTTCAAACGAAGAAGATATGGCTGGAACAAGCTTAACGGAAAAATACCCAATGTCGATGACGTGGCGGCCAAATCATCAAAGTGGACCTACTAGAGGATGACAAGTGGAGCAATAGATAGGTGACACATGGAGCTTTTGATTTTTGTTGGTTTTAAAAAGAATGATTTTAATAAGAAAATGAATTTAATATTATTATATGTTTGTGACTAACGGCTAGTTGCCTTTAAAAGAAAATGAATTTTATATTATTTTATGTGTGTGTCTAACGGCTAGTTGAGTTTAAATCTCAACCATTCAATTTTCTTTTACCAACATCTAATGGTCCGAATTTAATGTAGTTTCCAACAACTTTTCTCTCTTTTAAACACTTCATATTCTCCAAAATCAAAACAACAATTTCACATCTTTTTACAATCTTCCATAATTCATTAAGCTTCCATTGTTGCTCTCTCTCCAAGCTTCAATTTTTTTCTTTTCATCTAATTCTTGAGAGAGATTTATTGTATTGTGAGGATTGATTTGTTGAGTGCTACAAATTTGTAAATCCACTCTTTGAGAGAGTTTTCCTCATCTTGTTCTTCATTTCTAAACTTTTGTAGGGGTTGCTCTTGATCCCGGAAAAAGAGTTGTTGTAACGGTTTGATCCTCAACCGTGGAAAGGATCGGGTTTGTTCTTGCACCCGGAAAAGGAACGTTGTAACGGTTCGACTCTAAACCGTGGAAAGAGTCAAGTTCGTAGTGACATACTCAAGAGGAGTTTGGGAAGTGGATGTAGGTCGGTTGTGCCGAACCACTATAAATTTTCGGTGTTATTTTCTCTATCCCTCTTCTATTTATTTTTGCAATTAATTTTTTTATTTATTTTTCATTGCATGAAATTAATTGCACTTTTTAATTCTTGAAATCAATTGCTCATAATTATTTATTGAGATTGATAGTTCTTAAAATCCTATATCATATACCAATCTTCTTGTTGAAATTAAATAGGATGTTATAAAGTGTTACTTTTAATTTCTTGATTACTTTGGGTTGAGTTTATTTGCATGAAATTATTGTTTAAATTACTTATTAGCAAAAAGCGTATTGACTTGCTTAATTGGGCCCACATTAGGAAAAAAATTTCATTAGCTTAAAGAAACCCTATTCACCCCCCTCTAGGGTTGCCATACCGGTCCAACAATTGGTATCAGAGCGAGGTCGCTCTTGTTTTTAATCACAATTTTTATCAAAAGCTTTTTCATTTGGTACCTATTGGTTGAGTTATCTACTCCAACAATTGGTATTAAAGAGGTTGCTCTTTGATAAAATTAATTTTCAAATATTATTTTGGTATTCAAGTGTATCTTATTAATATTTTGAAATTTTATTTAAAAGCTTAATTGCTAGAGTTATGGCAACTTTAGAAGATCAATCTATTGATAGACCTGCATTCTTTGATGGTATTAGAAATTATGATGTTTGGAGAAATAAAATGAAAACATTTATGCTTGCTATTGATTTTAACATTTTGTATGTTGGTGAGCATGATTTGTCATTGAAATTGAGTAATGAGTTACTTACTTTTAATGCTAAAGCCATAAACATCATATATTGTGCATTGGATAGAAAAATTTGTGACAAAATTTTACATTTTGAATATGCATATGATATTTGGAATTTTCTTGATAATATATATAGTGTAGAAAATTCTCCTTGTACTACTAATGGTTTATTTGATGTGAAGGAGAATTATAATTCTCAAAATCAAGAAAAGTCTCATGAAGTGAAAAAGAGGAAATGTGATAGATCCTTCTTGTGCTTAATGGCTCTTTCGGATAGCGATTCTGGAGATGAAAATGACAAAAATGAGGTAAATCAAACATCCCCTCCCTATGATGAATTGTATGATGCTTTTGAAGATATGCAACATGATTTAGAAAAAGTTAGTTCTAAATATGTGAATTATCAAAGAAGTATAAGACATTGTGTATTGAAATAAATCTTTGATAAATGAGAATGCATGCTTGAAAAATGGAGCCAAGAATGTATTGTTGCATGATTCTTGTTGTGATGAGAAATTGCCTTGAATGATATAATTTTTTTCTTGAAGAGAATGAGCTCAAATCTTTGTCATGTGAAGTGAATGTTGAATTGAATATTTGAGGAATGAAAATGAGAAATTTAAATATTGTTCTTAGAATTAATGATGAAATTGTTAGTTTGAAAAATAGAATTATTGATTTGGAAACTAACAATATAGCATTAGAAAGAGAGAAGTCTCTTTTGTTGATAAGATTAAATTTATTGAATGTGTAGTCATGAGAAAAATGATCTTTTGCATTTGCTTAAAGAAAAAGAATTTCTTGCTAATAAAGAGCTTGAAATTGCAAAAGAGTCCATAAAGAAATGACTATTGGTGCACAAAAATTGGATAAAATATTGATATGGGTAAACCTTTTAATGACAAGGGGATAGGCTATTGAATGAAAATTGTTCATCTACTACTAAGAGTACTACTTTTGTTAAAGCCCCTCATGTATGTCTAAGATATTTTGTCCAATCATGAAAATGCTAGAACATTCATTGAAATCAAATTTCCTACTTGTCATTATTGTGGAGTTAAAGGTCATATTAGACCAATTGTTATAAATTGAAAAAGCTCAAGAAAGAATTTCAATGAGAAAAAGATTGTGAAAATCAATGTGTTAAAAAGAATTTTTGCCTAATGTTGTATGTATTCTTGTGGCAAATGGTCATAAATTTAACACTTGTTATTTGCCAACAATCAATGCTAGTCATTTTAGAACTATTTGAAATGGGTTCCAAAGTCCTTGCTCACTAACAATGAAGGACCCAAGAAATGGGTACCAAAGTTTTTTGTTGAGCTTTATTTGTAGGTATGATTCAAGAAGTATTTGTTGCTTGGACTTCAAATGAGGAATTGGAAATATATTCAATTGGAGCAACTAATATGGCTTGCTTGAATCCAACAAGGAAATAGCTTATTTGGTACCTTTATTTGTTCTTGAGATAACTATTTTTTTTGTATCTTTAGGGAATTATATCTCTTGGTTTGTTAAAATTTGAGTTCTTAAATTGTATTGATTATTGGATTTAATGCCATGAGAATTGTATATCTATCTATTTGCATTTCTATGTTCTTATTATTGGCTTTTGGTCAATTATATGCTTGCTCTATCCCTTTTGATTAAATTGATTAGAGTTTTATTAATGCTTTTTGAGCATGAGGTATACATATTCTATGAGTATGTTGTTGAATAACATTCTTTTGAATATGTTGGTTGTCTTATGTTGAAAAGGTATGCGATATTGCAATGTTGTTTGGAAAATGATTGTTAAATTCTTTTTTATAGGGGGAGTATTTATAGAATTGATTTACTTTATTGATCCCCTTTAATGATTTGCTATTATTTGATATTTTAGTATCAAAATTATTTGAATTTTTACTTGAATTTTTTTTCTCCTTGGTATTCATTGTTTTTTTCTTTTAAAAGGAGAATGCTTGATTTTAGGGGGAGTTATTGTATTTTATATATGAATTTCATTTTTTAATAACTTTGATTATCATATTATTTATTTTTTTTTTTGTGATCTCTCTATGCATATTATTTATATTTTTAGGAAGTAATATTTGGAGTAAAACTATGTTTGAATATTTGTTTGATATTTCTACCTCAAGTTGAATTATGTGCCTAAATGTCTTTTGTCCCTAATTAAGAGGGGGGGGGGGGTGTTTATTTGATTTCAAAAGGGGGAGGAAATTTGTGAAATTGGTTTTAAATGAAATTAATTTGAGCTTGGTTGATTTTTTTTATGATGCCTCTTGAATCTACAATGTAGTGTAGTTGTTTTTATTAGAAGGCATGTTGATAGGAGAAGAAAGAAAAAAAATTATGTGTTCATGTTTTAAGAAGAACTTTCATGTGTTTGTTTATTTTTCTTAAGTGTTCTTTTTGATTGATTCCAAAAGGGGGAGAGGTAATAAGAAAAATGAAAGCATGTATTATGAATATCTTTATTGCTACTGAATGAAGTATGATTTAAGTTGATATTTACATCATACATCTCTTTGAATTTCATTTTCTTGAGTTGTTTGTCATCATCAAAAAGGGGGAGATGTTGGCTTTTTGGGCCCTTAATCTCAAATTAATTAATATTTTGATGATAACAAACCTGCTTTTATTTATTAACAATTTGAGTGTTTTGAAGTGTCCATTGTGTAGAGCTTGGAACAACGGTTCCCACGCAATTTGAATCACTCAAATCGGAGTTCAAAACGAAGAAGATATGGCTGGTGGAACAAGCTTAACGGGAAAAATACCCAATGTCGATGACGTGGCGGCCAATCATCAAAGTGGACCTACTAGAGAGACAAGTGGAGCAATAGATAAGTGACACATGGATTTTTGATTTTTGTTGGTTTTAAAAAGAATGATTTTAATAAGAAAATGAATTTAATATTATTATATGTTTGTGTTAACGGCTAGTTGCCTTTAAAAGAAAATGAATTTTATATTATTTATGTGTGTGTCTAACGGCTAGTGAGTTTAAATCAAACCATTCAATTTTCTTTTACCAACATCTAATGGTCCGAATTTAATGTAGTTTCCAACAACTTTCTCTCTTTTTAAACACTTCATATTCTCCAAAATCAAAACAACAATTTCACATCTTTTTACAATCCTCCATAATTCATTAAGCTTCATTGTTGCTCTCTCTCCAAGCTTCAATTTTCTTCTTTTCATCTAATTCTTGAGAGAGATTTTGTATTGTGAGGATTGATTTGTTGAGTGCTACAAATTTGTAAATCCACTCTTTGAGAGAGTTTTCCTCATCTTGTTCTCATTTCTAAATTTTTGTAAGGGTTGCTCTTGATCCCGGAAAAAGAGTTGTTGTAACGGTTTGATCCTCAACCGTGGAAAGGATCGGGTTGTTCTTGCGCCGAAAAGGAACGTTGTAACGGTTCGACTTTAAACCGTGGAAAGAGTCAAGTTCGTAGTGACATACCACAGAGGAGCTGGGAAGTCGATGTAGGTCGGTTGTGCCGAACCACTATAAATTTTCGGTGTTATTTTCTATCCTCTCCTATTTATTTTTGCAATTAATTTTTGTTATTATATTTCATTGCATGAAATTAACTGCACTTTTTAATTCTTGAAATCAATTGCTCATATATTTATTTGGCTTGATAGTTCTTAAATCCTATATATTATACCAATCTCTTGTTGAAATTAAATAGGAGTTATAAAGTGTACTTTTAATTTCTTGATTACTTTGCGTTGAATTTATTTGCATGAAATTATTGGTTAAATTACTTATTAGCAAAAAAACGTATTGACTTGCTTAATTGGGCCACATTAGGAAAAAGTTTTCATTAGCTTAAAGAAACCCTATTCACCCCCCTCTAGGGTTGCCATAACGGTCCAACATTGGAAGTTTTATTGGTGCTGGAAATTTGGTTTTTAACTCGTAATATTAATTTATGTCTAGGTTACATCCATTGTTTGGAGTTTGGAAGAGGATTGGGACTTGGTTGCACTTCAGGTAAGTTGTTTGGAGATAATTGGAATAAGTTTATGTTTGTGCTTGGGCATTTAATATAAATTTTAATTAAATTTATGTTGTAGGGTTTATTCAAGATTTCTAAAGGTTGAAGGAGATTAGTTGCTTGGATAAAACTAATTAAGTTTGATATTGAGGTAAGTGGTTTACTACTGGCTTGCCTTCGAGTTGGTACACTACCCAAGTTATTATTGTAAAGTTGAATGTATTGAAATGACTTGCCTATATTTCGCTCATGAACGGATTGCTTTGGGTATGCCAGAAGTCTACAGGCTATGATAATATGACCACGACATGAAACTTTATTATGATAATTTACATGCTTTGATAATTGTGTCTATGATGAAGATTTAAGGCCTATTGGTTGATTGACGCATGTCATGTTAGATAGTGACAGTTAGTTATCCTATCGGGCTGTGTACACTTTATGCCATGTTTTGCATTCCTTCAGGATCACCACGGCTGCCATTATATGTGTTCCTTCGGGATCACCACGATGCCATGATATGTGTTCTTTCAAGATCACTACGGCTGCTATGATATGTGTTCCTTTGAGATCACCATGACTACCATGATATGTGTTACTTCGGGATCACCACGGCTCCCGCGATATGTGTTCCTTCGGGATCACCACAACTGTCATGTTTTGTGTTCCTTCGGGTTCACTACTTATGCCCAGGTTATTATTTGTACACATGTCTCGTGTAGGAAAATTAACAAATTTACTAAATAGACCCGGTAGTGGGTCACTTACTGAGCTCACTTTTTCTTATCTTACAACTTTTAGGTAAAGACAAGGAAAAACAGGCGAATGAAAGGAAGAATCCGTGACCGTGCCTTTAGGACCAGTCAAATGCTTCCACTCATATTTTTATGTTTTTTTTTTAAATCTCAGTCCTTACGTTCAAATTAAATATTTTAGTTTTGCATCGTTAAACGTTTTATGAAAAGTTTAGAGTTTTGGTTTTATAATCTTTTGGGGTACCCCGATCCAGTATTTTTAATTATTTAAAGTTAATGAAGTTGTTTATTTATAAATTTTTTTTGATTTTAGTCAAATATATGAAAAGTGTCCTTTTGAGATGTATGCATGCATAAAGTAACGACCTAGGACAACTTCCAGGAAGTCGGGTCGTTACAATTTATCTGTAGTTTCTTTGGAAATCTCTTTTAAAAATAGTTTACTGCGTGGTTGATAAACCAAACAACCTTTATGCCCTTTAGAAAAGTAGTGTTTGTCGATACAAGCACTTTATCATCTTGAGGATCATAAAATAAACCACCTTTTGTTTCTTTGGGATATCCTATAAATAGACATAATTTTGAACGACGTTCCAATTTCTTTGGATTTGGCACCAACACGTATGTCGGGTATCCTCAGATTCTGAAGTGACATAAACTACCTTTAACCTCCCTAACTCATAACGTGTTTCTGAAATAGTTTTAAAGGGAACATTGTTCAAAATATATACTGCAGATCTCCAAAATGAATTGGGCAACTGAGCGTAGCTCATTATTGATCGAACCATATGTAATAGGGTTTTGTTTCTCCGAGATACACCATTCTGTTGAGGCATACCAGGTGTAGAGAGCTGTGACTGAATTCCATGTTCTATCAGATAGTCCAGAAATCTTAAGTCCATATGCTCTCCACCTTGATCTGATCGAATGTTTTAATAGTTTTACCTAAGAGAGGTTCTCAACCTCAGCCTTATACTCCTTGAACTTTACAAGAGCTTTAGACTTGTGATGCATTCGGTAAATATAACATTATTGAATAGTCATTAATGAAACTAATGAATATTCATACCCTCCACGTGCTTTAACATTCATCGGACCACAAAGATCCGGAGTGCACGAGCTCTAGGGTTCTTTGGCTTAAGACCTTTTCCTGTAAAAATCTCTTTTAGTCATTTTTCGCTCAATACATGATTCACACATGGAGGCAAAGAGTTGTCTTTAACTAGTTAGGAGCCCACTCTTAACCAACCTCTCAATCCTATTGAGATTTATGTGACCAAGTCTTAAATGCCAAAGATAGGTACTTTGAGAAACTCATTGTCTTTTATTTTGAGTTTCAGTTGTTTTAAACATTTCAGTATTATAAACAACCTTAACTTTGGTCGGTTTTAACTTGCATAAGTTATTTTCTAAATTTGCAGAACATATTGGAATACATTTTCTACTAATGAACACTTCATTACTTTCAAAAGGCACTTTGTACATAGGTTCAAGCAAACAAGAGATAGATATCAAATTCCTACTACAACTAGGAACATAGAGTATATTTTCAAGCAAAATGAATCTATCTCTAAAAACCAACTTCATGACTCCTACTGCCTTAGTCGAGATGAACTTTCCTGATCCAACCCTGAGAGTTATCTCGCCATCTTGAAGCTGTTTCCAAGAATAAATTTCCTGAAAATAAGAACCAATGTGATTTGTAGCCCCTAAATCCAATATCCAGGTTGAGTTGTCATTTTCCACTAAACATATTCAATAACTAGTAATCATACTTACCTTGTTCTCTTTCTCACTTTTTTCTCGGCTAGGTACTTCGAAAAATCCCTTTTCAACGTCCATCTTGGTTGCAGTGGAAAATTTTTTCTTTGTCTGCAACTTGAGCTTTCTTGCCTTTCTCTTGGCAGGAGATTTGACTTTCCCTTTTCCTTTCTCTTCATTGAGATTTTGAAATGTAACGACCCGACTTCCTAGAACTTGTTCTAGGTCATTACTTCATGCATACATCTCAAAACGATGCTTTTATATTTGACTAAAATCAAAGAAATTTATAAAATAAATAACTTCATTAAATTTAAATAATTAAAAATCTTGGATCGAGGTACACTGAAAAAAATTATAAAACCAAAACTGTGAACTTTGCATAAAATGTCTAACAATGCAAAACTGAAATTTTTAAATTTAAACATTAGGACTGGGATAAAAACATAAAATAAAATGTGAGCGGAAGCATTGACTGGTCCCAACGGCACGATCACGGATTCTTCCTGTCATTCGCATGTCTATCCTTGCCTTTATCTGAAAGTTGTAACATAAGAAAGAGTGAGTATAAAAATACTCAGTAAGTGACCCACTACTGGGTCTATCTAGTAAACTTGTTAACTTTCCTACACGGGACAAGTGTACAAATCATAACGTGGCATAAGTAGTGATCCCTAAGGAACACATATCATGACAGTCGTAGTGATCCTAAGGAAACACATATCATAACCGTCTAGTAATCCTGAAGGAATGCATATCTGTAGGAAGAACATGCATGCATGCACAGCGGAAGGATCAAAATTACACTCTAAGATGTTTTATACAAGAATAAACATGCAAGGAAAAACTTCAAGAACAAAACAGAATTTTAGATTTCCTACCCTTGAAGTCTTTGTAAAACTTCAATCAATGGATGTATATCCTCATAAACGATTCGTAGACCACCACGAGAGTCTTCTCAACTATTCTCTGGCCTTGGAAAGGAGTTGTGGGACTCTTTTAGTTGTAAATTTTAGGAGAGAAAGTAAAGGAATTGGAGAGGGAAAAAAAAGAGAAAAATTCTAACTTTTAGAACTTTTTTTTTTTATAATTCCATAAAAATGCATTACACCTTTTTCTTTTTTCCAAATCATTTGCATATATAAGATTATACATGCAAAATCAATTGAACAAGAGGTTGACAATACATCTCATGCACTTAGTGGGAATTGTGGCAACATGCATGGATGACACATAAAATGGGATAATTTCACTAATTTTAGTTAGTGGAATTATCCAACATTTGCAAAATTGATTTTAAATCAAATTTAAAAAAATAATTTAATAATTAATTAAAACAATTTTAATTAAAAATATTATTTTAATATCAAATACTAAAATAATATTAAAACCATGCTAAAACCGACTTTCCCAAAAAATGAATTTTCAAATATGAATCCGCCTATTCATATATAATATTTAATCCTATTAAATATTAATTCAACTCTCCTTGAACGTTAATTCTAATTAATTAAACGTCAATGCATTCAACATATCGAATATGTCTAGCGATTATTCCTTAAATGAATTGTATATTTCAATTCATTCACCACACTGTTCTAAGGGTTTATCCGATATGAGCTAGTTGAAGGACCTTGTGGACCTACAGATCATGAGCTCCAACGATTCAAAATTAACCGGTCAAACTCTTTGACCTAGTCAACCAACATTCTATAACTAACGGGTCACTCCACTAAAGCCTGTATTTCTGTCCACTTGATTTAACCATGATTAATAAGTCAACCTTTCACAGGTTGTTCGAAATCACAGCTGGGTCAATTATCATTTTACCCCTGGATTACATCTTATTCCTTAAGTAGCACTGGTTTTCTAATGAGCCAATGGTTTGTGATCCAAAAAACAACCAAGTCCCTCTCGAGCCAATGAGAGGGTGGGGCCCCTTGTTCATGACCTGAAACTAGCACTTAAAGGAACAACCTCTCCACTATCCCTGTTGTCAGGTAGGAGTAAACTCTGTCTTGCAAGTCTATGTCTCCAGCTATCTACTTGGTTTTACCCCCTGAAATGAGAGGCTTATTGAGTCAGCGATGTAGAGCCACTATCACCCATGCAAATCTAAGGATAATACTGAATAGACAGGAGTTCATAGTAGATCAGGATTAGATCGCAGTTACCTATGTCATCGATTATTAGAAATTAGTCAGTGTTTAACAGTAAACGACGTTTAAAGAAATAGTGATACTTGCTGTCCGGTCTTGTGCAAACTCATTGCACAAAATACCCCAGCTTACATGTCTCCACCTGAACGATTCAAGATCACATCGTTTATATCATAACAAAGTGGGTCGTATTCAATAGTGTCCTCAGGATAAGGTACTCAACCTAATCCTTATACTATAGACTGTTTTGACTATATACTCGAACTTTATCTACTTTTATGTCTCTACATAAAGTTCAAGTATTCATACAACAACCATGGCTTCTTAGTTTATTGGATTTAGGGTTACATTCACTATCAATAACAACTTTACTTAATAACTTTGATAATAACTTTATTGATAATAGAAAGAGTTAAAGTTTACAAACCACGAGTTTTAGGACATAAAACCCAACAATATCATGCTAGTCTAGTGATCCAGAAGGAACACCGATCATAGCAGTCGTGGTGATCCTGAAGGAACACATAACATGGCATAAAATGTATACAGCCTGGTAGGATACCTAACTATCACTATTTAACATGACATGCATCAATCAACCAATAGGCCTTAAATCTTAATTATCATAGCATGTAAATTATCATCGTAAAGTTTCATGTTATGGTCATAAAATCATAGCTTGTAGACTTTCAGCATACCCAAAGCATCCCATTCATGAGCGAAACATAGACAATTCATTCCAATACATTCAACTTAATAGTAATAACTTGGGTAGAGTGCCAGCTCGAAGGCGAGCTGGTAGTAAACCACTTACCTCGATTTCAAGCTTAATTAATTTTATCCAAGAAACTAATCTCCTTCAACCTTTAGAAATCTTGAATGAATCCTACAACATGAATTTAATTAAAATTTACATTTAATGCCTAAGCACAAATATAAACTTGTTCCGATGTCTTCAAAACAACTTACCCGAAGTACAACCAAGTTCCAATCCTCTTCCAAACTCTAAAGAATAAATCTAACCTAGACAAAAATTAATATTACAGGTTAAAAACCCAATTTCCAGCACCAATAAAAATTTCAAAGTAACTTCGAAGACATTGTCACTCACCAAAATTGATCCAATATCGCGAAACCGAACTTTACTTCGCTGGACAGCACGCTTCCGCCTTCGAAACTTCTCTAAAAATCGTTCCTAACGCTAAGAATACAATGACATAAACCAATTTGGGTAAAAAATTAATGGGGTAATCAAGAAATTGCAATAAAACTCACCAATACTAAAAAGGTATCACCCAGTTTTATAGGTTTTGTTCGGCAGCGATTACAGACAAACTAGAGGATAAAAGTTCCAACCATTCAGAATGATACCCTACGTGTCCCGAACAGGAGGATAAAAGTTCAACACAATCTGACGGTTGAAACTCCAGAAAACGACAACTTTCTGAGAGTTGTCCCTGAAAAACCGAATTGCACTGCTCTCTTTTTTCTTCTCCATTTTTCGGTGTGTTTTTCTCACTCTCTACCTGATTAGGTCACTTAATAATATATATTTATACAATCCAAAACCCTAATTCCTTATTAAATTAGGTATACATATATATATATATATATATTTTTAAATTTCTTTTTCTTCGACCAATTCAACTAAACAAATCAAATCTCCCAAATTAAAATTCAATTTTCACCAATTGAATTTTAACCCAAATCTTTTGTCCCATTTAATTTAAATTCAATTATCTTCTCAAAATAATTCAATTAAGCCTTAAAAATTTAAAATAAACTCAAATAATTTAAGATAA
The DNA here is from genome assembly GCA_002890555.2 of Lagenaria siceraria. Lineage (NCBI taxonomy): Eukaryota > Viridiplantae > Streptophyta > Magnoliopsida > Cucurbitales > Cucurbitaceae > Lagenaria > Lagenaria siceraria. Next base: position 23,262,274 of record CM016485.1, on the reverse strand, counting down.
TTAAATTAAAATTAACTAAAATTTTGGGTTATCACATTCTTCCCTCCTTAAGGAACTTTCGTCCTCAAAAGTTCTAATCCTTAAAATGCTCAGGGTATGCCTATTTTGCAAAACTCACATTCAAAAGTCAGAAAGCAACCCACCTTTCCTACTGTTTTTCAATTCCAAATCTAAAAATAAATGCACGATTTGGCTCTAATACAAATTGAAAGGATCGAATCCCAATGCAAAAGTGCGTGAACGTCGATGCCATTTTAATTCGATTTAGAAAACCATAAAAATATAGAACAAGAACAAACATCAATTTTGCAACATGCTTTTTATACAAGAATTTAGGGGAGAAAAAAGATACCTTTGCAGACAACCTCTTCAATTATTTTTCTAATCCACGTTGTGATCACGATCTCAGACATTCTACTTCGGATTCGAAGTTCACACCACCAAGGGGTCTTCCTCGCTATTCTCCGGCAATGATCAGATTATGTGGGAACCCTTTTGGAATCTCACTTCAAAATTGAATTGATATGAGTTTGTTTACTTCACCATCAAAAAATTTTCATTAAAAACCAAACAATTTGGAAAAAAACAACATATATTAATTTTTAACCTCAATCAAACTTTTGCGTTGAAATTTCAAGTCATTTCATCTCAATATTGTAATAGGAAAACCTTACACGTTCATAGAAGATAGATACATGATGATGCTCAAATTGATTATTAAATCTTATATTTGGCCTTCATTTCGTACGACATAGACTTTATTAATAAAATATTCAATTCATAATCATTTTTTCGGTCTTCACTATACTTATTACTCCATTACCGATCATATTTGGCTTCTAATTATTGATTTGTATTCTTAAAGTTATAATTTATTACTTAAATAACTTTGTTCTAAAATTTCACTAAAAAATTCATAGTATTTTTATAATTTCCATGATATCCTTGATTTTTTCTGGAATATATGTCGATATATCCGTAAATTTGAGTTATCGATATTTACACCGATAACGGTATTTCCGTCCTTGAATACAATTAATGCATTTTTCCTTATATAATTTGAACAATTCAAATTTTATCCAAAACTAATTAATCCTTATTTTACCCTTAGTGAGCTAGCAGGGGACCTAATCGACTTACAGATTAGAAGCTCCAATGATTCAAGATTAATTAATTAAACTCTTTAATTAAATTAATCAACATTCAGTAATTGTGAGTCACTCCACTAACGACCCCATAATTGCACTCTTCACATTATTGCTATCCTTAATCCTCAGCTAGTGATAACCTGATCGACGATCAATCTTAGAGAAAAATGTGGTTCCCTGCAACTGGTCGAACATGTCATCAATCCTAGGAAAGAGGGTATTTATTCTTGATAGTTACCTTGTTCAACTCTCTATAATCTATGCATAGGCATAACGAACCATCTTTCTTTTTCATGAAGAGCATAGGTGCACCCCAAGGTGATACACTTGGACGTATAAAACCATTGTCAAGCAATTCTTGCAGTTGAGTCTTGAGTTCCTTCAATTTTGCTGGGGCCATTCTATAAAGAGCCTTTGAAATGGGAGCAGTACCCGACTCCAACTTGATAGCAAAGTCTATCTCTTGATATGGCGGCAAACCCGAGAGATTATTTGGAAAAACATCTGGATACTCTCTCACCACTGGCTCTGATGAAGGCGACCTCAGCTTCCCTGGTGTCAACCACACTGACTTTCACAGCTAAAATCACTTTGGTAGGACCACGGTCCCGACCCCGTTAAACTTGAAACTAGCTTTTGTAGGAGTGTTGAAAACTACCTCCATAGGGGAACATTCTATACTGGTATGGTTAACAACCAACCAATCCATGCCTAATATAACATCGAAGTCATGCATGTCTAACACTATCAAAGTCACATTTAGAGTATGGTTTGTTATTTCTATCTGACATGCTTTTAGCCTTTCATTTAGTAACATTAATTCTCCAGACGGAGTAGAAACTGATAATACATAATGCAAGGGCTGGTTCTAACATGGCTCGCTTCACAAATAAAGATGAAATAAACGAATGCAACGAGCCTGAATGAAATAAAACCGAAGTATAGTGCCCCAAAATAAGGAGTGTATCTGTCACCACTGTTTTGGACTTATCCGACTCTCGTTGAGTTGTAGTGTAAGCCCGAAACTGTAACCCTAAATTCTTATGTAATTTCTTAAGCTTGAGATTCACTTAAGTAAACTAAAAAAGGAGTAAGGGAATATTAGCAAATCAAAGAAGAGCATAAGAGAAGTTAATTTGGTTGAAGGATTTATTTAACTTTGGTTACATTTTAGGATTAAGTATATATTTATTATTATTATTATTATTATTATTATTATTATTATTATTATTATTATTAATAAATGGTAATTAAGGAAATTAATTGAGGAAAATGGAATTATTAATTAGTGGGGAAAAAAAAAAGAAAAAAGGAAAAGAAAACAAAAAGGAAGTGGAAGGAAATCAAGTGTGCATGTCGGTGGAGATTAAAAGGTGAGTTCTTAGCTTTCCTTTTCATTATTTTGCATTTGTTGAAGCTGAGAGACCGACCTCCACTCTTCTTGATCTGAGAAGGGGATGTTTGAAGTTGTTCTCGCCGAAATTATGGCGGGAGAGTGGCCGGAAGAGAAGGAAAGGTAACTGTTGTCTGGAATTGAAGAGAACTCGAGCAGTCTGTAGTTTCTGGATGATTTTGAGCTGTAGAGAGCAAATTTCGAGCTGACATTTTAAGGTTAATAAGTTATCTCTGGTTTTGTAGCGGTTTGAACTTTCTAAGAAAAGTTAGAAGCTGAAATTGGTAAGGTTAATTAGCTAATTCGATTTTTAACAACTTTTCTGTATAATAAAAAACTTAAAAATGAAGAGATATGAATGATTTCATAGGTGGAACAGAAAGGGTTGCAGAAATCGTGAAGCAAGAGTATTTTCTGGTTCGAGACAATTTATGGACAAGCCAACGGTTTTTAGGTCTTCCTAAGGTAATTTGTAAAGGACTTTAAAAAGAAGAGTTTGAGGCAAAAGGAAAGTTTGTGATTGGCATAAGAGTGGAGGCTGAGAGCTCCAATGCTAAAAAGAATGAAGCTTCAAAGGAGGTAAGAGAGAAATCTAGTTCTATTCAATGTTGGAAGTGCAAAGGCTTTGGACACATGAGCAAGGATTGTGTCAATAAAAAAGTTATGGTAATAAGAAATGGAATACTCGATTCGGAAGATGAATGTGATGAACAAGATGCCCAACTTGAGGAAGAATCCGACGCACATGATGATGAATACATTGAACAAGGTAACTCCATATCCTTAGTTGCAAGAAGAGTACTTAATGTCCAAATAAAAGAAGAAAAAGTTGAGGATCAAAGGGAGAACTTGTTTCACACAAGATGCTTGATTGAAGGAACTCCATGTAGCTTGGTGATTGATAGTGGAAGTTGCACTGATGTGGTAAGTAGTTTTCTTGTTAAAAGACTTCAAACTTACTACCCGTCAACATCCAAAACCATACAAACTTCAATGGTTGACAAACAAAGGAGAATTGAAGGTAAACTCCCAAGCTCTTATCTCATTCACTTTGCGAAGATATAAAGATGAAGTCCTTTGTGATGTAGTACCAATGCATGCGGGTGATATGTTATTGGGTCGTCCTTGGCAATATGATAGAGAGGTGACATATGATGGATTGTTAAACAAGTACATGTTTACTTTGAATGGGAAGAAATTTACTCTGCTTCCATTATCTCCATATGAAGTACAATGTGATCAATTGAAATTAGAAAAGAAAAGAAAAGAATTTGAAGATCAAGAGAGGAGAGAAGAAAGTAAGTTGAAAGAAAAAGAGAAGAGTGAAAAAAAAAAGAGAAAAGTGAGGGGCAAAAGGTGAGTGAAAATCAAGTGGGAAAAAAGAGTGATTTTGAGGAAAAAAGAAAGAATGTGAGTTTGGTTATAAGAAAGGGGGAAGTGAGAAATGTGTTTTCAATTGAAGCACCGAACTTTGTACTTATGTGCAAAGGAATGTGTTTAGTGACTGAACCTCATTCTAATGATGCTTTGCCTAGTGCTTTTAAATCTCTTTTGCAGGAATTTAATGACATGTTTCCTCATGAAGATGCATCGACGGGTCTACCACCTTTAAGAGGGATTGAGCACCAAATTCACTTCATACCTGGGGCAACTCTTCCAAATATGGCTGCCTATAGGACCAATCCAATTGAGACCAAGAAGATTCAAAGGCAAGTGGAAGAACTCATGGATAAAGGTTATGTTCGAGAAAGCATGAGTCCTTGTTCGGTTCCGGTGATTTTGGTACCCAAGAAAGATGGCACATGGAGGATGTGTGTTGATTGTCGAGCCATCAACAAAATAACGGTAAAGTATCGACATCCTATTCCTAGATTGGATGCATGTTAGATGAATTGCATGGTGCAAATTTGTTTTCTAAAATTGATCTTAAAAGTGGTTATCATCAAATTCGAATGCATGTGGGAGATGAGTGGAAAACGGCTTTCAAAACAAAATTTGGTCTTTATGAGTGGCTTGTTATGCCATTTGGTCTTACTAATGCACCAAATACTTTTATGAGACTAATGAATCATGTTTTGAGAGAATACATTAGAAAATTTGTTGTTGTATACTTTGATGATATTCTTGTTTACTCAAAAAGTTTGGATGATCATATTTTGCATGTCAAGACAATTTTTCTTAAACTTAGAGAAGAAAAGCTTTATGCCAACTTCAAAAAGTGTAGTTTTTGTCTAGACCAAGTCAATTTCTTAGGATTCATTGTTGGAAGGGATGGGGTGAAAGTTGATGAAGAAAAGGTCAAGGCTATTCGAGAGTGGCCAACACCCACCAATGCAACTGAGGTGAGATCTTTTCATGGTTTGGCTAGTTTTTATAAGAGGTTTATTAAGGATTTTAGTAGCATAGCCTCACCATTGAATGAACTTGTTAAAAAGAATGTGAAATTTGAATGGAAAGAAAAGCAAGAAAATGCATTCAATGAATTAAAAGATAAATTGACTAATTCACCTTGTCTTGCTTTACCTAACTTTGACAAATCTTTTGAAATTGAATGTGATGCAAGTGGGATAGGAATTGGAGCTGTTTTGATGCAAGAAAAGAGACCAATCATGTTCTTTAGTGAGAAGCTTAATGGAGCACAACTTAGCTACCCAACATATGACAAGGAATTACATGCACTTGTAAGGGCTTTGCAAGTTTGGCAACATTACTTGTGGCAAAAAGAGTTTGTTATCCACACGGATCATGAAAGCTTGAAGCATCTCGAAAGCCAAACCAAGCTAAACAAGAGGCATGCTAAATGGGTAGAGTTCATTGAGACATTTCCATATGTCATTCATTACAAGAAAGGTAAGGACAATGTGGTGGTTGATGCGTTGTCAAGAAGGTATGCATTGTTTTCTTCCCTTAGTGCAAAAATTCTTGGTTTTAAACACATGATTGATTTATATAAAGTTGAGAAATTTGAATTTTATGATGTTTATATGCATTGTTTAAAAGAGAAAAATGTGCATGATTATCTTGTGTTTGATGAGATGCTCTTTAGAAAGGGTAAGCTTTGTATTCCTAAGTGTTCCATTCGAGAGTTATTTGTGAAGGAGGCTCATGGGGGAGGTTTGATGGGGCATTTTGGGGAATTTAAAACATATAGCATGTTGTCTGAACATTTTTATTGGTTGAAAATGAGAAAGGATGTGAATAAAGTGTGTAAACAATGTTTCAAATGTAAGGAGGCTAAGTCTAAGACACAACCACATGGTCTTTACACACCTTTGGATGTTTCTAGTGAACCTTGGGTTGACATTAGCATGGATTTTGTTCTAGGATTACCAAAGACTAGAAGACATCATGATAGCATTTTTGTGGTAGTTGATAGGTTTAGTAAGATGGCACATTTCATTCCATGTAACAAAACGGATGATGCTACTAACATAGCTAATTTATTCTTTCGAGAAGTGGTTAGATTGCATGGCATTCCTAGGACCATTGTTAGTGATAGAGATGCTAAATTTTTAAGTCATTTTTGGAAAGTTTTGTGGGGTAAATTGGGAACTAAGCTTTTGTTTTCAACAACTTGTCACCCACAAACTGATGGGCAAACTGAGGTGGTTAATAGAACATTGGGGGCTTTGCTTAGGTCACTAATTTCTAAAAATCTCAAGTCTTGGGAGGATACTCTACCTTTTGTAGAGTTTGCTTACAATAGAGCAATACATAGCACTACTCACTGTTCACCTTTTGAGGTTGTGTATGGCTTTAATCCATTAACTCCTTTAGATTTATCCCCTTTGCCACCTAATATGTTTACTAGTGATGCAGCTGTTTTAAGGGCAGAATACAAAAACTTTGCATAAGGAATTCAAAGAAAGGATTGAAAAGAAGAATCAAAAGCTTGTCAAAAGCAAGAACCAAGGGAGAAAGAAATTGATTTTTAAACCAGGTGATTGGGTTTGGGTTCATCTACGGAAAGATAGGTTTCCCAACCATAGGAAGTCCAAACTTCAACCAAGAGGAGATGGTCCATTTCAAGTGATAGAGAGGATCAATGACAATGCCTACAAACTTGATCTTCGAGGTGAGTACAATGTAAGTTCTACATTTAATGTGGCTGATTTGACTCCTTTTGATGTAGGGAATGAAGACCTTGATTTGAGGACAAATCCTTTTAAAGAAAGGGGGGATGATGTGAATTCAACCATTGAACCATTGCATGTACCAGAGGGAGCGATTACAAGAAGCAAGGCAAAGAAGATTCAAGAAGCATTCATACTACATCTTCAAAAGCTAGCAAATTCACGAGAAGCGACAAATAATTTTGAACCCAAATTTATATACAATGTTAGTTCAATGAGTCAAGAAAAGAATGACATGAAGATGGCATGGGAAAAGTCTTATAGTTTGGAAGATGGCATGGTGGACAAAAAAAATGTGCAGATTTTGTGAAGTAAATGCTGTCAAATGTGCACTACTTGGAAAAACGTGATGTCAAACCTTGTCAAACGTGAACCTCAACTTTGCCGCCTTCTAGAGGAGATATTTAAGACAATTTGGAGACTTTCTATCTCTTTAGTTTTTCATTTTTACTTATTAAATAGTATGCAATTAAGTTTTAAGTTCCTAGGTAGAAATTTCTACAATTTGCATTTAATGGTGTTTGAATGACTTTTGGATTCTTGGACATATCCACGACCATTTGGCCTTTAAAATGGCTTGTAATACTCTTCAAAACTCATATTATTGTTATTAAAAAGCTTGTGCTTATTCAACTCCTTTGGTGTTGTCTTTTCTTTCAAATCTTGCTTTAGGTTTGATGTTTAAATCAATTCATTGGATTAGTCTTGATCAAGCTAATTCTAGAGTGAGTTGTCTTAGGATCTAAGAGTGACCATCATAGATTCTAAGTTTGATCTAAGTTAGCTTTCTTTGTGAGTGTTTGCAAGGATCCTAGAAGGACCTCTAGCTTTGCATCCAACAAACATCGGGGCGCTTATCAGCTTCTGATATAAGGAACATTCTAGGCAAACCACAAGAATTTAAGTCTTACACTCTGAAGGTAAGTTGTAGAGGACTTAGCGATGAACATTTTGCCATAAATTTTACTTGATTTGGTTAAGAATTGAGGAAGTTAAGATTATTTAGATGAAGGTAAAAATCTGGAAAAAAAATGCAGGGTACTTTCACATAGAAATTCATGAACTAGGAATTTAGGAGAATTTAAAGGAGTTTATGAATGATTGCTTGGTGAATTAATAGAGGCTTGGGTATGATTTTCAGGTCAAACCAGGATTGGTGACGTGTGTATAGACCGAGAGGACAAACAACCGACACAGTGAGTGACAAAACGTTTTAAACAAAGTTTTATAAATTCTTGAATTAAGCATGATGCTTTATGTGTTCGTAAGCAATGTTTTATTTAAGTATGATGTGTTATGAGTTTATGAGCTAAGTTAATTTGAGTAAATCATGTTTATGTTTGAATCGATGTTTATGGAATGGGGTTTACTCAATAGCAAGATTTCTCGAGCAATGTTACGTACATGTTTTATGAACCTTATTTCTTTATAAATGATTTGATTATGCCAAAACTATGTTTCATGCTCGATGTTGACTAAGAATGATTTATGACCTTGTATGTATGATTTGCAAGGCATTCTATGCACCATGTTTCTTAAATATGTTTTACAAGCTCTTGATTATTGAACATGTTTTAGTTAAATGATAAGTACCCTATGTACCGATACCTAAGGACATTGAGACGGTATTGAGATGAATATGTAACGATACCTAAGGACATTGAGATGGTATCGAGATGAATATGTAACGATAGCTAAGGAAATTGAGATGGTATTGAGATAAATGAGACCCTGATATATGAGGACTTCGGTGACGTATCAGGACAGCCCGATGTATGTTAGCCCTGAGTGCACTCATGAGAGTTTATGTTATTATGATGTTGAGAGTGTTGAGCTTGCTCCACATCAACTAAGGATGTAAGGGTACTACGTTTTTAAATGAGCACGATGTTTATGAACTATGATTTCAGATGAATAAAGTACTTATGAACTATGTTTTTAGATGAAAAAGTACTTATGAACCATGATTTTAAGTTTTATACCTATGAAATGTTTTATGAAAAGAGCTTTATTTATGCTTAGGCAAGCATGATTTAGTACGAACGTTTTAATAACTCCGTCACTCACTAGACTTATGTCTAATGTTTTTTCAAAATGGTTTCTCTTATTCCCTAGGTAGCGAACGATTTTCAGGAGCTTGACCTACCCTCACGAAGTCTCTGCTGCGGATCCTCCCTTAGTTTGTAAATATTAGCTTTTGAGTTAATTAGCATATAGTAGAGAGATGAAAAGCTTCGGTTAGAAGAAGTCTTGTTGTGCAAACTTAGCAGATGATTATGTAACCTCTACTTCTATATATGTGAAAACATGTTGTGAGTAGATTTTGTATGCCTGTGTAGTTGAAGAGCGAGTTATTATGAACTGTTTATTAGGTGTCCAGGTGTACAGGTTGAGTAAACCCCCTTGGGTTTCATTGTTTGTATGTTATAAAAAGAATGTTATTTAGATGAATGTATGTATCACATGCTCTATCCCAGGTTTAAGAGCGTAATCTGGGAGAGGGTGTGACATGTAGTATACGCTCGGCCCTACTACTGCTACTGTGACTTATTAGAACCCCTCTGATATAAGCTCGTGCATTGGCCTCTATTACCTGACGTACTTCTTTAATTTTGGGGCATCTATCAGACATATGCCCTTCCTGGCCACACTGAAAATAAATCCCGTGCTAGCAAGACAACGCCCCTAGTGCTGTCTCCCACAAGAAATACAAGCATGTTGTGCTAGGGATAATGTTTTGATACTCAATCTAGTGTCTCAAAACTCGTTCCTCAGGTCTTTTGATTTGAATTTCATTTTTCATGACTTGGTTGCTCAATTTAAGTTCAATTAGTATTGTACCATTTTGATCTCGATTCTTCCAAAACACTCGAACAAGTTCCAAATTGCTCGATCTAATGACAAAAAAGACAACTAAGTGCATTAATGAAATTACCGTGAACTAAGGACATAAAAAAATATATAAAAAAGCAGGAGTTCATTTTTTAAGTTATCTCTTTAACAAGAAGAAGCTCGATTTGTGGAATTCCACATTTCCTACTTCTTCAATCATTTACATAAATTCGTCTTTGTTCAATTATTCTTATGTGGAAAGAATGTAAAACTATAATGAGATAACAAAAATTAGATTGAAAAAGAAATTGCATACAAAAGAAGATGTCCACAAATAAGGCTTTGTAAATAAAGAATTGTCAACCAAACATGGTGAAGGAGTAAGGTTAGAATTTTAAAATTATTTTATACAAAATATGAACCGATGTAAAATTAAATTTCAACAATTATCCAATATTTTAAAATAGTAAAAATATGCAAGAAAAATCAATACAATAGTTAAACGTAAATCTAAATTTAATTCACAAACGACACAAAAGTAAAATCTATACTATTTTAACATAACTGATCAAAACATATTCATGCATGGAGTTACTATAATTTATAGAAATTTTTTTATTTTTATATAAATGAAACATGGGTGCAATTTAATATAATTTTTGGTATTTAAACCTTTTAAATCCTACACTTTTCTACCACCCAACTTAACAAAATCATACTTACGAAATTCACATCTTGAGGATATGGCAAAGCTAGTTTCTTCTTCCCGTATCATCTACATTGCTCTTATTTTTGCAGGTTCTCCTTTTTCTTCCATAAATACTATATTATCATGTGTTACAAAATCAAATATCCATTAGGCATATTATGATATCTTGCTTTTAGGATGTTAGGATTTTCAGGAGTCTTCTAATGCATCTTCCAACGATCTCATAATTTTGATATCTTTACATTCTTGTTGGCATCGATAATAAAATCTTTTGTTATGACAATATACTACTAATTTTTTTGTCTACTTATTTTTCTTTTTTGTTATTTGTATAGTTGCATTGATCTTGGTGCCTCAAGAAGCTTCAGCTACCCAAAGATGTCAAGACATATTGTATAATAGTGGGTGCGCTCTCGATGACTGTGGAAAGAAATGTTGGGAGAAGCACCATAGTATTTCACATCAATGCATTCCAACTAATCTGGCGCAAACAATCTATGCTTGTTATTGTTTCTTTGATTGTGTTAAAAGTAATTGATCTTGTGACATCTGGCTAATTTTATAGAATGTTTCTCAAGAACTTCTAAATAATACGAGACATCTTCTCTAATCTTGGTCTATTGTGTTTCACACACTTCTAAAAAGTATGGTTATAAAACAATTGTTCCATGCCAAAATTATATTAGTTCTTATGAACTAAATTATATCATAATTAATATTACTGACAACCACGCCTAACACATTAATGTTTCGATTTTGGAGAAGTTTTGAGTTTAGGCGTATTTATTAAAAGTGGTAATGGCCTATAACTCTTGTTGCTTTCAAAGTTAGTGTTAATAAATGGGTGAAACTTCCATGACCATTAGTGAAGAAAATGCAAAGTTATGCTCTTAAATCCTTTAAATTGTACTTGAAAAAAAAAACTATGGGAATTTATTCTTAGAATTTGGTTTTATATATGTATTGATTTTTTTTTTACGTTATATATGTATTAATTTATGTGAATAGTTTTTGTAGGTTATATTTAATAGATAGATGTATGTAAGACATGAATACTTAAAATGTTACATATATTGGTTGCTCAATAATATTATTAACATTTATCAATTTTGTCAACTTCTTGTCGTGTAAATTAAAACATACTGCAAGTGTAAGGTGTCAACATTTTAAATAAAATGATATTTTTTTATGTTTGAAACTTTTAATTACTTGACGGTGTTATGAAGAGAATACCCAATAACATGAATATTTTTAGTAAAGTCAAGAGAAAAATTGAGAAAAAATAAAGGTTAGTGGAAATTTTTGAAGTTTTTTTCACGCTAACGTCAAACTTGACTAGTTAGAAATATAAAGTTTGATCATCACTTTCTTGGTATGCTTAAAATGTTAAGAATGATTAAATTTAATTATGAAAAAATGTGGTAAACTTACCCGCTTTTTATATTTAAATAATTATATATTCTTTTCCTAAATCACACTTTCATTGACATAAAGCGCTCTCAAAGGCCAAGTTAGGAAAAGAAAACTTTACCTATGGATCTCTACACCCAAACAAGAAATCCTCTAACAACACTTAAAATGTGCTATCTTGCTCAACTTAATTCGGGCTCATTTCTATGCTTTACGTGTTTATTTCATGATTTTATAGGTCTCGAACGTAAAGAAGGTAGATGTTTGCGCTCAATCTCACTTGAGTTATAATGCAATGACATCTAAATTAGCCTTAAATCGTGCCTTTTTAAAGATGAATTGATGTATGAAAATGAACGAAAATCATGCCTTTTTAAATATGACATGTCAGAAACAGATGTTAAGACATTATTTGGTACATCTGAGAAAACCGCATAAACACAACCTTATAAAAATATAAAGCCAACCACTGAATCTCCAACAAAAATGAAGGAATCCAAATTTCACTTGTCTAAACCCAAGTAAGTTCCGACAAGGTGCCTGGTGAGTCCAAGGTCGAACGCAGGGACTTATGCTAATTGTGTGCTTAAGTTATATGAATGATCTTGAGGCGGTAAGTGTATTCAATGCGTTAAGATTGTTTTCTATACAACTAAGTAACATGAATTTACATATGATGGTAACAATGAGTGGAATATGTGAGAATGGATGAAATGATGTTGCATTAAATGTGGAATGATGCATGGAAATGTAGTTAGGGCGATGAATGAGAATGGTGAGATGCAATCCTAGGTCAAGCAGTATGCGGTGAATTGAAGGAAAAATCAATGGAAAAAAGTAGGGTTGAAGAGGGTACTAACATTTTTCTAAGTTATGCATAAGTGAAGCGTTCATATCATTAACTCTCAAAATGAAGATCTCACCTCTCGGTGTTTCAAAGCCACAATATCCTACTTCTAGGATGCACGATTGAATTAATTTTAAACGAAAGGTTAACTCTATCTCTAAAGCTACTTAATTCTTTCCTTGTTTAATGTGATTTATATTCACTCACTCTCTTAAGCAATTTATTATTTCTACTCAAACCTATTTCTCAATATGCATGATTCAAGCAACGTATTTATAGGCGTCTAAAGCTATACTTCCAGCTTCTTTCGATTGATGATCTGACGCCTTTGCATTTAATTTCATGCTCTGTTGCGCCAACTACGTCACGTCACAGATTCATTGGCTCTGTCGCGAATGTCTCAAATCAGCTACCAACTTGCTCTGTTGATTTGACTTCCACCGCCTATGCGTTTGTCATTTTCTATCTTCGAGTTTCATCTCATTGCATAGTGTAATGTATTGCAATATTTTCTCATTTTTCTTTTTTTTTTTCCTAGTAATCCAAATTTCTTTCTTTTTCTTTTTTTTTTTTTGTAAATAATCACAAACTCTCCGCTTTGTCCATTATAAACAATTTGTACTTTATCAATGACAATTCTAATTTATTTCAATTCAAACTTCTCCATCAAAATATTTTAAAATTAAATAACCAAGCGGCAAAAAAAATAAACAAACGTTTTAAAGTTTAAAAGTGGGTCTTACACTATCAAATCCATTTATTTGAGCATTGTTTAATAAAGTTCCTAGTTAATGTATTTTGATGCTTGTGACAATGATTGCAACAATCTTTAATTAAGCGCTACGATCCTTAGCTTAAATCTACCCTTAATGACCAAATTTACTCATTAATTCTCTTATTTTGTTGGTTTTTATCTTCCCAAGGGTAAAATGGTCATTTGGAGCAAAAACGAACTTAAAACGAGCTTGGGAGAATCGAAGGTAAAACAAATAGTCAAAATTACCAAACTGCCCTTGAGAAGAGCGTAGCTGCGTGATACGTCGCAAGTGCACGCGTCGAGTAATAATATAGTTAAAACGGCCTTAGCCGAGTATCGTCCTCAGGGAATCAGATTGATTAATCTTTTAGCTATTCAAAGATCGTTCCAATTTTATTTAGGAGACTGAATCGTAATGAAACTTAGAATAAACTAATCTAAGAAAGCAAATAAAAGTGACCTGGATAAGGAAATTATCAACAAAGAGACATTTTAGGGAACAAATTTCATCAAATATATTATTGGACACAATTGTTTGACTCTTGAAGTAATTAACACTACACCTAGATCTAGAAGTCTTTCATCCATATTGAATCTTTCGGAAACAACCTTTTCTTTTACTTAAACTCTAATTACTAATCTCTTGAAACTAGATGATTAAACAAAGCATTAGGACCCTTCCATGGATTAATCTTATATGCATTATAAAGTATCAAAAATTCTGGAAAGAACCATTAACGATCTATACCGTTATCCAGCTACATTTTGTGATTGCAAACGATAATCTAGCATGCATGACCTAATCTAAAACTCACTTGTTCAAGTAAGATTCTAAATCATGAAATCATTCAAACATTGATCAAACATTCAAAAGCATTAAGAACGGTCATGCTAGAAAGCGTATATGTAAATTAGCATTCAAGAAGCAAGTATTCAACAATTTAAACCTAAGAATTCATCTATCCCTAAAACTATGAGAAATTTAGCCTAACAAGGCTTCCATAGACAAAATCCACATTAGAATAACAAAATACAGCAAATAAACCAAGAGTAAAGAAAGGGAAGAGAAGTTATTTGGTTCCAAGCTCGTCGCGGGGATGGATTTGGCCTTCCAACGATCCTTGAACTTTCCGACATCATGGTTTCTTCATACTTTGCTCTAAACTCTCTCTCTAGGTCTCCAATACTCTAAAATCTTATGATTAGGGCTACTGAGAATCTCCCTATTTATAGAAAACGATTTCCAAATCCTTCTCTTAAATGGAAAAGGAGACTCAGCATCGCTATGCTATGGAAGAGTGTCGCGACGTTGGTCTAATTTTATCACAGTATAACACTGCACTGTGGGTTAGCGTAGCTACGATGCCTCAGCGTCGCGTCGCTACGCTCTCGAGTATGCCAAATTTATGTGCTCTCAATTGAGCGTGAAGGGGTAGCATAGCGACGCTCTTGCTCTACGCTACCCTATTTTTCTAGGGTTTTTTAGCTATCTTTGTTCGGTTTTGACTCGGTTTGATTCCATTGCTTTCGGAACTCATTTTTCTTTATTATAACCTGAAATCTACTAGAAAACACATTAAATCTACTAAAAATACTTCTAAATAAAGAGTAATAAACGCATAATTTAGGTGTGTTTCACTGCGCCCCCTTTACGCTGCGCACTACACTAAAGACCGAGAGCACAAAAGAGGGCTGCGTCACGACACCCTTAGGCAGCGTAGTGGGGCTCTAGAGTTTGACGTAAATTTTAAATGGTTCAATGCGCGTGCCTTCTTCAAACTCTTCGACAGCATCACAACGCTACACTGTGGCTCAGAGGACCAGCGTCGCTACGTTAGCTTGTAGCACTGCAACGCTCTCGATAAATTTTATAAGTTGTAATTTCATTTCCATTCGATTTTGAGAGATCCAATTCGAAATTCCTCGAGCCCTTTTCCCAAATTCTTCCAATTCTCTAAAAAACACTTGTAATTTTCCTCAATTTCGTGATTATCCATTGAAGATTCAAATGTGTAAAGGTAATTTCTTGTTTTGATTGAATCTTTTCCATGCAATTTCTTAAGAGTTCTTCAATTGAATCTTGAGACTTGGCTGAATATATGCATATTGTTAATAGATTTTGAATTTTATGAACTGACAAATTATGAATTTCATTGTCTTGTATGCAAATCGTCATAATGCGCTAAGCAATCAAATTATGAGATAAATTATAAAATTAAGGATTCTTGCATAGTTTATAAATTATTTCTTGAATTACGCATGCTTGAACTAATTGAATTGAGCCATGGAATCGATCTAAAAGGCGAGGCTATCCATTCTTTATTTTTTCGCAATAATGAAAACCTTAAAACTTAATGCAATTTCAATGCGTGTATTGAATGTCGCTATGAATAGACTCATGAACGGAATTTAGGATTGAATGAGACTAAATCTTGTTTAATTAATTAGAGCTATTAAGATTGAAACCCTAAATTGACATAATTTCATGAATTAGGGCACTTAGGTGTTAAATCTTGATAGGTTGTGGATTATTGATTTGAATGAATTATATTTGACTTGATGAAGGAAATTGTATGCATGTTCGTTATCAATCGCAACCTTTAGAATTGTCTCTCTCAATATCCATAAATTCTCAGAAATAATCTAGTTCTTGCACACTTCAAATTCTTGCACAATTTTATTTTCTTTTAACAAACCCTCCATCAAGAATAAAGCAAATTTGATCCATTGTATATTTAGTTCGATAGATCCCTATGGAACGATGCCTTTCTTGCATCTATGCTACGCTTTAGTATTGTTTGCTTGAATTAGAAATTAGAAATTGTTTTGATTCCTAAGAATATGAAGGAATTGAATTCCGATGGAAGCGATTGATCGCTTTATGATTTTAATTACTTAATTTAAAATTTAATTAAAAACAGAGAACGACAGTAGATCACAGGATAAACAAGCATGCTTTCCAAAAAGGGAATTAATAAAAGAAATTTACTCACCCTTGTAGAATTTTCTTTAAGAATCCCTTTTTCAAGTTGATAGGAACACTACCACACAGTGACCTTGATATTCTCCAACAATGAATAAGGAAGTGTGGTCTCCTTTTCTCTGATTTTGGGTGAGGAAATTTTTCTGAGAGAAAAATTAAAACAGAGCAACTTTTGATATGAGGAATTAGAGAGCTCTCTTCTTTTACCAAAAAAAAAAAAAAAAAAAAAAACTTTTTTCTTCATATGTGTAAAGACACAGCTAAATGGGAGAGAGAGGTGGGGAGCTATCCCCACTTCCCGTTAAAAAAGAGTAACTCCCCAGTAGTGGGGAGTTATTTAATTACATATATTAATAAAAATAATTAATATATAAATATATAATTAATTAATTAACTATATATTATGCATATTAAATACATATCATTTTAATATGAATCCTATTCACATTAAAATTTAACCTATAGTATTTATATGAATCTCATGCATATAAATAATATTTTAATCTTATTCAAATATTTATCCCTCTCATAATATATAGTTTTAATTATAAATCTTATTTATGATTAACTATATATTATAATGTATCAATATACATTATATCTTTATATTAATCACATTAATATAATATAGTATTTTATTTCCCTCAATATAATTTGAACAATTCAAATTATTCCAGAACTACTATTCCTTGTTTTATTCTTAGTGAGCTAGCAATGAGATCTTTTGGACCTACAGATTAGAAGCTCCAATGATTCAAGATTAATTAATTAAACTCTTTAATTAATTAACTAACAATCATTAACTATTGGTCAATCCACTAAATACCGACAACTGTACTCTTCGCACTGTAGATATATTTTTGTGTCTATGGATTTAATCAATCAATGAGAAGTCGACCCTTCACAAATTGCTCATAACCACAACTGAGTCAAATGACTATTTTACCCCTGTGTGACCTCTAACTTCTTAAGCACAACTGGTCCCTCTAATGAACAATTTAGTCATAGTCTAACTATGAGGTAGACCCCTCTCTGGCTAGTGAGAGGATGAGGCGCCTTATTTTTCAAGACCCGGTATCAGCTCTTAAGGGAGCAATTCATAATATGTGAATTCCTTCTTGTATAGTTGAGTTTTCAGCTGCTTGCTCAAACAAATCCCCAAAGTGGTAGGCTTATTGAGTCGGCGAACCTGACCACTCTCACCCATACAAATCAAAGGATTGCCCTCATGGGCAAGAGTTCACAACTGACTGAGTGTAAGCCCTCTTTTCTTTTACTCTATCTTGGAGGTATGAGGGAACTTATAGTTTGAAATTGAACTCGAGGACTCGAGGTTAAGTTGATTTGGAACTGTTGTTAAGAGATATATTTGGAAAATAAAAAGAACTGGACCGATGTTTTCTACACTTATGAAGGTAAGGATCCGAGGTATAAATTTGGGCATGACGAACCTAATGGTGCTTTTATAGGACATATTAAGGTGAAGTAGGCATGCTCGAGACAAGTCAAAGTAAAAGTCAACGGTCAACGATCAAAAGTCAAAGTTAAGTTAAAAAGTCAACAATTTTTTAAATTGGTGAATTTTGTAGATTTTTTAGGCTACAAGAGTTAATTTATGATGTTGTGGACTTGCTAGGACTAGTTTGAGCTGAATTTAGGAAGAAGAAGACAAGAAATGAGGTGTACACCCGAGAGAGGAAAATTTAATTTTTGGGACTTTTGGGATAAAATTGAATTTGTTCTTATCAATCTTTCCATTGGATCAGCAAGGATGCAAAATTAGTCATCAAACTACATGGTTCACTTGAGTAGGAGCTGGAAAACGGGCATGAAAGCTACATGGTTGACTTTGGAAGGTTGACCAGCTTGTTTAAGTTTGACTTTGTAATTTAGGGTTAATTAAGGTGTTTTTATGTATGATTTAGAGTCCAATTGGTATTAATATGATACTTTGACTCTAAAATTGAAAGAATTTGGGATCCTAAGTTAATTTTGAGGTTTATTAAGAGGTTAATTTGTTAAGGAAACCCTAAAATTTGGAAATTAGGGTTAATGGAGAATTAAGTAAAATTGGACAAAATTAAGGTTAATTGAGATGTTTCTAAGCTTAATTTTAAGTTCTCATGGATATCAAGAAGATGTTTTGACCTTGGGATTGAATTAATTTGGAATATTAAGTTGATTTTAAGGTAATCAAAACCTAGAGTTTGACTTATTTGGAAGCTTAGATGAATTTGGAAAATATATGAAAGGACCAAATTGCAAAGTAAACCCTAGATTGGATCAAACTAGGGTTTTGGAGAAAGTTTAAGTGAAATTGGTTATATTTAAAGGTTAATTTTGGAATAATTGGATTATGACTAGTTGAAGGTTAATCAAAGGATTATCAACTTAATTTCAAGATAATCAGGAATCCGAGGAACGAAAAATTCGAGGAGAAGCCCGATTAACTATGAGTGGTTTAGTTTTAGTATTTGATATGAAAGTATATAAGTATGCTATGGTTTGTGAACTGTGTTGGCGTGATCTGTTTTACTTGACTTTCATTTCATAAATGTTTTAAATAATATTTTTCGAATTCTTATGGTTTTATATGAATTTGAGATACTAAATATAACATGGAACCTAATATTGCTTACTATGATTTGAATGATTTTGAAAATGGTTTCAAACTATTGAGTTTTGTACCCGTGGTTACGTGATTTCCCTGTGGGCTACGTGAATGTGTTTCCATAGTGACACATGGTTGTGATATGATATGTTGATGACTTGGAGCCATGATATGCCTTTGGGGCCAATCTGCATGCACGTATGATCTTACTACTGATGTTATTATTTATCACTGTTGGTTGTTCTGAATGTGTGTGAGCTATGCTAGGCCACATATTTGGAATATATCGTTGTGGTAGTGGTTAATTGGGTACAAACTTGGTGTGGATTATTTTTGTGGTTCATGGAGGTTTTATAATGTGATTTATATGAAATATGATCATGTCATTGTTTGAATAAGTATGAGTTTGAGTTATTATTGAATCTTATATACTATTTCCAATAATTTATGTAAATGTTTTGATAAATTCACTGATGTTTGTGAAAGAGAAAACTTATGTTCCCATTAAATTACCACTCAGTGGGCTTTAATTCATGTTTTCCATGTTTTATGTTTTTCCCCCTCCAAGTAGCGACATAGTTCTGGGTGCCTACTAAAGCCAAAGTCTGCCACTACAATTTACACTTCATGTAGATTGAGTTTTCTTAGAATTCTGTATGCGTTTGGAGTGTAGATATAAACTTGTATAATGAGTGAAGGGTGGTGCCTATTGTGGTTGTTTGTTACGTTTATATAACAAGACTTGTAGATGTATGAGATGAGTTATGAGAAAAACAGGTATGGATAGATAGTACATGTCACAAAAGGGTTGACATTTGCTATCTTCACATTCCTTCCTAGGTTAGGTAAGTAATCTGGGAGGGTGTGTGACACTCAGGATTAAGGTCGAGTCACCTATGATCATTTTAGTGAAATGTAAGTCTCATCGAGCAATGGTGTTAATACGAGAGACTAATCATTTCGTAGTCCAGTCTTATACATGTCTCACATATATAGGATACCCCCACTCACATGTCTCCACATGAACGTTTAGGATCTAAACGTTTGTGACACTTTAAAACACTTGTAACAATCACAAAGTGGGTCGTATCCGTAGTGTTACCATGATAAGGTACCCAGCCTTATCCATCTACTACGGACCATTTAGCTTATCACTCAAACACCATCCACTTGTATGTCTCTACATACGTGTTTAAGTTACATCTAATAACATATGATCTTAGTTTATTAGTTTATTAGTTTTGGGTTAATGCAACTAAATGTCAAATAAAATAACTATTATTTTATTAAATAAATAATTTGTTTGTACAATACGAGTTTATAAATTACAAGACCACACGATTTAAGGCATCGACCCTAACAAAATATGTATTAACGACGACATGTTTTTAGGGCGATCGTTCACCTATCAACTCCTCTACTAAGGGCTTATTCTCAGGTTGTGGGTGGGATGATGATGAGAATGTGCCTGAAGGGGCCTACATAACATCTTCAATGTTATATAGAGGGCTACAAAGGTTTAAATCGAATAATTAAGGGGAAATTTTACTTTTAGCCCATGAGTTTTAGAGTATACAAGTTTTCAAAAGTGATACTTTAGTCTCTAAAGTTTAAAATATAATACTTTTGTTTCCAAGGTTTCTACAAGGATTCTAAATGGTTCTTAACTTAACTTTAATTTAACATATTGGGGATTAGATCTCTTATTTACTTATGTAGATTGATATACACATCAATTTTATTTTATTATATGATAAATATGAAGGATATATGAACATGCAATAGAAGCGAATTAGGATGAATTACACTCTAATATGCTCAATTTTAAGGACAAATATGCATGCAAAAGAGGGAAATTGAGAATTAGAAATTACAACCTTTGTAGTTCTAATTCTCCTTGGTTTCTCCATGAAATTGATCACCAATTGCTTGTAGACCACTACAACTGTCTTCTCTACTATTCTTTGGCCTTAGATTGGATGGTGGGATCCAATTTTATGGTAAATTTGTGAGGAAAATGAATATAGAGAGTAGAATGTGTACTTGAGAGAATTTCACAAAATTAACACTTAATTTTCAAAAATTCCCAACTCATTCTTAGCCAAATTCTTCTTGTTTTATAGAAGAAGATCATGCAATGAGAATTAACTTCAAATTGACAACAAAATCATCAAAATGAGAGTGGGATTAATGACAAAATTTGGAGTTTACACCAAGCTTCTAGCTAGTTTAGTGGGAAAATCCAACTTCTTAATTTAAAACCAATTTAAATTGATTTTTCAAAAAACCAATTTAATTTTCAATTTTAAATTAAATAATTTAAATTTAAATTAAATAACTAATTAATTTTATATAAAATTGATTTTAAATAAATAAATATATTAGTTTAGTATCCAATATTAAAATAATATTATTTTCCCACTAACCCTGATTTTTCGAAAAATGATTTCTCGAATATGAATCTCTATTCATATTTTTAATATTTAAATCATATTTAAACATTATTCTTAACTCTCTTTGTCCGTTTAATTCGTAATTAAGCGTCGATACTGTAACGTCCCAAAATTTCTAAGTATGGCGATGTTATTTATCGAGACTTTTTTGGTGTTGATTTGTTATTTTTGGGAATTTAAGGCGAAATTTTGGAATTTCATTCTTATTTGGTTATTTTGGAGATCTTAGTGTTGGAGTTAGAAAAAAAAGGAGAAAAGGAAATAAATATAGATATATATTATTATTATATAAAAATATATATCTATTTATATAAAATTTTAGGGTTTTAAAATTTTATTTATATAATATATAATTATATATTAATGGCCTCGTTATGCGTGCAATTCAAAAACAAGGGAAACTCCTTTTCTTCTTCTTCTTCCTTGCGTGCGCTGCAGCCCCCTTCGTTTTTTTTCGTCTCGCTGTCGGGAGTCTAGCCAAACAATCGTCATCGTCGAATCGTGCCAGACGCGTCCGTTCGTTTGATCGCCGCCGCGTCCGCTCAAATTTGCTCACCACTGCTCGGTTCGCCCGCCTGCCAGCCGCCTCACCTCACTGTTAGTCCGCGCGTCTGCCAGTTTGGTTCGCTGTCGGCAGTGCCAGTCCGATCATCGGCCATCGAGGGCGCTCGGGAAGCAGTCCGCCGCCGACAGTGAGGCCGTCGTTTGCCGGTTGCGTTGAGTTCTTCGAGGTAATATTTCTGTGATTTAGTGCTTGCCTTGGGCGTTTTTCTGAATTCGAGTTTCGTTTCATTTGGGTGTTGCGCAACACAGTTGGATTGAGTTCGATGACTTGATAGGTCGTGAGCAGTGCCCAACGAAAGCTTGAGGTTGATTTTAGATGTTTGGTCGTTGGGTAAGTAATGGAATTTCTAAAAATAATTGGATTGGGCAGGAACAATTAGTTTTAACTAGAACTGGGGTTGTGTTTCAGGTTGATTTTTGGGCTCAAGGAGTTTGCACAGTGGGTTACTGACTACTCTGAGGTAAGTGATTCTATTGTTGGGGCTGGCCTTTAGGCCAGATCTCAGCCTTTTATATTCGTTTTATTATATTGTTGCAGCACTGATTATCCCTGAAACTAAATTTAGCATGTATGCTTAGGTTCTCTGAGATTATGACTGGCCACTGAGATTCGATAACTATTATATGTGTATGTATGACTGAACTTCATGTTAGATGTCGTTTTGTCCCATGTTACATATTGTGAATCGACAAGTTCACTTCTAGTTTGTCGGTGTGCTATCAGGCCACTAGACATGCGAGGACCGATGGATTCACCTTCATGTTTGACTCGGTGGGTCATCAGGCTCACCCTTCAGTTTTGACGGCGTGCCCTCAAGCCGCTAGACATGGGGAAGGGGCGGGCAAGTTACTTATGTACAATAGAAATTCCTACAATGGGATTACTTACTGAGTTTTTATACTCATTCCTTTTTCCTTATGAATTTCAGGTAAGGGCAGAAACGGACCGGCGGGCGACAGGAAGAATCCGTGACCAGGCCAAAAAGGGACTAGTTAGAAGCTTCCGCATTTTTATTCAGTCATGTTTTTTTTGTTTTGTCTTGGATGGGCCGGGAACGTTCTGTCTTTGGGTCGTTCCTTTTTCTTTGATTGCATTCAGTAATTGATTTAATTAATTTATTTTTTGTTTGGTTAGGGGTACCCCGCTCAAGGATTTAGTTTTAATCTTTTGAAAGTGATTTTCAGAACTATTCACTTATTCTTTTATCTATCTAAAGTATTTAATTGTTATCTTTTCTTTTCAAGCTTTGGGCCTATATTTTATTTTGTATCTTTTGAGGAAAGTCTTGTATGGCCGAAGTTTTTGGGTGTGATAACGTCCTGTTGGGAGGTGTCAGGAGGTGGGGCGTTACAGATACGTTTAGATATATCCCACAACGTTTGTTCCCAAAGCCAAATTTGAACGTTTCAAATTCATTCACCACACTATCTAAGGTTTATCCATTTGTGAGCTAGTAGAGGGACCTAATAGACCTACAGATGATGAGTTCCAACGATTCGAGATTAATCGGTCAAACTTTTTAACCTAGTTAACCAACTTTCGTTAACTAACAGGACACTCACTAAAGCCCATAGTTGCACTCCCCTCACTATAGATATACTTCTGTCTACTTGATATAACCATAATTAGTAAGTCGATCCTTCACAAGTTTTCCATAATCACAGCTAGGTTAAAATTATTGTTTTCCCCTATGAATACATCTTGTTCCTTAAGTCCCATTGATTCTCTAACGAACAATTGGTTTGTGATTCTACCACTAAATTGAGTCCCTCTCAGAAAAATGAGAGGGTGCGGCCCCTTGTTCATACAGGGATAAATTACCTTTCAATGAAATCAAACACCACAAAAAAGAGACCTTCTTTAGTCTCTGAGCAATGAGGTTGAAGGTTGGTGGGAACCAAAAGAAAAAGGGAATTTGAGAGAGAATTTTAGGAAGAGAAAGTTTTAGAACAATTCCGCAAAAAGAAAATTCAACCCAGAACCATTCTGGGATTTTCCTTTTTGATAGGTTGCTAGAGAAGGTTGTGGACAGAGAACAGGAGAACGTGGGATCAATCCCACATATCATATAACCCCCTTCCCATAGCTTATTTAGTTGAATAATAAAAATAAATATATTAATTAAATTAATTAATTAAAAATAACTAATTAATGAAATTAATATTTAATTAAATCTAGGGCTATTTTCAAATATAGAAAAATGAGTCAAACTATTTACAAATATAGAAAATTTTTACAGATAGATCGCGATAGAATTCTATCGCTGCGATAGAATTTATTTGCTTGAACGATAGAATTCTATCGCGGTATATCTGTAAAATTTTTCTATATTTGTAAATAGTTTGATATTTTTTCTGTTTAGAGTAATTTCCCTTAAATCTAATTTAATTAATATATTCATTTTTTAAATAAATTAATATATTCATTTAAATCATATTTAAATAAATTTATCTCAAATAACCTATAGTTTTAATGTGCATATAATGCGCATTAGTTCTAACCTATAATTTTAATATAAATCTAATTCATATTAAATTAATATTTGAACTATTTCAAATATTTAATTCTCTCATAAATTAATTTTGAATCATATTCAAAATTAAATTTATATTATAAAGTTTGATTTATAAAATAAACTTTATATTCTAATGTATCATTATACATTATACTATTTCCTAAGTTAATTTGAACATTTCAAATTTCATTCAAAACTTAATTACCTCAATACTCTGTACGAGCTTGGAAGGAGACCTCATGGACCTACAGATTAGAAGCTCCAACGATATGAAATTAATTGGCTAAATTCATTAACCACATTAACCAATATTCGTTAACTGTGGGTACACTCCACTAAAGACCCACAACTGCACTCTTCTTACTGTAGATATATTTCTGTGTCTATGGATATAGACCAATAACAGCAAATTAGTCCTTCACAAGTGTTCGTAACACCAGCTGGGTCAAATTACCGTTTTACCCCTAGGCTACTTCTAGATCCTTAAGTACCAGTGCTCCTTTAATGAACAACCTGTTTATGGTCCGACCATAAAACAGAAACTCTAGGATAGGGCTTTTTGTTCAAGTCCCGTAGACACCACTTAGGGAACACTCATCTACTTACCCTAACATCGGGAATGAGAAAAATCCTTCTTTTATAATTATGTTTCCAACTCCCCACTCGGTCTTGTCCCCAAAATGGTAGGCGTATTGAGTCGGCAAACCGGCCACTCTCACCCATAAAAATCAAAAGACAATTTCTCGTGCATAGGAGTTCATAATATACTCAAGATTAAGACTAAGTTGCCTAGGTTATCCTATTGAAATAGAAACCTAATTAGTTAACGGAGTTACATCTAGTGGTTACTATTTTGTGGTCCAATCTTATGCAAACTCATTGCATAGGATACCCCCACTCACATGTCTCCTACATGAACGCGTTGGATCATTGTGTTTGTATCAAATACAAAGTGGGTCGCATCCATAGTGTCACCAGGATAGAGTACCCAACCTTATCCCTATACTAGACTCTTTAGGTTGTATCTTGAACATTGATCCCCATATGTCTCTACATAATATTCAAGACTCATAAGACAGCCTAGGATGTTAGTTTATTGGATTTTATGGTTATTAATACAAGATAATAGCAATATAATCATTAACACCTATTGAATAATAATTAATAACAACTTATTAATGACGGTCAAAATAATACATTTACTACCTACAAGGTTTAGGGTATAAAAACCAACAGTTCAAGACCCGGAGTTAGTACTTAAGGGAAAAACCTATCTACTAATCTTAAGTCAGGTAGGAGTGAATTTTGTCTTGCAGGACTACGTCTCCAGCTATTTACTCGATCTTACCATGAAGTGGAGGCTTATTGAGTCGATAAACCCGAGCCGCTCTCACCCATGCAGATCAAAGGATAATTCCAAATAAACCGGAGTTCATAGTTAGCTCAGGAAGTAAGATCGAGTTACCTAGGTCATCTAGTTGAAATAGTCAGTGTTAATAGTAAACAACGTTATAAAGTAATAGTGACTATTTCTTGGTCCGGTCTTATGCAAACTCATTGCATAGTGATGGATCTAAATCATACATGCGCAGTGGAAACGAAAGAGGATCGAAATAACAATCTAGATGCATATATCAACCTAGGATTAAACATGCATGATCATACAATATGATTTAGAGAAAATGGAAAGAAATTACAAACCTTTGTAGCTCTTCTTCCTCCCTTGAATTTGCTGCCTCTTGGACCACCAATAGATCTTCCTAGCTATTCTCAAAGGCTTAAAATAGAGTGGTGGGACTTTTTAAAGAAGGAAAATTGAGAGAAATTTGTGAGGAAATTTTTTTTTTTTTAGTTTCTCAAAACTTCAAAAATTCCGAGTTTTTCCAAGAAGATAAAAGGATGAACAAAGGCCTTCTTAAAAAGGCAAATTGCATGCAACTTTTGCATGCGTAAGTTCACCAAAAGTTGACAACACACATTCCACTAATGCATGTTAAGATTATGTGTCAAAGTGTAGAATTTTGAGATTAATTAAATGTTCCACTCATCAAGTTAGTGGATTTTTCCACTTATTTGGTAAGAAACATTAATTTAATCTCATGGTCAACTTCTAAAAAGTTGGACTAAATAAAACAACTCTTTGACTTGCTCGGGTCAAAGTCAACTATTTGACTTATTCTAAAAACGAGTTTGACTAAATTCATATCTCCGATTATGAATCCGCATTCATAATTTCAATATTTAAATCCCATTTAAATATTTTTTTTGACCAAATCTCTCATTTGATATCATATAACAATTACTTAACCATATCTCATATGATTAACTTAATTTGAACAATTCGAATTATTCCTTCATTTTATTCTAGGATTATTTCTATATGAGCTAGCCAGGGGACCTTATGGACCCATAGATCATGAGCTCCAACGATCGGAGATTAACCGGTTAAACTCTTTAACCTAGTTAATCAAAATTCGTTAACTACCGGGTCACTCCACTAAAGCCCGTAGTTGCACTCTCCTCACTGTAGATATATTATGTCTATTTGATACAACCATGATTGGTAAGTCGACCTTTCACTGGTTGTTCAAATACAGTGGGTCAAAATTACCGTTTTACCCCTGTGATTACCTCTTCTTCCTTACGTCCTACTGATCCTCTAATGAACAATGATTTGTAGTCCAACTACCAATCAAAAGTCTCTCAAAACCTTATTTGAGAGGGTGATGCTTATTGTTCAAGACCGGATTCAGCATTTAAGGAGAACAACCTTTCTACTAACCCAAAAGAGGGTAGGAGTGAATTCCTTCTTGCACCATATGTCCCTAGCTATCTACCTGGTCTTACCCCTGAAATGGGAGGCTTATTAAGTCAACTCTATTGAGTTGCTCTCACCTATGCAGATCTAAGGATAATCTCGTGTAAACAGAAGTTCATAGTTAGCTCAGGATTAAGATCGAGTTACCTAGGCCATCAAAGTCGAGATAATCAGTTTTAGACAGTAAACGATGTTATAAAGTAAAATTGACTATTTCATGGTCCGGTCTTATGCAAACTCTTTGCACAGGACGCCCCTACTCGCATGTCTCCACATGAATGAATTAGGATCACTTCGTTTGTACTAGCTACAAAGTGGGCCGCGTCCATAGTGTCCCCAGAATAAGACGCCCAACCTTATTCATATACTATAGACCATTTAGACTGTTAACTTAAACTTGATCCACATTTATGTCTCTACATAAAGTTTGAGTCTCATGAGTAACAGTCTAGGATCCTTTGATTGGATTTAGATTTAGTAAGAACAATTTATAGGATCAATACCTACTTATTGATTATAAATTTCAATAACAACTTTATTGAAAGATAAAAGTATAATTGGATTTACAAACTATGAGTTTTAGGACATAAAACCCAACACATAGAACGCTCCCACTCACATGTCTCCACATGAACGATTCAGGATCACATCATTTGTATCAAATACAAAGTGGGATGCATTCAATAATGTCCCCAAGATAAGGTACGCAGCATAATCCTTATACTATAGACCGTTTTGGTTATTTACTTGAACTTGATCCACTTTTATGTCATGATATATAGTTCAAATATTCACACTATAGCCATGAGTTCTTAGTTTATTGGATTGAGGTTATATTAACAACAATTCACATATTTAATAACAAGTTTACTGAATAACCTCGATACCAGCTTTATTGATAAATACAAAACACGTTACTGTTTACAAACTACGAGTTTTAGGACATAAAACCCAGCAAAATAAGCTTAGTGATTAATTAAAAATTATACTCGAATGTAAAAACTAGAATTGTAAAATATTCCTGATTTATTTTCCACTTCCCCCATGAATTGCCCTAGAATAAAGCCAATGCAACACTTGGAATGATAGGCAAAGAACAATGCCATTGTCTACTTAAAACATAAACATCTTTTACCCATTAAGCTTTGTGAAAAGACCAAAAACAAAAAAACTTAAATGTTGCACAGGAGATCAATTACTGAACACGCGTTTGTTTAAATCGTCAATGGGTC
Organism: Lagenaria siceraria; assembly: GCA_002890555.2. NCBI lineage: Eukaryota > Viridiplantae > Streptophyta > Magnoliopsida > Cucurbitales > Cucurbitaceae > Lagenaria > Lagenaria siceraria. The sequence continues at coordinate 23,233,868 of CM016485.1, read as the reverse complement.
CCATAAAAACCCTTGAATATAAAATCTCAAGCTCTAAGTAAATTTAACTTGATTATCTTAGATTAATGGATTTTTATTTTCTTTTAATTTTATTTTTGGAGCAAAAATTGAGATAATTTGAGTAGAAAATTGATTTATTTGTATTTGATTTAATCTTGAATAGTTTTCAGGTTGGAAACGAAAATCTAGGTTAATTGAAATTTAAATTTCGCTTTGGATGAGATTATGAATATTTTATGATTTGAATTCTACTAAAGATTTTATTTCAAATTAGTTTTGTATTTTTTTTTTTTTGGTCATGTAGTTTACAAAATTGACATATAAGCCAATTCAACAAGTAAATAACCATCTATCATCCGCTAAGTTAAAGTTAAGTTAAGTTAGGAAAAATTAGAATATTTTGAAAATCGAGACTGAAGTAACTTTTTTCAAACTTTAGGAACCAAATTGATATCAACGCCAAACTTACTAAATGTGCATTTGTGCCTCATAAATTACATTAACTCCTTACCCCTCAACAAAGAAAGAACGAAGAAGGAAAATAAAAAATAAAAAATAAAAGTTCATGCTTGAATCAATTTCATTTATGTATAGAAGGATAAAAGATTATATAAACTACATTAACTCCATGCCAATTTAGTTTTATATTTCTATATATAAATAGTAAAAATCTGTAAAATTACATTAACTTCCACGCATCAATTAGTTACATTTATAAAGAAATTGTAATGATTGCTATCAATTACATTAATTTTATGGTCTCCATGCACGTATTAATTTTATTTTAATCATTTTTTTCTGGATCAGTTACATTTACATATAAATACTAAATAATAAGAACATTAATGTAACTTTCTAGACTGAATTTAGTTTGCCTTCTACTATTTACTTATATCTTTTTTATGTGTTCATACCTTGTTTTTTTTTAAAAAAAAAATAGAGAAAGTAAAAGGACAAATACCGGGTGAACACAACATTTGAGAAAGTAAAATTTGAAGATTTTTCACCTAACTTAAATTGAGTAAATTAAAAGTGTATTTTATTTAACCGTCAAACAAGAACTAAAGAACATCAACATTCAATTGGAATAATACAGTTGGATTAAACAAGAACTAAGAAACAATCCTCACAACATTATAATTGAAATAATACTGTTGACCTTTCAATTAGAAAATGAAGTCTATCCCCTCAATGTGATGATGAGACCATTACTATTTTGACAGTCAATCTAGTGTCTCGAAACTCGTTCCTCAGGTCTTTTGATTTGAATTTCATTTTTCATGACTTGGTTTCTCAATTTAAGTCCAACTAGTATCATACAATTTTGATCTAGATTCTTCCAAAACACTCGAACACAGCTCCGAATTGCTTGGTCTAACTATAAAAAAGACAACTAAGTGCGTTAATGAAATTACCATGAATTAAGGACATAAAAATATATATAAAAAAGCAGGAGTTGAGGAGTTCGTTTTTTAAGTTGTCTCTTTAACAAAAAGAAGCTCGGTTTGTGGAATTCCACATTTTATACTTCTTCAATCATTTACATAAATTCGTGATTGTTCAATTATTCTTATGTGGAAAGAATGTGAAACTATAATGTGGTTACAAAAATTAGATTGAAAAGGAATTGCATACAAAAGAAGATAGACAACTACAAATGTGGATTTGTACATAGAGAATTGTCAACCAAACATGGTGAAGGAGTAAGGTTAGAATTTTAAAATTATTTTATACCAAATATGAGCTGATGTAAAATTAAATTTCAACAATTATCCAATATTTAAAATAGTAAAAATATGCAAGAAAAATCTATACAACAGTTCAACGTAAATCTAAATTTAATTCACAAACGACACAAAAATAAAATCTTTACTATTTTAACATAACTCATAAAAAAAAATCCATACATGGAGTTATTGTAATTTATAGAAATCTTTTTTATTTTTATATAAATGAAACATGGGTGCAATTAATATAATTTTTAGTATTTAAACCTTCTAAATCCTACACTTTCTACTATCCAACTTAACAAAACAATACTTACGAAATTCACATCCGGAGAATATGGCAAAGCTAGTTTCTTCTTCCCGTATCATCTTCATTGCTCTTCTTTTTGCAGGTTCTCCTTTTTCTTCCATAAATAATATATTATCATGTGTTACAAAATCAAATATCAATTAGGCATATTATGATATCTTGATTTAATGATTTTAGGATTTTCACGAGTTTTCTAATGCATCTTCCAACAATCTCATAAGTTTGACATCTCTACATTCTTGTTAGAATCGATATTAAAATCTTTTGTTTTGACAATATGTTGCTAATTTGTTTGTCTACTTACTTTTATTTTTTGTTATTTGTACAAGTGCATTGATCTTGGTGCCTCAAGGAGCTTTAGCTGCCCAAAGATGTCAAGACATATTGTATAACAGTGGGTGCGCTCTCGATGACTGTGGAAAGAAATGTTGGGAGAAGCACCATAGTATTTCACATAAATGCATTCCAACTAATCTTGCGCAAACCATCTATGCTTGTTATTGTTTCTTTGATTGTGTTAAAAATAACTGATCTTGTGACATATTGTTATAGAATGTTTCTCAGGAACTTCTAAATAATACGAGACATCTGCTCTAATCTTGGTCTATTGTGTTTCACACACTTCTAAAAAATATGGTTATAAAACAATTATTCCATGTCAAAATTATATTAGTTCTTATGAATTAAATTATATCATATTTAATATTACTGATAACCACACCAACACATTAATGTTTAGATTTTGGTGAAGTTTTGAGTTTAAGCCTATTTATTAAAAGTGGTAATGACTTATAACTCTTGTTTCTTTCAAAGTTGGTGTTAATAAATGGATGAAACTTCCATGATCTTAGTGAAGAAAATGCAAAGTTATGCTCTAACATTCTTTGAATTGTACTAAAAAATCCTTTGAAATTTATTCTTAGATTTTGGTTTTGATCAAAATTAGAAGTGGTTGGATTTAAATTTTTTTTATATAGGTACTAATTTGTTTTGACGTTATATATGTACTAATTTATGTGAATGGTTTTGGTAGGTTATATTTAATAGACAGATGTATGTAAGACATCAATACTTAAAAGGTTACATATATTGGTTGCTTAATAACATTATTAACATTTATCAATTTTGTCAACTTCTTGTCGTGTGAATTAAAATATACTGCAAGTGTAAAGTGTCAACACTTTAAATAAAATGATATTTTTTTTTATGTTTGAAACTTTTAATTACTTGACCGGGTTATGAATAGAATGTCCAGTAACATGAATATTTTTAATAAAGTCAATAGAAAATGGAGAAAAAGACAGAGGTTGATGAATTTTTTTTATTTTTTTTCACTCTAACGTGAAACGAGACTAATCAGGAATGTAAAGTTTGATAATTGCTTTCTTCCCATGGTTAAAAAGTTAAGAATTATTAAATTTAATTACAAAGAAAAATGTGGTAAACTTAACTGCTTTTTATTCAAATAATTATATGTAAGCCCTCTCCTCTTTTACTTTTTTCTTCTTGAAATTATTGGGAAGCTTATAGGTTAAGTTGGAACTTGAGAATTTGAGATTAAGTTAATTTGGAATATTTTGTTAATGTCTTCCTCAAAAAGAGAGAGAATTGAGGGATTCAATGAATGATTTGAGGGTAACGAACTTAGTTGAGCTTGTAACGGATATTGTGGGTGAAGTAGGTATGCTCGGGACAAGGTCAAAGTCAAATTAAAAGTCAACATTTTAGTAAAATGGTAATTTTAGGATGCTTAAGACTTGTTATTCTTCTCTACGTGCATGTGTGAAGAAGCCTACTTAAGAAAATTCTCTAGACCCAGGATAACCTTATGCTATCCTCTCCCCATCTTCCCTCTAATTTGGCTCAGGCACAAGTCTTTAAGTAATCTAAACTATAAAAAGGGAAATGTTGAGACTAGGGTGCTTAAAACACATACACAACTGAAACTTAAAGGGTATTTATTTTACTTAAGGGATGCTAGCTTTCACACTCTACTGTAGGGACTCGTACCACTCTTTTTCTCGCGGCATCCTAATTGACCACAATAAAGGTAGCTCTTTTCAACCCCTATCTATGCACTCACACACTCTCTTTCCTTTTCTTTTCCTTTTTTTATGTGCCTTTTTATTTTTTTCTTTTCTCCTTTTTCTTCATTTTCTAGGCATTTTTTCTTTTCTATCTTCCTTTCTTTTATTCATTTAGTCCTTGACACACTTTTTATTTCTCCTAGTCTCGCGTTGCACTCTTTCTAGTAAGAAACTCTCTTACCAATGAGGCCATTCGAGGTGACAATAGACCTTAGACAACAAAAACCCATCCTAAGCCCTAAGAGTAAAAACAAAAGTTGGCTAGTGCTCAGAGAATGCAAGGAAGATCATAATTTTTTTAAAGAGGCTCATATTATGCTCATTTCAACAAAAACAAGCAAAGGAACATACAAGCACTTCCTAGGCTATCCTAGTCAAGCAATAATGCAATTGAACCTCTGAAACTAGCATGCAAAAATAGGCAAGCAATGGATGCAAAAGACTTACCAAAAAATAGTCAAGTAGCATGAACAAACCCCACCCCAAAATAAAATGATGTATTGTTCCTAATGCATGCAATCAAGCAAAAGTTAAGGAAAAATGAAGGGAGAAAAAAAAGTCTACAGTATATGGGTAAGGTTGGGTGTCTTATCCTGGTAACACAGCGGATACGACCCACTCTGTAATTGCTACATGAGTTGTAAGTGTTACAAACGATTTGATCCAACTCATTCATGTGAAGACATGTTAGTGGGGTATCCTATACAAAGAGTTTGTACAAGACCAGGCCGTGAAATGATTAATCTCACTTTATAACACCGTTAAGTGTAGAGACTAACACTTCATAGGATGACCATAAATAACTCAATCTCAATCCTAAGTGAGTTATGGACTCCTGTCTATGAGAGTTGTCCTTTGATTTGTATGGTGAGAGTGACCTATGTCGCTAACTCACTATGCCTACCATTTTGGGATTTTTCTAAATAGAGAGGTGGAAACATAGCTACACAAGATAGAGTTTACTCCTTCCCACTTTCAGGGAAAGTAGATAAATTGTTTTCTTAAGTACTGATTTCGGGTCTTAAACAAGGGGCTCCTCCCTCTCATTGGCCCCAGAGGGATTTGTTTATGGTAGGACCAGAAACAAGTTGTTCATTAAAGGATCAATGGGACTTAAGGAGAAAAAAGTGATTATAGGGGTAAAACGGTAATTTTGACCAAGCTGTAATATCAATTAACTTGTAAATGGTCGACTTATTGATGACTGATTATATCCATAGACATAGAAATATATCTACAGTATGAAGAGTGTAGTTGTGGGTCTTTAGTGGAGTGAACTACAGTTAATGAATGTTGATTTAATTAATTAAAGAGTTTGATTAGTCTAATCTCACTAAGGGTAAAATAAGATTCAATTATTTTTGGAATAATTTCAATTGTTCAAATTATTTAGGGAATTTAATATTAATAAGGATTAATATAAAGTATAATGCATATTGATACATTATAATATGTATAGTTAGCTATAAATATGATTTATAATTAAACTATATAATAAGAGAGAACAATATTTGAATAAAACTCATAATATGAATTAGATTCATAATAAAACTATACAGTAAAATTAATGTGAATGTGATTTATATTAAAACTATAGTATATGAGAGAGATATGCATTTTAATGCACGATACTTAAGATTAATTAATTGTCGATTAATTAATTATTATTATTCAAATTAATTAATTAAGTGTTAATTAATTAAATTTTTATTATTATTTGTTTTATTTAATAATAATAATAATAATAATAATAATAATAATATAACTCCCTGCACTCATGCAGGGGAGTGGAGAAAGTGAGGTGAGGGGAATATGTTACTTGAAGTTATTCTCCTCATGTTACTTTTTAGTCCTTTTAAAAAGAGATAAGAGACTAATTTTTTTGGCGCTCTGCTCTCTCTGTTGTTTTTCTGTGTGTAAAATTTTCTGCAAACACAAATTAGGATCCCACCATCCTTTTGATTTTCCCTGAGTTATAGCAAGGAAGTCCAACTGGTCATGTTCCAGTTGCAGTACAAGTTCCCAAGACTTGTGTTCGTGTAGAGCTTACTGTTCTTCAAAGGTAATTTCTTTGAATTTCCTTTAAAGCATGCTTAGCCTAGTTTTTTGTAAATCGTTTTTGTTTTTCTCAATCCCAACTTCAAAAACAAAGCGATTAAATGCTTCCGCAATTGGGATTCAATCCCTTTAATTGGTATCAAAGCCATTGAAATTGTCTTTGTTTTTGGTTTAAGGAAAATCAAAAATTGATTTTGGTAGGCGATTTTTTGTTCAATTTCATATGATGGATGTTCGATTGCTTAATAGATGGTTTCGGTATTTGGCACTTAGATTGCAGTTTTATATTTGATTTGATCAAATTATATGAGGATCTGGTTGTTTTGGGCATTTAATTCTACAATCAAGTCTGTAGTTTTTAGTCAGGGCGTTCGTGATGCTGGATTTGCTAAAACTTTGCATGGAAGGTCGAAGAAGATGGTGAAAATCGAAGCTCGAACTGCATTCTGTGCTACAGTGTAACACGTAGCATCGCGACGCTGTGCTCTACGCTGCGGCATAGAAGCCTTAGTGTTGCAACGCTGCGCAAAGCGTAGCGCTACGCTGCGGCTTCACAGCCTAGAGCGTAGCTACGCTGCCGAGAGCGTTGACGCTCTCCCTCTTCCTCACGCGCATGCAGAACGACTCGGTTCAAAGGAGTATGGGCTACAGGTCCGGTTCAGCAGCAGTTCAGCAGCGGGTTTTACCAAGTTTTCTTTTTTTTTAGTTTTATAATTAAATTAACATAATTTGATTATATTAATTTAATTATTTTTTTAGGTTGCCAAATATCGATCTATTAATGTTGTTTAATATAGTTTAAATGCATGAGATGTATGATTAAATTATATTGTTTATATGTTGCATATTGTATGTCATATAGTTTTTAAAATCCCATCATAAGTTAAGCATAATCATGCATCATATGTAAATATAATTGTTACATTTAAAAGTTTAGGTTATCCTAAAGTACGTACATGCATAATGTATATTATATAGTTTACATTTGAATAATAAAATTATTATATTATTTTTTAATGTATGATTAAATGTTTGCTTACTATGTAGTTCATTATATGTTTAATACAAATGTTATATTTTGGATAGTAATGAAATTGGTGATGCATGCATCATGACATTACTTAGGTAATATAAGTGTTATATTTCAATAATGTAATTAGTATGCATGTTATAGGTTTTAATAATTCATTAATTTATAAAAGTTATACGGTTAATGAATTAGAAAAAATCTATAATTTAGAGTTGCATTTTAACATAAGGTCAATTTTTTTTTTTTAAAAAAATTGTTTAAAACTTGGGAAATTAGACTTTATGTTAAAATATTTCTAATATGATTAGAAATAAGTTAATATTTTATTTTCTCTTAATATGATTATTTTGAATCGAATAAAAGATTAAATTATAAAATCTTTACCTATAAGGGACATTTGTCTTAGGACGGTTCTGTCTAAGATTGAGGTACTTAAGTTGACCAAAAGGGAACACTTCTACCTGGAATACGACTTGGAAGGTGAATTAGTCAAATATTTTATAGCATGTAATAGATGATTAAACTTTATTAAAATGTTTAATTAAGGTTTATCATATACGGTTAAACTTAATTAACCCGACCTTAATCTTGAGTGAGTTATGAACTCTTGTCTATGAGGGCAATGATTTGATTTGTATGGGTGAGAATGACCAGATTCGCCGACTCAATATGCCTATCATTTTGGAGATTTGTCCGAGTAGGGAGCTGGGAACATAGCTACACAAGATGGAATTCACTCCTTCCTGTCTTTAAGGTAAGTAGAGGAATCGCTCCCTTAAGTGCTGACTTTGGGTCTTGAACAATGGGACCCTTCCCTCTCATTGGCCCAAGAGGGTTTTTTTATGGTAGGACCATAAACAGGTTGTTCATTAGAGGATTAGTGAGACTTAAGGAGTTAGATATAATTACAGGGGTAAAACGGTAATTTGATCTGGTTGTAATTATGAGCAATTCGTGAAGGGTAGGACCTAATGGACTTACAAATTAGAAGCTCAAATGATACAAGATTAATTAATTAAACTCTGTAATTAAATTAATTAATATTCATTAACTGTGGGTCATTCCACTAAAGACCCACAACTGCACTCTTCGCACCGTAGATATATTTATGTGTCCATGGATATAACCAATCAACAGTAAGTCAATTAATATAATGTATATAGATACATTATAATATAAAGTTAATTTTGAATAAGATTCAAAATAAAACTTTATATTTTGAGGGTATTAATGTTTGAATGAGATTCATATTATAAGAGAATCTTATATAATTAACATAATGTATATTGATACATTCTATTATAAAGTTAATTTTGAACTTGATTCAAAATTAAATTATATAATATGAGAGAATAATGTATTTGAATAAGATTCAAATTTTAATATGAATAGGATTTATATTAAAACCATAGTTTAAAGTTTAATATGAATGAGATTCATATTGAAACTATAGGTTAAGAAAGAGGAATACATTTGAATATGATTCAAATGTAACATGAGTTAATATGATATTTAATTTATGAATTTCTGGGGTTAATAGAGAAAAAGTTAATAGAGAAAAAGTTAATAGAGAAAAAGTTTCTCTGCAAGATATAAATTCTTCTCTTAGCTTTCCAAAAAGGTTCCCACGCAACCCAATCCTTGTTTGAGAATAGCAGAGAAGATTTCTTGGTGGCGTCCTTGTTCGAGGTTATTCATGAGGACCGAGAAGTTACTGAGATCAAAGTCTCTATGAAGAATTGGAGAAGATTGGAGAACGTCTTCAAAGGTAACCACTTCTCCCTTATTTCTTCTTGAAAAGCATGCTTAGTTAAATATGTTTAGACTTCTCTGTAATTTTCAGTATATTCGAAATGTAAATTAAAAGCACACGTGTTCACGCGATTCCTTTGAGGAATTCGATTCCTTCAAATTTTCATTCATGTTCTCCCTTTGGAAGGTGTTTGCATGAATCAATATCAAGGTGAATGGAGAAGGTGTTTATAGTAAGTGGGAGAAGAATGTGTGTCAACGCATCCTGCGGTCTCCTTCATTGGTTCATCATGTTTTTTTTATTCTTGGCCTCGTGACGCTCTGAAAGCGTCTCCTTTAAGAAGGTATTTGCATGAAAAGGGATAAAACAAACTCTAGAAATGGATAAGATCGCTAGAGTTAATTGCACCAATATTGTCCTTCCTTGAGGCAGGTGTGTTGGGACGGGATTATAGGGTTAAAAATGAAGGGTTACATTTACGAGAAAATATTAAGCAAGTTAATGATTAATTGACCGAGTCAATGGTAACTAAAAGTTATAGGAATAAGAGTTATTCCGGTGTAATATTTGGTTGATAGTGTCTCAGTTCAATGAATGAATAATTGTAGACTCCGAGGTGGCATTTATTTTAAATCATTGAAGTATCATTGCAAAAAAAAATGACATTAGGGTTTATTAATTTATTTTTCCTAGAACTTGATTGGATTAAATGAGTTTTGCGAATTAATCTAATATAAATAAATTACTTTATTTCAGCATTTATCAATATGACTAGCACGGTTATTTCTTTGCTTGGTGTTGAAAAATTAACTGGTGAGAATTATACGAAATGTTTGTGACGCCTATGACAGGTGGATCAAGGCTAATGACAAGGTCAAATTCTACATTTTGGTGGGCTTAACTGAAGTTCTGGCCAAAAAACACGAGGCCATGATCAATGCTCATGAGATCATGGAGTCGCTGCGTGCGATGTTTGGGCAACCGTCCACACATCTTAAGCATGATACCCTCAAGTTTATCTTTAATACCAGGATGAATGAGGGATCATCTGTTAGGGAGCATGTCTTTAACATGATGGTCCATTTCAATGTCACCGAGGTGAATGGGGCTGTCGTAGACGAGTCCAATCAAGTAAGCTTTATTCTGGAAACTTTACTTGAAAGTTTCCTTCAGTTTCGAAACAATGTTGTAATGAACAAAATAGAGTATAACCTTACCACCCTTCTGAATGAGCTGCAGACTTACGAGTCTTTGATGAAAGTCAAAGGCAAGAAAGGGGAGGCAAATGTTGCCTTCAACAAAAATTTCCACAGAGGTTCGACCTTTGGGGCATAGTATGTACCTTCCTCTTCTGGTTCAAAGAAGTGGAAGAATAAGAAAGGTGGAAAGGGAAATAAAGCTACCCCTGTTGCTACTGCCCAGAAGGGCAAGAAGGCCAAGGTTGCAAAGGGAATCTGTTTTCATTGCAACTGACAAAGGAACTTTCCGGTGTCGTTTAAATCTGAAAAAAGTACTCCAATCAAAAGAAAATTTATAATACACCGAATCCTATACTACTACTATGATGGTGTAATAATAGTGATAAGTCTGGGGTCGAACCACAGGGAGACAAGCGCTAATAGTGTTTTGTTGAGCTAATTATCTAATTATAGTGCAAATGGGGTGTTTGGTATGGAAAAAGATAAAAGCATGCAAGAAAATAAAGTGCAAGGATAAATGTAAGCAAGGATTGAGTTTATTTAGTTTCGAGAGCAAGAGAGACCTTATGCAATTTCAATCATCGATTTTGTTAATTAAGCATGAATTTGATTTATGCATGCACAACAACTCTCTTGATTTGACCAAACTAGTCTCTACAAAGGCAGACAACTAATTATGAACGAACTAAGGAAGCATTGTAACTAGTAATTAAAGCCTCATAGCAAAGCCTAATTACCCTACATGCCCCTAAATTTATTGGGTTCGATAGCATCCATATAGAAGTATGAACATGCTCATTAAGCTTAAGGATTCTGTTGTGTTGATTAATTAATTGGATAGCCTAATCCATTAACCAAGTTTTCCCTTTAACCTAGTTGAAACATGCATTCTAAGATCCAAGATAGCTATAAACCCTAGCATGCAAGATTCAACTAATTGCTACTTAGGTGATTAAGCTAGATGAACATAAGAGAAGCTGTCAATCCACACACAAACATACATCTAAATTGAAATGGATTCAAAGAAAACATGAAATCAAAATATATTTAGCACAATCTCAGAAATTTCAAGAAATATACATGAGTTCTTGCTTCCAAAACCAAATAAAAAGTTACCTCATTGATTCATAGACAAAACAAAGAGGAGAAATCCAATCCATGAGCTACAACCCAAAGGAAATGTAAAATCTAACCTAAAGATGGAAGGGGAGAGGAAGAAATTTGAAAAACTTCTCGGCCTCTATCAAATCCACCATCTCCAACCCTAAAAGAGAAGAAAGAGATTTATAAAAACTACGAGAGCGTCGCTACTCTGTCTCACAATGTAGCGACGTTGGCTTTTTCCAGTCGTAGCGTAGCGACGCTACCTGGAATTTTCAGCAATGCACGCTACTGCCTTGTAGAGTACCACTACGCTCTAGGGAGTGCAGCGACACTGACCATCAGGGGCATTTTTGTCTTTTCGCATCCTTAAAGCTCCAGGTGTTCAATTTCACTTCTGATAGCTCCAAATCAGCCCCAAACGACCCGTAACACTCTGAAATACATGAATTGCTTGAATTCCTACAAAATAGACATTTAATCATATAAAACATAACAAGCAAGCTAGATTAAAGACATAAAAGTAGCTCTTTTCGAGAGCTATCAACAACCAAGATGGGCACTAGAAGGTAAATATGATTTGCTGGTTTCATAAACTTGCTTAGTGGAAAATGATGATTTAGCCTGGATACTTGATTTAGAGGCCACCAATCATGGTTATTCTTCTTTACAGGGAACTGATTCCTGGCAGCAGTTGGAGGCAGGTCGTCTCAACAGTTGCAGTTGGGAGCTTGAAGTTGTTTTTCAATTCTAAATTTCTTTTATTAAACAATGTTTATTATGTTCCTAATTTCAAAAGGAACTTAATTTTAGTTTCTTGTTTATTAGAACTATTGGGTTTTATGCCCTAAAGCTCGTAGGTACTAAATGTATTATTTTGACCATCATTAATAAATTATTAGTAATTATTATTCAATAAGAGTTATTGATTATATTGCTATTATCTTGTATTAATAACCCTAAAATCCAATAAACTTACATCCTAGGTTGTCTTATGAGTCTTAAATATATGAGGATCAGTGTTCAAGATACAACGTAAAGAGTCTATAATATAGGGATAAGGTTGGGTACCTTATCCTAGTGACACTATGGATATGACCCACTTTGTATTTGATACAAACGCAGTGATCCAACACGTTCGTGTAGGAGACATGTGGGTGGGGGTATCCTATGCAATGAGTTTGCATAAGACTGGACCATGTAATAGTAACTACTAGATGTAACTCCGTTAACTAGTTAGGTTTCTATTTCAATAGGATGACCTAGGCAACTTAGTCTTAATCCTGAGTATATTATGAACTCCTATTCACAAGAGATTGTCTTTTGATTTGTATGGGTGAGGGTGGCTGGTTTGCTGACTCAATACGCCTACCATTTTGGAGACAAGACCGAGTGGAAAGCTTGGAACATAATTATACAAGATGGATTTCGTTCCTTCCCACTTTAGGGTAAGATGAATGTTCCCTTAAGTGGTGTCTCCGGGACTTGAACAAGGGCCCTACCCTCTCACTGGTCCGAGAGGGGTTTCTGTTTAATGGTTGGATCATAAACGGGTTGTTCATTAGAGAAGCATTGGTACTTAAGGATTTAGAAGTAAACAGGGGTAAAAATGTAATTTGACCCAGCTGGTATTATGAACACATGTGAAGGACTAATTTGCTGTTATTAGTCTATATCCGAGACACAGAAATATATCTACAGTGAGAAGAGTGTAATTGTGGGTCTTTAGTGGAGTGTACCTATAGTTAACGAACATTGGTTCATGTGGTTAATGAGTTTAGACAATTAATCTCATATCGTTGGAACTTTTGATCTGTAGGTCCATTAGGTCCCCTTTCTAGCTCTTAAAGAGTATTCAGGTAATTAAGTTTTGAATGAAATTTGAAATGTTCAAATTAACTAAGGAAAATAGTATAATGTGTAATGATACATTATAATATAAAGTTTATTTTATAAATCAAACTTTATAAATGTAATTTTGGATATGATTCAAAATTAATTCATGAGAGAACTAAATATTTGAAATAATTCAAATATTAATTTAATATGAATTAAATTTATATTAAAACTATAGGTTAAAATTAATACGCATTAGATGCACATTAAAACTTTAGGTTATGTGAGAGAAATTTATTTAAATATGGTTTAATTGAATATATTAATTAAATTAGATTTAATTAAATATTAATTTTATTAATTAGTTATTTTTTAATTAATTAATTTAATTAATATATTTATATTTAATTTAATCATATTAACCAAATTGGTTATGGGGAAAGGAGTTATTTGAAACCTGGGATTGATCCCACGTTCTCCCTTTCCCTCTCCATATTCCTCTTTGGATACCTTTCAAAAAGGGATTCAGAGAACAACATTTCGCGTTGGTTTTTGGTTTTTTCTTTTCAGAAAGGTTATGTTAAAAATTGCTCTCTCATTTTTCTCTACCCAAAAAGATTTTTCCCAAAAATTTCAAGGAAGGTTGCCACAAACCTTTACCTCATTGATTCAGAGTTTAGGGAGGTCTCCCTTTGGTGGTGTTTGAGTTCACCAGAAGGTACTTACTTTTCATTCTATAATTTCATGCTTAATCCAGATAATATAGTAGGTTTTTCTGTATAATTGCAGTGTATGGTATTTTTCAATTACTAAATTATAAATTGAAATTGGTCCTCTATATTTTTTCGCTGCACTAGGGTTTTTATCCCTGCAAGAACAATTTTACACTGTCAATTTTATTCTTAATACTTGATACGTCGCAAGTGCACGTGTCGAGTAAAAATATAGTTAAAACGACTTTGGCCAAGTATTGTCCTTAGAGAATCAGATTGATTAATCTTTTAGTTATTCAGAGATCGTTCCAACTTTATTTAGGGGACCAAATTATAATGACACTTAGGGTAAACTAATCTAAGAAAGCAAATAAAAGCGATGGAGATATGGAAATTATCAACTAAGAGACATTTTAGGGATTAGATTTCATCAAAGGTATTATTCAACACAATTGCTTGACTCTTGAAGTAATTTAACACAACACCTAGATCTAAAAGTCTTTTATCCGGATTGAATCTTTCGAAAACAACCTTTTCTTTTACTTTAACCCTAATTACTAATCGCTTGAAACTAGCTGATTAAGCAAAGCATTATGAACCTTCGTTAGCAATCTCTACCATTATTCAACTACTTTCTTCATTAATTATTTGAAAAATACTAGCAAACATATTAAATCTACTAAAAACATCCAACTAAAGAGTAAAAAACACACATTTTAGGTGCGTTTCAAAAACGTTTATTTTGAAAAGTGGTGTTGAAATTTATTTTACAATAAACGAAAACTGAAGGACATACAAGCATGCAGCAAAAATTAATTTGATCGAATTTCACTCTAAGATGCTCAATTTTGAGGATAATACATGCAATTAAAGGGGAAAACTAGAGTTTTAAGAACATTTACCCTTGAACCTCTAAATTCTCTCTTGTTTCTTGATGAAAATGAACACCACTTGTTTGTAGACCACCATAAGAGTCTTCTCTACTATTATCTGGCCTTATATTGGATGGTGGAATCCAACTTTATGGTGAATTTGTGAGGAAAAAGAGTTTAGAGAGAAGATGGAGTTTGATTCATGCTATGAAATGCATGAAATTAGGCTTTTATTTTGGTCTTTTTAATGTGAAAAATAAGCTCTTGCATGAATTTTATCCCAACATTGGTCTTAATATGTTTAAATAAGCATAATGAGAGTTAATTTTGCGTAAAAGATGATTTTTGCGAATTTAGTGTTGATCTGGTACATTTTTGGGAGATTTCTGGTTGTTTTTCAGATGATGCGCCCACAACAGTAAGTGATGTACCAGCACTGTCGAGCCCTAATTTTCTAGAATTCGAACCAGTCAAGATCAATTGCGATTTTTATGATTCTAACGGCTGAAGACCTCCGATTCTACCTGGTAAACCCTCAGAACATGAATCTCGACCCTCCTCAACAGATTTGGGGCCTTTAAAAGGCGAGGAAGCTCTCCATTTAGAAAGACAACTCTCCATCGCCGAGATCATCACTTTCTTCACCATTTTTTTTTATCATTTTCCAGTACCTTGGGTTTCTTCTCAAAGTTTTAAGTCAGTAATCTTAAGAACAAAAGTTCCTCTAAGGCATAGCGACTCTAGGATTTATCTTCCCACAGAAGTGTGTGTCGAGGCGAGATTCTAGGAAAAGACTTGTTACTTGAGGATTACCCAAGTTTTCTCTTGAGTTGTATTTATTTTCCAGCATTACTTTCTTTGTTAATTTTCCATTTTAATTTATATCAATCAAACTCCACATTTTATGATTTAATAAAGATGATTATTTTATTAAAAGTCACGAGCTAAATATTTTTAGGGGGTTAGCAATGTGAAAACCTTAGGGTTGTTATGACTTAGGTTATGTGACATTTCACACCACTTTGTTTAAACACATTCTTTTTGTTGATTTTAAAAGATAAAATCGGTAAGTTAAACTGATCATTTGATTAAAAGATCTAATAACGGAGCTTTAATACTGAGAAGGTTAGGGTGTTAGCGAATGACACAAAGAGATATGGGACTAAGAGCCTAGACATAAGATGGTCACGCCACCTTAGAAATGAGGGACACCATAGGATAAAAGGAACTAAACTTGAATTAATCTAAGGTCCAGCTAACCATGAAAATATTAGGCATTGGCTGCTTAGAACTCCTAAAGGAATTTGACACAAGACCGAATAGGTGTAGTTTCCTGTTCATGTGATATGAGGGCTTATGGGTGAGAGATTTGGGTGGTTCTTTCCAACCTTGTCTTACAAATGAGCCCCCATGGGGTATTTATAGCCATCCACCTCCTTAATGGATGGTGAGGATTAATTTGATCGAATCATTAGAATCTTTCCTCTAGATTATTCTATATGTTTCTATACATTTTCATACTTCTCTATACCTTTCTAGATTTCTCTATATAATGCAAGCTTTGTCTAGAACTTTCTAGATTATGCTAGCTCTTCCTAGACTTTTATAGAATTCTCTAGAAACATCTAGGATATTCATATATCTTCTAGAACTTTCTACAGATATCTAGGATATTCATGCATGTTCTAGAACTTTCTAGATCTTTCTAACACTTTCTAGAATTTTGTAAAATTTTCTGGAAGTTTCTAGATCTTTTGCACATTTTGATAGTCCTGAGCATTGTAGTGCTCTCAGTTTGGGCCATCTTTTATTGGGCGTGTAGTATGGAGTTGGGCTGGTCTTTAAGAAATTTGTTTAATTACTAAATTAATATTTTGCTTGCTACTTATTTAATAGCCAAGGATATTTATGGACCAACTTTTAACCTTAAGGTATTAAATTTAGAATTGAGCTTCTCTTTCTAGTCTTAGAAAATTAAAGTAAAATTAAAATTTAACTTGTAATTTCTTATAATATTTATGTACAAACTCGGGTTGTTACATGTAAGCCCTCAATCTTTAATACTCTTTCCATTTTATTAAGATTAAAGAAAAATAACTAGGAAATAAGGATTAAATACCAAATGAAGAAAGAAAGGTTCACGGAATTATGTGTAGAAATTAAATTGATGGTGGTTAAGTGATAATTAAGGATTATTGTTAGTGTTATTATTATTCTTATTATGGTTATTAAATAGAAAAAAAAGAAAAAAAAAGAAAAGGGAAGTGTGAGTCGGTGGGGGAATAAAAGAGAAGGGAAAAGAAAATTTTTGGGTATTCTCTCATTTTCTCTTCGTCTTCAAGGGGAAACCACCGAAATTCATAAGCCTTGGCCGGAGAAGAGGATTCCAAAGGGGTTTTGAGGTAAGTTTTGGCCGGAGTTGAAGCTGGAAGTGGAAGAGAAGTGAGCTATGGTCTGAAGCAGAGGGAAGAACCGAGCAACTTGAAGTGTTTGAAGAATACTGGGCTGAAGCGGTTGAATCTGAAGCTAAAATTTTGAGGTTAGTAATTTAACTCTTGTATTAACAACTTTAATGAAGAATGGTTGAGCTATTTCTGTTTGGAAACGGGTGAAGAGGTTGAGGGAAGTAACTGGTAAGAATTTCGCGACAGATTGCAGAGACCTCTAGTTTTTGAAGTGGTTTGAGCTATCTAGGAGGAATTAGAAGCTGAAATTGATAAGGTTAGTTAGATATTTCGATTTCTAACAATTTTTATGAAGGATGTACAACCTTAAAACAAAGGGAAATGGATGATTTTTCAAGTGGAACAGAAGGAGGGTGCAGAGAACGTACAGTGAAATACCTTCTGATTCGAGGTTATTTCTGGTATTTCCAGTGGTTTTTAGGTTGTTCTATATTCATGTGAGTTTTAGAACATTTTAAAATAAAGAGTTAGACATAAATTTCACTCAATTTGGTTAAGTATTGAGTGAGTTATGAATTTTTGATTGCTTGGCTGAAAGTCTGGAAAAAGTATAGCAGGGGAAGCACGATTCTGAAACGAGTTCTGTTATAGGGCATTATTCTGGGCAAACTATGCATTTTTTTATCTTTCACTCTGAAGATAACTTGTGGAGGACTTAATAATGAAGATTTTACCACTAAATTCACTCGATTTGGTTAAGAATTGAAGAAGTTATGATCATTTAAAGTTATGGTAAAATCTAGAAATTTTCAAGACCTGAAGTTATTGTCTTATGTGTATGACAGCCCTTAAACACATCCGCCCTTGACCAAAACACACTCATTAAACTAGATTTAAGTCTTTCAATAATTGTAGTACCTTTGGCTCTACTTTGATTGTTTTTTTTAAGCTTATATTGGTATTCTTGGGGTTGAAAAGAGAATTTTGGTTAACTTATGAACTGCGTATAAGTATTTGTGAGTAGTTTGGTCGATTGAGAAGTTTATAGAGGTGTAGGTCTAATTTTCAGGTCAAACCGAGATTGGTAAAGCTTATAGACTCGGGGAATCAAACTAAGACTGTGAGTAACAGAAACGTTTTCTAATATGTCTTACAAAGAATGTTTGAAAGCTTGATATTTAATGTTGAAAAATATCTATTCTGGAAATGTTATATACATGTTTTCTTAACTGTATTGATAAACGTTAGAATGTACTTGGATTATATGGTTGTGAACTGAGTTTACTAGAAAATGTGTTACGTATTTGAAATGTTACTTGCTGCATGAATGTTACTAGAAACTTGATTCCTGTTATGTTTGGAAAGGAAGGATGATTTATGGGCATTCTGGAAATATTTGAGATGTAAAGCATGTTATTAAAGCTATTTGAAAGAAATGTGTGTTTTGTGAACTCTTTGGAATATAGAGCAGGTTTTATGACAAATTGTACCCGAAGTCTGGCATCTTGGTACTGAAGGACTGTTTGAGAAGGTATCAAGGTGACCTGC
Organism: Lagenaria siceraria; assembly: GCA_002890555.2. NCBI lineage: Eukaryota > Viridiplantae > Streptophyta > Magnoliopsida > Cucurbitales > Cucurbitaceae > Lagenaria > Lagenaria siceraria. The sequence goes on along the minus strand of CM016485.1, from coordinate 23,215,229 downwards.
ATAACGATACCTAAGGACTTATGAGACGGTATCGGGATAGTCATGGATTGCAGCATTTTATGGTTTGATACTGAAGGACTGTTTGAGAAGGTATCAAAACTAGGCGCCCCGGTACTGAAAGACTGTTTGAGAAGGTATCAGGGTGGCCTAGATTAAGTACCTAAGGACTTATGAGACGGTACCAGCGCAACCATGAATTGTCGGTCTATGTGCACTTACCCAGGTAGCTAAGGGATTCTCGGAGCCTCGCCTACTCAAATCTCGTTTGCCACAACATCAAGACTTCCGCATAGCCATCTCTGTTAGGTGTTCTTTTGTATTTCCATCTAGTGATATGTATATAAGTCGTTCACTGGGCATTGTACACTGGAGGTGTTGGATTTTTTATCTTGTCAACGTGTTGATGTTGTATGGTGTTATTGTCTTAAATTTATGGATGCGCCAAGGAGGCCGTTGTGTATATCATTATAATATGAAGTAAAAAAATTATCTGTCAGGTCGAATAAATTAAAGGTGGATGGTGAGTGCCAAAAGAGGATTGGTAATCATCATCTTCACATCCTCTCCTAGGTTAGGGGGATAACTTGGGAGGGGGTGTGACATTACAAGAACGCATAGGTAGAAGCAAAAAGTGGTATCTCTGATCTATGTAAGATGCACTCTAAAAAATCTCCCACCAAAATTATTATATGATTTCCTTCATCATGTACCAACAACCCTCAATAAGTGAGTTATTACTTATTTATTTATTTATTTAAACTTTTTGGTCTCTAAAGGCTAGTTTAAGGACCATTTTTGCAATGTTTAAATAAACCGTTGTGATGAAGTTAAAGTTCTTAAACCAAATGAACTATAATAAATAAAGCTTGAAATTATAGAAATTAGGTCAAAATGTTGAAAACAAAAGAAACCACATTAAGAACTATAGGTAAATGATAAGGACTAATTTCTTAAATTAACCTAATCATTATTATTAAAAGTGTGTGTTCATAATTGTAACTATTTTGTGGTAAAGTAAATAGTTGACAAGATTAAAAAAAGGGCTCTTTTCAAATATAGAAAAATGAGTCAAACTATTTACAAGTATAGAAAATTTTTCCAGTTTATCAGTGATAGATCGCGATAGAATTCTATCGCTTTCTATCGCGATAGAATTTATTTGCTTGAGCGATAGAAAGCGATAGAATTCTATCACGATCTATCATTGATAGACAGTGAATTTTTTCTATATTTGTAAATAGTTTGATATTTTTCTGTTTATAGTAATTTCCCATTAAAAAAGAGGTTGAAGCAAATATCAAGAAATATAATATGTAATTATCATATTTTTAAAACAAGTGTATACATCATCATTTGATATATATGAAATTGTAAGCAAAGCATATTGAAGATTTTAGCAAGTCGGAATGGCAACGCCACATTGAGAAATGATTTTTTTGGTGGCATCATATTGCAAATATGGTTGAATCTTTGAATTTTTCTTGTACCCACAGTAGCATGGTCTATGTTCCTTCACCTTGTTGCAGCAAGCTGATGATGGCTCCATCGACATTGTGAAGGCCAAGAGACATGGTCTCAACTCCTTTGGCTCGCATTTCATTGCATCCGCGAGTTGAGTTTCATTAACAACCACCACCATCACGACCATCAAAAGGCACAAGTCTTTCATAGACAAAGTTTTCTTCATTTTAATGAGTTTGAGACTAAACTCGGTATGTTTATTGGGGTAAGGAAAAAGGAATTTGGTTGTATCTGCAAAAGAATTAATAAAACTTTTCATAGACTAGTTCATTTAAATAGGTGTTGCTAAGGAAAACATCTGTTAAGTTGTTTCGTTAATTATATAAGGTTGTTTGATGCTTTACGTGGTGTTGATTTACTTTAGTTGTTAATTGTTAGAAGTTAGTTAGTTTTGAATCTAACTTAAATAATTTTTGTGGTCAAGTTTTTTAGAATGTCTTTTTTTTAGCCCAAACTATTATAGAAATATGACTTTTGTAGCAACTATTGCATTTGAACCATATTGTATTAAACTTTTCTCAATTTGAAAGTATTTAATTAATTGTTTTCATTCTGACCAAAGAATCTAGCATGGTATTAGAATTGTATTCATGACAATAGAAATAATATTATTTTTTTTAGAAATAGACATATTAGATTAGTATAAGAAAATGATCAACTTCTTAATTCCAAATGATTGCTATGAACAATGAAAACGAAATAACAACAATTGAACATAGTAGAGACAACTATTTGTTGTACATACTTATAGTTCACCACACACTATAAGGTGATGGGCTCATAAATTAACTTAAGGAGATGCCTTGTGCATATGTTCTAGTTGATATGTCAGATGTCAAGTTAAAATAATAAAGAAAACGACAACATCTAGACGTTCTCAAAATAAAGTAATACAAAAATTGATTTGAAAACCCTAGTGAATTGGAATTAGATACCTTTTTCAAGATGAAAACCTCTAACTCTCAATCACTAAAACCCCTAAATCAACTCAATCTCAACCCTAAGGATTGGGTTGGACACGGATTGCCTTAAGATCAAATATCTTGAGACAAAGAATAAATTCTTAACCTAAGATTCGAACACTCCACAAGATAGGATGATCATTCCCACTTGAAATGTTCTTGGCATGCAACTCAACACATGAATTGCAAAATTCAAGAAGCTCTCCTGGCTAATCTTGAAAAAAACACAAACGCCAAATTTGATTCATCGTAAAAACTTCTCAAAACAACCTAAAGTCAAGACTTTAATAGCCTTTCAAAGAAAACCCTAATGGCACGTCATAATTCATAGCAAAATATCTAAAATGACCCTACTTAAAATGTCTTAAGAAGGACAAATTTGGAAAGTAATAAATTATAATTATTAAAATAAAATATAAATAATAATTTGATGCCTTGGATGATTCGTATAAAAAATAGTTGAAGAAAGAAAAGAAAATAGCTTTTCAAGATTAGTAAGGGTAGTCATAATATGAGTAATATTTGGAATACATTCTTGGAAATTGATTGTATAGTAAGTATATTAGTTTATTTGGTTTAAATAAAGATAGTTCATGAGAATTTGATACATTCAAATTTTGGTAATTTGTAGGAATCTAGTAGGGAAGGACTAAATCGAGGCTAAAATGATGATATGTTTGGAGTAACCTAATACAATGTCTAATATAAATCACAGAAAAGTGTTTTTTTTAGGACTTAGGATTTAGTTTTTTGTGCTACGTAGATAGATCTTTGATGCTTTTCTTTGTTTTTTTCGGAACCAAGCGTGTGGATGAAAATAGAAGACCCTAAAATAATAATGATGAAAAGAGGGGTGTAAAGACTTAAGTTTTGGTCTACAACGTGAAAAGAAGAAGATTGCAGGCTAAAAAGGTATCTCAAATGAGCGGATTGAACTCTTCAACCTCGTAGTTGAAGCTTTAGGAGCATCTTTGATTTACTTATAAAAATTAAAGAGAATGTTAATCAAATATTACATTCGTAGTACGAGCCACAAAGAATCCTTGCGATCTACCTTTTTCAGTTATAATCACCACCACAAGGTCTTTCTTGCTATGACTCTAGCATGAATCAGACTTGTGGGAGTCTCCTTGAAAAAAGTGAAGAGGAAAAACCATAGAAACGTTCACTGTGATTTCTCTTGGAAAGTAGGAAAGTGATTTCTCTTGGAAAGTAGGAAAGTATGCAGAGAGTTTTTCTGCTGCAAGATTTTGGAAAGACTGATTATTCTATCTATGTCTCTATAAAGTCCTATTTATAGGAATCTCATTAAGGCAACCCTAATCAAATCATATTATTTTAGTATCTTATATTAAAATAAAATATTAATTATTGGAATCGTTTTCAAATAATTTAATTCTCCTAAATTATATATTTCATATTTGAATCTTATTCGAATTAAAAATAATAACATATCTTGATACATTAATACATATATATGATATTAATTATATCTAATACAATAAATATATTTTTCCTTAATTTAACATATTAATTTCAAATTTTCTTTCAATAATTCCTGATTCGTGCTTTTCCGTTATAAGCCAGTAAGGGGACCTTATTGAAACATGTTGGGATTTATGTCCTAAGTCTCGTGGTTTGTATGGTATAAACAAATTCCATTTATTTAATAAAATAAAGAGTTATTTTATTCAACTTTTAGTTTTTTGTAACTCAATCTAGTAAACTAATATTCAAGGTTATTTAATGTAGCTTGAATAGTATGTGGTAGACATACAAGTGGATCGTGTGCAAGTAATAATCTAAAAGGTCTACAGTATATGGATAAGATTGGGTGTCTTATCCTTGTGACACTACGGATATGATCCACTTTATAAATGTTACCAAAGTTGTAACTATTACAAACGATTTGGATCAAATTGTTCATGTGGAGACATGTGAGTTGGGGTATCCTATATAAATAGTTTGTATAAGACCAGATTGCAAAATGATTAATATTTCTTTATAACACCGTTGACTGAAGAGATTAACATTTCATAGGAGGACAGTATGTAACCCGATCTCAATCTTAATTGAGTTATGGACTTCTGTCTATGAGGGAAGTCCCTTGATTTATATGGATGAGAGTTGTATGAGTTACCGACTCAATAAGTCTACCATTTTGGGGACTTGTCTAAGTAGGGAAGCTGAGAACATAGCTACATAAGATGGAATTTATTCCTTCCCGCCTTTAGGGTAAGTAGATGATTTTTTGTCTTCAGTGATAATTCCAGGTCTTGAACAATGAGGTCTCACCCTCTCATTGGCTTGAGATGGATTTAGTTTATAGTTGATTATAAATCGATTGTTCATTAGAGGGATCAGTAGTACTTAAAGAGTAAGAGATAATTACAGGGATAAAATGGTAATTTGACCTAGTTGTAATTACAAGCAATTCGTGAAGGGTTGACTTACTGGTAATGGTTATATCCATGGACCCAAAAATATTCTATAGTGCGAAAATTACAGTTGTGGGTATTTAATGAGTGACCCACAGTTAATGAATGTTAATCAATTTAATTAAAGAGTTTAATTAATTAATCTCAAATGATTGGAGCTTCAAGGATAAGTAGTTTTGCAAGAATTTGAATTGTTCAAATTAAATAAGGGAAAATGCATTAATTGTATAAAATAAAATTAATATAATCTATAAAGATATTGTGCACGCATAAATCAAATGCATGTCTAATTAATGAAATCTATGATTGGAATTGCATAAGGTCCCTCTTGCCCTCGAAACTAAATAAACTCAATCCTTGGTTACTTTTACCCTTGCACTTTATTTTCTTGAATGCTTTTATCTCTTTCCATACCAAACCCCCCATTTTACGCTCTAATTAGATAATTAGCTCAACGAAACATCATTGTCTCCTTGTGGTTTGAACCCCAACTTATCACTATTATTACGCCGCTGTAGTAGTAGTATAGGATTCGGCGTATTAATTTTTTTTCTTGGAGGTCTTTTCGGGAATTAGACGACACCAAAAGGGCATTTGTCAAAATGGCATCGTTGCCAGGGAGGTGCCTACTTGTTTCGTTTAGTTAAGTATTTAGCTAGAGTTTTCTTTTTGCTTTGATTTGTTTTCTTTTCTTGTGTCAGATTTATCATGGCTAACGGAGCACACAGTATGTACTATGTGTGGTGCACTAGGCAAGAAGTTGAACGACAATATGAGGAAGCCAATCGAAGTTTTGAGGTCAGAAGTATGCTTGGCAAACTCGTCTCATCTGTTTAGCTATTGATAGAATGGCGACTGCAAGGTAGCCTAATGCCGACGAGTCATGCCTTGAGGAGTCACCCTAGTCATTGGGAGCCTGAGCCTTGCGCCCATCTTGAATGGACCGCTCACTCCTATGACGAAGGTAGATGTTTGTGCTCAATCTCACTTGAGTTGTAATGCAATGACATCTAAATTAGCCTTAAACCATGTCTTTTTAAAGATGAATTGATGTATAAAAATGAACGAACGCAAGTTTCACTTGTCTAACCCCAAGTATAAGTTCTGACAAGGTGCTTGGTGAGTCCAAGGTCAAATGCAGGGATTTATGCTAATTGCGTGCTTAAGTTATATGAATGATCTCGAGGCGGTAAGTGTATTCAATGCGTTGAGATTGTTTTCTATTCAACTAAGTAACATGAATTTACAGATGATGGTAACAATGAGTCAAATATGTGAGAATAGATGAAATGATGCTGCATTGAATGTGGAATGATGCGTGTAAATGTAGTTATGGTGATGAATGAGAATGGCGAGATGCAATCCTTAGTCAAGTAGTATGCAGTGAATTGAAGGAAAAATCAATGGACAAAAGTAGGGTTGAAGAGGATACTAACATTTTCCTAAGCTGTGCATAAGTGAAGCGTTCACGTCATTAACTCTCAAAATTAAGATTGCAGCAAGTTGACCAAGCATATGCAACTTTTTGTTTTTTCACTTCTATCTCCTTTTCATTTTCTCCTTTCTTCTTCCTTTTCCTTTCCCTAATCTCATGCTTTAGTTTCTAATGTTTCTACAATGATTCTAAATGGTTCTCAACTTAACTTTAATTTAACATAACGGTAACTAGACCCCTTATTTACTTACGTAGATTGATATACACATCAATTTTATTTAATTATATAACAAATAAGCTTAGTGATTAATTAAAAATTAATCTGAAAAGTAAAAACTAGAATTGTAAAATATTCTTGATTTATTTTCCACTCTCCCCATGAATTGCCACATAATAAATCCAATGCAACAATTGGAATGATAGGCAAAGAACAATGTCGTTGTATGATTAAGACATAAACATTTTTTACCCATTAAGCTTTGTGATAAGACAAAAAACAAAAAGCTTAAATGTTGCACTACATATCAATTACTGGACACGTGTTTGTTTAAATCGTCAATGGATCCCATAAAACTCTTTGACTATATAACATCTCAAGCTCTAAGTAAATTTAAATTGATTATCTTAGATTATTGGATTTTTATTTTCCTTTCATTTTGATTTTTGGAGCAAAAATTGAGATAATTTTGGGAAGATAATTGATTTATTTGTATTTGATTTGATTTAATTTTGAATAGTTTTAGGGTTGGAAACGAAAATCTAGGTTAATTGAAACTTAAATTTCACTTTGGATGAGATTATGAATATTTTATGATTTGAATTCTACTAAAGATTTTAATTTCTAAATTAGTTTTGTAGCTTTTTTCTGTCACATAGTTTAACAAAATTGACATATAAGCCAATTCAATAAGTAAATAACATCTAGTCATCGCTCCTTTAAGTTAAGTTAAGTAAGGGACAATTTAGAATAATTTTGAAAACCGAAACTAAAGTAACTCTTTTCGAACTTTAGGAACCAAATTGATATCAACGCCAAACTTACTGAATGTGTATATGTGCCCCATAAATTACATTAACTCCTTCTCCCTCAACAAAGAAAGAACGAAGAAGGAAAATAAAAAACAAAAAAGAAAATTTCATGCCTAAATCAATTTCATTTATGTATAGAAACAGTAAAAGATTGTATAAACTACATTAACTCCATACCAATTTAGTTTTATATTTCTATATATAAATAGTAAAAATCTGTATAAATTGCCTTAACTTTCACGCACCAATTAGTTACATTTATAAAGAAATAGTAATGATTGCTGTCAATTACACTCACTTTATGGTCTCCATGCACTTATTGATTTTATTTTAACCATTTTTTAGACCCTAAATGCATGTAGATGTAATTTAGACCCTAAATGCAATATGAGTGAGACTTTTTTATACAAGAGTTAGAATTCATTTATATATGAAATGAATATTTCAATGCATATCTCTTTTATTCTAAAGAGCTTCATAAATCTTGTGCTTATATGAGATATTAGATACAGTATCTTATTCTATAAGCACCCTAAACCTGAGATATGCATGATGGAAAAAAATGTTGTGAGTGATTTGATGACTTTTTTTTATGAATGTCAAAACTAATATGAGGACGAATCCTGATCTTAGAAAGACTAAATGGTTTCAAATTAGCTCAATGTTATAAAATAAAAAATGAATTAACTTGAAATAGGACATCTCACATGTTTACACATGTGAAATTATGTTTCCTTAAAGGTCGACACGACAATACTCTCAAAGATGTTATGTGTGTCCTAATATAAGTGAGAAACTTGGTAGTAAAATGAGGGTGATGTAATCGCAATGCAAGCACAAAGAGATTTTTATAGAGAATATAGAAAATCATTTTTTCTAAAGATTCTTTTATCTTTTTGGGAGAAAAAAAATTTAAAACCCTTTACGTTAAAACATTTTCGTGATTTTATTTCCTTTAAGTTTTTTTTTTAAAAAAAAAAACTTTTTTTTTGAAATTTTTTTTAGATCATTAAAAAGTCTTTTTCCAAATACCCTCTTCGTGAAATTTTTTTTTAATTCAAAATCCTTTTTAGTTTTTTAAGACTTTGTTTCTAAGAACTTTTTTTTCTTCTTTTTTTGGAGAAAAACTTTTTTTGATTATTTTTTAAAGACCAAGAATTCTTTTTTTATATAAAAAATGGTCTCATCTTGAAAGAAAAAAAAATTCAAATTCAAAACCTTTATGAAATCTTTTTTTTTAAATTTTTTTTGTTGGTTTTTTTTAAAAGGACTATTATTTTAATTTTAAAAAACCCTTTTTTTAAAAAAAAATAAATTAAAAGACCCTTAAAATTAAAACCTTTTAAGAAATTTTTTCTTTTATTGTTCTCCTTTTTAAGACCGTTACGAGTTTTTTTCTAAAGACCCTTCTTGACAAAAATCTAAATTCAAAATCATTTGTAACAACCTATTTTTTTAAAACTTATTTTTTCCTTAAAAACCATAGAAAACTTATTTTCTAAAGACTTTCTCTATTATAAAAAAAACTCAAAAAAAAAAAATTTGTTTTTTTTTAAGACCTCTTTTTTCTTAAAAAAAAATCCAATTTTGTTTTTAAAAAAACCTTTATAGAATAAATGTTCCAATTTCTTGTGAAAAACCATTTAAAAAATAAAAATTGGAAGACGGAAGAAACTTTTTTTTCTAGAGATTGTTGTCTAAAAAAACATAATCAAAACTCTTTATAAGAAGGAAAAAAAGCTTCTTTTTTATTATTATTTTCTTTTGTAAATGGCAACATCCAAGGATGTTTATAGCAAGCAAATCATGAAATAATTGAATGGAAATAATACATATGATATAAACAAACCTATGCTCCCTAAAATTTAAAATGTGGAAAAATCATTGACTGACTCCACATTGTATGATAGTGTAGGTTTGGGCTCTAACATTCCTAGAGTACGGTCCTCAAGCTTTCCAACTATTTACACAGCATAGTTCACTTGAGTGGAGATTTTCATGCGCCTGCACGGGAATCAGATTCCACGAAGGTCACACTACTCAGCCTCCAAATCTAATCTTATAGGGTATAGCCCGAGAAGGAGACTCGTGAAAGTGTGTGAAATAAATGAGAATGCATAGAATAAAAGCAATAAATAATTGTATTTCACAAGAATATTTAAATACAAATATAAACAATTAAATAAAGGCAAACTAAACTAATAAAAAAGATTTGCATGGATAACATAAATAAAACACAACGGCTTTGACCCTCTAAAAATATTTCCCAGTGGAGTCGCCAAGCTGTCGCAACGTCATCGCGACGCAGAGCAGCCGACGTCCTTCCCTGAGAGTGTCTTTCGAGGTGAAAGATTTGGAGTTGCCACCAACCATTTTGGGGTGTGATTGGTCACCCATTTTAAAATGAATAAAAATAAAAATGTCTACTTTTCCAAAGATAGGTTCGGGGGTCGTTGAGTGTAGGGAAGGTATTAGCACTCTACAACACCCGTTTGAAAACATTTTATTTTGTTATCCAAAATTGTAATAAAAATTAATAAAATGAAACCTCATAAAAATTGACCAAATAATTCCTAGGTAGAGGTGTTCTCTTACAGTCAACTTAATTACCTCAACCTAGACAGAATCTTAGCCAATTATTTTATAAAAATTTGATATAGTTTAAATAAAGGAAATGTGTCACCAAATTTCATTATAACTTTAAGAATAAAGTATAATTTTGTATTGTGTGAGTGACAATGATTGCCAATTTATATTTAGATTTTTATGAAATATTTCCCTCTAGAGCAAAATTTAACTCCATCTTGGGATTTATGAAAAATCTAAAATTGTTTGAAATTCATTTGAAATTTGAAATTCACATTAAGCTAGAGTTTATCTGAACATTGCACCGTTAACTTGAATTTTGTTTGAATATTCAATGCATAAAAGAATAAGAAATTTGGAGAAATTTTCTAAATTAAACTGAACATAGGGAATACTTGAAAACTTTATTAGCTAGTAAAATTAAAATTTAGTTTGCCAATGCAAATGTGACTGTAATAAGAAAATTTTATTTAAAGTTTGAAATTCAGAAATTTGAATGCTATTAAAATTTCAACATTAAAAAAAAACTAGAGCATATTTATATTAAGAATAATAAAGCTTTGATTAAATGCTTTAAATAAATTTTAAATTTCAATCCATTAAGAGTACAAAATCATAGAAATCTCATATTTAAAATAAATAAATACGATCCACAACTTAGAATTATATAATGCATTGAGAAATCCAATGATTAGTAAGATATATATATATATTATATATATATATATATATATATATGAAGAATCCAACAAAATGGAATAGATTGAAATTCTTTTAAAAATAAATAAATCATGGATATTTTGTAAATGTAGAAATTTGTTGAAATAGAGAGAAGAGAGAGAAAGCAAAATTAGATATATATATAAAATAATAATAAATAAACAAATAGGGTGAAAATCGAAAATGGGAGAAAACAAATAATAATATAAAAGTACGTGGGGCCCACTATTTTTGTTAAATAAAATAATAAGAAATAATATAAAAATACATAGGGCCCACTATATTATTAAATAAATAAACAAATAAAATATGACATGGGGCCCATACCTTTACCAAGTGTCTTCTTCTCTTCTCTTTCTTCTTCTTCTTCACCGATTTCTTCCTCTCTTCTTCCTCCTTCTCTATTCTCTTCTCCTTCCTTTCAATCACTTTGTTTCTCTTTTCTTCCTTCAAATTCCCTTTTTTTTCTTCCTTCTTCCTCCAATCCTTTTTTCAATATTTTAATCCCTGCTTTTCATTCACTCTTCTCATTGTTCAAATTCCTCTCTCACCTCTTTTTTTCTCAATCTTTCTTCAATCTTTTCTTCCTTTCTTCAAATTCTTCTTCTCACTTCTTTTTTTCTCTGCCTTTTTTTACTTCTCATTCACTGCCTCCCTTTTTTATTTCTCATTCCCTCCCCCTTTTTTACTTCTCATTCCCTCCTTCTCACTACATTTATAGGAGAGTAACTTTCAAAAATAGCTTTTTAACCTTTAAAAGGTTGAGAAAAGGGGGAAAAAGAGACGTTTGAATAGGGAATTTTGGGTTTTAAAAATAGATTTATTTAATTAATTTAAAACAAATCATTTTTCAAATTTCATTAAAATAATAATTAATAATAATAATAATTAAATTAGTAACGCATTTTTTAAAAAATATTTATTATTTTTTTATACTCCTTTTTTTAAAAAACAATTAAATTTATTAACAAAACCTTTTTGAAAAATATTTATTTTTATATTTTTTTAAAACTCAATTAAATTTATTGACAAAATCTTTTTTGAAAAAAAAATTATTTTTATTCCCCTTTTATACCTTTTTTTTTAAAACTCAATTAAAATCTCAATTTTCATTAAATTTTAAAATTCGATTAATAATTAAAATATAAAAAAAAGAATAAAATTAAACAAATTAAAAACAAGCCGGACCAAATACGGTGTCTACATAAGATTAGAATTTTAAAATTATGTTATACAAAATATGAACCGATGTAAAATTAAATTTCAGCAGTTATACAATATTTTAATATAGTAAAAATATGCAAGAAAAATTTATACAACAGTTAAACGTAAATCTAATTTTAATTCACAAATGACACAAAAATAAAATCTTTACTATTTTAACATAACTGATCAAAAAAAATATGCATGGAGTTACTATTTTAAATCCTACACTTTCTACCACCCAATTTAACAAAACCATACTTACGAACTTCACATCTTAAGAATATGGCAAAACTAGTTTCTTCTTCTCCAATCATCTTCATTGCTCTTATTGTTGCATGTTCTCATTTTTCTTCCATAAATACTATATTATCATTTGTTACAAAATCAAATATTCGTTAGGCATATTATGATATCTTGATTAAATGATTTTAGGATTTTCACAAATTTTCTAATGCATTTTCCAACGATCTCATAATTTTGACATCTCTACATTCTTGTTGGCATCCATATTAAAATATTTTGTTATGTCAATATCTCCTAATTTTTGTCTACTTATTTTTCCTTTTCGTTATTTGTATATTGCATTGGTCTTGGTGCCTCAAGGAGCTCAGCCCAGAGATGTCAAGACATATTGTATACAGTGGGTGCGCTCTCGATGACTGTGGAAAAAAATGTTGGACAAGCACCATAGTATTTCACATCAATGCATTCCCTAATCCTGCACAAACCATCTATGCTTGTTATTGTTTCTTTGATTGTGTTAAAAATAATTGATCTTGTGACATCTTGCTAATTTTATAGAATGTTTCTCAGGAACTTCTAAATAATACGAGACATCTGCTCTAATCTTGGTCTATTGTATTTAACACACTTCTAAAAATATATGGTTATAAAAAAATTGTTCCATGCAAAATTATAGTAGTTCTTATGAATTAAATTATATCATTGTTAATATTACTGATAACCACGCCTAATAAGTTTTGAGTTTATGTGTATTTATTGAAAGTGGTAATGGCCTATAACTATTGTTTCTTTCAAACTTATCGTTAATAAATGGTGAAAGTTCCATGACCATTAGTGAAGAAAATGCAAAGTTATGCTCTTAAATCCTTTGATTGGACTAAAAAAAACCTCGATAACAACTTTATTGATAAATAGAATGCACGTTAATGTTTACAAACTACGAGTTTTAGGACATAAAACCCAACAAAAACATGGATACTTGAACTATATGTGTAGACATAAAAGTGGATCAAGTTCGATTAAATGGCCAAAACGGTCTATAGTATAAGGATTACGTTGGGTACCTTATCCTGAGAACACTTTTAAGTGTGGCCCACTTTGTATTTGATACGAACTATATGATCTTGAATCATTCATATGGAGACATGTGAGTGAGGGCGTTCTATGCAATTAGTTTGCATAAGACTGGACCATGAAATAGTCACTATTACTTTATAACACCGTTTACTAATAACACTGACTATTGCAACTAGATGACCTAAGTAACTCGATCTCAATCATGAACTAACTATGAACTGCTGTTTATTCGAAATTATCCTTAGATCTGCATGGGTGAGAGTGACCCGAGTTCGCCGACTCGATATGCCTCTCATTTTAGGGGTAAGACCGAGTAGGTAGTTGGGGACATAGTCCTGTGAGACGAAATTCACTCCTACCTGACTTAGGGTTAGTAGATAGGTTGTTCCCTTAAGTATTAATTCTGGGTCTTGAACAAGAGGCCCCACCCTCTCATTGGCCCAAGAGTAACTCAGTTTAGTGATTGGATCACAGACCAATTGTTCAGTAAAGGATCAGTGGGACTTAAGGAACAATATGTATTCACGGGGATAAAATGGTAATTTTGACTTAGTTTTGATTACGGGCAACCTATGAAGGATCGACTTACTAATTATGGTTATATCAAGTGGACAAAAATATATCTACAGTGAGGAGAGTTCAGCTACGGGCTTTAGTGGAGTGTCCCGTTAGTTAAAGAATGTTGTTAACTAGGTTAAAGAGTTTGACCGGTTAATCTCGGATCGTTGGAGCTCATGATCTGTAGGTTCATTAGGTCCCTCTACTAGCTCATATATGTACAAAACCTTAGATAGTTTGATGAATGAGTTTAAACCGTTCAAACTCAGCTTAGGGAATAAACGTTGGGTATATGCGATATGTCTAACGTATTAACATTTAATTACGAATTAAACAGACAAAAAGAGTTGAAAATAATATTTAAATATAATTTAAATATTAATTATATGAATAAGGATTCATATTGTTTTTTAAGAAAAATCGGGATTAGCGCAAAAAAATATTATTTTATTAGTTGATATTAAAATAATATTATCATTAATTTATATTTATTTTTTTAAAATTTAAAATCAAATTAAAATTGATTTAAAAAAATAATTTAAAAATAAGTTTTAAATTGATTTTAAAATTCAATTTTAAATTGAATTTCAATCTTGGATTTTCCCACTAGCTAAGCTAATAGCTTAGTTGTAAATTCCTCAATTAGCCACACAAATTGAACAAATTTGTTGTCACTTTGATATGCAATTAGATTGTATGTTAATCCTTGATAAATAAGGATGAGATTGGTTGAGTTTGTGGTTGAGAAATTAGCCAAATAAAGAGTTAATTTGGTTGTATTTTCCATAAGAACACCAAGAACACTATATCTCTATATCATCTAATTCCTATCGAATTCATCTTATTTTTGGATCCCACCATCCAATCTAAAGCCAGAGATTAATAGAGCAGACTACTTGGTGGTCGACAAGCAATTGGTGTTCATTTTCATTAAGAAACAAAGGAGAATTTAGAGCTTCAAGAGTAAGTATTCATGAAACTCAAGTTTTTCCCTTTTGATTACATGTTTTATCCTCAAAATTGAGCATATTAGAGTGAAATTCGATCAAATTAATTTTCACTGCATGTTCGTATGTCTGTCAATTGGTATCAGAGCACTTTAATTTCATTCAATTTGCTTTGGTGGGGCTTAATTCATGAGATGAATGCTTTTTGGAGCTAAATTGGTTTTTCTGGTTTTGGCATTCTTTTTACCCTTCAATTTATGGTCAAATGTTGTAATTAAGCCCTCGATTTTGGGCGTTAATGTGTTGAGAAGAGTCTTCCCTTAAAAAAATGCCAAAACCGGAAAAACCAATTTAGCTTCATAAAACATTCATTTCCTCCAAACCTTTGCTCCTCCATTCAGAGTAAACACTTATCTCGGTGTAGATTTTCTGGAATCTATATCGGTCTGAAAATCACAGTCAGTGTATCTTGTAAGGATCAAATTCTTGCCGCCATACACGAGCACAGTCCCTCGTTCTAGATACTTGGGGATATTTTTAACAACAACCCAATGATCATATCCAAGATTGGGCTAGAATTTACTGACAATTCCTACTGCATAGCATATGTCAGGTCGTGTACACAACATATCATACATTAAACTATCAACTGCTGATGCATAGGGAATGCTTCTCATATCCTTAACTTCTTGAGGTGTCTTAGGACACTATTCCTTCGACAAATGAATTCCATGTCTGAATGGTAACAGACCACTCTTGGAATTTTGCATCTTATATATAGACAACATTTTGTCAATATATGATACTTGAGACACGACTAATGTTTTGTTCTTGCAATTCCAAACTATTTGGATTCCAAGAAAAAATTGAGCTTCTCCCAAATCTTTCATTTGAAATTTGATCGATAGCCATTGTTTGATGTCAATTAGGAATCCTACCTCATTCCCAATGAGAAGGATGTTGTCTACATAAAAAACTAAGAAAGCTACAGTAGAGTTGATAATTTTTTTGTATACACAAGGTTCGTCAACATTCTATTCAAAACTATAAGATTTGACTACAACATTAGATCTCATATTCCAGGACCGAGATGCTTGCTATAACCCATAAATGGATCGTTTAAGCTTGCAAACTTTTTGCTCTTGACCCTGTTCTATAAACCCCTCTGATTGAGTCATATAGATACTTTCCTCAAGATAGCCGTTCAGAAAAGTTGTCTTCACATCCATTTGCCAAATTTCATAATCATAAAATGTGACAATGGATAAAAGTATTCTAATCTACTTTATCATGGCAATAGGAGAGAAGGTTTCTTCATAGTCCACCCCCTCGACCTAGGTATAACCCTTTGCCACAAGTCGAGCCTTAAAAGCCTGTACTTTACTGGCATGATATCTTTTCCTCGAAATAGGTCTTACCTCGCTTGGTTGATCTACAAGTTCCCAGACCGAATTGTAGTACATAGACTCCATTTCTAGGTCCATGGCTTTGATCCACTGATCTCGATCTGCATCGTTCATTGCCTGTTTATAGGTTAATGGATCCTCTAACCCATCATCAGATATGACGAGTTGGGTTCGGTTAAAACCCATGTCACGGTCAGGCTGATGAATAACCCTCCCACTACGTCGAGGCTCTCTCAACTCTTGAGTAGGTTGAGACTGACCAGATGTGCTAATCTTATCAACAACTTTTGTTGAAGGACCAGCTTCATCAACAACTCTTGTTGCGTAACAACCCAAAATTTTAAGTAATTTTAATTTAATTATCTTAAATTATTTGGGTGTTATTTTGAATTTTTTTTAAGTCCTAATTGAATTATTTTGAGAAGATAATTCAATTTAAATTAAACAGGATAAAAGATTTGAGTTTAAATTCAATTGATGAAAATTAAATTTTAACTTAGGAGATTTAATTTGTTTAGTTGAATTGGTTGATGAAAAAGAAATTTAAAAATATATATATATATATACCTAATTTATTAAGGAATTAGGGTTTAGGATTGTATATATATATATATTATCAAGTGACCTAATGAGGTAAAGAGTGCAAAACACATTGAAAAATGGAGAAGGACAAAGAGAGCAGTGCAATTCGATTTTTCAACAACAGCTACTGAAAAATTATCGATGCTGGAGTTTGAACCGTTGGAATGTGCTAAAATTTGGTCCACCAGTTCGAGACACATAGGATCTCATTCGGAACGGTTGGATCGTTGTTTGAAGCTCTGGTTTGTCCGTAATGGTGGCTGAACAAAACCTATAAAATTGGGTGATTCTCAAGCGTAGATCTCTTATGTATGAAAGTATTAGTGAGTTTTCTTGAAATTTCTTGATTATCTATTAATTTGTGACCCAAATTGGTCGATGTTGTCATATTCTTGACATTATGAGTTAGTTTTGGAGAAGTTTCGAAGGCAGAAGCGTACTGTCTAGCAAGGTAAAGTTCGGTTTGGCAATTTTGGATCAATTTTGGTGAGTGACAATGTCTTGGGAGTTTTATTAGTGCTGAAAATTTGGTTTTTAACTCGTAATATTAATTTATGTCTAGGTTGCATTCATTGTTTGGAGTTTGGAAGAGGAATGGGACTTGGTTGCACTTCAGGTAAGTTGTTTGGAGATAATTGGAATAAGTTTATGTTTGTGCTTGGGCATTAAATATGAATTTTAATTAAATTTATGTTGTAGGATTTATTCAAGATTTCTAAAGGTTGAAGGAGATTAGTTGCTTGGATAAAACTAATTAAGTTTGATATCGAGGTATGTGGTTTACCACCGACTTGCCTTCGAGTCGGTACACTACCCAAGTTATTATTGTTAAGTTAAATGTATTGGAATGTCTTGCCTATGTTTCGCTCATGAAAGTATTGCTTTGGGTATGCCGGAAGTCTACAGGCTATGATAATATGACCACGACATGAAACTTTATTATGATAATTTACATGCTTTGACCTTGTCAAGATTACCGTTTTAACCTTGTAATTTCCTCTTATTTCTTAAGTATCACTGATCCTTCTTATGAACAATCAGTTTATAGTCCAACTATAAACTAAATTCCTCTCGGACCACTGAGAGGATGAGGCCTTATTGTTCAAGACTCAGAATCAACCCTTAAGAGAGCAATTCATCTACTTACCAAGGGAACTATTATGCATTTGTGATAGTTAATGATTTTTCAAGATTTACTTGGGTTTTGATGATAAAACACAAGGATGAAGCTTTGAAAAGTTTTATTAGTTTTGCAAAAAGAGTTCAAAATGAAAAAGAATTTTTTATTTCTAAAATTAGGAGTGATCATGGAGGGGAATTTGATAACGATGCTTTTAAAGATTTTTGTGAAGAAAATAGTTTTTCTCATAATTTTTCCTCTCCAAGAACTCCTCAACAAAATGGTGTAGTTGAAAGAAAAAATCGTACTATGCAAGAATTTGCTAGGTCAATGTTACATGAGTATGGTTTACCTAAATATTTTGGGCGGAAGCCGTTAACACAGCATGTTATGTCTTAAATAGAGTTTTAATTATACCATCTTTAGAACCCCTTATGAGCTTTGGCGTGGAAAAATTCCAAATATTGGGTATTTCAAAGTTTTTGGTTGCAAATGTTTTATTTTGAACAACAAAGAAAAACTTGGAAAATTTGATTCTAAGACGGATGTTGGGATTTTCCTTGGATATTCCTCTTCTAGTAAAGCTTATAGATTTTTCAATAAGAAAACTTTAGTAAAGCTTCTTGCATGTTGTGTTTGATGAATCTTGTAATATTGTTTCTAATGAGTCTATTTGTAGTGATGATTTAGAAAAAGATTTTGGAGATTTACTTGTTAGTGACAAAGGTAAAGAAATTGTCTCAAGTATGCAAGAAGTGAGCATCAATGAAAAGAAGGAAGATGATTCTCCATCCATGCCTAAAGAGTGGAGATATGCTCCATCCCATCCCAAGGATTTGATTCTTGGTGATCCCGAACAAGGTGTGAAAACTCGTTCTTCTCTTAATTTATTTAGTAATCTTGCATTTGTTTCTCAAGTTGAACCTAAAAGTTTTAAAGATGCCGAATGTGATGAGTTTTGGATTTTAGCTATGCAAGAAGAATTAAATCAATTTGAAAGGAACAAAGTTTTGGTATTAGTCCCTAGACCTTCTAATGCTTCTATAATTGGAACTAAATGGGTCTTTAGAAATAAGATGGATGAACATGGAAATATTATTAGAAATAAAGCTAGACTAGTGACTCAAGGTTATTGTCAAGAAGAAGGTATAGATTATGAAGAAACTTTTGCACCGGTTGCTAGATTAGAAGCTATTAGAATGTTTCTTGCTTTTTCCTCTTATAAGATTTTCATTTTGTATCAAATGGATGTGAAAAGTGCATTTTTGAATGGTTATATTATGGAGGAAGTTTATGTAGAACAACCTCCGGACTTTGAAAATTTTGATTTGCCTGATTATGTTTATAAGTTGAAAAAGGCTCTTTACGGCTTAAAACAAGCTCCAAGAGCTTGGTATGATAGGCTTAGTAATTTTCTACATGAGAATGGCTTTAAAATGGAAAAAAATTGATACTACTCTCTTTATTAAGGTGAAAGAAAATGATATGCTTATAGTGCAAATATATGTGGATGATATTATTTTTTGTTCTACTAATCCATCCTTGTGTGAAGAATTTTCTAAGCGTATGCATAATGAATTTGAGATGAGTATGATGGGAGAACTTAATTTCTTCCTTGGACTCCAAATCAAACAACTCAAGGATGGCATCTTCATAAGTCAAGAAAAATACACAAGGAATTTACTCAAGAGGTTCAAATTCAATGAAGGTAAAATTGTAAAAACTCCTATGAGTACTACCACTAAGCTTGACAAAGATGAAAAAGGTAAATGTGTGGACATAAAGACTTATCGAGGTATGATCGGATCTCTACTTTATTTGACCGCTATTAGACCCGATATCATATTTAGTGTATGTCTTTGTGCCAGATTTCAATCTTGTCCTAAAGAATCACATTTGTATGCCGTTAAAAGAATATTTAAATATTTGCTTGAAACTATTGATGTACGTTTGTGGTATCCTAGAAATGTTGAATTTAATTTGGTAGGATATTCCGATGCGGATTTTGCCGATAGTTTACTTGACCGTAAGAGTACTAGCGGGACTTGCCAATTCTTGGTAGTTCCTTAGTATCTTGGTTTAGTAAAAAGCAAAATTCGGTTGCTTTATCTACTACCGAAGCGGAATATATTGCGGTTGCTAGTTGTTGTGCACAAATTCTTTGGATGAAACAAACTTTTTGTGATTTTGGATTAAAATTTGATAATGTGCCTATATTTTGTGATAATACTAGTGCTATTAATTTGACTAGAAATCCTATACATCATTCTAGGACTAAGCATATTGATATTAGGCATCATTTTATTAGAGAACATGTGCAAAATGGTCATATTATTCTTGAATTTGTGAGCTCTAATAATCAATTAGCGGATATTTTTACCAAGCCTTTGAATGAAGAATTTTTTTTGCAAAAATAGGCTTGAGCTTGGTATTATTCGTTGTGATGCATCTTGATTCTCTATCTTACTTGATATTGTTAGAGAATGCATATTGATAGGGGGAGAATTGGAATCTTTGTATGTGTTCATGTTTTTAGGGGGAACACTTATATTTTTTTATTTTTCTTAATTGCTCTTTTTGATGATTCCAAAGGGGGAGAAGTATAAGAAAAATATGTATTATTGATTATGTTGCATGATTGTATCTTTTGAATTAGAGGGAGATTTAATTAAGGGGGAGAAGTTAATTCTTTTGAATGAATTTCAAGCATGAACTTTGTGGTGATTTATGTTATAAAAGTGTGGTGATATTGGAATTATTTCTTAATCATCATGTGTTGGTATGGTTTTCATGTTATTTTTCTTTAATAGTTTGTCATCATCAAAAAGGGGGAGATTGTTGGCTTTTTTACCCTTAATCTCTAATTAATTAATTAATTAATATTTTGATGATAACAAACCTGATTTTGTTTACTAACAATTTTATTATTTTGAATAGCCTATATCGTAGAGCTCGGAACAACGATTCCGACGCTTCTTGAATCACTCAAATTGGAGTTCAAACGAAGAAGTTATTGTCAAAATAAAGTTAACGGAAAAATTCTGGTGATGTGACCAAATTAATCATAAAATTGGATTAATTAGGGAGAGCCACTTGGAGTCATAGACGGAGTGACACATGGGTCTTTATTTTTATAATTGATAGATTTTAATTTTATTTAAAATAAAATAAAACTAAAAGATATTGATTTTGAAAATTAAAAAAATGATTTAAAAAAAATAAATTTAATATTATATATATGTATGTGTCTAACGGCTAGTTGTTTTTAAAGTAAATGACTTTAATATTATATATGTTTGTGTCTAACGGCTAGTTGATTTTAAAATTAAAAAGAAAATTACTTTTTTACTTTTAATCTCAACCACTTAATTTGCTTTTTACACAATCCAATAGATCAAAATCAAATTCAATTTTTTAGCCCACTTCCCTCTCTTTCTAAACTTCATCTTCCCCAAAATTGTTTTAACTTTTTCACACTTTTCAATTATCAAAATTAGCAAAAGGCCACCATTGTTGCTCTCTCTTCAAGCTTCCAATTTTCATTCTTTTCATCTTATTTTTTAGAGAAATTTCTATTGTATTGTGAGGATTAAAGTGTGTGAGCTAAAATTTGTATACTTACTCTGTTTAGAGAGTTTTATTGTGTGATTTAAAGCTTTCAACAATATTGTAACGATTTGATCCTAACTGGAAAGGATTGGGTTTGCTCTTGAACCCAAAAAAGGAGCAAGGTTGCGGTTCGACTCTGATCCATGGAAAGAGTCAAAGGAGATTTTTAATCGAAATCCCAAGAGGCGCTTGGAAAAGTGGATGTAGGTTGAGTTTGACCGAACCACTATAAAAATTACGGTGTCTTCTTCTCTAACTCTTTCCTAATTATTTTTTCATTTAATTTTAATTGCATATTTTTGTTGGTTGATATTGATTGAGTTTATTGTTACATACTTTTTATCAAACTTATTATTTGGCTTCATTTAGGATTTTTATTAATTTATTTTAAAAAGTATTTAATTAGTTTAATTTAAGCATATTTTTGAAAAAGTTTAATTAAACCCTATTAAGCCCCCTCTAGGGTTGCCATACCGGTCCAACAAACTCATGTATATTTCTTAAAATTTCTGAGATTGTGCTGAATATATTTTGATTTCATGCTTTCTTTGAATCCATTTCAATTTAGATGTATGTTTGTGTGTGGATTGACAGTTTCTCTTATGTTCATCTAGCTTAATCACCTAAGTAGCAATTAGTTGAATCTTGCATGCTAGGGTTTATGGCTATCTTGGATCTTAGAATGCATGTTTCAGCTAGGTCAAAGAGAAAACTTGGTTAATTGATTAGGCTATCCAATTAATTAATCAACACAACAGAATCCTTAAGCTTAATGAGCATGTTCGTATTTCTATATGAATGCTTCCTTGGTTCGTTCGTAATTAGTTGTCTGCCTTTGTAGAGACTAGTTTGGTCGAGTCAAGAAAGTTGTTGTACATGCATAAATCAAATTCAAGCCTAATTAACGAAATCGATGATTAAAATTGCATAAGGTCTCTCTTGCTCTCGAAACTAAATAAACTCAATCCTTGGTTACATTTATTCTTGCACTTTATTTTCTTGCACGCTTTTACCTCTTTCCATGCCAAACCCCCCATTTGCGCTGTAATTAGATAATTAGCTCAACAAAACACTATTAGCGCTTGCCTCCCTGTTGTTCGATCCCAAACTTATCACTATTATTACACCATTGTAGTAGTAGTATAAGATTCGGTGTATTATAAATTTTCTTTTGATTGGAGTGCTTTTCGGGATTTAAACGACACTAGAAAGTTCCTTTGTCAGTTTCAATGAAAACAGATTCCCTTTGCAACCTTGGCCTTCTTAGCCTTCTTGCCCTTCTGGGCAGTAGCAACAAGGATAACTTTATTCCCCTTTCCACCTTTATTATTCTTCCCCTTATTTCAACCAGAAGAGAAAGGTACAGACTATGCCCCAGAGGTCGAACCTCTGTGGAATTTTTTGTTGAAGGCAACATTTGCCTCCCCTTTCTTGCCTTTGACTTTCATCAAAGACTCGTAAGTCTGCAGCTCGTTAAGAAGGGTGGTAAGATTATACTCTATTTTGTTTGTTACAACATTGTTGGGGAACTAAAGGAAACTTTCAGGTAAAGTTTCCAAAATAAAGCTTTCCTAATTGGACTCGTCTATGATAGCCTCGTTCACCTCGGCCACATTGAAGTAGACGATCATGTTAAGAACATGCTCCCTAACAGATGATCCCTCATTTATCCTGGTATTAAAGATAAACTTGAGGGTATCATGCTTAAGATGTGTGGACGGTTGCCCAAATATCGCACGTGCGACTCCATGATCTCATGAGCATTGATCATGGCCTCGTGTTTTTTGGCCAAAACTTCAGCTAAAGTCTGCCAAAATGTAGACCTTGGCCTTGTCATTAGCCTTGATCCACCTGTCATAGGCATCACAAACATTTCGTATAATTCTCACCAGTTAATTTTTCGGCACCAAGCAAAGAAATAATCGCGCTAGTCATATTGATAAGTGTTGAAATAAGATAATTTATTTATATTAGATTAATTCGTAAAACTCATTTAATCTAATCTGGTTTTAGGAAAAATAAATTAATGAATCCTAATGTCATTTAATTTTGCAATGATACTTCAATGATTTAGAATAAATGCCACCTCGGGGTCTACAATTATTCATTCATTGAATTGAGACACTATCAACTAAATATTACACCAAAATAACTCTTATTCCTATAACTTTTATTTACCACTGATTCGGTCAAGAAATCATTAACTTGCTTAATGTTTTCTCGTAAATGTAACCCCTCATTTTTAACCCTATAATCCCGTCCCAACACGCCTGCCTCAGGGAAGGACAATATTGGTGCAATTAACTCTAGCGATCTTATCCATGTCTAGAGTTCGTTTTATCCCTTTTCATGCAAATACCTTCCTAAAGGGGATGCTCTCAGGGCACCACGAGGCCGAGAATAAAAAAACATTACGAACCAATGAAGGAGACCGCAGGATGCGTTGACAACGTCCTTCTCCCACTTACTATAAACACCTTCCCCATTCACCTTGATATTGATTCATGCAAACACCTTCCTAAGGGAGAACATTAATGAAAATTTGGAGGAATAAAATTCCTCAGCAGAAGCGCGTGAACACGTGTGCTTGTAATTTGCATTTCGAAGCATATTTAACTAAGCATGCTTTTCAAGAAGAAATCGGGGAGAAGTGGTTACCTTTGAAAACGTTCTCCAATCTTCTCCAATTCTTCACAGAGACTTCAATCTCAGTAACTTCTTGATTCTCATGAATAACCTCGAACAAGGACACCACCAAGAAATCTTCCCTGGTATTCTCAAGCAAGGATTGGGTTGTGTGGGAACACTTTTTGGAAAGCTAAGAGAAGAATCTATATCTTGTAGAGAAACTTTTTCTCTATTTTGTATGTGAGAGTTGAGAGAGTGTGAGAGATTCCCAAAACACAGAACCCGTCTATGTTATTAGAGTTGATGGAGGAGAGGGGAAGTTATCACGTGTAACTTCCCTTTAACCCATCATTAACTCCCCTTAACCATGGGGAGTTAAAACTTATATAACTAATGTTAAATTAAATCACATTTAATTTAACTTGATTAAATTCATTAATTAAATATAATATATTAACTCATGTTACATTTGAATCATATTCAAATGTATTTCTCTTTCTTAACCTATAGTTTCAATACGAATGTCATTCAAATCCATTAATCTCTCATATTATATAATTTAATTTTGAATCCAGTTCAAAATTAACTTTATAATATAATATATCAATACACATTATGTTAATTGCATCTTATACAATTAACATTTAATTCTCTTATAATATGAATCTCATTCATATTAGTTTAATATTTGAATCTCATTCAAACATTAATACCCTCAAAATATAAAGTTTTATTTTGAATCTTATTCAACATTAACTTTATATTATAATGTATCTATATACATTATATTAATTTTATCTGATACAATTAATGCATTTTCCCTTATTCAATTTGAACAATTCAAAATTTTCAAAACTAATTAATCCTTGTTTTACCCTTAGTGAGCTAGCAGGGGGACCTAATAGACCTACAAATTAGAAGTTCAAATGATATAAGATTAATTAATTAAACTTT
This sequence comes from Lagenaria siceraria, assembly GCA_002890555.2. NCBI lineage: Eukaryota > Viridiplantae > Streptophyta > Magnoliopsida > Cucurbitales > Cucurbitaceae > Lagenaria > Lagenaria siceraria. Next base: position 23,190,208 of record CM016485.1, on the reverse strand, counting down.
TTAATTAAATTAAACAATATTCATTAACTGTGAGTCATTCCACTAAAGACCCACAGCTGCACTCTTCACACCGTAGATATATTTATGTGTCCATGGACATAACCAATCAACAGTAAGTCGACCCTTCACGAATCGCTTAGAATTACAGCTAGGTCAAATTACCGTTTTCCCCGTGTCCCATTAATTCTCTAATAATTATACCCTCTCAGGCCAATGAGAGGGAAGGGCCCCATTGTTCAAGACCCAAAGTCAGCACTGTAGCCACCTCTTTTGGTCCTTTTATTTTATTTTTATTTATTTTTATTTTTATAATATGCTAGCTTGATTTAATGCTAACAAAAAATGATAAGTGAACATTTAAGTAAAAAAGTTTCTTTTATAATTAATCTTAAAAGAATATATATATATATATATATATATGTAATAAAAATAGAAAAATATATAAAAAGAAAAAGTTTTGTTTAAGGTAAATATATGTATGTATGGAAGGAAAACATTTTGAAAAAAAATCTTTTTTTAAAAAATTCGTATTAAATCTTTGAATTTTTTTTTCATAACTCCATTTTATTTGTTTTCCTTTTAAAACAAATTAATTGCTTTTTCCCTAAATTAAAAAACGTTTTGTGACTATAAATCCTAAGTTTAATCTTTGAATGTGGAAAAAAAAGAAAAAGTTTTGAGAAAGGAACCCTAGATCTAGTATAAAAAAAAGAGAGAATACAAAAGAAAAGAGGAGAGTTCTTTTACAAAAAAAAAACCATACAACATAAGGGTCAACTTTCGTGGAGGTTGCATTTGGTAGGGCATTTTGTCCCGAGGATCCGCACCTCAAACAACGAACGACCCTTGAGTTTCCGGGTTTCGACTTTCATCTTCTTCGTTTGGAGCACCTACAAGTGATAAAAGAGGAAAAAGAGGTAAAATTAACATTCTTCCCTCATCACTTCCATTTTTTTTTTTTTTTTGCTTTAGATCTATTTTTTTTTTTGTATTAACCTAGATTTTTTTAATATGCATATCCTTAAATTTTCTCTACTGTCCTAAAAAAAAAAAAAAAAGAAAAAAAGAAACTTACCTTAAGACAGAGAGCTCCGTTTCTTTGTAGTCTTGAGAGTTTCATAGCCTTCTATTTTTTCTTGAGCATGAAGTTGAAGAGTTTTGTTTTCAAAGTAAAAAAAAAAATAATAAGAGAAGTTTTGTTTAAAAAAAAAAAGTAGAAAGAGAGAAAAAATGAAAAGAGAGCAAGTGAGGAAGAAGATAAGGGAAAATAAAGGAGAAGTGTTGAAGAGAAAGAGAAAGAATTGTTTAAAAATGTGAAAAGAAAGATTTTTTAATTTTTTTTATTTTTTTGGAAGTTTAAAAAAAAGAAAATGATAAAAAAAAATATTATTATTATTTATTATTTTTTTAAAATGAGAAAGAAAATATTTGTTGGGAAAGGAAAAGAGTTGTTGGGTAAGGAAAAGATTTATTTAAAAGGTTAAAAAGAAATTGATTTTTTTTAGAATTGTTTAAAAAAAAGGTTAAATATATAAATAGTTAAAAGAATTATTATTATTATTATTATTATTATAAAAAAAGGAAAAAGAAAAAAAAAAGGGAAAAGAAAGGATGCACCCATCCATCAGTTAATTTATTTATTTCTTTTTTAAATTATGTGGTCTGCGTCAGAACTGACACAGACTACTCTATTTTATTTTTTATTCTTTTTTTAATTTATTGTTAATTATTATTACTATTATTATTATTATTATTATTATTATTATTATTATTATTATTATTTAATGTTTTGATTTTGATTTGTTTATATATTTCATATTTCCTTTTAGCAATTTCTCTTTATATTCTTAATAATTTTCTTTTAAATATAGTATTTAATTATTTTATTTATCAAACTTCTCCCTTTACTCTAATTTTTAATATGTTTATGTTGATGTTATAATTGTTAATATCCTTAAATCTTCACCTTTATTTTCTAAATGAACCGACGATGGAATTTCGAAAAATTGGGAGTCCAATTTTCTGAAATTCTTGAGGTGAGGGTCGATTCTTTGGGAGTCCGAGATCGATCTCCAATGCATTTTATTAAAATTTTAATATTTACTTTGGGAGTCCAATTTTTTATTTAAATCCTTTTCATAACTCTTTTTTAAATCATTTAAACTTTTCTTACAACTTTTTTTTCTAGCCTTTTAAAAAAAAATTAATCTATTATTTCATAAAGTTTTCTTAATCAATTTTTTTTAATAACCTACCGTTTTCTTAAATAAATCCCACGATGAAATCTAGAAATATGTGGGAGTCGGTTTTTCTAGATTCTTGAGGTGAGTGGTCATATCGTTAGGAGTCCGAGATATTGATCCCAAGAAAAAATGAATTTAATTAATGTTTTTAAAATTTTATTAAAAGACTATTCCTACTACGGATTTTGAAAAATTGAAATAATTTCTCACATTCTTAAGGTGAGGAATTTTTCCTCAAATTTTAATATAGTCAAATTGATGGGAAATTTTTCACTTATTTTATGGGATCATTACCTCAATATTGGAGTAATGAGTGATAAAATAAGACATTTATTTTTTTTAAAAAAAAAAATCTTCTTCAATGATTTTATTTAAAGAATAATTTTTAATTCAAGATTTAAAATTTGGCCACGTTTATAAAGGTGTTGTGGGGTGCTAACACCTTCCCCATACACCAACGACTCCCGAATCCAACTCTAGTTTTTTCGCATACCATTTTTATTGATTTTCATTAAAAATTATTTACTTTATTTTCGGTGTCCAATCACACCATAAAAAAGATTGGTGGCGACTCTTTTATTTTCTTTTTTAAATTAACCCTTTTTGAGGATGTCGGCCGCTCCGCGTTGTCTCGGGCGCGTGGCGACAAGCACTTAAGAGAGCAATTCCTCTACCTATCTTAAAGACGGGAATGAGTGATTTCCATCTTATGTAGCTATGTTCCCAACTCCCTACTTGGACAAATCTCCAAAATGGTAGGCATATTGAGTCGACGAATTTGGCCACTCTCACCCATACAAATCAAAGGATTGCCCTCATAAACAGGAGTACATAACTTACTCAAGATTAAGGTCAGGTTACCTATGGTCATCCTATTGAAAAATTAATCTATTTGTATACGATACCCCCACTCGCATGTCTCCACGTGAACGATTAGGATCAAATCGTTTGTAACACTTACAACTCTTTAACATTTACAAAGTGGGTCGTATCCATAGTGTCATCAGGATAAGGCACCCAACCTTATCCATATACTACAGATCATTTAGGTTATTACTTAAACATGATCCACTTGTATGTCAACCACATACATGTTTAAGTTACAAAAAATAACCTTGGATCTTTCTTTAATGATTTTGTATAATTAAATAATCAACAATTATTTCAATACATAGACTACGAGGCTTTAGGGCATATATCCCAACAAAATTGACATATCATATACATTATTTCCTCCCAATAAGTTTTTTAAAACAAAGGGTTTGGTTTTACTTAGGTAAATTCGGCTAATTAATTTATGTAAGTCATTGTTAAATTGGCCCAATATAACACTTTATTAGATATTTAACAGTATATGATAAACTTAATTAAACATTTTAATAAAGTTTAATCATCTATTACATGCTATAAAATATTTGACTAATTCACCTTCCAAGTCAGTTCCCAGATAGGAGTGTTCCCTTTCAGTCAACTTAAGTACCCCAATCCTAGACAGAATTGTCCTATAATTTAATCTTTTATTCGATTCAAAATAATCATATTAAGAGAAAATAAGAGATTAACTTATTTCTAATCATATTAAAAATATTTTAACATAGCGTCTAATTTCCCAAGTTTTAAACAATTTTTTAAAAAAATTTACCTTATGTCAGAATGCAACTCTGAATTATAGATTTTTTCTAATTCATTAACCGTATAACTTTTATAAATTAATAAATTATTAAAACCTATAACATGCATACTACTTACATTATTGAAATATAACACTTATATTACCTAAGTAAAGTCATGATGCATGCATCACCAATTTCATTACTATCCCAAATATAACATTTATATTAAGCATATAATGAACTATAGAATAAGCATACATTTAATCATACATTAAACAATAATATAATACTTTTATTATTCAAATGTAAACTATATAATATACATTATGCAGTACATACTTTAGGATAACCTAAACTTTTAAATATAACAATTATATTTACATATGATGGATGATTAAGCTTAACCTATGATGGAATTTTAAAAATTATATGACATACAATATGCAACATATAAACAATATAATTTAATCATACATCTCATGCATTTAAAATATATTAAAGAATATTAATAGATCGATATTTGGCAACCTAAAAACATAATTAAATTAATATAATCAAATTATGTTAATTTAATTATAAAACTAAAAAAAAAAAAAAAAAGGAAAATTGGGTAAAAACTGCTGCTGAACTACTGCTGAACCGGACTTGTAGACCAAACTCCTTTGAACTGAGTCGTTCTGCATGCGCGTGAGGAAGAGTCAGAGCGTCGCGACGCTCTCATCACCGTAGCTACACTCTAGGCTGTGAAGCCGCAGCGTAGCGCTACGCTTTGCGCAACGTTGTGACACTAAGGCTTCTATGCCGCAGGGTAGAGCCCAGCGTCGTGATGCTACGCGTGACGCTGTAGCACAGGATGCAGTTCGAGCTTCGATTTCACAATCTTCTTCGACCTTCCATGAAAATTTTGTTTTGCAAAGTTGGGATTGAGAAAAACAAAAATGATTTACAAAAAACTAGGCTAAGCATGCTTTAAAGGGAATTCAGAGAAATTACCTTTAAAGAACAGTAAGATTTGCATGAACACAAGTGTTGGGAACTTGTACGCAGCTGGAACATGACTAGTTGGACTTCCTTGCTATAACTCAAGGAAGATCAAAAGGATGGTGGGATCCTAATATTGTTTTGCAAAGAAATTTTACACACAGAGGAACAACAGAGAGAAAACAGAGCGCAAAAAATTAGTCTCTTTTCTCTTTTTAAAAGGACTAAAAAGTAACATGAGGGGAATAACTTCCCCTCACCTCACTTTCTCCACTCCCCTGCAGTTGTTGTTATTATTATTATTATTATTATTATTATTAAATAAATCAAATATTAATAAAAATTTAATTAATTAACACTTAATTAATTAATTTGAAATAATAATAGTTAATTAATTGACAATTAATTAATCTTAAGTATCATGCATTAAAATGCATATCTCTCTCATATACTATAGTTTTCATATAACTCACATTCACATTAATTTTACTATATAGTTTTATTATGAATCTAATTCATTCAAATATTTTTCTCTCTTATTATATAGTTTAATTATAAATCATATTTATAGCTAACTATATATATTATAATGTATCAATACATTATACTTTATATTAATTTTATTAATATTAAATTCCCTAAATAATTTGAACAATTCAATTATTCCAAAAATAATTGAATCTTATTTTACCCTTAGTGAGCTAGCAAGAAGAGTTGCTTGAAGTTACAGCTTGGTCAAAACTCACGTTTACCCCGTAATCACTTTTTTCTCCTTAAATCCCATTGATCCTTTAATGAACAACTTGTTTATGGTCCTACCATAAACAAATCCCTCTCGGGCCAATGAGAGGGAGGGGCCCCTTGTTTAAAACCCAAAATCAGTACTTAAGGAAGCCATTTATCTACTTTCCTTGAAAGCAGGAAGGAGTAAACTTCATCTTGTGTAGCTATGTTTCCAGCTCTCTATTTGGACAAATCCCAAAATGGTAGGCATAGTGAGTCAGCGACATAGGTCACTCTCACCCATACAAATCAAAGGACAACCCTCATAGATAGGAGTCCATAACTCACTTAGGATTGAGATCGAGTTATTTATGGTCATTCTATGAAATGTTAGCCTCTACATTTAACGGTGTTATAACGTGAGATTAATCATTTCGTGGTCCAGTCTTATACAAACTCTTTGTATAGGATACCCCACTAATATGTCTCCACATGAATGAGTTAGATCAAATCATTTGTAACACTTAATACTCATGTAACAATTACAGAGTAGGCTGTATCCGCAGTGTTAACAGGCTAAGACACCCAACCTTACCCATATACTGCAAACCTTTTGGGTTTTCTGTCTCCCTTCATTTTTCCTTAACTTTTGCTTGATTGCATGCATTAGGGACAATGCATCATTTTAGTTTGGGGTGGGGATTGTTCATGCTACTTGACTGTTTTTTTGCTAAGTCTTTTGCATCCATTGCTTGCCTATTTTTGCATTCTAGTTTCAGAGGTTCATTTGCATTATTGCTTGACTAGGATAGCCTAGGAAGTGCTCGTATGTTCCTTTACTTTTTTTTTTTTGGTTGAAATGAGCATAAGATGAGCCTCTTTAAAAAAATTATGATCTTTCTTGCATTCTCTGAGCACTAGCCAACTTTTGTTTTTACTCTTAGGGCTTAGGATGGGTTTTTGTTTTCTAAGGTTTATTGTCACCCTGAATGGCCTCATTGGTAAGAGAGTTTCTTACTAGAAAGAGTGCAATGCGACACTAGGAGGAATAAAAAGTGTGACAAGGACTAAATGAATAAAAGAAAGGAAAAGAAAAAAGAAAAAATGCCTAGAAAATGAAGAAAAATGAGAAAAGAAAAGAATAAAAAGTCACATAAAAAAAAAGAGGAAAAGAAAAAGAAAATAAAGAAAAAGAAAGAGAGTGTGTGAGTGCATGGATAGGGATTGAAAAGAGCTACCTCTATTGTGGTCAGTTAGGACACCGAGAGAAAAGAGTGGTACGAGTCCCTACAGTAGAGTGTGAAAGCTAGCAGCCCTTAGGTAAAAGTAATGCCCTTTAAGTTTAAGGTGTGTATGTGGTTTAGGTGCCCTAGTCTCAACATTACCCTTTTTATAGTTTAGATTACTTAAAGACTTGTGCCTGAGCCAAATTAGAGGGAAGATAGACAGAGGATAGCATAAGGTTATCTTGAGTCTAGAGAATTTTCTTAACTAGGCTTCTTCACGCACGCACGCAGAGAAGAATAACAAGCCTTAAGCATCCTAAAATTACCCTTAGAACCTCAAAAATCTCTACAATTTACCATTTTACTAAAATGTTGACTTTTAATTTGACTGTTGATTGTTGACTTTGAATTTGTCCCGAGCATACCTACTTCACCCACAATATCTTTTACAAGCTCAACTAAGTTCGTTACCCTCAAATCATTCATTGAATCCCTCAATTCTCTCTCTTTTTTAGGAAGACATTGGTTTGATTCCCTTAATTTTCTAAGTACAGTTCTTAACCAAATATTCCAAATTAACTTAATCTCAAATTTTTGAGTTCCAACTTAACCTATAAGCTTCCCAATAATTCCAAGAAGAAAAAAGTAAAAGAGGAGAGGGCTTACATATAATTATTTGAATAAAAAAAGCAGTTAAGTTTACCACATTTTTCTTTGTAATTAAATTTAATAATTCTTAACTTTTTAATCATGGCAAGAAAGCGATTATCAAACTTTACATTTCTAATTAGTCACGTTTTACGTTAGAGTGAAAAAAATAAAACATTTCCATCAACCTCTGTCTTTTTCTCCATTTTCTATTGACTTTATTAAAAATATTCATGTTACTGGACATTCTATTCATAACACCGTCAAGTAATTAAAAGTTTCAAACATAAAAAAATATATCATTTTATTTAAAGTGTTGACACTTTACATTTGGAGTATATTTTAATTTACACGACAAGAAGTTGACAAAATTGATAAATGTTAATAATATTATTAAGCAACCAATATATGTAACCTTTTAAGTATTGATGTCTGACATACATCTGTTTATTCAATATAACCTACCAAAACCATTCACATAAATTAGTACATATATAACGTCAAAACAAATTAGTACCTATATAAAAAATTTTAAAATCCAACCACTTCTAATTTTGATCAAAACCAAATCTAAGAATAAATTCCAATGGATTTTTTAGTACAATTCAAAGGATTTTAGAGCATAACTTTGCATTTTCTTCACTAACGGTCATGGAAGTTTCACCCATTTATTAACACCAACTTTGAAAGAAACAAGAGTTATAAGTCATTACCACTTTTAATAAATAGGCTTAAACTCAAAACTTCACCAAAATCTAAACATTAATATGTTGGCGTAGTTATCAGTAATATTAAATATGATATAATTTAATTCATAAGAACTAATATAATTTTGATATGGAATAATTGTTTTATAACCGTATTTTTTAGAAGTGTGTGAAACACAATAGACCAAGATTAGAGCAGATGTCTCATATTATTTAGAAGTTCCTGAGAAACATTCTATAAAATTAGCAAGATGTCACAAGATCAGTTATTTTTAACACAATCAAAGAAACAATAACAAGCATAGATGGTTTGCGCAAGAGTAGTTGGAATGCATTTATGTGAAATACTATGGTGCTTCTCCCAACATTCTTTCCACAGTCATCGAGAGCGCACCCACTGTTATACAATATGTCTTGACATCTTTGGGCAGCTGAAGCTCCTTGAGGCACCAAGATCAATGCACCTGTACAAATAACAAAAAAGAAAAGTAAGTAGACAAATAATTTAGCAATATATTGTCAAAACAAAAGATTTTAATATCGATGCTAACAAGAATGTAGAGATGTCAAATTTATGAGATCGTTGGAAGATGCATTAGAAAACTCGTGAAAATCCTAAAATTATTAAATCAAGATATCATAATATGCCTAATTGATATTTGATTTTGTAACACATGATAATATATTATTTATGGAAGAAAAAGGAGAACCTGCAAAAATAAGAGCAATGAAGATGATACGGGAAGAAGAAACTAGCTTTGCCATATTCTCAAGATGTGAATTTTGTAAGTATTGTTTTGTTAAGTTGGATAGTAGAAAGTGCAAGATTTAGAAGGTTTAAATACTAAAAATTATATTAATTGCACCCATGTTTCATTTATAAAACACGAAAGATTCTATAAATTACAATAACTTCATGCATGGATTTTTTTTACCAGTTATGTTAAAATAGTAAAGATTTTATTTTTGTGTCGTTTGTGAATTAAATTTAGATTTACGTTGAAATGTTGTATAGATTTTTCTTGCATATTTTTACTATTTTAAAATATTGGATAATTGTTGAAATTTAATTTTACATCGGCTCATATTTGGTATAAAATAATTTTAAAATTCTAACCTTACTCCTTCACCATGTTTGGTTGACAATTCTCTATGTACAAATCCACATTTGTGGATGTTTATCTTCTTTTGTATGCAATTCCTTTTCAATCTAATTTTTGTAACCTCATTATAGTTTCATATTCTTTCCATATAAGAATAATTGAAAAAGGATGAATTTATGTAAATGATTGAAGAAGTATAAAATGTGGAATTCCACAAACCGAGCTTCTTTTTGTTAAAGAGATAACTTAAAAAATGAACTCCTCAACTCCTTATTTTTTTATATTATATTTTTTGTCCTTAATTCATGGTAATTTCATTAACGCACTTAGTTGTCTTTTTTATAGTTAGATCAAGCAATTCGGAGTTGTGTCTGAGTGTTTTGGAAGAATCAAGATCAAAATGGTACGATACTAATTGGACTTAAACTGAGAAACCAAGTCATGAAAAATGAAATTCAAATCAGAAGACCTGAGGAATGAGTTTCGAGACACTAGATTGACAGTCAAAATAGTAATGGTCCCATCGTCACATTGAGGGGATAGACTTCATTTTCTAATTGAAAGGTCAACAGTATTATTTCAATTATAATGTTGTGAGGATTGTTTCTTAGTTCTTGTTTAATTCAGCCGTATTATTCCAATAGAATGTTGATGTTCTTTAGTTCTTGTTTGACGATCATGGAACGACTGCCGTCTTTTCCTAAGAGTCTCGTTCGAAGTGAGAGGGGCTTGAACTTGCCACCAATCATTATAGGTTGTAATCAATTACTCGTTTTAAATAAAGACACTTGTAATTTACTCAATTAAAGTTAGGTGAAAAATCTTCAAATTTTACTTTCTCAAATGTTGTGTTCGCCAGGTAATTGTCTTTTTCCTTTCTCTCTTTTTTTTTAAACAAGGTATGAACACATATAAAGGAAATGTAAGTAAATAGTAGAAGGCAAATCTAAATTCAGTCTAGACAGTTACATAAATGTTCTTAGGTTTTTTATATTTATATGTAAATGTAATTGATCCAAGAAAAAATGATTAAAATAAAATTAATAAGTGCATGTAGACCATAAAAATAATGTAATTGATAACAATCATTACTATTTCTTTATAAAGGTAACTAATTGATGTGCGGAAGTTATGTAATATCTATAGATTTTTACTATTTATATATAGAAATATAAAACTGAATTGGCATGGAGTTAATGTAGTTTATATAATCTTTTATTTTTTTTATACATAAATGAAATTGATTCAGGCATGAACTTTTATTTTTTGTTTTTTATTTTCCTTCTTTGTTCTTTCTTTGTTTGGGGTAAGAGTTAATGTAATTTGTGAGGCATAAATGCACATTCAATAAGTTTGGCGTTGATATCAATTTGGTTCCTAAAGTTTGAAAAGAGTTATTTTAGTCTCGGTTTTCAAAATTATTCTAAATTGTTCCTGACTTAACTTTAACTTAAAGGAGTGATGACTAGATGGTTATTTACTTATTGAATTGGCTTATATGTTAATTTTGTTAAATTACATGACAAAAAAAAAAAAATACAAAACTAATTTAGAAATTAAAATCTTTAGTAGAATTCAAATCATAAAATATTCATAATCTCAGCCAAAGCGAAATTTGAATTTCAATTAACCTAGATTTTCGTTTCCAACCTAAAAACTATTAAAGATTAAATCAAATCAAATACAAATAAATCAATTACTACTCAAATTATCTCAATTTTTGCTCCAAAAATCAAAATTAAAGGAAAATAAAAATCAATAATCTAAGATAATCAATTTAAATTTACTTAGAGCTTGAGATTTTATATATTCAACGGGTTTTATGGGACCCATTGACGATTTAAACAAACGTGTGTTCAGTAATTGATCTCCTGTGCAACATTTAAGCTTTTTATTTTTGGTCTTTTCACAAAGCTTAATGGGTAAAAGATGTTTATGTTTTAAGCAGACAATGACATTGTTCTTTGCATATCATTCCAAGTGTTGCATTGACTATATTCTAGGGCAATTCATGGGGGAAGTGGAAAATAAATTAGGAATATTTTACAATTCTAGTTTTTACATTTGAGTTTAATTTTTAATTAATCACTAAGCTTGTTTGGTTGGGTTTTATGTCCGAAAACTCGTAGTTTGTAAACAGTAACGTGTTTTCTATTTATCAATAAAGTTGTTATCGAGGTTATTCAGTAAACTTGTTATTAAATATGTGAATTGTTGTTAATATAACCTCAATCCAATAAACTAAGACCTCATGGCTATAGTATGAATATTTGAACTATATATGGTGACCTAAAAGTGGATAAAGTTTGAGTAAATAGCCAAAACGGTCTATAGTATAAGGATTAGGCTGGGTACCTTATCTTGGAGACATTATTGAAGGCGTCTCACTTTGTATTTGATACAAACGATGTGATTCTAAATCGTTCATGTGGAGACATGTGAGTGGGGGCGTTCTATGCAATGAGTTTGCATAAGACCAGACCAAGAAATAATCACTATTACTTTATAACGTTGTTTACTATTAACACTGACTATTTCAACTAGATGACCTAGGTAACTTGATCTTAATCCTGAGCTAACTATGAACTCCAGTTTATTCGGGATTATCCTTAGATCTGCATAGGTGAGAGTGGCCCGGGTTCACCGACTCAATAAGCCTCCCATTTCATGGGTAAGACCGAGTAAATAACTGGAGACGTAGTCCTGCAAGACTAAATTCACTCCTACCTTACTCAAGGTTAGTAGATAGTTTTTTCCCTTAAGTACTAACTCTGGGTCTAACTGTTGGATTTTATGCCCTAAACCTTGTAGGTAGTAAATGTATTATTTTGTCCGTTATTAATAAATTGTTATTAATTATTATTCAATTAGTGTTGTTGATTATATTGTTATTATCTTGTATCAATAACCCTAAAATCCAATAAACTAACATCCTAGGCTGTCTTATGAGTCTTGAACATTATGTAGAGGCATATGAGGGTCAATGTTCAATATACAACCTAAAGAGTCTATAGTATAGGGATAAGATTGGGTATTCTATCCTGGTGACACTATGAATACGACTCACTTTGTATTTGATACAAACACAATGATCCAACGCGTTCGTGTAGGAGGCATGTGAGTGGGGGTATCCTATGCAATGAGTCTGCATAAGACTAGACCACAAAATAGTAACCACTAGATGTAAATCCGTTAACTAGTTAGGTTTCTATTTCAATAGGATAACCTAGGCAACTTAGTCTTAATCTTGAGTATATTATGAACTCCTGTTCACGAGGAATTATCTTTTGATTTGTATGGGTGAGAGTGATCGGTTTGCCGACTCAATACGCCTACCATTTTGGGGACAAGCTCGAGTGGGGAGTTGGAAACATAATTATACAAGAAGGATTTTGCTCCTTCCCGACGTTAGGGTAAGTAGATGAATTTTCCCTTAAGTGGTGTCTTCGAGACTTGAACAAAGAGTCCTACCCTCTCACTAGCTCGAGAGGGGTTTCTGTTTAATGGTTGGACCATAAACAGGTTGTTCATTAGAGGAGCACTGGTACTTAAGGATCTAGAAGTAGCGTAGGGGTAAAACGGTAATTTGACCCAACTGGTGTTACGAACACTTGTGAAGAACTAATTTAATTTGCTGTTATTGGTCTATATCCATAGACACAGAAATATATCTATAGTGAGAAGAGTGCAACTGTGGGTCTTTAGTGGAGTGTACCCACAGTTAACGAATATTGGTTAATGTGGTTAATGAATTTAGCCAATTAATCTCATATCGTTGGAGCTTCTAATCTGTAGGTCCATGAGGTCCCCTTCCAAGCTCGTACAGAGTATTGACGTAATTAAGTTTTGAATGAAATTTGAAATGTTCAAATTAACTTAGGGAAATAGTAAAATGTATAATGATATATTAGAATATAAAGTTTATTTTATAAATCAAACTTTATAATATAAATTTAATTTTGGATATGATTCAAAATTAATTTATGAGAGAATTAAATATTTGAAATAGTTCAAATATTAATTTAATATGAATTAGATTTATATTAAAACTATATGTTAAAACTAATGCACATTATATGCACATTAAAACTATAGCTTATGTGAGATAAATTTATTTAAATATGATTTAAATGAATATATTAATTTATTTAAAAAAATGAGTATATTAATTAATTAGATTTAATTAAATATTAATTTCATTAATTAGTTATTTTTAATTAATTAATTTAATTAATATTTTTATTTTTATTTTTTAACTAAATTAGTTATGGGGAAGGGGGTTACCTGATATGTGGGGTTGATCCCACGTTCTCCTGTTCTCTCCCCACAACCTTCTCTAGCAACCTATCAAAAAGGGAAATCCCAGAATGGTTCTGGGTTGAATTTTATTTTTGCGGAATTGTTCTGAAACTTTCTCTTCCTAAAATTATCTCTCAAATTCCTTTTTTCTTTTGGTTCCCACCAACCTTCAACCTCATTGCTCAGAGACTAAGGGAGGTCTCCTTTTGGTGGTGTTTAATTTCATCGAAAGGTATTTTTCTTTTCATTCTATAATTCATTCTTAACCTAGATAATACAGTTTTTTTATAAAGGTATTTTTTTTTCATTTAAATTATAATCGAAATCTATGTTTGCGCTAGGATTTTTATCCCTACATGAACAAGGGGCCCCACCCTCTCATTTTTCCGAGAGGGACTCGATTTAGTGGTAAAATCACAAACCAATTGTTCATTAGAGAATCAATGGGACTTAAGGAACAAGATGTATTCATAGGAGAAAACAATAAATTTGACCTAGCTGTGATTACGGAAAACTTGTGAAGGATCGACTTACTAATTATGGTTATATCAAGTAGACAGAAATATATCTATAATGAGGGGAGTGCAACTATGGACTTTAGTGGAGTGTCTTGTTAGTTAACGAAAGTTGGTTAACTAGGCTAAAAAGTTTGACCGATTAATCTCGAATCGTTGGAACTCATGATCTGTAGGTCCATTAGGTCCCTCTACTAGCTCACAAATGGATAAAACCTTAGATAGTGTGGTGAATGAATTTGAAACGTTCAAATTTGGCTTTGGGAACAAACGTTTAAATATGATTTAAATATTAAAAATATGAATAGGGATTCATATTCGAGAAATCATTTTTTGAAAAATCAGGGTTAGTGGAAAAATAACATTATTTTAATATTGGATACTAAACTAATATATTTATTTATTTAAAATCAATTTTATATAAAATTATTATTAGTATTAAATTTAAAATTTAAAATTAAATTGGTTTTTTGAAAAATCAATTTAAATTGGTTTTAATTAAGAAGTTGGATTTTCCCACTAAAATAGCTAGAAGCTTAGTGTAAACTCCAAATTTTGCCATTAATCCCACTCTCATTTTGATGATTTTGTTGTCAGTTTGAAGTTAATTCTTATTGCATGATCTTCTTCTATAAAACAAAAAGATTTTGGCTGAGAATGAGTTGGGAATTTTTGAAAATTAAGTGTTAATTTTGTGAAATTCTCTCAAGTACACATTCTACTCTCTATATTCATTTCCCTCACAAATTCACCATAAAATTGGATCCCACCATCCAATCTAAGCCCAAGAATAGTAGAGAAGACAAGCAATTGGTGATCAATTTCGTGGAGAAATCAAGGAGAATTCGAACTACAAAGGTTGTCATTTCTAATTCTCAATGTTTCCTCTTTTGCATGTAGGTTTGTCCTTAAAATTGAGCATATTAGAGTGTAATTCATTCTAATTCGCTTCTGTTGCATGTTCATATATCCTTCATATTTATCATATAATTAAATAAAATTGATGTGTATATCAATCTACGTAAGTAAATAAGCAGTCTAATCACCAATATGTTAAATTAAAGTTAAGTTACGAACCATTTAGAATCCTTGTAGAAACCTGAGAAACAAAATTATTACATTTGAAACTTTAGAGACTAAAGTATCACTTTTGAAAACTTGGATACTCTAAAACTCATGGGCCAAAAGTAAAATTTCCCCTTAATTATGCTATTTAAACCTTTGTAGCCCTCTATATAACATTGAAGATGTTATGCAGGCCCATTCAGGCACATTCTCATCATCATCCCACCCACAACCTGAGAATAAGCCTTCAGTAGAGGAGTTGATAGGTGAATGATCGCCCTAAAAACACGTCGTCGTTAATACATATTCTGTTGGGGTAGATGCCCTAAATCTCGTGGTCTTGTAATTTATGAACTCGTATTGTACAAACAAATTATTTATTTAATAAAATAATAGTTATTTTATTTGACATTTAGTTGCATTAACCCAAAACCAATAAACTAAGATCATAGGTTATTAGTGAAGGGAATTGAATCCCGGCGGAAGCGTGTGATCGCGTTCTTTGATTTCTTGAAAGAATTAAAAATACAAAAAAAAAGAAAAGGTTAAACATCATACTTTTGTCGATCCACAAATGCAGAAAAATCTTCTCCTCGGTAGTGTCCTCCTTGAATTCTTCTAATTCCACGAGATTTTCCTTGCTATGACTCTGCAAGGATCCGGTTTGTAGTAACCGCTTCTTGAAAGAATAAAGAGAATGAGGGAAGAATTTTCTTAGAACTTTTCTAAGAAAATTGGGAAAATTTTTAGAGGAAGAGTTTTAGAGTAATTGTGAAGATTATCCTTGTGGAGAGTGTGTAGAGTAGAGTATCTCTTTTATGAGGGCTCTCAAGGCCCTATTTATAGAACTCTATGGGTTATTCCTAATCCTATTAGGATAACTCTGCAGAGATTTAAATATTTAATAATATCTAATATTAATAAATATCTACCCAAATAATATCTCATATTAAATGGTTTGAAATATTTAAATTATATTTAAATATTCATCTTCTACAGAATCTTTAATTTGAATCTCATCCAAATTAAATAATTAATTATTTGAATCCAATTCAAATTAATTAATTCTCTCTCCAATTATTTAATTCAAATATTATTTAAATTAAATAACTCTATTATATGGATCTCATTCAAATAATTAATTATTTGAATCATATTCAAATAAATTAATTCTCCATACTATAAAGTTAATTCTTTGAATACATAATAAAGTCATAATTTTGAAATAAACTTTCAAATAAACTTTCATAATCATGTAATTTAATTGTATCCAATACAATTAATATTTTTCCTCATAAATTTGAACATTTCAAATTTTTCTTTCAACATAGTTGATCCTTGTTGGTCCGTGGTGAGCTAGCAAGGGGACCTCATGGACCTACAGATTATAAGCTCCAATGATCCAAGATTAATTAATTAAGCTCTTTAATTAAATTAACCTTAATTCATTAACTATAGGGCAAACCACTATAGACCCATAGTTGAACTCTTATGCACTGTAGGACAAGTTGTGTCCATGGATATAATCAATATAAGCAAGTCGATCCTTCACGAGTTGTTCATAATTACAGCTGGGTCAAATGTCCGTTTTACCCGTATAATTACATCTTTTCCTTAAGTACAATGGATTTCTTTAATGAACAATTTGTTTATGGTCCAACCATAAACTAAGTCCCTCTCGGGCCAGTGGGAGGGTGGGGCCCCTTGTTCAAGACCCGAAATCAGCACTTAAGGGAACTACTCATCTACTTACCCTCTGCGGGAAGGAGTGAATTCCATCTTGTGAAGCTTATGTTCCCAGCTCCCTATTTAGTCAAGTCCCCAAAATGGTAGGCTTATTGAGTCGGCAACTCGAGCCACTCTCACCCATGTAAATCAAAGGATTGACCTCATAGACAGGAGTTCATAAGTCACTCAGGATTAAGATCGAGTCGCGCATGATCATCCTATGAGACATTAATCTCATCATTAACGGATTTACAAAGAGAGATTAAATATTTCGCGGTCCGGTCTTATACAAACTCTTTGTATAGGATACCACCACTCACATGTCTCCACATGAATAGTTTGGATCAAACCATTTGTAACTATTACAAAGTGAGCCGTATCCATAGTGTTACCAAGATAAAGCACCCAACCTTATCCATATACTATAGACCTTTAGGTTATTTCTTGAACATGATCCACCCGTATGTCAACTAGATACATGTTCAAGACTTCATATAATAACCTCAATTTTTTATGGTTAAGAGATAAATTAATATTGCATGATTAATAATTAAATTAATCAACTAATAAATTACGAGGCTTTAGGGCACAAATCCCAACAATTAGATGTAACTTAAACACGTATTTAGAGACATACAAGTGGATGGTGTTTGAGTAATAACCTAAACGGTCTGTAGTAGATGAATAAGGCTGGGTACCTTATCATGGTAACACTACGGATACGACTCACTTTGTGATTGTTACAAGTGTTGTAAAGTGTCACAAACGTTTAGATCCTAAACGTTCATGTGGAGACATGTGAGTGGGGGTATCCTATATATGTGAGACATGTATAAGACTGGACTGCGAAATGATTAGTCTCTCGTATTAACACCATTGCTCGATGATACTTACATTTCACTAGAATGATCACAGGTGACTCGACCTTAATCCTGAGTGTCACACCCCCTCCCAGATTACTTACCTAACCTAGGAAGGAGTGTGAAGATAGCAAATGTCAACCCTTTTGTGACATGTACTATCTATCCGTACCTGTTTTTCTCATAACTCATCTTATACATTTACAAGTCTTGTTGTATAAATGTAACAAACAACTACAATAGTACCACCCTTCACTCATTATACGAGTTTATATCTACATGCACTACAACAAAAATGGGCTATAATGTCAGTCAAAAACCGACATTATTAGGGTACGGTGTCGGTCAGGTGATCGACATCGAAGAACGTGTTATTAAAGATGTTTAATGTCGGTTTTTGACCGACATTATTGATGTCTTTAATGTCAGTTTTCGACCGACATTATTGGTATCTTTAATATCAGTTTTTGACTAACATTGAACCTTTGAATAATAACTTCAATATGGGTCACCTGACCGACATTAAATGAGTTTGTCCGTCATTAATTGTTCGATGTAAAAGGTGATCACTCCACTTTAAAAAAAGCTCGTTTTTATGTTAAATGTTTCAAAATGTTTAATCGATTTTTAATGTCGGTCCGAGTATGAAAAAACGTCATTAAATTTCTCGTTTTATGTCAGGAAATGTCCGTCATAGCATTTTATAAAAATATAAAAAAAAATTGTTGCCATAATGCGTGCTTCCGTGGTAAACTAGCAATATGTCTCTTCCACCTATAGATGCACAAATACAGCACACTTCCATAAAACTACAATTAAAAATATCATCATATCCAACACTTCTATATAAAAAATCAATTTAGACAATAAACAATCTTAAATACTTACAACAAATACCAATAAACAACTCTACATTATATTCAAAACTAGTCGATTTCTCCTTGCTTCTATAAAACTACAATCAAGTACATCACTAATTCAACACTTCTATCCTCACATATGAGATCACCCGCCCCTCCAAAATCCACAAATCAGAACACAAAGCAGTTCTATTATATATGGGACCACTTGCCCTTCAACTAACTACAATCCATCTCCAAATAAACTTACAGTATACTACACTTTCTATTGAGACAAAAAAAAAAAAAGTCATGAGTTAAGTCTTACACAAATCGTCCAACAAAGCTTGCCCATTCTGTTCGAACCTCATCAGTCTGTTCTTGACTATATGCAGTTTTTGTATTGAACTACAAAGAAAATGAAAGTTAAACACAACATAAGCTTAGATCATTTATTAAACTGTATCATATCATAAATAAATAATTTACGTACGAGATTACTAATAGGAGTACTAGAATTATGCACTATTTCGCGTATATACTTTTTGGACATAGTATCTGCATCCTACAGAATCCAATTGGCGAGGGCACTACATGTAAAAAAATTAAAAATAAATTACTCATATATTTCAATTAAAAGAATTCGTCAAAGTATCAATGCAAATTTACCTTTACAGATTTCCAAACTTGATTAGAGCGACGGTGTTGGAGATCATGTTTAACTTGCCAAATTTTCAATCCTCTAAATAGTTTGAAACATTAGAATAACATAGACTTTGAATTCACAACTAAGAAAGTTCAATACACTTACATATTTATAACTCCATGAATGTCTTCTTCAACCTTACTTCGAAGAGAGTCAAAAACATAAACACAGTTTTCTCGAAGGTTGATAACAATCAATATCCAGTGATAACTATAATAAGCAATATTATAATATTATTATGCATTCAATACAAAGTAAAATAGCTAAAGCAATGTAAATTGTCATTTACTTATCCCGTGTTATATGGAATGAGTACTGATTTGTCCAAATTAGCCATTTCTAATTGATTGGCTAGATTTCTACAACGAATATCTGAAGAACTTACAATTGAAGATATTTTTGTTTGGTCAATTATTAAAAAAAAATTTGTTATCTCACAGTCACATTCATCCCAAAGATACCTAAATAGAACAAAAATTATTATATAGATTGTGAATAAGACACATATATTATGAATCAAGATGAGTAATAGATCTTAAATACTTACGCGATGTATGTGAGTACAGACATGTAGCCAATCTCAACCATCCCACAATATTGCATTAGGTCATCACGATGTAAATAGACTAATTTCTCCTTTCCAAATATATGCTCGTTCAAATTGATGAGAATCATGTCTTCATCCTTCATGTAATTCACAGCATGTTTGTTTAAGAGCTTGATGGTGCTATTGACATCCGTATATTTAGAGGAATACACAATACTCTTACTTGTTTGATCATCCTACCAAAAAGAAAGTTACAATTATAGAGTGCCTAAAAAATATATAAATAACAAAGCTTATAAAGTTAAAAAGAGACATACTTTTTCTTCCTTAGCCATAATTACAAGCATGTTACGAAGTTACCCATTGCTTGATTTAAAGTCTCTATTTTTCCTTTTATGGGAATTGATATTGTCAAATTTTCTCCCATGACAATGTCTATCATTACTTTAACATTCGGACATTCTACATCATCATCAAATACTGTAGCTACTGCAACAATGTTATCCACAGATCCTATAGCCAAGTGCCATGACATTCCCTTTAACAAAATTTAAAAATAAATGTGAGTCAAAGTTACGCAATATGGTAACAACTCAAAAGTCATAACTCAAACAATTACCTCCAATTCAGGTGACTTGACAACATCCTCCAAACTTTTTTCAGATGCACCTAGTGAGACACTGCCAACAGACGATGGAATTTGCTGAGATTGTTTACTAGTTATGTCTTCTGCTACTTTGACACTTCCAACATTCTCTTCTTTGCAAGATGCTCCTTGAGTTACTTGACTCATTTTCAACTTTCCTTTTGCTATCTTAAAATATTGGGAGTGTGAAACAAAATCACCCACTCCCTTTACACGTCCTCTATGTTCTGCGGTCCCCAATGCTTCAATCAAAACATCTTCACCTTCACGTATGGCAGCTAACTCATCCTGTAAAAAAAATTACAAGTTTTTGTCTATATCTAAATTCATCATAAATTATATATCCTATCATAAGTTTTGCACAATATAAACTTACAATTCGATTGGCACATTCTTTAGTGGCATCATCAAAATATTCATTATTTTTTCCCTTTCAGGCCGCCTTCCATAAAGTCGAACGATGTGAAGGATCATTTGATATGTCCTATATGAATATAGATATCTAATTAGCATAATCATATTAGAATAGTACATTTAATTTAATTAGCATAACTTACTAATTCATGTGCGAGATTCACATATCCCTTACGAGACATGTGATGATTATACACACATTTCGATCTTCTTTCTCTTTGAATACGACTTAATTCCTGTACAACATATTAGTTGGACCTACCTACCAAAAACAAACATTATCTATGAATACAACTTAAGTAGAAGTAGTTACCTCCCATTCTTCACTTAGTGTCTTACAGAAGCTCAATTTCTCCGCTCGTGATAATGTATAACATGTTGGAGGAAAGAAGATTTTTTTCTCTCCCATTTGAGGGGCTAACTCTAATCTAATGTTCAATTCCACCAAATCTAAACGAGCTTTTATTCCATCCTTCGTTTTACCAGGAATATCAAGCAACGTGCCAGTAAGATTTGCACACACATTCTTTTCAATGTGCATCACGTCTAAACAATGTCGCACGTCAAGATACTTCCAGTATTCTAACTAAAAAAAAAAAATAGACTGTTTCTTCCAATAAGTTGTTGAAGGATTAGCTCCACTATTCTTTTCTTTTAAAGCTTTCTTACCAAATGAGTATCGATACTGTTGGGTTTTATGCCCTAAAACTCGTAGATAGTAAATGTTGTATTTTGACTGTCATTAATAAATGGTTATTCATTATTATTCAATAAATGTTATTGATTAGTTTATCTTGTTTTAATAACCCTAAAATCCAATAAACTAACATCCTAGGCTGTTTTATGAGTGTTGAACAATATGTAGAGACATATAGAGATTAATGTTCAAGTTACAGCCAAAAGGGTCTATAGTATAAGGATAGCGCTGGGTACCTTATCTTGGTAACACTATGGATACGGCCCACTTTATATTTGATACAAACGCAATGATCCAACGCGTTCGTGTAGGAGACATGCGAGTGGGGGTATCCTATGCAATGAGTTTGCATAAGATTGTACCACGAAATAGTAACAACTAGATGTAACTCCGTTGACTGGTTAGGTTCCTATTTCAATAGGTTGACCTAGGCAACTTAGTATTAATCTTGAGTATATTATGAACTCCTGTTCACGAGGGATTGTCCTTTGATTTGTATGGGTGAGAGTGGCCCGTTTGTCGACTCGATATGCCTACCATTTTGAGGACAAAATTGAGTGGGGAGTTGGAAACATAATTATACAAGATGGATTTCACTCCTTCCCGACTTTAGGGTAAGTAGATAAGTGTTCCCTTAAGTGGTGTCTCCGGGACTTGAACAAAGGGCCCTACCCTCTCACTGGCCCGAGAGGAGTTTCTGTTTGATGGTTGGACCATAAACAGGTTGTTCATTAGAGGAGCACTGGTACTTAAGAATTTAGAAGTAACCTAGGGGTATAACGGTAATTTGACCCAGCTGGTGTTACGAACACTTGTGAAGGACTAAGCTGTTATTGGTCTATATCCGTGGACACAGAAATATATCTACAGTGAGAAGAGTGCAACTGTGGGTCTTTAGTGGAGTGTACCCACATTTAACGAATATTGATTAATGTGGTTAATGAGTTTAGCCCGTTAATCTCATATCGTTAGAGCTTCTGATCTGTAGGTCCATTAGGTCCCCTTCCTAGCTCGTAAAGAATATTGAGGTAATTTATTCTTGGTTGAAAGTTGAAAAGTTCAAATTTACTAAGGGAAAAGTATAATGTATAATGATACATTATAATATAAAGTTTATTTTACATATTAAACTTTATAGTATAAATATAATTTTGGATATGATTCAAAGTTAATTTGTAAGAGAATCAAATATTTGAAATTGTTCAAATATTATTTTAATATGAATTAGATTTTTATTAAAACTATAGGTTAAAATTAATGCGCATTAGATGTACATTAAAACTATAGGTTATGAGAGAAATGTATTTGAATTTGATTCAAATGCAGGTTAAAATTAAATATTTGATATTTAATTTGGTAATTAATTAATTAGAGAATTAGTTAGTTATTTAATTTAATCTAATTTAATTAAATTTGATTTAATTAAATTAATTGAATTAAAACTATAGGTTATGTGAGAGATGTTCATTTAAATATGATTTAAATATATGAATTGGTTAATTAAATTAGATTTAATTAATTATTAATTTAATTAATATTAAATTAGTTGTAACTCCCACGTAGGGGAGTTACTTAATACGTGCGATAACACCCACGTTTTCCATTTTCTCTCGCTTCCTTATATAGCATTTAACAGAAAAAAAAATTGAATGGTTCATTCTCTCTAAAAAAATTCTCTCAGAACTTCTCTGCGTTTTTTTTCCCTTTGCCAGAAAGGTTCCCACAAACCTTTCCTTAAGATTCAGAGAGAAGGAAGGTCTCCAAGTGGTGGTGACACAACACGTAAGTTTTTTTTCTTCTCTGATAATTTGTTTTTATTGTATTCAATATGCTTAACCTAGATTATTTTAGATTTATTTTACCAATGTAGAAGTATTTCAAAATTTTTAAATTAATTTTGAGATAGGGTTCTGATATTTCTGCTGCGCTTGGGTTTTAATCCCAACATATACTTGCTTGTTTCTGTAAGAATTTCTTTCCCACTTAATGGTTCTGGAGCGAGTTCTAATTCTTGTGCACCATTAAAAACTTTCTTTTGTTTTCTATATGGATGATGATGTGGTAGAAACTTTCGATGTCCGAGGTATGCCATCTTTTTCCCTTTAGGTAAATAAATGGATGAAGTTTTCTCTCCACAAATTGGACATGCATGATATCCTTTGACCGTACAACCACATAAGTTGCCATACGCAAGAAAGTCATTAATGGTCCACAATAAAATAGATTTGAGTGTGAACCATTGTTCTTGATATGCATCGTAACATTGTACTCCATCATTCCAAAGCCTTTTCAAATCATCTACTAATGGAGCTAAATAAATATCTATGTTGTTTTCCGGTTGTTTAGGACCAGATATTAGTGCAGTCAACATAAAAAATTTTCGTTTCATGCACAACCATGGAGGTAGAATGTACGTCACCAACATCACTAGCCAACAACTATATCTACTACTAAGATCTCCGTGTGGATTGACGCCATCTGTAGAAAGTGCAAGACGGAGATTTCTAGGTTCTAAACCAAACTCTGGCCACAAATTATCTACTTTTTTCCACGACAATGCATCTTTCGGATGTTGTAATAAGCCATTTGTTTCTCTTTTTTTGGCATGCCAAGTCAACAAACTTGATGTTTCTTTGCTTCGAAACATTCTTTCAAATCTTAGAATTGGAGAGAAATACCACATAACTTTTGCTGGAACATTCTTACTCCCTTCATTCAAATTTTTTTGAAGCTTCCATCTTGACGTTCCACAAATGGGACATGCATCTGCATTAGAAAGCTCTTTCCTAAACAAGCAACAATCGTTGCTACATGCATGAATTTTCTCATACTTCATTCCAAGAGTACACAAAACCTTTTTTGCTTCATAAGTAGAGACAGGAATTTCGTTAGGACTTGGTAAGATGTCATGAATCAATGCGAACAACTCAATGAAACTCTTATCGCTCCATCCAAATTTAGCTTTCAAATTATATAATTTTACCAATGTAGATGTTTTGGTAAAATTTTTACAATTTGAGTATAATGGTTTTATGGCATCATCTAGTAGTTCCTCAAAATTTTTAGATTCGTCATTAAAATAATTGTGTGCTGCCTCAAACATTCCAATTGTGTCATCAACATCATCCTCATTAACTTCTTCTCTTGCACTAGTAGACACATTCTCCTTGTTTCTCTTGATCGGTAGTGATTCACCATGAAAAATCCATGTTTGATAGCTTTGATCAATACCATTAAAAAATAAGTGGTCTCTTATCATATTCACATTTAGAGTCTTCGCATTCACACACTTCAAACAAGGACAACTCATGACATTTGGCATATTTGAGTGTTGTAGTCCATTTTCGATAAACATCTCAACCCCTAAACCATATTCAGTTGACATTCTATTTGTTTTCATCCATGACTTATCCATAATGATATAATATGCAACTTAATCTACAAAAGAGACAAACAAATATTCATAAATATTTTTTAACAAGAAGATAAAGAATCATTTCATAAAGCAAAAAAGGAAAAAATGTCTATATTATTCTACTTTAGTATCTCACTTCACGAATATTTCGTATTTACCTTTATATTTAATATGTATAAATGGTTGCTAAGTTACTAATTTAAATGTATGTATATTATGTATATATAATACATATATACATATAACAAAATATGACTTAAACTCGTTGTTTATATCAAACTTTAATTAAGATAATCAAAGAAAACTACAAAAAACAAATCTATAACCATCAATAAAAAAGAAGATAACAAGATATCAAACAAGCCCATATTTTTAGATTAATTTTAATTTAAATACTTCAAAATCTTATGAACCATAATTATTGAAACAAAAACAAAAAGGTTAAAATAACTCAATCACTAAATTTTAAAAAAATACTAAAAGAAAACTTCACCTTGCTTTAACTAAGAACTTAACAATATAATTAAATCCATTCAAATTCGAACAACCCACAAAAAAACAACGATCAAAATCTCAAAAATCTTCTTAGATGAAGCTGAAAAGGAGTTGAAATGTACCTATAGATCTAGACGATGACAATTTGTTGCTGAAACGCACAACAACATGGGCGAAACTCTCAGATCTAGACTAGATCTATTAAAGAGTGTAATTAATTAATTTCGAATCATTAGAGCTTCTAATCTGTAGGTCCATAAGGTCACCTTGCTAGCTCGCTAAGAATAAAACAAGGAATAGTAGTTCTGGAATAATTTGAATTGTTCAAATTATATTAAGGGAAATAAAATACTATTTTATATTAATGTGATTAATATAAAGATATAATGTATATTGATACATTATGATATATAGTTCATCATAAATAAGATTTATAATTAAAACTATATATTATGAGAGAGATACATATTTGAATAAGATTAAAATATTATTTATATGAATGAGATTCATATAAATACTATAGGTTAAATTTTAATGTGAATAGGATTCATATTAAAACGATATGCATTTAATATACATAATATATAATTAATTAATTAATTTTTATTAAATTAATTAGATAATTATATATTAATTATTTTTATTAATATATGTAATTAAATAACTCTCCACTACTGGGGAGTTACTCTTTTTTAACGGGAAGTGGGGATAACTCCCCGCCTCTCTCTCCCATTTATCTGTGTCTTTACACAGAAGAAGAAAAATGTTTTTTTTAAAAAAAAAAAAACAAAAGAAGAGAGCTCTCTAATTCCTGAAGTAAAAAGTTGCTCTGTTTTAATTTTTCTCTTAGAAAAATCCCCTCACCCAAAACCAGAGAAAAGGAGACCACACTTTCTTATTCATTGCCGGAGAATAGCAAGGTCACTGCATGGTAGTGTTCCTATCAACTTGAAAAAGGGATTCTGAAAGAAAATTCTACAAGGGTGAATAAATTTTTTTTTCTTAATTACCTTCTTGGAAAGCATGCTTGTTTATCCTGTGATCTACTGTCGTTCTCTGTTTTTAATTAAATTTCAAATTAAGTAATTAAAATCACAAGGCGATCAATCGCTTCCATCGACAATTCCTTCATACTCTTAGGAATCAAAACAATTTATAACTTCTAATTCAAGCAAACAATACTAAAGCGTAGCATAGATGCAAGAAAGGGATCGTTCCATAGAGATCTATCGAACTAGATATACAATTTATCAAATTTGCTTTATTCTTGATGGAGGGTTTGTTAAAAGAAAATAAAATTGTGCAAGAATGTGAAGTCTGCAAGAACTAGATTATTTCTGGGAATTTATGGATATTGAGAGAGACAATTCTAAAGGTTGCAATTGATAACGAACATGCATACAATTTCCTTCATCAAGTCAAATATAATTCATTCAAATCAAGAATCCACAACCTATCAAGATTTAACACCTAAGTGCCCTAATTCATGAAATTAAGCCAATTTAGGGTTTCAATCTTAATAGTGCTAATTAATTAAACAAGATTTAGTCTCATTCAATCCTAAATTCAGTTCACAAGTCTTTTCCTTAGCAACATTCAATACACGCATTGAAAATGCATTAAGTTCTAAGGTTTTCATTATTGCGAAAAAATAAAGAACAGATAGCCTCTCCTTTAGATCGATTCATGGCTCAACTCAATTAGTTCAAGACAATGAAATTATCTCAGAATTTGATTGCTTAGCGCATTATGACGATTTGCATACAAGACAATGAAATTCATGATTTGTCAATTCATAAAATTCAAAATCTATTAAGAATATGCATATAATTCAGCCAAGTCTCAAGATTCAATTGAAGAAATTGAAGAACTCTTAAGAAATTGCATGGAAAAGATTCAATCAAAACAAAAAATTACCTTTACACATTTGAATCTTCAATGGATAATCACGAAATTGAGGAAAATTACAAGTGTTTTTTTAGATAAATTGGAAGAATTTGGGGAAAGGGCTCGGGGAATTTCAAATTGGATCTCTCAAAATCGAATGGAAATGAAATTACAACTTATAAAATTTATCGAGAGCGTTGCAGCGCTACAACCTAGCGTAACGACGCTGGTCCTCTGAGCCGCAGTGTAGCGTTGCGACGCTGTCGAAGAGTTTGAAGAAGGCGCGCGTATTGAACCATTTGAAATTTGCGTAAAACTCCAGAGCCCCACTACGCTACCTAAGGGCATCGTGATGCTGCCCTGTTTTGTGCTCTCGGTCTTCAATGTAGAGCACAACGAAAAGGGGGCGTAGTGAAATGGACCTAAATTATGCATTTATTACTCTTTATTTAGAAGTATTTTTAGTAGATTTAACGTATTTTCTAGTGGATTTTAGGTTATGATGAAGAAAAATGAGTTTTGAAAGCAATGAAATCAAACCGAGTAAAAACTGAACAAAAATAGCTAAGAAACCCTAGAAAAATAGGGCAGTGTAGAGCAAGAGCGTCGCTACGCTGCCGCTTCACACTCAAGACCTGAGAGTAAATAAATTTGGCATACTCGAGAGCGTAGCGACGCGACACTGAAGCATCGTAGCTATGCTAACCCACAGTGCAATGCTATGCTGTGATAAAATTAGACCAGCGTCGCGACGCTCTTCCATAGCGTAGCGACGCTGGCTTTCCTTTTCCATTTAGGAGAAGGATTTGGAAATCGTTTTCTATAAATAGGGAGGTTCTTAGTAGCTCTAATCATCGGATTTTAGAATATTGGAGACCTAGAGAGAGTTTAGAGAAAAGTATGAAGAAACCATGATGACGGAAAGTTCAAGGATCGTTGGAAGGCCAAATCCATCCCGGAGACGAGCTTGGAACTAAATAACTTCTCTTCCCTTTTCTTTACTCTTCGTTTATTTGCTGTATTTTGTTATTCTAATGTGAATTTTGTCTATGGAAACCATGTTAGGCTAAATTTCTCATAGTTTTAGGGGTAGATGAATTCTTAGGTTTAAATTGTTGAACACTTGCTTCTTGAATGCTAATTTACATGTACGCTTTGTAGCATGACCGTTCTTAATGCTTTTGAATGTTTGATCAATGTTTGAATGATTTCATGATTTAGAATCTTACTTGAACAAGTGAGTTTTAGATTAGATCATGCATGCTAGATTATCGTTTGCAATCACAAAATGTAGCTGGATAACGGTATAGATTGTTAACGAAGGGTCCTAATGCTTTGTTTAATAATCTAGTTTCAAGAGATTAGTAATTAGAGTTTAAGTAAAGGAAAAGGTTGTTTTCGAAAGATTCAATATGGATGAAAGACTTCTAGATCTAGGTGTTGTGTTAATTACTTCAAGAGTCAAACAATTGTGTCCAATAATACATTTGATGAAATTTGTTCCCTAATTTCCTTATCCCGATCACTTTTATTTGCTTTCTTAGATTAGTTTATTCTAAGTGTCATTATGATTCGGTCTCCTAAATAAAATTGGAACGATCTTTGAATAGCTAAAAGATTAATCAATCTGATTCCCTGAGGACGATATTCGGCTAAAGCTGTGTTAACTATATTATTACTCGACGCGTGCACTTGCGATGTATCACGCAGCTACGCTCTTCTCAAGGGCATTTTGGTAATTTTGACTATTCTTTTTACCTTCGATTCTCCCAAGCTCGTTTTAAGCTCGTTTTTGCTCCAAATGACCATTTTACCCTTGGGAAGATAAAAACCAACAAAATAAGAGAATTAATGAGTAAATTTGGTCATTAAGTGTAGATTTAAGCTAAGGATCGTAGTGCTTAATTAAAGATTGATGCAATCACTGTCACAAGCATCAAAATACATTAACTAGGAACTTAATTAAACTAAATGCCCAGCTAAATGGGTTCGATAGTGTAAGACCCACTTTTCAACTTTAAAAAGTTTGTTTATTTTTTTTGCCTGCTGGTTATTTAATTTTAAAATATTTTGATGGAGAAGTTTGAATTGAAATAAATAGAAAAAATAAATTAGAGTTGTCATTGATAAAGTGAAAATTGTTTATAATGGACAAAGCGGAGAGTTTGTGATTATTTACAAAAGAAAAATTAAAAAGAAATTTGGATTAGTAGGAAAAAAAAAAAGAAAAATGAGAAAATATTGGAATACATTACACTATGCAATGAGATGAAACTCGAAGATAAAAAATGACAAACGCATAGGCGGTAGAAGTCAAATCAACAGAGCAAGTTGGTAGCTGATTTGAGACATTCGCGACAAAGCCAATGAATTTGTGACGTGACGTAGTCGATGCAACAGGGCATGAAATTAAATGCAAAGGCGTCAGATCATCATTTGAAAGAAGCTGGAAGTATAACTTTAGACGCCTATAAATAGCTCTTAAAAAATTTGTCAAAGTGTTCTATTTTCCTCCAAGAAATTGGTTGAAACTCTACAAAAATACTCCTCACTCCATTGTCATCATCAACCTCGAGCTTTTCTATGAAGAAGTCTGAGTGAAAGCTCATCCTTCTTCTTGGAAACAGTAAGATGAGACCTTCCCCTCCATTACAATCAAGACAAGTAGCCACCATTCTAAGCTGAAGGAAGCAAGAGATTGTGACTGATAGCTCGATATTTCCTTTCCTAATCTTTATTTCACTTAATTGTTATTTCTATTTTTATTAAGAACTTGAAGATTGAAAGTTTAATATTTCTTGATATGAATATGACTTTCACTTTCTTTTATCCATCCATGCTTTATCTCAATTCCATCGTGAGCAACTAATTCTTTAATGGGTTGAGGAGGTTCAACTTACTTTTTCATTAAGTTTTGCATAAGTTAAAAGTCATCTTGTTTAATGTACGCTTAATACGTTGCTTGAATCATGCATATTGAGAAATAGGTTTGAGTAGAAATAATCAATTGCTTAAGAGAGTGAGTGAATATAGATCACATTAAACAAGGAAAGAATTAAGTAGCTTTAGAGATAGAGTTAACCTTTCGTTTAAAATTAATTCAATCGTGCATTCTAGAAGTAGGATATTGTGGCTTTGAAACACCGAGAGGTGAGATCTCCATTTTGAGAGTTAATGACATGAACGCTTCACTTATGCATAACTTAGGAAAATGTTAGTACCCTCTTCAACCCTACTTTTCTTCATTGATTTTTCCTTCAATTCACCTCATACTGCTTGACAAAGGATTGCATCTCACAATTCTCATTCATCGCCCTAACTACATTTCCGCGCATCATTCCACATTCAATGCAACATCATTTCATCCATTCTCACATATTCCACTCATTGTTACCATCATATGTAAATTTATGTTACTTAGTTGTATAGAAAGCAATCTCAACGCATTGAATACACTTATCGCCTCAAGATCATTCATATAACTTAAGCACACAATTAGCATAAGTCCCTGCGTTTGACCTTGGACTCACCAGGCACCTTGTCAGAACTTACTTGGGTTTAGACAAGTGAATTTTGCATTCCTTCATTTTTGTCCGAGATTCGGTGGCTGGCAAATAATGTCTTAACATCTGTTTCTGATATGTCATATTTAAAAAGGCATGGTTTTCGTTCATTTTTATACATCAATTCATCTTTAAAAAGGCACGGTTTAATGCTAATTTAGATGTCATTGCATTATAACTCAAGTGAGATTGAGCGCAAATATCTACCTTCTTTACGTCTGAGACCTATAAAATCATCAAATAAACACGTAAAACATAGAAATGAGCCCGAATTAAGCTGAGCAAGATAGCATATTTCAAGTGTTGTTAGAGGATTTCTTGTTTGGTGTAGAGATCCATAGGTATGGTTTTCTTTTCCCAACTTGGCTTTTGAGAGCACTTCATGTCAATGAAAGTGTGATTTAGGAAAAGAATATATAATTATTTAAATATAAAAGCAGGTAAGTTTACCACCTTTTTTTCATAATTAAATTTAATCATTCTTAACATTTTAAGCATACCACTAACCTCTATTTTTTTCTTAAGTTTTCTCTTGACTTTATTAAAAATATTCATATTATTGGACATTCTCTTCATAACACCGTCAAGTAATTAAAAGTTTCAAATATAAAAAAATATCATTTTATTTAAAGTGTTGACACCTTACACTTGCAGTATGTTTTAATTCACACGGCAAGAAGTTGACAAAATTGATAAATGTTAATAATATTATTGACCAACCAATATATGTAACATTTTAAGTATTCATGTCTTATATACTCTATCTATTAAATATAACCTACAAAAAATATTCACATAAATTAATACATATATAACGTAAAAAAAAATCAGTACATATATAAAAAAAAAATTAAAACCCAACAACTTCTAATATTGACAAAACCAAATTCTAAGAATAAATTCCCAAAGTTTTTTTTTTTCAAGTACAATTCAAAGGATTTAAGACAATAACTTTGCATTTTCTTCACTAATGGTCATGGAAGTTTCAACCATTTATTAACACTAACTTTGAAAGCAACAAGAGTTATAGGCCATTACCACTTTTAATAAATACGCCTAAACTCAAAACTTCTCCAAAATCTAAACATTAATGTGTTATGCGTGGTTATCAGTAATATTAATTATGATATAATTTAGTTCATAAGAACATATATAATTTTGACATGGAACAATTGTTTTATAACCATACTTTTTAGAAGTGTGTGAAACACAATAGACCAAGATTAGAGAAGATGTCTCGTATTATTTAGAAGTTCCTGAGAAACATTCTATAAAATTAGCAAGATGTCACAAGATCAATTATTTTTAACACAATCAAAGAAACAATAACAGGCATAGATAGTTTGTGCAAGATTAGTTGGAATGCATTGATGTGAAATACTATGGTGCTTCTCCCAACATTTCTTTCCACAGCCATCGAGAGCGCACCCACTGTTATACAATATGTCTTGACATCTTTGGGCAGCTGAAGCTCCTTGAGGCACCAAGATCAATGCAACTATACAAATAACAAAAAAGAAAAATAAGTAGACAAACAAATTAGCAGTATATATGAGATGTCAAAATTATGAGATCGTTGGAAGATGCATTAGAAGACTCATGAAAATCCTAAAATCAAGATATCATAATATGCCTAATGGATATTTGATTTTGTAACACATGATAATATAGTATTTATGGAAGAAAAAGGAGAACCTGCAAAAATAAGAGCAATGTAGATGATACGGGAAGAAGAAACTAGCTTTGCCATATCCTCAAGATGTGAATTTCGTAAGTATGGTTTTGTTAAGTTGGGTGGTAGAAAGTTTAGGATTTAAAAGGTTTAAATACCAAAAATTACATTAAATTGCATCCATGTTTCATTTATATAAAAATAAAAAAAACTTCTATAAATTATAGTAACTCCATGCATGAATTTGTTTTGATCAGTTATGTTAAAATAGTAAAGATTTTATTTTTGTGTCATTTGTGAATTAAATTTAGATTTACGTTTAACTATTGTATATATTTTTCTTGCATATTTTTAATATTTTAAAATATTGGATAATTGTTGAAATTTAATTTTACATCAGTTCATATTTTGTATAAAATAATTTTAAAATTCTAACCTTACTCCGTCATCATGTTTGGTTGACAATTCTTTATTTACAAAGCCTTATTTGTGGATGTCTATCTTCTTTTGTATGCAATTCCTTTTTCAATCTAATTTTTGTAACCTCATTATAGTTTGACATTCTTTCCACATAAGAATAATTGAACAAGGACAAATTTATGTAAATGATTGAAGAAGTATGAAATGTGGAATTCCACAAGTCGAGCTTCTTCTTGTTAAATAGATAACTTAAAAAATGAACTCCTGCTTTTTTATATATTTTTTTATGTCCTTAATTCATGGTAATTTCATTAATGCACTTAGTTGTCTTTTTTATCGTTAGATCGAGCAATTTGGAGTTGTGTTCGAGTGTTTTGGAAGAATCAAGATCAAAATGGTACAATACTAATTGAACTTAAATTGAGCAACCAAGTCATGAAAAATGAAATTCAAATCAAAAGACCTGAGGAACGAGTTTTGAGACACTAGATTGAGTATCAAAACATTGTCCCTAGCACAACATGTTTGTACTTGTTGTGGGAGACAGCACTAGGGGCGTTGTCTTGGTGGCACGAGATTTTATTTTCAGTGTGGCCAGGAAGGGCATATGTCTGATAGACGCCTCAAAAGAAGTACGTCAGGTAATGGAGGCCAACGCACAAGCTTGTATCAGGGGGGTTCTAATAAGTGACAGTAGCAGTAGTAGGGTCGAGCGTATACTACAGGTCACACCCTCCCCCAGATTACGCTTTTAAACCTGAGATAGAGCATGTGATACATACATTCATCTAAACAACATTCTTCTTATAACGTACAAACAATGCAACCTAAGGGGTTTACTCAACCTGTACACCTGGACACCTAATAAATAGCTCATAATAACTCGCTCTTCAACTACACAGGCATACAAAATCTACTCACAACATGTTTTCACATATATAGAAGTAGAGGTTACATAATCATTTGCTAAGTTTGCACAACAAGACTTCTTCTAACCGAAGCTTTTCATCTCTCTACTATATGCCAATTAACTCAAAATCTAATATTTACAAACTAAGGGAGGATCCGCAGTAGAGACTTCGCGAGGGTAGATCAAGCTCCTGAAAACTGTTCGCTACCTGGGGAATAAGAGAAAATATTTTGAAAAAGACATTAGACATAAGTCTAGTGAGTGACAGAGTTATTAAAACGTTCGTACTAAATCATGCTTGCCTAAGCATAAATAAAGCTCTTTGTATAAAACATTTCATAGGTATAAAACTTAAAATCATGGTTCATAAGTATTTTTTCATCTAAAAACATAGTTCATAAGTACTTTATTCATCTGAAATCATAGTTCATAAACATCGTGCTCATTTAAAAACATAGTACCCTTACATTCTTAGTTGAGGTGGAGCAAGCTCAACACTCTAAATGTCATAATATCATAAACCCTCATGAGGAGTGCACTCAGAGCTAACATACATCAGGCTGTCCTGATACATCACCGAAGTCCTCATATATCAGGGTCCCATTTATTTCGATACCATCTCAATGTCCTTGGGTATCGTTACATATTCATCTCGATACCATCTCAATGTCCTTAGGTATCATTACATATTCATCTCGATACCGTCTCAATGTCCTTAGGTATCGGTACATAGGGTACTTATCATTTAACTAAAACATGTTCAATAATCAAGAGCTTGTAAAACATATTTAAGAAACATGGTGCATAGAATGCCTTGCAAATCATATATACAAGCTCATAAATCATTCTTAGTCAACATCGAGCATAAAACATAGTTTTGGCATAATCAAATCATTTATAAAGAAATAAGGTTCATAAAACATGTACGTAACATTGCTGGAGAAATCTTGCTTTTGAGTAAACCCCGTTCTGTAAATATCATTTCAAACATAAACATGATTTACTCAAATTAACTTAGTTCATAAACTCATAACACATCATACTTAAATAAAACATTTCTTACTAACACATAAAGCATCATGCTTAATTCAAGAATTTATAAAACTTTGTTGAAAACGTTTTGTCACTCACTGTCGGTTGTTTGTCCTCTCAGTCTATACACATCACCAATCCTAGTTTGACCTGAAAATCGTACCCAAGCCTCTATTAATTCTCCAAGCAATCATTCATAAACTCCGTTAAATTCTCCTAAATTCCTTGTTCATGAATTTCTATGTGAAAGTACCCTGCATTTTTTTTCCAGATTTTTACCTTCATTCAAATGATCTTCACTTCCTCAATTCTTAACCAAATCAAGTGAAATTTATGGCAAACTGTTCGTCGTTAAGTCCTCTATAACTTACCTTCAGAGTGTAAGACCTAAGTTCTTATGGTTTGCCCAGAATGTTCCTTATATCAGAAGCTGCTTTGAATTCATGAATTTTCCCCTACTTCAAAGTTCCAGATTTCCAGCCAAATTTCAAAAATTCATAACTCACTCAATACTTAACCAAATTAAGTGAAATTTGTGTCAAACTCTTCTTTTTAAAGTCCTTTAATAATTACCTTAGGAAGACCTAAAAATCATTGGATTGTCCAGAAATCGCCTCGAACCAGAAAATACTCTTGCTTCACGGTTTCTGCAACCCTTTCTGTTCCACCTATGAAATTATTCATATCCCTTCGTTTTTAAGTTTTTTATTATACAGAAAAGTTGTTAGAAATCGAATTAGCTAACTAACCTTACCAATTTTAGCTTCTAACTTTTCTTAGAAAGTTCAAATTGCTACAAAAACCAGAGATCTTTCTAGTTTCGCGATTTTTCCTATCCATTGACTTCTACTTGCAATTTCATCTACTTCCAATCATTTCCAGCTCTAACAACCTTCACAAAAGTTGTTAATAATTGAGATAACTTACTAACCTCAAAATGTTAGCTCAAAATTTTCTCTCTATAGCTCAAAATCGTCCAGACACTATAGACTGCTCGAGTTCTCTTCAATTCCAGACAACAGTTACCTTTCCTTCTCTTCCGGTCACTCTCCAGCCACAATTCCGACGAGAACAACTTCAAACATCCCCTTCTCAGATCAAGGAGAGTGGAGGTTGGTCTCTCAGCTTCAGCAAATGCAGAATAATGAAAAGGAAAGCTAAGAACTCACCTTTTAATCTCCACCGACATGCACACTTGATTTCCTTCCACTTCCTTTCTCTTTTCTTTTTCTTTTTCCTTTTTTTTTCCCACTAATTAATAATTCCATTTTCCTCAATTAATTTCCTTAATTACCATTTAATAATAATAATAATAATAATAATAATAAATATATACTTAATCCTAAAATGTAACCAAAGTTAAATAAATCCTTCAACCAAATTAACTTCCCTTGTGCTCTTCTTTGATTTGCTAATATTCCCTTACTCCTTTTTTAGTTTACTTAAGTGAATCTCAAGCTTAAAAAAGTACATAAGAATTTAGGGTTACGGTTTAGGGCTTACACTATAACTCAACGAGAGTCGGATAAATCCAATACAGTGGTGACAGATACACTCCCTATTTTGGGGCACTATGCTTTGGTTATATTTGATTCAGGCTCGTTGCATTCGTTTATTTCATCTTTATTTGTGAAGCGAGCCGTGTTAGAACTAGAGTCCTTGCATTACGTGTTATCAGTTTCTACTCTGTCTGAAGAATTAATGTTAGTAAATGAAAGGCTAAAAGCATGTCAGATAGAAATAGCAAACCATACTCTAAATGTGACTTTGATAATGTTAGACATGCATGACTTCGATGTTATACTAGGCATGGATTGGTTGGCTGTTAACCATGCCAGTATAGAATGTTCCCGTATGGAGGTAGTTTTCAACACTTCTACAAAAGCTAGTTTCAAGTTTAACGGGGTCGGGACCGTGGTCCTACCCAAAGTGATTTTAGCGGTGAAAGTCAGTGTGGTTGACACCAGGGAAGCTGAGGTCGCCTTCATCAGAGCCAGTGGTGAGAGAGTATCCAGATGTTTTTCCAAATAATCTCTCGGGTTTGCCGCCATATCAAGAGATAGACTTTGCTATCGAGTTGGAGCCGGGTACTGTTCCCATTTCGAAGGCTCCTTATAGAATGTCCCCAGCGAAATTGAAGGTACTCAAGACTCAGCTGCAAGAATTGCTTGACAAGGGTTTTATACGTCCAAGTGTATCACCTTGGGGTGCACCTATGCTCTTCCTGAAAAAGAAAGATGGTTCGTTATGCCTATGCATAGATTATAGAGAGTTGAACAAGGTAACCATCAAGAATAAATACCCTCTTCCTAGGATTGATGACATGTTCGACCAGTTGCAGGGAACCACAGTTTTCTCTAAGATTGACCATCGATCAGGTTATCACCAGCGGAGGATTAAGGATAGTGATATTCCTAAGACAACATTGTTGGGATTTATGCCCTAAATCTCGTAGTTTGTAATGTATAAACAAATATTCATTTATTTAATAAAGTAAAGAGTTATTTTATTCAAATTAGTCTTGTGTAACTCAATACAATAAACTAAGATCCAAGGTTATTTAATGTAACTTGAACAATATGTGGTAGACATACAAGTGAATCCTGTTCAAGTAATAACCTAAAAGGTCTGCAGTATATCGATAAGGTTGGGTGCCTTATTCTGGTGACACTGCGGATATAACCCACTTTGTAAATGTTACAAGAGTTGTAAGTGTTACAAACGATTTGATCCAAATCGTTAATGTGGAGACATGCGAGTGGGGGTATCCTATACAAAGAGTTTGTATAAGACCGGACCGCGAAATGATTAATCTCTCTTTAGAACACCGTTAGTTGAAGAGATTAACATTTCATATGATAACCGTGTAACTCGATCTCAGTCCTAAGTGAGTTATGGACTCTTGTCTATGAGGACAGTCCTTTGACTTGTATGGGTGAGAGTGGCCCGTGTCGCCTACTCAATATGCCTACCATCTTGGGGACTTGTTCATGTAGGGAGCTAGGAACATGGCTACACAAGATGGAGTTCACTCCTTCCCGCCTTTAGGATAAGTAGATGAATTGCTCTCTTAAGGGTTAATTCCGGGTCTTGAACAATAAGGCCTCATCCTCTCACTGGTCCGAGAGGATTTTAGTTTACAGTTGGACTATAAACTGATTGTTCATTAGAAGGATTAGTGGTACTTAAGAAATAAGAGGTAATTACAAGGTTAAAACGATAATATTGACCCAACTGTGATTACGAGCAATTCGTGAAAGATCGACTTAATAATAACGGTTATATCCATGGACACAGAAATATATCTACAATGCGAAGAGTGCAATTGTGGGTCGTTAGTGGAGTGACTTACAGTTATTGAATGTTGATTAATTTAATTAAATAGTTTAATTAATTAATCTTGAATCATTGGAGCTTCTAATCTATAAGTCGATTTGGTCCCCTACTAGCCCACTAAGGGTAAAACAAAGATTAATTAGTTTTGGATAAAATTTGAATTGTTCAAATTATATAAGGAAAAATGCATTAATTGTATTCAAGGACGGAAATATCGTTATCGGTGTAAATATCGATAACTCAAATTTACGGATATCAATTCAATTTTTAGGTGAAGTAAACAAACTCATATCAATTCAATTTTGAGGTGAAATAATATGAAAATTCATTGAAAAAAGATTGATCAGGTCGGAAATTAATATATATTATTTTTTAAATTATTTTTCTTGGAAATGAAAATTTTGGATGGTCAAGTAAGAAAAACTCACATCAATTTAATTTTGAAGTGAAATGATGTGAAAAATCAACGAAAGAATGAGGTTAAAAATAAATATATGTTCTTTTTTGTGGTTTCTTCAAATTCAATTTCTTTTGGAAATGTAAGTCTTGAATTGAAAATTGAGAAAAGTTTAAAATTGGAAAAGATAACACATTTGAAAAGGTTGATATTAGGAAAAAAAATGACATATGAAGATTTTTCCACGATATCTCCACGAAATATCCACGATATATCTGTGATATATCCATGACTGTCATGATTTGCAAACGAAATATCCTTGAAACGATATATCGCCAATATCAACGATTTTTCATGAAAAAAGAACTTACCCCCTCATATCTCTATCGGATATATCAATTTATGGATATATCGGCGATATATCGTCAATATATCGCGATTTTTCAATCCTTGATTATATTAGATACAATTAATATAATGTATATGGATACATTATAGGGGAGTTTTTAAAAATAAAAAAATAAGGGAATCTATTTACACAAAATAGCAAAATTTTTAGATAGTTGTGATAGACCCTGATAGAAGTCTATCAGGGTCTATCAGTAATAGAAATGATAGAATTCTATCACTGATAGATACTGATAGAAGTCTATCAATGTCTATCATTGTCTTTTTTGCTATTTTATGTAAATAGTTTGATATTTTTTCCATATGTGAAAATTTTCCTATATTATAATATAAATTAATTTTGAATTATATTCAAAATTGAACTTTATAATAGGAGAGAATTATTTTTGAATAAGATTCAAACATTAAATTAATATGAATAAGATTCATATTGAAAGAGAATTAAAGTTTAATTGTATAAGATACAATTAATATAATGTATATAGATATATTATATTTTAAAGTTAATTTTGAATCAAATTCAAATTTAAACTATATGAGAGAATAATATATTTGAATAAAATTCAAATATTAAGTAATATGAATGAGATTCATATTTAAATTATAGATTATGAGAAGAAAATACAATTGAATATGATTCAAATGTAATATTAATTAAATATGTGATATTTAATTAATTTATATTTTTTTAATTAAATTTATATTTAATTTAACTTTAGTTAATTTTTTTTAGCTCCCCATGGTTAAGGGGAATTAAAGATTGGTTAAGGGAAGTTATTAACTTCCCTTAACCAATCTTTAATTCCCCTCTCTCTAATGCACATACAAAATAACGTATTATGTAGTGGGGAATTTTTGTTTTTTCACCAATTCTCTTTCAATTCCCTCTAAACTCTCAACAGAGAAACATCAGAGAAAAGATTTTTTCTCTGTAACTTCTACTTACTTGAGATTCCAAAAGGGTTCCCACATAGTCCGATCATTGTCGGAGAATAGCGAGGAAGATCCTTTGGTGGTGTTCTGTTCGAATCCGAAGTAGAATGTCTGAGATCGTGATCACAGCGTGGACTAGAAAAATAATTGAAGAGGTCGTCTACAAAGGTATCTTTTTTCTCCCCTAAATTCTTCTATAAAAAGCATGCTGCAAAACTGATGTTTGTTCTTGTTCTATATTTTTATGGTTTTCTAAATCGAATTAAAATGGCATCGACGTTTATGCACTTTTGCATTGGGATTCGATCTCTCCAATGTGTATTAGAGCCAAATCGTGCATTTATTTTTAGGTTTGGAATTGAAAAACAGTAGGAAAGGTGGGTGGTTTTCTGAATTTTGAATGTGAGTTTTGCAAAATAGGCATACCCGGAGCGTTTTAAGGATTAGAACTTTTGAGGATGAAAGTTCCTTAAGGAGGGAAGAATGTGATAACCCAAAATTTTAGTTAATTTTAATTTAATTATCTTAAATTATTTGAGTGTTATTTAAAATTTTTAAGGCTTAATTGAATTATTTTGAGAAGATAATTCAATTTAAATTAAACGGGATAAAAGATTTGGGTTTAAATTCAATTGGTAAAAATTGAATTTTCATTTGGAAGATTTGATTTGTTTAGTTGAATTGGCCGAAGAAAAAAAATTTAAAAAATATATATATGTATATCTAATTTATTAAAGAATTGGGGTTTGGGATTGTATAAATATATATTATTAAGTGACCTAATGAGGTAGAGAGTGAGAAAAACACACCGAAAAATGGAGAAGAAAAAAGAGAGCAGTGCAGTTCGGTTTTTTAGCGACAACACTCAGAAAGTTGTCGTTTTCTGGAATTTCAACCGTCAAATCGTGTCGAACTTTTATCCTCCTATTCGAGACACATAGGGTATCATTCTGAACGGTTGGAACTTTTATCCTCTAGTTTGTCCGTAATCGCTGCTGA
This sequence comes from Lagenaria siceraria, assembly GCA_002890555.2. Taxonomy (NCBI): domain Eukaryota; kingdom Viridiplantae; phylum Streptophyta; class Magnoliopsida; order Cucurbitales; family Cucurbitaceae; genus Lagenaria; species Lagenaria siceraria. Next base: position 23,149,181 of record CM016485.1, on the reverse strand, counting down.
ATAAAACCTATAAGACTGGGTGATATTTTTTTTTAGTATTGGTGAGTTTTATTGCAATTTCTTGATTACCCATTAATTTTTTACCAAATTTGGTTTATGTCATTGTATTCTTGGTGTTAGGAGTGATTTTTAGAGAAGTTTCGAAGGCGGAAGCATGCTGTCCAGCGAAGTAAAGTTCGGTTTGGCGATTTTGGATCAATTTTGGTGAGTGACAATGTTTTGGAAGTTATTTTGAAATGTTTATTGGTGTTGGAAATTGGGTTTTTAACCCGTACATTAATTTTTGTCTAGGTTAGATTTATTGTTTAGAGTTTGGAAGAGGATTGACACTTGATTGTACTTCGGGTAAGTTGTTTGGAGACAATTGGAACAAGTTTATATTTGTGCTTAGGCATTAAATGTAAATATTAATTAAATTCATGTTATAGGATTTATTCAAGATTTCTAAAGGTTGAAGGAGATTAGTTGCTTGGATAAAATTAATTAAGCTTGATATCGAGGTAAGTGGTTTACTACCGGCTCGCCTTCGAGCCAGCATGCTATCCAAGTTATTACTGTTAAGTTGAATGTATTGGAATGAATTGTCTATGTTTCGCTCATGAATGGATTGCTTTGGGTATGCTGAAAGTCTACAAGCTATGATTATATGTCCATAACATGAAACTTTATGATGATAATTTACATGCTATGATAATTAAGATTTAAGGCCTATTGGTTGATTGACGCATGTCATGTTAAATAGTGACAGTTAGTTATGCTACCGGGCTGTGTACACTTTATGTCATGTTATGTGTTCCTTCAGGATCACCACGACTGCTATGATATGTGTTCCTTCTGGATCACTAGATTAGCATGATATTGTTGGGTTTTATGTCCTAAAACTCGTGGTTTGTAAACTTTTAACTCTTTCTATTATCAATAAAGTTATTAAGTAAAGTTGTTATTGAATATGTGAATGTAACCCTAAATCCAATAAACTAAGAAGTCATGGTTGTTGTATGAATACTTGAACATTATGTAGAGACATAAAAGTAGATCAAGTTCGAGTAAATAGTCAAAACGGTCTATAGTATAAGGATTAGGTTGGGTACCTTATCCTGAGGATACTATTAAATACGACACACTTTGTTATGATACAAACGATGTGATCTTGAATCGTTCATGTGGAGACATGTAAGCAGGAGTATTTTGTGCAATGAGTTTGCACAAGACCAGACAACAAAGTAGTCACTGTTTCTTTAAACGTCGTTTACTGTTAAACACTGACTAATTTCTAATAGATGACCTAGGTAACTCGATCTAAATCCTGAGCTAACTATGGACTCATGTCTATTCAGAATTATCCTTATATTTGCATGGGTGATAGTGGCTCTACATCGCTGACTCAATAAGCCTCCCATTTCAGGGGTAAGACTGGGTAGATAGCTGGGGACATAGACTTGTAAGACGGAGTTCACTCCTACCTGAACAAGGGGCCCCACCCTCTAATTGGCCCGAGAGGGACTTGGTTTGTTGGTTGGATCACAAACCATTTGCTCATTAAAGAACCAGTGGTACTTAAGGAATAAGATGTAACCAGGGGTAAAATGGTAATTGACCCAGCAGTGATTTCGAACAACCTGTGAAGGGTTGACTTATTAATCATGATTCAATCAAGTGGACAGAAATATATCTACGTTGAGGAGAGTGCAGCTACGGGCTTTAATGGAGTGACCTGTTAGTTAACGAATGTTGGTTGACTAGGTCAAAGAGTTTGACCGGTTAATTTTGAATCGTTGGAGCTCATGATCTATAGGTCCACAAGGTCCCTCGACTAGCTCATATCGGATAAACCCTTAGAACAGTGTGGTGAATGAATTTGAAATATTCAAATTCGGTTTCCAGAGTAATCGCTAGACATATGCGATATGTTGAATGCGTTGACGTTTAATTATGAATTAAACGTTCAAGGAGAGTTGAAATTAATATTTAAATAGGATTAAATACTATATATATGAATAGGGATGCATATTTGAAAAATCGTTTTTTGGGAAAGTCGATTTTGGCATGGTTTTAATATTATTTTAATATTTGATATTAGAATAATATTTTTAATTAAAATTGTTTTAGTTAGTCATTAAAATTATTTTTTAAATTTGATTTAAAATCAATTTTGCAAATGTTGATTATCCCATTTTAGGTGTCATCCATGCATGTTGCCACAAATACCACTAAGTGCATGAGATGTGTTGTCAACCTCTTGTTCAATTAATTTTGCATGTATAATCTTATATATGCAAATGATTTTGAAAAAAGAAAAAGGTGTAATGCATTTTTATGGAATTATAAAAAAAATTCTAAAAGTTAGAATTTTTCTCTTTTTTTTCCCTATCCAATTCCTTTACTTTCTCTCCTAAAATTCACAACTAAAGGAGTCCCACAACTCTTTTCCAAGGCCGGAGAACAGTTGAGAAGACTCTCGTGGTGGTCTACGAATTGTTCATGAGGAGATACATCCATTGATTGAAGTTTTACAAAGACTTCAAGGGTAGGAACTCTAAAATTCTGCTTTGTTCTTGAAGTTTTCCTTTGCATGTTTATCCTTGTATAAAACATCTTAGAGTGTAATTTTGATCCTTCCGCTGTGCATGCATGTATGTTCTTCCTACAGATATGTGTTCCTTTGAGATTACTAGACTGTTATGATATGTGTTCCTTTGGGATCACCACGACTGCCATGATATGTGTTCCTCCGGGATCACCACGACTGCCATAATTTGTGTTCCTTCGGGTTCACTACTTATGCCCATGTTATGATTTGTACACTTTTCCCATGTATGAAAGTTAACAAGTTTACTAGATAGACCCGATAGTGGGTCACTTGCTGTGTATTTTTATACTCACTCTTTCTTATGTTACAACTTTCAGGTAAAGGCAAGGATAGACAGGTGAATGACAGGAAGAATATGTGATCGTGCCGTTGGGACCAGTCAATGCTTCCGCTCACAATTTTTTTTTTTATGTTTTTATCCCAGTCTTTATGTTTAAATTTAATAATTTTAGTTTTGCATTGTTAGACGTTTTATGCAAAGTTCACAGTTTTGGTTTTATAATTTTTTTTAGGGGTACCCCGATCCAAGATTTTTAATTATTTAAATTTAATGAAGTTATTTATTTTATAAATTTCTTTTATTTTAGTCAAATATATGAAAAGTATCGTTTTGAGATGTATGCATGCATGAAGAAATGACCTAGAACAAGTTGTAGGAAGTCGGGTCGTTACACTTCAAAATCTCAGATGAAGAAAAAGGGAAAAGGGAAAGTCAAAGCTCCTGCAAAGAGAAAAGGCAAGGGAAAGGCTCAAGTTGCAGACAAAGAAAAATATTTTCACTGCAACCAAGATGGACGTTGAAAAAGGGATTTTTCGAAGTACCTAGCCGAGAAAAAAGTTGAGAAAGAGAGATAAGGTAAATATGATTTACTAGTTATTGAAATATGTTTAGTGAAAAATGACAACTCAACCTAGATATTGGATTTAGGGGCTACTAATCACATTAGTTCTTATTTGCAAGAAATTAGTACCTAGAAACAGCTTCAAGATGGCGAGATAAATCTCAAGGTTGGATCAGGAAAGCTCATCTCGACTAAGGCAGTGGGAGACATGAAGTTTTTTTTAGAGATAGATTCATTTTGCTTGAAAATATACTCTATGTTCCTAGTTGTAGTAGGAATTTGATATCTATCTCTTGTTTGCTTGAACATATGTACAAAGTGACTTTTGAAATTAATGAAGTGTTCATTAGTAGAAAAGGTATTCCAATATGTTCTGCAAATTTAGAAAACAACTTATACAAGTTAAAACCGACCAAAGTTAAGGTTGTTTATAATACTGAAATGTTTAAAACAACTGAAACTCAAAATAAAAGACAATGAGTTTCTCAAAGTACCTATCTTTGGCACTTAAGACTTGGTCACTTAAATCTCAATAGGATTGAGAGATTGGTTAAGAGTGGGCTCCTAAATCAGTTAGAAGACAACTCTTTGCCTCAATGTGAATCATGTCTTGAGCGAAAAATGACTAAAAGATCTTTTACAGGAAAAGGTCTTAGAGCCAAAGAACTCTTAGAGCTCGTGCACTCGGATCTTTGTGGTCCGATGAATGTTAAAGCACGTAGAGGGTATGAATATTTCATTAGTTTCATTAATGACTATTCAAGGTATGATTATATTTACCTAATGCATCACAAGTCTAAAGCTCTTGAAAAGTTCAAGGAGTATAAGGTTGAGGTTGAGAACCTCTCTTAGGTAAAACTATTAAAACATTCGATCAGATCGAGGTGGAGAGCATATGGACTTAAGATTTCAGGACTATCTGATAGAACATGGAATTCAGTCACAGCTCTCTACACCTGGTACGCCTCAATAGAATGGTGTATCTAGAAGGAGAAACAAAACCTTATTAGATATGGTTCAATCGATAATGTGCCAAATTCATTTTGGATATATGCAGTTGAGACTGCAGTATATATTTTGAACAATGTTCCCTTTAAAACTATTTCAGAAACACATTATGAGTTATGGAGAGGGCGTAAAGGTAGATTATGTCACTTCAGAATCTGAGGATACCCGACACATGTGTTGGTGCAAAACCCGAAGGTTCAAAATTATGTCTATTTGTAGGATATCTGATATGAAAAACCTAGCAATTTGAAAATTAGGAACCCAATTGTTGAACCCCTAACAACAAATCCCAAAACCCCCAAATCAATTGATGTCAATCCAAAGGAAAAGACTAGAATTGGATTACCTTTTGATCGAAGACCAAGAGATAAGGAGAACTAGTTCCTTACTCCAAGTTCGAACACTCCACAAGCAAGATGATCAAACTTACTTGAATGTTCTTGGCATGCAACCCTAATTCAAGAATTGCAAAAGTGGCAGGATGAAACTTTGTCATCTACCAGAGAATTCTTATTCAAGAAAATCCTAAAGTTCTAAAAACATCAAAACTGTTCCAACAACTTAATGGCTAGACTTTAAATAGTCTCCCAATAAAGAAACTCTAATGAAACTTAGTAAAAGACAAAATTACCCCTACTTAAATGTCATAAAAAAGGATAAAATTGGAAAATATTAAATTACATCAAAATTATTAAATAATAATTTGATGCCTTGGGCGGTTCATATCAATATCCCAAAGAAACAACATGTGGTTTATTTTATGCTCCTCAAGATGACAAAGTGCTTGTATTGACAAACACTACTTTTCTAAAGGGCATAAAGGTTGTTTGGTTTATCAACCACGCAGTAAACTAGTTTTAAAAGAGATTTACGAAGAAACTACAGATAAATTGTAACGACCCGACTTCCTAGAAGTTGTCCTAGGTCGTTACTTTATGCATGCATACATCTCAAAAGGACACTTTTCATATACTTGACTAAAATCAAAGAAATTTATAAAATAAACAACTTCATTAACTTTAAATAATAAAAAATATTGGATCGGGGTACCCCAAAAGATTATAAAACCAAAACTCTAAACTTTTCATAAAACGTCTAACGATGCAAAACCAAAATATTTAATTTGAACGTAAGGACTGAGATTTAAAAAAAACATAAAAACATGAGTGGAAGCATTTGATTGATCCCAAAGGCACAATCACAGATTCTTCCTGTCATTCGCCTGTTTGTCCTTGTCTTTACCTGAAAGTTGTAACATAAGAAAAAGTGAGCTCAGTAAATGACCCACTACTGGGTCTGTTTAGTACAGTTGTTGATTTTTCTACACGGGACATGTGTACAAATAATAACATGGGCATAAGTAGTGAACTCGAAGGAACACAAAACATGGCAGTCGTGGTGATCCCGAAGGAACACATATCATGGTAGTCATGGTGATCTCGAAGGAACACATATCATAGCAGTCATAGTGATATCGGAGGAACACATATCATGGCAGTCATGGTGATCCCGAAGGAACACATATAATGGCAGTCATGGTGATCCCAAAGGAATGCAAAACATGGCATAAAGTGTACACAGCCCGATAGGATAACTAACTGTCACTATCTAACATGACATGCGTCAATCAACCAATAGGCCTCAAATCTTCATCATAGACACAATTATCAAAGCATGTAAACTATCATAATAAAGTTTCATGTCGTGGTCATATTATCATAGCCTGTAGACTTCCGGCATACCCAAAGCAATCCTTTCATGAGCGAAAGATAGGCAAATCATTCCAATACATTCAACTTAACAATAATAACTTGGGTAGTGTGCCGACTCGGAGGCAAGCTGGTAGTAAACCACTTACCTCGATATCAAGCTTAATTAGTTTTATCCAAGCAACTAATCTCCTTCAACCTTTAGAAATCTTGAATAAATCCTACAACATGAATTTAATTAAAATTTATATTTAATGCCTAAGCACAAACATAAACTTATTCCAATTGTCTCCAAACAACTTACCTGAAGTGCAACCAAGTCCCAATTCTCGTCCAAACTCCAAACATTGAATGCAACTTAGACATAAATTAATATTACGAGTTAAAAACCAAATTTCCAGCACCAATAAAACTTCCAAGACATTGTCACTCACCAAAATTGATCCAAAATTGCCAAACCGAATTTTACCTTGCTAGACAGTATGCTTCCGCCTTCGAAACTTCTCCAAAACTAACTCAAATGTCAAGAATATGAAAACATCGACCAATTTGGGTCACAAATTAATGGGTAATAAAGAAATTTCAAGAAAACTCACTAATACTTTCATACATAAGAGATCTACGCTTGAGAATCACCCAATTTTACAGGTTCTGTTCAGCCACCATTACGAACAAACCAGAGCTTCAAACAATGATCCAACTGTTCCAAATGAGACCCTATGTGTCTCAAACTGGCGGACCAAATTTCAATACGATCCAACGGTTCAAACTCAAGCATCGATAGTGTTCCGGGAGCTGTTGTTGAAAAATCGAATTGCACTGCTCTCTTTTTCCTTCTCTGTTTTTCAATGTGTTTTTTCACTCTTTACCTCATTAGGTCACTTAATAATACATATATATATATATACAATTCGAAACTCTAATTTCTTAATAAATTAGGTATACATATATATATATTTTTAAATTTCTTTTTCCTCTACCAATTCAACTAAACAAATTAAATCTCCTAAGTTAAAATTCAATTTTCACCAATTGAATTTAAACTCAAATCTTTTATCCTGTTTAATTTAAATTGAATTATCTTCTCAAAATAATTTAATTAAGCCTTAAAAAAATTCAAAATAACACCCAAATAATTTAAGATAATTAAATTAAAGATTTCGAGGAAAAGGGATCATGCCAGTAAAGTACAAGCTTTTAAGGCTCGACTTGTGGCAAAGGGTTATATCTAGGTCGAGGGGGTGGAGTATGAAGAAACCTTCTCTCCTATTGCCATGATAAAGTCGATTAGAATACTTTTATCCATTGTCACATTTTATGATTATGAAATTTGGCAAATGGATGTGAAGACAACTTTTCTAAATGGCTATCTTGAGGAAAGTATCTATATGGCTCAACCAGAGGAGTTTATAGAACAGGGTCAAGAGCAAAAAGTTTGCAAGCTTAAACGATCCATTTATGGGTTATAGCAAGCATCTCGGTCCTGGAATATGAGATCTGATGTTGCAGTCAAATCTTATAGTTTTGAATAGAATGTTGACGAACCTTGTGTATAAAAAAAATTATCAACTCTACTGTAGCTGTAACGACCCGACTTTCTAAAAGTCGCTACCTCATGCATGCATACATTTCAAAACGACACCCTTCGTACATTTGATTAAAATAAGATAGATTTAATAAATAAATAATCTCATTAAATTTAAATAGTTAAAATTCTTGACTCGGGGTACCCAAAACAAAACAAATCAACATAGTTAACGATTAAAATGAATAAAAGAAATACTTCCTAGGAAAACTAACTGGACAACTTGCTTAAATAAATAAAATAATAGATATGAATAATGAAATGCGGAAGCTCTCTCGTGTCCCTATTCGGCCCGGTCACGGATTCTGCCTGTCGCCCACCGGCCCGTGCTTGCCTTTACCTGCAATCATGAAATTTTAACTGCATGAGTATAAAACTCAGTAAGTAATCCCACTACTGGGATTTCTAGATCTGTAAGCCAACTGCCCTGTCACCATGCCTAGCGGCCTGATGGCACGCCGTCAATACTGTGGTGTGAGCCTGATGACCCACACCAATGAACATGGAGGTGAACCCGTCGGTCCACACATGTCTAGTGGCCTGATGGCACACCGTCAAAACTGGATGTGAACCTGATGATTCACATAATACAAAATAATAGAGCATGGGACAACGAGCATTGGCATCGAGTACGGTCATACAGAGCATACACTACTGATACATGATAAATTCTCAATAGTAGACAAACCATAAATTCAAGCAGATAAATTCATACATGCCCAAGATCTGATCAATAAGCATACAGCAACCCAATAAATCATGAAAAGCTAGGTGCCAAACCATACTGTGAAACTGTAGCCTGCAGCAGTGGAATCACTTACCTCAATAATGTAAATTCAGTAACAACCACGTAGGAGCCTTCCCCAAACTCCAATCCTAATATAAAAAGGATCCAAATTAAATATTCAAATAGAAATTTTCTCCCAAGCAACATTAAACTTCAATAACTCAGTACCCACCTCGCCTCGAGCTGCAACCCAATCCAACAACGCTTATATATTTTTCTCTACAGTCACCCACCTAAACAACGTGAACAACATCAAGCTTAAACCAAGCTTCACTGGGTATTTATTTCAGTTAATGGCCTAGACAAAAGAAAACTTACCCCGAATTTAACAACGAATCGTTACCGCGGCAGGGCAACCGACGCGCGGCAGTGGACGATGGCTGGCTAACGGCGCGCGGCGGCTGTTGGAGGAGGCGGCGGCGTCGCGCGGCGGCTGGAGGGATGCGACCGGCGAGCTGTGCGCAGACGGCGTGCGGCGGAGGCGAACGGTCGGTGCGTGACTGCTGGGCGGAGGCGCGATGGCGACTGCTGGGCAGAAGCTGCTGCGATGCGCGGCTGCTGGGCGGAGGCGAGCGGCTGCGGCCACGGCGCGGGCTGGGCGCGAGCTGGTTGCAGAAAACCCACAGGTTGAGGCAGCTGATCGTGATGAAGAAGAAGAGAAGAAGGGTTTTTCTTTTTTTTTTTTTTTTGACTTTGCACGCAATTCGAGATTCACTTTAATAATAAAAGATAATAATAACTAATATTGTTACTAATTACATAATATCTTAAATATATAATAATAATAGATATTATTATATTATATTTCATCTAAAATCAAATCCCACTTCTCTAAAAATCAATTCAATTAAATCCTAGATCTGAAAATATAAATGCAACAATCTCAATTCAACACTTGAAAATTTGAGATGTTACAGTAGCTTTCTTAGTTTTGTATGTAGACAACATCCTTCTCATTGGGAATGAGGTAGGATTCCTAATTGACATCAAACAATGGCTATCAATCCAATTTCAAATGAAAGATTTGGGATAAGCTCAATTTATTCTTGGAATCCAAATAGTTTGGAATTGTAAGAACAAAATATTAGCCATGTCTTAAGCATCATATATTGACAAAATGTTGTCTATATATAAGATGTAAAATTTCAAGAGTGGTCTGTTACCATTCAGACATGGAATTCATTTGTCAAAGGAATAGTGTCCTAAGACACCTCAAGAAGTTGAGGATATGAGAAGCATTCCCTATGCATCAGCAGTTGGTAGTTTAATGTATGATATGTTGTGTATACAACCTGACATATGTTATGCAGTAGGAATTGTCAGTAGATTCTAGTCCAACCTTGGATATGATCATTGGATTGCCGTTAAAAATATCCTCAGGTATCTAGAACAAGGGACAAGGATTTGATCCTTACAAGATACACTGACTGTGATTTTCAGATCGATATAGATTCTAGAAAATCTACATCGAGATAAGTGTTTACTCTGAATGGAGGAGCAAAGGTTTGGAGGATATGAATGTTTTATGGAGTTAAATTGGTTTTTCTGCTTTTGGCATTTTTTTTAAGGGAAGTCTCTTCTCAACACATTAATGCCCAAAACCGAGGGCTTAATTACAACATTTGACCACAAATTGAAGGGTAAAAAGAATGTCAAAACTAGAAAAATCAATTTAGCTCCAGAAAACATTCATCGCATGAATTAAGCCCCACCAAAGCAAATTGAATGAAATTAAAGTACTCTGATACCAATTGAAGGACATACGAACATGCAGTAAAAATTAATTTGATTGAATTTCACTCTAATATGCTCAATTTTGAGGATACGTAAAACATGTAATCAAAAGGGAAAAACTTGAGTTTCATGAACACTTACTCTTGAAGCTCTAAATTCTCCTTTGTTTCTTGATGAAAATGAATACCAATTGCTCGTAGACCACCAAATAGTCTGCTCTATTAATCTCTGACCTTAAATTGGATGGTGGGATCCAAAAATGAGATTAATTCGATAGGAATTAGATGATATAGAGATATAGTGTTCTTGGTGTTCTTATGGAAAATACAACCAAATTAACTCTTTATTTGGCTAATTTCTCAACCCACAACTTAGCCAATCTCATCCTTATTTATCAAAGATTAACATGCAATCTAATTGCATATCAAATTAACAACAAATTTGTTCAATTTGTGTGGCTAATTGAGGGATTTACAACTAAGCTACTAGCTTAGCTAGTGGGAAAATCCAAGATTGAAATTCAATTTAAAATTGAATTTTAAAATCAATTTAAAACTAATTTTTAAATTATTTTTTTAAATCAATTTTAATTTGATTTTAAATTTTAAAAAAATAAATATAAATTAATTATAATATTATTTTTTTTGCTAATCCCGATTTTTTCTAAAAAAAATAATATGAATCCTTATTCATATAATTAATATTTAAATTATATTTAAATATTATTTTCAACTCTCTCTGTCTGTTTAATTCGTAATTAAATGTTAATACGTTAGACATATCACATATACCCAACGTTTATTCCCTAAGCTGAGTTTGAACGGTTTAAACTCATTCATCAAACTATCTAAGGTTTTGTACATATATGAGCTAGTAGAGGGACCTAATGGACCTACAGATCATGAGCTCCAACGATCCAAGATTAACCGGTCAAACTCTTTAACCTAGTTAACAACATTCGTTAACTAATGAGACACTCCACTAAAGCCCGTAGCTGCACTATCCTCACTGTAGATATATTTCTGTTCACTTGATATAACCATAATTAGTAAGTCGATCCTTCATAGGTTGCCTGTAATCAGAACTAAGTCAAAATTACAATTTTAACCCGTGAATACATATTGATCCTTAAGTCCCACTGATCTTCAAATGATCGAACAATTGGTTTGTGATCCAATCACTAAACCGAGTTACTCTTTGGCCAATGAGAGGGTGGGGCCCCTTGTTCAAGACCAAGAATTAATACTTAAGGGAACAACTTATCTACTAACCCTAAGTCAGGTAGGAGTGAATTTCGTCTCACAGGACTATGTCCCCAACTACCTACTCGGTCTTACCCCTAAAATGAGAGGCATATCGAGTCGGCGAACTCGAGTCACTCTCACCCATGCAGATCTAAGGATAATTCCGAATAAACAGCAGTTCATAGTTAGTTCATGATTGAGATCGAGTTACTTAGGTCATCTAGTTGCAATAGTCAGTGTTATCAGTAAACGGTGTTATAAAGTAATAGTGACTATTTCATGGTCCGGTCTTATGCAAACTAATTGGATAGAACGCCCCCACTCACATGTCTCCACATGAACGATTCAAGATCATATAGTTTGTATCAAATACAAAGTGGACCACACTTAAAAGTGTCCTCAGGATAAGGTACCCAACGTAATCCTTATACTATAGACCGTTTTGGCCATTTACTCGAACTTGATCCACTTTTATGTCTACACATATAGTTCAAGCATACATGTTTTTGTTGAGTTTTATGTTCTAAAACTACTAGTTTGTAAACAGTAACGTGCATTCTATTTATCAATAAAGTTGTTATCGAGGTTTTTTTAGTCCAATTCAAAGGATTTAAGAGCATAACTTTGCATTTTCTTCACTAACGTTCATGGAAGTTTCACCCATTTATTAACGCTAACTTTGAAAGAAACAAGAGTTATAGGCCATTATCACTTTCAAAAAATACACCTAAACTCAAAACTTTCCCAAAATCTAAACATTAATGTATTAGGCGTGGTTATCAGTAATATTAACTATGATATAATTTAATTCATAAGAACTACTATAATTTTGACATGGAACAATTGTTTTATAAGCATATATTTTTAGTAGTGTGTTAAACACAATAGACCAAGATTAGAGCAGATGTCTCGTATTATTTAGAAGTTCCTGAGAAACATTCTATAAAATTAGCAAGATGTCACAAGATCAATTATTTTTAACACAATCAAAGAAACAATAACAAGCATAGATGGTTTGTGCAGGATTAGTTGGAATGCATTGATGTGAAATACTATGGTGCTTGTCCCAACATCTCTTTCCACACTCATCGAGAGTGCACCCACTGAGGCACCAAGACCAATGCAACTATACAAATAACAAAAAAGAAAAATAAGTAGACAAAAAAATTAGGAGTATATTGACATAACAAAATATTTTAATATATGGATGCCAACAAGAATGTAGATATGTCAAAATTATGAGATTGTTGGAAGATGCATTAGAAAACTTGTGAAAATCCTAAAATCATTTAATCAAGATATCATAATATGCCTAACGAATATTTGATTTTGTAACAAATGATAATATAGTATTTATGGAAGAAAAAGGAGAACCTGCAAAAATAAAAGCAATGAAGATGATAGGTGAAGAAGAAACTAGTTTTGCCATATTCTCAAGATCTGAAGTTCGTAAGTATGGTTTTGTTAAATTGGGTGGTAGAAAGTGTAGGATTTAAAAAGTTTAAATACTAAAAATTATATTAAATTGCACCCCCATATTTCATTTATATAAAAATAAAAAAAGATTTCTATAAATTATAGTAACTCCATGCATGAATTTGTTTTGATCAGTTATGTTAAAATAGTAAAGATTTTATTTTTGTGTCATTTGTGAATTAAATTTAGATTTACGTTTAACTGTTGTATAGATTTTTCTTGCATATTTTTACTATATGAAAATATTGAATAAATGTTGAAATTTAATTTTACATCGGTTCATATTTTGTATAACATAATTTTAAAATTCTAACCTTACTCCTTCACCATGTTTGGTTTACAATTCTCTATGTATAGAACCACATTTGTGGATGTCTACTTTTGTATGCAATTCCTTTTCCAATCTAATTTTTGTAACCTCATTACAGTTTCACATTCGTTCCACATAAGAATAATTGAACAAAGACAAATTTATGTAAATGATTGAAGAAATATAAAATGTGGAATTCCACAAGCCGAGCTTCTTTTTGTTAAAGAGACAACTTAAAAAATGGACTCCTGCTTTTTTATATATATTTTCATGTCTTTAATTCATTGTAATTTCATTAACGCATTTAGTTGTCTTTTTTGTAGTTAGATCGAGCAATTTGGAGTTGTGTTCGAGTGTTCTGGAAGAATCGAGATCAAAATAGTACGATACTAATTAGACTTAAATTGAGCAACCAAGTCATGAAAAATGAAATTCAAATCAAAAGACCTGGGGAATGAGTTTCGAGACACTAGATTGAGTGTCAAAACATTGTCCCTAGCATCTTCACATTAGGAAAACTTTTCCATTCAATACTTCTTTTTCTATCCGACTTTAAGACATCTTTTTAGTAGTCTTTTGCATGATTTCCCCTTCACTCTATAGAAAATTGTTCCTATGTCAAATAGTATTTGTGTAACGACCCGAGTTCAGGAGGGGGACATGAATAAACCGAGATCACATCCGAATGAGAGGGAATTGAAAGTTACTACCTATACCAATAAGGTGCACCTTCCTTTTCAGTGGCTCAATTATAAGAACTCCACAGTTAAGCGTGCTTAGCTTGGAGCAATCCTAGATTGGGTGACCACCTGGAGATTTTTCTAGTATGCATGTGAGTGAGGACAAAGCATGCTGAAAGGACCCGTGTTGGTATGTAGGGACAACGTTCACTCATGGAAGCATTTAAGGGGGCCATTAGTTGTCGAATCCGGATTCCAAATCCTGGTCCGAATCCTGGGCCTGGGGCGTTACAGATGGTATCAGAGCGGAACCTCTCCCAGTAAGGTGTGGCTCGGGGACGAACCAAGCGGAAGCTGGTGGGCATGTAACGACCCGAGTTCAGGAGGGGGACATGAATGAACCGAGATCACATCCGAATGAGAGGGAATTGAAAGTTACTACCTATACCAACAAGGTGCACCTTCCTTTTCGGTGGCTCAATTATAAGAACTCCATAGTTAAGCGTGCTTAGCTTGGAGCAATCCTATATTGGGTGACCTCCTCGGGATTTTTCTAGAATGCATGTTAGTGAGGAAAAAGCATGCTGAAAGGACCCGTGTTGGTATGTAGGGACAACGTTCACTCATGGAAGCATTTAAGACAGTTAAGGATGATGTAGCTGGGCCGGAGGGGACGCAGGGGAATGGCCCCATGTTGGGTGACCTCCTGGGGATTTTTCTAGGATGCATGTGAGTGAGGACAAAGCATGCTGAAAGGATCCGTGTTGGTATGTATGGACAACGTTCACTCATGGAAGCATTTAAGACAGTTAAGGATGATGTAGCTGGGCCGCAGGGGACGCAGGGGAATGCCGGGCCATCAGTTGTCGAATCCGGATTCCGAATCCTGGGCCTGGGGCGTTACAATTGAAAGGTCAGTGGTATTATTTCAAATATAATGTTGTGAGGATTGTTTCTTAGTTCTTGTTTAATTCAGTTGTATTATTCCAATTGAATGTTGATGTTCTTTAGTTCTTGTTTGATGCAATGAAATCATCACATCATGGAACGGCCATCGTCTTTTCCTAAGAGTCTTGTTCGTAGTGAGAGGGGCTTGAACTTGCCATTATAGGTTGTAATCTTTTAGTAGTTTTAAATAAAAGAAACTTTTAATTTACTCGATTAAAGTTAGGTGAAAAAAATCTTCAAATTTCACTTTCTCAAATGTTGTGTTCACTACTTATTTGTCCTTTTCTTTTTTTTTTTCCTTTTTTTTTCAAACACGGTATGAACACATATAAAGGAAATGTAAGTAAATAGTATAAGGTAAATTTAAATTCAGTGTAGAAAGTTACATAAATGTCCCTAGTATTTAGTATTTATATGTAAATATAACTGATCCGAGAAAAAATGGTTAAAATAAAATCGATAAGTGCATGGAGACCAGAAAGTGAATGTAATTGATAGCAATCATTACTATTTCTTAATAAATGTAACTAATTGATGCGTGGAAGTTAATGCAATTTATACAGATTTTTACTATTTATATATAGAAATATAAAACTGAATTGGTATGGAGTTAATGTAGTTTATACAATCTTTTACTATTTCTATACATAAATGAAATTGATTTAGGCATGAAATTTTCTTTTTTGTTTTTTATTTTCCTTCTTCATTCATTCTTTGTTGAGGGAGAAGGAGTTAATGTAATTTATGGGGCACATATGCACATTTAGTAAGTTTGGCATTGATATCAATTTGGTTCCTAAAGTTCGAAAAGAGTTACTTTAGTCTCGGTTTTCAAAATTATTCTAAATTTTCCCTTACTTACCTTAACTTAAAGGAGTGATGACTAGATGTTATTTACTTATTGAATTGGCTTATATGTCAATTTTGTTAAACTACGTGACAGAAAAAAGCTACAAAACTAATTTAGAAATTAAAATCTTTAGTAGAATTCAAATCATAAAATATTCATAATCTCATCCAAAGTGAAATTTAAGTTTCAATTAACCTAGATTTTCGTTTCCAACCCTAAAACTATTCAAGATTAAATCAAATCAAATACAAATAAATCAATTATCTTTCCAAAATTATCTCAAATTTTGCTCCAAAAATCAAAATGAAAGGAAAATAAAAATCCAATAATCTAAGATAATCAATTTAAATTTACTTAGAGCTTGAGATGTTACATAGTCAAAGAGTTTTATGGGATCCATTGACGATTTAAACAAATGTGTGTCCAGTAATTGATATGCAGTGCAACATTTAAGCTTTTTGTTTTTGGTCTTGTCACAAAGCTTAATGGGTAAAAAATGTTTATGTCTTAATCATACAATGACATTGTTCTTTGCCTATCATTCCAATTATTGCATTGGCTTTATTATGTGGCAATTCATGGGGGGAGTGGAAAATAAATCAAGAATATTTTACAATTCTAGTTTTTACTTTTCAGTTTAATTTTTAATTAATCACTAAGCTTATTTGTTATATAATTAAATAAAATTGATGTGTATATCAATCTACGTAAGTAAATAAGGGGTCTAATTACCGTTATGTTAAATTAAAGTTGAGTTGAGAACTATTTAGAATCATTGTAGAAATCTTAGAAACTAAAGCATGAGATTAGAGAGAAGAAAAGGAAGAAGAAAGAAGAAAATGAAAAGGAGATTGAAGTGAAAAAAAAAGTTGCATATGCTTGGTCAACTTGCTGCAATCGTTGTCACTAACGTCAAAATATATTAACAAAGAACTTACTTAAACTAAACGCTAGACTAATTGCGTTCAATAGTGTAAGACCCACTTTTAAACTTTAAAATATTTGTTGTTTTTTTCTTTTTTTTTTTTTTTTGCTTGTTGGTTATTTAATTTAAAAATATTTTGATGGAGAAGTTTGAATTGAAATAAATAGGAAAAATAAATTAGAGTTTCCATTGATAAAGTACAAATTGTCTATAAAGGACAAAGGAGAGAGTTAGTGATTATTTACAAAATAAAAAGAAAAAAAATAGAAATTTGGATTAGTAGGGAAAAAAAGGAGAAAATATTGCAACACATTATGTTATGCAATGAGATGAAACTCGAAAATAGAAAACGACAAACGCATAAGCGGTGGAAGTCAAATCAACAGAGTAAGTTGGTAGCTGATTTGAGACATTCGCGGCAAAGCCAATAAATCTGTGACGCAACGTTGTCGGTGCAGTAGGGCATGTAATTAAATGCAAAGGTATCAATTCATCATTGGAAAGAAGCTGGAAGTATAGCTTTAGACGCCTATAAATCACCCTTCACAAATTTGTCAAAGTGTTCGATTTTCCTCCAAGAAATTGGCTGAAACTCTACCAAAATCACTCCTCACTCCATTGTCATCTTCAACCTCGAGCTTTTCTTTCAAGAAATTTGAGTGAAAGATCATCCTTCTTCTTGGAAACAGCAAGAGGAGACCTTCACCTCCATTACAATCAAGTCAAGCAACTACCATTCTGAGCTAAAGGAAGAAAGAGATTGTGACTGACAACTCGATATTTCCTTTCCTAATCTTTACTCCACTTTATTGTTATTTCTATTTGTATTAAGAACTTGAAGATTGAAAAGTTTGATATTTCTTTATATGAATATGACTTCACTTTCTTTTATCCATCCATGCTTTATCTCAATTCCATCATGAGCAACTAATTCTTTAATGGGTTGAGGAGGTTCAACTTACATTTTCATTAAGTTTTGCATAAGTTAAAAGTCATCTTGTTTAATGTACGCTTAATACATTGCTTGAATCATGCATATTGAGAAATAGGTTTGAGTAGAAATAATCAACTGCTTGAGAGAGTAAGTGAATATAGAACACATTCAACAATGAAAGAACTAAGTAGCTTGAGAGACAAAGTTATCCTTTCGTCTAAAATTAATTCAATCGCGCGTCCTAGAAGTAGGATATTGTGGCTTCGAAACACTGAGAGGTGAGATCTTAATTTTGAGAGTTAATGACGTGAACGCTTCACTTATGCACAGCTTAGGAAAATGTTAGTATCCTCTTCAACCCTGCTTTTGTCCATTGATTTTTCCTTCAATTCACCGCATACTACTTGACTAAGGATTGCATCTCGCCATTCTCATTCAACACCATAACTACATTTACACGCATCATTCCACATTCAATGCAGCATCATTTCATCTATTCTCACATATTCGATTCATTGTTACCATCATCTGTAAATTCATGTTACTTAGTTGCATAGAAACAATCTCAATGCATTGAATACACTTACCGCCTCGAGATCATTCATATAACTTAAGCACGCAATTAGCATAAATCCCTACATTTGACCTTGGACTCACCAAGCACCTTGTCAGAACTTCTACTTGGGTTTAGACAAGTGAAACTTGCGTTCGTTCATTTTTATACATCAATTCATCTTTAAAAAGACATGGTTTAAGGCTAATTTAGATGTCATTGCATTATAACTCAAGTGAGATTGAGCACAAACATCTACCTTCTTTATGTCCGAAACCTACAAAATCATCGAATAAACTCGTAAAACATATAAATGAGCTCGAATTAAGCTGAGGAAGATACCACATTTCAGGTGCTATTAGAGGATTTCATGTTTGAGTTAAGAGATACATAGGTAAGGTTTTTTTCCCCAACTTGGCCTTTGAGAGCGCTTCATGTCAATGAAAGTGTGATGTAGGAAAAGAATATATAATTATTTAAATATAAAAGCAGGCAAGTTTACCACAATTTTCTTCATAATTAAATTTAATCATTCTTAACATTTTAAGCACATCGTTTGTAACAATTACAAAGTGAGTCGTATCCGTAGTGTCACCAGGATAAGTGTAACGACCCGAGTTCAGGAGGGGGACATGAATGAACCGAGATCACATCCAAATGAGAGGGATCCCAAGGACATGAAAGCATGATTAAGAAAGGCTTAAGATAATTGAAATTTACTGCCTATACCAACAAGGTGCACCTTCCTTTTTAGTGGCTCAATCATAAGAACTCCACAGTTAAGCGTGTTTAACTTAGAGCAATCCTATGTTGGGTGACCTCCTGGGATTTTCCTAGGATGCATGTGAGTAAGGACAAAGCATCCTAAAAGGACCCACCCATGTTGATTTGTGGGGACAACGTTTACTCTTAGTGCAGGGGAATGTCGGGGCCATTAGTTTCCGAATTTGGATTCCGAATCCTAGGCCTGGGTCATTACAATAAGACACCCAACCTTAACCCTATACTACATACCTTTTTGGTTATCACTTAAACATGATCCTACTTGTATGTCAACTACATACATGTTTAAGTTTACATAAAATAATCTGGGAACTTAGTTTATTGGATTTCACGAGAATCGTAGAGATTTAGGACACCAGTCCTACCAGAATTAGTGTAAAACCTCTCCTATGTTACCGTTCTACTTGGAATTATCAGGAACCTTATAGGTTGAGTTTGAGCTTGGAGGCTGAAGATTAAGTTTGATTTGGTACTTTTGGATTAGAAAATATGCTTGGAATAGAAGGAATAAACTGACATCTTCTTTGAAGAGAAAGGGAATGGTAAGGATCCGTAGAATAATTTGAGGATAACAAATCTAAGTGAGCTTGCTATAGGACATTGTGGGTGAAGTAGGTATGCTTGAGACAAAGTCAAACTAAAAGTCAAATGTTTTGGAAATTGGTAAATTTTGGGAAATTTTGAGGTCCAAAGATAAATTTGGGATGTTTAAGGCTGAGGAGGTGCTGGAATTGAAAAATATTAGGCAAGGAGAAGGTGTAAAACTGAGAAAGAGGGAGAGAAAGGAAATTGGTGGGTTTTTTTTTTATATATAAAATTGAGTTTTTGGATAAACTGGGGGTTGTCTTAAGCAATTCTTTCTATTAGATGGCTAACAGGTGGTCTATTAGTCATCAGGGGATGTGGTGAACATCAAGCATGAGCTGGCAGCCAAAAATTAAAAGTGGATTTTGAGGTTGAAGCTTTCGGTGTCATTTAATTCTCGAAAAGACATCCAATCAAAAGAAAATTTATAATACACTGAATCCTATACTACTACTTCGATGGCGTAATAATAGTGATAAGTTCAAGGTCGAACTAGAGGAAGACAAGCGCTAATATTGTTTCGTTGGGTTAATTATCTAATTAGAGCGTAAAATGGGGGCTTTCGTATGGAAAGAGATAAAAGCGTGCAAGGGTAAAAGTAACCAAGGATTGAGTTTATTTAGTTTCGAGGGCAAGAGGGACCCTATGCAATTTCAAACATCGATTTCATTAATTAGACATGCATTTGATTTATGGGTGCACAATATCTTTATAGATTATATTAATTTTATCTTATACAATTAATGCATTTTCTCTTATTTAATTTGAACAATTCAAATTCTTGCAAAACTACTTATCTTTGAAGCTCCAATGATTTGAGATTAATTAATTAAACTCTTTAATTAAATTGATTAACATTCATTAACTGTGGGTCACTTATTAAAGACCCACAACTGTAATTTTCGCACTGTAGAATATTTTTGGGTCCATGGATATAACCATTACCAGTAAGTCAACCTTTCACGAATTGCTTATAATTACAGCTAGGTCAAATTACCATTTTATCCCTGTAATTACCTCTTACTCTTTAAGTACTACTGATCCCTCTAATGAACAATTGATTTATAATCAACTATAAACTAAATTCCTCTGAAGCCAATAAGAGGGTGAGACCTCATTGTTCAAGACTCGGAATTATCACTGAAGAGAGAAATTCATCTACTTACGCTAAAGGCGGGAAGGAGTAAAATCCATCTTATGTAGCTATGTTCTCAGCTTTCCTACTTAGACAAGTCCCCAAGATGGTAGACTTATTGAGTCGGTAACTCATACAACTCTCACCCATACAAATCAAAGGACTGCTCTCATAGACAAAAGTCCATAACTCAATTAAGATTGAGATCGGGTTACATACTGTCATCCTATGAAATGTTAATCTCTTCAGTCAACAGTGTTATAAAGAAAGATTAATCATTTTGCAATATGGTCTTATACAAACTATTTGTATAGGATACCCCAACTCGCATGTCTCCACATGAACAATTTGATCCAAATCGTTTGTAATAGTTACAACTTTGGTAACATTTATAAAGTGGATCATATCCGTAGTGTCACAAGGATAAGACACCCAACCTTATCCATATATTGTAGATCACCTTTTAGATTATTACTTGCACACGATCCACTTGTATGTCTACCACATACTATTCAAGCTACATTAAATAACCTTGAATCTTAGTTTACTAGATTGAGTTATAAAAAACTAAAAGTTGAATAAAATAACTCTTTATTTTATTAAATAAATGGAATTTGTTTATACAATACAAACCACGAGACTTAGGACATAAATCCCAACATGTTTCAATAAGGTCCCCTTACTGGCTTATAACGGAAAAACACGAATCAGGAATTATTGAAAGAAAATTTGAAATTAATATGTTAAATTAAGGAAAAATATATTTATTGTATTAGATATAATGAATATCATATATATGTATTAATGTATCAAGATATATTATTATTTTTAATTTGAATAAGATTCAAATATGAAATATATAATTTGGGAGAATTAAATTATTTGAAAACGATTCCAATAATTAATAATTTATTTTAATATAAGATATTAAAATAATATGATTTGATCAGGGTTGTCTTAATGAGATTCCTATAAATAGGACCTTATAGAGACATAGATAGAATAATCACTCTTTCCAAAATCTTGAAGCAGAAAAACTCTCTGCATACTTTCCTACTTCCCAAGAGAAATCACAGTGAACGTTTCTATGGTTTTTTCTCTTCACTTTTTTCAAGGAGACTCCCACAAGTCTGATTCATGCCAGAGTCATAGCAAGAAAGACCTTGTGGTGGTGATTACAACTGAAAAAGGTAGATCGCAAGGATTCTTTGTAGCTTGTACTACGAATGTAATATTTGATTAACATTCGCTTTGATTTTTATAAGTAAATCAAAGAAGCTCCTAAAGCTTCTGCTACGGGGTTGAAGAGTTCAATCCGCTCATTTGAGATACCTTTTTAGCCCGCAATCTTCTTCCTTTCACGTTGTAGATCAAAACTTAAGTCTTTACACCCCTCTTTTCATCATTATTGCTTCAGGGTCGTCTATTTTCATCCACACGCTTGGTTTCGAAAAAAAAAAAAAGAAAAGCATCAAAGATTCATCTACGTAGCACAAAAAACTAAATCCTAAGTCCTAAAAAAAATACTTTTCTGTGATTTATATTAGACAATGTAGTAGGTTCCTCCAAACATATCATCATTTTAGCCTCGATCTAGTCCTCCTTCCCTACTAGATTTCTGCAAATTACCAAAATTTTAATATATCAAATTCTCATGAACTATCTTTATTTAAACCAAATAAACTAATATACTTACTATACAATCAGTTTCCAAGAAGGTATTCCAAATATTGCTCATATTATGACGACCCTTACTAATCTTGAAAAACTATTTTCTTTTCTTTCTTCAATTATTTTTTATATGAATCATCCAAGGCATCAAATTATTATTTATATTTTATTTTAATAATT
The DNA here is from genome assembly GCA_002890555.2 of Lagenaria siceraria. Classification (NCBI taxonomy): domain Eukaryota; kingdom Viridiplantae; phylum Streptophyta; class Magnoliopsida; order Cucurbitales; family Cucurbitaceae; genus Lagenaria; species Lagenaria siceraria. Next base: position 23,126,652 of record CM016485.1, on the reverse strand, counting down.
GTAATTTTATTACTTTCCAAATTTATCCTTCTTAAGACATTTTAAGTAGGGTCATTTTAGATATTTTGCTATGAACTATGACGTGCCATTAGGGTTTTCCTTGAAAGGTTATTAAAGTCTTGACTTTAGGTTGTTTTGAGAAGTTTTTACGATGAATCAAATTTGGCATTTGTGTTTTTTTCAAGATTAGCCAGGAGAGCTTCTTGAATTTTGCAATTCATGTGTTGAGTTGCATGCCAAGAACATTCCAAGTGGGAATGATCATCCTATCTTGTGGAGTGTTCGAATCTTAGGTTAAGAATTTGTTCTTTGTCTCAAGATATTTGATCTGAAGGTAATCCGTGTCAAATCCAATCCTTAGGGTTGAGATTGAGTTGATTTAGGGGTTTTAGTGATTGAGAATTAGAGGTTTTCATCTTGAAAAAGGTTTCTAATTCCAATTCACTAGGGTTTTCAAATCAATTTTTATATTACTTTATTTTGAGAACATCTAGATGTTGTCGTTTTCTTTATTATTTTAACTTGACATCTGACATATCAACTAGAACATATGCACAAGGCATCTCCTTAAGTTAATTTATGAGCCCATCACCTTATAGTGTGGGGTGAACTATAAGTATGCACAACAAATAGTTGTCTATACTATGTTCAATTGTTGTTATTTCGTTTTCATTGTTCATAGCAATCATTTGGAATTAAGAAGTTGATCATTTTCTTATACTGATCTAATATGTCTATTCTAAAAAAATAATATTATTTCTATTGTCATGAATACAAAATTTAATACCTAAAGGTTAAAAATTGGTCCATAAATATCCTTGGCTATTAAATAAGTAGCAAGCAAAATATTAATTTAGTAATTAAACAAATTTCTTAAAGACCAGCCCAACTCCATACTACACGCCTAATAAAAGATGGCTCAAACTGAAAGCACTACAATACTCAGGACTATCAAAATGTGCAAAAGATCTAGAAACTTCCAGAAACTTTTACAAAATTCTAGAAAGTGTTAGAAAGATCTAGAAAGTTCTAGAACATGCATGAATACCCTAGATGTCTCTAGAAAGCTCTAGAAGATGTATGAATATCCTATATATTTCTAGAGAATTCTATAAAAGTCTAGGAAGAGCTAGCATAATCTAGAAAGTTCTAGACAAAGCTAGCATCATATAGAGAAATCTAGAAAGGTATAGAGAAGTATGGAAATGTATAGAAATATATAGAATAATCTAGAGGAAAGATTTTAACGATTGAATCAAATCAATCCTCACCATCCATTAAGAAGGTGGAGGGCTATAAATACCCCGTGGGGGCTCATTTGTAAGACAAGGTTGGAAAGAACCACCCAAATCTCTCACCCATAAGCCCTCATATCACATGTACAGGAAACTACACCTATTCGGTCTTGTGTCAAATTCTTTTAGGAGTTCTAAGCAGCCAATGCCTAATATTTTCATGGTTAGCTGGACCTTAGATTAATTCAAGTTTAGTTCCTTTATCCTATGGTGTCCCTTATTTCTAAGGTGGCGTGACCATCTTTTGTGTAGGCTCTTAGTCCCATATCTCGTTGTGCCATCCGCTAACACCCTAACCTTCTCATCATTAGAGCTCTGTTAGATCTTTTAATCAAATGGTCAGTTTAACTTACCGATTTTATCTTTTAAAATCAACAAAGAGAATGTGTTTAAACAAAGTGGTGTGAAGTGTCACATAACCTAAACCATAACAACCCTAAGGTTTTCACATTGCTAATCCCCTAAAAATATTTAGCTCAGGACTTGTGATAAAATAATCATCTTTATTAAATCATAAACCATAGCTACAATGTGGAGTTTGATTGATAGAAATTAAAATGGAAAATTAACAAAGAAAGTAATGCTGGAAAATAAATACAACTGAAGAGAAAACTTGGGTAATCCTCAAGTAACAAGTCTTTTCCTAGAATCTCGCCTCGACACACACTTCTGTGGGAAGATAAATCCTAGAGCTGCTATGCCTTAGAGGAACTTTTGTTCTTAAGACTACTGACTTAAAACTTTGAGAAGAAACCCAAGGTGCTGGAAAATGACAAAAAAAAATGGTGAAGAAAGTGATGATCTCGGCAATGGAGAGTTGTCTTTCGAAATGGAGAGCTTCCTCGCCTTTTAAAGGCTCCAAATCTATTGAGGAGGGTCGAGATTCATGTTCTGAGGATTTACCAGGTAGAATCGGAGGTCTCCAGCCGTTAGAATCGTAAAAATCGCAATTGATCTTGACTGGTTTGAATTCTAGAAAATTAGGGCTCGACAGTGCTGGTACATCACTTATTGCTGTGAGCACATCATCTGAAAAACAGCCAGAAACCTGCCAAAAATGTACCAGATCAACACCAAATCTGCAAAAATCATCTTTTACGCATAATTAACCCTCATTATGCTTATTTAAACATATTAAGACCAATGTTGGGGATAAAATTCATGCAAGTGCTTATTTTTCACATTAAAAAGACCAAAATAAAAGCCTAATTTCATGCATTTCATAGCATAAATCAAACTCCATCTTCTCTCTAAACTCTTTTTCCTCACAAATTCACCACAAGATTGGATTCCACCATCCAATATAAGGCCAGAGAATAGTAGAGAAGACTCTTGTGGTGGTCTACAAACAAGTGGTGTTCATTTTCATCAAGAAACAAGAGAGAATTTAGAGGTTCAAGGGTAAGTGTTCTTAAAACTCTAGTTTTTCCCTTTTAATTGCATGTATTATCCTCAAAATTGAGCATCTTAGAGTGAAATTCGATCAAATTAATTTCTGTCATTTTAACTATATTTTTACTCGAAACGTGCACTTGCGACGTAACAAATATTAAGAATAAAATTGACAGTGTAAAATTGTTCTTGCAGAGATAAAAACCCTAGTGCAGCGAAAAAATACAGAGGACCAATTTCAATTTATAATTTAGAAATTGGAAAATACCATACACTGCAATTATACAGAAAAACCTACTGTATTATCTGGATTAAGCATGAAATTATAGAATGAAAAGTAAGTACCTTCTAGTGAACTCGAACACCACCAAAGGGAGACCTCCCTAAACTCTAAATAAATGAGGTAAACGTTTGTGGCAACCTTCCTTGAAATTTTTGGGAAAAATACTTTTGGGTAGGAAAAACTGAGAGAGCAATTTTTAACAGAACCTTTCTGGAAAAAAAGACCAAAAACCAACGCCAAATGTTCTTCTCTGAATCCCTTTTTGAAAGGTATCCAGAGAGGAATATGGGGAGGGAAAGGGAGAACGTGGGATCAATCCCACGTTTCAGGTAACTCCTTTCCCCATAACCAATTTGGTTAATATGATTAAATTAAATATAAATATATTAATTAAATTAATTAATTAAAAAATAACTAATTAATAAAATTAATATTTAATTAAATCTAATTTAATTAATATATTCATTTAAACCATATTTAAATAAATTTCTCTCACATAACCTATAGTTTTAATGTGCATCTAATACGCAGTAGTTTTAACCTATATTTTTAATATAAATCTAATTCATATTAAATTAATATTTGAACTATTTCAAATATTTAATTCTCTTATGAATTAATTTTGAATCATATCCAAAATTACATTTATAAAGTTTGATTTATAAAATAAACTTTATATTATAATGTATCATTACACATTATACTATTTCCCTTAGTTAATTTGAACATTTCAAATTTCATTCAAAACTTAATTACCTCAATACTCTTTATGAGCTAGGAAGAGGACCTAATGGACCTACAGATCAGAAGCTCCAACGCAGTGTTACCAGGATAAGACACCCAACCATACCCATATACTGCAGACCTTTTAGGTTTTCTGTCTCCCTTCATTTTTCCTTAACTTTTGCTTGATTGCATGCATTAGGGATAATGCATCATTTTAGTTTGGGGTGGGGTTTGTTCATGCTACTTGACTATTTTTTTGCTAAGTCTTTTGCATCCATTTCTTGCCTATTTTTGCATGCTCGTTTCAGAGGTTCGTTAAGATCCAAGGTTATTTAATGTAACTTGAACAATATGGTAGACATACAAGTGAATCATGTTCAAGTAATAACCTAAAAGGTCTGCAGTATATGGATAAGGTTGGGTGCCTTATTCTGGTGACACTGCGAATACAACCCACTTTGTAAATGTTACAAGAGTTGTAAGTGTTACAAACGATTTGATCCAAATCGTTATTGTGGAGACATGCGAGTGGGGGTATCCTATACAAAGAGTTTGTATAAGACTAGACCGCGAAATGATTAATCTCTCTCTAAAACACCGTTAGCTGAAGAGAATAACATTTCATATGATAACCGTGTAACTCGATCTCAATCCTAAGTGAGTTATGGACTCTTTGTCTATGAGGACAGTCCTTTGACTTATATGGGTGAGAGTGGCCCGTGTCGCCGACTCAATATGCCTACCATCTTGGGGACTTGTTCATGTAGGGAGCTGGGAACATGGCTACACAAGATGGAGTTCACTCCTTCCCTGCCTTTAGGGTAAGTAGATGAATTGATCTCTTAAGGGTTGATTCCGGGTCTTGAACAATAAGGCCTCATCCTCTCACTGGTCCGAGAGGAATTTAGTTTATAGTTGGACTATAAACTGATTGTTCATTAGAAGGATTAGTGGTACTTAAGAAATAAGAGGTAATTACAAGGTTAAAACGGTAATATTGACCCAAATGTGATTACGAGCAATTCGTGAAAGATCGACTTAATAATAACGGTTATATCTATGGACACAGAAATATATCTACAATGCGAAGAATGCAATTATGGGTCGTTAGTGGAGTGACTTACAGTTATTGAATGTTGATTAATTTAATTAAAGAGTTTAATTAATTAATCTTGAATCATTGGAGCTTCTAATCTGTAAGTCGATTAGGTCCCCTGCTAGCTCACTAGGGGTAAACACAAGGATTAATTAGTTTTGGATAAAATTTGAATTGTTCAAATTAAATAAGGAAATATGCATTAATTGTATTCAAGGACGGAAATATTGTTATCGGTGTAAATATCGATAACTCAAATTTACGGATATATCGTCGTATATTCCAGAAAAAATCACGGATATCACGGAAATTTATAAAAATATTATGAATTTTTTAGTAAAATTTTAGAACAAACTTACTTAAGTAATAAATTATAACTTTAAGCATACAAATCAATAATTAAAAGCCAAATATGATCGGTAATGGAGTAATAAGTATAGTGAAGACCGAAAAAATGATTATGAATTGAATATTTTATTTATAAAGTCTATGTCATACGAAATGAAGGCCAAATATAAGATTCAATAATCAATTTGAGCATCATCATGTATCTATCTTCTATGAATGTGTAAGGTTTTCCTATTACAATATTGAGATGAAATGACTTGAAATTTCAATGCAAAAGTTTGAATGAGGTTACAAATTAATATATGTTGTTTTTTTCAAATTGTTTGTTTTTTAATAAAAAATTTTGGATGGTGAAGTAAACAAACTCATATCAATTCAATTTTGAGGTGAAATAATATGAAAATTCATTGAAAAAAAGAATGATCAGGTCGGAAATTAATATATATTATTTTTTAAATTATTTTTCTTGGAAATGAAAATTTTGGATAGTCAAGTAAGCAAAACTCACATCAATTTAATTTTGAAGTGAAATAATGTGAAAATTCAACGAAAGAATGAGGTTAAAAATAAATATATGTTCTTTTTTGTGGTTTCTTCAAATTCAATTTCTTTTGGAAATGTAAGTCTTGAATTGAAGATTGAGAAAAGTTTAAAATTGAAAAAGATAACACATTTGAAAAGGTTGATATTAGGAAAAAAAATGACATATGAAGATTTTTCCACGATATCTCCACGAAATATCCACGATATATTCGCTAAATATCCATGATATATCTGTGATATATCCATGACTGTCATGATTTGCAAACGAAATATCCTTGAAACGATATATCGCCAATATCAACGATTTTTCAGGAAAAAAGAACTTACCCCCTCATATCTCTATCGGATATATCAATTTATGGATATATCGGCGATATATCGCCAATATATCGCGATTTTTCAATCCTTGATTATATTAGATACAATTAATATAATGTATATAGATATATTATAGGGGAGTTTTTAAAAATAAAAAAATAAGGGAAACTATTTACACAAAATAGCAAAATTTTTAGATAGTTGTGATAGACCCTGATAGATACTGATAGAAGTCTATCAATGTCTATCATTGTCTTTTTTCCTATTTTATGTAAATAGTTTGATATTTTTTCCATATGTGAAAATTTTCCTATATTATAATATAAATTAATTTTGAATAGGAGAAAATTTCCCAAAATTTAACTTTATAATAGGAGAGAATTATTTTTGAATAAGATTCAAACATTAAATTAATATGAATAAGATTCATATTGTAAGAGAATTAAAGTTTAATTGTATAAGATACAATTAATATAATGTATATAGATATATTATATTTTAAATTTAATTTTGAATCAAATTCAAATTTAAACTATACGACAGAATAATATATTTGAATAAGATTCAAATATTAAGTAATATGAATGAGATTCATATTTAAATTATAGATTATGAGAAGAAAATACAATTGAATATAATTCAAATGTAATATTAATTAAATATGTGATGTTTAATTAATTTATTTATTTCATTAAATTTAATTAAATTTATATTTAATTTAACTTTAGTTAAATTTTTTTAGCTCCCCACGGTTAAGGGGAGTTAAAGATTGGTTAAGGGAAGTTCCCCCTCTCTCTAATGCACATACAGAATAACGTATTATGTAGTGGGGAATTTTTGTTTGTTCACCAATTCTCTTTCAATTCCCTCTAAACTCTCAACAGAGAAACATCAGAGAAAAGATTTTTTCTCTGTAACTTCTACTTCCTTGAGATTCCAAAAGGGTTCCCACATAATCCGATCATTGTCGGAGAATAGCGAGGAAGATCCTTTGGTGGTGTTCTGTTCGAATCCGAAATAGAATGTCTGAGATCGTGATCACAGCGTGGATTAGAAAAATAATTGAAGAGGTCGTCTTCAAAGGTATCTTTTTTCTCCCCTAAATTCTTCTATAAAAAGCATGCTGCAAAACTGATGTTTGTTCTTGTTCTATATTTTTATGGTTTTCTAAATCGAATTAAAATGGCATCGACGTTTATGCACTTTTGCATTGGGATTCGATCTCTCCAATTTGTATTAGAGCCAAATCGTGCATTTATTTTTAGGTTTGGAATTGAAAACCAGTAGGAAAGGTGGGTGGTTTTCTGAATTTTGAATGTGAGTTTTGCAAAATAGGCATACCCGAAGCGTTTTAAGGATTAGAACTTTTGAGGACGAAAGTTCCTTAAGGAGGGAAGAATGTGATAACCCAAAATTTTAGTTAATTTTAATTTAATTATCTTAAATTATTTGAGTGTTATTTTAAATTTTTAAGGCTTAATTGAATTATTTTGAGAAGATAATTCAATTTAAATTAAACGGGATAAAAGATTTTGGTTTAAATTCAATTGGTGAAAATTGAATTTTAATTTGAGAAATTTGATTTGTTTAGTTGAATTGGTCGAAGAAAAAAAAATTAAAAATATATATATGTATACCTAATTTATTAAGGAATTAGGGTTTGGGATTGTATAAATATATATTATTAAGTGACCTAATGAGGCAGAGAGTGAGAAAAACACACCGAAAAATGGAGAAGAAAAAAGAGAGCAGTGTCGTTCGGTTTTTTAGCGACAACTCTCAGAAAGCTGTCGTTTTCTGGAATTTCAACCGTCAAATCGTGTCAAACTTTTATCCTCCTATTCGAGACGCATAGGGTATCATTCTGAACGGTTGGAACTTTTATCCTCTAGTTTGTCCGTAATCGCTGCTGAACAAAACCTATAAGACTGGGTGGTATTTTTTTTTAGTATTGGTGAGTTTTATTGCAATTTCTTGATTACCCATTAATTTTTTACCAAATTTGGTTTATGTCATTGTATTCTTGGTGTTAGGAGCGATTTTTAGAGAAGTTTCGAAGGCGGAAGCGTGCTGTCCAGCGAAGTAAAGTTTGGTTTGGCGATTTTGGATCAATTTTGGTGAGTGACAATGTTTTGGAAGTTATTTTGAAATGTTTATTGGTGTTGGAAATTGGGTTTTTAACCCGTACATTAATTTTTGTCTAGGTTAGATTTATTGTTTAAAGTTTGGAAGAGGATTGAAACTTGATTGTATTTCGGGTAAGTTGTTTGGAGACAATTGGAACAAGTTTATATTTGTGCTTAGGCATTAAATGTAAATTTTAATTATATTCATGTTATAGGATTTATTCAAGATTTCTAAAGGTTGAAGGAGATTAGTTGCTTGGATAAAATTAATTAAGCTTGATATCGAGGTAAGTGGTTTACTACCGGCTCGCCTTCGAGCCGGCATGCTACCCAAGTTATTACTGTTAAGTTGAATATATTGGAATGAATTGTCTATGTTTCACTCATGAATGGATTGCTTTGGGTATGCTGAAAGTCTACAAGCTATGATTATATGACCATAACATGAAATTTTTTTTTGATAATTTACATGCTATGATAATTAAGATTTAAGGCCTATTGGTTAATTGACGCATGTCATGTTAAATAGTGACAGTTAGTTATCCTATCGGGTTGTGTACACTTTATGTCATGTTATGTGTTCCTTCGGGATCACCACGACTGCTATGATATATGTTCCTTCTGGATCACTAGACTAGCATGATATTTTTGGGTTTTATGTCCTAAAACTTGTGGTTTGTAAACTTTTAACTCTTTCTATTATCAACAAAGTTATTATCAAAGTTATTAAGTAAAGTTGTTATTGAATATGTGAATGTAACCCTAAATCCAATAAACTAAGAAGCCATGGTTGTTGTATGAATACTTGAACATTATGTAGAGACATAAAAGTAGATCAAGTTCGAGTAAATAGTCAAAACGGTCTATAGTATAAGGATTAGGTTGGGTACCTTATCCTGAGGATACTATTAAATACGACACACTTTGTTATGATACAAACGATGTGATCTTGAATCGTTCATGTGGAGACATGTAAGCAGGAGTATTTTGTGCAATGAGTTTGCACAAGACCGGACAACAAAGTAGTCACTGTTTCTTTAAACGTCGTTTACTGTTAAACACTGACTAATTTCTAATCGATGACCTAGGTAACTCGATCTAAATCCTGAGCTAACTATAGACTCATGTCTATTCAGGATTATCCTTATATTTGCATGGGTGATAGTGGCTTTACATCGCTGACTCAATAAGCCTCCTATTTCAGGGGTAAGACCGGGTAGATAGTTGGGGACATAGACTTGCAAGACGGATTTCACTCCTACTTGACAATTGGGATAGTAGAGAGGTTGTTCCTTTAAGTGCTAGTTTCAAGTCTTGAACAAGGGGCCCCACCCTCTCATTGGCCCGAGAGGGACTTGGTTTGTTGGTTGGATCACAAACCATTTGCTCACTAAAGAACCAGTGGTACTTAAGGAATAAGATGTAAACCAAGGGTAAAATGGTAATTGACCCAGCTGTGATTTCGAACAACCTGTGAAGGGTTGACTTATTAATCATGGTTAAATCAAGTGGACAGAAATATATCTACGTTGAGGAGAGTGCAGCTACGGGCTTTAATGGAGTGACCCGTTAGTTAACGAATGTTGGTTGAATAGGTCAAAGAGTTTGATCGGTTAATTTTGAATCGTTGGAGCTCATGATCTGTAGGTCCACAAGGTCCCTCGGCTAGCTCATATCGGATAAACCCTTAGAACAGTGTGGTGAATGAATTTGAAATATTCAAATTCAGGGAGTAATCGCTAGACATATGCGATATGTTGAATGCATTGACGTTTAATTATGAATTAAACGTTCAAGTTGAGTTGAAATTAATATTTAAATATGATTAAATATTATATATATGAATAGGGATGCATATTTGAAAAATCGTTTTTTGGGAAAGTCGATTTTGGCATGGTTTTAATATTATTTTAATATTTGATATTAGAATAATATTTTAATTAAAATTGTTTTAATTAATTATTAAAATTATTTTTTAAATTTGATTTAAAATCAATTTTGCAAATGTTGGATAATTCCACTAACTAAAGTGAGTGGAATTATCCCATTTTAGGTGTCATCGATGCATGTTGCCACAAATCCCACTAAGTGCATGAGATGTGTTGTCAACCTCTTGTTCAATTTATTTTGCATGTATAATTATATATGCAAATGATTTTGAAAAAAGAAAAAGGTGTAATGTATTTTTATGGAATTATAAAAAAAAAATTCTAAAAGTTAGAATTTTTCTCTTTTTTTTCCCTATCCAATTCCTTTACTTTCTCTCCTAAAATTCACAACTAAAGGAGTCTCACAACTCCTTTCCAAGGCCGAAGAACAGTTGAGAAGACTCTCGTGGTGGTCTACGTATCGTTCATGAGGAGATACATCCATTGATTGAAGTTTTACAAAGACTTCAAGGGTAGGAACTCTAAAATTCTGCTTTGTTCTTGAAGTTTTCCTTTGCATGTTTATCCTTGTATAAAACATCTTAGAGTGTAATTTTTATCCTTTCGTTGTGCATGCATGTATGTTCTTCTTACAGATATGTGTTCCTTCGGGATTACTAGACTGTTATGATATGTGTTCCTTTGGGATCACCACGACTGCCATGATATGTGTTCCTCCGGGATCACCACGACTGCCATAATTTGTGTTCCTTCGGGTTCACTACTTATGCCCATGTTATGATTTGTACACTTGTTCCGTGTATGAAAGTTAACAAGTTTACTAGATAGACCAGATAGTAGGTCACTTACTGAGTATTTTTATACTCACTCTTTCTTATGTTACAACTTTCAGGTAAAGGCAAGGATAAACAGGTGAATGACAGGAAGAATCCGTGGTCGTGCTGTTGGGACTAGTCAATGCTTCCGCTCACAATTTTTTTTTATGTTTTTATCCCAGTCTTAATGTTTAAATTTAAAAATTTTAGTTTTGCATTGTTAGACGTTTTATGCAAAGTTCACAGTTTTGGTTTTATAATTTTTTTAGGGGTACCCCAATCCAAGATTTTTAATTATTTAAATTTAATGAAGTTATTTATTTTATAAATTTCTTTGATTTTAGTCAAATATATGAAAAGTATCGTTTTGAGATGTATGCATGCATGAAGAAATGACCTAGAACAAATTCTAGGAAGTCGGGTCGTTACACTTCAAAATCTCAGATGAAGAAAAAGGGAAAAGGGAAAGTCAAAGCTCCTGCAAAGAGAAAAGGCAAGGGAAAGGCTCAAGTTGCAGACAAAGAAAAATATTTCCACTGCAACCAAGATGGACGTTGAAACAGGGATTTTTCAAAGTACCTAACCGAGAAAAAAGTTGAGAAAGAGAGACAAGGTAAATATGATTTACTAGTTATTGAAATATGTTTAGTGGAAAATGACAACTCAACCTAGATATTGGATTTAGGGGCTACTAATCACATTGGTTCTTATTTGCAGGAAATTAGTACCTAGAAACAGCATCAAGATGGTGAGATAACTCTCAGGGTTGGATCAAGAAAGCTCATCTCGGCTAAGGCAGTGGGAGACATGAAGTTGTTTTTTAGAGATAGATTCATTTTGCTTGAAAATATACTCTATGTTCCTAGTTGTAGTAGGAATTTGATATCTATCTCTTGTTTGCTTGAACATATGTACAGAGTGACTTTTGAAATTAATTAAGTGTTCATTAGTAGAAAAGGTATTCCAATATGTTCTGCAAATTTAGAAAACAACTTATACAAGTTAAAACCGACCAAAGTTAAGGCTGTTTATAATACTAAAATGTTTAAAACAACTGAAACTCAAAATAAAAGACAATGAGTTTCTCAAAGTACCTATCTTTGGCACTTAAGACTTGGTCACATAAATCTCAATAGGATTGAGAGATTGGTTAAGAGTGAGCTCCTAAATTAGTTAGAAGACAACTCTTTGCCTCCATGTGAATCATGTCTTGAGCGAAAAATGACTAAAAGATCTTTTACAAGAAAAGGTCTTAGAGCCAAAGAACCCTTAGAGCTTGTGCACTTGGATCTTTGTGGTCCGATGAATGTTAAAGCACGTGGAGGGTATGAATATTTCATTAGTTTCATTAATGACTATTCAAGGTATGATTATATTTACCTAATGCATTACAAGTCTAAAGCTCTTGAAAAGTTCAAGGAGTATAAGGCTGAGGTTGAGAGAACCTCTCTTTGGTAAAACTATTAAAACATTCAATCAGATCGAGGTGGAGAGCATATGGACTTAAGATTTCAAGACTATCTGATAGAAAATGGAATTTAGTCACAGCTCTCTACACCTGGTACGCCTCAACAGAATGGTGTATCTAGAAGGAGAAACAAAACCCTATTAGATATGGTTAGATTGATAATGAGCTACGCTCAGTTGCCAAATTCATTTTGGAGATATGCAGTTGAGACTGCAGTATATATTTTGAACAATGTTCCCTTTAAAACTATTTCAGAAACACGTTATGAGTTATGGAGAGGGCGTAAAGGTAGTTTATGTCACTTCAGAATCTGAGGATACCTGACACACGTGTTGGTGCAAAATTCGAAGAAATTGGAATGTCGTTCAAAATTATGTCTATTTGTAGGATATCCCAAAGAAACAACAGGTGGTTTATTTTATGATCCTCAAGATGATAAAGTGATTGTATCGACAAACACTACTTTTCTAAAGGGCATAAAGGTTGTTTGGTTTATCAACCACGCAGTAAACTAGTTTTAAAAGAGATTTACGAAGAAACTACAAATAAATTGTAACGACCCGACTTCCTAGAAGTTGTCCTAGGTCGTTACTTTATGCATGCATACATCTCAAAAGGACACTTTTCATATATTTGACTAAAATCAAAAAAATTTATAAAATAAACAACTTCATTAACTTTAAATAATTAAAAATATTGGATTGGGGTACCCCAAAAGATTATAAAACTAAAACTCTAAACTTTTCATAAAATGTCTAACGATGCCAAACCAAAATATTTAATTTGAACGTAAGGACTGAGATTTAAAAAAAAAAACATAGAAACATGAGTGGAAGCATTTGACTGGTCCCAAAGGCACGGTCACGGATTCTTCCTGTCATTCGCCTGTCTGTCCTTGTCTTTACCTGAAAGTTGTAACATAAGAAAAAGTGAGCTCAATAAGTTACCCACTACCGGGTCTGTTAGTACACTTGTTGATTTTTCTACACGGGACATGTGTACAAATAATAACATGGGCATAAGTAGTGAACTCGAAGGAACACAAAACATGGGAGTCGTGGTGATCCCGAAGGAACACGTATCACGGGAGTCGTGGTGATCCCGAAGGAACAGATATCATAGTAGTCATGGTGATCTTCAAGGAACACATATCATAGCAGTCATAGTGATATCGAAGGAACACATATCATGGCAGTCGTGGTGATCCCGAAGGAACACATATAATGACAGTCGTGGTGATCCCAAAGGAATGAAAAACATGGCATAAAAGTGTACACAGCCCGATAGGATAACTAACTGTCACTATCTAACATGACATGCGTCAATCAACCAATAGGCCTTAAATCTTCATCATACACACAATTATCAAAGCATGTAAATTATCATAATAAAGTTTAATGTCGTGGTCATATTATCATAGCCTGTAGACTTCTGACATACCCAAAGCAATCCTTTCATCAGTGAAACATAGGCAAGTCATTCCAATACATTCAACTTAACAATAATAACTTGGGTAGTGTGCCGACTCGAAGGCAAGCCGGTAGTAAATCACTTACCTCGATATCAATCTTAATTAGTTTTATCCAAGCAACTAATCTCCTTCAACCTTTAGAAATCTTGAATAAATCCTACCACATGAATTTAATTAAAATTTATATTTAATGCCTAAGCACAAACATAAACTTATTCTAATAGTCTCTAAACAACTTACCTGAAGTGCAACCAAGTCCCAATCCACTTCCAAACTCCAAACAATGAATGCAACTTAGACATAAATTAATATTACGAGTTAAAAACCAAATTTCCAGCACCAATAAAACTTCCAAGACATTGTCACTCACCAAAATTGATCCAAAATTGCCAAACCGAACTTTACCTTGCTAGACAGTACGCTTTCGCCTTCGAAACTTCTCCAAAACTAACTCGTAATGTCAAGAATATGAAAACATCGACCAATTTGATTCACAAATTAATGGGTAATCAAGAAATTTCAAGAAAACTCACTAATACTTTCATACATAAGAGATCTACGCTTGAGAATCACCCAATTTTACAGGTTTTGTTCAGCCACCATTACGAACAAGCCAGAGCTTCAAACAACGATCCAACCGTTCCGAATGAGACCCTACGTATCTCGAACTGGCGGACCAAATCAACACGATCCAACGGTTCAAACTCCAGCATCGATAATGTTCCGGGAGCTGTTGTTGAAAAATTAAATTGCACTGCTCTCTTTTTCCTTCTCCGTTTTTCAGTGTGTTTTTTCACTCTTTACCTCATTAGGCCACTTAATAATATATATATATATATATATATATATACAATTCGAAACTCTAATTTCTTAATAAATTAGGGATACATATGTATATTTTTAAATTTCTTTTTCCTCTACCAATTCAACTAAACAAATTGAATCTCCTAAGTTAAAATTCAATTTTCACCAATTGAATTTAAACTCAAATCTTTTATCCTGTTTAATTTAAATTGAATTATCTTCTGAAAACAATTCAATTAAGCCTTAAAAAAATTCAAAATAACACCCAAATAATTTAAAATAATTAAATTAAAATTACCTAAAATTTTTTGTTGTTACACAACAAGAGTTGTTGATGAAGCTGGTCCTTTAACAAAAGTTGTTGATAGGATTAGCACATCTGGCCAGTCTCATCCTACTCAAGAGTTGAGAGAGCCTCGACGTAGTTGGAGGGTTATTCATCAGCCTGACTGTTACATGGATTTTAACCTAACCCAACTCGTCATACCGGATGATGGGTTAAAGGATCCATTAACCTATAAACAAGCAATGAACGATGCAGATCGAGATTAGTGGATCAAAGCCATGGACCTCGAAATGGAGTCTATGTACTACAATTCGGTCTGGAAACTTGTAGATCAACCAAGTGAGGTAAGATCTATTTCGAGGAAAAGAGATCATGCCAGTAAAGTACAAGCTTTTAAGGCTCGACTTGTGGCAAAGGGTTATACCTAGGTCGAGGGGGTAGACTATGAAGAAACCTTCTCTCCTATTGCCATGATAAAGTCGATTAGAATACTTTTATCCATTGTCACATTTTATGATTATGAAATTTGGCAAATGGATGTGAAGACAACTTTTCTAAATGACTATCTTGAGGAAAGTATCTATATGACTCAACCAGAGGAGTTTATAGAACAGGGTCAAGAGCAAAAAGTTTGCAAGCTTAAACGATCCATTTATGGGTTATAGCAAGCAACTCGGTCCTGGAATATGAGATCTGATGTTGCAGTCAAATCTTATAGTTTTGAATAGAATGTTCACGAACCTTGTGTATACAAAAAAATTATCAACTCTACTGTAGCTTCCTTAGTTTTGTATGTAGACAACATCCTTCTCATTGGGAATGAGGTAGGATTCCTAATTGACATCAAAGAATGGCTATCAATCCAATTTCAAATGAAAGATTTGGGAGCGGCTCAATTTGTTCTTGTAATCCAAATAGTTTGGAATTGTAAGAACAAAACATTAGCTATGTCTTAAGCATCATATATTGACAAAATGTTGTCTATATATAAGATGCAAAATTCCAAGAGTGGTTCGTTACCATTCAGACATGGAATTCATTTGTCAAAGGAACAGTGTCCTAAGACACCTCAAGAAGTTGAGGATATGAGAAGCATTCCCTATGCGTCAGCAGTTGGTAGTTTAATGTATGATATGTTGTGTACACGACCTGACATATGCTATGCAGTAGGAATGGTCAGTAGATTCTAGTACAACCTTGGATATGATCATTGGATTGCCGTTAAAAATATCCTCAAGTATCTAGAACGAGGGACTATGTGCTCGTGTATGGCGGCAAGGATTTGATCCTTACAAGATACACGGACTGTGATTTTCAGACCAATATAGATTCTAGAACATCTACATCGAGATAAGTGTTTACTCTGGATGGAGTAGCAAAGGTTTGGAGGAGATGAATGTTTTATGGAGCTAAATTGGTTTTTCTGGTTTTCGCATTTTTTTAAGGGAAGTCTCTTCTCAACACATTAATGCACAAAACCGAGGGCTTAATTACAACATTTGACCACAAATTGAAGGGTAAAAAGAATGCCAAAACTAGAAAAACCAATTTAGCTCCAGAAAATATTCATCGCATGGATTAAGCCCCACCAAAGCAAATTGAATGAAATTAAAGTGCTCTGATACCAATTGAAGGACATACGAACATGCAGTGAAAATTAGTTTGATTGAATTTCACTCTAATATGCTCAATTTTGTGGATACGTAAAACATGTAATCAAAAGGGAAAAACTTGAGTTTCATGAACACTTACTCTTGAAGCTCTAAATTCTCCTTTGCTTCTTGATGAAAATAAACACCAATTGCTTGTAGACCACCAAATAGTCTGCTGTATTAATCTCTGACCTTAGGTTGGATGGTGGGATCCAAAAATGAGATTAATTCGATAGGAATTAGATGATATAGAGATATAGTGTTCTTGGTGTTCTTATGGAAAATACAACCAAATTAACTCTTTATTTGGCTAATTTCTCAACCCAAAACTTAGCCAATCTCATCCTTATTTATCAAAGATTAACATGCAATCTAATTGCATATCAAATTGACAACAAATTTGTTCAATTTGTGTGGCTAATTGAGGGATTTACAACTAAGCTACTAGCTTAGCTAGTGGGAAAATCCAAGATTGAAATTCAATTTAAAATTGAATTTTAAAACCAATTTAAAACTAATTTTTAAATTATTTTTTAAGTCAATTCTAATTTGATTTTAAATTTAAAAAAATAAATATAAATTAATTATAATATTATTTTTCCTAAATGAATATTTACAATTTAAAACTAATGCTAATCCCGGTTTTTCCTAAAAAAATAATATGAATCTTTATTCATATAATTAATACTTAAATTATATTTAAATATTATTTTCAACTCTCTCTATCTTTTTAATTCGTAATTAAATGTTAATACGTTAGACATATCACATATACCCAATGTTTATTCCCTAAGCTGATTTTGAACGGTTTAAACTGATTCATCAAACTATCTAAGGTTTTATACATATATGAGCTAGTAGATGGACCTAATGGGCCTACA
Source organism: Lagenaria siceraria (assembly GCA_002890555.2). Taxonomy (NCBI): domain Eukaryota; kingdom Viridiplantae; phylum Streptophyta; class Magnoliopsida; order Cucurbitales; family Cucurbitaceae; genus Lagenaria; species Lagenaria siceraria. Next base: position 23,109,259 of record CM016485.1, on the reverse strand, counting down.
GATCATGAACTCCAACGATCCGAGATTAACCGGTCAAACTCTTTACCCTAGTTAACAACATTCGTTAACTAATGGGACACTCCACTAAAGCCCGTAGCTGCACTCTCCTCACCGTAGATATATTTCCGTCCACTTGATATAACCATAATTAGTAAGTCGATCATTCACAGGTTGCCCGTAATCAGAACTAAGTCAAAATTACCATTTTAACCCTGTGAATACATATTGTTCCTTAAGTCCCACTGATCCTCTACTGAACAATTGGTTTGTGATCCAATCACTAAACCGAGCTACTCTTGGGCCAATGAGAGGGTGGGGCCCCTTGTTCAAGACCCAGAATCAATATTTAAGGGAACAACCTATTCACTAACCCTAAGTCATGTAGGAGTGTATTTCATCTCACAAGACTATGTCTCCAACTATCTACTCGGTCTTACCCCTAAAATGAGAGGCATATCAAGTCGACGAACTCGGGTCACTCTCACCCATGCAGATCTAAGGATAATTCCGAATAAACAGCAGTTCATAGTTAGTTCATGATTGAGATCGAGTTACCTAGGTCATCTAGTTGCAATAGTCAGTGTTATCAGTAAACGGTGTTATAAAGTAATAGTGACTATTTTATGGTCCGGTCTTATGCAAATTAATTGCATAGAACGCCCTCACTCACATGTCTCCACATGAACGATTCAAGATTATATAGTTCGTATCAAATACAAAGTGAGCCACACTTAAAAGTGTCCTCAGGATAAGGTACCCAACATAATCCTTATACTATAGACCGTTTTGGCCATTTACTCGAACTTGATCCACTTTTATGTCTACACATATAGTTCAAGTATACATGTTTTTGTTGAGTTTTATGTCCTAAAACTTGTAGTTTGTAAACAGTAATGTGCATTCTATTTATCAATAAAGTTGTTATCGAGGTTTTTTTAGTCCAATTCAAAGGATTTAAGAGCATAATTTTGCATTTTCTTCACTAATGGTCATGGAAGTTTCACCCATTTATTAACGCTAACTTTGAAAGAAACAAGAGTTATAGGCCATTACCACTTTCAATAAATACACCGAAACTCAAAACTTCCCCAAAATCTAAACATTAATGTATTAGGCGTGGTTATCAGTAATATTAACTATGATATAATTTAATTCATAAGAACTACTATAATTTTGACATGGAACAATTGTTTTATAAGCATATATTTTTAGTAGTGTGTTAAACACAATAGACCAAGATTAGAGCAGATGTCTCGTATTATTTAGAAGTTCCTGAGAAACATTCTATAAAATTAGCAAGATGTCACAAGATCAATTATTTTTAACACAATCAAAGAAACAATAACAAACATAGATGGTTTGTGCAAGATTAGTTGGAATGCATTGATGTGAAATACTATGGTGCTTGTCCCAACATCTCTTTCCACACTCATCGAGAGCGCACCCACTGTTATACAATATGTCTTGACATCTCTGGGCAGCTGAAGCTCCTTGAGGCACCAAGACCAATGCAACTATAAAAATAACAAAAAAGAAAAATAAGTAGACAAAAAAATTAGGAGTATATTGACATAACAAAATATTTTAATATGGATGCCAACAAGAATGTAGAGATGTCAAAATTATGAGATCGTTGGAAGATGCATTAGAAAACTTGTGAAAATCTTAAAATCATTTAATCAAGATATCATAATATGCCTAACGAATATTTGATTTTGTAACAAATGATAATATAGTATTTATGGAAGAAAAAGGAGAACCTGCAAAAATAAGAGCAATGAAGATGATAGGAGAAGAAGAAATTAGTTTTGCCATATTCTCAAGATTTGAAGTTCGTAAGTATGGTTTTGTTAAATTGGGTGGTAGAAAGTGTAGGATTTAAAAGGTTTAAATACTAAAAATTATATTACCCCCATATTTCATTTATATAAAAATAAAAAAAGATTTCTATAAATGATAGTAACTCCATGCATGAATTTATTTTGATCAGTTATGTTAAAATAGTAAAGATTTTATTTTTGTGTCATTTGTGAATTAAATTTAGATTTACGTTTAACTGTTGTATAGATTTTTCTTGCATATTTTTACTATATTAAAATATTGTATAACTGTTGAAATTTAATTTTACATCGGTTCATATTTTGTATAACATAATTTTAAAATTCTAACCTTACTCCAGTACCATGTTTGGTTTACAATTCTCTATGTACAGAACCACATTTGTGGATGTCTATCTTCTTTTGTTTGCAATTCCTTTTCCAATCTAATTTTTGTAACCTCATTATAGTTTCACATTCGTTCCACATAAGAATAATTGAACAAAGACAAATTTATGTAAATGATTGAAGAAATATAAAATGTGGAATTCCACAAGCCGAGCTTCTTTTTGTTAAAGAGAAAACTTAAAAAATGGACTCCTGCTTTTTTATATATATTTTTATGTCCTTAATTTATTGTAATTTCATTAACGCAGTTAGTTGTCTTTTTTGTAGTTAGATCGAGCAATTTGGAGTTGGGTTCGAGTGTTCTGGAAGAATCGAGATCAAAATAGTACGATACTAATTAGACTTAAATTGAGCAACCAAATGAAAATGAAATTCAGATCAAAAGACCTAGGGAATGAATTTCGAGACACTAGATTGAGTGTCAAAACATTGTCCCTAGCATCTTCACGTTAGGAAAACTTTTCCATTCAATACTTCTTTTTCTATCCAACTTTAAGACATCCTTTTAGTAGTCTTTTGCATGATTTTTCCTTCACTCTATAATAAATTGTTCCTATGTCAAATAGTATTTGTCCCATCATCACAATGAGGGGATGACTTCATTTTTCAATTGAAAGGTCAGTGGTATTATTTCAAATATAATGTTGTGAAGATTGTTTCTTAGTTCTTGTTTAATTCAGTTGTATTATTCCAATTGAATGTTGATGTTCTTTAGTTCTTGTTTGATGCAATGAAATCATCACATCATGGAACGACCATCGTCTTTTCCTAAGAGTCTTGTTCGAAGTGAAAGGGGCTTGAACTTGCCACCAATCATTATCGGTTGTAATCGGTTACTAGTTTTAAATAAAAGAAACTTTTAATTTACTCGATTAAAGTTAAGTGAAAAAAAATCTTCAAATTTCACTTTCTCAAATGTTGTGTTCACTACTTATTTGTCCTTTTCTTTTCTTTTCTTTTTTCCTTTTTTTTCAAACACGGTATGAACACATATAAAGGAAATGTAAGTAAATAGTATAAGGTAAATTTAAAATTAGTGTAGAAAGTTACATACATGTCCCTAGTATTTAGTATTTATATGTAAATGTAACTGATTCGAGAAAAAATGGTTAAAATAAAATCAATAAATGCATGGAGACCAGGAAGTGAATGTAATTGATAGCAATCATTACTATTTCTTAATAAATGTAACTAATTGATGTGTGGAAGTTAATTCAATTTATACAGATTTTTACTATTTATATATAGAAATATAAAACTGAATTGGTATGGAGTTAATGTAGTTTATACAATCTTTTACTGTTTCTATACATAAATGAAATTGATTAAGGCACGAAATTTTCTTTTTTGTTTTTTATTTTCCTTCTTCATTCATTCTTTGTTGAGGGAGAAGGAGTTAATGTAATTTATGGGGCACATATGCACATTCAGTAAGTTTGACGTTGATATCAATTTGGTTCCTAAAGTTTGAAAAGAGTTACTGTAGTCTCGGTTTTAAAATTATTCTAAATTGTCCCTTACTTAACTTAACTTAAACTAATTTACTTATTGAACTGGCTTATATGTCAATTTTGTTAAACTACGTGACAGAAAAAAGCTACAAAACTAATTTAGAAATTAAAATCTTTAGTAGAATTCAAATCATAAAATATTCATAATCTCATCCAAAGTGAAATTTAAGTTTCAATTAACCTAGATGTTCGTTTCCAACTTTAAAACTATCCAAGATTAAATCAAATCAAATACAAATAAATCAATTATCTTCCCAAAATTATCTCAATTTTTGCTCCAAAAATCAAAATAAAAGGAAAATAAAAATCCAATAATCTAAGACAATCAATTTAAATTTACTTAGAGCTTGAGATGCTACATAGTCAAAGAGTTTTATGGGATCCAATGACGATTTAAACAAACGCGTGTCTAGTAATTGATATGTAGTGCAACATTTAAGCTTTTGTTTTTGGTCTTATCACAAAGGTTAATGGGTAAAAAATGTTTATGTCTTAATCATAAAATGACATTGTTCTTTGCCTATCATTCCAATTGTTGCATTGGCTTTATTATGTGGCAATTCATGGGGGAGTGGAAAATAGATCAGGAATATTTTACAATTCTAGTTTTTACTTTTCAGTTTAATTTATTTGTTATATAATTAAATAAAATTGATGTCTATATCAATCTACGTAAGTAAATAAGGGGTCTAGTTACCGTTATGTTAAATTAAAGTTAAGTTGAGAACCATTTAGAATCATTGTAGAAATCTTAGAAACTAAAGCATGAGATTAGGGAGAGGAAAAGGAAGAAGAAAGAAGAAAATGAAAAGGAGATTGAAGTGAAAAAAAAAATTGCATATGCTTGGTCAACTAGCTGCAATCGTTGTCACTAATGTCAAAATATATTAACAAATAACTTACTTAAACTAAACGCTAGACTAATTGCGTTCAATAGTGTAAGACCCACTTTTCAACTTTAAAATATTTGTATTCTTTTTTTTTTTTTTTTTGCTTGTTGGTTATTTAATTTTAAAATATTTTGATGGAGAAGTTTGAATTGAAATAAATAGGAAAAATAAATTAGAGTTTTCATTGATAAAGTACAAATTGTCTATAAAGGACAAAGGAGAGAGTTAGTGATTATTTACAAAAGAAAAAGAAAAAGAAAATAGAAATTTGGATTAGTAGGGAAAAAAAAGGAGAAAATATTGCAACACATTATGTTATGCAATGAGATGAAACTCGAAAACAGAAAACGACAAACGCATAAGCAGTGGAAGTCAAATCAACAGAGTAAGTTGGTAGCTGATTTGAGACATTCGCGGCAGAGCCAATGAATCTGCGACGCAACGTTGTCGGTGCAGTAGGGCATTTAATTAAATGCAAAGGTGTCAAATCATCATTGGAAAGAAGCTGGAAGTATAGTTTTAGACGCCTATAAATCACCCTTCACAAATTTGTCAAAGTGTTCGATTTTCCTCCAAGAAATTGGCTGAAACTCTACCAAAATCACTCCTCACTCCATTGTCATCTTCAACCTCGAGCTTTTCTTAAAAGAAATCTGAGTGAAAGCTCATCCTTCTTCTTGGAAACAGCAAGAGGAGACCTTCACCACTATTACAATCAAGTCAAGCAACCACCATTCCGAGCTAAAGAAAGAAAGAGATTATGACTGACAACTCGATATTTCCTTTCCTAATCTTTACTCCACTTTATTGTTATTTCTATTTGTATTAAGAACTTGAAGATTGAAAAATTTGATATTTCTTTATATGAATATGACTTCACTTTCTTTTATCCATCCATGCTTTATCTCAATTCCATCATGAGCAACTAATTCTTTAATGGGTTGAGGAGGTTCAACTTACATTTTCATTAAGTTTTGCATAAGTTAAAAGTCATCCTGTTTAATGTACGCTTAATACATTACTTGAATCATGCATATTGAGAAATAGGTTTGAGTATAAATAATCAACTGCTTGAGAGAGTAAGTGAATATAGATCACATTCAACAAGGAAAGAATTAAGTAGCTTGAGAGACAAAGTTATCCTTTCGTCTAAAATTAATTCAATCATGCGTCATAGAAGTAGGATATTGTGGCTTCGAAACACTGAGAGGTGAGATCTTAATTTTGAGAGTTAATGACGTGAACGCTTCACTTATGCACAACTTAGGAAAATGTTAGTATCCTCTTCAACCCTGCTTTTGTCCATTGATTTTTTCTTCAATTCACCGCATACTACTTGACTAAGGATTGCATCTCGCCATTCTCATTCATCACCATAACTACATTTACACGCATCATTCCACATTCAATGCAACATCATTTCATCTATTCTCACATATTCGACTCATTGTTACCATCATCTGTAAATTCATGTTACTTAGTTGCATAGAAAACAATCTCAATGCATTGAATACACTTACCGCCTCGAGATCATTCATATAACTTAAGCACGCAATTAGCATAAATCCCTATATTGACCTTGGACTCACCAAGCACCTTGTCAGAATTTATACTTGGGTTTAGACAAGTGAAACTTTCGTTCGTTTATTTTTATACATCAATTCATCTTTAAAAAGACATGGTTTAAGGCTAATTTAGATGTCATTGCATTATCATTGCATTACAACTCAAGTGAGATTGAGCACAAACATCTACCTTCTTTACGTCCAAGACCTACAAAATCATCGAATAAACTCGTAAAACATAGAAATGAGCTCGAATTAAGCTCAGTAAGATACCACATTTCAAGTGCTATTAGAGGATTTCATGTTTGAGTTAAGAGATACGTAGGTAAGGTTTTTTTTCCCCAACTTGGCCTTTGAGAGCGCTTCATATCAATGAAAGTGTGATGTAGGAAAAGAATATATAATTATTTAAATATAAAAGCGGGCATGTTTACCATAATTTTCTTCATAATTAAATTTAATCATTCTTAACATTTTAAACACATCGTTTGTAACAATTACAAAGTGAGTCGTATCCGTAGTGTCACCAGGATAAGTGTAACGACCCGAGTTCAGGAGGGGGACATGAATGAACCGAGTTCAGGAGGGGGACATGAATGAACCGAGATCACATCCAGGGATCCTGAGGACATGAAAGCATGGTTAAGAAAGGCTTAAGATAATTGAAATTTACTGCCTATACCAACAAGGTGCACCTTCCTTTTCGGTGGCTCAATCATAAGAATTCCACAGTTAAGCATGTTTAACTTAGAGCAATCCTATGTTGGTGACCTCCTGGTTTTTCCTAGGATGCATGTGAGTGAGGACAAAGCATCCTGAAAGGACCCACCCGTGTTGATTTGTGGGGACAACGTTTACTCTTAGAAGCATTCAAGACAGTCAAGGATGACGTACCCGAGTTGCAGGGGACGCAGGGGAATGCCGGGGCCATCAGTTTCCAAATTCGAATTCCGAATCCTAGGCCTGGGTCGTTACAATAAGACACCCAACCTTAACCCTATACTACATACCTTTTTGGTTATCACTTAAACATGATCCTACTTGTATGTCAACTACATACATGTTTAAGTTTACATAAAATAATATGGGAACTTAGTTTATTGGATTTCACGAGAATCGTAGAGATTTAGGACACTAGTCCTACCAGAATTGGGCAAGGAGAAGGTGTAAAACTGAGAAAGAGGGAGAGAAAGGAAATTGGTGGGTTTTTTTTTTTAAATAAAATTGAGCTTTTGGATAAATTGGGGGTTGTCTTAAGCAATTCTTTCTATTGGATGGCCAACAGGTAGTCTATTAGTCATCAGGGGATGTGATGAACATCAAGCATGAGCTGACAGCCGAAAATTAAAAGTGGATTTTGAGGTTGAAGCTTTCGGTGTCATTTAATTCTCGAAAAGACATCCAATCAAAAAAATTTTTATAATACACCGAATCCTATACTACTACTAGGATGGCGTAATAATAGTGATAAGTTCAGGGTCGAACCAGAGGAAGGCAAGCGCTAATGATGTTTCGTTGAGTTAATTATCTAATTAGAGCGTAAAATGGGGGCTTTCGTATGGAAAGAGATAAAAGCGTGCAAGAAAATAAAGTGCAAGGGTAAAAGTAACCAAGGATTGAGTTTATTTAATTTCGAGGGCAAGAGGGACCTTATGCAATTTCAATCATCGATTTCGTTAATTAGACATGCATTTTATTTATGCATGCACAAGAACTTTCTTGACTCGACCGAACTAGCCTTTACAAAGGCGGACAACTAATTACGAACGAACCAAGGAAGCGTCCTAACTAGAAATTTAAGCTTCAAAGCAAAGCCCTAATTACCCTACATGTCTTAAGTCCTACTGGGTTCAAGCGGCCATATAGAATCAAGAACATGTGCATTAAGCTTTAGGATTATATTGTTTGGTTAATTAATGGAAAGCCCTAAGTCAATTAACCAATTTTTTCTTTGAATCTAGGTTAAGCATTCATCCTTTAGATCCTAGATAGCCTATAAATCTAAGCATACACAATTAATCATTGCTACTTAGGTGTTTTAAGCTTAATTGCAAGCGAAACCTAAAATCGATTAGCTAAGACATACATTCATGATAGGGGTGTCAATTCATACACAAACATACGTCTAAATTAAAATAGATTCAAAGAAGCATGAAATCAAATTATATTCAAGTAAATTAACAGAAAACTCAAGAAAAATACATAAGTCTTGCTCCCAAAACTAAAAAAAATCACCTACCTCCACATCTCATAGACAAGAGGAAGAGGAGAGCATCCATTCTTTGATTACAACCCAAAAGAAAAGTAAAAGTTACCTTAAAAGATGTGTAAATACAAAGGAAGAAGAAGAACTTTGATTAAAACCTCGACCTCCATGAGATTCCACACGCTAAACCCAAAAAGAAAAGAGAAAATATTTATAGAAATTGCGAGAGTGTCGCTACGTTGTGGAAGACTATAGCGACATTGGCTTTTTTTTTTCAGCCCAGTGTAGCTACGCTGCCTCCAATCCCCAGCAACGTTAGGTAATGCCTTGCAGCATAGCTCTGCGCTCGACGTTGACCATCAAAGGTAATTTAGTCATTCCGCATCTCCGAAGCTCTGTGTGTCCAATTTCACTTCCGATAGCTCCAAATCAACCTTGAATAGCTCGTAACACTCTAAAATGCATGAATTGTTTGAATTCCTACAAAAATAGACATTTAATCATATAAAACATAACAAGCAAGCTAGATTAAAGACATAAGTATAGCTCTTTTCGAGAGATATCAAACACTCCTAACCTAAACTTTTGCTCGTCTTCGAACAAGGCAAAAAAAATATAGACATGAATCATACGTTGCAAATGAGTGACTCTAATCTCAAGGCTGAAGATAACAAACAATATTCACAAAGCTAGAATCATTCAAACGTGTGCATTCAATTAGGAAATCCAAAATTAGTTCTCTATCCCCTACGTGTGTCTGTGCTTAGCCAATCCAATCTAGGTCTTACTAGCCCAGGAAGGTTTTATTTGACCCTCAACTCATTTTCTCCCTACTCTGGCTCGAAGGCTCAAACGTTAAGGGAACCAAACTTTTTATTGTTTTTTTTCATTTTTTTATTTTTTCTAAAAGGGAAAATCTTGTCTAGACACGCTACCTCCGTTTTGGCTTGCCCACACGGGTTACGTGAAAGACATCCAACTACGAGCAACGTCTCCTTAGAAGGCACAGAAGCTTACTCATTCCTCAAGGGTATTTTAGCTCAGAGAGAAACTACAGGTGTCATAGCTGCCCCATGTTAATCTTACCTTTAAGAAAGATGAGTAATCCCCTTCAAAAATAAGAAACAACTTTCGTTTACTGTACAACAAACTTTCCTTTTACAACTTTCTTTTATTTACTTTACACTGGGATTTTACTTTACAACAAGAGTTTGACAAAAACCTAAGCATGCATTACTAAGTTGAGCTTCAGTTACTTAAGACTATCACCTAGGTCTTTTGGGGTGACAACAAGCGTATGGACCAAATAATCCAATCCTAAGCATTCAAGACCAAAAATAAGATGGCTATATGCTCAAAATATGCAAGGAAATCAAGAAATTTTTTTAAATTTGGCCCAAAATCACGAACACATGCACATGATTCAAAACAAAGTGAATAAAAGGTTATCTACAGCCTATCACAGAAAGTCATCATCACAATACATGTAACACAATCAACACAGCATCAGATCAATCACAAAGTCCGAGCTCAGGTGCTCAAAGACGTGCCAGACATGCATATACAACCAACCACCCGCAACCTAAAACGATATATTGTCCCCAATGTATCTCTAATCTATGCCCAATAAAAATAAAAGACAATAGAATAGAAAACCTCCCCTGCAGGCATTTTCGTGTACGGTCTTTGAGGTGTGGTGCTAGGCTCGCCGCTCAAAATGATGCTCTTCTTTTCTAGGGGGTCCCTATAAAAGAAAAACAAGAAAATAATCTAGGATAAAGAAAGCAGTAAATTTAATCACCTGGATGCCTCTAGGAAGCGCAAATTTTTAACGTTGGTTGCTCGACGTGACCTGTCCCCTGTCAAGGCACAAAGAAATTCTCGTATTTCTCTGGTCCTTTCTTGGATGATTCAATATAGCCTGGTAAGGCTATAAGGCTTCTCATTTTTTGAATAGAACTAGACAGGTCGAATTTGTATTTTTTGGTATATGGAAAAAAAGGGAAAAAGAAAAAAATTAAAAGACTTAAAAGACTCAAACGAGTCCAAAGAAAGAAAAGACTCAACCACTGACTCTTGAAAACAAAAAGAAGAAAACTCAAAGATATACAAAGTACAAGATGACGGAACAAGGTGATGTCTTTAGACCTCTAACTCTATCACCTGAGATTTGTCAGGGTTAGGCTCGGGCTCTTCTTCTGCCTCGACTACTGGAGTTAACCATGGTATGGGCTCCTCGTCATCCTCCTCCTTATCAAAGCATATTACCTCATGATGGGGCGCCTTGGTAGTCTCAAGGTAATGAAGCTCCAGCTGAGGTTCCTCTAGCCTCCTAACTGAGTCGGTAATTTGCGCAAGCTGACCACTCAAATTCTGCACCTCCGCTCTAATCTCCGTCGTGAACGGGAGATTGTCCTGCTGGATTCTAAAGCATTCCTGCTCAGTAGAGAAATTGTTGTTATGAAATTCTCTAACTATATCCTCTAAAGACATACCTTGGTTGGCCTCTTGAGCAAACTCTGACGGCTCAGGAAAGACAGGGCAATCGTAGTACTGTGGCGGTGCATAGGAATTACTATAGTCATAGGAGTGAGCGGTCTATTTAAGATGGGCGCAAGGCTTAGGCTCCCAATGACTAGGGTGACTCCTCAAGGCATGACTCGTCAGCATTAGGCTATCTTGCAGTCACCATTCTACCAATAGCTGAATAGATGAGACGAGTTCGCCAAGCATACTTCTGAGCTCAAAACTTCGATTGGCTTCCTCATATTGTCATTTAGCTTCTTGCTTAGCGCGCCACGCATAGTACATACTGTGTGCTCCGTTAGCCATGATAAACCTGACACAGGAAAAGAAAACAAATCAAAGCAAAAAGAAAGCTCTAGCTAAATACTTAACTAAACGAAACAAGTAGGCATCTTCCTGGCAACGACGCCATTTTGACAGATGCCCTTTCGGTGTCGTTTAATTCCCGAAAAGAAGTCTAAGAAAAAAAAATTAATACGCTGAATCCTATACTAGTACTACGATGACGTAATAATAGTAATGAGTTCGGGTTCGAACCGCAAGGAGGCAATGATGATTCGTTGAGCTAATTATCTACTTAGAGCATAAAATGGGGGGTTTGGTATGGAAAGAGATGAAAGCATGCAAGAAAATAAAGTGTAAGGGTAAAAATAACCAAGGATTGAGTTTATTTAGTTTCGAGGGCAAGAGGGACCTTATGCAATTTCAATCATCGATTTCATTAATTAGACATGCATTTGATTTATGCGTGCACAATATCTTTATAGATTATATTAATTTTATCTTATACAATTAATGCATTTTTCCTTATTTAATTTGAACAATTCAAATTCTTGCAAAACTACTTATCCTTGAAGCTTCAATGATTTGAGATTAATTAATTAAACTGTTTAATTAAATTGATTAACATTCATTAACTGTGGGTCACTTATTAAAGACCCACAACTGTAATTTTCGCACTGTAGAATATTTTTGGGTCCATGGATATAACCATTACCAGAAAGTCAACCCTTCACGAGTTGCTTGTAATTACAGATAGGTCCAATTACCATTTTATCCCTGTAATTACCTCTTACTCTTTAAGTACTACTGATCCCTCTAATGAACAATCGATTTATAATCAACTATAAACTAAATCCCTCTCAAGCCAATGAAAGGGTGAGACCTCATTGTTCAAGACCCAGAATTATCACTAAAGAGAGAAATTTATATACTTACCCTAAAGGCGGGAAGAAGTAAATTCTATCTTATGTAGCTATGTTCTCCGCTTCCCTACTTAGAAAAGTCCCCAAGATGGTAGACTTATTGAGTCGGTAACTCATACTACTCTCACCCATACAAATCAAAGGACTGCCCTCATAGACAGAAGTCCATAACTCAATTAAGATTGAGATCGGGTTACATATTGTCATCCTATGAAATGTTAATCTCTTCAGTCAACAGTGTTATAAAGAAAGATTAATCATTTTGCAATCTGGTCTTATACAAACTATTTGTATAGGATACCCCAACTCGCATGTCTCCACATGAACAATTTGATCCAAATCATTTGTAATAGTTACAACTTTGGTAACATTCATAAAGTGGATCATATCCGTAGTGTCACAAGGATAAGACACTCAATCTTATCCATATACTGTAGACCTTTTAGATTATTACTTGCACACGATCCACTTGTATGTCTACGACATACTATTCAAGCTACATTAAATAACCTTGAATCTTAGTTTACTAGATTGAGTTACAAAAAACTAAAAATTGAATAAAATAATTCTTTATTTTATTAAATAAATGGAATTTGTTTATACAATACAAACCACGAGACTTAGGACATAAATCCCAACATGTTTCAATAAGGTCTCCTTACTGGCTTATAACGGAAAAACACGAATCAGGAATTATTGAAAGAAAATTTGAAATTAATATGTTAAATTAAGGAAAAATATATTTAATGTATTAGATATAATTAATATCATATATATGTATTAATGTATCAAGATATATTATTATTTTTAATTTGAATAACATTCAAATATGAAATATATAATTTGGGAGAATTAAATTATTTGAAAACGATTCCTATAATTAATAATTTATTTTAATATAAGATATTAAAATAATATGATTTGATTAGGGTTGCCTTAATGAGATTCCTATAAATAGGACCTTATAGAGACATAGATAGAATAATTAGTCTTTCCAAAATCTTGCAACAGAAAAACTCTCTGCATACTTTCCTACTTCCCAAGAGAAATCACAGTGAACGTTTCTATGGTTTTTCCTCTTCATTTTTTTCAAGGAGACTCCCACAAGTCTGATTCATGCCAGAGTCATAGCAAGAAAGACCTTGTGGTGGTGATTACAACTGAAAAAGGTACGTAGATCGCAAGGATTCTTTGTGGCTCATACTACGAATGTAATATTTGATTAACATTCTCTTTAATTTTTATAAGTAAATCAAAGAAGCTCCTAAAGCTTCTACTACGGGGTTGAAGAGTTCAATCCGCTCATTTGAGATACCTTTTTAGCCTGCAATCTTCTTCCTTTCACGTTGTAGACCAAAACTTAAGTCTTTACACCCCTCTTTTCATCATTATTGCTTCAGGGTCTTCTATTTTCATCCACACGCTTGGTTCCAAAAAAAACAAAGAAAAGCATCAAAGATCCATCTACGTAGCACAAAAAACTAAATCCTAAGTCCTAAAAAAAATACTTTTCTGTGATTTATATTAGACAATGTATTAGGTTCCTCCAAACATATCATCATTTTAGCCTCGATCTAGTCCTTCCCTGCTAGATTCCTACAAATTACCAAAATTTTAATGTACCAAATTCTCATGAACTATCTTTATTTAAACCAAATAAACTAATATACTTACTATACAATCAGTTTCCAAGAAGGTATTTCAAATATTACTCATATTATGACTGCCCTTACTAATCTTGAAAAACTATTTTCTTTTCTTCCTTCAACTATTTTTTATATGAATCATCCAAGGCATCAAATTATTATTTATATTTTATTTTAATAATTGTAATTTTATTACTTTTCAAATTTATCCTTCTTAGGACATTTTAAGTAGAGTCATTTTAGATATTTTGCTGTTAATTATGACGTGCCATTAGGGTTTTCTTTGAAAGGCTATTAAAGTCTTGACTTTAGGTTGTTTTGAGAAGTTTTTACGATGAATCAAATTTGGCATTTGTGTTTTTTTCAAGATTAGCCAGGAGAGCTTCTTGAATTTTGCAATTCATGTGTTGAGTTGCATGCCAAGAACATTCCAAGTGGGAATGATCATCCTATCTTGTGGAGTGTTCGAATCTTAGGTTAAGAATTTGTTCTTTGTCTCAAGATATTTGATCTTAAGGTAATCCGTGTGAAATCCAATCCTTAGGGTTGAGATTGAGTTGATTTAGGAGTTTTAGTGATTGAGAATTAGAGAGTTGTTGTGGATGCATAAATCAAATTCATGCCTAATTAACGAAATCGATGATTGAAATAAGGTCTCTCTTGCTATCGAAACTAAATAAACTCAATCCTTGGTTACATTTATTCTTGCGCTTTATTTTCTTGCATGCTTTTATCTCTTTCCATGCCAAACCCCCCATTTGCGCTATAATTAGATAATTAGCTCAACAAAACACTACTAGCGCTTCCCTCCCTGTGGTTCAACCCCAAACTTATCACTATTATTACACCATTGTAGTAGTAGTATAGGATTCGGTGTATTATAAATTGTAGTAGTAGAGTGCTTTTTGGGATTTAAACAACACCGAAAAGTTCTTTTGCCAGTTTCAATGAAAACAGATTCCCTTTGCAACCTTGGCCTTCTTAGCCTTCTTGCCCTTCTGGGCAGTAGCAACAGGGGTAGCTTTATTCCCCTTTCCACCTTTATTATTCTTCCACTTCTTTCAACCAGAAGAGAAAGGTACAGATTATGCCCCAGAGGTCAAACCTCTGTGGAAATTTTTGTTGAAGGCAACATTTGCCTCCCCTTTCTTGCCTTTGACTTTCATCAAAGACTCGTAAGTCTGCAGCTCGTTAAGAAGGGTGGTAAGATTATACTCTATTTTGTTTATTACAACATTGCTGGGGAACTGAAGGAAACTTTTAGGTAATGTTTCCAAAATAAAGCTTACCTGATTGGACTCATCTATGACAGCCCCGTTCACCTCGGCCACATTGAAGTAGACCATCATGTTAAGAACATGCTCCCTAACAGATGATCCCTCATTTATCCTGGTATTAAAGATAAACTTGAGGGTATCATGCTTAAGATGTGTGGACGGTTGCCCAAACATCGCATGCATCGACTTCATGATCTCAAGAGCATTGATCATGGCCTCGTGTTTTGTGGCCAAAATTTTAGTTAAAGCCTGCCAAAATGTAGACTTTGGCCTTGTCGTTGGCCTTGATCCACCTGTCATAGGCGTCATAAACATTTCGTATAATTCTCACCAGTTAATTTTTCGGAACCAAGCAAAGAAATAACCGCGCTAGTCATATTGATAAGTGTTGAAATAAGATAATTTATTTATATTAGATTGATTCGCAAAACTCATTTAATCCAATCTGGTTTTAGGACAAATAAATTAATGAACCCTAATGTCATTTAATTTTGCGATGATACTTCAATGATTTAGAATAAATGCCACCTCGGGGTCTACAATTATTCATTCATTAAATTGAGACACTATCAACCAAATATTACACCATAATAACTCTTATTCCTATAACTTTTAGTTACCATTGATTCGGTCAAGAAATCATTAACTTGCTTAATGTTTTCTCGTAAATGTAACCCCTGATTTTTAACCCTATAATCCCGTCCCAACACGCTTGCCTCAGGGAAGGACAATATTGGTGCAATTAACTCTAGCGATCTTATCCATTTCTAGAGTTCGTTTTTATCCCTTTTCATGCAAATACCTTCCTAAAGGGGACGCTCTCAGGGCGCCACGAGGCCGAGAATAAAAAAAAACATTACGAACCAATGAAGGAGACCGTAGGATGCGTTGACAATGTCCTTCTCCCACTTACTATAAACACCTTCTCCATTCATTTTGATATTGATTCATGCAAACACCTTCCTAAGGCAGAACATTAATGAAAATTTGGAGGATCAAATTCCTCAGCAGAAGCGCGTGAACACGTGTACTTGTAATTTGCATTTCAAATATACAAAAAATTAAAGAGAAGTCTAAACATATTTAACTAAGCGTGCTTTTCAAGAAGAAATCAGGAAGAAGTGATTACCTTTGAAACCGTTCTCCAATCTTCTCCAATTCTTCACAGAGACTTCAATCTCAGTAACTTCTCGATTCTCATGAATAACCTCGAACAAGGACACCACCAAGAAATCTTCCCTGCTATTCTCAAGCAAGGATTGGGTTGTGTGGGAACCCTTTTTGGAAAGCTAAGAGAAGAATCTGTATCTTGTAGAGAAACTTTTTCTCTATTTTGTATGTGAGAGTTGAGAGAGTGTGAGAGATTCCCAAAACACAGAACCCGTCTATGTTATTAGAGTTGAGGGAGCAGAGGGAAGTTATCACGTGTAACTTCCCTTTAACCCATCATTAACTCCCCTTAACCATGGGGAGTTAAAACTTATATAACTGATGTTAAATTAAATTACATTTAATTTAACTTGATTAAATTCATTAATTAAATATCATATATTAACTCATGTTACATTTGAATCATATTCAAATGTATTTCTCTTTCTTAACCTGTAGTTTCAATATGAATCTCATTCATATTAAACTTTAAAATATGATTTCAATATGAATCCTATTCATATTAAAATTTGAATCTTATTCAAATCCATTAATCTCTTATATTATATAATTTAATTTTGAATCCAGTTCAAAATTAACTTTATAATATAATGTATCAATATACATTATGTTAATTGTATCTTATACAATTAACATTTAATTCTCTTATAATATGAATCTCATTCATATTAGTTTAATATTTGAATCTCATTCAAACATTAATACCCTCAAAATATAAAGTTTTATGTTGAATCTTATTCAAAATTAACTTTATATTATAATGTATCTATATACATTATATTAATTTTATCTGGATACAATTAATGCATTTTCCCTTATTCAATTTGAACAATTCAAATTTTTCAAAACTAATTAATCCTTGTTTTACCCTTAGTGAGCTAGCAGGAGGACCTAATAAACCTACAAATTAGAAGTTCAAATGATACAAGATTAATTAATTAAACTTTTTAATTAAATTAATCAATATTCATTAACTGTGAGTCATTCCACTAAAGACCCACAACTGCACTCTTCATACCGTAGATATATTTATGTGTCCATGGACATAACCAATCAACAGTAAGTCGACCCTTCACGAATCGCTTGGAATTACAGCTAGGTCAAATTACCGTTTTACCCGTGTAATTATATCTAACTCCTTAAGTCCCACTAATCCTCTGATAAACAAACTGTTTATGGTCCTACCATAAACAAAACCCTCTCGGGCCAATGAGAGGGAAGGGCCCCATTGTTCAAGACCCAAAGTCAGCATTTAAGAGAGCAATTCCTCTACTTACCTTAAAGACGAGAAGGAGTGATTTCCATCTTATGTAGCTATGTTCCCAGCTCCCTACTCGGACAAATCTCCAAAATGGTAGGCATATTGAGTCGACGAATCTGGCCACTCTCACCCATACAAATCAAAGGATTGCCCTCATAAACAGGAGTATATAACTCACTTAAGATTAAGGTCGGGTTATCTATGGTCATCCTATTGAAAAATTAATCTATTTGTATAGGATACCCCCACTCGCATGTCTCCACATGAACGATTAGGATCAAATTGTTTGTAACACTTACAACTCTTTAACATTTACAAAATGGGTCGTATCCATAGTGTCATCAAGATAAGGCACCCAACCTTATCCATATACTACAGATCATTTAGGCTATTACTTAAACACGATCCACTTGTATGTCAACCACATACATGTTTAAGTTACAAAAAATAACCTTGGATCTTTCTTTAATGAACTATTGCATATATTAAATAATGAACAATTATTTCAAATAACACAAGACTACAAGGCTTTAGGGCATATATTCCAACAAAATTGACATATCATATACATCATTTTCCTCTCAATAAGTGTTTTAAAACAAAGGGTTGGTTTTTACTTAGGTAAATTCGGCTAATTAATTTATGTAAGTCATTGTTAAATTGGCCCAATATAACACTTATATTAGATATTTAACAGTATATGATAAACCTTAATTAAACATTTTAATAAAGTTTAATCATCTATTACATGCTATAAAATATTTGACTAATTCACCTTCCAAGTCAGTTCCCAGGTAGGAATGTTCCCTTTCAATCAACTTAAGTACCCCAATCTTAGACAGAATCGTCCTAAGACAAAGGTCTCTTATAGGTAAACGCTTTATAATTAATATGTTATTCGATTCAAAATAATCCTATTAAGAGAAAATAAGAGATTAACTTATTTCTAATCATATTAAAAATATTTTAACATAAAATCTAATTTCCCAAGTTTTAAACAATTTTTTAAAAGAATTTACCTTATGTCAGAATGCAACTCTGAATTATAGATTTTTTCTAATTCATTAATCGTATAACTTTTATAAAATAATGAATTATTAAGACCTATAACATGCATACTAACTACATTATTGAAATATAACAATTATATTACCTAAGTAATGTCATGATGCATGCATCACCAATTTCATTACTATCCAAAATATAACATTTATATTAAGCATATAATGAACTATAGAATAAGCATACATTTAATCATACATTAAACAATAATATAATACTTTTATTATTCAAATGTAAACTATATAATATACATTATGCAGTACATACTTTAGGATAACCTAAACTTTTAAATATAACAATTATATTTACATATGATGGATGATTATGCTTAACCTATGATGGGATTTAAAAAACTATATGACATACAATATGCAACATATAAACAATATAATTTAATCATACATCTCATGCATTTAAACTATATTAAACAACATTAATAGATCGATATTTGGCAACCTAAAAACATAATTAAATTAATATAATCAAATTATGTCAATTTAATTATAAAATTAAAAAAAAAGGAAAACTAGGTAAAAACCACTGCTGAACCGGACCTATAGACCAAACTCCTTTGAACTGAGTCGTTCTGCATGCACGTGAGGAAGAGTCAGAGCATCGCGACGCTCTCGGCAGCGTAGCTACACTCTAGGCTATGAAGCCGCAGCGTTGTGACACTGAGGCTTCTATGCCGCAGGGTAGAGCCCAGCGTCGCGATGCTACCCGTGACGCTATAGCACAGTATGCAGTTCGAGCTTTGATTTTCACAATCATCTTCGACCTTCCAAACAACTAGGCAAATTTGATCAAGCAAAGTGCCTAGAAACCATCTATTAAGCAATCGAACATCCATCACATGAAATTGAACAAAAAATCACCCACCAAAATCAATTTTTGATTTTCCTTAAACCAAAAACAAAGACAATTTCAATGGCTCTGATACCAATTGAAGGGATTGAATCCCAATTGTGGAAGCGTTTAATCGCGCAGTCTTTGAAGTTGGGATTGAGAAAAACAAAAATGATTTACAAAAAACTAGGCTAAGCATGCTTTAAAGGGAATTCAGAGAAATTACCTTTAAAGAACAGTAAGATCTGCACATACACAAGTCTTGGGAACTTGTACTGCAGCTAGAACACGACCAGTTGGATTTCCTTGCTATAACTCAGGGAAGATCAAAAGGATGGTGGGATCCTAATATTGTTTTGCAAAGAAATTTTACACACAGAGGAACAACAGAGAGAAAACAGAGCGCCAAAAAAATTAGTCTCTTTTCTCTTTTTAAAAGGACTAAAAAGTAACATGAGGGGAATAACTTCCCCTCACCTCACTTTCTCCACTCCCCAATAGTTGTTATTAATATTATTATTATTATTATTATCACGTTTATTATATATTATTAAATAAATCAAATATTAATAAAAAAAATTAATTAATTAACACTTAATTAATTAATTTGAAATAATAATAATTAATTAATTGACAATTAATTAATCTTAAGTATCATGCATTAAAATTCATATCTCTCTCATATACTATAGTTTTCATATAGATCACATTTATATTAATTTTACTATATAGTTTTATTATGAATCTAATTCATATTATGAATTTTATTCAAATATTGTTCTCTCTTATTATAGAGTTTAATATTTATAGCTAACTATATATATTATAATGTATCAACATACATTATACTTTATATTAATCTTAATTATATTAAATTCCCTAAATAATTTGAACAATTCAAATTATTCCAAAAATAATTGAATCTTATTTTACCCTTAGTGAGCTAGCAAGAAGACCTAATGAACCTACAAATTAGAAGCTCTAATGATTTGAGATTAGATTAATTAAACTCTTTAATTAATTAATCAACATTCATTAACTGGAGTTCACTCACTAAAAACCCACAACTACACTCTTCGCACTGTAGACATATTTCTGTATCCATGGATATAACCAGTCATCAATAAGTCGACCATTTACAAGTTACTTGAAATTACAGCTTGGTCAAAATTACCGTTTTACCCCTGTAATCACTTTTTTCTCCTTAAGTCCCATTGATCTATTATGAACAACTTGTTTATGGTCCTACCATAAACAAATTCCTCTCGAGCCAATGAGAGGGAGGGGCCCCTTGTTTAAGAGCCGAAATCAGTACTTAAGGAAGCAATTTATCTACTTTCCTTGAAAGCGGGAAGGAGTAAACTCCATCTTGTGTAGCTATGTTTCCAGCTCTCTATTTGGACAAATCCCAAAATGGTAGGCATAGTGAGTCAGCGACATAGGTCACTCTCACCCATACAAATCAAAGGACAACCCTCATAGACAGGAGTCCATAACTCATTTAGGATTGAGATCGAGTTATTTATGGTCATCCTATGAAATGTTAGCCTCTACATTTAACGGTGTTATAATGTGAGATTAATCATTTCGCAGTCTGGTCTTGTACAAACTCTTTGTATAGGATACCCCACTAATATGTCTCCACATGAATGAGTTAGATCAAATCATTTGTAACACTTACAACTCATGTAACAATTACAGAGTGGGCCGTATCCGCAGTGTTACCAGGATAAGACACCCAACCTTACCCATATACTGCAAACCTTTTAGGTTTTCTGTCTCCCTTCATTTTTCCTTAACTTTTGCTTGATTCCATGTGTAACATCCCCAAATTAATTTGTATTAAGTGTCAATAAATTGGTGGGATTTAATTGACGTTGGTTGCACCTAAGATTTGATTATGAAAATGATTTTATTTAGTTTGAAGAATTTGAGGTATTTTGGAAAAGAAATAATATATAAAAATATATATGTTATTATCTGATGTTATTATTACTTTTTATAATAATAATATATATATATATTATTTCTTTTTAATATAAGTCTCGATTTGCGTGCAAAAGTAAAAAGAAAAAAAAACCCTCATCTGCTCGACTCATCTTCTTCGCCGCGCTTGCTCTCGACGCTTGGGTTCGATCGCCGTCGCTAGTGCTCGCCGGATTTGCAGCCGCTCGTTTTGGCTCGTTGTTGCTTGATCCCGCCGCCGCGCGCTCTGCCAATTCGCGTCAGCTGCGCCGTTTCCAGCCGCCGTGCGCTCCGCCCAGACTGCGTCGTTCCAGTCGCCGCGCGCTAAGCCCGAATCGCGCCGCCGTCTACGCCAGCTGCACCGCCGCACCGTTTCGCCAGCCGCCGCTCCACCCATATCCCGCCAGCCGCCGCTTCCCCCAGATCGCGCCGCCGCCGCGCGTCCAGTCACCGCGTGCCGCCATTCTGCCACTGGCATCGCCGCCAGCGGGTTTTTTCTTTCGCCATTTCTTCGGTAAGTTCTCTTGATAAAGGTTGGTTTGGATTTTAGATCCTTGGTCCAAATGCGTTCTGACTTGGGTCTTGATCCAAATCTAATTTTTGGGTGAATGGTGAACGTGTAGTCACTGAATCTGGTTTGGCTTTGTGATAGAGTCGGTTGGGATTAAGAGTTCTGTGTAGTTGTTGACTGACTGGTTGAGGTAAGTGATCCTGTTGTTGCACTATTATCTCTGAAAAAGCCTAGCCTTGTTTATTATTGTAGCAATGTTATTCCTGGAAACTTAGCATGCATGTGTAGGCTATCGGATAGAATGACTGGTCATTGGGGAGTATAATGTTGTGTATGTATGTATGTGTGGTTCAATTCTCTGTTCGTGTCGTTTCGTCCCATGTTGTGTACTATGAACCGACAAGTTCCCTCTCATGTTGTGGTGGACCATCAGGCCACTAGACGTGTGTGAACCGATGGGTTCACCTCCATGTTCGACACTGTGAGTCATCAAGCTCACTCCTTAGTTGACGGCACGCCATTAGGCCGCTAGACATGGTGATAGACGGCAGGTTGCTTAAGTATACAGAACTCCCAGCTATGGGATTACTTACTGAGTTTTATACTCATTCCTTTCCATTTTATGGATTTCAGGTAAAGGCAGGAATGGACCGGCGGGCGACAAACATAATTCGTGACCGGGCCAAATAGGGACACGTGGCTTCCGCGTTTCACTTGTTCATGTTTTCTTAAATAGGATGTCCAATTTGTTTTTCTTATTTTTTTATTTTTTATTTTTTTTACCGGTGAATCTATTCTTTTATTCATTTTATTCGTTACCTGTTTTGACTTAATTTGTTGGATAGGGGTACCCCGATCAAGGTTTGGATTTATGTTCTTTTGGAAAGGATTTTTTGAGTTATTTATTTTATGAATTTCTTGGTTTATAGTCAAGTTACGAAAAGTGTTATTGTGAGGTTTATGCATGCATCAGTAACGACTTGTAGAAAGTCGGGTCGTTACAGTTGGTATCAGAGCAGGACCTGGGGCGTTACAGATGATATCAGAGCCGAACCTCTCCCAGTAAGGTGTGGCTCAAGGACGAACCAAGCGGAAGCTGGTGGACATGTAACGACCTGAGTTCAGGAGGGCGACATGAATGAACTGAGATCACATCCGAATGAGAGGGATCGTGAGGACATGAAAGCATGATTAAGAAAGGCTTAAAAGAAATGAAAGTTACTACCTATACCAACAAGGTGCACCTTCCTTTTCGGTGGCTCAATCATAAGAACTCCACAGTTAAGCGTGCTTAACTTGGAGCAACCTTATGTTGGTTATAAAGTAATAGTGACTATTTCATGGTCCAGTCTTATGCAAACTAATTGCATAGAATGCCCTCACTCACATGTCTCCACATGAACGATTCAAGATCATATAGTTCGTATCAAATACCAAGTAGGCCACACTTAAAAGTGTCCTCAGGATAAGGTACCCAACGTAATCCTTCTACTATAGACCGTTTTGGCCATTTACTCGAACTCGATCTACTTTTATGTCTACACATATAGTTCAAGTATCCATGTTTTTGGTTGGGTTTTATATCCTAAAACTCGTAGTTTGTAAACATTACGTGCATTCTATTTATCAATAAAGTTGTTATCGAGGTTTTTTTAGTCCAATTCAAAGGATTTCAGAGCATAACTTTGCTTTTTCTTCACTAATGGTCATGGAAGTTTTACCCATTTAGTAACGCTAACTTTGAAAGAAACAAGAGTTATAGGCCATTACCACTTTCAATAAATAAACCCTAAACTCAAAACTTCCCCCAATCTAAATTAATGTATTAGGCGTGGTTATCAATATATTAACTATGCTATAATTTAATTCATAAGAACTACTATAATTTTGACATGGAACAATTGTTTTTATAACCATATATTTTTTAGAAGTGTGTTAAACACAATAGACCAAGATTAAGAGCAGATGTCTCGTATTATTTAGAAGTTCCTGAGACATTCTATAAAATTAGCAAGATTGTCACAAGATCAATTATTTTTAACACAATCAAAAAACATAACAAGCATAGATGGTTTGTGCAGGATTTAGTTTGGAATGCATTGATGTGAAATACTAGGTGGTTGTCCCAACATTTCTTTTCCACAGTCATCGAGAGCGCACCCACTGTTATACACTATGTCTTGACATCTTTGTGCAGCTGAAGCTCCTTGAGGCACCAAGACCTGCAACTATACAAATAACAAAAAAGAAAAATAAGTAGACACAAAAATAAGAGTATATTGACATAACAAAATATTTTAATATGGATGCAAACAAGAATGTAGAGATGTCAAATTATGAATCTTTGGAAGATGCATAGAAACCTGTGAAAATCCTAAAATCATTTAATCAATATATCATAATATCCTAACGAATATTTGATTTTGTAACAATGATAATATAGTATTTATGGAAGAAAGGAGAACCTGCAAAAATAAGAGCAATGAAATGATAGAGAAGAAGAAACTATTTTTTGCCATATTCTCAAGATCTGAAGTTCGTAAGTATGATTTTGTTAAATTGGGTGGTAGAAAGTGTAGATTTAAAAGGTTTAAATACTAAAATTATATTAAATTGCACCCCCATATTTCATTTATATAAAATAAAAAAATATTTCTATAATTATAGTAACTCCATGCATGAATTGGTTTGGATCAGTTATGTTAAATAGTAAAGATGTTATTTTTTGTGTGTCATTTGTGATTATTTAGATTTATGTTTAACTGTTGGATAGATTTTTCTTGCATATTTTTAATATATTAAAATTTGTAACCTGTTTGAATTTTAATTTTACACCGGTTCATATTTTGTATAACATAATTTTAAAATTCTAACCTTACTCCTTCACCATGTTTTGTTTACAATTCTATATGTACAGAACCACATTTGTGAATGTCTATCTTCTTTTGTATGCAATTCCTTCTCCAATCTCATTTTGGTAACCTCTTTATAGTTTAACATTCGTTCCACATAAGAATAATTGAACAAAGAACAATTTACGTAAATGATTGAAGAAATATAAAAGTGGAATTCCACCAGCCGAGCTTCTTTTTGTTAAGAGACAACTTAAAAATGAACTCCGGCTTTTTTATCTATATTTTTATGTCCTTAATTCATTGTAATTTCATTAACGCATCTAGTTGTCTTTTTTGTAGTTAGATCGAGCCATTTGGAGTTGTGTTCAAGTGTTCTGAAGAATCGAGATCAAAATATAACGATACTAATTAGACTTAAATTGAGCAACCAAGTCATGAAAATGAAATTCAAATCACAAGACTTGGAGAATGAGTTTCGAGACACTAGATGAGTGTCAAAACATTCTCCCTAGCATCTTCACGTTAGGAAAACTTTTCCATTCAATACTTCTTTTTCTATCCACTTTAAGACTCATTTTAGTAGTCTTTTGCATGATTTCCCCTTCACTCTATATAAATTGTTCCTATGTCAAAAGTATTGGTCCCATCATCACAATGAGGGATGACTTCATTTTTTAATTGAAAGGTCAGTGGTATTATTTCAAATATACTGTTGTGAGGATTGTTTCTTAGTTCTTGTTTAATTCATCTGTATTATTCCAATTGAATGTTGATGTTCTTTAGTTCTTGTTTGATGCAATGAAATCATCACATTATGGAACGATCGTCGTCTTTTCCTAAGAGTCTTGTTTGAAGTGAGAGGGGCTTGAACTTGCCACCAATCCTTATAGGTTGTAATCGGTTACTAGTTTTAGATAAAAGAAACTTTTAATTTACTCGATTAACGTTAGGTGAAAAAAATCTTCAAATTTCACTTTCTCAAATGTTGTGTTCACTACTTATTTTTCCTTTTCTTTTTTTTTTTTTTCCTTTTTTTTCAAACACGGTATGAACACATATAAAGGAAATGTAAGTAAATAGTATAAGGCAAATTTAAATTCAGTCTAGAAAGTTACATAAATGTCCCTAGTATTTAGTATTTATATGTAAATGTAACTCATCCGAGAAAAAATAGTTAAAATAAAATCAATAAGTGCATGGAGACCATAAAGTGAATGTAATTGATAGCAATCATTACTATTTCTTTATAAATGTAACTAATTCATGCGTGGAAGTTAATGCAATTTATGCAGATTTTTACTATTTATATATGGAAATATAAAATTGAATTGGTATGGAGTTGATTCAGGCATGAAATTTTCTTTTTTGTTTTTTATTTTCCTTCTTCGTTCTTTCTTTGTTCAGGGAGAAGAGTTAATGTATTTTGTGGGGCACATATGCACATTCAGTAAATTTGTTGTTGATATCAATTTGGTTCGTAAAGTTCGAAAAGAGTTACTTTAGGCTCGGTTTTCAAAATTATTCTAAATTGTCCCTTACTTAACTTAACTTAAAGGAGCGATGACTAGATGTTATTTACTTATTGAATTGGCTTATATGTCAATTTTGTTAAATTACGTGACAAAAAAAGCTACAAAACTAATTTAAAAATTAAAATCTTTAGTAGAATTCAAGTCATAAAATATTCATAATCTCATCCAAAGTGAAATTTAAGTTTCAATTACCCTAGATTTTTGTTTCCAACCCTAAACTATTCAGATTAAATCAATCAATACAAATAAATAAAATTATCTTCCCAAATAATCTCAATTTTTGCTCCAAAATCAAATGAAAGGAAAATAAATCCATAATCTAAGATAATCAATTTAATTTACTTAGAGCTTGAGATGTTACATAGTCAAAGAGTTTTATGGGATCGATTGACGATTTAAACAAACGCGTGTCCAGTAATTGATATGCAGTGCAACATTTAAGCTTTTTGTTTTTGGTCTTAATCACAACCTTAATGGGTAAAAACTGTTTATGTCTTAATCATACAATGACATTGTTCTTTGTTTATCATTCCAATTGTTTTCATGGCTTTATTATGTGGCAATTCATGGGTGAGTGGAAAATAAATCAGGAATATTTTACAATTCTAGTTTTTACTTTTCAGTTTAATTTTTAATTAATCGATAAGCTTATTTGTTATATAATTAAATAAAATTGATGTGTATATCAATCTACGTAAGTAAATAAGGGGTCTAGTTATCGTTATGTTAAATTAAAGTTAAGTTGAGAACCATTTAGAATCATTGTAGAAACCTTAGAAACTAAAGTTTTACATTTGAAACTTTAGAGACTAAAGTGTCACTTTGGAAAACTTGGATTCTCTAAAACTCATGGGCCAAAAGTAAATTTCCCCCTCATTTATGCTATTTAAACCTTTGTAGCCCTCTATATAACATTGAAAATGTTATGCATGCCCCTCCATATACGTTTTCATCATCATTGAACCCATAACCTGAGAATAAGCCCTCAATAGAGGAGTTGATTAGTAAATCTACCACGGAGTCTAGGAGAATGATGACCCAGTTGGAGGCCCTTAGAACATCGAGGTTCAGATTAGTGAGATTGCTACTTTGATCAACACCCGCCATGCATAAGGGTAAATCTTCTAGTTGCTCCCTGAGGCTGGTCCCAAAGGGTAGTGCACGTCAGTGGCTTTTTAGAGTGGTAGGCCATCGTTAAAGTCTATAGGGGATGAATGTGGCCATGCAAGTCTAACTAGAGCATGAGATTAGGGAGAGGAAAAGGAAGAAGAAAGAAGAAAATGAAAAGGAGATTGAAGTGAAAAAAAAAAAAGTTGCATGTGTCACTAACATCAAAATATATTAACAAAGAACTTACTTAAACTAAATGCTAGACTAATTGCGTTCAATAGTGTAAGACCCACTTTTCAACTTTAAACCGTTTTTTTTTTTTTTTTTTTTTTTTTTTGCTTGTTGGTTATTTAATTTTAAAATATTTTGATGGAGAAGTTTGAATGGAAATAAATAGAAAAAATAAATTAGAGTTTTCATTGATAAAGTACAATTGTCTATAAAGACAAGCAAGAGTTAGTGATTATTTACAAAAGAAAAAGAAAAATAGAAATTTGATAGTAGGGAAAAAAAGGAGAACATATTGCAACACATTATGTTATGCAATGAGATGAAACTCGAAACCAGAAAACGACAAACGCATAAGCGGTGGAAGGTCAAATCAACAGAGTAAGTTAGTAGCTGATTTGAGACATTCGCGGCATAGCCAATGAATCTGTGACGCAACATTGTCGGCGCAGTAGGGCATGCAATTAAATGCAAAAGTGTCAAATCATCATTGGAAAGAAGCTGGAAGTATAGCTTTAGACGCCTATGAATCGCCCTTCACAAATTTGTCAAAGTGTTTGATTTTCCTCCAAGAAATTGGCTGAAACTCTACCAAAATCACTCCTCACTCCATTGTCATCTTCAACCTCGAGCTTTTCTTTCAGAAAATCTGAGTGAAAGCTCATCCTTCTTCTTGGAAACAGCAAGAGGAGACCAATCCTCCCGTGGGGACCAGCTTCAAGTTTAAAGGGGTTGGGACCGTGGTCTTGCCCAAGAGACTTGGGGTGTCTTGGCTAGTGTGGTGGACACCAGAGAAACTGTCACTTTGACCACAGAGCCAGTGGAAGAGATTATCCAGACGTCTTTCCAGAGGATCTCTTGGGTTTGTCGTCTTATCGGGAAATAGACTTTACCATCATCTCGAAGACTCCTTACAGAATGGCCCCTGTAGAGTTGAAAGAGCTTAAGATTCAGTTGCAAAAGCTGCTGGACAAGGGTTTCATACGGCCGAGCGTGTCACCTTGGTGTGCTGGGTGCGCCATGTTGTTTGTAAGGAAAAGATGGGTCATTGCGCTTAGGCATTGACTATCGAGAGTTAAATAAGATAACCGTCAAGAACAAGTACCCCCTTCCCCGAATTGATGACCTATTCACCAGTTACAGGGATCTTCGTTCGGGGTATCATCAGTTGAGGATTAGGGACAGTGATATTGCGAAGACAACATTTCGCTCCAGGTATGGGCATTATGAGTTTTTTGTAATGTCATTTGGCCTGACTAATGCTCCTGCAACATTCATGGACCTGATGAACAGGGTGTTCAAGGAATTCCTGGACACCTTCGTGATGTTTTTTATTGACGATATTCTGATTTATTCCAAAACGGAGGCAGAACACAAGGAGCATCTTCACGTTGGGAAAACTTTTCCATGCCATACTTCTTTTTCTATCCAACTTTAAAAAATCTTTTTAGTAGTTTATTGCACGATTTCCCCTTCACCTTATAATAAATTGTTCCTAGTATTGATCCCATCATCACAATGAGGGGGTATACTTCATTTTCCAATTACAAGATCAACGATATTATTTCAAATATAATGTTGTGAGGATTATTTCTTAGTTATTATTTAATTCAGTTGTATTATTCCATTTGAATGTTAATGTTCTTTAGTTCTTGTTCGATGCAATGAAATCATCGCATCATGGAACGACAACTGTCTTTTCCTAAGAGTCTCGTTCGATGTGAGAGGTTCTTGAACCTGCCACCAATCATTACAGATTGTAATCGGTTACTCACTTTAAATAAAAAATATTTTTAATTTACTCTGAAAAATATTCCAATTTCACTTTCTCAAATGTTGTGTTCACCAAGTATTTGTCCTTTTCCTTTTTCTCTTTTTTTTTTGGGACAAGGTATGAACACATATAAAGAAAATATAAGCAAATAGTAGAAGGCACATCTAAATTCAGTCTACAAAGTTACATAAATGACCCTAGTATTTAGTATTTATATGTAAATGTAACCGATCCAAGAAAAATTATTAAAATAAAATTAATACGTGCGTGGAGACCATAAAGTTAATGTAATTGATAGCAATCATTACTATTTCTTTATAAATGTAACTAATTTATGTCTGGAAGTTAATGCAATTTATACAAATTTTTACTATTTATATAGAGAAATATAAAACTGAATTGGTATGGAGTTAATGTAGTTTATACAATTTTTTACTGTTTCTATCCATAAATGAAATTGATTCAGGCATGAAATTTTCTTTTTTGTTTTTTATTTTCCTTCTTCGTTATTTCTTTGTTGAGGGAGAAGAGTTAATGTAATTTGTGGGGCACATATGCAGATTCAGTAAGTTTGGCGTTGATATCAATTTGGTTCCTAAAGTTCGAAAAGAGTTACTTTAGTCTCGGTTTTCAAAATTATTCTAAATTATCTCTGACTTAATTTAAACTTAAAGGAGTGATGACTAGATGGTTATTTACTTATTAAATTGGCTAATATGTTAATTTTGTTAAACTACGTGGCAAAAAAAGCTACAAAACTAATTTAGAAATTAAAATCTTTAGTAGAATTCAAATCATAAAATATTCATAATCTCATCCAAAGTGAAACTTAAATTTCAAATTAACCTAGATTTTCGTTTCCAACCCCAAAACTATTCAAGATTAAATCAAATCAAATTCAAATAAATCAATTATCTTCTCAAATTATCTCAATTTTTTCTCCAAAATCAAAATTAAAGGAAAATAAAAATCCAATAATCTAAGATAATCAATTTAAATTTAGTTAAAGCTTGAGATGTTACATATTCAAAGGGTTGTATGGGACCCATTGACAATTTAATCAAACGCGTGTCCATTAATTGATCTCATGTGCAACATTTAAGCTTTTTGTTTTTGGTCTTATCAGGTAAAAGATTTTTATGTCTTAAGCAGATAATGACATTGTTCTTTGCCCATCATTCCAAATGTTGCATTGGCTTTATTCTAGGAGGTGCAAAAAATTAGGGTTTAGTATTTTTATACTCACCCTTTTCTTATGATGTTTTTCAGGTAAGAGAAAGGATGCAGCAACGCATGACAAGAAGAATTTGTGACAGTGCCAAGGGACCAGAAGTAGCTTCCACATAGTTTTTATGTTTTTAAAAGCTAGTCTATATCGTCTATGTTTTTATTTCTTATCAAATTTTCAGAGTCTCTGTCATTTTAGTTTGAAATAGAGATGTATGCATGCGTATAGTGACGACCTAGTACAAGTCCTAGGAAGTCAGGTCGTTTAAGCTGGTATCAAAACCTAAGTTTTAGGTACTGTAGACTGACTTACTATGTAAGTCCAGATTGTCCCATTTGGCTAGTAACAGATTCTTAGTCAGCACTAGGTATGTCCTTTAAGAAAAGTTTCTGGAATTGTATGCGAACGACTTTATCTGATTCATAGGTATGATTGACATGTTGTCTTGACAAGAATTTGACCTGGATTATGTGCAAATGTTAGGAGATGGCACGTCGAGGAAGATGAGACAGAGAAGGTAGATGGGGTAAAGGAGGCGAAAATAATAGAGGGGGACTTCAAAACCCTCAAGTTTAGGACCCCCATGTTCAAGGTCCTCAAAATCAGGATCCTCAGTTGCCAGACCCTCATGCACCTCAATATCCCTCGCAGCCACATGACCCCTTTTAGTTTGGAGGGCAAGAACTCAGAACGAGAAGTAGTAATCGGAATGTACCTGTGCCCCCTTAAGTACCTGTACCACCAGTTGTCCTGACCGTGTATGTTGTAATAGTCGCAACAATAGGAGAGGCTATTACAGTGGCCGTGATGGGGAAGATGAAAGACATGATGGCAGCATGACTATAGAGGAGTACGACCAAGAGTTCAAACAACTGTCCCATTTTGCCCTACCATGGTTGCCACAGAGGCAGAAAGAATAAAGAGGTTCGTCCAAGGGCTAAGAGATGGGGTGCGAGGCTTGGTGCAAGCCTTTAAACCAACCACTTAAGTAGAGGCCCTCTGCTTAGCAAGCGAGATAGACTTTTCATCAGGGGCTGAGCGACTAAAATCTCTAGGAGAAGGATCCTCTTCGGGCCAAAAGAGGGAGGCAGACCAAAAAGCTTTAGAACCGCCGCAAAAGAGTCAGAGTTCAGATGGGTCAATACCACATTTCAAGCAAACCTCTTTGGGATTAGGTTTGGTAGAGCGAGAAAAACCAGTTTGTACTTCTTATGGGTGACAGCACTAAGGGTGTTGTCTTGCTAGCACGGGAGTTTATTTTCAGTATGGCCAGGAAGGGCATATGTTTGATAGATGCCGCAAAAGAAGTACGTCAGTTAATAGAGGCCAACGCACGAGCTCGTATTAAGGGGTTCTAATAAGTCACAGCAGCAGTAGTAGGGTCGAGCGTATACTACAACTCAACGAGAGTCGGATAAATCCAATACAGTGGTGACAGATACACTCACTATTTTGGGGCACTATGCTTCGGTTTTATTCGATTTAGGCTTGTCACATTCGTTTATTTCATCTTTATTTGTGAAGCGAGAGCTATGTTAGAACTAGAGCCCTTGCATTACGTGTTATCAATTTCTACTCTGTCTGGAGAATTAATGTTAGCAAATGAAAGGCTAAAAGCATGTTAGATAGAAATAGCAAACCATACTCTAGATGTGACTTTGATAGTGTTAGACATGCATGACTTTGATGTTATACTAGGCATGGATTGGTTGGCTGTTAACCATGTCAGTATAGAATGTTCCCGTATGGAGGTAGTTTTCAATACTCCTACGGAAGCTAGTTTCAAGTTTAACGGGGTCGGGACCGTGGTCTTACCTAAAGTGATTTTAGCGGTGAAAGTCAGTGTGGTTGACACCAGGGAAGCTGAGGTCACCTTGATATCAGAGCCGCCAGTGGTGAGAGAGTATCCGATGTTTTTCAAAAGGGTTTTATCCCTAAGAGATAGACTTTGTATCGAGTTGGAGGTTACTGCCCATTTCGAAGGCTCCCAGTGAAAAAGTGAAAGAAGCTGGAACTTAATTGACTAGCATCCAAGTGTAAGAATTGCTGACAGGTTTTATACATCAAAAAGAATCACCTTGGGGTGCACCTGTGCTCTTTGAAAAAGAAAGATGTTATGCCATGCATAGATTATAGAGAGTTGAACAAGGTAACCATCAAGAATAAATACCATCTTCTTAGGATTGATGACATGTTCGATCAGTTGCAGGGAACCACAGTTTTCTCGAAGATTGACCGTTGATCAGGTTATCACCAGCTGAGGATTAAGGATAGCAATATTTCTAAGACAACATTGTTAGGATTTATGTCCTAAATCTCGTAGTATGTAATGTATAAACAAATATTCATTTATTTTATAAAATAAAGAGTTATTTTATTCAAATTAGTCTTGTGTAACTCAATCCAATAAACTAAGATCCAAGGTTATTTAATGTAACTTGAACAATATGTGGTAGACATACAAGTGAATCCTGTTCAAGTAATAACCTAAAAGGTCTGCAGTATATGGAAAAGGTTGGGTGCCTTATTATGGTGAAACTACGGATACAACTCACTTTGTAAATGTTATAAGAGTTGTAAGTGTTACAAACGATTTGATCCAAATCATTAATGTGGTTACATGCGAGTGGAGGTATCCTATACAAAGAGTTTGTATAAGACCAGACCGCGAAATAATTAATCTCTCTTTAGAACACCGTTAACTGAAGAGATTAACATTTCATATGATAATCGTGTAACTCGATCTCAATCCTGAGTGAGTTATGGACTCTTATCTATGAGGACAGTCCTTTGACTTGTATGGGTGAGAGTGGTCCGTGTCACCGACTCAATATACCTACCATCTTGGGGAATTGTTCAAGTAGGGAGCTGGAAACATGGCTACATAAGATGGAGTTCGCTCTTTCCCGCCTTTAGGGTAAGTAGATGAATTGCTCTCTTAAAAGTTGATTCTGGGTCTTAAACAATAAGGCCTCATCCTCTCACTAGTCCGAGAGGGATTTAGTTTATAGTTAGACTATAAACTGATTGTTCATATTGGCGTAAATATTGATAACTTAAATTTACAGATATATCGACGGATATTCCAGAAAAAATCATGGATATCACAAAAATTTATAAAAATATTATGAATTTTTTAGTGAAATTTTATAACAAACTTATTTAAGTAATAAATTATAACTTTAAGCATACAAATCAATAATTAGAAGCCAAATATGATCGGTAATGGAATAATAAATATAGCGAATACCTAAAAATGATTATGAATTGAATATTTTATTAATAAAGTCTATGTCATACAAAATGAAGGCCAAATATAAGTTTCAATAATCAATTTGAGCATCATGATGTATCGATCTTCGATGAATGTGTAAGGTTTTCCTATTACTCTATTGAGATGAAATGACTTGAAATTTCAATGCAAAAATTTGAATGAGGTTAAAAATTAATATATGTTGTTTTTTTTCAAATTCTTTGTTTTTAATGAAATTTTTTGGATGGTGAAGTAAACAAACTCACATCATTCAATTTTGAGGTGAAATAATATGAAAATTCATTGTAAAAAGTTTGATTAGGTCACAAATTAATATATATTATTTTGAAATTGTTTTTCTTATAAATGAAAATTTTGGATGGTCAAGTAAGCAAAACTCACATCACCTTAATTTTGAAGTGAAATAATGTGAAAATTCAACAAAAGAATGAGGTTAAAAATAAATATATGTTCTTTTTTATGGTTTCTTCAGATTCAATTTCTTTTGGAAATGTAAGTCTTGAATTGAAAATTGAGAAAAATTTAAAATTGGAAAAGATAACACATTTGAAAAGGTTGATATTAGGAAAAAGAAAAAAAAATGATATATGAAGATTTTTCCACAATATCTCCACGAAATATCCACGATAAGTTGTCGAAATATCCACGATATATTTGCTAAATATCCACGATATATCTGTGATATATCCATGATTGTCATGATTTGCAAGCGAAATATCCTTGAAATGATTATGAACTCATGTCTATTCAGGATTATCCTTAGATCTGCATGGGTGATAGTGGCTCTACATCGCCGACTCAATAAGCCTCCCATTTCAGGGGTACGACCGGGTAGATAACTGGGGACATAGACTTGCACGACGAAGTTCACTCCTACCCGACAATAGGGATAGTAGAGAGGTTGTTCCTTTAAGTGCTAGTTTCAGGTCTTGAACATGGGGCCCCACCCTCTCATTGGCCCAAGAGGGACTTGGTTTGTTGGTTGGATCACAAATTATTTGTTCATTAGAGAACCAGTGGTACTTAAGGAATAAGATGTAATCCAAGGGTAAAACGGTAATTGACCCAACTGTGATTTGGAACAACCTGTGAAGGGTCTACTTATTAATCATGGTTATATCAAGTGAACAGAAATATATCTACGTTGAGGAGTGTGCAGCTAATGGCTTTAGTGGAGTGACCCATTAGTTAACGAATGTTGGTTGACTAGGTCAAAGAGTTTGACTGGTTAATTTTGAATCGTTGGAGCTCATGATCTGTAGGTCCACAAGGTCCCTCGGCTAGCTCATATCAGATAAACCCTTAGAACAGTGTGGTGAATGAATTTGAAATGTTCAAATTTAGCTTAGGGAATAATCGCTAGACATATGTGATATGTTGAATGCATTGACGTTTAATTATAAATTAAACGTTCAAGGAGAGTTGGAATTAATATTTAAATATGATTTAAATATTATATATATGAATAGGGATTCATATTTGAAAAATTATTTTTTGGGAAAGTCGGTTTTGGCATGATTTTAATATTATTTTAATATTTGATATTAAAATAATATTTTTAATTAAAATTGTTTTAATTAATTATTAAAATTATTTTTTAAATTTGATTTAAAATCAATTTTGCAAATGTTGGATAATTCCACTAACTAAAGTTATTGGAATTATCCCATTTTAGGTGTCATCCATGCATGTTGCCACAAATCTCACTAAGTGCATGAGATGTGTTGTCAACCTCTCGTTCAATTGATTTTGCATGTATAATCTTTTATATGCAAATGATTTTGAAAAAAGAAAAAGGTGTAATGCATTTTTATGAAATTATAAAAAAAAAGTACTAGAAGTTAGAATTTTTCTCTTTTTTTTCCCTCTCCAATTCCTTTACTTTCTCCCCTAAAATTCACAACTAAAGAAGTCCCGCAACTCCTTTCCAAAGCCGGAGAATAGTTTAGAAGACTCTCGTAGTGGTCTACGAATCGTTCATGAGGAGATACGTCCATTGTTTGAAGTTTTACAAAGACTTCAAGGGTAGGAACTCTAAAATTCTGCTTTGTTCTTGAAGTTTTCCTTTGCATGTTTATCCTTGTATAAAACATCTTAGAGTGTAATTTTGATCCTTTCGCTATGCATGCATGTATGTTCTTCCTACAGATATGTGTTCCTTCGGGATCACTAGACTTCTATGATATGTGTTCCTTTGGGATCACCACGACTGCCATGATATGTGTTCCTCCGAGATCACCACGATTTCCATGATTTGTGTTCCTTCGGGTTCACTATTTATGCCCATGTTATGATTTGTACACATGTCCCGTATAGAAAAATTAACAAGTTTACTAGATAGACCCGGTAGTGGGTCACTTACTGAGTATTTTTATACTCACTCTTTCTTATGTTACAACTTTCAGGTAAAGGCAAGGATAGACAGACGAATAACAGGAAGAATCCATGATCGTGCCGTTGGGACCAGTCAATGCTTCCACTCACTTTTTTTTTATGTTTTTATCCCAGTCTTGATGTTTAAATTTAAAAATTTTGGTTTTGCATTGTTAGACGTTTTATGCAAAGTTCACAGTTTTGATTTTATAATTTTTTTAGAGGTACCCCGATCCAAGATTTTTAATTATTTAAATTTAATGAAGTTATTTATTTTATAAATTTCTTTGATTTTAGTCAAATATATGAAAAGTATCGTTTTGAGATGTATGCAAGCATGAAGTAACGACATAGAACAAGTTCTAGGAAGTCGGGTCGTTACACTTCAAAATCTCAGATGAAGAAAAAGGGAAAAGGGAAAGTCAAAGCTCCTGCAAGGAGAAAAGGCAAGGGAAAGGCTCAAGTTTCAGACAAAGAAAAATGTTTCCATTGCAACCAAGATGGACATTGAAAAAGGGATTTTTCAAAGTACCTAGCCGAGAAAAAAAGCTGAGAAAGAGAGACAAGGTAAATATGATTTACTAGTTATTGAAATATGTTTAGTGGAAAATGACAACTCAACTTGGATACTGGATTTATGGGCTACTAATCATGTTGGTTCTTATTTTCAGGAAATTAGTTCCTGGAAACAGCTTCAAGATGGCGAGATAACTTTCAAGGTTGGATCAGGGGAGCTCATCTCGGCTAAGGCAATGGGAGACATGAAGTTGCTTTTTAGAGATGATATCTATCTCTTGTTTGCTTGAACATATGTACAAAGCGACTTTTGAAATTAATGAAGCTTTCATTAGTAGAATAGGTATTCTAATATGTTCTGCAAATTTAGAAAACAACTTATACAAGTTAAAACCGACCAAAGTTAAGGCTGTTTATAGTACTGAAATGTTTAAAACAACTGAAACTCAAAATAAAAGACAATGAGTTTCTCAAAGTACCTATCTTTGATACTTAAGACTTGGAAGATTAGTTAAGAGTGGGCTCCTAAATCAGTTAGAAGATCCACTACAAGAAATTTGGCATTTTATGTCGGTTGGAAAAACTAAAAACGGATGTGTAATGTCAGATTTTTTTTAAAAAGAGCGGATCTTTAATTAGGCTACAATGTCGGTTTAGAAACGACATTGTAGATACCCACTTATTTGTTCTTTTTAGCAAAATATCATCTTTTTCATTTATCTAAACTTTTTTCTCTCTTCTTTCTCACTTCTCTCTTCCAAACCATCTTTTTCACTTCTCTCTTCCAAACCCTCTTACTTTTGACTTCACCTTCCATTTCACCATTCATCATTCACCTTCCATTTCTCCTTTCTCACTTCTCTCTTCCGTTCGTTAGCTCGTGGGTGAGAAGATCGTTCGTGGGTAGTCCATTCATGGGTGAGAGAGTGGTTCGTTCGTCATCCGATTGTGGGTGAGAGCATCGTTCGTTTGTGGTCCATGGGTAGTTAGTCTGTGGGTCGTTTGTGAACGGACTGTTCGTCATCCTTTAACAGTCATTCGTGCTCCGCTCGTGGTGGAAGTTTCGAATCTACTCTGTCGTGGGTCGTGGACATCAGATCCGCTGTGGGATCTGCTGTGGGTTTTTCAGATCCAGTCATCAGCGTGGTGCATTTGTCAGATCTATCAGTGTTAGCTCAAATCCGTTCAAATCTTCAAGCTTCGGGTCAGATCTGTTCAAGAGTGTTGGGTGCTCGAGTTGTTCGTTTGCTCGAAAGGTATTTTTTTCTTTTGATATTTATTTTTAATTTAGTAATTTAAAGTTATTTCATTCATTTTGTTTTTATTCCAATAATTAAGTTTCCTAAGATTTTGAAATGTTGGAATGAAAATTAGTTCAAGAATTTGTGCTTGTTGAAAACTCTCATGGAGTTAGGAGTATTTTAGAGAGATGAAGAGAAGTAGAGAGAGATAGACAAATCTTGGGGAGAATTTGATTTATGAGAAATTGAAAAGAGAAATGAGAGATTAAAGAAAGATTGAGGAGAATTTGATTTAAGGGAAATAGGTTGGAGATTTTGAGGAGATTTTGTAAAGATAGAATTAATTATAGATTGAGATAAAAGAAATATTGGAAAAAGAACTAAATTAATGTAAGAGAGAAAATTGAATATTGAAAAGAAAAAAGATATTGGAGGAGTGATTTGAGGGATTTGGAGATTTTTAAAAAAAGGAGGGAATGAAATGATTTGATTGATTGAAAAAGGAGAAGAATAGAGAAAGTTATTTGAGAATTTTGAAAATATATGGGGAAGAGGAGAGAGATTTAGGGAGATGTGAGGGAGAGAGTAAAGGGCTAATGAGATTTTTTTTCAATGAAATTTGAGGGGCTGGAGAGAGAGATAAAAAAATATTGATATTAAAGAGAGATAGTGTGTTTTGAAAATCAAAATTTTCGAGGGAGAGAAAAGACATAGTTAATGAATGGAGAGATAAATGAGATTTGATTTGATGTTATGGGGAGAAGAGAATAATTAGAGAGAGGATATGAGATTTAATTTTTTATATGTTACAATTTAATAAATGATGGTAACTTATGTTGTATTTATCTTCTTTCTTTTTGTAGTTCAATACAAAAAATGTATAAATCCAAGAAGAGATTGATGAGATTCGAACACAATGGCAAGTTTTGTTGGACGATTTGTGTAAGGTTGAACTTATTAGTTTTTTTTTGTCTTAATTTAGATATTTATTGTAGTTTGTGGAGGGACAAGTGGTTGTCCATATACTAATTGTTGTTTGTGGATGGACGAACTATTATCTAACCAAGGTGGATTATTTTATGATCCTCAAGATGATAAATGCTTGTATCGACAAACACTACTTTTCTAAAGGGCATAAAGGTTGCTTGGTTTATCAACCACACAGTAAACTAGTTTTAAAAGATATTTTCGAAGAAACTAAAGATAAATTGTAATGACTAGACTTCCTAGAACTTGTCCTAGGTCGTTACTTCATGCATGCATACATCTCAAAATGACACTTTTCATATATAAGACTAAAATCAAAGAAATTTATAAAATAAACAACTTCATTAACTTTAAATAATTAAAAATATTGGATCGGGTTACCCCAAAAGATTATAAAACCAAAACTCTAAACTTTTCATAAAACATTTCACGATGCAAAACCAAAATATTTAATTTGAATGTAAGGACTGAGATTTAAAAAAAACATAAAAACATGAGTGGAAGCATTTGACTGGTCTCAAAGGCATGCCACGGATTCTTCCTGTCATTCGCCTATCTATCATTGCCTTTACCTAAAAGTTGTAACATAAGAAAGAGTGAGCTCAGTAAGTGACCCACTACTGGGTTTATTTAGTAAACTTGTTAATTTTCCTACAC
Source organism: Lagenaria siceraria (assembly GCA_002890555.2). Taxonomy (NCBI): domain Eukaryota; kingdom Viridiplantae; phylum Streptophyta; class Magnoliopsida; order Cucurbitales; family Cucurbitaceae; genus Lagenaria; species Lagenaria siceraria. Next base: position 23,069,618 of record CM016485.1, on the reverse strand, counting down.
GGGACATGTGTACAAATAATAACATGGGCATAAGTAGTGAACCCGAAGGAACACAAAACATGGCAGTCGTGGTGATCCCGAAGGAACACATATCATGAGAGTCGTGGTGATCTCAAAGAAACACGTATTATGGCAGTCGTGGTGATCCCGAAGGAACACATATAATGACAGTCGTGGTGATCCCGAAGGAACGCAAAACATGACATAAAGTGTACATAGCCCGATAGGATAACTAACTGTCACTATCTAACATGACATGCATCAATCAACCATAGGCCTTAAATCTTCATCATAGACACAATTATCAAAACATGTAAATTATCATCATAAAGTTTCATGTCGTGGTCATATTATCATAGCTTGTAGACTTCCAACATACCCAAAGCAATCCATTCATGAGCGAAACATAGGCAAGTTATTCCAATACATTCACCTTAACAATAATAACTTGGGTAGCATGCCGACTCGAAGGCAAGTCGGTAGTAAACCACTTACCTCGATATCAAGCTTAATTAGTTTTATCCAAGCAACTAATCTCCTTCAACCTTTAGAAATCTTGAATAAATCCTACAACATGAATTTAATTAAAATTTATATTTAATGCCTAAGCACAAACATAAACTTATTCCAATTGTCTTCAAACAACTTACCCGAAGTGCAACCAAGTCTCAATCCTCTTCCAAACTCTAAACAATGAATGCAACCTAGACATAGCTTAATATTATGGGTTAAAAACCCAATTTCCAGCACCAATAAAACTTCCAAAATAACTTCCAAGACATTGTCACTCACCAAAATTGATCCAAAATCGCTAAATACAGCATGCTTCTGCCTTCGAAACTTCTCTAAAACTAACTCATAATGCCAAGAATACGACAACATTGATCAATCTGGGTCACAAATTAATGGGTAATCAAGAAAGTTCAAGAAAACTCACTAATACTTTCATACATAAGAGATCTACGCTTGAGAATCATCCAATTTTACAGGTTATGTTCAGCCGCGATTACGGACAAACCAGAGCTTCAAACAACGATCCAACCGTTCCAAATGAGACCCTATGTGTCTCAAACAGGCGGACCAAATTCAACAAGATCCAACGGTTCAAACTTCGGCATCGACAATTTTCCGGGAGCTGTCGTTTAAAAATTGAACTGCACTGCTCTCTTTTTCCTTCTCCATTTTTCAATGTGTTTTTTCACTCTTTATCTCATTCGGTCACTTAATAATATACCTATTTTGAGAAAAAGATCTCATGTCGGTAAAGTACAAGCTTTTAAGACTCGACTTGTGGCAAAGGGTTATACCCAGGTCGAGGGGGTGGACTATGAAGAAACCTTCTCTCCTATTGCCATGATAAAGTCGATTAGAATAATTTTATCCATTGTCACATTTTATGGTTATGAAATTTGACAAATGGATGTCAAGACAACTTTTCGGAATGACTATCTTGAGGAAAGTATCTATATGACTCAACCAGAGGGGTTTAAAGAACAGAGTCCAGAGCAAAATCTTGAGTTTCATGAACACTTACCCTTGAAGCTCTAAATTCTCCTTTGTTTCTTGATGAAAATGAATACCAATTGCTTGTAGACGACCACAAGAGTCCGCTCTATTAATCTCTGGGCTTAGATTGGATGGTGGAATCAAAAAATGGGATGAATTCGATTGGAAATTAGATGATATAGAGATATAGTGTTCTTGGTGTTCTTATGAAAAATACAACCAAATTAACTTTTTATTTGGCTAATTTCTCAACCCAAAACTCAGCCAAACTCAACCAAATTGATTTTTCTTGTTTTGACATTTTTTTACCCTTCAATTTGTGGTCAAATGTTGTAATTAAGCCCTCGGTTTTGCACGTTAATGTGTTGAGAAGAGTCTTCCCTTAAAAGAAATGCCAAAATCGGAAAAACCAATTTAACTCCATAAAACATTCATCTCCTCCAAACCTTTGCTCCTCCATTCAGAGTAAACACTTATCCCGATGTAGATTTTCTAAAATTTATATCGGTCTGAAAATCACAGTCAGTGTATCTTGTAAGGATCAAATCCTTGCTGCCATACACGAGCACATAGTCCCTCGTTCTAAATACTTTATGATATTTTTAACGGCAGTCCAATGATCATATCCAAGATTGGACTAGAATCTATTGACAATTCCTACTGCATAGCATATGTCAGGTCATGTACACAACATATCATACAGGAAACTACCAACTGCTGATGCATAGGGAATGCTTCTCATATCCTCAACTTCTTGAGGTGTCTTAGGACACTATTTCTTCGACAAATGAATTCTATGTCTGAATGATAACATACCACTCTTGGAATTTTTCATCTTATATATAGACAACATTTTGTCAATATATGATGCTTGAGACATGGCTAATATTTTGTTCTTGCAATTTCGAACTATTTGGATTCCAAGAACAAATTGAGCTTTTCTCAAATCTTTCATTTGAAATTGGGTCGATAGCCATTGTTTGATGTCAATTAGGAATCCTACCTCATTCCCAATGAGAAGGATGTTGTCTACATACAAAACTAAGAAAGCTATAGTGGAGTTGATAAAATATGTAATCAAAAGGGAAAATCTTGAGTTTCATGAACACTTACCCTTGAAGCTCTAAATTCTCCTTTGTTTCTTGATGAAAATGAATACCAATTGCTTGTAGACGACCACAAGAGTCCGCTCTATTAATCTCTGGGCTTAGATTGGATGGTGGAATCAAAAAATGGGATGAATTCGATTGGAAATTAGATGATATAGAGATATAGTGTTCTTGGTTTTCTTATGAAAAATACAACCAAATTAACTTTTTATTTGGCTAATTTCTCAACCCAAAACTCAGCCAATCTCATCCTTATTTATCAAGGATTACATGCAATCCAATTGCATATCAAATTGACATCAAATTTGTTTAATTTGTGTGGCTAATTGAGGAATTTACAACTAAGCTACTAACTTAGCTAGTGGGAAAATCCAAGATTGAAATTCAATTTAAAATTAAATTTTAAAATGAATTTAAAACTAATTTTTTTAAATCAATTTTAATTTGATTTTAAATTTTAAAAAAATAAATATAAATTAATTATAATATTATTTTAATAACAACTAATAAAATAATATTATTTTTTCGCTAATCTCGATTTTTCCTAAAAACATAATATGAATTTTTATTCATATAATTAATATTTAAATTATATTTAAATATTATTTTCAACTCTCTTTGTCTATTTAATTAGTAATTAAATGTTAGTATGTTAGACATATCTTATATACCCAATATTTATTCCCTAAGCTGAGTTTGAACGATTTAAACTTATTCATCAAACTATCTAAGGTTTTGTCCATATATGGGCTAGTAGAGGGACCTAATGGACCTATAGATCATGAGCTCCAACGATTTGAGATTAACCGGTCAAACTCTTTGACCTAGTTAACCAACATTCGTTAACTAACGAGACACTCCACTAAAGCCCGTAGCTGCACTCTCCTCACTGTAGATATATTTCTGTCCACTTGATATAACCATAATTAGTAAGTCGATCCTTCACAGGTTGTCTGTAATTCGAACTAAGTCAACATTACCATTTTACCCCTGTGAATACATATTATTCCTTAGGTCCCACTGATCCTCTACTGAACAATTGGTCTATGATCCAATCACTAAACCGAGTTACTCTTGGGCAAATGAGAGGGTGGAGCCCCTTTTTCTAGTACTTCAGGGAATAACCTATCTACTAACCCTAAGTCAGGTAGGAGTGAATTTCATCTCACAGGACTATGTCCCCAACTATCTACTCGGTCTTACCCCTAAAATGAGAGGCATATCGAGTCGGCAAACTCGGGTCACTCTCACCCATGCAGATCTAAGGATAGTTTCGAATAAACAGCAGTTCATAGTTAGTTCATGATTGAGATCGAGTTACCTAGGTCATCTAGTTGCAATAGTCAGTGTTATCAGTAAACGGTGTTATAAAGTAATAATGACTATTTCATGGTCTGGTCTTATGCAAACTAATTGCATGGAACGCCCTCACTCACATGTCTCCACATGAACAATTCAAGATCATATAGTTCGTATCAAATACAAAGTGAGCCACACATAAAAGTGTCCTCAGGATAAGGTACCCAACGTAATCCTTATACTATAGACCGTTTTGGCCATTTACTCGAACTCGATCTACTTTTATGTCTACACATATAGTTCAAGTATCCATGTTTTTGTTGGGTTTTATATCCTAAAACTCGTAGTTTGTAAACATTAACGTGCATTCTATTTATCAATAAAGTTGTTATCGAGGTTTTTTTAGTCCAATTCAAAGGATTTAAGAGCATAACTTTGCTTTTTCTTCACTAATGGTCTTGGAAGTTTCACCCATTTAGTAACGCTAACTTTGAAAGAAACAAGAGTTATAGGCCATTACCACTTTCAATAAATACACCTAAACTCAAAACTTCCCCAAAATCTAAACATTAATGTATTAGGCGTGGTTATCAGTAATATTAACTATGATATAATTTAATTCATAAGAACCACTATAATTTTGACATGGAACAATTGTTTTATAACCATATATTTTTAGAAGTGTGTTAAACACAATAGACCAAGATTAGAGCAGATGTCTCGTATTATTTAGAAGTTCCTGAGAAACATTCTATAAAATTAGCAAGATGTCACAAGATCAATTATTTTTAACACAATCAAAGAAACAACAACAAGCATAGATGGTTTGTGCAGGATTAGTTGGAATGCATTGATGTGAAATACTATGGTGCTTGTCTCAACATTTCTTTCCACAGTCATCGAGAGCGCACCCACTGTTATACAATATGTCTTGACATCTCTGGACAGCTAAAGCTCCTTGAGGCACCAAGACCAATGCAACTATACAAATAACAAAAAAGAAAAATAAGTAGACAAAAAAATTAGGAGTATATTGACATAACAAAATATTTTAATATGGATGCCAACAAGAATGTAGAGATGTCAAAATTATGAGATCGTTGGAAGATGCATTAGAAAACTTGTGAAAATCCTAAAATCATTTAATCAAGATATCATAATATGCCTAATGAATATTTGATTTTGTAACAAATGATAATATAGTATTTATGGAAGAAAAGGAGAACCTGCAAAAATAAGAGCAATGAAGATGATAGGAGAAGAAGAAACTAGTTTTGCCATATTCTCAAGATCTGAAGTTCGTAAGTATGGTTTTGTTAAATTGGGTGGTAGAAAGTGTAGGATTTAAAAGGTTTAAATACTAAAAATTATATTAAATTGCACCCCCATATTTCATTTATATAAAAATAAAAAAATATTTCTATAAATTATAATAACTCCATGCATGAATTTGTTTTGATCAGTTATGTTAAAATAGTAAAGATTTTATTTTTGTGTTATTTATGAATTAAATTTTTCTTGCATATTTTTACTATATTAAAATATTGTATAACTGTTGAAATTTAATTTTACATCGGTTTATATTTTGTATAACATAATTTTAAAATTCTAACCTTACTCCTTCACCATGTCTGGTTTATAATTCTCTATGTACAGAACCACATTTGTGGATGTCTATCTTCTTTTGTATGCAATTCCTTTTCCAATCTAATTTTTGTAACCTCATTATAGTTTCACATTCGTTCTACATAAGAATAATTGAACAAAGACAAATTTACGTAAATGATTGAAGAAATATAAAATGTGGAATTCCACAAGCCGAGCTTCTTTTTGTTAAAGAGACAACTTAAAAAATGAACTCCTGCTTTTTTATCTATATTTTTATGTCCTTAATTCATTGTAATTTCATTAACGCAACTAGTTGTCTTTTTTGTAGTTAGATCGAGCAATTTGGAGTTGTGTTCAAGTGTTCTGGAAGAATCGAGATCAAAATAGTACGATACTAATTAGACTTAAATTGAGCAACCAAGTCATGAAAAATGAAATTCAAATCAAAAGACCTGGAGAATGAGTTTCGAGACACTAGATTGAGTGTCAAAACATTCTCCCTAGCATCTTCACGTTAGGAAAACTTTTCCATTCAATACTTCTTTTTCTATCCAACTTTAAGACATCATTTTAGTAGTCTTTTGCATGATTTCCCCTTCACTCTATAATAAATTGTTCCTATGTCAAATAGTATTGGTCCCATCATCACATGAGGGGATGACTTCATTTTTCAATTGAAAGGTTAGTGGTATTATTTCAAATATAATGTTGTGAGGATTATTTCTTAGTTCTTGTTTAATTCAACTGTATTATTCCAATTGAATGTTGATGTTCTTTAGTTCTTGTTTGGTGCAATGAAATCATCACATCATGGAACGACTGCCGTCTTTTCCTAAGAGTCTTGTTCGAAGTGAGAGGGGCTTGAACTTGCCACCAATTATTATAGGTTGTAATCCGTTACTAGTTTTAATAAAAGAAACTTTTAATTTATTCGATTAAAGTTAGGTGAAAAAAATCTTCAAATTTCACTTTCTCAAATGTTGTGTTGACTACTTACTTGTCCTTTTCCTTCCCCCCCCCCCCCTTTTCCAACACGGTATGAACACATATAAAGGAAATGTAAGTAAATAGTAGAAGGCGAATCTAAATTTAGTCTAGAAAGTTACGTAAATGTCCCTAGTATTTAGTATTTGTATGTAAATGTAAATGATCCAAGAAAAAATGATTAAAATAAAATCAATAAGTGCATGGAGACCATAAAGTGAATGTAATTGATAGCAATCATTACTATTTCTTTATAAATGTAACTAATTGATGCGTAGAAGTTAATGCAATTTATATAGATTTTTAATATTTATATATAGAAATATAAAACTGAGTTGGCATGAAATTTTCTTTTTTGTTTTTTATTTTCCTTATTCGTTCTTTCTTTGTTGAGGGAGGAGCTAATGTAATTTATGGGGCACATATGCACATTCAGTAAGTTTGGCGTTGATAACAATTTGGTTCCTAAAGTTTGAAAAGAGTTACTTTAGTCTCGATTTTTAAAATTATTTTAAATTGTCCCCGACTTAACTTGACTTAAAGGAGCGATGACTAGATGTTATTTACTTATTGAATTGGCTTATATGTCAATTTTGTTAAACCACGTGACTGAAAAAAGCTACAAAACTACTTTAGAAATTAAAATCTTTAGTAGAATTCAAATCATAAAATATTCATAATCTCATCCAAAGTGAAATTTCATTTTCAATTAACCTAGATTTTCGTTTCCAACCCCAAAACTATTCAAGATTAAATCAAATCAAATACAAATAAATCAATTATCTTCTCAAAATTATCTCAATTTTTGCTCCAAAAATCAAAATTAAAGGAAAATAAAAATCCAATAATCTAAGATAATCAATTTAAATTTACTTAGAGCTTGAAATGTTATATATTCAAAGGGTTTTATGGGATCCATTGACGATTTAAACAAACGCGTGTCCAGTAATTGATTTGCAGTGCAACATTTAAGCTTTTTATTTTTGGTCTTATCACAAAGCTTAATGGGTAAAAAATGTTTATGTCTTAGTCATACAATGACATTGTTCTTTGTCTATCATTCTAATTGTTGCATTGGCTTTATTATGGGGCAATTCATGGGGAGAGTGGAAAATAAATCAGAAATATTTTACAATTCTTGGTTTTACTTTTCAGTTTAATTTTTAATTAATCACTAAGCTTATTTGTTATATAATTAAATAAAATTGATGGGTATATCAATCTTTGTAAGTAAATAAGGGGTTTAGTTATCGTTATGTTAAATTAAAGTTAAGTTGAGAACCATTTAGAATCGTTGTAGAAACCTTAGAAACTAACACTCTACATTTGAAACTAAAGAGACTAAAGTGTCATTTTGGAAAAATTGGATCCTCTCAAACTCATGGGCCAAAAGTAAAATTTTCCCTCATTTATGCTATTTAAACCTTTGTACCCCTCTATATAACATTAAAAATGTTATGCAGGCCCCTCCAGATACGCTTTCATCATCATTGAACCCACAACCTGAGAATAAACCCTTAATAGAGGAGTTGATGAGTGAATCTACCAAGAGTCTAGGAGAATGATGACCCAGTTTGTAACGACCCGACTTTCTAGAGATCGTTATTTCATGCATGCATACATCTCAAAATGACACTTTTCATATATTTGACTAAAATCGAAGAAATTTATAAAATAAATAACTTCATTAAATTTAAATAATTAAAAATCTTGGATCGGGGTACCCCTAAAAAAAATTATAGAACTAGAACTATGATCTTTGCATAAAACCTCTAACAATGCAAAACCAAAATTTCTAATTTAACCATTCAGACTGGGATTTAAAAACATGAAAACATTAAAACATGAGCGGAAGCATTGACTGGTCCCAATGGCGCGGTCACAGATTCTTCCTGTCATTTGCCTATCTGTCCTTGCATTTACCTGAAAGTTGTAACATAAGAAAGAGTGAGTATAAAAATATTTAGTAAGTGACCCACTACCGAGTCTATCTAATAAACTTGTTAATTTTCCTACACGGGACATGTGTACAAGTCATAACATGGGCATAAGTAGTGAACCCGAAGGAACACAAATCATAGCAGTCGGGTGATCTCGGAGGAACACATACCATGGCAGTCTAGTGATCTTGAAGGAACACACATCATAACAGTCTAGTGATCCCGAAGGAACACTCACCAGAAGAAACACATGTCATCGCAGTCTGGTGATCCCGAAGAAACACATGTCATCGCAGTCTGGTGATCTCGAAGGAACACATGTCATCGCAGTCTGGTGATCCTGAAGGAACACATATCATCGCAGTCTGGTGATCCCGAAGGAACACATATCACGGTATAAAGTGTACATAGCCCGAGAGGATAACTAATTGTCACTATTTAAATGACATGCATCAATCAACCAAGAGGCATTAAATCTTAATTATCATAGCATGTAAATTATCATCATAAAGTTTCATATTGTGGTTATATAATCATAGCTTGTAGACTTTTAGCATACCCAAAGCAATCCATTCATGAGCAAAACATACACTACAAGAATTTGCCCTTTTGCAGGCGTCACAAATCGTTGGCGTAGGTCGAAAAATGCGTTGGCATAACCTATACCAACGCTAAATCTCCGTTGGCAGATTTCGTCGGCGTAAGTTCGTCGGCATATCCTTTGCCGGCGCGTAAAAAAGGGGCGTCAGCGTATGTCGGAACTACCGACGGTCGTCGTCAAGTTCGACCGATGCCGACGCAAAAATATAGCGTCGGCAGTTATTTAATGCCAACGGTTCGAAACTACCGTTGGCATATCCTCGCAATGTCGATGATATACACTTGGCGTCGGTAGTTCTTCTATGCCGACGATGACAGTCTATTGTTGGCATATCCTTGAAATGCCAACGCATGATAATACTTTGTTGCGCCGGCATATGCGTATTTTTTTTTTCCAAAAAACTATTTTATAATTGTATTATTTTTTAATGTAATCCTTTGTTGATTAATTTATTTTGTACCTAAAAGTAAACAAATTACATAACAAAGCTGCAATTCAACATTATCATAAAAGTATTACAAGTGTTTTACACAACACGTAAATAAAGTTGCAATTAAAGTTACATCACAAAAACAATAATCTAGTCCTCAAAACACACAACAATTCAGTAATTTGGTCTCTAAACACATTACAAAACAAAGTTCAGACTGACTTCTAGTTAACTTGCTAAGAAAAGTGATATTCATTGAAAGTTGGTCCTGAAAAACAATTAACAAAAACAAAAGTCAAAAACACATTTAACAAAGTAATAAGTCACAAAAAACAACTTTAACATCATAAACATCTAGTAACACCCCAACTTTAACACTAATAACAACTCAACCCACATAGAAACAACAAAGATAAACATTCAAAGTCATCCCAACCCACATTTATCACATGTGAAGACAAAATAACAACATAACGATCTAAACTTATAAAATAAACCATAAAACATCTCATCCCAACTTTCACCTTATATTCAATATAGATCTACATTTATAAACAATCAATATCTCACATCATATTTAATACAAACCCTGCACAAACCACAAAAATAAAGACCCAACAAATGAAATACAAGAAAAAAACTAGTCCCCACACAACTTGGCTACAAGAAGCAAAAATTAATTTTACCTCTTGACCTAGAGTTAATTCCCTTTCCTACATAGCTCAGCTACAAGAAGCCGAAATTGAATTTGATTAGTTGTTTATTTCCAACTTGCAAGGTTTCGTATGAGATGAATATATTTCATATACAAATAAGATTATTTGCAAAAATTCTAAGTAATCCGTGAATGGAATATATTTCATAATTTTGACATGTTGATCTTGAAGCTTTCAAAACCATAAATATCAAGAGCACCAACTAAGCTGACTTCATTAAGATCTTGGCCAATTGAACTATTAATTTTGTCCACAATCCTGTCATAGTTCATATATGCAATATGTCAATTGTTCTATACTAGAAAGATTTAGATGAATTAAACAACATTTTATTCCCCAATCTTTTTAACTCATAATATATTCCAGAGGTGAGTATCAACTAGGAGAAAAAAAATATATGAGAATTAACAAGGAAAAAGTTCAGTTAACATACCAATAAAACAACCTAGATCATACAGTTTTTGCCATTGCATCACGACTCAAGGTTGTTGAATTTGAGTTCAAGGGCTTCGTAATATTGTTCAAAGTAAGGATTGGTCAAAATCCATCCTAATTTGAGTTCAACCACATCAATAGAACCACTAAACATTATTATGTGTTAAGACACTAAAACTCACCAAAAGGGAAAAAAAACAACAGATTAAATCTACTTCCATCCAAACTTCTCATGGTATCAAATAGAATAATAAAATGAAAAGTGAACGATAAAAACTAGGTCAATGAGGTTTCCACTTAGAGACAAGTGAATGGAATATCGTTCTCATCAAGTGGAGTCGAGCAAAATAAATGTGACTCTATTGCTGGCCCTTGTATAACTCCTTCTGAATCTTGTAGTGCTCATCCTAAATCAAATAACACTATTTAGCACCCCAAAAAAAACCCTAAAATAACCAAATATCCTCTGAATGATAAGAATCCATGTTATGTTGAATCACTATTTAGCAGGTTATGAACCTCTAAAATACAGAAAACGAAGGTTGAGTTCCTGAAATTAGAACCTCCAAACCCTAAAATACCATAAATGAATTTGTGAAATACAGAAAATAAAGCTTCGCGCAAGAAAGCATAACCTTGAGATGAAGACCAAAAAAAGTTGCAGTGGCAAGAAAGCTTGAGAAGAAACGAAAGCTTGGGCGGCGGCGACGTGAACGCTTCGGTAACGCCAAGATTGACAAGATGAAGACGAAACAAAATGAGAACGCTTCAGCAGTAGAGCGACAGCAGAGAACGCAACAACACAGTTAGGGGGCGCCGACAGTGTGAACGCGGCAGCAACAACGCAGCAGGGTTCGTTTAAGAGAGAGGCTGGAGCGGGCAATGGAAGAGATTGTGGCTAGCGAACAAAAACTGAGCGGGCGGTGGCTGGCGTTGGGCAGTTGGCGAACGAAAACGAAGCGGGCGGCAGGCGGGAGAGGGTGAGTTTGAGAGAGGGAAGAAGAAATATTTTGGCAGCAAGAGGGAGAGGAAGGGGGCGACAACAACTTGAGAAGGGGAAGAAATGTTTTGCGAATATGAGGGAGAGGGAAAATAAAATTAGGGATTTGTATGTAGTTTTGCCGACGCCATAAGTGAGGCGTCGGTATAGCCCACCATATGCCGACGCCGAGTAATATGCCGTCGGCATTGATCCATTTTTTACTGATGGCAATAATCAATCGACGGCAAAGGACCATTTATGCCGACGCTAATTAAAATGTCGTCGACATAAGCTCCTCTCTACCGACGCCTACATTTCTACCGTCGGCAAAGCCGTTTTTAGCTGACGGAGCTTTGAACCGTCGGTAGAGCCACTCTTTGCCAACGCCATTTTCTGGCGTCGGCATGATTTTCGTCGGCATAAGTAAATTTTCTTGTAGTGATAGGCAAATCATTCCAATACATTCAACTTAACAATAATAACTTGGGTAGCGTGCCGGCTCAAAGGCGAGCCGGTAGTAAACCACTTACCTCGATATCAAGCTTAATTGGTTTTAGCCAAGCAACTAATCTCCTTCAACCTTTAGAAATCTTGAATAAATCCTACAACATGAATTTAATTAAAATTTACGTTTAATGCCTAAGCACAAACATAAATTTGTTCCAATTGTCTCCAAACAACTTACCCAAAGTGCAACCAAGTCCCAATTCTCTTCCAAACTCTAAACAATGAATCCAACCTAAATAAAAACTAATATTACGGGTTAAATACCCAATTTCCAGCACCAATAAAACTTTAAAATAACTTCCAAGACATTGTCACTTACCAAAATTGATCCAAAATCGCCAAACCGAACTTTACTTCACTAAACAACACGTTTCTGCCTTCGAAACTTCTCCAAAACTCATTCCTAATGCCAATAATACAACAACATCAACCAATTTGGGTCACAAATTAATGGGTAGTCAAGGAATTGCAAGAAAACTCACTAATACTCGAAAAATATCACCCAGTTTTATACCTTCTGTTCAGCAGCGATTACGGACAAACCAGATCTCAAAACAACAATCCAACCATTCAGAATGAGATCCTATGTGTTCCAAATAGGCTGACCAAATTTCAATACGGTCCGACGGTTGAAACACCAGAAAACGACAATTGTTTAGGAGCTATCGCTAAAAAATTGAACTGCATTCCCCTTTTTTCCTTCTCGGTTTTTCAGTGTATTTTTCTCCTCTCTACCTTGTCACTTAATAATATATATATATAATCCCAAACCCTAATTCCTTAATAAATTAGGTATATATATAAATATATATACTTAATTTCTTTTTCTTCCACCAATTCAAATAAACAAATTAAATCTCCCAAATTAAAATTCAATTTTCACCAATTGAATTTAAACCCAAATCTTGTATCCTGTTTAATTTAAATTGAATTATCTTCTCAAAATAATCTAATTAAACCTTAAAAATTCAAAATACCACCCGAATAATTGAAGATAATTAAATTAAAATTACCTAAAATTTTGGGTTGTCACACAGTTGGAGAGCATGATGACTAGCAACAAAAAGGCCATTAGAAACATCGAGGTTCAGACTAGTGAGATTGCTACTTTTGATCAACACCCGCCATGCAGAAGGGTAAATCTTCTAGTTGCTCCTAAGGGGAGTCCTAAAGAGCAATGCAAGGCGGTGACTTTTTGGAGTGGTACGCCATTGCTAAACCCTATAGGAGATGAATGTAGCCATTCAAATTTAACCAGAGCATGAGATTAGAGAGAGGAAAAGGAAGAAGAAAATGAAAAGGGGATTGAAGTGAATAAAAAGAGAGTGTAAGATCACACTTGGGTTCGATAATGTAAGATCACTTTTCAACTTTAAAATGAAATAAATAGGAAAAGTAAATTAGAGTTGCCATTGATAAAGTACAAATTGTTTATAAAGGACAAAGCAGAGAGTTTGTGATTATTTATAACAGAAAAAGGAAAAAAAAAAAAAAGAAATTTGGATTAGTAGGGGAAAAAAAGAAAGAGGAGAAAATATTGCAATACATTACGCTATGCAATGAGATCAAACTTGAAGATCAAAATTGACAAATGCATAGGTGGTGGAAGTCAAATCAATAGAGCAAGTTGGAAACTGATTTGAGACATTCGAGGCAAAGCCAATGAATTTGTGAGGCGATGTTGTTGGCGCAGTAATGCATGAAATTAAATGAAAAGGTGTCAAACCATCCTTGGAAAAAAGTTGGAAGTATAGCTTTAGACATCTATAAATACCCCTTCACAAATTTTTCAAAGTGTTCAATTTTCCTCCAAGAAATTGGCTGAAACTCCATTGTCATCTTCAACCTCGAGCTTTTTTTTTTTAAGAAGTCTGAGTGAAAGCTCATCCTTCTTCTTGGAAACAGCAAAAGGAGACTTTCACCTCCATTACAATTAAGTCAAGCAACCACCATTCCGAGCTAAAGGAAGCAAGAGATTGTGACTGCAACTGGATATTTCCTTTCCCAATCTTTACTTTACTTTATTGTTATTTCTATTTGTATTAAGAACTTGAAGATTGAAAAGTTTGATATTTCTTGATATGAATATGACTTTCACTTTCTTTTATCCATCCATGCTTTCTCTCAATTCCATCATGAGTAACTAATTCTTTAATGGTTTGAAGAGGTTCAACTTACATTTTCATTAAGTTTTTCATACATTAAAAGTTATCTCGTTTAATGTACGCTTAATACATTGCTTGAATCATGCATGTTGAGAAATAGATTTTGGTAGAAATAATCAATTGCTTGAGAGAGTAAGTGAATATAGATCATATTAAACAAGGAAAGAATTAAGTAGCTTTGGAGATAAAGTTAACCTTTCATCTAAAATTAATTCAATCGTGCGTCCTGGAAGTACGATATTGTGGCTTTGAAACACTGAGAGGTGAGATCTTCATTTCGAGAGTTAATGACATGAATGCTTCACTTATGCATAACTTGGGAAAATGTTAGTACCCTCTTCAGCCCTGCTTTTCTCCATTGATTTTTCCTTGAATTCACCGCATATTGCTTGACTAAGGATTCACCTCATCATTCTCATTCATCGCCATAACTACATTTCCACGCATCATTCCACATTCAATGCAGCATCATTTCATCCATGCTCACATATTCCACTCATTGTTACCATCAACTGTAAATTAATGTTACTTAGTTGTATAGACAACAATCTCAACGCATTGAATACACTTACCGCCTCGAGATCATTCATATAACTTAAGCACGAAATTAGCATATGTCCATGCGTTTGACCTTGGACTCACCATGCATCTTCTCCGAGCTTATACTTGGGTTTAGAAAAGCGAAACTTGCGTTTGATCACTTTTATACATCAATTCATCTTTAAAAAGGCACGATTTAAGGCTAATTTAGATGTCACTGCATTATCATTGCATTATAACTCAAGTGAGATTAAGCGCAAACATCTACCTTCTTTACGTCAGAGACGTACAAAATCATCAAATAAACACTTAAAACATGGAAATGAACCCAAATTAAGCTGAGCAAGATGACACGTTTTTTGTGCTATTAGAGAATTTCGTGTTTGGGTTAAGAGATCCATAGGTAAGGTTTTTTTTTCCCCAACTTGGCCTTTGAGAGCGCTTCATGTCAATGAAAGTGCGATTTAGGAAAAGAATCTATAATTATTTAAATATAAAAGCGGGTAAGTTTACCAACATTTTTCTTCATAATTAAATTTAATCATTCTTAACATTTTAAGCATACCAAGAAAGTGATGATCATGATAGATATATGAACATATAGCGGAAGAAAATTGGAACAAATTACACTCTAACGTGCTCAATTTCTAGGATAAACATGCATGCAAAAGAGGGAAAGAAGGAATTTTAAGAATACATACCAAAGAGAGTCTTCTCCCTCGATTCTTGATGGATTTGAACACGAACAGTTTGTAGACCACCACAAGAGTCTTCTCTACTATTCTCTGGCCTTAGATTGGATGGTGGGGTCCAATTTCATGGTAAATTTGAAGGAAAATTGGAGAAGGTGAGTGAATGAGTTCTATGAAGTTTTATGATTAATTAACCCTTAATTAACTAAAAAGTTCCACCCTTTTCCGGCCACAATCTCTCTTGTCTTATAAAGCATCAACATGCAAAGTGAGTTAACAAGAAATTGACAACAAATTCAAACAAGAGAGAGTGGGATTTGTGGCTACACAAGGTGAATACACCAAATTGGTAGAAAAGATAATGGAAAATTCCAAGTTTTCAGAAACTCAAAATTGAATTTTCAAAATCCAATTTTTGAAATTTGAATTAATAAAATTAATTTTAAATAATTAACAAATAGGGAAATTTTCACAAATAAAAAAAATGTCAAACTATTTACAAAAAATAGCAAGAAAAATCACTGATAGACATTGATAGACTTCTATCAGCATCTATTAGTGATAGATTTCTATCATTTCTATCACCGATAGACCCTGATAGACTTCCCGATAGACCCTGATAGACTTCTATAATCATCTATCAAACTATCTAAAAATTTTGTTATTTTGTGTAAATAGTTTCCTTTATTTTTCTATTTTTAAAAAGTCTCCTAACAAATATTAATTTAATATCAAATATATTATATTCACACCAACCTTAATTTTTCCGAAAAACTTATTTATCGAATATGAATCTCTATTCATATTTCACACCAACCCTAATATTTATATTCACACTCTCGTTAATCTTTTAATTTATAATTAAACGTCAATACGTCTAGACATATTGCATATATCCAACGTTTATTCCCTAAGCCGAATTTGAATGTTTCAAATTAATTCAACAAACATTATCTAAGATTTTATCTGTTATGAGCTAGTAGAGGGACCTCATGGACCTACACATCATGAGCTTCAACAATCCGAGATTAACCGGTCGAACTTTTAACCAAGTTAACCAACATTCGTTAACTAACGGAACATTTCACTAAAGCCCGTAGCTGCACTCTCCTTACTATAGATATATTTATGTCCACTTCATATAACCATAATTAGTAAGTTGATCCTTCACAGGTTGTTTGTATTCATAGCTAGGTCAAAATTACTGTTTTGCCCCTGTAAATACATCTTGTTCCTTAAGTCCCACTGATCCTCTAATGGACAATTAGTTTGTGATCCCATCACTAAATCGAGTCCCTCTTGAGCCAATGAGAGGGTGGGGCCCCTTGTTCAAGACCTGAAGTCAATACTTAAGGGAACAACCTATTTACTAACCCTGAGTCGGGTAGGAGTGAATTCCATCTTGCAAGACTACATCCCCAGCTATCTACTTGGTCTTACTCCTAAAATGGGAGGCTTATTGAGTCGGGGAACTTAGGTCACTCTCACCCATGCCGATCTAAGGATAATCTCGAATAAACAGGAGTTCATAGTTACCTAGGTCATCTTTGAAATAGTCAGTGTTAACAGTAAATGACGTTATAAAGTAGTAGTAACTGTTTCGTGGTCTGGTCTTATGCATACTCATTTAATAGAACACCCTTACTCACATGTCTCCACATGAGTGATTCATGATCACATCATTTGTATCAAATACAAAGTGGGTCGCATTCAATAGTGTCCACAGGATAAGGTACCCAGCCTAATCCTTATACTATAGACCGTTTTGGCTATTTACTCGAACTTGATCCACTTTTATGTCTCCACATATAGTTCAAGTAGTCATACTATAGTCATGGGTTCTTAGTTTATTAGATTTAGGATTATATTAAGAACAATTCACATATTCAATAACAAGTTTACTGAATAACTTCAATAACAACTTTATTGATAATATAATGCATGTTAGTGTTTACAAACTACGAGTGTTAGGACATAAAACATAACAAACTCCCACTTGGACTAAAACTCCTAGTGGGAATATATACATAATGCAGAGTTTACATAGAGAAACTTAAATACAATAAACTAGGGCATCAGATACCCATGTCTTTCTCTCACTTACCCTAGATTATACAACTAGAAGTCCTAGATTCACTAGGTGACCCTCAAACACTTTAGTCATGAGGGCATTTGTAAACGGATCAATAATGTTATCTTATGACGGTATCTGCTTGACGATAACGTCTCCTCTTTGTACTATCTCCCTGATGAGATGGTACTTCCAAGCAATGTGTTTGTGGCGCTTATGGCTTTTAGGTTCTTTTGAGTTTACAACTGCGCCGTTGTTATCACAATATAGAGTGACAGTCAGATGCATATTTGGATCCACTTCCAAATCGGTTAAGAACTTCCTAAGCCATATTGCTTCTTTGGCTGCTTCACATGCAGCTACATATTCAGCTTCCATGGTGGAGTCAGCCATACAGCCTTGCCTGATACTCCTCCAAACTATTGTGCTTCCATTCAGAGTGAACACTGATCCTGATGTAGATTTCCTGGAATCTATATCGTTCTGAAAATCAGAGTCAGCGTATACTATAAGGATCTAATCCTTATTGCCATACACGACCACATAGTCCCTTGTTCTTCTTAGATACTTGAAGATACTTTTAACGGTAGTCCAATGTTCATATCTAGGATTGGACTGAAACTTACTGACAATACCTACTGCATAGTATATGTCAGGTCGTGTACACAACATAACATACATCAAACTTCCAACTGCTGATGCATAGGGAATGCGTCTCATATACTCAACTTCTTGAGGTGTCTTAGAACACTGTTCCTTCGACAAATGAATTTCATGTCTGAAAGGTAATAGACCCCTCTTAGAATTCTGCATCTTATATCTAGACAAAATTTTGTCAATATATGATGCTTGAGACACGACTAACATTTTGTTCTTGTGATTCCGAACTATTTGGATTCCAAAAACAAATTGAGCCTCTCCCAAATGTTTCATTTGGAATTGGGTCGATAGCCATTGTTTTATATCAGTTAGGAATCTCACCTCATTCCCAATGAGAATGATATCATCTACATATAAAACTAAGAAAACTACAGTGGAATTGATAATTTTCTTGTATACACAAGATTCATCAACATTCTGTTCAAAGTCATAAGATTTGACCACAGCATCAAATCTCATATTCCAGGAATGAGATGCTTGTTTCAACCCATAAATGGATCGTTTAGCTTGCAAACTTTTTGCTCTTGATCTTGTTCTAAAAACCCCTCTAGTTGAGTCATATAGATACTTTCCTCAAGATAGCCATTCAGAATAGTTGTCTTGACATCCATTTGTCAAATTTCATAATCATAATACGTGGCCATGGATAAAAGTATTCTAATCGACTTTATCACGGCAACAGGAGATAAGGTTTCTTCATAGTCCACCCCCTCGACTTGGATATAACCCTTTGCCACAAGTTGAGCGTCAAATGTATCCATCTTACTGGCATGATGACTTGGTTGTTCTATAAGTTGTCAGATCGAATTGTAGTAAATAGACTCCATTTCGAGGTCCATTGGCTTTGATCCACTGATCTCGATCTACGTCATTCATTATCTGCTTATAGGTCAATGGATCCTCTAACCCATAAACATGTATGATGAGTTGGGTTTTAGTTAAACCCATGTAATGGTTAGGCTAATGAAAAACCCTCCTACTACGTCGAGGCTCTCTCAACTCTTGAGAAGAATGAGACTGACCAGATGTGCTAATTCTATCAACAACTTTTGTTAAAGGACTAGCTTGATCAACAACTCTTGTCGGTTCATCTATAGTTTCTTTGAAAATCTTTTTTAATACTAGTTTGTTGCGTGGTTGATGATCTCTCATGTGGTCTTCCTCTAGAAAAGTGGCCTTTGTCGATACAAGCACTTTATCATCTTGAGGATCATAAAATAAACCATCTTTCGTTTCTTTGAGATTGTTCAAGTGCTTTATTTGCTCCTGATTTAGGAGTGTTTTTATGTGATTTAATGTGTTTACTAGTGAATTTTAGGGTAAAATAATGAAAATTGAGCTTTGGAAGCATCAGAATCAAGCCGAGTCAAAATCGGTCAAAGATAGCTAAAAAACCCTAGAAAAATAGGGCACCATAAAGCAAGATATTCGCTACATTGTCCCTTTACGCTCAAGACCCGAGAACACCTATTTTTGGCACACACGAGAGCACACCAACGCTGAGGTAGCGTAGCTACGCTACTATGCATCACAGCGCTACGTTAGGTTGAAATTAGACCAGCGTCGCGACGCTCTTCCGCAGCATAGCGACACTAGCTTTCCTATTTTAAAATTAAAGATAATTTAGGAAATCATTTTCGATAAATAAGGGGGATATTCAACAACCCTAATCACGAAATTAGAGAGGCAAAAAGGCTGAGTTTACCACCAAAGAAATGGAGGTTGAGTTCGAGAAAGTTTGGCGGTCGTTCGAGTTTCCGAGGGGTTGATAAAAGGAGTCGTGTCGGTTTCCACAATGGGAGATTCCTCGATAGTAGAGTTCTCCTATTTTTCTCTTACTTTTCTCTTCCCTTTACTAAATTTAGATGCAATCATGTTGTCTAAGGCTATGAGTGGCTAGACTATTTAGTTTTAGGGTATTGATGAACTATTTATGAAATTATGTTAATCTTATAGAGCTTTCATGGATTAATGCAATTCTATGTTTTTCATTGTTATTATACTTATTTTGTGTTGATTGGCCTTCAATACTTATTAGATTAGATGTGTACTTTGAAGGATTGCATGTTTAATTGGACTCATAACAATGAATCGTTGTTAATCTCTCGTGAAAATAGTTAGGTTAATAATGAAAGTTACTAAAGATTACTCTTAACGCCATGTAATTTAATTGGTTTCAAGATGTTACTAATCAATTAGGTTGCCCGAGAAAGGTTTATTTTCTTATAGAAAATAATTCGGAATCGAGTTTCTAGACTTAGGCATATGATTTGAGATCAATTCCATGAAACACTAAGATTTTACATAATGAATTAAATATGGATTCAATACCCTAGAACGCTATTTTATTGTTGATTTTCCAAACTTTGTTTGCTTTCCTTTTTATGTTTTTTAAGGTTTTACTGTAAGCCCTAAACTTTTTATTGCTTTCAATTTGTTATGATCAAGTAAAAAGGCCAAGAAGTAGCATTAAGGTGCTAAGAAAAGAAGGGAATATCGTTAAGGCAAGTTAACCGGAAAATACCTAACAATTAAGTTATTTAATTATTATTAAAGTTATTATGATTATTATTATTAATAATAATAATAATAATAATAATAAGTAAGGAAGTGGGATGATTTTTTTTTAAAGAAAAGAAAAGGAGAAAGGAAAAGAAGGAAAAGAAGGAAAAGAAGGAAAAAAAAGAGAAAAACAGTCGGTGGTGGGTAGATAAGGAAAGGAAACTTTGGGGATCTAATTTCTCTTCATTTTTTCTTCTTCTTCAGAGAGAGACACCACTGACTAAGCTCAATTGATCGGAGAAGGAGAGAATTGAGAGTTTTCTGGTGAGTTTTGGCCGGAGAGGAAGCAGAAATTGGAGGAAATAACATTCTGGTCTGAAGCAGGAAGAAGCTCGAGCAGTCAGTGGTGTTTGGACGACTTCACACTGTAGAGTTCTATTTTGGAGCTGAAATTTTGAGGTTGGTAAGTTAATACAATTCTCTACAACTCTTGTGAAGATTACCTGAGCTGAAAGTGGCTGGAAATTGATGAATATTTAGGTGGAAATCAGTAGACGATAAATTTCGCGAAAAGGGGAATATCTCTGGTTTTTGAGTCGGTTTGAGCTTTCTAGGAAGATTTAGAAGCTGAAATTGGTAAGGATAGTTAGATAATTCAATTTTTAACAACTTTTATGAAGGATGAGAAATCTGAAAATGAGGGGATATGGATGAATTTTTAGGTGGAACAGAGGGAAGCTGCTGGAATCGAGAAGGATAATACCTACTGGTTTGAGATAATTTCCGAGTAATCTAGTGATTATTAAGCTTTCTTGTCTTCAGATAAGTTGTAGAGGATCATGAAATGAAGAATTTGATCTAAAATTTACTCTGTTTGGTTGAGTATTGAGTAAGTTATGAATTTTTGAAGTCGGGCTGAAATGCTGGAAATTATGAGCAGGAATCAAACAGAATTTTCGTATAGCTATTGATATAAGAGAAATTCTGATTAAACCATACGTTTTTAGATCTTGTACTCTGAAGATGAATTGTAGGGAAGTGTAAAATGAAGAGTTTTCCATAAATTTCATTTTATTTGGTTAAGAATTGAGAAAGTTATGATCAATCAAAAATTGATGTGAATATACTTATGTTTAGACAATGCTTGCTAAGGATTTTTATGAACATCATGAGTTTAGTTTAGCAAGTGGCTATGGCAAAGACTACAAGCATGTTGAGAACTAACCTAAGGAGACTACTCTTTTCAGGACGAATAGAGTTGGGAGAAGCTTACAAGCCGTTGTGAGCTAGTCGACTATAAACCGTGAGTGACAAAATGTTTTAACAAAGCTTTATAAATTCTTAAATTAAGCAAGATGCTTTATATATGAATGAGCTATGTTCTATGCAAGTATGATCTGTTGTATTCATGAAGTTTATATGTATGATTTGTAAGATGCTCTATGTTCCTCGTTTCTTAAATATATCAATAAGATTTGACCGTTGAACACGGTTTAGTTAAGAGATAAATGTGTAACGATATCTAATGACATGGAGACGGTATCGAGATGAGAATGTAATGATACCTAAAGACATGGAGACGGTATCGAGATAGTTATAAAGCGGTACCTAAGGACATGGAGACGGTATCGAGATAGTTTTAAAGCGATACCTAAGGCCATTGAGACGGTATCGAGATAGTTGGGATCCTGATACATGAGAACTTCGATGACGTGTCAGGACGACCCTAAGGAATATATATTTATAGGTATAGCAAATATATATATATATACCTATATTAGCCTGAATGTATGCATGACTGTTATGAATTTACGACGTTAAGAGTGTTGAGTTTGCTCCACCTCAACTAAGGCTTTAGGAATATTATGTTTAAATGAGAATTATGTTTTCAGTTGAATAAACGATGGTAAACTAAGTTTTGAGATGTTTTATATAAAGAATTCCATTTATGCTAGGCATGCATATTTTAGTGGAAATATTTTACGCCCTGTCACTCACTAGACATACGTCTAACGTTTTCTTTTAAATGTTTTCTTACTTCCCAGGTAGCATTCGGTATCCAGGAGCTTGACCTACCCTCGCACAGTCCTTGCTGCGGATCCTCTCTTAGTTGTAAATATTAGTCTCTTTTTGTGTTGACTGGCATATAATAGAGAGGGAAATGTTGAAACTAGAAAAGTATGGTGTATAATAGGAAGTGGGTATGGTTGTATAAACGATAATGTAACCACTATTTGTATGTATTTAAATGGTGTTTGTGTATATAAGTGATGTATGTAACTCACGCTCCTTTCCTAGGTCTAAGAGGGTGATCTGGGGAGAGGGTGTGACATTTACAAAACAAACAATCAGTTTGAATCCTCAAATAAAATCAATTCAACCCTAGATTAGCTAAGTAATTAAACTGTGATTGAATCCTCAGTGGAACGATACTTGGACTTCACCATTCTATATTATTACTTGACATGTGCACTTGCTGTGTGCGCATCAGGGATATTCTACAAATAGGCATAATTTTGAACGACGTTCCAATTTATTTGAGTTCTGAACCAATATGTGTGTCAAGCATCTCTAGATTCTAAAGTGACGTAAACTACCTTTACCGCCCTACTCCCTCTAATTCATAAGGTGTTTCTAAAATGCTTGTAGAGGGAACATTGTTCAAAATATATATTGCAGTCTGTTAGAGGCCTGTTGGGACCTAAAACAAATGAATTTTTATAAACCACTCTCACGAGCTTGTAGACTAGTAGAAAGGGTCGTCTCACAGGGAATCAAAGGATAATTTAGTGTAATTGTTAAATTCGTTGTCACAAAATGGGGAGGGGGGCTTGCTTTGGTAATCATGCAATAATTAAAAAAATAAAGAAGTGTAAGCAATGACGCAATTCAAGATGAACGTGAAGTAACGCGATGAGGTGTTTCTTAATCAATTCAAACAAAATACTTGGGGATAGAAACAAATTCGACTTATTTATCTATCAAGGGATACTAGACATCAATGCATTTGCTAATGAACACACAATAATTCAATGATGGTGAACACTAAATGCGCTATATATCAAATTAGATCAAAATTTAATTTGAACTAAACTCTTCAATGTTATTTCGAACCATAGCGAACTAGATAACGATCAAAATTTGCATTACACACCTAGGTTTCTAATTGTGCCGAACGATAAATTAGAAAGCCTAAATCTATCGTGCGATTAACCTCTTGAACTAATTAGTTAATGAATGTCAATTATAAAGATAGCCTCTAATTAAACATCCATGTTCTAACCGTGTTACATAAGTCAATTGTTTAATGCAAGCGCCAATCGAACATAACAAACAACGAAACATTCAATTAGAGTTGTCAATTCTAACAAATGCCTTAAGGTAAATTCATTCAGATTCAAGGAGTTCACAGTAGCAACAAAGCAATATAAAAAAATCCTCAAGAAACTTTAAAGTCTAGAATCCTATCCCCAAGTATAAATTACCTTAGACACTCATCATGTTCATGATTTTTCAATGTTTTGATGAGGGGGATACAAGAGAATATCAGCTGGGATTGAAAGAGGGAAGAAAGAGATGAGAAAGTTTAGAGTTTTTCTATGGTGGCCTCCAAAAATTGGAGTCACTTAACCTAAAATCTCGAGCCCTTAAATAAAATTCTTGTCGAGAGTGTTGCTACGTTGCGGGCTGGTCTAAATAATTTCAATGTAACGAGCGTAGTGATGCTATGAGCGATGTGCAAAATCTCGAGCTCTCCGGTGGACAACATAAAAGGGGCGTAAAGCAAGCGCAACGATGCTGTGAGCAATGTGCAAAATCTTGAGCTCTTGGGCGAACAGTGTAAAAGGGGTGTAAAAGCAAGTGCAAGGGGCATTTTGGTAATTTTACCTTCAAACTTGGTTGATGCATCCGGGACTCCGTTTAAACGCGTTTTAGTTCCAAAATGATCCTGATGGATTGGTTATCCACCTTTATGCTCAAATCCTACAAAACATAGGGAATAGACTTATAAAATCATGGAACGAACCCGAATTGTGCTAAGAAAAATGGCACTTTTACGGTGCCATCAACCAAACTTAATTCTTGATCATCCCGAGTAAGGTAGAAACACACAATCATGCATTATGCTTATCGCTAAGTTACGCAGTTCGAACCTCAAGTCTTAACAGTTTTCAAGGCATGCTTGCAATAACTTTAAACAATCTGATAACAAACAATCAATTTGGATACACTTAAAAACTTTTCAAGTCAAGTCATGCATGAGTGAGTGCAAAGCTTCATTGTTTTGATTTAAAGCATACCGGGAAAGGTTCTATCAAGCCCCTAATTTGTTTTCCCCCTACACTGGCTCGAATGGTAAAAAACTAAACTTCTTAGACCCAAAGTGGCAATAACACATAACAAGGAAGAATCAACCTCAATTCTTGCTATCATTTCATAAAAAAAAAATTATATCCAAATAGAGAGGAAACCTTTTTTAGAAAAAACTGCTTTCTCTAGAACACTTTAGCTCAGAGGGAAACTATGAGTGTCATAGCCGCCCCAGGTTAATCATGTCCCTAAGAAAGTTGAGTAAACCTCTCCAATATTATGATTATTATTTAACATTTCTCATTTTCTTAAAGAAAAAGCAAGAAAATTGGTTGATTTGATTCCTTATGCATGTATTACTAAATTGAAGTTTAGAAGAGCCTAATCCTATTTCCAAGGCCTTTCAAAGTGACTGCAAAAATCCGAGCAAGATAATACATTTCTAGGTGTCTAAAACTCAAATCAACTCAACAAAGCACTTAAAGATGCACGAGATTCCCAATTTTATTTTTTGTAAAACAGCCTAAAAAATCTCGAAAGCTTTCCTCATGCTAAAATCATGAAAGCAAATACAAGAAAGGTGCATCATCAACTTTCATAGAATCAAGCTGACACGTCGCAAGTGCACAGGTCGAGTAATAATATAGTTAAAATGACCTTGACCGAGTATCGTCCTCAGGAAATCAGATTGATTAATCTTTTAGTTATTTAGAGATCATTCCACTTTTATTTAGGGGACCGAATCGTAATGACACTTAGGAAAACCTAATCTAAGAAAGCAAATAAAAGTGAGCAAGATGTGGGAATTATCAACTAAGAGATGCTTTAGGGAATAGATTTCATCAAAGGTATTATTAAACACAATTGCTTGACTCTTGAAGTAATTAACACAACACCTAGATTTGGAAGTCTTTTATCCGGATTGAATCTTTCGAAATCAACATTTTCTTTTACTTAAACCCTAATTACTAATCGTTTGAAACTAAATAATTAAGCAAAGAATTAAGACTGGTCAAACTAAAAACATGTGTCGTTAAACATATTTAAAGGATCAAATGAATTTGTAACTCCAAATTCACTAACAATTAACAATTTAGTAGAAACAGTAAGTTTGGGATCGATCCACAGAGATCTATTGAACTATCAATGGAAATCAATTGAATTCTATCTATTTGGGGGGGGGGGTTGTGAAAAGAAATAAAAGTGGTGCAAGAATTTAGAATATTTTTGGATTTATGATATTTTGGAGAGACTTATTTAATGAGAATGGGAATTAAAGTAAGTTGAGTCCAATTTCCATCATAGAATTGAGAAGCCATGATTTATGCAATGAATTCACAACCAAAAAGAGATTAAAGCCCTAATTGATCTAACTCATTAAGCATGTCAAATTAAAACCTAATTTCTAATTGTTCTAAGTTTTAAATCAAGTATTACTCAAAGATTTACTCTAAGTTCCATTTTAGTATGCATATCCCAGCGGTTTTCAACACCAAATGAAATTTGCATTAAGAACAGGGCTTCGTAGTTGTGACGAATTAAAGAACGGATAACCTCTTCCTTAATCTGATTTATTGATCAATCCTAACTAGTTCATCAAACATTGATTTAAAGGAAAAATACTTTAAATGAATGCAAGAATTCCTAATCGTGCAACTTATTCATAATTTTGATACTTAGCGCATTATGAATTTGCATATAAGAACTTGAATCTAACCATGAGTTGTCAGTTCAATTGAAACAGATTCCAGAATTAAGCACAATGATCAATTAAGATTCATACATTCAATCAAGAATTAGGAAGAAATCCTCAAGAAATTAAGAAACAACTACAAAATTCCCAAGAAAAGTACCTTAGACTTGCATCCTTCAATGGATCTTCAACGAATTTGTGAAAGGATACAAGAAAATGGAGAGAAAATACAAGAGGAATCAAAAAGCTCTCTGAAAAATCTTAAGAAATGGGTCTCTCTCTCGGGCAAAAAGTGCAAAATTCTATTTAATTTTGTCGACAGCATCGCTACACTCTAACCTAGCATCGCAACGCTGGTCTGAGTTTCCATAGAGTAGCGCTACGCTGGGATGAGCGTCACTATGCTGTTAGCCTGACAAAGAAGGCGCGTGCGTTGCATCTTTGAAATTTGC
The DNA here is from genome assembly GCA_002890555.2 of Lagenaria siceraria. NCBI lineage: Eukaryota > Viridiplantae > Streptophyta > Magnoliopsida > Cucurbitales > Cucurbitaceae > Lagenaria > Lagenaria siceraria. Next base: position 23,042,415 of record CM016485.1, on the reverse strand, counting down.
GTCAAACTTCAGAGCACCGCTACGCTCAATAGTAGCGTCGCTATGCTCCTCTGTTTTGCAGAAAAATAGTACTCTCAGGTCTTGAGCGTAATCGGGGTGTAAAGGGGGCTCAACTATGATCTTCACATGGGCATTTTGGTAATTATGACCTCTTTTTTACCTTTGATGCTCCCAAGCTCAATTTAGGTTTGTTTTAGCTCCAAAAGACCATTTTGACCTCAGGATGATTATTTCATACAAAGATAGAGAATTAGTGAGTAAACTCAATTAGTTAAGGGAGATTTAAGCTATAAAACATAGCGCTTTCAGGGCGCTATCAAATCACCCCCAACTTTAGTCTTGATCATCCCAAGCAAGGAAATAGAATAAAAGGATATACAAAGAATCAATCAATCATGCTGGTGTGTACATGCTTATTGAAAAATGTGGTTTTGCTTCCTATTTTTTCAAACATGCTTGCTATATGCTTATGAGCATGCAAGTTAGAATGTTAAAAAAAAAAAAAAAAAAAAAAAAAAAAAAAAATTGGTTTAGACACATTAGAGTTAGAAAGTCTTAGTTAGGCATGCTCTTTTTAAAAACACTTAAGCCAATGCTCAAAATGGAAAGGAATGGTACTCGACTCTCAACAATCTCAAAGATAAGAGATGCAATCAAATATAAAATCCAAACGATGATCAATCAATTAAGCACACATTTTTTGGAAAAATGATTCTAGGTCTATTCATGCATGGAAAGTTCAATTTCTTATTGATTAAGCTTACATAACTTGGAATGATTTTTATAGAGTTTTCAATCCGTTTTCTCCTACTCTGGCTCGATTATTAGCTCTAGATATACAAAGCTTACAAGAAAAAGGGTAATGCTAAAGACAAGGGTGCCTTACTCACGCACAAAAAAGATAGAGGACATTCATTTTACCTAAAGGGCTAGCTTTCACACACCCACTGTAGGGACTCAATCCACTTTTTTCTTGCGGGGTCCTAACTTATCACAATGGGGGTAGCTCTTTTCACTTCCATTCATGCACACAAATGCACACTTTACTTTTAGACATAGATAGCAAGGAATAACCCCTTTTTTTTTAACTCATTTCCTGTTTTTTTTTTTAAGCTTTTGCTTTTTGCTTTATTTTTACTCAATACTCAAAGGCTTATTACCCACTTTGTCTAGTATTACACTATGGAATAGGAGAGGTTACTCTTAAGCTAAAGGTAGGCCTTTCGAAGTGGCAACACTTATCACAATGGGGGGGTAGCTCTTTTCACTTCCATCCATGCACACACGTGCACACTTTACTTTTAGACATAGATAGCAAGGAATAATCTTTTTTTTAACTCATTTCTTGTCTTTTTTTTAAGCTTTTGCTTTTTGCTTTATTTTTACTCAACACTCAAAGGTTTATTACCCACTTTGTCTAGTATTACACTTTGGAACAAGAGAGGTCACTCTTAAGCTAAATGTGGGCCTTTCAAAGTGGCAACAAAAATCTAGGCCGAATAAAAGAATTCTAAGCATGTAGGGCTTAAGTTAATAAGAAGGAGAACTAAAAAAAATGCATGAAAGATAAGAAATATTTTTTTAAAAAAAAAAAATTGGGCTTAAAGTCATGATTAATATTCTTCAAACAGAGTCTTTTACAAAACTTATCACAATGAGAGTGCGACATCGTCATGTCATTATATTAAACCAATCCAAAGAAAACAAAGCGAGCATTTCAAGCAAGCATTGTCCGAGCACAACGCTCAAGAACCCCAAATATAGCAAGACGTTTATAAAAAAAAGGAAGATAGGCAAAAGCATGCAGGAGAGATACAAATATGCATACATCGATCAAAATCTCTTATGCAAAATCAAGAAAACCCCACCCCCAACTTTCAAACAAAACATTTAACTCAATGTTTGAAAGCATGTGGTTTTTATTTTGAAGAAAAATAAAACTCATAGACACAAAAAAATGAAAGGGAAACAGAAAACTCCTCTTGCTTTTGTTTTTTGGACATGTGCGGGATTTTTCTTGAGATTCGATCTCTTATTTTGGAGCTTGCTTTTGGTGGCTTGAAGCATTTACTTTTCTATAGAGAGAAAATAAAATTAAAAGCTTCTCTCAATTATTTGAAAACAAATTGTTGGGAAAGACTAAACTAAAAAGTAGAAAGCTATAAAAATCAACTAAACACAAGAAAGTAAAGAAAGCATATTAAAATTTGGCGCCTGATTACCTCAAGGAAAGTGAACATTTTTAAGGTCAGTTGCTCGACCGTTGGTGACATCTAGCACATGTGAACGTAGATGAGATCCTTTGTGGTTTGTGTTTGATCTCAATGGGGAGGGGGTACGCCTCATCATGGTCAAGAATATGAGATGCTCTTGGGGTGGTTCCTAGCTTCCATAAAGCGTTGATCAAGCGCTTTGTAGATGTTGGGTTTTATATCCTAAAACTCGTAGTTTGTAAACATTAACGTGCATTCCATTCATCAATAAAGTTGTTATCGATGTTATTCAGTAAACTTGTTATTGAATAAAGTTAATTGTTGTTAATATAACTCTAAATCCAATAAACTAAGAACCCATGACTTTAGTATGAAAACTTGAACTATATGTAATGACATAAAAATGGATCAAGTTTGAGTAAATAGCCAAAACGGTCTATAGTATAGGGATAAGGCTAGGTACCTTATCTTGGGGACACTATTGAATGCAACCCATTTTATATTTGATACAAATGATGTGATCCTAAATCATTCATGTGGAGACATGTGAGTGGGGGTTTTTCATGCAATGAGTTTACATAAGACCAGACCACAAAATAGTCGTTATTACTTTATAACCCCGTTTATTGTAAAATACTGACTATTTCAACTAGATGACCTAGGTAACTCGATCTCAATCCTGAGCTAACTATGAACTCCTGTTTATTCGAGGTTATCCTTAGATCTGCATGGGTGAGAGGGCCAGGGTGCACCGACTCAATAAGCCTCCCATTTTAGAGGTAAGACCGAGTAGATAGTTAGGGACATAGTCTTGCAGGAAGGAATTCACTCTTACCCGACTTAGGGTTAGTAGATAGGTTATTCCCTTAAGTACTGATTCTGGGTCTTGAACAAGGGGCTTCACCCTCTCATTGGCCCGAGAGGGACTCGGTTTAGTGATAAGATCACAAACCAATTGTTCATTAGAGATCAGTGGGACTTAAGGAACAAGATGTATTCACAGGGATAAAACGATATTTTGACCTAGTTGTGATTATGGACAACCTATGAAGGATCGACTTACTTATTATGGTTATATCAAGTGGACATAAATATATCTATAGTGAGGAAAGTGCAGCTACGGGCTTTAGTAGAGAAGACTCTTATGGTGGTCTACAAACAAGTGGTGTTCTTTTTCATCAAGAGTAAGTGTTCTTGAAACTTTAGTTTTTCCCTTTTAATTGTATGTTTTATCCTCAAAATTGAACATCTTTAAGTGAAATTCGATCAAATTAGTTTCCGCTGCATGCTCGTATATACTTCAATAGAAGCCTTTTTTCCGTTGATCGAAACACGGGAAGGGCACTTGCCACCTTGTTTCTTGTTTTTGTTTTTGCGAGGGAGAGCCTTCTGCTCAATCCCTTTACCCTGTGAGACAAAGGAAGAGTTATCAGTAGAAGAATTATCAATGCTAGTGTTGGAAGGAGGAATCAACTTTTCATCAAAACCATCAAAACTTTTCTTGCCATTCAACAAGTTATCACAAGCTTCAAAAGCTTCCACACAACAAAGAGATTCATTTTCTTTTGGGAACTTCATTGCATCACAAATATTGAAATTTACTAGTTCGCCATCAAATTCAACACTAAGGGATCCTTTATCTACATCACTTTTAGTCTTAGCAGTTTTTAAGAATGGTCTCCCTAACAAAACCGTTGAAGAATTAGATGGTTCATTCATAAGCAAAATATAGAACTCTGCGTGAAAAATAAAATCTCCTACTTGAATCAAGACATCCTCTACTATCCCTAATGGCTTAATGCATGATCTATCTGCTAGTTAAATACTTACCGACGTTTTTTGCAAATCATTCAATTTAAGTTCTTCCTAAACATGGTAAGACATTACATTAATAGAAGCAACTAAATCAAGCATAACATGAGATATTTTTCTATTACCTATAACACATAGAATAGTAAACATACTGGGATCTCCACACTTTTTGGGCATGCTTTTCTTAAGAAGGGAAGAGACATTACCACTAACCTTCACCGTTTCCTTATCCTTACCTCTCCGCTTCTTAACGCATAGGTCCTTTAGAAATTTAGCGTACCTTGGAACTTGTTGGATCGCATTGAGAAGAGTGATATTGATTTGTACCTTTCTAAAGATCTCCTCAAGCTCCTCATTGGTTCCTTCATTCTTCGATTGGGCTAACCTACTAGGAAATGTAGCATTAGAAACGTAAGGTTCAATGTAAGGTTTTGAAAGAATACTAACCTTTGGTTTGGGCGGCGTGATAGACTTTTCTTCCTCTTAATATAGTTGATACTTGAGCACATTAACTCTCTTCTTAACATACAAAACTAGTGTGCCTAGAGGCAAAGCATTAAGGCGTCTGGAAAACTTTTATAAATAGTTCATGTATCAGTGACTTGCTATTCAACTCTACTAGCATCACTCTGTAAGCAACCTTAGGAATGGAAGTGTTCTATTCTCAAGTTCATCTTTTGTGCTAGTGGTCATCCTGGAAGATCTAGATTAATTACTTAACCTTATCGTGCATACCGCTTATTCTTCAATTGGAGCTAAATTACTTTCACTCCTAAATCAAATTGATGGCTATACCAGTTTCTTGTTCTAATTTGCGTCCAAAATAAAAAATCTTCCAAACCTTACTAATACCTTCAATGATTTACCCATCCTCTAACCAAGCTTAGACCTTCCATTTCTATAGTTCCTAGCAACTACTATTAAAAAAAAAGCCTCACATAAAATATTATTTTCTTCAACTTCTTTATATTTTGAAGAAGTTTAATAAACACTTTTCCAACACTTGACTGTTTGTGCTTAATATTTTATTTCGAGAAGAGAATTCTCATGCTAATACTGAGTTCCATGATCAATAGCTTAAATCCTTTCAACCAACAAATACGAAGGTTTAAAGTTGCAAGTAGTAACAATTATGCTTATACCGCACCAAAGCTAGTAAACACTCATATCCTTTCTTAACATTTCAAACTAGACTTATGTTCTTGTAGTCTCCAAAACATTAAATTCCTTTATCTTCTCAAAATAACAAAACTTTTTCTAAATACTTTTTCTTTTCCTCCCATTTATCTCTGATAAGATTGAAAAAAAATTAAGGTGCTCTTTTCACTTCTCCAAGTGAAACATAATCTCTATACCAAGATATGTAACTATTTATACCCCTTTCATAATCTATCATTCATTTCCAAGCTTCAAATATTAGTAGAGTATTCTCCACAAGTTAACATTGCCTCTAAACTCCAAAAACTTATCTTTCATCCTTGTTAGGCATGTTACCTGAAGAATCCAAAACACACACCTCACTCAAACCACAAATCCCCAGTACTAGAAAAGTGATTATGTCCTATTAATTCTGTCCAAACTTTCTCCTGAAATGTTTGGTTTTAAAAAAACTCGAAACCTTTAATAAATCTATAGTCTCTACTTCTTCTCTTTATTATCTATAAAGCAACTTCAATCTCGTACCTAATTGTGTGTCTTGCGGTGATAAATCTCTTTTTGGTACCACTAATCTTCTTTTCCAATGCAAAACATAACACTAATCCTTAGTGAATCCTTGCCTGGAATATTTCATTCCCTGCCTTAATAGATACATACCTTTCTTCCTTAACTGTTATAACTCTACTTAGTTTCATCAACTTTTAAAATCTCTGGACTGAAGTATATGTTGTTCCTTTCTAACAATTCTTTCATGAGATAAATTAACGCCAAGTGACATCATAAATAAATTTCCTTTTTCCTTTTCATAATATCATGGTTGAATAATCAACTCATAATAACTTTTATCTAGTCATTGACCTAGCATTAGAGCATAGTGGGTGCATTTAAGCTAAACAAATATTTTAATGCACAACTTTACATAAAAAATTTACTTGCAAGGCATACCTGGCGATGACGAAGATTCCGTTGATAGGCCATAGGGACACTCTGGACTTATATAATAAGTCAGTCTACATAACCTAAAACTTAGGCTCTGATACCAACTGTAACGACCCGACTTCCTAGGACTTGTTCTAGGTCATTACTCCATGCATCCATACACCTCAAAATGACTAAAAGTCAAATAAATTTATAAAATAAATAACTTCATTAAATTTAAATAATTAAAAGTCTTCGATCGGGGTACCCCTAGAAGTTATGAAAACAAAACTGTAAATTTTGCATAAATATCTAATGGCGCAAAACCAATATTCTGAATTTAAATATTAAGACTGGGATTTAAAAACATGAAAGCATAAAAACATGAGCGGAAGCATTTGAATGGTCCCAACGGCATGGTCACGGATTCTTCCTGTCATTCGTCTGTCTGTCCTTGCCTTTACCTGAAAGTTGTAACATAAGAAAGAGTGAGTATAAAAATACCCAGTAAGTGACCCCATTATCGGGATCGCATGCATTCTGATACTGTTCCTGGTGAACATCTAAGTAGATGACCTGCCCGCCTAGTCACTCATGTCTAGTGGTCTGAAGGCGCACCGTCAAAATCATGAAAGTGAACCTGATGGGCCACAGTATGGTAACATTGAGGTGAACCCGTCAGTTCACACATGTCTAGTGGCATGATGGCGCATCGTCAAATATGGAAGTGAATCAAGATTCATGGTATCGTAACATGAGACGTGACGGGGAGGTAAACCACCACTATCTGTCTAACATGTAATTCATACATATATTTATATATATACATCTAATAATAGAGTCTCACACCAACAAATCATAAACTCATAAAACATTAGCATGCTCAATTTCCATAGATCATAAAAATCATCCAAATTTCACTGATAACTTTAGTAACATGAACTTTGGTAACGTCACTTATTTCAGATTTAAGTCCAATTCACCACCAATTTATCTTTTTCCTTGCTTTGAGTAACCTTGAGCCACCCTAAACATAAATTAAAGTTAACTTAAATATTCAAACTTAAACCAACCAAAATGCTTACACTGACGATCTCCAAAAGCTTACCCAAAACGAGGCTTGAACCAAGATTCTCAACAAACCAAACCTAACACAAGATCAACGTTAGAGAATTAACCAAATTTTTGGCAGTAAAACAAATAACCCAACAGAGACCAAAATCCCAAAACTTACCCAGTTTTATAGGTTCTTTTCAGCAACGATTACGGACAACTCAGTGCTCCAAATAATGATCTAACAATTCAGAATGGTACCCTATATGTCTCGAACAGGCTAACAAAAGTTTACTACAATCCGACGGTTGAAACTCCGTCAAATGACAAGTTTATGAGAGCTGTCGCTAAAAAACCGAACTGCACTGCCTCTTTTTTTCTTCTCCATTTTTTCGGTCTAATTTTCTCCCTCCCTATCTTATTAGGTCACTTAATAATATATACATACAATCCCAAACTCTAATTCCTTAATAAATTAGGGTTGCATATAGATATTTTAATTTTCTTTTCTCTCCACGAATTCAACTAAACAAATTAAATCTCCCAAATTAAAATTTAATTTTCACCAATTGAATTTAAATCCAAATCTTTTATCTCATTTAATTTAAATTGAATTATCTTTCTAAAATATTTCAATTAAGCCTTAAAAATTCAAAATAACACCCAAATAATCTAAGATAATTAAATTAAAACTACCTAAAATTTTGGGCTGTCACAGATGGGATTCATATTTTTTCTGCAAATTTAGAGAATAATTTATATGTGCTAAGGCCGTTAGCATCTAAAGCACTTCTAAATATTGAAATGTTCATAACTGCAATAACTCAATATAAAAGACATAATATTTTTGCTAAAGAAAATATCCATCTTTGACACCTAAGATCAGGCCACATAAATATCAATAGGATTGAGAGATGTGTTAAGAGTGGACTTCTAAGCGAAGAGTATGAATACTTCATCTTTTTTATAGATGATTATTCAAGATATGATTATCTTTACCTAATGCAACACAAGTCTGAACCTCTTCAAAAGTTCAAAGAGTATAAGGCTGAGGTTGAGAGTTCATTTGGTAAGTCTTATCCATTGATAGATGGAACTTCAACAGCAGCTAGGTCTAGAGGGAAGTTGTGAGCGTTACGTTCATGCATAACTTCCATACCAAGATTAGCACGTTGAGATGGAGAATATATGAAAATTCTAAAACTATATGATAGAACATGGAATCACGTCCTAACTCTCGACACCTGGTACACCTCAGTAGAACGGTGTATCAGAAAGGAGAAACAGAACCCTGTTAGACATGGTTCGGTCTGTGATGAGTTATGCTCAATTACCAGACTCATTTTGGAGTTATGTAGTAATGACTGTAGTGTAGATTTTGAACAACGTTTCATCCAAAAGTGTCACACCCCCTTCCAGATTTCCCTTAAACCTAGAAGAATATGTGAAAATGCTAAATATCACCCCTCTTGGCAACATTTAACATCCAACTCACTAGCTCCACCTGTATTTAACCCTGAACAGTTTTAATATGATCATTCATCAGATTTAAGAACCATTCTTTAACGTACTTTATAATTCCTTGATTTCCCTAATCGAAGTGTTTTAATTGTTTTACCCAATGAATTCTCAACTTCAACATTATACTTTTTAAACTTTTCAAAAGCTTCAAACTTGTGTTGCATCAAGTACAGATACCCATATCTTGAATAATTATCTACGAAAGAGATGAAATATTCAAACCCTCCTCTTACTTTAACATTCATCAGACCACAAAGGTCTAAATGTACAAGTTCTAAGGGCTCTTTGGCTCTATAACCTTTTCCAGTAAAAGGTCTTTTTGTCATCTTGCTTTCAAGGCATGACGCACATATAGGTAAAGAATTTTCTTCTAACTCGCTTAGAAGTCCACTCTTAACCTCAATCCTATTGAGATTTATGTGACCTAATCTTAGATGCCAAAGATGGGCATTTTCTTTAAGAAAAATCTTTTGTCTTTTATGACGAGTTGTTGTAGTTCTGAACAATTAAGTATTTAGAAGTGCTTTAGATGCTATTGGTCTTAGCACATATAGATTACTTCCTAAATTTACAGAACAAACATCAATTCTGTCTTTGTAAATAAACACTTTATTAACAATGAAATTGATAGTATAATTTTGTTCAAGCAAATACTTTATAGAAATCAAGTTTCTCTTTACATCGGGAACTACAAATACGTTATTTAATGACAAATATGATTTCTGAAAAAGTAATGTAATGCCTCCTACTGCAATTGCTGAGACGACCTGTCCTGTGCCAACTCGCATGGTCATCTTGCCAGTCCCAAGCTGCTGCCAGGAACTAATTCCCTAAAAAGAAGAACAAACATGATCAGTGGCCTCTAAATCAATTATCCAGGCTGAATAATCATTATCCACTAAGCATGGTTCCAAAACCAATAAATCACATTTACTTCACTTGGCCTTCTTTTCCTTATGGTCACACAATAGTTTTAGTTTTATTTCGCTTATTACCCTTTGGTCTAGCGGAATTCGTCACCCAATTATGGACCAAACAATTATACCATACTCACCAAAATCGTAGTAGTGGCAAAGTCGGGTTGAAAACAGGGAGCTCTAGAATTTCTCAATCAAATGGTTTAAAGTCCAAGGTAACCGAAGGGGGTTTTTGGAGTTGTTTTGTTACAAATAAATTGTAAAATTGCATAAAGGTAAATAAAATAAAGTAAATGGTTTGAAATTCGATATAAAGAAAAGTCTAGCTTAGGTTGTGCATAGTTTCTCCTATTCAAAACACTTGGTCATGGAATTCTTGTCAGTTCAATGAAGTATTTGTTTATACCTAACCAAATCAACTAGAAAAGCTAACCAATTTGTCTTGGTCAACTAATTAGTCTAAACCGAATTGATGAAAAGCATACAATTTCAAGTTTACACTAACTGTATTAAGATTTAGGGAAATGTTAGGTCGAATATTTAATTTTCAAGTGCCTAATTAAATATTATCTTGATTTGATCCTATGTTGATTAGAGCAATGCTTATCTTAATCGATTCACACGCCAACCAAACCTATTGCTTCTTCCTAATTAACATACAATTTTGTGTCACTTATCGCATGCAAATTTAAAGCAATGATCATACAGCCCCCCACCGTCTGACAATATGAGAATTATTCAATTTTAAAACATAATTGAATCTGAGTACAAAAATTCATGTTCGAATCCTCAAGAGTGTGTGAAAGATAGAAGAAAACTCTAAACACAAGCTAGAAATAGTACCTTAGCCCATTATCGACATATATATATCAATGGGGAGTTGTTTTCATACAAGAACAGACCAAAAAGAGGAAAAAAAGTAGAGAGAAGTCCATGTTGGAGCGGCTGGTCGTGTCCCCTTGGACCTAGGCCACAAAATCTTATTTATGAAATTTGGCCTGGCGGCGCGGCGCTGGGCCAAATTCTCGCGGAATGAATTAACAGCGCGAGAATCTTTGGAGCGTCGCAACGCTGGAAGGTAGCGCCACAGCGCTATGCGTTTTACACGAAAGCTGCCTCTTGGGAAATAGTGATGAGCGAGTGCCTAGGTGGTGCCGCAACACATTAGTGTAGGGGAACAATGGTCATTTTGTCTTTTTCTTTCTCGGTTGATGCAATTGAGCTCCATTTTGACACGTTTTAGCTTCATTTCAGCTTTATTGCTTGGATATACCTCTCAATTGTTCAAAAGCTATAAAATAATTATTTAAATACGTGAAACCGAGTAGCGAACTCGAATTAAGCGGAGCTAGATAGCACTTTTACAGTGCCATCAAACACCCCCAACCTAATTCTTGATCGTCCTCGAGCAATGTAGAATACAACACACAATCACACAAGTGATATGCTCACTCAACTATGTAAGGTTCGTTACTCAAGTCTCAACAGTTTCCTACAATCTAACTTGCAATCAACAATGAGATCAATTCATACTCAATCATTGTAGCACAATTTAAAAATTGATTCTAGACTAATCCATGCAAAGGTGAGTTCAAAGTCTTTCTGATTAAGCCCAGCACCCTGGAATGGCATTAAATGGCTCTCAATTCACTTCTCCCAATGTTGGCTCATGCACAAATTATCAAGTGCAAAAAAAAAAATCAAAGTAGTAATATATCAACTGATGTGCCTAAAATTTAATTCTAGGGACGTCATAAACTTGCATTTATTTTATCTAGAGGTATTAGTTTTCACACATCTCTGTAGGGAAACTATACTCATTATTTTCTCGCGAGTGTCCTAACTAATCACAGTAAAAGTAGATCTTTCTACGCCTAGTCATGCATAATATTGTAAGTTTAAAATTTCTTTTTCACGATAATTTCTTTTCAAGACAACATTTTTACCTGCAGATTTTATTAGTGGACATATAAATTATTTTTTTCTCCTCAGTATTACATTACAACCTATCATGCAAGACATTCTCTAATTCGTGGGACCTATTAAGGTAACAACAAAAATACAAGCTAAGTAATACAATTCTAAGCATGTAAGACCTAATATAGGCAGACAAAGAACTCAAGCGTGCATGAAAAGTAAGAGAAAATTTTAAAATGACTAAAACTCATGATTATTCATAGAAAACATCATCTCATACAAGAAATATCACTAGGGAGTTCATCATTAACTAGTCGTCATAATGAACCAAGCATAGCATGAGCAATCAAGGAATTAAGCACACATATAGCCCGAGCTTAGATGCTCAAGGGCTCCAACCATAACACAGACATCCCCTACCCCCAACTTAAAATTTAACATTGCCCCCAATGTGATAAGGAAAATAAAGCAAGGGACAAAATAGATGGAAAATATAAATCTTCCATGCAAATTTAAAGCAATAATCATACAGTCCCCAAGCGTCCGACAATATGAGAAATATTCAATTTTAAAATAAAATTGAATCCAACGAGTACAAAGTTCAAGTTCGAATCCTCAAGGGTGCGTGAAAGATAGAAGAAAACTCTAAACCCAAGCTAGAAATAGTACCTTAGCCCATTATCGACATACCGATCAATGGGGAGTTGTTTCATATAAGAACAAACCAAAAAGAGGAAGAAAGGTAGAGAGAAGTCCAAGATGGAGTAGCTGGTGGTGTCCCCCCTTGACCTAGGCCGCAAAAATCTTATTTATGAAATTTGGCCTCGCGCCGCAGCGTTGGGCCAAATTCTCACGGAATGAGCTGACAGCGTCGCGACGTTGTATCGTAGCGCTGCGACACTAATGCTAGCACACGCACAAGTATCTTCGGAGTGCCGCGACACTGGAAGGCAGTGTCGCAGCACTGTGCGTTTTACACGAAAGCTACCTCTCGAGAAACAGCGACGAGCTGGCACCTAGGTGGCATCGCGACGCTATTAGTGTAGGGGCACAATGGTCATTTTGTCTTTTTCTTTCCTGATTGATGCAATCAAGTTCCGTTTGGACCCGTTTTAGCTTCATTTAAGCTAGCGCTCGGATCTACATCTCCATTGTTGAAAACCTACAAAATAATCATTCAAACACGTGAAACCGAGTAGCAAACTCGAATTAAATGGAGTTGGATAGCACTTTTACGATGTTATCACCCTTCTTAGAGGAACTGACAGTGTTTGCCTCCTCATTCTGTCCTTTGACTTTTATCAGGGACTTGTAAGTTTGTAACGCACAAAGAAGAGTAGGAAGATCATAGTTCAGCTTGTTCATAATAATATTACTACAAAATTCCAGGAAGCTCTGTGGGAGAGATTCCAAAATAAAAGTAAGTTGACTGAGACCTTATCAATGACGACCTCATTTATTTCTGCCATGTTGAAATGGACTATCATATTGAGAACATGTTATCGTACTGATATTTCCTCTATCATACGTGCATTGAAAATAAATTTCAAAGCATATTATTTAGTCTGTGAGAATAGTTCTCCAAACACTTGATGCATTGAATCCATGATCTCGCGTGCAGTTACCATAGATTCATGCTTCTTTGCCAAAACTTTAGATAAGCTGGCAAGAATATGTGCTCTAGCCTTCTTGTTTGCCTTAACCCAATGCTCGTATGCATCACGAACACTTCATGCTGTATTTTGAGCTAGGACTTGAGGACAATCCTCATACAGGACAAACTTGAGGTCGTCAACTATGAGTACAGTATTGATCGTGTTTTTCCATGTTGTATAATTTTTGCCGTTCATTTTCTTAGCACTTAATAAGGTGTTAACAATGCTTAACGTAGACGTAATTGCTGAAAACATACAAATTATTCTAATCAGTGAAATGCATAACTCATCTAACCCAATCAAATCTAGCAAAATTTTAATGAACCCAATTTTAACATCTAATTTTACAATGATGCTTTAGTGATTTAGGATAAAAGTCACCGAAGGGTAGTCAGTCATCTCTTCATTGAATTGAGACAATCTCAACCAATTATTACACCAGAATAACTCTTATTCTTATAATAATTAGTCACCATTTATTCGGTCAAGAAATCATTAACTTACTTAACAATTTCTCGTAAGTGTAACCCTCCATTTTAGATCCTAGAGTTTCGCCCTAATGAGCCAATCAAAGAGAAAACCCGATTGGGGCAAAAACTAAAGCGATCCTATCCATTTTTGGAGTTTGAGATAAAACTCATGCAAACACCATCAGAAGGGGGACACAATCAAAGATGCCTCGAGGTTGAGCATGAAAGTTATCGAGCAAACTAATGAAGGAGATTGTGGGTTGTGTTGACACATGTTCCTCTCTCACTTACTATAAACACTCTCTCCATTCGCCTTGATATTGAACTATGCAAACACCATACGAAGGGGGGCACAATCAAAGGTGCCACAAGACCGAGCATAGATCTCGCGGTGAGAACTTTTAGGGACAAACGTGAAAAGAAATTGACATATCATATATGTCTCTTTCCTTCCATTGATTGTTTTAAGACTTAGGGTTTATTACTTAGGTAAATATGTCTAATAATTTAACTAAGTCCTTTGTTAAATTTACCCAATATAACTCTTATATTGGATAGTTTAACAACCTTGATTTTCATTTATTAAACACTTTAATAAATTAAATCAACCATTGCATGATTATAAGATATTTGATTATTTCACCTTCCAAGTCGATTTCTAGGTAGAGGTGTTCCATTTCTGTCAACTTAAATACCCCAGCCTTAGACAAAACTTTTCTTAGGCAAAGGTCTCTTATAGGGAAATATCTTATAAATTTAATCTTTTATTGCATCAATTTTAATCCTATTAAAACATATATAAAAAATCAACTTATTTCTAATCATATTAGAAATATTTAACATAAGTCTAGGTCAATTGATTTTAAGCCCTTTAAAACTAATTCAGAACTTATGTTTGCATGCAACCCTTTATTATAAATTTAATCTATTTCATTAACCATATAACTCTTATAAATTAATGAAACAATAAACCTATAACATGAATTCTAACGACATTAGCTAAATATAACAATTATATTTTACTAAGGTAATGTCATACTGAATGCATTTCCATTTTCATTAAGAAATATAACAATTACACTAATTAATGAAAAAATATAAGCATATCATATCATATAATATAACACTTATATTAAAGAAATATGATACATGTATATGCCTATTATAAACCATGCAACTATATAATTTAACAATTATATTACATATAATGCATGAGCATGCTAATATCATCATGCATTCATATAATATAACACTTATATTAAAAAATGATGCATGCATAATGTTTATTCTAAGGTGGGATTTTAAATTATATGGTATACATTATGCTACATATAATAAACAATTAATTTAATTATATATAAAAAAACTGGTGAAAAACTGCTCCAAGCAAGATTTGAACCAACAATTTGCAACCTTCTGGGCACGCCTAAAACCACCAGATCATCGCGACGCTTTGATATAGTGTAGCGATGCTCAACGCAATTTAAGTCGCAGTGCAGCTGGCAGCGTAGCGACACTATGCCCTACACTGCGGCACAGAAACCAATTTTGCTTCTATTTGCTTCGTTTTTGCTCCGTTTTTGCTCCATTTTTTATCAATCTCCTCAGCAACTCTTGCTCCTCTATCAACACGGACTTATAGACTCGATTGCTTAATTAAAATGCCCAAAACAACTGGCCCTTACATGAACAATTCAGCTATCTACTCAATCTTACCCATGAAATGAGAGGCTTATAGAGTCGGCGTACTCGGACCACTCTCACCCATGCAGATCTAAGGATAATCTCAAATAAATAGGAGTTCATAGTTAGCTCAGGATTGAAATCAAGTTACCTAGGTCATCTAGTTGAAATAGTTAGTGTTAACAGTAAACAGCGTTATAAAGTAATAGTGACTATTTTGTGGTCTGGTCTTATGCAAACTCATTGCATAGAATGCCCCCACTCACGTGTCTCTACATGAAAGAGTCAGGATCACATCGTTCGTATCAAATACAAAGTGGGCCACATTCAATAGTGTCTCCAAGATAAGGTACCTAACCTAATTCTTATACTATAGACCGTTTTGGCTATTTACTCAAACTTGATCCACTTTTATGTCTCCACATATAGTTCAAGTATTCATATTATAGCCATGGGTAAGTTTATTGGATTTAGAGTTATATTAACAGCAATTCACATATTTAATAACAAGTTTACTGAATAACCTCAATAACAACTTTATTGATAATAGAATGCACGTTAGTGTTTACAAACTACGAGTTTTATGACATAAAACCCAACAATGTAATAGTTTGGGCTGTAAAAAAAACAAAAAACAAAAAAAGACTTCCAAAAAACTTGACCACAATAATTATTTAAGTTAGATTCAATGCTAACTAACTTCTAACAATTAACAACTAAACTAAACCAACACCACGTAAAGCATTAAACAACCTTATATAACTAATGAAACAACTTAACAAATGTTTTCCTTAGCAACACCTATTTTAATGAACTATTCTATGAAAAGTATCATTAATGTCTTTTGCAAATACAACTCAATTCCTTTTTCCTTACCCCAATAAACATACGAGTGTAGTCTCAAACACATTAAAATGAAGCAAATTTTGTCTATGAAAGGCTTGTGCCTTTTGGTGGTCATGATGCTGGTTGTTGTTAATAAAACTCAACTCGCGAATGCAGTGAAATGTGAGCCAAAAGAGTTGAGATCATGTCTTTTGGCCTTCACAATGTCGATGGAGCCATCATCAGCTTGCTGCAACAAGGTGAAGGAACATAGACCATGCTATTGTGGGTACAAGAAAAATCCAAAGATTCAACCATATTTGCAATATGATGCCACCAAAAAAATAATTTCTCAATGTGGCGTTGCCATTCCGACTTGCTAAAATCTTCAATATGCTTTGGTTACAATTTCATATATATCAAATGATGATGTATACACTTGTTTTAAAATGATTATAATTACATATTATCATTCTTGATATCTGCTTAACCCACTTTTTTAATCTCGTCAAGTATTTACTTTACCACATAGTAGTAACAATTATAAACACACACTTTTTAATAATAATAATTAGGTTAATTTAAGAAATTAGTCTTTATCATTTGTTTATAGTTCTTAATGTGGTTTCTTTTGTTTTCAATGTTTTGACCTAGTTTCTCTAATTTCATGCTTTATTTATTATAGTTCGTTTGGTTTAAGAACTTTCAACTTCATCACAATGGTTTATTTAAACATTGAAAAAATGGTCCTTAAACTAGCCTTTAGAGACCAAAAAGTTTAAATAAATAAATAAGTAAGAACTCACTTATTTTTGTTGTCTCGACTTAGTGAAAAATTTTATTATAGTAAACTAGCAAATATTAGTGAAAAATTCATCCATAACCATTTAACTATAACATTGAGATCAGTTTTGAATAACTTTGAATTAAACATAATTATTAGAAACTAATTACATTGAAAGAAATTTCAAGACTAGCACTAGAGGTTCCTCACTATGATTTGAATATAATATTGAGGTTTGTTGGTACCTGATGAAGGAAATCATATAATAATTTTGGTGGGAGATTTTTTAGGGTGCTTCTTACATAGATCAAAGATACCACTTTTTGCTTCTACCTATGTGTTCTATTTATATGAACCTAGACATAATATCGGTAAGGACATTTTCGTCATAATAATGTTCGGTTTTATGCCCTAAAACTTGTAGGTAGTAAATAATATATTTTGACCGTCATGAATTAATTGTTATTGATTATATTGCTATTATCTTGTATTAATAACCCTCAAATCCAATAAACTAACATCTTAGGCTGTCTTATGAGTCTTGAATACATTAGGATCAATGTTCAAGATATAGCCTAAAAAGTTTATAGTATAAGGATAAGGCTGAGTACCTTATCCTGGTGACACTATGGATATGACCCACTTTGTATTTGATACAAATGCAATGATCCAACGCGTTCGTGTAAGAGACATGTGAGTAAAGGGTATCCTATGCAGTGGGTTTGCATAAGATTGGACCATGTAATAGTAACCACTAGATGTAACTCTGTTAACTATTAGGTTTCTATTTCAATAGGATGACATAGGCAACTTAGTCTTAATCTTGAGTATATTATGGACTCTTGTTCACGAGGGATTATCTTTTGATTTATATGCGTGAGAGTAGCCGATTTGCCGACTCAATACACCTACCATTTTGGGGACAAGACCGAGTCGGGAGCTGGAAACATAATTATACAAGATGAACTTAGCTTCTTCCCAATTTTAAGGTAAGTAGATGAGTGTTCCCTTAAGTGGTGTCTCCGAGACTTGAACAAAGGGCCCTAATCTCACACTGGCCTGAGAGGGGTTTCTGTTTAATGGTTGGACCATAAACAGGTTGTTCATTAGAGGAGCACTGGTAGTTAAAGATCTAGAAGTAACCAAGGGGTAAAACGGTAAGTTGACCAAGCTGGTGTTACGAACACTTGTGAAGGACTAACTTGCCGTTATTGGTCTTATACCCGTGAACACAAAAATATATCTACAGTGAGAAGAGTGGAGTTGTGGGTCTTTAGTGGAGTGTACCCACGGTTAACGAACATTGATTAATGTGGTTAATGAGTTTAGCCAATTAATCTCATATCGTTGGATCTTTTGATCTGTAGGTCCATAAGGTCCCCTTCCTAGCTCATAAAGAGTATTGAGGTAATTAAGTTTTGAATGAAATTTGAAATGTTCAAATTAACTAAGGGAAATAGTATAATGTATAATGATACATTATAATATAAAGTTCATTTTATAAATCAAACTTTATAAATTTAATTTTGGATATGATTCAAAATTAAATTAAATCATGAAAGAATTAAATATTTGAAATAGTTTAAATATTAATTTAATATAAATTATATTTATATTAAAACTATAGATTAAAATTAATGCGCATTAGATACACATTAAAACTATAGGTTATGTGAGAGAAATTTATTTAAATATGATTTAAATGAATATATCAATTAAAATTAAAGTTAATTTAATATTAATTTCATTAATTATTTTAATTAATATATTTATATTTAATTTAATTTTAATTAAGTAAATTAGTTATGGGGAAAGGGAGTTACCTGATACATGGGGTTGATCCCACGTTCTCCTATTCTCTCTCCATATCATTCTTCAACAACCTAACAAAAGCGAGATCTCATAATGGTTCTGGGTTGTGTGATTGATCTTGCAGTAAAAGTTATGTAATTTTTTCCTTCCAATTGTTCTCTCTCAAATTCTCTTTTTTCCTTTTGGTTCCCACCAACCATCAACCTCTTTATTCAGAGTTTAGGGAGATCTCCTTTTGGTGGTGTTCAAGTTCATCGAAAATGTATTTTCTCATTCTGTAATTTATGTATAACCTAGATAATACAGTAGGTTTTATTATGTATTTTTGTAGTGCATAATTTCTCAATTTCTAAATTATAATTTGAAATTGGTCCTCTATATTCTTCTGTTGTGCTAGGGTTTTTTATCCCTGCAATTGGTATCAAAACCAGGTTTGATAGATTAATTTAGTTTTTTTATGAAATTTGCACTGTATTAGTGGGATTAAATTGCATTATGAATGTTGGTTTGTATCTGAATGTTTACGGTAATTTTTTGGCCATAGAATTATATTTTTTGATTTTATCAAATATAAGGACCCCTGTGTTTTCGGGTTTTTTAATGTAAATCAAGTCTTTGTAAGCCGTGTTAAGATTGGTTTCGTTCTGTTGAGAAAAACGACACCAAATTTGCCCAAACCGGATGCTCAGAGGCCAAGAAATCGTTTCTTTTATGTACTGTATAAAGAAGAAGACAAAAAAAAACGGCATCGGCGGCTCGAAGAAGAAGGGCTGATGTCAGCAGCACCTGGTGGCTTTTGGGCGCTGATGTTAGCGACAGAATGGGTGGCGGCTCTAGTGACTCAGCTCAGCGACTCAGCTTGGCTGGTTTGAGCTGGTTCAGCGGTTTTTGGGCTTGTTTTCTCCATTTTTGGTCTGGTTCTTGTCTATTTTAGCTATTTTGGTCGATTTTTTGCTGATTTTGACTTGGTTCGCGATTTTCGGACCCGTTTTGAAGCGGTTCGAGGGGTTTTGATCCCTTTTTGGAGCGGCAGAAGCTTATTGTAGGATTTTTTTAGCATAAATTAATGTAATTTAATGCTTTATATTATCCTATGGGCCAAATTACCGGTTCATTTGCTATTTAAATATTTTATGGATGTCATTTAGATTATTCCCACCACAGGTTAAGCATATTCGTACATTTTTAATATGTTATAAGTGTTATAATGTATGGTTTTAATGCATGATTTATAATTTCATAAATTATTTAATGTATGCTGATATGTTAAATATATGAAATTGGAAAAGTATGATGCATGACATTAAATTAGTTAAATATAATTGTTATATTTATTTAATGTGATGCATATGCTTGGTTTATTTTCATATTTTTTTACAAATGTTATAATTTTATATAAAAATAAAATTGTATTGAATACGATACATCCATAGTTTAATATAAAAGTTATATTAATATTATGAATTGCATATAGTATGGTTTTCTAATTAATTAAAACTGGTTTATTAATTATTTAAATCACAGTATGCGTGATTAGGCCTAATAAATTAATTTTGTAATAAATATAAAATTAATTATTAGAAACCGTCAACCTATAATAAAGAGTTGTATGCAAACGTAGGATCTTAGGAAATTGATTTTAAATTGTTTAAAATTAATTTAGAACTAAGATCACATTAATTCTAATAAGATTAGAATTAAGTCTTACTTTCTTTTCAAATAGTTTTAATTTTGACCAAGTAGGACAAATAAAATTTAGGTTTTAAGGGAACTCTACTGGTGAAGTTCTGTCTAGGCTAGGGGTTCTTAAGTTGACGGTTTATCGGAACACCTCCTACTTGAGAACTGACCCGGAACCTGAGTTGAATTAACCTAAGTTCTATTAGCATGCAATGTCACTAGGTTAATTAAATTGTTTAATTAACCTAGAACTTTAAGGTAAAGACATTTTATAAGAGTTATAATAGACATAGACTTAGATAGATTCATTAACCGGAATTTAACTAAGTATAATAAAACCCTAAAATTGGTAGAACGTTTTAGTGGGAGAAAAATGGTATATATGATATATCAATTTTTTAGCTTTCACGTCCCTAAGAGTTCACATTGTGAGATCCATCCTTGGGCTTCGTGTCGCCCTGGGTACGGCCTCCCTTTAGAAAATGTTTGCATGGGTCAATACCAAGGTGAATTGGAAAAATGTTCATAGTAAGTGGGAGAAGGACACGTGTCAACGTATCCTACGGTCTTTTTCATTAGGTTGCATCGTTAGATTCCTATGATCTGCTTGCGTGTCGTTCTGGAGCGACCACTCCTTCAGAGGGCCTAATCATAGGATTCGAAACACCGTAAACTCCAGTAGTGGATAGGGTTTCTTAGGTTAATCTTCAACAGTAGTCTTTCTTAACACTAGCCTGTTGAAGCGTACCTCTGGGATTCGAAAATGATAGGCTTACACTTACGGGGTACATTAAGCTAGTTAATGAATCCTCGACTAAACAAACGGTAGCTAAAAGCTATAGGAATAAGAGTTATTCTGGAATTAGTAATTAGCTGAGATTGTCTCAATTCAGGGGAGGGGTAGTTGATCACCCTTCGGTGGCTGTTGCTCTAAACCCCTGAAGTATCGTTGCAAAATCTTAATCAAAAGTTTTAATTAGGGTTCTTTGATTGTTTACTTTGCTAAATTGATTGGATGTTTTGTAATGTGTTAAGGCAAAGATAACTAATACGGTTAATTGTTTGTTATTCTTTCCGCATGTCTTGTTCTATTATCGCCTTGCTTAAAAACGAAAAATTATCTAGTAAAAATAATGCTACATGGAAATCTAACCTGAATACGATTATGGTTATTGATGATCTGCTGTAACGACCCGACTTTTTAGAGGTCGCTACTTCATGCATGCATATATCTCAAAACGACACTTTTTGTATATTTGACTAAAATCAAATAAATTTATAAAATAAATAACTTCATTACATTTAAATAATTAAAAATCTTGAATTGGGGTACCCTAGAAGTTATGAAAACAAAACTGTAAATTTTGCCTAAAATATCTAATGGCGCAAAACCAATATTCTGAATTTAAATATTAAGACTGGGATTTAAAAAAAAACATAAAAACATAAAAAACATGAGCTGAAGCATTGACTGGTCCCAATGGCACGGTCACAAATTCTTCTTGTCATTTACCTATTTGTCCTTGCCTTTACTTGAAAGTTGTAACATAAGAAAGAGTGAGTATAAAAATACTCAGTAAGTGACCCCGTTATCAGGATGTCTATCTGAGTGGATGACCTACCCGCCCGGTCACTCATGCCTATTGGCATGAAGGCACATCGTCAAAACATGGAAGTGAACCTGATGGTACACAACGTCGTAACATGGAGGTGAACCCGTCGGTTCACACATGTCTAGTAGCCTGATGGCGCACTGTCAAACATGGAAGTGAACCTGATGGTACACAACGTCATAACATGGAGGTGAAGGTTCACACATGTCTAGTGGCCTGATGGTGCATCATCAAACATAGAAATGAACCTATCGATTCATGGTATAGTAACATGAGGCGTGACGGAGAGGTTGAAGGATAAACGAGCATACAACAGAATTTAATTTGATCAATTTTCACTCTAAGATACTCAATTTTGAGGATTAAACATGCAATTAAAAAAGGAAAAACCATAGATTTAAGAACACTTACCCTTGAAGCTCCAAATTCTCCTTCTATTCTTGATGAAATTCAACACCACTTTTAGTTGTAGACCACCACAAGAGTCTTCTCTACTATTCTCTAGGCTTAGATTGGATGGTGGGATCCAAATTTGTGGTGAATTTGAGAAGGAATGAAGGTTAGGAAGAAAAAGAGCTATGGATGAAGTTTTGAAAAATTAAGGGTTGTTTTCAAATATAGAAAAATGAGTCAAACAGTTTACAAATATAGAAATTTTTTATTGTATATCAGCGATAGACTGCGATAGATTATTATTGCTTGAGTGATAGACAGCGATAGAATTCTATCGCGGTCTATCACTAATAGATAGTGAAATTTTTCTATATTTGTAAATAGTTCGATAATTTTTCTGTTTATAGTAATTTCTCTAAAATTAACCATTAATTTCACAAAATTTTTAACCCAAATTAAGTCAAAATTATCCTTATTTATTAAGGATCAACATGCAATCTAATTGCATCGCAAATTGACAACACAAACTTGCAATTTGTTGGCTAATTGTGAGGATAACAACTAAGCTACTTGCTTAGTTAGTGGGAAAATCCAAACTTCAAAAAATCAATTTTAAATTGAATTTTTAATAAATTTCCAAAATTGAATTAAAATCATTTTTTAATTTTAATTTTAATTTAAAAAATTAATTTAAAATTAATTAATTAAATAAAAATAATTTAATAATTAATTAATTAAATATAATATTATTTTTCCGACTTATCCCGATTTTTCTAAAACAAAACGATATGAATCCCTATTCATATAATTAATATTTAAATTATATTTAAATATTATAATTAACTCTATTTGTTCGTTTAATTCGTAATTAAACGTTGAGATATCGTATATATCCGACTTTCATTCTTTAAGCTAAGATTGAACGATTCAAACTTATTCACCACACTATCTAAGGTTTTTATCCATTTATGAGCTAGTAGAGGGACCTAATGGACCTACAAATCATGAGCTCCAACGATCCGAAATTAACCGATCAAACTCTTTAACCTAGTTAACCAACATTTATTAACTAACGGGACAGATATATTTCTGTCCACTTGATATAACAATAATTAGTAAGTTGATCCTTCACAATTTGTCCGTAATCATAGCTAGGTCAAAATTATCGTTTTACCCCTGTGATTACATCTTGTTCCTTAAGTCCTGCTGATCCTCTAATGAACAATTGGTTTGTGATCCTATCACTAAACCGAGTCCTTCTCGGGCCAATGAGAGGGTGGGACCCCTTGTTTAGGGAACAAACTATCTACTAACTCTAAGTCGAATAGGAGTGAATTCTTTCTCGCAAAACTATGTCCCTAGCTATCTACTCAGTCTTACCCCTGAAATGGGAAGCTTATTGAGCCGGCACACTTGGGCCACTCTCACCCATGCAGATCTAAGGATAATCCCGAATAAACAGGAGTTCATAGTTAGCTCAGGATTAAGATTGAGTTACATAGGTTATCTAGTTGAAATAGTCAGTATTTAACAGTAAACGACGTTATAAAGTAATAGTGACTATTTTGTGATCCAGTCTTATGAAAACTCATGGCGTAGAACGCCCCCACTCACATGTCTCCAAGATAAAGTACCCAACCTTATCTCTATATACTATAGACTGTTTTGCCTATTTACTCGAACTTGATCCATTTTTATATCCGTACATAAAGTTCAAGTTTTCATGCTAAACCCATGGATTCTTAGTCGATTAGATTTAGAGTTATATTAACAACAATTCACTTTATTCAATAACAAGTTTACTGAATAACATCGATAACAACTTTATTGATAAATAGAATGCATGTTAATGTTTACAAACTACGAGTTTTAGGACATAAAACCCAACAGAGGTAAATCACCACTATCTGTTTAACATGTAATTCATACACACATATATATATATACACATCTAATAATAGAGTTTCACACCAACAAATCATAAACTCATAAAACATCATAATTGTCCAGGCTCAATTTCTATGGATAGTAAAAATCACCCAAATTTCACTGATAATTTTGGTAACATTGATCTGGGGCGCCTGACACAAATGCAAGTCGATAATAACGTCACTTACCTCACAATTTAGCACAATGCAGTCAGCAATTAAACCACTTAGATTCCTTGAGCCCAAAACCAATCCCAAAGTGAGGCTTGAACCAAGATTGCCCAAATTTTCAACAACTCAAACCAAAATTGATCCAAAATTGCCAAACCGAACTTTACTTCACTGGACAGTACGTTTCTGTCTTTGAAACTTCTCTAAAACTCTCTCCTAATGCCAAGAGTACAATAACATCAACCAATTTGGGTCATAAATTAATGGGTAATCAAGAAATTGCAAGAAAACTCACCACTACTCGGAAAATATCATCCAGTTTTATAGGTTCTGTTCAGCAGCAATTATGGACAAACCAAAGCTCAACACAACGATCCAACCGTTCAGAATGAGACCTTATGTGTCCCGAATAGGCTGACCAAATTGCAACACGATCCGACAGTTGAAACTCTAGAAAACGACAAATGTTCACGAGCTTTCGCTGAAAAACCGAACTGCACTGCTCTCATTTTTCTTCTCCGTTTTTCAGTGTGTTTTTCTCCATCTCTACCTCATTAGGTCACTTAATAATATATATATACATAATTCTAAACCCTAATTCCTTAAGAAATTAGGTATACATATATATATATATATATATATATATATATATATATATATATATATATATATATATATATACTTAAATTTCTTTTTCCTCCACCAATTCAATTAAACAAATTAAATCTCCCAAATTAAAATTCAATTTTCACCATTTGAATTTAAACCCAAATCTTTTATCCTGTTTAATTTAAATTCAATTATCGTCTCAAAATAATTCAATTAAGCCTTAAAAATTTAAAATAACACCCAAATAATTTAAGATAATTAAATTAAAATTACCTAAAATTTTGGGTTGTCACATCTGCGATTTTTCTTAACTGAGGAATGTCCTCAGGTCCCCGCTCGAGGTGCAACCCAAGCAATAAAGGATGCACACGACTGCTGGACAAAGGCCAATAAAAGGCCCGAGTCTATCTGCCGTTCACACCACGAAACATGAGGTCATGCTCACTGCTCGTGAGATCATGGAGTCTCTATAGGGTATGTTTGGACAACCATCCACACAGATCTGGCACGAGACCCTCAAGTGCGTTTACAATGCACATATGAAGGAAGGCAAATCAGTGAGAGAACATGTTCTTAACCTGATGGTTCACTTCAACGTTGTTGAAATGAACGACGTGGTTATCGACGAGCAGAGTCATGTTTCCTTTATTTTGGAATCTCTTCCGACGAGTTTTCTTCAATTTCGCAGCAATGCGGTTATGAATAAAATAGAGTACACCATCACTACCCTCCATAATGAGTTACAGAACTATTAGTCTCTTATGAAAAATAAGAGACCAAATGAAGGAGAGGCAAATGTTGCCCATTCCAAGAAGGTCCACAAGAGTTCATCCTCTGGAACTAAGTCTGTTCCATCATCTTCTAGCACTAAAAAGTTTCAGAAGAAGAAAGGAGGAAAGGGAAAGGTCCCCGCTGCTGGCAAAGGCAAAGCCAAGGCCAAGAAGGCTGACAAGTGCAAGTGCTTCCACTCCAATGTGGATGGACACTTGAAATGCAATTGCCCCAAATACCTCACCGAGAAAAAGAAAGAAAAGGAAGGTAAATATGATTTACTTGTCTTAGAAAGATGTTTAGTAGAAAATGACCATAATGCCTGGATACTTGATTCAGGAGCCATTAATCACGTTTTCTCTTCTTTCAATTTAGGAAAATTACTATAAACAGAAAAAATATCAAACTATTTACAAATATAGAAAAATTTCCTTCCAGCAGCTCGAGGAGGGTGAGATGACGCTCAAGGTTGGAACGGGCGATGTCATTTTAGCTCGTGCAGTGGGAGCTGCCAAGTTGTTTTTTGGGAATAGATTCTTATTTTTAGAAAATTTGTATATAGTTCCTAAAATAAAAAGAAACTTAATATCTATTTCCTGTTTAATTGAAAATATGTACTTAGTTAATTTTTCTATCAATGAAGCGTTCATTTCGAAAAATGGTGTACATATTTGTTCTGCTAAACTAGAAAACAACTTATATGTGTTAAGACGAACTGAAACAAAAGCACTTTTAAATCATGAGATGTTTAAAACTGATAATACTCAATCAAAAAGGCAAAGAATTTCTCCAAGTAACAATAATACTTATCTTTGACACTTAAGATTGGGTCACATAAATCTCGATAAGATCAAAAGATTGATAAAGAATGGTCTTCTAAGCAAGTTAGAAGATGATTCATTACCTCCACGTGAATCTTGTCTCGAAGGAAAAATGACTAAAAGACCTTTTAGTGGAAAAGGCTATAGAGCCAAAGAACCTTTAGAGCTCATACATTCGAATCTCTGTGGTCCAATGAATGTAAAAGCTCGAAGAGGGTACAAATACTTCATCTTTTTAATAGATGATTATTCAAGATATGGTTACTTATACCTAATGACACATAAGTCTGAAGCCATTGAAAAGTTCAAGGAGTATAAGGCTGAAGTTGAAAACCTGTTAGGTAAAATAATTAAAATACTTCAATCTGATCGGGATGGAGAGTATATGGATTTAAGATTTCATGACTATATGATAGAACATGGAATTCAACCCCAACTCTCAGCACCTGGTACACCTCAACAGAATGGTATATCAAAAAGGAGAAATAAAACCTTGTTAGACATGGTTCGTTCTATGACGAGTTATCCTCAATTGCCTAGCTCGTTTTGGGGATATGCAGTATAGACTGTAGTTCATATCTTAAACAACGTTCCCTCGAAGAGTGTTTCTAAAACACCTTTCGAGTTACGGAGGGGCCGTAAACCTAGTTTGCGCTACTTCAGTATATGAGGTTGTCCTGCACATGTGCTAGTGACAAATCCTAAGAAATTGGAACCTCATTCAAGATTATGTCAATTTGTTGGTTACCCTAAGGAAACGAGAAGTGGTCTCTTCTTCAATCCACAAGGAAACAAAGTGTTTGTCTCGACAAACGCTACATTCTTGGAAGAAGACCAAATGAGAGATCATAAGCTACGGAGCAAATAAGTATTAAATGAAGCTACTGAAGAGTCAACAAGAGTTGTTAATGAAGTTGGTCATTCAACAAGAGTTGTTAATGAAGTTGGTCATTCAACAAGAGTTGATAAAGGACCTAACACTTCAGGTCTGTCTCATCCTTCCCAAGAGTTGAGAATACCTCGACACAGTGGGAGGGTTGTATCACGACCTTACCGTTACTTGGGTTTAACAGAAACTTAGGTTGTCGTACCCGACGATGGTGTTAAAGATCCATTGTCTTTTAAACAAGCTGATGTAGCTTAAAGAGATAACAAAGAGAATTCTTTAAAAAAATCAATATTGTGGATCTTTATTAGAATGAATAATGTGTTTGATACAAGAGGGGAACGTTCCTATTTATAGAGCTTGATTACAAGTGGGGGTAAAAAGGGAATTAATCTAAAATATTAACTAATTACCCAATTAACCCCTATTCTTCCTACATCAAAAGCAATGAATGATGTTGACAAGGACGAATGGGTCAAAGCCATGGACCTTGGAATAGAGTCTATGTACTTCAATTCAGTATCGGAACTTGTAGATCCACCTGAAGGGGATAAATCTGTAGGGTGTAAATGGATCTATAAGAGAAAGAGGCACGGAGCTGGTAAGGTACAGATCTTTAAAGCTCAACTTGTAGCAAACGGTTATACCCAAAGGGAAGGGTTGACTATAAGGAAACTTTTTTCCCTGTTTCTATGCTTAAGTCCATAAGAATTCTCTTATCCATAGCCACATATTATGACTATGAAATTTGGCAAACGGATGTCAAGACGGCCTTTCTGAATCGAAATCTTGAAGAGAACATCTTTATGTTTCATCCCGAAGGGTTCATAGCCCAAGGTCAGGAGTAAAAAGTTTTCAAACTGAATCGATCCATTTATGGGTTGAAACAGACATCTAGATCTTGGAACATTAGATTTGATATTGCGATCAAATCATTGGGTTTTGATCAAAACGTTAACGAACCTTGTGTTTACAAGAAAATCATCAACGACAAAGTAGCTTTCTTGGTACTATATGTAAACGATATCTTACTCATTGGAAATAATGTAGGATACCTTATAGACGTTAAAAAATAGCTAGCAGCCCAATTCCAAATGAAAGATTTGGGAGAGGTACAGTATGTTCTTGGGATCCAAATTATTAGAGATCGCAAAAAAAGAATGTTGGCCCTGTCTCAAGCAACTTATATTAACAAAATGTTGACTCAATATTCGATGCAGAACTCTAAGAAGGGTTTATTACATTTCAGGCACGGAGTTCACTTGTCTAAGGAACAATGTCCTAGGACACCTCAACAAATTGAGGATATGAGACGTATTCCCTATGCCTCGGCTGTGAGTAGCTTAATGTATGTTATGCTCTGCACTAGGCTAGACATTTGTTATGCTATGGGAATCGTCAGTAGATACCAGCCTAATCCAAGGTTTAACCACTGGACTGCGGTTAAAAATATCCTTAAGTATCTTAGGAGAACGAGGGACTATCAGCTGGTATATGGAACCAAGGATTTGATCCTTATAGGATAGACTGACTCTGATTATCAGACAGACAAATATTCTAGGAAATCCACGTCAGGATCAGTGTTCACCCTCAACAGGGGAGCTGTAGTATGGTGCAGCATCAAGCAAGGATACATAGCAGACTCTACTATAGAGGCTGAGTATGTAGTTGCTTGTGAAGCAGCAAAGAAGCATCCTAATAATTTGGAAGTTGTTCCAAATATGTACTTCCCTATTACCTTGTACTGTGACAACAGTGGGGTAGTAGCCAACTTTAAAGAACCTCGCAGCCACAAATGAGGGAAATATATCGAGAGGAAGTATCACCTGATAAGGGAGATTGTGCAACGAGAAGATGTAATCGTCACAAAGATCGCTTCGGAGCACAACATTGCTGATCCATTTATGAAGACTCTTTTGGCTAAAGTGTTTGAGGATCATCTAGAGAGTTTAGGTCTGCGAGATTTGTACATAATCTAATCTAGAGCAAGTGGGAGATCTGTAATGGGTATATGAATGCGCTAGTTTATTGAATTTTGCATTATTTACCATCCCCATTGTTTTGCTTTATTATGTACATCCCACTAACTAGTGTCTTAGTTCAAGTGGGAGTTTGTTGAGTTTTATGCCCTAAAATTCGTAGGTAGTAAATAATATATTTTTACCATCATTAGTAAATTGTTATTAATTATTATTTAATAAGTGTTATTGATTATATTGCTATTATCTTGTATTAATAACCCTAAAATCCAATAAACTAACATCCTAGGTTGTCTTATGAGTCTTGAACATATGAGGATCAATGTTCAAGATATAGCCTAAAGAGTTCATAGTATAGGGATAAGGCTGGGTACCTTATCCTGGTGACACTATGGATATGACCCACTTTGTATTTGATACAAACGCAATGATCCAACGCATTCGTGTAGGAAACATGTAAGTGGGGGTATTCTATGCAATGAGTTTGCATAAGATTGGACCATATAATAGTAACTACTAGATGTAACTCCGTTAAGTAGTTAGGTTTATATTTCAATAGGATGACCTAGGCAACTTAGTCTTAATCCTAAGTATATTATTAACTCCTGTTCACGAGGGATTGTCTTTTGATTTGTATGGGTGAGAGTGGCCGATTTTTCAACTCAATACGCCTACCATTTTGGGGACAAAACCAAGTTAGGAGTTGGGAACATAATTATACAAGATGGACTTCGCTCCTTCTCGATTTTAGGGTAATTAAGTAGATGAGTGTTCCCTTAAGTGGTGTCTCCGAGACTTGAACAAAGAGCCCTACCCTCTCACTGGCCCGAGAGGGATTTCTGTTTAATGGTTGGACCATAAACAGGTTGTTTATTAGAGGAGCATTGGTACTTAAGGATCTAGAAGTAACCCAGGGGTAAAACGGTAAGTTGACCCAGCTGGTGTTACGAACACTTTTGAAGGGCTAACTTGCTGTTATTAGTCTATATCCATGGACACGGAAATATATCTACAGTGAGAAGAGTGTAGTTATGGGTCTTTAGTGGAGTGTACCCACAGTTAACAAATATTGGTTAATGTGGTTAATGAGTTTAGCCAATTAATCTCATATCGTTGGAGCTTTTGATCTATAGGTCCGTTACGTCTCCTTCCTAGCTCGTAAAGAGTATTGAGGTAATTAAGTTTTGAATGAAATTTGAAATGTTCAAATTAACTAAGGGAAATAGTATAATGTATAATTATAATATAAATCATGAAAGAATTAAATATTTGAAATAGTTCAAATATTAATTTAATATGAGTTAGATTTATTTATGTGAGAGAAATTTATTTAAATATGATTTGAATGAATATATTGACTAAATTAAATTAAATTAAATATTAATTTTATTAATTATTTTAATTAATATAGTTAATTAAATTAAATTTAAGAAAATTACTATAAACAGAACAATATCAAACTATTTACAAATATAGAAAAATTTCACTGTCTATCAGTGATAGACAGCGATAGAATTCTATCGCTTTCTATCGCTCAAGCAAATAAATTCTATCGCCTGAGCGATAGAAAGCGATAGAATTCTATCGCGATCTATCCCTGATAGACTGTAAAAATTTTCTATATTTGTAAATAGTTTGGCTCATTTTTCCATATTTGAAAAGAGCCCTTAAATTTAGTTAAGTAAATTAGTTATGGAGAAAGGGAGTTACCTGATACGTGGGGTTGATCCCACATTCCCCTGTTCTCTCTCCATATCATTCTCCAACAACCTAACAAAAGCGAGATCTTAGAATGGTTCTGGGTTGTGTGATTGATCTTGTAGAAAAAGATTTGTAATTTTTTCCTTTCAAATTTTCTCTCTCAAATTCCCTTTTTTTCCTTTTGTTTCCACCAACCATCAACTTCTTTATTTAGAGTTGAGGGAGATCTCCTTTTGGTGGTGTTCAAGTTCATCGAAAATGTATTTTTTTCATTCTGTAATTTATGCTTATCCTAGATAATACAGTATGTTTTATTCTGTATTTTTGTAGTCATAATTTTCTAATTTCTAAATTAAAATTTGAAATTGGTCCTCTGTATTCTTCCGTTGTGCTAGGGTTTTTATCCCTATAAATAACTCTTGCTTGACCCATACGATTTTTTTTGGGATCAAACTCATAGTAATTGTAGCCATGATTTGCCCCATCTCCCTCAACCCTTACAAACCAAAATATTTTTATTCAAAATCTTCCTGAACTGTCACTATTTAAACCAAATAAACTTGTGCACATTCACTCTATTATTAACTGCCCTTGCTAATCTTAAATCTATTTTCTCTTATTGCTTCTTTCATTTTTATACAACTTTATACCTAGATCATCTAGATAAATTACTTAAACTTTGCATCTATTATACTCATACGTTATCATTTTCTTTATCATTTTAACTTGCATCTTGATATGACTGCCTAAGCATCAAATTATTAATTAAATTGTATTTAATAATTTTGATATAATTTTAGTATTTTCTAATTTTATCCTTTTTATGACATTTAAGTAGGGGTAATTTTGTCTTTTTACCATGATGCGTTAGAGTTTTTATGGAGAGGCTATTTAAGCCTTGCTATTAGGTTGTTTGGAGTTAAGTTTTGATGATGAATAAAACTTGACCTTTGAGCTTCTTTCAAGATTAGCCAAGAGAGCTTCTTGAATTTTGCAATTCATGTGTTGAGTTGCATGCCAAGAATATTCAAGTGGGATTGATCCTCCTATTTGTAGAGTGTTCGAATCTTGGGCTGAAGAGCTCATTCTTTGTCTCAAGATATTTGATCTTAAGGCAATTCTTGTTTAACCCAATCCTTAGAGTTGAGATCGAATTGATTTGAGATTTTAGTGATTGAGAATTAGGAGTTCTCTTCCCAAAAGGATTTCTAATTCCAATTGGCTAGAGTTTTCATATCACATCTCTTTAAGGTACTTTTCGAGCCCATGACCTTGTAGTGTGAGAAGAAATATAAGTATACATAGAACATGGTTGTCTTTAAGAAGTTCAATTGTTATTTTGTTTTCATTGATCATAGAAATCATCTGGAATTGAGAAGTTGATAACTTTTTTAATACCCAAGCTAGATTTTTTTCGTAGGAACAAGAATAATTTAACACTCTTAAATTGAGGAAAAATTCCTAAGAAATGGTTCAAAGGAAGTACCTATGAATAAAGGTCAAATTCGTTAGGCATGTATTTGCAAGAGTTGTATAAACCGAAGAAAAAAAAAGCTCTTACTCAACTTAACAACAACATTACTTAATTTAGATTTAAAGCTAACTAACTTCGTAAGTAAAGTAGAACAACTCTACCTAAATAATCAAACAACTTTATATAATTAATTAAACTACTTTAACAAATGTTTTTCCATAACAATACATATTAAAATTAACGAGTCTATAAAAGGTATTACTAATGTCTTCTACGAATACATCTCAATTCCTTCTTCCTTGTCTTTATAGACATACGAGTGTTGTCTCAAACACGTTAGAATTAAAAAAAAAATCAATGAAAGGTCTGTGCCTTTTAATGATCATGATGGTGGTGGTTATCAATGAAACTCAGCTGGCGGAAGCAATGAAATGTAAACCAAAAGAGTTATGTCACACCCCTTCCTAGATTATGCTCGCAAAATTGAAAGAGATTAGAAGACAGTAAATATAAACTCTTTTAATTTATGACATCTACTGCCCTCTGTGTATGCCTAACATGTTCGCCTATTTTCTAATTAACCTGATCCTCAACACATATATAGAGGTTTACTCAAATGCAACCAGAACAATAATCTCATAGGTCTTCTAAACGTACTCAAACCATATACAGTATCTATAGACATACGTACATAAGCTAACTCCCACCAGATTACAACAACCATTACTTACAGCCCAAATACTCAGCACTCAACCAATACTGACTATGGCTACATGCCAGGCCAAAACAAAACTATATTACAAGACTAAAGACTGAGCTTGAAGATATCTTACAATTGTGGCAGATGAGGTTTGAGTAGGCTAGGCATCAAAAACTCTTTCGCTACCTAGGAAATAGAACACATTTAATGAGAGTGAGCTGGAAAGTCCAGTGAGTGACATATCATAAAAGTAAACAACCATGCTTGTAAACAATAAATAAATATCTATCAAACTCAAGGTTAATAAAACCGCTTAACAAACTAGGATTATAATTGAAACGGTTTCAGAGCATCAACCATTAAATTTCACATTTACTTGTACCCTAAATCTTAGTTGAGGTAGTGCAAGCTCAATACTTCTCATGTGTGCACGTACGTAGAATGCTCTCAAAGGGCTTAGCACCCCTCAAATGGCCCAAAGCATGTTTATGCGCTAGGGTGGGTCCCAAAAATCTATAACATATAACAATACTAGATTTTTCGGATACCGTCTTTTATCCTTGAGTATTGGGAATTGTTAAAATCAAATATGGGGTACATAGCACAGCACTTTGAGAACTACACTTGAAAACATTAGAATTATAAATAAGAGCATGAAAAGCAACCTTCTTTCCTAAAAACATATCATTTCAAAATCATGCTATTAAGTCTCATATCATTTAACCTATAGATTAAGACATGATAAATAAGTCATGTTCAAACACATTACTTTGTTTACACAGTTCACTTCATAAAAACCTGGTGTATAAACTAAAAATAGGTTCACTTTAAAAACAATGGCCCCTCACATTCACTGTCTTGTTCCTTTGGGTGAGTGCACTTTTACACCTAAATTACTCCATTATGTCTTAGAATTAGCTTAAGACCCAAATTAACCCTTACAAGATCCTTAAACATAATCATGAACAACTTGAGCTCCATATTCCGAACATTCCCAAATTAGAGTTTAAACTCATTATTCCCTAAATTGTTCGAAATTATTATAAAATTTAGCTTAAAATCCCAAATTCATGTATCTTAGAGCTAAAATATCCAAAATACCCTAACAATAGTTTATAAACTTCCAACACCTAATTGATTTTTCCCTAACTTTTTCCTTAATAACTTTTATTCCCCCTTTAACCTTAGCTTACCCTAATCCATACAAAATTAAAGTGGTTGGTTGGTGGTAAGTAATAGTTTGACCAACAATACAACCTCCCAATTTCTTCCTTGATTTTAATTCATTCTTACATGAAGTATTTAACCCCCATAATAAAATATTTAAATCTAACTTAAACTTAGGGAAAATAATAAAGATTTAAGACTTACAAGCTAAGACGGTATCTTTTGGCCTTCACAATGTCAGTGGAGCCATTATCAACTTGTTGCAAGGTGAAGGAAAACAACCCATGCTATTGTTGTTACAAGAAAAATCCAAAGATTCATTCCTATTTGCAATATGATGCGACCAAAAAAAATATTTCTCAATGTGGCGTTTTCATCTCGGTTTGCTAAAATTTCCAAAATGCTTTCGATGTAATTTCATAAATATCAAACAATGATGTATAGGCCAGTTTTAAAAGATGATAATTACACATCCTCGTTTTTAATATATACTTCACCCTCCTCTTTAAACCTGTCAGCTAGTTACTTTACAACATAATAGTTAGAGGCATTTGCAATGATAGCAAAAAAAAATTCTTAAATTTACAAATTTAGCAATGGTTTTTCAAAATTTGCAAATATAGCAAAAGAACTATAAAAGTAAATTTTCATTTCTATTATTCCAAATTTACCCTTATTGGTATATACTTTATATTTGGTATATCAATCATATCTTATATACTTTATATTTGGTATATCAATTAACTAATATACCAAACATGAAGTATATAAATTATACAATATATATACTAAATTCATCCTTTATAAACTATATTTATCAGTCAAGAAGTGCTTGTTCATTGACTATTATTCGTAGACAATTTCAATCCTTATCCGTTTGTTATAGAATTATTTTTTTAGTACATTATAATCAGCTTATAATTGTTCAATCCGTTATGTTAGTAACTATTATGAGTTATTGTTGATAAACTATTGGTACACCAATGTTACACTTAAAATTGAATTTTGAACATGTGTTGATATATAATCGATATAGTTGAACAAATGTATTTTTAAGAAGTTCTGATATAATAATGATATACTGACATTTTATACTTGAAATGAATTTGGGTTAATGTTGATATAATACTAATACTCCAATGTTATACTTAAAATTTATTAAGAAGAAATGTTGATATACTACTGGTACACTAATGCACTAATAATATATATATACATAAAACTGAATTTTGAATGAATATTAATATACTACTTATACACCAATATAATATTTAAAATGGATTTAGATCATGAGTGATAAACTATTGATACACTAAAAATGTACATGAAATAATGAATTTTTAATGACAAATAATATACTATTGATACATCTATATTACAATTTAAATAAATTTTAAATGCGTGTTGATAAATTACTACTACACCAAATATTTAGAGCATGTTTGAGAGTGATTTTAAAATGGCTAAAATCATTTTTTTCATTTTCAAAATTATTGTGTAATATGTTTTTAATTCTTCAAAACTAATTTTGATGATTGAAAATTGCATTTAAAAGTGTAAAATTGAAAATTAAGTTAATTTTGAGTGATTAAAGTGTGTTTATTAGTGACTTTAAAAATGACAAAAGTGATTTTAACAATTTTAAAATCACTCTCAAACATGCCCTTAGTATTGCATTTTCAGCTCATTATAATATATAATTGATATATGAATGATCTACTTGCAATTTATTTTAAATTGTATGAATATACAATTAAAATATCAATATTAAACTTTGAGTCATCTTTCTAAATGATATACTTCAGATTTGGTATATCAACAATATCATTGATATATATTTTTTCCTTTCTAAATCAATGATATCAATCAATTAATATGTGAAATAGACAATATTTGTTATACAATTGATATATCAAATTAAATATAATTCATATACTATTAAAATCGTATCAAAAAATTAAAAATATTAATATAATTTATATTTTGTAATCACTTCACAAAATTAATTCATTTAACATATACCATGAACATTAAAATTGAACTAATCGAATGAAAAAAATTATATATCAACAAGAAAAAAGTATATTAAAATCGAACAAACAGCGTCGACCATAACACAATCGTCGTGCCATTAATTATAATTTAGAATCGACCAAACACTGTTGAGCAACTGACCTTAAAAACTTGTCCTTCATAGAGGCAGCCAACGTCAAAATTTAATTACTTGTTTTCCTAGTTTAAATTTCTTTGAAGTTTTCTTTTCTTTTTTTATCCTATTTTTTCCAATTATTCTTGTGTTTGTTAGAATTAATGGTGGAGAGAAGCTTGCGTTATGGCAGCCAAATCCATCCTTCATCCACGATTCAGTAAAGTTTTTTTTATCCCTTTGCTTTAACTTGAAGAGATTGAATCCCAGCGGAAGCGATTAATCGTTGTGCCATTAATTATAATTTTAGAAAAAACAGAATACAGAGGGAAAAGCTATGATTATTAAGCATGCTTTCTAAATAAAATTACAGGAGAAGACTTTCACATTGGAAGTCCGTTCTTCAAAAACTTCTCCAAGTTTCTCTTCCTGAACAACCATGGATCTTCCTCACAAACTGTTTCAACGCTACTAAAAGGGCTCCCCCACTATTCTCTGGCAATGATGGATTGTGGCATCCTTTTTGGAAGAAGGAATAATTTTGTACAGAGTAAAAAACTAGTTCTCTGTAAAATTGAGAGATATTGAGAGAGAGTCAGAGGGAGAGATTTTGCAAAGTGTTTTCTGTATATTTCACGTTAAAACTTGCAAAAACCATATTAAAGGAGAGAGAAGGAGAATAATTCCTTCTCTCCATTCACCCACTCCATGCAACTGCAGAGCAGTTTTATTAGTAAAAATTAATTTTAATTAAATAATAATTGATTAATCTAATTAATTAATTACTTTAGTTTAATTTAAAGGAAAATTACTATAAATAGAAAAAATATCAAACTTGAATATACAATAAGCTACCTCACCACTCAAACCATAGATGTTAAACGAAAAGTATTAACATATACTTTAACAACTGGAAAAACAACAACAAGTAAAAGAGTAATTGCACACCTAAGTTGGTAACCCAGTTCGACGATAAATCACGTACGTTTGGGGCCAATGTGCCCAGAAAGATAATCCACTAATATTGAATGAGTTAAGCGTTTACAACAAGGTACTTATCTGTAAAGTAACCATTTCTACAGTGACTCTTGCAGAGCTAAACTCGCAATGCACCTAGGACCTCCCTAGATGTGAGACTCCCTCTCAATTGTAATTAGGCTCCCCCTACGTGTGATAATATTAGTGATGAACACTTCGACTTCCGATAGCGTGTGAGACTCCCTCTCAACTTGATTATCTTCCTCGTGACTCAGTGAACTCCCTTCACGTGAGAAGTTAGGTCCCCCTAAGTCTTGAG
This sequence comes from Lagenaria siceraria, assembly GCA_002890555.2. Lineage (NCBI taxonomy): Eukaryota > Viridiplantae > Streptophyta > Magnoliopsida > Cucurbitales > Cucurbitaceae > Lagenaria > Lagenaria siceraria. The sequence goes on along the minus strand of CM016485.1, from coordinate 23,004,341 downwards.
AACTCCCTTCTCAATTTGCAACGCCTTAGGCTCCCCTTAAGGCTTGAGAAATCCCTTCTCAATGATAATGTCGTAGGCTCCCCCTAAGACAGTGAATATCTTCAGAGATTTGAGAACTTCAACGGAAGAACTTGCACAGTAGATTACAATAGGCAAATCTTGAAATACAATAAGGCACGACTTCGACCACCAACAAACAATGGGACCTTTATATATGTTGCTAATTATGTTTGCTAATGATAATTACTCTCCTATCCATAGCTCTGTAGTCACTAGAGATTTGTGTTTCCTACGGATTCACCAGAGGCTTGTGTTTCCTACGGGATTCACCAAAGGTTTGTGTATCATTCGAGATTCACCAGAGGTTTGTGTATCCTTCGAGATTCACCAGAGGTTTGTGTCTCCTTCGAGATTCACTACAGGTGATGGGTACACGTCACCTACGGTAGGATGAGTTCAATTATGTTGGACCGGTATGGCAACCCTAGAGGGGGTGAATAGGGTTTCTTTAAGCTAATGAAAACTTTTTCCTAATGTGGGCCCAATTAAGAAAGTCAATAAGTTTTTTGCTAATAAGTAATTTAAACAATAATTTCATGCAAATGAATTCAATCCAAAATAACCAAGAAAGTAAAAGTAATACTTTGAAACACCCTATTTAATTCTAATAATAAGATTGGTAAATATATGCAAATTTAAGAACTACCAATCAAAGTAAACAAATATGACCAATTAATTTCAAGGAATAATAAGAGAGGAAAGTTGTTGGAAACCACATTAAATTTGGATCATTGGATGATGTTAAAAGAAAATTGAATGGTTGAGATTTAAACTCAACTAGCTGTTAGACACACACATTTATAATATAAAATTTATTTTCTTTTAAAGGCAACTAGTCGTTAGACACAAACATATATAATAATATTAAATCCATTTTCTTTTTAAAATCATTCTTTTTTAAACCAACAAAAATCAAAAGCTCCATGTGTCACTTATCTATTGCTCCACTTGTCATCCTCTAGTAGGTCCACTTTGATGATTTGGCCGCCACGTCATCGACATCGGGTATTTTTCTATTAAGCTTGTTTCGGCTATATCTTCTTTGCTTGAACTCCGATTTGAGTGATTCAAATTGCGTTGGAATCGTTGTTCCAAGCTGTACATAATGGACACTTCAAAACACTCAAATTGTTAATAAATAAAAGTAGGTTGGTTATCATCAAAATATTAATTAATTAATTAATTAAAATTAATTAATTTAAATTTAAGGGCCAAAAAGCCAACAAATTAATCACTTAGATAGTTATGAATGTTAAGTCGAAATGTGCATATGATCCGCTAGTATGTTGTATTTAAAGGACATAAATGCAGAGCCTGACCCGGTAGTGGGGTTACTTATTGAGTATCTTTATACTTACTCTTTTCTTATGATGTTTTTCAGGTAAAGGAAAGAATGCACCGGGGTATGACAAGAAGAATTCGTGACCATGCCAAGGGACCAGAAGTAGCTTCCCCATAGTTTTCATGTTTTTTTAAAGCCAGTCTATGTCGTCGAGGTTTTATTTTCTTATCAGATTTTCAACATTTTTGTCGCTTTAGTTTTCTAAGAATTTGTGTTCTTTAACTATTTTGGGTTTCATTACAAACTTAGGGGTACTTCGATCAGGGATTTTCAACTATTTTGAATTTATGAAAATGATTTAACTTATAGAGTTTGTTTGATTTTTAGTTAAATTTATGAAATAGAGTCATTTGAGATGTACATATGCGTGTAGTGATGGTGTAGTACAAGTCCTAGGAAGTCGGGTCGTTACAGTAAAGGTCCATCAACATAGAATCATAACATATCTCATGAAAACATTAGCATGCTCATATACCCTCTTACATCGTATAGATACATGCAAATCATATAGGTAGTCTAAGAGAAGCCAACAACATCTTTCTAACTATATCGCCTGGCACAAGGGCAATTGTAGTAGTAAGATTTATTACCTCGAGATTAAGTCCAGATAATTAGCAGCCCAAACTTCTCTTTATCTTGAATAAAATCCTTGAATCAACTCTATACATAAATCAAATTTTGCTTAGGTACTTTAGGGCCTAAACCTCAATGTTGGACTTAATCTTAAATAACCTCAACATAGATTTACCTACAACGAAGCTTAATTTGAGAACCAATTCTAAAACCCCAATTCCTCATGTCCATGAATCATCACAATAATTCGGGTTTAGAACCCAAATTTACAACATTGTTAAATAGTCCAAAATAGCCTTGGAATCCAAAATACTCACCAAATTTCTGACGAAACCAATCCTAATCGTGCTCGACAGTGACTTAAAACCTCATAAATCTTCAATTTAGCCTTTAAATGTCATGGGTAAACTGATTTTAGACCAAACACTTAATGGGTAATCAATAACCTTCAATAAAACTCATAAAACACCCAACCTTACCAAAAAGAAAACCAAAGATCTGACGAACTCACGAAATCGACGATGGCTAAACGACGATGATGGCTTGGCTTGCCTAGGGCTGCGTGTAGCTAATTTTTTTTTCTTCATTTTACTCATTCCTTACATCAATATAAATATATATAAACCAATAATTCCAAACCCTACTTTTCATTAAATAACTATTTCCTTTTCCTTTTCAAATAATTATGTTCTTTCCCTTTTCCCTTTTCCCTTTTTCCCAATGTCATCCAACTTAAGGCCAAAACTTCAAATTCCAACGAATACAAAACCAAAGAAAAGCAATTAACCCTTTAATTAACTCAATTTGAATTAAATCCAAATTTTCAAATCCTTACCATTTAATATAAATTGAATTATCTTCCCAATAACTCAATTTTAGCCTCAAAACTTAAAATTAGCACCTAAATAATTCAAGATAATTAAATTAAAAATTACCTAAAAATTTGGGATCTTACATTCCTCCCTCCTTAAGGAACGTTCATCCTAAAAAGTTCTAATCCTTAAAAAAAAAAAAATATACTCTTGGTACTTTTTCCTCATCTCAATTTCACGCTCCTATGTTGCTACCTCGAACTGATGATACTGCCACAAAACTTCCACTAGCACCATCTCTCGATTGTGCAAAGTCTTCACTAAAGGAATTGAATTCCTAGCGGAAGTGATTTATCACGTTGTGATTTTTTTTACTCAATTATGAATTTTAACATAACAAAAAAACAAAAAGGAAACATGATAAACAACATGCTTATAAGACGGAAAAGAAAACCTTAAGGAAAGAATAAATAACTTACCCTTGATGCAATTCCTTCTTCACGTAGTAATTTCCTTTGAGATCACGAACGTTTCACGAACAAGAACAAAAGGGACAACACCACCAGTGAAAACTTACTATTCTCAAGGTTATCAAGTCTTGGATACGTGGATTCCAATGTACTTGGTAAGGAAAACTTTTCAAATAATTTATCTTCTTTCATTCCACTTTTTGTGAGAGAGTGGGAGGGAGCTCCATAACTCCCTCTCCACTATGTGAAGATAACTCCCTCAAGGGAGTTATTTAATTAATTTAATAATAATTATTAATTAAGATTTAATAATTAAAATTGAATTAATTAATATAAATATATTAAAAAAATATAATTTAATCTATCTATATATATATATAAAAAAATATATTAATTAATAATTAACTAATATCTCTCATATAACCTATAGTTTAATATGAATCATATTCATATTAATTTTAACCTATAGTTTCTATATGAATTAATCATATATAATAGGGGAATTTTTAAAAATAAAAAAATAAAGAAAACTATTCACACAAAATAGCAATAATTTTAGATAGTTGTGATAGTCTATCGGTGATAGAAATGATAGAAGTCTATCACTGATAGATGCTGATAGAAGTCTATCCATGTGTATCAATATTTTTTTTTTTTTGCTATTTTCTGTAAATAGTTTGGCATTTTTTCTATCTGTGAAACTTTTTCCCTAATTAATATTTGAATCTCATTCAAATATATTTCTCTCCCATATTGTAAAAATTAATTTTGCATCTCATACAAAAAATAACTTTATATTATAATGTATCATTAATTTTTAATGTATCTCATACAATTAATCCCATTGACTTAATTTGAACAATTCAAATTAAACCAAGATAGCTGACCGTCATCTTAACCTATATGAGCTAGCAAGTGGACCTAATGGACCTATCAGTTTGAAGCTCCAATGATACGAGATTAATTAATTAAACTCTTTAATTAAATTAATCAACATTCACTAACTGTTGGTCACTCCACTAAAGACTGACAACTGCACTCTTCTTACTATAGATATATTTCTATGTCTAGGGATATAATCAATCAACAGCGTGTTGACCCTTCACAAATTGCTTGTAACCATAACTGGGTTAAATTACCGTTGTACCCCTGTATTACCTCTAACTCCTTAAGCACCACTGATGCCTTTAATGAACAATTTAGTCATAGTCCAACTATGAGTTCGATCACTCTCTGGTCAGTGAGAGGGTGAGTCGCCTCATTGTTCAAGATCCGGTACTAGCTCATAAGGGAGCAATTAATAAGATATGAATTCCTTCTTGTACAGTTGAGTTCTCAGTTGCCTACTCGGAGAAATCCCCAAAGTGGTAGACTTATTGAGTCGACGTACCTGGCCACTCTCACCCATACAAATCAAAGGATTGCCCTCATAGACAAAAGTTCACAACTGACTCGGGATTAAGGTTGAGTCACTTATGATTATCCTAGTGAAATGTAAGTCTCATCAAGCAACGGTGTTAATACGAGAGACTAATCATTTCGCTGTGCAGTCTTATATATGTCTTACATATATAGGATACCCCCACTCACATATCTCCACATGAACATTTAGGATCTAAACGTTTGTGACACTTTACAGCACCTGTAACAATGACAAAGTGGGTTGTATCCGTAGTGTTACCAGAATAAGATACCCAACCTTATCCATCTACTACAGACCATTTAGGTTATCACTTAAACATGATCCACTTGTATGTCTCTACATACTTGTTTAAGTTACTACTAATAACCTGAGATCTTAGTTTATTGATTTTGGGTTAATGCAACTAAAAGTGAAATAAAATAACTGTTATTTTATTAAATAAATAATTTGGTTTGTACAATACAAGTTTATAAAATACAAGATCACGAGATTTTGGGCATCAACCCCAACAGTCTCTCATTTGTCCTACAGCTAATGGGGTATACAATGTAAAATAAAATACAGTACATACAAAACAATAAACAAGGGCACAAAACCCAGTAAATCCTCCCACTTGCCCTAGCTTATATGCGACATGTCTCTCCAGGTGACCTTCAAACACTTTAGCCGCGAAAGCTTTTGTAAACAGATAAGCAACATTATTCTCTGAAGCGATCTTTGTGATAATCATATCTCCTCAATGCACAATTTTTCGAATTAAATGATACTTGCGCTCTTTGTGCTTTCCACATTTGTGGCTTTAAGACTCCATGGAATTCACCACAACACTACTATTACCACAATAAAGTGTGATGGGCAATCACATATCTAGAAAAACTTCCAGATTAGTTAAGAATTTTCTAAGCCACACAGCTTCCTTGGTAGCTTCACAAGCTGCAACATACTCAGCCTCCATAGTAGAGTCAACAATGCAACCTTGCTTTGTGCTTCTCCACACTACAGCTCCTCCATTAAGAGTAAACACTGATCCTGAAGTGGATTTCCTAGAATCCCTATCAGTTTGAAAATCAGAGTCAGTGTATCCAACTAGGATCAAATCCTTAACACCATACACAAGCATGTAGTCCTTCATTCTTCGAAGATACTTGAGGACATTTTTAATGGCACTCTAGTGATATAATCTTGGATTAGATTGATATCTGTTGACTATCCCCACTGCATAACAGATGTCAGGCCACATAACATCGCATACATCAAGCTACCAACAACTGATGCATAGGGGATCCATCTCATCTCCTCAATTTCTTGATGTGTCTTAGGATATTGTTCCTTAGATAGAGCAACGCCGTGCCTGAAAGGCAGTAAACCTCTCTTGGAGTTCTACATCGAATATTTGACAAGCATTTTTTCAATATAAGATGTCTGAGACAAAGCTAAGATTTTTTTCTTTCGATCTCGAAAAATTTGAATACCTAGAACAAACCGAGCCTCTCCCAAATCTTTAATTTGGAATTGGGTCGATAGCCATTGTGTTATGTCAGTTAGGAATCCTACCTCATTCCCAATGAGAAGGATATCATCTACATATAATACTAAGAAAGCTACAGTGGAGTTGATAATTTTCTTGTATATACAAGGATAATTAACGTTTTGTTCAAAACCATATGATTTGACCACAACATCAAATCTCATATTCCAGGACCGAGATGCTTGTTTCCACCCATAAATGGATCGTTTAAACTTGCAAACCTTTTTCTCTTCACCCTGTTCTATAAACCCCTCTAGTTGAGTCATATAGATACTTTCCTTAAGATAGCCATTCAAAAAAGTTGTGTTGACATCCATTTGTCAAATTTTATAATTATAAAATGTGGCAATAGATAAAAGTATTCTAATCGACTTTATCATGGCAACATGTGAGAAGGTTTCTTCATCGTCCACCCTCTCGGCCTGGGTATAACCCTTAGCCACAAGTCGAGCCTTAAAAGTCTGTACTTTACCGGCATGATCTCTTTTTCTTTGTGGATCCATTTACAACCAATAGGTCTTACCTCACTTGGTTGATCTACAAGTTCCTAGATCGAATTGTAGTACATAGACTCTCTTTTGAGGTCCATGGCTTTGATCCACTAATCCCAGTCTACATCAACTATTGTCTGTTTATAGGTCAATGGATCCTCTAACCCATCATCAGATATGACGAGTTGGGTTTCAGTTAAACCCCTGTAAGGTTAAGGTTAATGAACAACCCTCCAACTACATCAAGACTCTCTCAACTCTTGAGAAGGATGAGACTGACCATATGTGCTAATTCTATCAACAACCTTTATTGAAGGACCAGTTTGATCAACAACTCTTGTTAATCTATCTGTATTTTCTTCGAAAATCTCTTTTAATACTAGTTTGCTATGTGGTTGATGATCTTTCATGTGGTCTTCCTCTAGAAAAGTAGCGTTTGTCGATACAATAATCAATTTTTCATCATGAGGATCATAAAATAAACCACTTTCGTTCTTTTGGCATATCCTATAAATAAGCACAATTTTGAACAGCATGGTTGATGATCTCTCAATTGTCTTCTAACAAATTTAGAAGTCCACTCTTAACCAATCTCCCAATCTTATTTAGATTTATGTGACCAAGTCTTAAGTGCCAAAGATAGATATTTTTAGAAACTCGTTGCCTTTTATTTTGAGTTTCAAATATTTTAAACATTTCAATATTATAAACAAATTTGACATTAGTTGGTTTTAACTATACCAGTTGTTTTCTAAGTTTGCATAACATATCGGTATACCTCGTTTACTAATGAACGCTTCATTAATATCAAAAGTAACTTTGTACATATATTCTAGTAAACAGGAGATATATATTAAATTCCTACGACAATTAGGAATAAAGAGTACTTTTTCTAACCAAACAAATCTATCTCTGAAAAACAACTAAATATCTCCCACTTCCTTGGATGAGATGAGCTCCCCTGATTCAACCTTGAGAGTGATCTCGCCATCTTGAAGCTGTCTACAGGAACTAGTTTCCTCAAAATAAGAACAAATGTGATTAGTGGCCCCTGAATCCAATATCCAGGTTAAGCTGTCACTTTCCACTAAACATGTTTCGATAACTAGTAAATCAAATTTACCTTGTCTCTCTTTCTCAGCTTTCTTTTTGGCTAGGTATTATGGACAATTTCTTTTCCAATGTCCGTCTTGGTTGCAGTGGAAACATTTTCCATTGTCTGCAACTTGAACTTTTCCCTTGCCTTTTCTCTTAGCAGGAGCTTTGGCCTTCCCTTTTCCTTTTTTCTTTATTTGAGATTTAGAAGGGATAGGTTTGGTTCTCGAGGACGACTCTCTAAGGAATTTCTTTAAAGTAGTAGCAACTTTTGCTTCTGTTTCAGAACCTTTATTCTTTAACATAGATTGATATACCAGGAGCTCGTTGAGAAGAGAAGTCAGAGTATATTCTATTTTATTCATCATCGCATTAGTTCTAAATTGTAGGAAACTGTTCAGAAGATATTCCATGATGAATGTAACTTGACTTTTTTCATTTATGACAATGCTTTTTACTTCTGCGATATTAAAATGGACCATCATGTTCAAAACATGCTCTCTCTCGGAGGATCCTTCTTTCATTCGGCAGTTGTAAACATATTTCAAAGCATCATGCATGAGAGATGAGGACGGTTGTCCAAACATCTCACGCACCGAGTCCATGATTTCCTTTGCGGTAACCATGTTCTTATGCTTTTTGGACATTATATCTGATATACTGGCCAATATGTATGCTCGGGCCTTCTCATTTTCCTTGGTCCATCTGTCATAGGCTTCTCGAACATTTCGATTAGTCGTTGAGCCGAGAACTAGAGGACACTCCTTTGTTAAAACGAACCAAAGATCTTCTATAACTAGTATCGTATTGATATTCAATTTCCAGGTAGCATAATTACCGTTGTTAAGTTTATCAGAGGCTAATAATTAAATTATTGCGCTTGTCATGGCTGAAATAATAAACAGATTCTATTGATGAATTGATTAACTCTTTTAAAACTAATCATTTTAACAAATTTCTAATAATCTACTTGTCATTATTAAATTTGCAACAATACTTTAGTGAGTCAGAATAACTGCTACCGAGGGGCAGTCAATTATTCCTTCACTAAACCAAACTATTTGATTAAATACTAATATTAGAATAAATCTTATTCCTATAGTATGTAATTATCGTTTATTGGGTCAAGAATTCACTAACACTTAGTAAATCTCATAAGTGTAGACCCTCCACTTTCAGATTTCATAGATCGGAATCAAACATGCTCTTGAAGGAAAGACAAATGTTTGAAAACGGATCTAAGAAATCCTATCCATTTCTGGAGTTCACGATGTTCCGAATCCCATGTTACAAACCCTCCGACTGGATAAGCGCCTATTATTACGCTAAGCAGGTGCAACGTAGGAATCTCACGTTGTGACATAATGGAAGAGACCATAGGACGTGTTGACACACACCCTTCACCCACTTACTATGAACTACTTCCCTTATTCAGCTCGTTATTGAATCATGTAGACACTTTCCAAATGGAATAGTCACGGTAAAAGAGACACAAATCCCTCCACGAATCTCACGGTATGAACTCTTAGGGACATGAGAGCTAAAAAGGATATATCGTATATAATATTATTCTCCAATTGAGGCGATCTATTTGGTTTGGGTATACTTAGGTATATTTCCGGTAATAAAACCTAACCTAAGTCTAGGTGAACAATCCGTGCATAATGTTTATACTGGATATTTAACCTACAATGTCTAGGTGATTAAATCATTTTAACCCACTTTACACTGCTCTCGCATGCTTATAAAACTAGGTTAACTCAACTCAGACACCAACTCGATCCCCAGGTACGAGGTGTTCCATAAATCGTCAACTTAAATACCTCCCGCCTTAGACAGGACCCTGTCGGGTGAGTCTCGTAAACTAAGTTTTACAAGAAATCGACGTAATTTAATTATTAAACTAGATTGATTTGAGTTGCAATGGTTTTCCCTAAGTGAGCATGCAATTTATCATTTTTATATATTCTAAATGTCTAAATGATTTTATAACGCTTATTAAAAAAACGACATTCAAAATTATAACATACATTCGCATACATACCATAAATTAATATAACATTTATACTAACTCTTATGATATTCTAAACATGCATACTATATATTATAACACTTATAACATACTTGCAATGCATGATACATGTTTATCCTATGGTGGGGTTTAAATCTCTATGGCATACAATATGCATAAAAGATTTAATTTTATTAAACATACATTCATAATGCATAAATAATTTTAAAAAAAAACCCCGAACCCTTTGAAGGCTCCAAAATGTCTAAACAGGTCTAAACTGACTGAAATAAGACAAAATAAAGCCAATAGGATCAAAAGCGGTTCAATTGAAACATTTCTTTTTCAACGCCGGTGCATCTGGAAAAAATATGAATAGCGTCGTGATGCTGTTGAGGGAGCGCTGCGATGCTGTGTTGTAGAACAACTCCCCCTGTTTTGCGCTAGCTCGACCTTTGCTGGAAAATCTTCAAATTACATCTTAATTTCAACTCTAATCGACTCAAGCAAATTACAAAACCTTTACAACACATCAAGGCCCAACAACAAGGGCGTAATTACAACAAGTTTGAACAATTGAAAGAGTAATTAGATGCCAAAAACCATAAAACACCATTTTAACAACACCAAGTATTCATCTCATGAATTCAATCTTGCCTAAGAGTAATTTAACATGCTCTGATACCAATTGAAGGATATATGAACATGCAACAAAAGCGATTTAGGATGGATTACACTATAACATGCTCAATTTTAAGGATAAAACATGCATTCAAAATGGGAAAAACTTGAGTTTGATGAACACTTACCCAAGCTCTAAATTCTCCCTTGTTTCTTGATGAAAATGAACATCAATTGCTTGTAGACCACCACAAGAGTCTTCTCTACTATTCTCTGGTCTTAGATTGGATGGTGGGATCCAATTTTGTGGTGAATTTGTGAAGGAATGAAGGTTGGATAGGAGAGGGAGTTCTTGAGAGATTTTAGCCAATTTAACCTTTAATTTGCAAAAATCTCAACCCAAATCTCAGCCTAAATCATCATTATTTATTAAAGATTAACAAGCAATCTAATTGCATATCAATTTGACAACAAAAATGATCCATTTGTGTGGTTAATTGAGGGGTTTACAACTAAGCTACTAGCTTAGTTAGCGAGAAAATCCAAGAATGAAAACCCAATTTTAAATTCAATTTAAAAATAATTTTTTCCTTGATTTTAGGGAAGATTTTAAAAAAAGAAAAATAAGTACAACTATTTACACAAAAGAGAAAGATTTTTAGATAGTTGAGATAGACGCTGATAGAAGTCTATCAAGGTCTATCAGTAACATAAATGATAAAATTCTATCACCGATATATGCTGATAGATGTGTATCAACGTCTATCAGTATTTTTTTGCTATTTTCTGTAAATAGTTTGACATTTTTTCTATATGTGAAAATTTTCCTTGATTTTAAAAATCAATTTTATTTTTATTTTAAAATTTAAAAATACTTAAATATAAAATTAATTATAATATTATTTTAATATCAACTAATAAAATAATATTATTTTCCCACTAATTTTGATTTTCTTGAAAAATGTTTTTTCGAATATGAATCTTTATTCATATATTTAATATTTAAATCTTATTTAAATATTATTTTCAACTCTCCTTAAACATTTAATTCATAATTAAATGTCGAGGCATTATATATATCACATATATTAAACGTTTATTCCCTAAGCCGAATTTGAACGTTTCAAATTCATTCACCACACTATCTAAGGTTTTATTCGTTTGTGAGCTAGTAGAGGGACCTAATGGACCTACAGATCATGAGCTTCAACGATTTGAGATTAATCGGCCAAACTCTTTAACCTAGTTAACCAACATTTGTTAACTAACGAGACATTCCACTAAAGCTCGTAGCTGCACTCTCCTCCCTGTAGATATATTTCTGTCCACGTGATATAACCATAATTAATAAGTCGATCCTTTAAAGGTTGTTCGTAATCACACCTAGGTCAAAATTATCATTTTACACCTGTGAATGCATCTTGTTCCTTAAGTTCCACTAATCCTCTAATGAATATTTGGTTTGTGATCCTATCACTAAATCGAGTCCCTCTCGGGCCAATGAGAGGGTGGGGCTCCTTGTATAAGGCTTGAAGTCAGTACTTAAGGGAAAATCGATCTACTAACCCTAAGTCAGGTAGAAGTGAATTCCGTCTGGCAGGACTATGTCCCCAACTATCTAAAGGAATTGAATTCCCAGCGAAAGCGATTTATCGCATTGTGCTTTTAATTATTCAATTATGAATTTTAATCAAACAAAGAAAAAAAAGAAAGAAACCAGGATAAACAACATGCTTTTAAGAATGAAAAGAAAACTTTAAGGGAAGAATAAAGGACTTACCCTTGATGAAATTCCTTCTTCACTTAGCAACTTCCTTTAAGATCACAAACGTTTCACGAACAAGAACAAAAGGGACAACACCACCAATGAAAACTTTCTATTCTCAAGGATATCAACTCTTGGATATGTGGGTTCCAAAGTACTTGGTAAGGAAAGCTTTTGTGATAGAGAAAAAATCAAAATTCCAATAGAGAGAATGCCATTTTTTCTATGAAGATAAGTATTTAACTTCTTTCATTCCTCCTTTTTGTGAGAGAGTGGTAGAGACTTCCATAACCCCCTCTCCACTACGTGAAGATAACTTCCTCAAGGAAGTTATCTAATTCATTTAATTATTAAGTAAAATTAATAATTAAAAATGAATTACTTAATATAAATATATTAAATCTAATTTAATATATATAATAGATTAATTAACAATTCATTAATATCTTTCACATAACTTATAGTTTAATATGAATCACATTCATATCAATTTTAACCTATAGTTTCTATATGAATCTAATTCATATAATTACTATTTGAATCTCATTCAAATATATTTCTCTCACATATTATAAAGTTTAATTTTGTATCTCATACAAAAAATTGACTTTATATTATAATGTATCAGTATACATTATTTAATTATATCTCATATATTTAATTCTCTTAACTTAATTTGAACAATTCAAATTAAACCAAGACAGTTGACCGTTATCTTAACCTATATGAGCTAGCAACTGGACCTAATGGACCTATCAGTTTGAAGCTTTAATGATACGAGATTAATTAATTAAGCTCTTTAATTAAATTAATCAACATTCATTAACTATCGATCACTCCACTAAAAACCGACAGCTGCACTATTCTTATTGTAGATATATTTCTATGTCCACGAATAAAATCAATCAACAACGAGTCGACCCTTCACAAATTGCTCGTAACAACAGTTGGGTCAAATGATCTTACCCCTGTGTTACCTCTAACTCCTTAAGCACCACCAATCCCTCTAATGAACAATTTATTCATAGTCCAACTATGAGCTAGACCCCTCTATGGCAGTGAGAGGGTAAGACGCTCTATGGCAGTGAGAGGGTAAGACGCCTCATTGTTCAAGACTCGGTATTAGTTCTTAAGGGAGCAATTCATAACATATGAATTCCTTCTTTTATGGTTAAGTTCCTGACTGCCTGCTCGGACAAATGTCCAAAGTTGTAGGCATATTGAGTCGGCGAACCTGATTACTCTCACTCATACAAATCAAAGGATTGCCTTCAAAGGCAGAAGTTCACAACTGACTCAAGATTAAGGTCGAGTCACCTATGATTATCCTAGTGAAATGTAAGTCTCATTAAGCAATGGTGTTAATACAAGAGACTAATCATTTCGCGATCCAGTCTTATGTATGTCTCACATATATAGGATAACCCCGCTTACATGCCTCTACATGAACATTTAGAATCTAAACATTTGTGACATTTTACAACACTTGTAACAATCACAAAGTTGGTCATATCCGTAGTGTTACCAAGATAAGGTATCCAACCTACTCCATCTACTACATATCGTTTTGGTTATCACTTAAACACAATCCACTTGTATGTCTTTACATTCGTGTTTAAGTTACTACGAATAACCTAGGATCTTAGTTTATTAGTTTTGGGTTAATGCAACTAAATGTCAAATAAAATAACTGTTATTTTATTAAATAAATAATTTAGTTTGTACAATACAAGTTTACAAAATAGATGACCACGAGATTTAGGGCATCAATCTCAATACTATCTACTCGGTCTTACCCCTTAAATGGGAGACTTATTGAGTCGGCGTACTCGGGCCACTCCCACCTATGCAGATCTAAGGATAATTCTGAATTAATAGAAGTTCATGGTTAGCTAGGATTAATATCGAGTTACCTAGGTCATCTAGTTGAAATAGTCAGTATTTAACAGTAAACGGCGTTATAAAGTAATAGTGACTATTTCGTGGTCCTGTCTTATGCAAACTCATTGCATATAATGCCCCCACTCACATGTCTCCACATGAACGACTCAGGATCACATCGTTTGTATCCAATACAAAGTGGGTCGCATTCAATAGTGTTTCCAAGATAAGGTACCCAACCTTATCCCTATACTATAGATTGTTTTGGCTAATTACTCGAACTTGATAAACTTTTATGTCACTACATATAGTTCAAGTATTCATACTATAGCAATGGGTTATTATTTTATTGGATTCAGAGTTATATTAACAACAATTCACTTATTCAATAACAAGTTTACTAATAACCTCAATAACAACTTTATTGATTAATAGAATGTACGTTAGTGTTTACGAACTACGAGTTTTAAGACAAAATCCAACAAACATATCCTAAAATTTACGAAAATCAATGATTGCAAAGTTGTGAGATTTTCTTCGATTCCTTGAACTTTCATATATAATTAAAAAACTTAACATATACAGAGGTAGTAATGGTAGTTCACACTCAATTTATTCTATTTGTAACGACCCGACTTTCTAGAAGTCGTTACTTCATGCATGCATACATCTCAAAATGCACTTTTCGTATATTTGACTAAAAGCAAAGAAACTTATAAAATAAATAACTTCATCAAATTTAAATAATTAAAAATCTTGGATCAGGGTACCCCTAAAAAATTATAAAACCAAAATTGTGAAATTTGCATAAAACGTCTAACGATGCAAAACCAAAATTTTGAATTTAAACATCACGACTGGAATAGAAACATAAAAATGTGAGCAGAAGCATTGACTGGTCCCAATGGCACGGTCACAGATTCTTTCTGTCATTCGCTTGTCTGTCCTTGCTTTTACCTGAAAGTTGCAACATAAGAAAGAGTGAGTATACAAATAGTTAGTAAGTGACCCACTACCAGGTCTATCTAGTAAACTTGTTAATTTTCCTACACGAGACATGTGTACAAATCATAACATGGGCATAAGTAGTGAACCCGAAGGAACACAAATCATGACAGTCGTGGTGATCCTGGAGAAGCACATATCATAGCAGTCTAGTGATCCCGAAGAAACACATATCATCGTAGTCTAGTGATCCCGAAGGAACACATATCATAACAGTCTAGTGGTCCCAAAGGAACACATATCATCGTAGTCTAGTGATCCCAAAGGAAAACATATCATCGCAGTCTAGTGATGTCGAAGGAACACATATCATAGCAGTCTAGTGATCCCAAAGGAACACATATCATCGCAGTCTAGTGATCCCAAAGGAACACATAGCATAGCAGTTTATTGATCCCGAAGGAACACATAAGATGACAACCATTTCGAATGAGACCCTATGTGTCCCGAATAGGCTGACCAAATTTCAACATGATCCGACGGTTGAAACTCCAAAAAACGACAATTTTCCAGGAGCTGTCGCTGAAAAATCGAACTGCACTGCTCTTTTTTTTTCTTCTCCATTTTTCGGTGTATTTTTCTCTCTTTGTACCTCATTATGTCACTTAATAATATATATATACATAATCTTAAACCCTAATTCCTTAATAAATTAGGTGTACATATATATATTTTTTAAATTTCTTTTTCCTCCACCAATTCAACTAAACAAATTAAATCTCCCAAATTAAAATTCCATTTTCACCAATTGAATTTAAATCTAAATTTTTTATCATGTTTAATTTAAATTAAATTATCTTCGCAAAATAATTTAATTAAGCCTTAAAAATTCAAAATAACACCCCAATAATTTAAGATTATTAAATTAAAATTACCTAAAATTTTGGGTTGTCACATTCTTCTCTCCTTAAGGAACTTTCGTTCTCAGAAGTTCTAATCTTGAAAAATCTCAGGGTACTTTGATGTCATCTCATCCTCTCATTTCCATGTTGCTTCCTCGAACTCATGGTTCTGTCATAAAACCTTCACTAGTGCTACCTCCCTATTGCGCAAAAATTTCACTTCTCTTGCAAGGATTTGAATCAGTTTCTTTTCATAACTTAAGTTATCATTCAGCTGTAAAGGCTCAAAGTCAACTACATGAGATCGATCTGTCCCGTACTTCCTCAACATCCAGACATGAAAAATATTATGAACTGCAGAAAGAGACGGCAACAATGCTAACCGGTAAGCCACAGGGCCAACTCACTCTAAAACCTCAAAAGGCCCAATGAAACGTGGACTGAACTTCCCCTTCTTTCCAAACCTCAGAACACCTTTGATCGGCGCCACTTTCAAGAACATTTTATTGCGTACTTCGAATTCCAGGTCTTTACGCCTAACATCGGCGTAACTTTTCTGTCTACTCTGGGCTGTCTACATCCTTACTCTAATTTCTGGATAGCTTCATTTGTAGCCTGCACTAACTTAGGCCGCAATAATTTTCATTCCCCAACTTCATCTTAATAAACAGGAGATCTTTAGCTCATCCTATACAAGGTCTCAAAAGGGGTCATGCCAATAGCTGTCTGATAACCATTATTATAAGAAAACTCCCTGAGATGCAAGTAGGAGTCCTAACTTCTTGAAAATCTCTACCGCACCAACACGTAACATATTCTCTAAAGTTTGATTCAAACACCCTGTTTGACCGTCAAAATGCCTGTGAAAAGTTGTACTGAACTCTAACTGAGTACTCAACGGTTTCCGGAGACACTTTAAAAAACGCAGGTGAAATAGGAGTCACCATTTAACATACTAAAACTGGTACCTCAAGACTTGTGACAATCTCTTCCAAATATAACTATGAAGCTTAAGATGTTGAAAATCAACAATACTTTAACATTCACTCTGAGAATTGTTGTGAGCTTAAGAAGTCTTACTCACTGAAAATATGTATCTGAACTGATTGTGCTGTGTAGAGAAATCTCTATACGTACGGTAGTGCAACTGGCCATACACGACACGACGAAATCTCAAGATGCGTAGTAAAGAAGAAAAAAAAATATGGTCAATTGGAAGGTGCTTCTGCCGTAAGAGTGTTAACTGTGATCCCCTTCTTAGTAGCTACATGTGTGAGAAACAACATTGTCCAACTAAATCTCATATTTACTATAAAACTTACTCGCCAAACCTCATGTTACTCCTTAGTCTTAAACAATCGCATAACACTATTTAGACCCTAATATGAACAAGTTTGGAAATCCCTTTCATAATAAGGTTCCTGAAGTTCTTGGACACTATAGAGTGTCAGTGATTCTAAAACACATCTCTATAACTTTATAATAATAGCATCCAATCTCTTAATGTAGTTTTTAAGATAAAAAAAACTTACTGATTCGTAAATCCATCTCAAGAATATTCATCTCCATAGAGTCGATCAACTCTTCGTCCATGCTAGAAGAAACATACTATCTGTGACGTTCCAAGTTTAGGATTCAGAATCAAGATTCGACACCTAATGGCCTCGACATTCCTCTGCAACCTGGCTACGTTACCACAATAAACTCTTAATATAGTTGATACTTGAGCACATTCACTTTCTTCTTAACATACAAAACTAGTGTGCCCAAAGGCAAAATATTAAGGCATCTGGAAAACTTCTATAAATAGTTCATGTATCTGTGACTTGCTATTCAACTCCACTAGCATTACTCTGTAAGAAACCTTAGGAATGGGAGTGTTCTATTCTCAAGTTCATCTTTGGTGCTAGTGGTCATCCTGGAAGATCTAGATTAATTACTTACCCTTAACGTGTGTACCGCTTAATCTTCAATTGGAGCTAAATTAATTTCACTCTTCAATCAAATTGATGGCTATACCAATTTCTTGTTCTAATTTGCGCCCAAAATAAAAATCTCTCAAACCTTACTAATACCTTCAATGATTTACCCATCCTCTAACCAAGCTTGAACCTTCCATTTCCATAGTTCCTGGCAACTATTGTTACAAAAAATCCTCACATAAAATATTATTTTCTTCAACTTCTTTATATTTTAAAGAAGTTTATCAAGCACTTTTCCCACGCTTGTCTGTGCTTAATCTTTTATTTTTATAAGAGAATTCTCATGCTAATACTGAGTTGCACGATCAATAACTTAAGCAAGTCATCATTTCAACCGACAAATACTAAGGTCTAAAGTTACAAGTAGTAACAGTATTGCTTATACCACACCATGGCTAGTAAACACTCATATCCTTTCTTAACACGCCAAACCAGACTTTTTCCTTTATCTTTTCAAAATAACAAAACTTTTTATAAATATTTTTTCTTTTCCTCCCACTTATCTTGGGTAAGATTGAAACAAAAGTCAAGATGCTCTTTTCACTTTTTCAAGTGAAACATAATCTCTATACCAAGATATGTAACTATTTATATCCCTTTCATAATCTATCATTCATTTCCAACCTTCAAACATTAATAGGGTATTCTCCACAAGTTAATGTCGCCTTTGAACTCCAAACACTTATCTTTCCTCTTAGCATAGGTAATTAAACTTGAGTCTTTTCATCGCAACAAAACATAGACCAAACCCAAGTACCTTAGGAACAATAATTCAATCCAACAACTTATTTTCTCATTTTAAATCAATTTTGTTTGCAACCATCATGGTTATTCTTGACGAATTCATTTACTTTTTCTTCCATGAGTTCTTCATATTATCACTTGTACTCCAACTAGTAATTTTTCATCCTTGTTAGGCACGTTACCTGCAGAACCCAAAACACACCCCTCACTCAAACCACAAATATTCAGTACCAGAAAAGTGATCATGTCCTATTAATTCTTTCCAAAATTTCTCCTCATATGTTTGGTTTTAATACCTCAAAACTTTTAATAAATCTATAGTCTCTTCTTCTTCTCTTTCTTCTCTATAAAGCAACTTCAATCTCGTACCTAATTGTGTGTCATGTGGTGATAAATCTCCTTTTGGTACCACTAATCTCTTTTTTCAATGCAAAAACATAACACTAATCCTTAGTGAATTCTTGTATGGAATATTTTATTCCCTGCTTTAACAGGTACATACTTTTCATTCTTAACTGTCATAACTCTACTTAACTCTACTAGTTCATCAGTTTTAAGATCTCTGAACTGAAGTATATGTTCCTTTCTAACAGTTCTTTCAAGTGACCTTATAAATAAATTTCCTTTTTCCTTTTCATAATACCATGGCTGAATAATCAGCTCATAATAACTTCTATCTAGTCATTAACCTAGCATTAGAACATAGTGGGTGCATTTAAGCTAAACAAATATTGTAATGCACAACTTTACATAAAAACTTTCCTTGCAACGAGTACCTGGCAATGACGAAGAATCTGTTGATGGGCCATAGGGACATTCTGGATGTATATAATAAGTCAGTCTAAAAAACCTAAAACCTTAGGCTTTGATACCAACTGTAACGACCCGACTTTCTAGAAGTCGTTACTTCATGCATGCATACATCTCAAAACGCACTTTTCGTATATTTGAGTAAAAGCAAATAAATTTATAAAATAAATAACTTCACTAAATTTAAATAATTAAAAATCTTGGATCGGGGTACCCCTAAAAAATTATAAAACCAAAATTGTGAACTTTGCATAAAACGTCTAACGATGCAAAACCAAAAATTTGAATTTAAACATCACGACTGGAATAGAAACATAAAAATGTGAGCAGAAGCATTGACTGGTCCCAATAGCACGGTCACAGATTCTTCCTGTCATTCGCTTGTCAGTCCTTGCCTTTACCTGAAAGTTGTAACATAAGAAAAAGTGAGTATAAAAATACTCAGTAAGTGACCCACTACCGGGTCTATCTAGTAAACTTGTTAATTTTCTTACACGGGACATGTGTACAAATCATAACATAGGCATAAGTAGTGAATCCAAAGAAACACAAATCATGGCAGTCGTGGTGATCCCGGAGGAACACATATCATAGCAGTCTAGTGATCTCGAAGAAACACATATCATCGCAGTCTAGTGATCCCGAAGGAACACATATCATACCAGTCTAGTGATCTCAAAGGAACACATATCATCGCAGTGTAGTGATCCCAAAGGAACACATATCATCGCAGTCTAGTGATGCCGAAGGAACACATCTAATAGCAGTCTAGTGATCCCAAAGGAACACATATCATCGCAGTTTAGTGATCCCGAAGGAACACATATCATCGTAGTCGGTAGTAAACCACTTACCTCGATATCAAGCTTAATTATTTTTATCCAAGAAACCAATCTCCTTCAACCTTTAGAAATCTTGAATAAATCCTACAACATGAATATAATTAAAATTTACATTTAATGCCTAAGCACAAACATAAACTTGTTCCAATTGTCTCCAAACAACTTACCCGAAGTGCAACCAAGTCCCAATTCTCTTCCAAACTCTAAACAATGAATCCAACCTAGGAAAAAATTAATATTACAGGTTAAAAACCCAATTTCCAGCACCAATATAACTTTCAAAATAACTTCCAAGACATTGTCACTCACCAAAATTGATCCAAAATTGCCAAACCGAACTTTACTTCGCTAGACATCACGCATCCGCCTTTGAAACTTCGCCAAAACTCACTCCTAATTCCAAGAATACAACAACATCAACCAATTTGGGTCACAAATTAATGGGGTAAACAAGGAATTGTAAGAAAACTCACCAATACTCGAAAAATATCACCCAGTTTTACAGGTTTTGTTCAGCAGCGATTACGGACAAACCAGAGATCAAAACAACAATCCAATCGTTCCGAATGAGACCCTATGTGTCCTGAATAGGCTGCCTAAATTTCAACACGATCCGACGGTTAAAACTCTAGAAACGACAATTTTCAGGAGTTGTCGCTGAAAAATCGAACTGCACTGCTCTTTTTTTTTCTTCGTTTTTCAATATATTTTTCTCTCTCTCTACCTCATTAAGTAACTTAATAATATATACACATAATCCTAAACCCCAATTCCTTAATAAATTAGGTATACATATATATATTTTTTAATTTTCTTTTTCCTCCACCAATTCAACTAAACAAATTAAATCTCCCAAATTAAAATTCAATTTTCACCAATTGAATTTAAATCCAAATCTTTTATCATGTTTAATTTAAATTTAATTATCTTCCCAAAATAATCTAAAGGTCGGACGTGCTCGGCCCGTTTAAGACATGGGACATGAAAAGATAAATGTGGAAACTCCTAACTTGTCCCCTTTGGCCGGGTCACGGATTCTTCCTGTCGCCTGCCGGTCTGTTCTTGTCCTTACTTGAAATTCATAAATAGAAAGGAATGAGTATAAAAACTCAGTAAGTAACCCTATTGTCGGGATTTCTACTGTACATAGGCATCCTTCCCGTCCTGTCACCATGTCTAGCGGCCTGAAGGCACGCCGTCAACACTGAAAGGTGAGCCTGATGACCCACGATGTCATAACATGGAGGTGAACCCGTCGATCCACGCATGTCTAGTGGCCTGATGGCACACCGTCAAACCTAGAAGTAAACCTGTCGATTCACAGTATCGTAACTCGGGACGCAACGGGCAACTAGTATGGAATTCAGACATACATACACATATACATAATTACAAAGTCTCGGTGAGCATTCATACTCTTAGAGCAACCTAGGCATGCATGCTAAATTTCAGGGATAATCACAGTGTACCAATGATAAAGCTGGCATAACGGCTGAGGTCTGACCTGAAGGCCAACCCAACAATAGAATCACTTACCTCAATACTACGCTCCCAAGTTAGTAAACAATCACGTAGATCCCTTCCCAAAATCCAATCCTAACACATAATCCAAACTTTACAATTAATAATGAAAAGTTACTGTCCAAACCAACTTAAATTCTAGTAATCCCAACACTTACACAACTCGCGTTCTGGCCCGAACGCTTTGAGCTTTAAAACCAAACCAACAGTGGCCACCACCTTCCAGTCTTCGTCCTAAAACAAATGCGAATAGTGTTCACGCCAAAACCAAAATCAATGGACATTCGCCAAGAACCCAAAATAAGATAACAGTCTTACCCCGAACCCACCAACGAACGCTGCCAAAACCCCCCAGATACTGATGGCGCGACGGCATGGACCTCCTCAATAGCAGCAGATGAAATCGGGCATCTAGCGTGTGGCGGCGCAAAAAGCAAGCGAATGACTGATCTGCTCCGACTGCGGGCTGACGCATCGGCAGGCAGTCAACTGACTGCAGGAAACGGTGACTGGACGAACCCCCCGCATGCGACGACGCGAAGGAGCGACTCGCCGCTGGTCTTTTGGTAGAGCGAATCAACACTGATCTTTCGGCGGAGCGAATCGGACATTCGGCCAGCGATGGAGC
Source organism: Lagenaria siceraria (assembly GCA_002890555.2). Classification (NCBI taxonomy): domain Eukaryota; kingdom Viridiplantae; phylum Streptophyta; class Magnoliopsida; order Cucurbitales; family Cucurbitaceae; genus Lagenaria; species Lagenaria siceraria. The sequence continues at coordinate 22,981,895 of CM016485.1, read as the reverse complement.
GAACTAGAGCAAAAAACGATGGCAGCGACCTGCTGAGAGACGAGCTCGAATGGCGGGAAGAGGCTGAACAGCGGTCACGAAGAAGAAGAAGAGAAAGAAAAGATTTTTCTTCTTTTTTTTTGCATGCATAACAAGGTCTCATAAGTATATATATATATTTTTAATTTCTCTTAACCCTAAATATCCACAATTATATATATATATATATATATATATATATTATATATATATATATATATATATATATAATTATACTTCCTTCTCTTTTCCCTCAAAACTCCAAGATAAAAACAAATTCAAAATCTGAACTTAAATCTTAGATCCTCGAACAACAACCAGTGCTAAACCAGATAGTTAAATTAATAACACTTAAAAATTTGGGACGTTACAATCCCTCCCCCTAAAAAAAACTTTTGTCCTCGAAAGTCTTAATCCTGAAAAAGCTCTGGGTACTGAGTTCTCATCTCAACTTCTTGCTCCCACGTCACTTCCTTAAACTGATGGTTTTGCCACAATACCTTCACTAGTGGTATCTCCCTGTTGCGCAAGGCCTTCACCTCTCTTGCCAGGATTTGGATCGGCTTCTCCTCATAGCTCAAATTCTCCTTTAGCTGCAAAGGCTCGAAGTTTACCACATGAGATGGGTCCATTACATATTTCCTCAACTTCGAGACATGGAAAATATTATGAACTGTAGAAAGAGACGGCGACAATGCTAACCAGTAAGCCATAGGGCCAACTCGTTCCAACACCTCAAATGGCCCAATGAAACGAGGACTTAACTTCTCCTTCCTCTCAAACCTCAAAACACCTTTCATAGGTGCCACTTTCAGGAATACACTAGTTCCTTCCTCGAACTCCAGATCCTTATGCCTAATGTCGGCATAACTTTTTTGCCTGCTCTGGGTTGTCTGCATTCTTGCCCTGATCTTCTGAATGGCCTCATTTGTAATTTGCACCAACTCAGGCCCCAACAACTTGCGTTCACGAACCTCGTCCCAGTACACAGGAGACATGCAGTTCTTCCCATACAGGGCCTTGAACGGTGCCATGCCTATAGTAGCCTGATAGCTGTTATTATAAACAAACTCTATAAGATGCAAATGAGAGTCCCAACTCTCCGAAAACTCCAACGCACACGCACGCAGCATATCCTTCAGAGTTGGTTCAAACGCTCTGTTTGACCATCAGACTATGGGTGGAAAGTTGTGTTGAAATCTAGCCGAGTACCCAACGCTACCTGAAGACTCTTCCAAAAACCGGACGTAAAGCAAGAGTTTCTATCGGATACGATAGACACTGGTACCGCATGCAACCTTACCACCTCCTTCAAATATAATTGTGCCCACTTGTTCACTGAATAGGTAGGCTTCCCTGGAATAAAATGAGCTAGCTTCGTGAGTCTGTCCACAACTATCACCGAAAAGTATTTGGCCGTTCTTGGCAAACCCAGTACGAAATCCATCAACACATTCTCCCACTTCCACTAAGGTATGCTTAGGGGCTACAACAGGCCTGTCGGCTTCTGCCTAGGGACTTTCACTTGCTGACACACTAAGCACTTACTAACAAATTCTGCTATCTCTCTCTTCATATTGTGCCACCAGTAGTGCCGTTTCAAGTCTTGGTACATCTTGGTGTTGCCCAAATGCACCAAAAATGGTGAGTTATGAGGTTCCGTCAATACTTCCTTCATAAGGTAATCATCTGCCGGTATACATAGACGTCCCTGATACAGAAGCCCACCACTTGGGGATACCGAGAACTCACCTCCTTGCCCTGCCTCAACCAAGTGGAGCTTTTCAAGAAGATACGGATCGCTGGCCTGAGCATCGATAAGTCTCTGCCTCAAGGTTGGTTGAACTGTCAGCTGTGCCAACTGTGAAGTGACTTCCCCTACCACTACCGCGATTCCTGCTGGCTCGAACTCGTGGCGCAACTGGACTTGCCTGGTAATTAGAGTTGTTGAGTGAACTACCTTTCTACTTAAATCATCTACTACCACATTCTCCTTGCCTGGATGGTACATAATTTAACAGTCGTAATCTTTAACCAACTCGAGCCATCTGCGCTGTCTCATATTCAACTCCTTCTGAATGAAGAAGTATTTCAAGCTCTTGTGGTCCGTAAAAATCTGTATCTTCTCCCCATATAAATAATGTCACAAAATCTTCAAGGCAAAACCACCGTTGCTAACTCCAAGTCGTGAGTGGGATAGTTTCGTTCATGGGTCTTCAACTGGCGGGACGCGTAAGTAACTACGTTACCATGTTGCATCAACATACACCCCAACCCTTTCTTTGAAGCATCACTGTAGACCACAAAACTCCTCGATCCGTCTGGCACTGTGAGAACTGGTGTGGTAATCAATTTCTGCTTAAGGTCCTGAAAACTGTTATTGCAAGCTTCACTCCAAACAAACGAAGTTCCTTTCATAAATTCTTCTCGTGCTCTGCCTCCGTTTTGGAATAAACCAATATATCGTCAATAAAAATTATCACGAAGGTGTTCAGGAATTCTTTGAACACCCTGTTCATCAGGTTCATGAATGTTGCAGGAGCATTGGTTAGACCAAAGGACATTATGATGAACTCATAATGCCCATACCTGGAGCAGAATGTTGTCTTCGCAATATCGTTGTCCCTAATCCTCAACTGATGATACCTCAAACGAAGATCAATCTTGGAGAATACGGTAGCTCCCTGTAACTGGTCGAATAGGTCAATAATCCTGGGAAGAGGGTACTTATTCTTGACGGTTACCTTATTTAACTCTCGATAGTCAATGCATAAGCGCAATGACCCATCCTTCTTCCTTACGAACAACACTAGCGCACCCCAAGGTGACACGCTCGGGCATATGAAATCCTTGTCCAACAGCTCTTGTAACTGAACCTTAAGCTCTTTCAACTCTGCAGGGGCCATTCTATAAGGAGCTTTTGAGATGGGAGTCGTGCCTGGTTCCAAATCGATTGCGAAATCTATCACCCGGTACGGTGGTAGACCTGGAAGATCCTCTAGAAAGACGTTTGGATAATCTCTCACAATTGGCTCTGAGGTCAAGGCGACCTCAGTTTCTCTAGTATCAACCACACTAGCCAATACACCCTAAGTCCCTTGGTTAAGTAGCCTATGGGCTTTCAAGGCTGAAATCACCTTGGGCAAGACCACGGTCCCGACCCCTTTAAACTTGAAACTGGTCCCTGCGAGAGGATTGAAAACCACCTCCTTATGGGCACAGTCAATGCTGGCATGCTTAGCTGCTAACCAATCCATGCCTAAAATAACATCGAAATCCCGCATGTCCAGCGTTATCAACGTTACGTCTAGCGGATGCTCCGCTATCACTATCTGACATGTCTTTACCTTCTCATTAGTTAACATAAGTTCTCCCGATGGAGTAAAAACTGATAGTACATAATGCAGGGTTCTAGTTCTCACATGGTCCACCTCACAAATAAAGATGAAATAAAATAATGCGACGAGCCTGAATCAAATATAGCTAAAGCATAATGTCCCAAGATAGGGAGTGTACCTGTCACCACTGAATTAGACTTATTTTCCTCTCGCCGAGTTGTAGTGAACACTCGACCTTGTTGTTGTTGCTATGGTGCGCTCGAACTCCTCTGACTAAAACCGGAAGATTGGCTCCTACTATTCGACCTGTTCTTGTTAGGGCATCTGTCAACTGAGTGCCTCTCCTGTCTGCAGTGAAAACAAACCTCAGAGTCAGCCAGGCATCGTCCCCAATGCCACCTTCCACAAGTGCCACACACCGACCGACTCCTCTCTACCCAGCCTTCCTCAGAAGCTTGTTGTTGACAGTGTCGTAAGGGTCTGTCTGAAGTCTAGCCCATCTGTGTCAGCTTAGGCGCTTTCCTCTTCTGCCCCAGAGAAACTCCAGCTTCCATTGGCTTTCTATACTTAGCTTCGTCCCTGGCATCTGCGTCGATCCTCATGGCTGCACGAAGCGCTGCGACAAAAGTTTGGGGCTCTATTGCATGCACCAAACCTCGTACTCTGCTCCTCAAGCCCTGAATAAACATTTTTGTCCTGTCCTTTTTGGTGGCCACCAGTTTTGGGGTAAAATGGGACAGCTTATCGAATTCTTGCTCATACCCCTCCACCGTCATGGTTCCTTGCTTCAAACTGAAGAATTTTGCTTGCTTACTGTGTCGGGTGTGGGCCGAAAAGTACTTTTCGTAGAAGCGTTCCTTGAATTGTTCCCAAGATGCCAGCCCTCTATTTGTGTCTATTGTCTTTTCTACTGAGCGCCACCAAATTTCTACATTTTCTGTCAACATGAACACGACGCACTGAAGTTTCTGGACCTCCGAACACTTCATATAACGGAAAATTGTCTCAATAGATGACAACCACATTTCCGCCTTTGTAGGATCCTTCAGTGACCCATCGAAGGTGCGGGGGTTATACTTCCTGAAATCCCTCAGATGTTTAGCTTCAACAGACAGGTCTTGCACATTATGCTGCTAGGCCTGCCCCCGCGGCACTTGAACTGGTTGGACGGGTACCTGCTGAACTGGGTGAACTGGGCTAGTCACTCTCCATCATCTCCTTCATCTTTCCCAGTAACACTTCCCCTATTGCCGCTGCCGTGGCTGTAAATTCTAGCGGAGTGTCGGGAGAAACCGGTGTGCGTGACGGCACGTTCATACCCTTCATTTGACTACTGGTTTGCGTCTATTGCCATCCTGACCTGCAGCGGGGGATCCTCCAGCACTAGGGGTCGTGGGCGTCAGGGTCTCGCGCTCTAGACGGCGGACAGCCCCATATAGGTGGGTCTTGTAGCCCCCATCTGACCTTTTTCTTTCCTTTGTCTTTTGTTGCCATGCTCTAACAACCAGCCAGAAAAGTGTTTAGCGAAAGCTATAATAATCCAGCCAAAAGTAATCAACAGAATAGGTAGAGCTCTACACATAAAGCCCTCCGTGCATACTAGCACTATACTCATGTAATTTTTTTTTTTTTGCATACCTGGCGGCGACGAAAAACCCATTATGGCCAAATGGGACAACCCAGACGTACATCATAAGCCAATCTACAGAACCTAAAACTTTGGCTCTGATACCAATTGTAACGCCCCCAACTCCTAACACCTTCTAAGGACATTACCACCCCCAAAGACTTAGATTGAGCAATACAGAACAGAGACTCAACCTAATTAAGAATTTAGATAAATAATTAAATAAATAAATAATTCCAAAATTATTTACAAAAAAAATAATAATAAAATTAAATTAAATCCTTGATCGAGGTACCCCTATCCAAACAAAGGAATAATTAAATAAAATATTTAACGAATGAAATCAGAGATAAAGAAACAACTCAAAGGTCAAACACCCCGGCCTATCTATGACAAAAGACACGAATAAATAAAATGCGAAAAACTAATCCTTGTTTGTCCCGATCACGGATTCTTCCTGTTGCCCGCCGGTTCGTTTCTGCCTTTACCTGAAGTTCATAAGGAGAAAGAAATGAGTATAACAACTCAATAAGTAATCCCATTGTCGGGATTCCTACGTACATAAGCAACCTGCCCGCACTGTCACCATGTCTAGCGGCCTGAGGGCACGTCGTCAAAACTGAAGGGTGAGCCTGATGACTCACAGTATCGAACATGATGAACCCGTTAGTCCACACATGTCTAGTGCCTGATGGCACACCGTCAACATGGAGTGAACCTGTCGGTTCACAACATCGTAACATGGGACGTAACGACATCTAGCATGGAACTCAGGCATTCATACACATATACATAAATATAATATCAAAACTCGGTGGCCAGCCATAGTAACCTAAGCATGCATGCTAATTTTAAGAGACAAACAGTGCTACAGTGCTGCAATTATAAAGCTGACATAAAGGCTGAGGTCTGGCCTGATGGCCAGTCCCAACAATAGAACCACTTACCTCAGAATAGTCAGTAACCAACGGCGTCGACTCCCTAAGCCCAAAATTGATCAACCTTATCGAACCAAAGTTTCACAATCAAAACCAAGGAAGTCTCATGTACATCCAACATTAAATTTTAGAAATCCCAACACCTACCCAACGACAGAAATTCAAGTACTGCTAATGGCTCATGACCCCTTCAAATCCTCACACTGCAATCACCTATTGCACAATTCAAATGAAAACCAAACTCAAATCAGTGTTTGCCCATACACTACCTCTAACCCAACAGAAGTCTTACCTTGAAGGAGTTAAACGAACCAACAACGAAACACTAACGGCGGCAACCCACTGGCCGGTCTGGACAGGAACCGGACCACGCAACACTGACTCGTCCGGCAGTGGCGGGCGGCGGACAAGCGGCTGAGCACTGATGCGTCCGAGCAGCTGGCAGTGGCGGGTGAGCGACTGGCAGTGACGGGTCCGAGCGGCTGGCAGTGGAGGGTGACCAACCGACTGGGCGAACGGCGGCAGACACGACCAGCGAACTGCGGCTAACGAGCGGCGATCGGGCGCGAGGGAGATAGCTGGCCGAGCGACGAATGGGCATGAGGGAGACGACTAGCAGCGCTTCACGCGAAGGAGAAGAAGAAGTAGGCGAGGGTTTCCCTTTTTTTGTCGCACTCATACCGAAGCCACGATTAAATAATTATAATAAGTATATATTATAATATTATTTCTTTTACTCTTTTCTTCGCCAAAATACATCAAATTCAACTTCCAAAATAAAATCCAACTCAAATTCAAATTCCATAATTAAATCTTAGATCCAAAAATATCAAACCAAACTCAAACAAATCCAAATAATTAATTTATTAACGCTTGAAAATTTGGGATGTTACATCAGTATTGTTGGCAATGTAAGATTTTAATGAACGAATGAACCAACCATAAACATATCCTAAAATTTACGAAAATCAATGATTGGAAAGTTTTGAGATCTTTTTCGATTCCTTGAACTTTCATATATAATTTAAAAACTTAACACATACGGAGGTAGTAATAGTAGTTCACACTCAATTTATTCTATTAATATTTTTTGAAAACTAAAGTTTATCTCAATTACAAAGTTAATAAGATATACATTAAACGCAACATGGTTTCGTGAAGTAATGATTAGACTTTTAAAAATAAAAATAAAAGTTTATTTTACAAATATTTTAGACTTGATAATTTATAATTCGCTAAGAATTTTTTGTTTATATACATATATAAATGAATTAGTTTATGTTGAAGCAAAAAACACAACACGTCTAATGTAAAATGTAAATTGGCTATGTGGTATTAAATTTGAAAACTTCCTAGAAGAAATCTCTCTTTCAATTTATCATAAACAATATTTCACTTCAACAGCAGTTTCTTTTTGCCAGAAGTAATAATAGTGAAAACATAATTAAACCTTCATTAATTCCAAAGTTATAACATGGAACATTCCTTCTTTTGTTTAATCAGTTTCAAAATTTTAATGCCCAATTATTTTTTTCCAACCAATTTAATAGCACCGATTTGTGTCAACCAAAGAAAATGTTATTCGTTTCTTTTGTCTTTATGCAAACGTTAGAACAAAAACAATGACAATAAAAATCATAACTAAAATATACACCATTTTTTACAACCAAATGGTCAAGCATATTGCTTTGCTCCGACCCTATATATATGCACTATTTCTAGCCCTTCCATTTCATTCCAACCCAAAACAAAAGGCATAAAGCCTTCATATTCTTGTCTCTCCCATTGTCTTTCAACAACGCCTTAAAAATGGGTTCATTCCCCGCACTTGCACTATCTTTACTAATCTTATTTTTCACTAGCCTACATGCCATTCAAGGAGCATTCTTAATTCCACCAGAAACTACAATCACAATTGTCAACCAAATTGAGTACGACATACCAGTCAACGTTCACTGCAAATCCAAGAACGATGACCTAGGAGTCCATACCCTTCCGCTTGGATAAAGCTACTCGTTCAAGTTCAGACTCAACCTCTTGGGGACGACGTTGTTTTACTGCAGCTTCGTATGGACTGGACAACACCAAATCTACTGGTTCGATGTCTTCAACCACAAGAGAGATGCAGGGCTTTGCACCACATGCCAATGGATCATTCATGAATATAGCATATGCTTGCAGAACCCAAAAACTGCTGACGGCAAACAAATTTGCTATAACTACAGAGATAAGGAGCCAGCAAGCATTATGTAATGAAATATTTTGGCATTAAATATTTAGCATGCACTTGTTTACAAGTGCTTAAACTCCATTGCAACCAACTATAATAAAATAAGGTCACATGAAGCTTATAATTTCGCTCCTTTGCTCTCGCCCTCCCTCTCTCGTGGTAATACGAAGGCAAAATGAAATGCAACACGGTTCTGTTCCGTACGTGCTCGTAGCATAATTAAAAACCTCGAACAAATCATCATATAATTGGAACATTGTTTTCTATATATCGTCAAACTCGATCTTCAATATTTAAGGCGCCTTGTCCGACCATTCACTAGGAAAAAAATTGGGCATCTTTTGGTCATTCGTTTCGATCAACTGCGACACTCGAGGGTCAGCATTCTTAACGATTGAATCAATGTAATTTTCAAACATGTAAGGATTTGAAACTAGAACCTCAGTATGCAATGACCGTGGAAAAAATGTTGAAACGGTTTAATGCATGCCTTCTCATATACGTTGATAGATAAAACATATAGCAGAAGAAATTTCTTCCAACGTATGAAAATTTTCAAGGTAGGGACGAAAGTTGTTCAAAAAACGCTAACTAAAAGTCAGACTAAACTTTCACTCGATAAGTTTCAAGAAAAAAATGGTTGAATATTTGAAACTAGGGGACTGCGTTGATCCAAACTAGAGTGTAGGAACTAAATTTCTATTAGACTAACCATTCAAATAAGTATTTCAGTAATGTTGGCAATGTAAGATTTTAATGAACAAATGAACCAACCATAAACCTATCCTAAAATTTATGAAAATCAATGATTCGAAAGTTGTGAGATCTTCTTCGATTCCTTGAACTTTCATATATAATTAAAAAACTTAACACATAGGGAGGTAGTAATAGTAGTTCACACTCAATTTATTCTATTAATATTTTTTGAAAACTAAAGTTTATCTCAATTACAAAGTTCATAAGATATACATTAAATGCAACATGGTTCCTGAAGTAATGATTAGACTTTTAAAAATAAAAATAAAAGTTTATTTTACAAATATTTTAGACTTGATAATTTTATAATTCGCTAAGAATTTTTTGTTTTATATACATATATAAAGGAATTAGTCTGTGTTGAAGCAAAAAACACAACACGTCTAATGTAAAATATAAATTGGTTATGTGGTATTAAATTTGAAAACTTCCTAGAAGAAATCTCTCTTTCAATTTATCATAAACAATATTTCACTTAAACAACAGTTTCTTTTTGTCATAAGTAATAATATTGAAAACATAATTAAACCTTCATTAATTACAAAGTTATAACATGAAACATTTCTTCTTTTATTTAATCAGTTTCAAAATTTTAATGTCCAATCTCTTTTTTCCAACCAATTTAATAGCACCCGTTTATGCCAACCAAAGAAAATGTTATTCGTTTCTTTTGTCTTTATACAAACGTTAGAACAAAAACAACTATAATAAAAATCGTAACTGAAATATACACGGTAGCCACCTATTTTTGTCCTCTTTATTTTATTTTATTTTTCCTCATTGTATGCTAATTTTGATTTAAAAAATAATAAGTAAATAATTAAATAAATAATTTTTTAATAATTCATCGTTAAAAAAATAATAATAAAAAAAAGCTTTTTTCTTTTTAATGATTAAGGTAATATATATTCAAGGAGGGAAAATATTTTTTTTTTAATAGAAAAATCTTTTATTTAGGAAATTTTCATATTTAAATTTTTTTAAAAAAATAATCTCATTAATCACAATTTATGTTTTTCCTTTTAAAATGAGTTTGATTGAATTTTTCCTAATTGGCAATATTTTTTAGTTGGCTATAAATTCGTTGCTTTTGGTCTTTGAAAAGGGGAGATTTCTAGATAAAAAAAACCCTAGAGATCTAAAAAGGAAGTGTGTAGAAGAAAGAAATAGAGAAAACGAAAAATAATCAGTGAGTTCTTTTACAAAAAAAAAATCTATACAACATAAGGTCTAGCTTCGTGGAGGTTGCATTTGGTAGGGCATTCGTCCCAAGGATCCACACATCAAACAACGAAAATCTTTGTGTTCTGGATTCTAAACTTTTATCTTCTTCTTTTGAGCACCTACAAGTGATAAAAGGAGAAAGAAGAGGTGTAGACGGCGTACTTTCATCACTACTCCCGTTGTTTTTATAATTTTGTGTATGCTTTAGATCTATCATTTTGTTCATGTTCATATGCTTTGGTTTCCATAATTTTTTGTGGCCTTTTTTTAGAGAAATTACTATAAATAGAAAAAATATCAAACTATTTACAAATATAGAAAATTTTTATTTTCTATCAGCGATAGATCGCGATAGAATTCTATTGCAATCTATCGCTTGAGCAATAGAATTCTATCGTTCAAGGGATATAATTCTATCGTGTTCTATCACTGATAGACAATAAAATTTTTCTGTATTTGTGAGTAGTTTGACTCATTTTTTTTATATTTGAAAATAGCCCTTTTTTTATATGCAAAAGAAATTTGTGAAAAAAAATACACAGAGATGAAAGTTAAAAATTGAGAGTAACATACCTTAGAAGTGATTTGCTCTTGCTGTGTTCACAAAATTTTTTAGCCACTTTGTTGAATCGCTAAAAAAATGGAAAGAAGTTTTGATGAGAAAACTAGAAGGAGATGAAAAATAAAGAAAAAACATTTGAAAGAGAAAGAGAACAAATGGTTTAAATGATTTAATTTGTTTTAAAAAAAAGAATTTGTTTTTATTTATTTATTATTTTTGTTAATAGTGTGTGGTGTGTTGGAAAGTGTGTGATATGTTGGGATGGGTGGTTGATTTTCCACCCATCACTTTTTATTTATTTGTTTATTTATTTACCTATTTATTTATCTATCATTATTATTATCATTATTATTATTATTATTAAAAAAAAAGAGATGGGACATTTAACATTTCAATCTTTTATTCTTATTATTATTATTATTATTATTATTATTATTATTATTTTTATTTTGACATATTTTATAAAAAGTCCATATCATTATTATTATTATTATTTTATTTTATTTTAGCAACTCATCTTATTGGTAATTTTTATTCATCTATTGCTATGTTTAACTTATGTATTTATATGTTTTGGCATGTTTTATTTTACTTGAATAGTGATTCATTTATTTTTTCAATTTTTGTTTGTTTGTTATTTTTATTTAATTTGTATTGTTGTTGTTAATTTAAATATATGTTGTTTCAATTCGTACATTGCATCGTCAATATTTTTTTGTTTTGTAATCTTTTTTTTATAAAAAAAAAACCGACGATGGAATTTAGAAAATTTGGGAGTCCAATTTTCTAAAATTCTTGAGGTGAGGAGTCGATTCTTTGGGAGTCCGAGATCGATGTCCAATATGTTTTTATTAAAATTTTAATATGCTTTCTATATTTATCTAGTTCATTGTTATGTTATGTTTTTGCTTATAAAATGTTTATGTTAAATCTTATTTGATTTTGAATTGAAATTTATCTAATTTTAATTTGTCCTTTTTATAACTCTTTTTAAATCATTTAAAATTTTCTTACAATGTTTTGTGTTTTTTTTAACCCTTCAAAATTAATCTATTATTTCATAAAATTTCCTAATCAATTTTTTTCTAATAACTTGTTTTTAGGACCGTTTTCCTAAACAAAACTTTCACGATGAAATCTAGAAATATCTGGGAGTCCGTTTTTCTAGATTCTTAAGGTGAGAGATGCTTTTGGGAGTTCGAGATTTTGATCCCAAGAAAAAATGAATTTAATTAATGCTTTTTTTAAAAAAAAAAATCCTTTTATTAAAAGGTCATCCTATGACAGATTTGAGAAATTGTAATATTTTCTAAATTTCTTGAGGTGAGGAATTTTTAGTTAATTCTAGCATAGCCTCATTGATGGAAATTTGTTCCACTTATTTTATGGGATCATTACTTTAAATATTGGAGTAATGAGGGGTAAAATAAGACATTTATTTTAAAACTTTTTCTTCCCCAAATGATTTCTTTAAAGAATAATTTTCAAAATTCCATATTTAAAATTTGGCCATCGTTTTCTAAATGGGTGTTGTGGGGTGCTAACACTTTCCCCATACACAAACAACTCCCGAACCCAACTCTAGTTTTTCGCATACCATTTTTATTGATTTTAATTAAAAATTATTTACTTTATTTCGGTGTCCAATCACACCGTAAAAAAAATTGGTGGCAACTCCCTTCTTTTTTTTCTTTTAAAATTAACCCTTTTTAGAAGACGTCGGTTGCTATGTGTCACAATCATACTTGAAGTAAGTAGATTGTGACCCCGCTAACAAGTGGGGCGGACAGTGTAAGTGGCGACACGGAGTGTCGACACATCTGGCAACGACAGAGGGCCAAGACAAGTGCCATGATGCGACCGAGGAGGACGGTGCATCATCCAACACACCAAGATAAATGGGCAAGCATGCCAAGTCGAGCATCAAGCGAGAATACAAGCATCAGTGCCATTGGCAGTGTTAGTGACAAGCTCAGTGGGGGCCAGATGGGGCCCCGGGCCATTTCCTCAAAAGAAGGAGTTTCGTTGTGAGTTTGAACGAGCGGATTTGGAGTTAGAACCATATTGATGGAATGTGGAAGCACGTCGAATTTCATGTCAATCGGAGTTCGGACGGGCGCTGTACAAAACTTGTGACAAGGTAGCACTATCAACGTTCATCGGTGACAAGGTGAGAAATGCTCAGAATGTACTATAAGGGGAGGCATGGTGTCAGCTCTCCACCACCCCTGGGCCTGATGGCTTAAGCGAGCTACCCTATGGCACAGACATGTGTCATGGCGTGGGCAAGCGTTACGAGACAAGAGTCTCGGGCGTCTTTCATTGAGAATGGGATCTCATGGACAGTGTCGGACGGCACGGGTGTGCCGACATTGCGCTTTCTCCCATGGGTCGGAGGTTCGATTTAGCACCCGCTATGCTGTTTTATATCAGCAAATGATTTAGCATGGACACGAGAGGGTTCATGCCTCGATATGTCCGGATGGATGGATGTCCAGGTGGTTCCGATGTTGGAAATATGCCCATGGGGTAGTTGTGACGATTCTCGACAAACAGACCCGAATCGGAGAGAGAAAGCTAAGAACCTTAGCCTGATGTAAAGGCAAGGTCGAGTTGTAGGACTTGGCCTAGATTAAAGGCAAGTCAGATGGAGTCGCTTGATGGAGGGAAGTACACGTACAGGTAATGTGTATGTCTGAATAGAGTTCAGTTCCACGTGAGCTCAGTTCGGTTGAGGACGAGAGAACCTCGCCTAAAGTTCGACGAAGCTTAAAAAAGAATGGAGAAAAGAATATTGGGGCTCGAGTTCCCCTTAAGGCTGACCATGTACGAGTGACTGTCATGGTGCCGCACGGTTGGAGAAGCCCGACCGTGATACTATGCGTCATCTCAAGCACGTGACGACAGCTTGACGACTCTTGCTAGGAACATGAGGTTCCACCTCGAGATTTTGACCATTTCTTATTTTTATCTTGAATTATTTTGTTCTTTAATTTTTTGTTTTTAATTTATTGTGTGTGTATTTCTTGAGTATTTTATTTTTGCACACACATTCACAAGCCTCCTACCCGGGCTTTACCTACTAGGATTAGAATAGAGGATGGAGTAGTGTTGACCTTCGAAGAGCTTATGGTCCCGTGCAGGCACACGAAAAATTCTCACTCAATTTGATCAATCTGTCACGTGCGACTTTGGACCAATTTTTGTGGGATTAAAACCCTAGGGCAGTAGAAACTTATCAGAACCCTAACTCAAAATTAATTTTTTGGATTTCAAAAAATCACTACATTGGTAAATTTAATCTAAAAGTCTAGGTTAAGCATACTGTATAAAAAAATTCAGAGAAAAATAATCTTACATGTTGATGGAAATGAACAATTGGATCACTACCACTTGGAGTCCTTCCTATTCTCTGAACCTTGTGGAAAGGTTTGTGGGAACCTTTGGTAAGGGAAGAAAAATACAGATAGGTCTGATTTCTTTTCTTTCTGAGAGAAGTTTTTTTAGAGAGAACGCAATCTTTTTTTCTGTTGCAAACTATATAAGGAAAAGAGAAAAAGTGAGAGTATTAAATTAATAATTAATAATAATTAAATCTAATTTGATTAACCAATTCATTTAAATCATATTTAACTGAACATCTCTCACATAACCTATAGTTTTAATTCAATTAATTTAATTAAATCAAATTTAATTAAATTAGATTAAATTAAATAACTAATTAATTCCCTAATTAATTAATTACCAAATTAAATATCAAATATTTAATTTTAACCTGCATTTGAATCAAATTCAAATATATTTCTCTCATAACCTATAGTTTTAATGTGCATCTAATGCACATTAATTTTAACCTATAATTTTAATATAAATCTAATTCATATTAAAATAATATTTGAACAATTTCAAATATTTAGTTCTCTCATAAATTAACTTTGAATCATTTCCAAAATCATATTTATACTATAAAGTTTAATTTGTAAAATAAACTTTATATTATAATGTATCATTATACATTATACTTTTCCCTTAGTAAATTTGAACTTTTCAAATTTCATCCAATAATTAATTACCTCAATATTCCTTACGAGCTAGGAAGTGGACCTAATGGACCTACAGATCAGAAGCTCCAACGATATGAGATTAATGGGCTAAACTCATTAACCACATTAATCAATATTAGTTAACTGTGGGTACATTCCACTAAAGACCCACAGTTGCACTCTTCTCACTGTACATATATTTCTGTGTCCGTGGATATAGACCAATAACAGCAACTTAGTCCTTCACAAGTATTCGCAACACCAGCTGGGTCAAATTACCGTTATACCCCTAGGTTACTTCTAAATCCTTAAGTATCAGTGCTCCTCTAATGAACAACTTGTTTATGGTCTAATCATGAAAAAGAAACCTCTCTCGGGCCAGTGAGAGGGTAGGACCCTTTGTTCAAGTCTCGGAGACACCATTTAAGGGAACACTTATCTACTTAACATAAAATCGGGAAGGAGTGAAATCCATCCTGTATAATTATGTTTCCAGCTCCCCACTCAGTCTTGTCCCCAAAATGGTAGGCATATTGAGTCAGAAAATGGGCCGCTCTCACCCATACAAATCAAAGGACAATCCCTCGTGAACAGGGGTTCATAATATACTCAAGATTAACACTAAGTTGCCTAGGTCAACCTATTGAAATAGAAACCTAACCAGTAAACGGAGTTACATCTAGTGGTTACTATTTTGTAGTCCAGTTTTATGCAAACTCATTGCATAGGATACTCCCACTCGCATGTCTCCTACACGAACGCATTAGATCCTTGCGTTTGTATCAAATACAAAGTGGGTCATATCCATAGTAATTTTGTGGATGTATTATAATTTTTTTTCACATTTAAAAAGAAAGTATATATTTTTAAAGAAAATTGAGGAACATTTAAAAAAACACATTTATTCAAATATATTTGTTGAAAAAGAATATGTATTTTTGTAATTTACTTTTCCATCACCTAATAATAAATTTAAGTTGATAATAAAAATAAATAAAAAACTGGTGAAACAAACTCATTTTTTGATTAAAAAAAAGTTGGTGGAGAAAACTTTATAGAAGCTTTTGAAACTTAACATCATTATATTTTGTGTATTTAAAAAAAAATCAATTATTTTGGAAAATGAAAAGATGAAAGGTGTATGAGTTATGTTTGGTTTTTCAAAATTAATAAAATTTGTGGGGGAAAAAGAGCAAATGTGATTAATTAATCAAAAGAAAAAAAAGCTCATAAATCACCACATGTATAAATAATTAAATTCTGCAGTTTCATAAACTTTTTGTGGTAATATTTATGGGTTACTAATTAGTTTTTCATCTCATATAACCACATTTTTTGCCACTATATTTTGCTAATATTTACAATTTATCAAAGAAAATGAAGTTAACCGTTTCTTATAGGAGGTTACATTTTTAATAATTAAATTATTATTAAAGTATTTTTTGTTACACTTTTAATAAACCTACTATTTGTTTTAACGTTAATGGCATTTTTATAAATATATAAATTAAATATTGGATATATTTGTTAGAAGAAAAAGAGAAAAAGTTCTTTCTAGGGCTTGTGGCTTTTTAATATTATAGGTTATGTTAATATGCATGTTTTTTTATTGCTATTATTTTATTATTTTATTGCATGATCTAATATTGATAATTATTTCATTATCATGCATAATCATATGTTTATAAATACTCGTTTGCATGTTATGCCACTTATTTGCTAGCATTTTTTTTAGAAAAAAAAAACCTCATTAGCCATTGTATTCAGTCATTTCTCTTTGAAATATTAATGTATTTTATTCACATTAGGCTTTTATAATTATTGCATTGTTAATGAAATTATGCATACACTTCATATTAATAATTAATTAATTTTGACTAATTGAACCATTCTCTTTCTTTATAAAGATTAAAAGAGTCAAAGTTTTTACAAAAAGCTCAAAAGATCTTCACTCCTCCATCATTATTGGACTTGAAGGAAAGTCAAGGTCATGGAAGAATTCACTAGCCAAGTGCAAGTAATTAGAAAGGATATCAAAAAAATTAAAAGAACAAGGGGCAAAAGTTTTAGAATTGCTCACTCCAGTTAAAGATAGACCATTACCAGGGGCATTCAGATAGGCAAAGTTGGTACATAACCAAGCTTCAGATAACACCTCTCCATGCCCACGTGGTTTTGCTCCTAAGAATTTACAAAAAAATCTATCATCATTAGAATTGAAGGCATGATTTACATAAGACTATAGCCAAGCTCCATAGCAACTAAGCCATTTAAATGACCTAGTGTCCATCATAAGCATGCAAGCCTGCAAGAAGACTTTTAAAGATGTAGGTTGCGGGGAAAGTTTCTGAAAGAGAGGTTATGTGCAATAGAAGACACCAAAATTTACGAAGGCATTGAGGCGACACGACTGTGTCTAGTCTCGGGAGTCATCATTATTCCACCCAAGTTCAAGATGTCAGAATTTGTAAAGTATAACAGGGCAGCTGCCCAAGTGTCATCTCGTCATGTACTGTTGAAAGATGTCAATTCGCTCACATGAAGACAAAACATTGATTCACCACTTTCAAGATCGCCTAAATAGCATTATTTTATGGCAATGAATTTATTCTCTATCGGTTATGGGATATCATGAAGGCACTACGAAGGTGTCAACCTAGTTGAGATGTTCCGGTGCACCTACTGATCTCATCTCTCCCTTTAGTTTGCTTGTTCATAAAAAATTGCCTAATTGGCTCAACTGCTCATTGGTGCATGCAGTTGGATAGCACTCAAGTGCAAAAATACTGAGACAGTACAATCATGGTATTAATTTGACCTTAGACCATTTAAATCTCCAATATATGGAAAAAGAAGCAATAGAGACTTTCAAGGAATATGCTCAAAGACGTAAAAACGGTCGCTCAATTGATTGACAAGGAAATGTCACTAATGTTTATAAACACTATAAGCATTTCGTACTACAATAAAATGTTTCAACGTGCCTCAATAAACTTCTCCGACATTATAACAATAGGAGAAAGAATTAAGAGTGTAGTTAAAAGTGAAAGGTTATAAAGTGATGCAGAAGTAGAAGTTAGCACTACTAAAAACATGATTCCACAAGAAGAAAAGATAAAGTGCATGAGATTAGCTCGGGGCAGAGCATTATTAGCTATGTGTCATTACCATCATTTAAACAATAGGATGACATTCAGAGTTTACAATGAAAAGGAAAAAGTCAACTAGATGCACCAAATTAACAACCAACAAGAAAGGGCAACAAAGCACCTTGGTTGTTATCATCACTAAAAGCTCAACTCCATCTGATGAGTTGGTTTATCCATGCTCACTAAAACCTAAGCTTCACAACTAGAAAGTCGAAGAGCTATTAAAAATCCTCATAGAGATGCAAAAGTGATCATCACTAGTTATCCTTAAGGTCAGGGCAAGACTTTTGTAACAGGGGCACCTTTTAATCTTTTGTTGAATTAGATGGCGTCTTGATTAGCTGCAGGTAGACCCCTAAATTTATCCGGAATTTTATTTCGTCATTTTTATTTTGTGTAATTTTGTGTCTTTCTCACTAATTTCGGATTTACTCGCTTTTAAATAAAAATAAACAAAAAAATAAATTAAAAAAAACATCTTTTTCATTTTTGTGTTTTAGGTAAATAAATTTAGAATTTTTTATGTTCATAAAATAAAAGACTTTATTTATTTTTTTTCCTCATATTTGTATTTTAGGGAGAATAAAATTTTGAAGCTTTTAATGTTTTAATCAAATAAAAATAAAAGATTTTTTTGTGTAGAGAAAATAAAATTTTGAATGATCAAATCTTTTGTTAATGGAAAATTGTATTTAATTAAATTTGGGAGGAACTATTTAAACCAAATATTTTTTTAATCATAAAAATCTTTTCAAATTAAATGTATTATTTTTCTTCCTTTTAAGTTTGATTTGATTTATTTTTTCCTAATCAAGAAGGGTTTGGAAATTCTATAAATTAGAGGTTTTTGGCACACATTTTTTAGAGACACAACACAAGAGAAACCCTAGCCATTTTTTTTTTCTCGTTCACTCACATACACATTTTCTCTTTTGCACTTTTTTTTCTCTCAAAAGATTTTTCATCTTTCTCACATACAATACATACATTAAAAAAACCAAAAAAGATTTTAGTGGTTCTTTCAATTTCTCCTCTCACGTTTTCTCTCTTTGTCCCTTTAGATTTTATTTTATTTTCTAAGTTTCTTTCTTTTTCTCCTCCAACAATCACTCAACCTAACTTCTCTCCACATTTTTTTCATAAAAAATGGTGAGTTTTACCAATTTCTAAATATAACTTTTTTAATTATATATCTGTTTGTACATTTTTAGCACTATTATTCTAGGTCAATTTCATTTGTGCATCAAATGTAGACTAATTTTATTTGTGCCTCATATAGACTAATTTATTTGTTCATCATGTATATATTTTGAGTTGCTTGTAAAGTTTAAATTCCATGAATAATGTTTTAGAGTTTTATTTAGCTAATTAACTTTACACAACTTTATATTTTAAATTCATAAATGATTACCCTTGTATATTATGTTAGGTATATAGTTAATGATATAATTGTTTCATTTCTAATATTTGCATTATATATAATTTTGAACAAAAGTATTGTTAAAACTTTTCAATGACGGAATCTTTAATACTCGGGATGCCGATACTTGAAGTCTAGAGGCGAGAAATCAATATCTTGGGATGCCAAGATTTGATGTTAATATGTTTTCTTTTAAACCAACCTTTAATAAAAAAATATTTCTTTTACACATGTATTTTATTCTATTCTTGTATAAAAAAAATATATTTGTTGTAAATATGCATTATATAAAAAAAAAAATCTTTTTTTAGAAAAGGCATTTATTTCCTTAAAATAAAATTTGAATACTTCTATAATCATCCATAAATATTTTTCTAAAAGTAAATTCGATTCTATAAAATTTCTTTCCTTTCAAAAATAATTTTTCTTTTAAAATGTTTTCTTTCTCCATTTTTTTAAAAACATAAATAAACCAATCAAAATTGATCTTCTGCAAAATTCTTTCCTTTAAACGTTACCAATATTTTTGTGAAATATTTTTTATAAATATTTTAAATAATTAAACCAAATCTTTTGAAAAACTTTCCTACGATGGAGATTAGGAAGTCAAGATGTTGACTTTTTTAATATTCTTGAGGTGAAGAATTCATTTTGAGATGTCAAATTAAATTCAAATAAAATTTTTAATGGCCTTTGGCCACTCATAATTATTGTTCATTATTGGTAATAATAGCGATTAATAAAATATGAGATATTTAAAAATCAAAACAAATATTATTTTTTCTTATAAAAATACCTCTCTTTAATAACACTAGAAAAATAAATCTTCGTTCTTCGAACAAGTGCTATGGGATGCTAATACCTTCCCCATGCACAAAAGACCCAAGAACCCTTTATCTTTTCTTTGCAGACCAATTTGACATACTTTTGGGTGCCTAATCACACCCTCTAAATAAAGATTGGTAGCGACTCTATTTTCCTCCTCTTGGGAACAACGTCGTTCACTCCGAATCGCAAACCTGTAGCGACACCGCATTGTTGGTTTCCATTTTTTTGAAGTATATATTCTTGATTATATTTATCCCCTATTCCTTTATCATATAGGAAAACATGGGATTAATGAGGACAATATAAGTAAAGTCAATATCAAGGTTGAATTACAAAGTTACATTTCTTTATCCTGAGCAAGGAATGAAATTAAGGTATTTTATGCCCTATCAACCTCAAAACCAAAATAAGAGGATTGGATAGTTATTAGGCCAAGACCTTTGGAAACATTATGGTCAACAAATTATGTTTATTTAGACATCATACCTCCACTTTGTGGGTATACAAAAGTTTGGGTATAAAATTTTGTAGCATTAGCTATTCCCTGTTGAAGTTTGAGTTGGTATAATAGAAGCATCCAACAAAGTATCAGGGCTATTGAGAAAAATGATGGTCTTGAGATGCTATCATTTGTTTACACATCAATTGGGGTGATCTCCCGTTATTTAATATATAGGGTAGACGAATTTTCCCTATTAAAGATTAAATACCATCTCAGGATACGGAATGTCTGTCATCATTGGTCGCAGAAGAGGATCAGTTTGAAAGGATTCTCCATTTTATTGAAGACTATCAAGGATAATTATGAGTGACCTTAGGCAATTTAAAGTCATTCAATTAAGTATTTTAAACCTTCGATTTGAATAGATCAAAATTTTAAATTACCAAATCACCGGGTTTCTTATGGATCCACTTTTTACCGTTGGTTTCAAAGACTAGAGACAGTGTTTTATTCGGTAAATAATCACTCCAAGGAGATTTTTAAGGCAGGATAGAAGCCAAATTACAGCTTAAGTTGGCGGTACCTGATTAACAGTTTTTATGAAAAAGGAGAACGAACTATTTTGTATGCTTTACCTGTTTCTTCTTTTGAAAAGAATTTAGAGAAGGTTTAGCAAAAAAAAAACCATTAAAATAAACATATTTTAGCAAGAATATATAGGCATACATATATTCACCATGAAATAAGCATGTTTTCGCAAGCATATTCATCAATACATGCATTAGTGACATTTGTCTATAATTCGATTTGGTAACTTAATATGGTGCCATGAGGTGCTTGTTTTATCCCTGGCCATTGACACCCTATTGCTGCGATGGTGCTTGTTTTATGCCTAGCCTCCAACGTTTTTTTATTTTATCATGAGGCGCTTGTTTTATCCCTTGCCCTTGACACCTTATTGCTGCAATGGTGCTTGTTTTATCCCTGGCCTCCAGCGTTTTTTTTTTATTTTGTCATAAGGCGCTTGTTGTATCCCTCGCCCTTGACACCCTATTGTTGTGATGGTGCTTGTCCTATCCCTAGCCTCCACCTCATTTATTCTCTGTCATGAGGCGCTTGTTTCATCTCTGGCCCTTGACACTGTTAATAGTTTGAAGTATTTTATCTTAGTAAAATAGTGGCTACACCTTCGTCAACCTTCTAATTCTACAAGGATGTACGAAGGGGGCATGTTGTAGCCATCTATTTTTGTCCTCTTTATTTTATTTTATTTTTTCTCATTGTATGCTAATTTTGATTTAATAAGTAAATAATTAAATAAATGATTTTTTAATAATTAATCCTTGAAATAATAATAATAATAATAATAATAATAATAATAATTTTTTTTTTTTTAATGATTAAGGTAATATATATGGATGTTTTCAAATATAGAAAAATGAGTCAAAGTATTTATAAATATAGAAATTTTTTACAGATAGACAGCGCTCAAGCGATAGAATTTCTTTGCTTAAGCGATAGAAAGTGATAGAATTCTATCGCGGTCTATCACGGATAGACAGTAAAAATTTTCTATATTTGTAAATAGTTTGATATTTTTTCTGTTTATAGTAATTTCCCTAATATATATGTAGGGGGGAAAATAGTTTTTCTTTAATAGAAAAATCTTTTATTTAGGAAATTTTCATATTTAAATTTTTTTTAAAAATAATCTCATTAATCTACAATTTATATTTTTTTTCTTTTAAAATGAGTTTGATTGATTTTTAATTGACAATATTTTTTAGGTGGCTATAATTCGTTGTTTTTGGTCTTTGAAAAGGGAGAGATTTCTTGATAAAAAAAATTCTAGAGATCTAAAAAGGAAGTGTGTAGAAGACAGAAATAGAGAAAACGAAAAAGAATCAGTGAGTTCTTTTACAAAAAAATCCATACAACATAGGGTCTAACTTCGTGGAGGTTGCATTTGGTAGGGTATTTGTCACACCCTCCCCCAGATTACCCTCTTAAACTTGGGAAAGAGCATGTGATACATACTAGAATAAACTAAAAAATAATCAAATTGAAGCCAAAAAGTACCAAAATTGCAAAATGGCTTCAATTTGGCCTAATGGGCGTGCAATGGTCGTGGATGGGCGTTGGTGGGTGGCAAATCACGCATAAAGGCATGTTTGAGGAGGCTGTCACGCGCACAAGGCAGCAACTTGAGGTCTTGCATTTTCTAGATTTTTACCCCAATTTTTAAATGACCATAACTTTTTCAATTCTTAACCAAATCGAGTGACATTTATCGCAAAAACTTCATAGTTAAGTCCTCCACAACTTATCTTCAGAGTGAAAGACCTAAAAACTCGTGA
The DNA here is from genome assembly GCA_002890555.2 of Lagenaria siceraria. Lineage (NCBI taxonomy): Eukaryota > Viridiplantae > Streptophyta > Magnoliopsida > Cucurbitales > Cucurbitaceae > Lagenaria > Lagenaria siceraria. Next base: position 22,958,963 of record CM016485.1, on the reverse strand, counting down.
TTTACCCAAAATTTGCCTCATACCAGGAGCTGCTCCAGATTCACAATTTCCCCTACTTCAATTTTTCCCAGATTTGCATCAATTTTTCATCAGCTTGTTCGTACTCAATTTTAAATCAAATTAACTCAAATATTTTGCAAATAACTCACGCCTTACCTAAAAGCTTGAAGCTCTGACAACCCTTGAGTTGCCCAAAATCAACCCAAATTATAGAAGCCTCTCTAGACTGATGCGAAATTCAAACCAGTCAATTCCACCTACATTTTCACCAGTTTTCCATCATAATTAGCTCAAACATCCTTCATACAAGTTGTTAAGAAATAAGTTAACGTACTAACCTCAAAATTGCAGCTCGAAATTTGATCTCTACAGCTCAAAATCATCCAAATACTACAGGTTGCTAAAATTTTCTTCAATTTCAGACCAAGGTTGCATTTCCTTCCATTCCAACCACTCTCTGACCACAAATCCGGCAAGACCACCTTCAAATACCTTTTCTCTGATGAAAGAGGGTGATGGTCAAGGTCTCTTCCAACTTCACCAAGGAAAATGGAGAGAAAATAAGAAAACCTCTCTTTTAATTCATTTTCCTCCACCACTGACATGCAATCCATCCTCCACTTCTCGCACTATGATCAATTGAACATTGGGTGGATCTTGAGATCTGAGCTAGGCGTTTTTTTTACTTTCCTCGCACTTTAATTTTTCACAATTTACATTCTCGCACTTTACTTTTCTTGCCTTATTTTCTCATCCATTCCAAGACCCCCGTTAGCACTTTAGCTTGAAATTACATTAGAGCTTCCCTGTGGTTCGACTCCAGACTTGCCGCTTATACTATGTCATCGTAGTATAGGTAGTAGTTTGGTGAATTATAAATTAATTTGTTTAGTGAGAGTTTGTAGGCGACAACAAATTTTCTCGCTAACAGTCACTATCGCTTTAGTTTTCTAAGAATTTGTGTTCTTTAATTATTTTAGGTTTCTTTACAAATTTAGAGGTACGCCTATCAGGGATTTTTAGCTATTTTTAATTTATGAAAATTATTTAGTTTATAAAGTTTGATTGACTTTTAGTTAAATTCATGAAAGAGAGTTGTTTGAGATGTACGCATGCATATAGTGACGGCCTAGTACAAGTCCTAGGAAGTTGGGTCATTACAGTAAAGGTCCCACAACATAGAATCATAACATATCTCATGAAAACACTATCATGCTCATATATCCTCTTACATCATATAAATAACATGCAAAACATATAGGTAGTCTCAGAGAACCTAACAACATCTTTCTAACTATATCGCCTTGCACAAGGATAGTTGTAGTTGTAAAATTACTTACCTCGAGATTAAGTCCAGATAATTAGCAGCCATAACCTCTCTTTATCTTGAATAAAATCCTTGAATCAACCCTATACATAAATCAAAATTTGCTTAGGTACTTTAGGACCTAAACCTCAATGTTGGACTTAAACTTAAATAACCTCAACATAGATTTACCTACAATGAAGCTTACTTTGAGAACCAACTCTAAAACCCCAATTCCTCACGTCCCTGAATCAACACAACAATTTGGGGTTAGAACCCAAATTTACAACATTGTTAAATAATCCAAAACACACTTGGAACCCAAAATACTCACCAAATTTCTGATGAAACCAACCCTAATCGTGCTAGACAACAGCTTAAAACCTCCCAAATCTTCAATTTAGCATTTAAATGTCATGGGTAAACTGATTTTAGACCAAAAATTTAATGGGTAATCAATAACCTTCAAGAAAACTCACAAAACACCCAATCTTACCCAAAATAAAACCAAAGATCCCCCGAACTCATTGAATCGGCAACGGCTAAACGACGGCCATGCACGGTGGCAACACCTGCATGCCAGAGATTTGACGACTACTCAGGTAACTGTAGCGACTATCGGACAAAACAATGACGTGGTGGCGGTGGCAGATCTGAGCACGATCTCCGGTTGTGAACGGCAGACAGACGATGAGCTCGATCGCTAGGACTTCAGTAGGCGACAATGATCGGCGAACCACCAAATCAGAAGAAGCGAGGCCGACGGCGACGGGCATGCAAACAACGGCTGCTGAGACACAAAGGTCTGGCCAGAAACACAATGAAAGTAAAGGGAGACGGGAAAACTCATGAGAAGGGGGAAAGACCAAGGAAGAAGATGATGACTTGGCTTCACTAGGGTTGTGTGCGGCTAATTTCGTCTTCTTCGTCTAACTCATTCATTACATCAATATACATGTATAAAAACTAATAATTCCAAACCCTACTTTTCATTAAATAACTATTTCCTTTTCCTTTTCAAATAATTATTTTCTTTCCCTTTTCCCTTTTTACGAACCTCGTCCAACTTAAGGCCAAAACTTCAAATCCCAACAAATACAAAACCAAAGAAAATCAATTAACCTTTTAATTAACTTAATTTGAATTAAATCCAAATTCTAAAATCCTTACCATTTAATATAAATTGAATTATTTTCCCAATAACTCAATTTTAGCCTCAAAACTTAAAATATCACCCAAATAATTCAAGATAATTAAATTAAAAAATTACCTAAAATTTTGGAAACTTACGTTCCTCCCTTCTTAAGATACGTTTGTCCTCAAAAGTTCTAATCCTAAAAAAAAAAAAAGAAAAGCTCTGGGTACTTTTCCTTCATCTCAACCTCTCGCTCCTATGTTGCTTCTTCAAACTAATGATTTTGCCACAAAACTTCCGCTAGCGCTATCTCTCGATTGCGCAAAGTCTTCACTTCCCTTGCCAAAAGGTGGGATGGCTTCTCCTCATAGCTCAAGTTCTCATTCAATTGAAAGGGCTCATAGTCTACTACATGAGATGAATCTTTCATGCACTTTCTCAACATTGAAACATGGAAAACATTAAGAACTATGGAAAAAGACGGTGGCAAGGCTAAACGATAAGTGAAGGAATTGAATTCAATTACTCAATTATGAATTTTAAAGAAATAGAGAAAACAGAAAAGAATAGGATAAACAACCTGTTTTTCAAGAAGGAAAAGAAAAAACAAAAGGGAACAAGAAAGAACTTACCCTTGTTAAAAAAATTTCTTCAGTTAGCAATTTCCTTTGAGAACAAGAATGAATCACTAAAAGCACCACCAGTGAAAACTTTCTATTCTCAGGAAAATTAAGTCTAGGATACGCGGGATCCAAAGTGCTTGGTAAGGAAGACTTTTTGTGAGGGAGAATATGTGACAATTTTCAGTAGAGTGTTAAAATTTTCTTGTGAAGAGAAGTAACTTCTCGTCACCCCCTCTTTTTGTGAGAGAGTGGGAGGGAGTTCCATAACTCCCTCTCCATTACGTGAAGATAACTCCCTCTGAGAGTTATCTAAATAACTCAATTTTAACATTAAAATTGAATTAATTGATATATTATTACTGAATTTTTTTCATCGTCTTCTTCGTACAGTACTGAAAAGCAACAAAATCTTGGCCTCCAAGCATCCGATTTAGGCAAATTTGTTGTCGTTTTTCTCAGTAAAATGAACCCAATCTAGAGACGTACTTACAAAGATTCGATTTACAGTAAAAATGCCCAAAAATGCAGGGGCCTTTATAATTGATCCAATAAAAAAATGTAAATCTATGGCCAAATTTTACAGTAAACATTCAATGCAAAAAACCACATTCACAATGCAGTAAACCCACCAAACCAATGTAAATTTCAAAACCTAAATAAAATTTTAAGAAGACTCTGATACCAATTGTTGGGATTAAAACCCAAGCGCAACATAAACATATCAAAACACTAACTCAAAATTAATTTTAAAATTTTGAAATACTTCTACATTGGTAAAATAAATCTAAAATTCTAGGTTAAGCATATTGAATACAAAAATACAAATGAAAAAAAAAACTTACGTTGAATACCCCCACTTGGAGTCCTTCCTTTTCTCTGAACCTTGAGAAAAGGTTTGTGGGAACCTTTTTGGTAAAGGAAAAAAATTACAGAGAACTCTTTTGAGAGAATTTTTTTTTAAAGAGAATGCTTGTGAGAGAATTTTTCTGTTAGACACTATATAAGGAAAGGAGAGAAAGTGGGAAAGGTGGGTGTTATCGCACGTATTAAGTAACTCCCCTACGTGTGAGTTACAACAATATTAAATCTAATTTAATATTAATTAAATTAATAATTAATAATTAATTAAATCTAATTTAATTAACCAATTCATTTAAATCATATTTAAATGAACATCTCTCACATAACCTATAGTTTTAATTCAATTAATTTAATTAAATCAAATTAAATTAAATTAGATTAAATTAAATAACTAATTAATTCTCCAATTAATTAATTACCAAATTAAATATCAAATATTTAATTTTAACCTGCATTTGAATCAAATTCAAATACATTTCTCTCATAACCTGTAGTTTTAATGTACATCTAATGCACATTAATTTTAACCTATAATTTTAATATAAATCTAATTCATATTAAAATAATATTTGAACAATTTCAAATATTTAATTCTCTTACAAATTAACTTTGAATCATATCCAAAATTATATATATATACTATAAAGTTTAATTTGTAAAATAAACTTTATATTATAATGTATCATTATACATTATACTTTTCCCTTAATAAATTTGAACTTTTCAAATTTCATCTAAGAATAAATTACCTCAATATTCTTTATGAGCTAGGAAGGGGACCTAATGGACCTATAGATCAGAAGCTCTAACGATATGAGATTAACGAGCTAAACTCATTAACCACATTAATCAATATCTGTTAACTGTGGGGACACTCCACTAGAGACTCACTGTAGATATATTTCTGTGTCCACGGATATAGACCAATAATAGCAAGTTAGTCCTTCACAAGTGTTCGTAACACAAGCTGGGTCAAATTATCGTTATACCCCTGGGTTACTTCTAAATCCTTAAGTATCAGTGCTTCTCTAATGAACAATCTGTTTATGGTCCAACCATCAAACAGAAACCCCTCTCGGGCCAGTGAGAAGGTAGGGCCCTTTGTTCAAGTCCCGGAGACACCACTTAAGGGAACACTTATCTACTTACCCTAAAGTCAAGAAGGAGTGAAATCCATCTTGTATAATTATGTTTCTAGCTCCCCACTCAGTCTTGTCCCCAAAATGGTAGGCATATTGAGTCAGCAAACGGGTCACTCTCACCCATACAAATCAAAAGACAATCCCTCGTGAACAGGAGTTCATAATATACTCAAGATTAAGACTAAGTTATCTAGGTCAAATTATTGAAATAGAAACCTAATCAGTCAACGGAGTTACATCTAGTGGTTACTATTTCGTGGTCCAGTCTTATGCAAACTCATTGCATAGTATACCCCCACTCGCATGTCTCCTACACGAATGCGTTGGATCATTGCGTTTGTATCAAATACAAAGTAGGTCGTATCCATAGTGTTACCAGGATAAGGTACCCAGCCCTATCCTTATACTATGGACCCTTTAGGCTGTACCTTGAACATTAATCTCTATATGTTTCTACATATTGTTCAAGACTCATAAAACAACCTAGAATGTTAGTTTATTGGATTTTAGGGTTATTAAAACAAGATAAAATAATCAATAACATTTCTTGAATAATAATGAATAACAATTTATTAATAACGATCAAAATACAACATTTACTATCTACGAGTTTTAAGGCATAAAACCCAACAAGTTGCACTCTTCTTACTGTAGATATATTTCTATGTCCACGGATAAAATCAATCAACAGCGAGTCAACCCTTCACAAATTTCTCGTAACAACAACTGGGTCAAATCACCGTTTTACCCCTATGTTACCTCTAACTTCTTAAGCACCACTAATCGCTCTAATGAACAATTTAGTCATAGTCTAACTATAAGCTAGACCCCTCTCTAGCCAGTAAGAGGGTGAGGCGCCTTATTGTTCAAGACTCGGTATCAGCTCTTAAGAGAGCAATTCATAAGATGTGAATTCCTTTTTGTACAGTTGAGTTTCCAGCTGCCTGCTTGGACAAATCCCCGGTCGGCGAACATAACCACTCTCACCCATACAAATCAAAGGATTGCCCTCATAGGCAAGAGTTCACAACTGACTCAGGATTAAGGTCGAGTCACCTATGATCATCCTAGTGAAATGTAAGTCTCATTAAGTAACGGTGTTATATATGGGAGACTAATCATTTCACGGTCCGGTCTTATATATGTCTTACATATATAGGATACTCCCACTCACATGTTTCCACATGAATATTCAAGATCTCAACGTTTGTGACACTTTACAATACTTATAACAATTACAAAGTGGGTCGTATCCATAGTGTTACCAGGGTAAGGTACCCAACCTTATCCATCTACTACATACTGTTTAGGTTATCACTTAAACACAATCCACTTGTATGTCTCTACATACGTGTTTAAGTTACTGCTAATAACCTAGGATCTTATTTTATTGGTTTTGGGTTAATGCAACTAAATGTTAAAATATAATTGTTATGTTATTAAATAAATAATTTGGTTTGTACAATACAAGTTTACAAAATACAAGACCACGAGATTTTAGGGTATCAACCCCAACAATAAGTTACATGGTCAATCGGCTCTGAGATCTCAAATGGCCTAATGAATCGAGGACTCAATTTCCCCTTCCTTCCGTACCTCAGAACACCTTTCATAAGTGTCACCTTCAAGATCACCTAATCACATACTGCAAACTCCAAGTCATTATGCCTAACATTAGCATAACGTTTCCGTCTGCTTTGGGCGATTTGCATCCTTACTCTTATCTTTTGAATTGCCTCATTTGTAGTATACACTAACTTCAGTCCTAACAATTTTCGTTCACCGACCTCATTCCAATAAATAGGAAATTTGCAGCTCTTCCCATACAAAACCTCAAAAGGCGCCATGCCAATGTTGCCTGATAACCATTATTGTAAGCAAAATCCATAAGATGCAAGTGGGAGTCCCAACTTCCTGAAAACATCTATCGCACAAGTGAAGGAATCGAATTCGTCAGCGGAAGCACATGAACACGCGTGCTTTCGAAATTCGTTTTGGAAATCATGAAAAACGAAGAAACATTCAAAACATAGGATAAACATTAAAATAGATAAGCATGCTATAACTAGTGATGAGAAGAAGAACTTACCCTTGAAGACTATCTTCTTGGTTATTCCTCTCTACGTCACGAACTTCTCCCTCAATATCGAAAATCCTTCCAAGAACTCGAACAATCACAAACACACAGTGAGCACTACCACTTTGTCTTCCTCGCTATTTTCTGACAAGGAATGGATTGTGGGATCCTTCTTGGTTTTGGGAGGAGAAGGAAAAAATGGAGAATAATCTAAGTGAGTTCTTTAGAGAGAGTTTTCTCTTTTCTTCTCTATAACACTTACATAATGAAAAGCACTCCTTCAAAATGATACATGAGGGGAGTTAAATCCCCTCACTGCAATAATCATTCCCCTATAACTCCAAGGGAGTTATTAATATTCTTTAATTTTAATTTAAATAAAATGAAATTCAGAATTTAATTTTAATTAAATAATAATTAATTATAAAAGTAAATAATAATAATAATTAATTAATGGGAAATTATTGTAAATAGAAAAAATATCAAACTATTTACACATATAGAAAAATTACACTGTCTATTAGTGATAGACTGCGATAGAATTCTATCACTTTCTATCGCTCAAGCAAATAAATTCTATCGCTTGAGCGATAGAATTCATAGAAAGTGATAGAATTCTATCGCGGTCTATCACTAATAGACTGTAAAATTTTTCTATATTTGTAAATAGTTTGACTCATTTTTCTATATTTGAAAATAACCCCTAATTAATCTTATTAACTAATTATAAACTTAATTAAATATCACATATTTAATTAAACATGCATTTAAATCATATTAAAATGCATAACTCTCCCATAACCTATGGTTTTAATATGAATCTCATTCTCATTAATTTTAACCTATAGTATTCATAATTAATATTTGAATCTCATTCAAATCTATTGCTCTCACATACTATATAGTTTTAATTATAAATCATATTTATAATTAACTATATACTATGATGTATCAATATACATTATACTTTATATTAATCACATTAATATGAACAATACCTATATTTTCCTTAAATAATTTGAATTTTTCAAATTATTCCAAAACACTTTATTCCTTGTTTTATCCTTAGTGAGCTAGCAAGGGGACCTAATGGACTTACAGATTAGAAGCTCTATTGATACGAGATTAATTAATTAAATTCCTTAACTATATTAATCAACATTCATTAATTAAATTCCTTAACTATATTAATCAACATTCATTAATTGTGTGTCACTCAACTAAAGATCTACAATTGCACTCTTCGCACTATAGATATACTTCTGTGTCCAAGGATATAACAAATCAATAGTAAGTCGACCCTTCATGAATCGCGCGTAAATTATAGTTAGGTCAAATTACCATTTTACCCTTGTAATTACATCCAACTTCTTAAGTCTCATTGATCCTCTACTGAACAACTTGTTTATGGTCGTACCATAAACAGAACCCTCTTGAGCCACTGAGAGAGAGGGGCCCCATTGTTCAAGACCTAGAGTCAGCACTTAAGTCAGCAATTCATTTATTTACCTTAACAACGGGAAGGAGTGAATTCCATCATGTGTAACTATATTCCCAGCTCCCTACTCGAACAGTCCCCAAAATAGTAGCCTCATTGAGTCGACGACTCAAGCCACTCTCACCCATACAAATTGAAGGACTGCCCTTATAGATAGGAGTTCATAACCCACTCAAGATTGAGGTCGAGTTATTTATGGTTATCTGTTGCGCTCTAAACGTGGATGAATAATAAATTGTGTGGTGTGATACTCACGTCGAGTTATCAATTATTAATCTAATAGATGCGGCGAACACAAGTTTTTCTAACCTAAGCACAAGTATAAGCTTAGAGAAGGGTTGTGGTGAGTCAAGGGTCAAACACAGGGACTTTATGCACTTATGATTAACTCTGCGCGCTAGATTTTTATACAATGAATGGTGTCAAAATGTTGGTGGTGAAGTTTAATCTAAGTAAAACTAAATTAACTAATTACAATGGCAAGAGAGAGATGCGATGGATGTGAATGAATGGTGATGAATGAAAATGCGTTTCAATCTCAGATCAAGTAAGATGCGATGGAAGAAAAATCAATATATGAATAGGGTTAAGAAGACTTCTTCGCATTTTCTTAACTAATGCGTGAGATGCATTTATCAATCTCTAAAATTACAAACTAACCTCTCGGCCTTTGAAGCACATTTGTCTTATTTCTAAGATGTACGTTGGTTGATTCAAATGAAGATCTTACGTTATTTTTAAAGCAATACTTCTTTATGCTTAATGTTGTCTAAGATTTCTTACTCTCTCAAACAAGATTTCTTTCCCTAAACCTATCTCTCAACAGATTTAAGTAAAGAATTAAGCTAAGATTAAACAATAAAAATGTTTACTCATGCATAGTTTTGAAAATGCTAGTTCATTCTCTTTAACCCATTAGAATATTAACTGCTCATAATGGATAAAAAAGATACTCATGGATAAAAAAAAATGGAGGTAACTTATATTAATATCAAGAAATGAAGAATCTTTCAATATCAAATCTTAATATAAAATGAGAGAAGTAAACAGAAATAAAAATGGAAATGTCGAGCCGTCGAGACAATTTCTTGCTCCCTTTAGCTTTGAATTGGATGCTATATCAACAAGATTGCTTCAAGGATGGAGACAAACTCTCACTTTTCTAAGAAGCACTTAGAATTCTATAGAGAAAAGCTTGAAAAATGGTAATGACAATTGCTCTCTCTTGGGATAGTTGATCTCTTGACCAGACTAACTCTTTTTCTTCATCTTTGAGCTGACTATTTATAGGGGTCAAAAAGTGAAGCTTTGGGATTCTCTCCAATGATTTCGCTGACACCATGCATTTAATTCTATGCTTTTCTGCGTCGATTCTATCGCGTCACAGGTTTATTGGTTCTTCCGTGAACCTTTCAAATCAGCTGCCAACTTGCTCTGTTGATTTGACATTCATTGTCTATGCGTTTGTTATTTTCTGTCTTCTATCTCATCACATAGCATAGTGCTACCAAGTTGGGCGCCTTCTCTGTTTTCATGTGATCACGCTTGTAGTGCTGTTCTCAAATTCTTCTTTTCTTCATTCTTTTCCTGCGATGAAATATGGAAATTCTTATAATTCTTAGGCTTTTAATATTTGTAAATGCATTATTGCAAAGTACATTTATTTGTTAGAATTTATATCAGAATAATGCAATTTCCTTCTGAATTTCGCTAATTGCTTTGAATAAAAAGACGGAATAACTTGTATTTCTAAAAGTTATCATTATCCTATGAAATATTAATCCCTTCAGTCAACGATGATATAAAGTGAGATTAATCATTTTTCAATCTGATCTTATACAGACTTTTTGTATAGGATACCCCTACTCGCATGTTTCCACATAAACGATTTAGATCAAATCGTTTGCAACACTTGCAACTCTTATAACATTTACAAAGTGGGTCGTATCCGTAGTGTCACCAGGATAAGGCACCCAACCTTATCCATATACTACAGACCATTTAAATTATTACTTAAACATGATCCACCTGTATGTCAACCACATACATGTTTAGTTACATAAAATAACCTTGGATCTTTCTTTAATGGATTATTGCATATATAAAATAATTAACCATTATTTTAAATAACATACAAACTATGAGGCTTTGGGGTATACATCCCAACAATAAGCATATAACATGTGCTCTAAAGTTTGGTTCAAACACTTTGGTTGACTGTCAAAATGCCTGTGAGAAGCTGTAATGAAATCTAACTGTGTGCTCAGCACTTTCAAGAGACACCTCCAACTACGCATGTGAAATAGGAGTCGCCATTTGACATACTGAAACTTATACCTCAATAAGTGTGACAACATCTTCCATTTATAACTATGAAACTTAAGATGCTGAAAATCAATAGTACTTTATGTTGGGATTTGTGCCCTAAAGTCTCGTAATTTATTAGTTAATTAATTTAATTATTAATTATGCAATATTAATTTATCCATTAACCATAAAAATCCGAGGTTATTATATGAAGTCTTGAACAGGTATGTAGTTGACATATGGGTGGATCATGTTCAAAAAATAACCTAAAGGTCTATAGTATATGGATAAGGTTAGGTGCCTTATCCTGGGAACACTATGGATACGACCCACTTTTTAATAGTTACAAATGGTTTGATCCAAACCATTCATGTGGAGACATGTGAGTGAGGTATCCTAGACAAAGAGTTTGTATAAGACCGGACCGCGAAATATTTAATCTCTCTTTGTAAATCTGTTAATTAATGAGATTAATATTTCATAGGATGATCATGTGCGACTCGATCTTAATCCTGAGTGACTTAGGAACTCCTGTCTATGAGGTCAATCTTTTGATGTGCACGAGTGAGAGTGGCCTGAGTTGCTGACTCAATAAGCCTGCCATTTTGGGGATCTGACTAAATGGAGAGTTGGGAACATAAACTTCACAAAATGGAATTCACTCCTTCCCGCATAGGATAAGTAGATGAGTAGTTCCCTTAAGTGCTGATTTTGGGTCTTGAATAAGGGGCCCCACCCTCTCACTGGCCCGAGAGGGACTTAGTTTATGGTTGGACCATAAACAAATTGTTCATTAGAGAAATCAGTGGTACTTAAGGAAAAGATGTAATTACAGGGGTAAAACGGACATTTAACCTAGCTGTAATTATAAACAACTCATGAAGGATCGACTTGCTTATACTGATTATATCAATGGACACAACTTGTCCTATAGTGCATAAGAGTTCAACTATAGGTCTATAGTGGTTTGGCCTGTAGTTAATGAATGAAGGTTAATTTAATTAAAGAGTTTAATTAATTAATCTTGGGTCATTGGAGCTTATAATCTGTAAGTCCATAAGGTCCCCTTGCTAGCTCACCACGAACCAACAAGGATCAACTATGTTGAAAGAAAAATTTGAAATGTTCAAATTTATGAGGGAAAATATTAATTGTATTGAATACAATTTAATTATATGATTTATTATAAAGTTTATTTGAATGAGATTCAAATTATAACTTTATAATATGGAGTATTAATTTATTTGAATATGATTCAAATAGTCAATTATTTATTTGGATGAGATCCATATAAATAAATAAATTATTTAATTTGAATAAGATTCGAATTAAATATTAATGGGAGAATTAATTTATTTGAATATGATTCAAATAATTAAATTATTTGGATGAGATCCATATAATAAAGTTATTTAATTTAAATAAGATTTGAATTAAATAATTGTAGGGAGAATTAATTAATTTGAATTGGATTCAAATAATTAATTGTTTAATTTAGATGAGATTCAAATTAAAGATCCTGCAGAAGATAAATATTCAAATATGATTTAAATATTTTAAAACCATTTAATATGAGATATTATTTGGGTATATATTTAATAATATTAGATATTATTAAATATTTAATTTAAAAATCTCTGCAAAGGGTTGTCCTAATAGGATTAAGAATAACCCATATATTTCTATAAATAGGGCCCTTGGGAGCCCTCATAGAAGGCACACTCTACTCTATACTGGACACACTCTCTCCACAAGAATAATCTCTCCTCCCAATTTTCTTAGAAAAGTTACAAGGAAATTCTTCCTCATTCCCTTTATTCTTTCTAGAAGTGGTTCCCACAAACTGGATCTTTGTTAGAGTCATAGCAAGGAAGATCTCGTGGAATTAGAAGAATTCAAGGAGGAGATTACCAATACGAGGAGAAGATTTTTCTGCATCAGTGGATCAATAAAGGTATGGTGCTTAACCTTTTCTTTCTTATTTGTATTTTTAATTCTTTCAAGAAATCAAAGAACGCTTCCGCCAGGATTCAATTCCCTTCACTTTAACACATTCACTCTGAGAACTTTCGTGAGCTTAAGAAGTCTTACTCACTGAAAACATGTATCTGAGCTGATTGTGCTGATGTAGAGAAATCTTCATACATGTGGCAGAGCAATTGACCATACTTGACACGACGAAACCCCAAGATTCGTAGTACAGAAAATTTGGTCAACTGGAAAGTGCTTCTACCTTAAGAGCTTTAACTAAGGTGCCCTTCGTAGTAGCTACATGTATGAGAAACAACTTTTTCCAACCAAGTCTCATATTCACTAGAAACCCGACCTAGGGCTTTCTACTACCAAGGTTGTAAAACTTACTCGAGACAATCCTCATGTTACTCTTAAGCCTTAAGACAATTGCTTAACGTTACTTAGACTCTGCTACGAACGAGTCTGGAAATCTCTTTCATAATAAGGATCCTGAAGTCCTTGGACATTATAGAGCATCAGTCAATCTAAAAGACATCTCCATAAGCTTATAATAACCATATCAAATCCCTGAAGTTAGTTTTCTAAGATAAAAACCTTCCCCATTCATAAATCTATCTCAAGAATATCCATCTGCATAGAGTTAATCAAATCATTGTCCATGCTAGAAAAAACATACTATCTGTGGCACTCCAACTTCAGGATTTGAAATCTGGATTCGACACCTAATGGCCCCGACATTCCCCTGCAATCGGGCTACGTGATCCATGCTATGAAATGCATGAAATTAGGCTTTTATTTGGGCATTTTTAATGAGAAAAATGAACTCTTGCATGAATTGATCCCAACTTTGGTCTTAATATGTTTAAATAAGCTTAATGAGGGTTAATTATGCATAAAAGATGATTTTTGCAAATTTTGTGCAGATCTGGTACATTTTTACAGGTTTCTGTCTATTTTTCATGTGATGCGCCCACAGTAGTGAGTGATGTACCAGCACTGTCGAGCCCTAATTTTTCAGATTCAGTCCTGTCCAGATCAGTTGCGATGTTCACGATTTTATCGGCGGAAGATCCTTGATTCTGCCTAGTGAATCTTCAGAACGCGAATCTCGGCCCTCTTCAATAGATTTGGGGCCTTTAAAAGGCGAGAAAGCCCTCCAACTTCAACAACAACTCTCCACCGTCGAACTCACCACTTCTTTCGCCATCTTTCTGTCAATTTCTAGCACCTTGGATTTTTTCTCAAAGTTTCGAGTCAGTAGTCTTAAGAACGAAAGTTCCTCTAAGGCGTAGCGGCTTTAGATTTCTCTTCCCACAGAAGTGTGTGTCGAGGCAAGATTCTTCCTGGAAAGAGGGAGAATCATTCTAGGGAAAGACTTGTTACTTGAGGATTTACCCAAGTTTTTTTTAGTTGTATTTATTTTCTAGCATTATTTTCTTTGTTTATTTCCTATTTTAATTTCTACCAATCAAACATTTTATTGTAGCTATGGTTTATGATTTAATAAAAGTGATTATTTTGTTAAAAGTGATGAGCTAAATATTTTAAGGGGTTTGACAATGTGAAAGCCTTAGGGTTGTTATGGCTTAGGTTATGTAATGCTTCACACCACTTTGCGTAATCACATTCTCTTTGTTAATTTTAAAAGATAAAATCGGTAAGTTAAACTGACCATTTGATTTAACGATCTAGCGGAGCTCGAATACTGAGAAGGTTAGAGTGTAAGCAGATGTCACAAAGGGATATGGGACTAAGAGCCTAGACATAAGATGGTTACGTCACCTTAGAAATAAGGGACACCATAGGATAAAGGAATTGAACTTGAATTAATCTAAGATCCAGCTAACCATGGAAACATTAGGCATTAGCTGCTTAGAACTCCTAAAGGAACTTGACACAAGACTGAATAGGTGTAGTTTCCTGTCCATGTGTAATTCATTTTTGGTATGATGCGGTCACATCACCTAAGGCACAACACCCAAATGGTTGTAGTATTGTTTACCCCTGTTTGATTACTATTGTTATTTGCCTTTAAGTTTTCTTCCACCTACAATATTCTAAACTTTTTATTTGGTTACCTTGGTTTCATTGATCCATAGTCATAATGAATTTAAACTCAATCTAGTCTTGTGGGATTCGACACTTGGAATACTCCAAGTTTATCACTTCATCAATCGTGTATGCTTACACGTAAACCTCATCCATTCCATATTTATTATCATTTTTATCACTCATACACACCTGGTCGATCACTACGCTACCATAATCAACTCTTAATATAGTTGATATTTAAGCACATGGATTTCAACTATCTTTTTAACATACAAAACTAGTGTGCCCATAGGCGAAACATTAAGTTCTAGAAAAATTCTATAAATAGTTCATGTATCTGTGACTTGCTATTCAACTCCACTAGAACCACTCTGTAAGCAACCTTAGGAATGAAAGTGTTCTATTCTCAAGTTCATTTTTTTTGCTAATGATCATCCTGGAAGACGTAGATTAATTACTTAACCTTAACTTTCATACAATTGAATCTTTACTTGGAGTTAGATTCTTTCACATTTAAATCAAATAGATTGATCGCTAGTTTCTAGTTATAACTTGTGTCCAAAGCCACAATCTCTTAACTTTCGTTAATACCTTCAATGGTGTAGCTTTTGACTATTAAAGCCTCAACATTCCCCATGTTAATAGTTTCAAAACAACCATTCTACTAACAACTCCATTTTATATTATCTCTCTTAACCTTTTATTTTGGAAAAAGACTTTCATGTTGAAATTGAGCATCACAACCAATAGTTTACACAATTTCTTTCACCAACACATAGTAAGAGTCCCAAATGGTAAAAAGAGATTTTCCGTTTACACTAAAGCCAACACCTTGTAGTCACTCACATCAAGTCTTAAAATCCAAACCATACTCAAGTACTTGTTGTTTTGAACATATTAATTTCCTTTATCTTCTCAAAATAATAAAACTTTTCTTAAATACTTTTACTTCCCTACATGGTTAATCCAATAAGTTCAAGGTGCACTTTTCACTTTCCAAGTGAAACATAATCTCTATACTAAGACATGTGACCATTAATAACCCTTCCAAAATCTACAGTTTAATTCCAAACTTGAAACTTTAGTAGGGTACTCTCCACAATTTAATATTGTTTTTAAACTCCAAATGCTATCTTTCCTCTTGGTATAGCTAATTAAACTTGAGTTTTTTCATTACAACAAGAACATAAACAAAATCCAAGTACTTTAAGAACAATAACTCAAGCCAACAACCTGTTTTTCCCATTTTAAGCCAATTTTATTCTTAACCATCTTGGTTTTCATTGACAAATTCATCATACCTAGAACTTATTAAGAGTTCTTCATATTTACCACTTGTACTCCAACTAGATATATTTCTTCCCTTTTTTGGCTCAGAAACAAAACACAACACCTTACGCAACTCACCAATCTCCAATACCATGCAAAAATGATCATGACCTATTAATCCTTTCAAAATCTCTATTGAAACATCTTGACTTTAATAGTAACCTTTAATAGAGCTGTAATCTCTTCTTCTCCTCCTTTCTATCTATAAAACAACTTTAATCATGTTCCTAAGTACATGCCTTAGGAAAGAATTTCTTGTACTATCACCAATCTCATTACCCATTATTAAACATAACACTAGTCCTTCATAAATTTTTGTCTAGACTATTTTTATTCTCTAGCCCAAACAGATACATACTTATATTCCTTAACTGTCATAACTCTACATAGTTTCATCAACCCTTAAGGTTTCTAAACTAAAATATATATTCCTTTCTAACGGCTCTTCCCATGAGATAAACTAGCGCCAAGTGACTTCATCATTTTTTTCCTTTATATAGTGTCGTAACTGAATAATAATTTCATAATGACTTCTATCAAGTCATGATCTTGGAAGAGTAAAGAACGTGCATGCGAAAGCAATTTGGATCTAAAGCACTCTAAGTACATCAATTTTAAGGAATCAACATGCTTGTTACAAAACGAAAAATAGAGTTTGAGTATACAACCTTGATGTAGCTCAAAATTGAAGTAACATTTTGGTAGAAATTGATCACAAATACTTCGTGGATCACCGTTAGAGTCTTCTCCGATATTCTCTAGCCTTAGAACGGATTGTGAGATCCAAATTGAGATGAAAATTGTAGGGAAATTGGAGGTTGAGAGAGTTTGGAACATAGGAGCTTTTGAGAGGAAAAACAACATAAAAAAAAAACAGCAAGAAGCTTCAAATCTCGCATTATTTCTTCTATTTAAAGAAAAAAGTATGCAATTCAAAATTAACCACAAGTTGACACCAATTTCATCTGGATTAAGTGGGATTTAGGTGTGTCAAAGTGAGGTTGAAATGGGATAAATCCACCACCTCCTAAAATTCAATTAAAATTGAATTTCTAAAAATCAATTTTAAATGTATTTTCCTTAATTTTAAATAAAATTAAATCAATTAATTAATTTTAAATAAAATTAATTTAAATAAAATTAATTCTAATAATTAAATTTAATTAATAATATTAATAATATTAATTTAATATCAAATATTAAATTAATAATTAATTTACACCAATCCCCGTCATGAATCTCTATTCATGTATTCGATATTTAAATCATATTTAAATATTTTCAACTCTCCTTATCGTTTAATTCATAATTTAAACAATCATATGTTAAGTATATCATATATAATTAACGCTTACTTCCTAAACCGAATTTGAAGGATTCAAATACTCTCATCACATTGTTTTAAGGTTTAGTCCAATATGAGCTAGCAGGAGGACCTAATGGACCTACAAATCATGAGCTCCACCAATTCGAGATTAACCGGCTAAATTATTTAACCTAGTTAATCAATATTCATTAACTTTCGGGACACTCTATTATAGCCCAATAGTTGCACTCTCCTCACTATAGATATATTTTTGTCCACTTGATATAACTATGATTAGTAAGTCGATCCTTCATAGGTTGTTCGTAATTACAGCTAGGTCAAACTTACCATTTTATCCCTGTAATTACTTTTTGCTCCTTAAGTCCCATTGATCCTCTAACGAACAATTGGTTTGTGGTCCAACCGCCAAATCGAGTCCCTCTTGGGCCAATGAGAGGGTGGGGCCCCTTGTTCAAGACCCGAATTCAGCACTTAAGAGAACAACCTATCTATTATCCATAGAATCGGGTAAGAGTGAATTCCATCTTGCAGGACTATGTCCCTAGCTATCTACCTAGTCTTATCTCTAAAATGGTAGGCTTATTAAGTTGGTGAAGTCGGGCCACTCTCACCCATATAGATTAAAGGATAATCCCGAATAAACAGAAATTCATAGTTAGCTCAAGATTAAGATCGAGTTACCTAGGTCATCATATTGAAATAGTCAGTCTTAACAGTAAACGACGTTATAAAGTAAAAGTGACTACCTCGTGATCCGGTCTTATGCAAACTCATTGCATAGGACGCCCCCACTCACATGTCTCTACATGAACAATTTAGGATCACATCGTTTGTATCAAATACAAAGTGGACCACATCCATAGTGTCCCTAGCCTTATCCTTACACTATAGATTGTTTTGGCTATTACTCGAACTTGATCCATTTTTATGTCTCCATATAAAGTCCAAGTATTCATGCTATAGCCACGGGTTCTTAGTTTATTAGATTTACCCAAAATACGAACACTAACAGCTTGACGGACGATGCGATGATTGCTCGAGTAATTACAACGGTTATCGGACGAAACAACGACGTGCGACAGTGGCAGATTTGAGCGAGATCTCCAGTGGTGAACGACGTATGAACGATGAGCTCGAGTGAATGGAACTTCAGTAGGTGGCGGTGACCGGCAAACCACCAAATCAGAAGAAGCGAGGCCGACGACGACGAGTGTGTGAATGGCAGCTGCTAAGACACAGAGGTCTGGCCAAAAACACAATGAAGGTAAAGGGAGAGGGGAGAAAGACCAAGGAAGAAGATGATGGCTTGGCTTGCCTAGGGCTGCATGCGACTAATTTTTTCTTCTTCCTCTAACTCATTGGTTACAATAAATATAAATATATATAAACAAATAATTCCAACCTCTACTTTTTAGCTAAAGCAATAACGGGGAGGTTTGATGTGATTTGAGTATCGATACAAGGAAAATAAAGTGTGGAAAAATAAAGTGCAGGAAAATAAAAATGCAACAAAGAATAAAATGATCTAGCCTAAGGATTAGGAATCACCCAATTGTTGATTGATCATAGGATTTCTATAAATTATTTCTCATGAATGAATATGCTTAGCCTACTTGCTCAGACAACTAAGTCAAGCACCCTAATGGATTAAATATTTTCTTAATTAAATAAGATGCTTGACTAATTGGGTTCGATAGTGTCCATAAGAACCAAACATCTACATTAAGTTTAGGGGATTTTACTAAGACAATTAGTAACCCAAATAGCCTAAGTTACTAATCGATTTTTGTTCTTGAATTATCTAATCATCCAATGTTGTAAAAGAGTTGTTCTAAACAACATAAAATTCACACACAAGCATGCTTGGATTTTGCTAATTGAAGATTTATACAAGGTTAAATGTCGCATACCCATTATAAATTTCTAGCTTAAGAAAGAAAATATGAAGATTGGCCAAAACATTCATAGATTCGAAGAATTAAAGTTAAAATGCATCAAGAACCGTAAAATTCTAATAATAAATCTGAATAAAAACAAAATCCGCACGATCACAACAATGGGTTTCACCTAGCCCTAAGCTAGTGAACTCACCTTAGGCACAAATCTGGTCAAGGTTGATGATACAATCATAAAAATTCCAACTTAGAGAAATAAAGGAAAGAGGGGGGGGGGGGGGGGGGGAGGGGGGAGAAAATCATATTTGGCTAGAAGCTCGAATTGAATGACCTAAAAATAAAAAAAATGGGTTTTATACCTAGGTCACAGTGTCGCGGCATTACAGACATCGCCTCGCAGCGCTGGAAAACCCATTCGTGTTTTCGTAACAGTGTCGCGGTGCTATGCCCTGATGCCCGTTATTGTCTTTGGCACTACAACGCTGCGCGACCCTGCCCCTTGAGGGCAAATCCTATAATTTTGTGCTCTTTCTCTTCCACTTGATTTGGTTGCTTCGTTAGGGCTTCATTTTGATTTGTTTTGGTTCCATTTATGCTCCAACACTCGTTTTACCTCTTAGGTACTCAATACATATAAAAATAACAAATTTATCACATTAAATAATATAATAATCCAGAATTAAGTGGAGCGAAATTGCACATTTTAGATGTTATCAAATATTCATTCTTTTCTAAAATGTATTTCAGGTAAAGGCATAAACACACCAAGCATTTGATGAGGCAAAATCCAAGATTGTAGGCATTGGACATGAGACAATCTCTTTTGTTTTTGTCAAGTCTTTATCGTCAGTACATCACTAATGTTTCTTTTAAAACTTATGATGTATATTTTAGAAATTTTGTCTTTTGCTCTTTTAAGGTTTTACTATGGGGGACCCCAAACAAAGATTTTACTCTGTTTTGTAAATAACAATGTGTTTTAATAGATTTTTCTTCTTCTAAGATGGTTTTTATGTTGTTGAGTTAAATTTAGTAGCCCTAAAGTAATGATCCAAGTATGTTGTCCTAGAAAAGTCGGATCGTTACACATCACGTGTCTATTGTGTAAAAATGGGATGTCTAAATATTTGAACATTTATTCTAAAAAATAATTGAACATTTCTAAATTATAAATCGAATAAGAGAGCGATGTATAATTAACTTATTAATAAACCATTATGTATTAAAGTTGGAGCGACTAAACAAATTAAATTTGTCGCTTTAGTTTAAACCATAAACCTAAAAAGTTTGGGAGAGTCGTGCAGATGACTCAAATTATGGGCCCAAAATGAATTATGTCCTACCTCTTAAAATTGATTTTTCTTACCCTTTGCTTAAGTCATATCAGGGTGAAATTACCAAAATGAACAATTTTGTACGCGGATTAGGATCTCGCTCTCTCATTCCTCTCTCTCGCTTTTTGACTTCTCTTTCACTGTCGATCTCTTCTCTCACTCTCCGTTTTCTCACTCTCGGTGTCACACCCTCTCCCCAGATCACCCTCTTAGATCTAGGAAAAGAGCGTGAGTTACATACATCCCTTATATACACAAACATCATTTAAACACATATAAATAGTGGTTACACTATCATTTATACAACCATACTTTTCTAATTTCAACGTTTCCCTCTCTATTATATGCCAGTCAACACAAAAAGAAATTAATATTTACAACTAAAAGAGGATCCGCAGCAAGGACTTTGCGAGGGTAGGTCAAGCTCCTGGATACCGAACGCTACCTGGGGAGTAAGGAGACATTTAAAAGAAAACGTTAGACATACGTCTAGTGAGTGACAGGACGTAAAACAATTCCACTAAACGTGCTTGCCTAACACAAATGGAATTCTTTATATAAAACATCTCCTAACTTAGTTTATCATCGTTTATTCAACTGAAAACATAATTCATAACCATCATTCTCATTTAAACATAATATTCCTAAATCCTTAGTTGAGGTGGAATAAGCTCAACACTCTCAACGTCGTAAATTCATTATTGTCATGCGTACATTTAGGGC
Organism: Lagenaria siceraria; assembly: GCA_002890555.2. NCBI lineage: Eukaryota > Viridiplantae > Streptophyta > Magnoliopsida > Cucurbitales > Cucurbitaceae > Lagenaria > Lagenaria siceraria. The sequence goes on along the minus strand of CM016485.1, from coordinate 22,937,380 downwards.
TAATACATGTGTATATATATATATATATATATATTAGCTATACCTATATATATATATTCATTAGGGCTGTCCTGACACGTCATCGAAGTTCTCATATATCAGGATCCCAACTATCTCGATACCGTCTCAATGTCCTTAGGTATCATTACATATTTATCTCGATACCGTCTCAATGTCCTTAGGTATCGTTACATATTTATCTCGATACCGTCTCAATGTCCTTAGGTATCGTTACATTGGTATTATCTTTTAACTAAACTGTGTTCAACGGTCAAATCTTATCGGCATAATCAAGAAACGAGGAACATAAAACGTCTTGCAATTCATACATATAAAGTTCATGAATTACAACACATCATACTTAAATAAAACATTGCTCACTAATATATAAGGCATCTTGCTTAATTCAAGAATTTATAAAGATGTGTTAAAAACATTTTGTCATTCACGGTTTTTAGTCGAATAGCTCACAATGGCTTGTAAGCTTCTCCCAACTCTATTCGTCCTCAAACTAGTAGGTATTATCCTTCTCGATTCCTGCAGCTTCCCTTTGTTCCACCAATCTCAGCTTCTAATTCTTCCTAGAAAGATCAAACCGATTAAAAAACCAGAGATGTCCAAATTTTCGCGAGATTTCCCGTCTACTGATTTCTACCTAAATATTCATCAATTTCCAACCACTTTCAGCTCAGGTAATCTTCACAAGAGTTGAACCTCAAAATTTCAGCTCCAAAATCGAATTCTACAGCGTGAACTCGTCCAAACACCACTGATTGCTCAAACTTCTTCTTGCTTCAGACCAGAGTGACACTTCCTCCAAGTTCTGCTTTCTCTCCGGCCAAAACTCACCCCAAACCCTCGATTCTCTCCTTCTCCGATTAGGGATGAAGCTGGTCGATGCTCCCTCTCTCAGATTTTCCAAGGATAATGAAAGGAAATGCAAAATTTCTACCTAAATAAATACTTCACCACCGCTTCCCCTTTTATTTGTCTTTTCTTTTTCTTTTTTTTCCTTTTTCTTTTAATTTACTCCACCAACTCCCACTTTCTTTTTTTTAAAAAAAAAAAACATAATAATAATAATAATAATAATAATAATAATAATAATAATAATAATAATAATAATAATAATAATTTAATAATTTAATAACCAATAACTTAATTGTTAGGTATTTCCCGATCAACTCGCCTTTACGACATTTTCCTTCTTTCCTTAGCACCTTATTGTTACTTCTTGTCCTTTTTACTTGATCATAACAAATTGAAAGGCAATAAAAAATTTAGGGTTTACACTTGGTCTCCTCTCTCTCACTCTCGCCCCTTTTCGTGAAGAATCTATAGATTTGATGCCCCAAACTCACATCTCTCACTCTCCCTCTGACCCACGTTCTATCGAAAAAGCAACAGATTCGACTGATAAAAAAATTGATTGACCCAACAAACTCAAAGTCTTGTGAAAACCCACACAATCGACGCACCAATGACCTCTCAAATCCATTTCTAATGAGCTTATAACCTCTCCCGTCAACACACAATCGTTGACCACTATGCAATAACAATTAGAAAAAGAAAGTGGAGAAAGTAGAAAATCAGGAAAACGAAGAGACAAAAGCGAATAAGGGTATTTTAGTAATGTTGGCTTATGATGTTGCAAGCATGACAAAATTATAAGTTTTAAAAAGTGGGACAAAAATAGGAGTACAACAAAAAACCAAAAAAAAAAAATCATTTCGAACCAATCCATTAGTTTGATTTAGTTTTTTAGTATAAAATTAGACATCTTGATTTGTATTTGGAGGAAATAAAAAAGTATTAGTTTGGATCGGTTTTTTATTGAAAAATTCAATCAAAATCGAACTGAACCGAGGGTATATATATACCTTTAAAAATAAACTCAAATATTGGATACCTTTTAGTATTTTAATTAAATGGTCCATATATATTTGATGTTTATAAAAAAAACCAATTATTATGGAATGTGTGTATTTTTTACATAGAAAATTGCTAAGAAAAAAAACAAAAATGTCCAATTTTAATCTATGAGAAAAACTAGACCCCAATTTTAATTTAAAAATAGCAAAAATGATCCATTCAAAACAAAAAGTAGAAATAAAAAAAAAAACTTGGAAAAAAAAGAGAAAATGTCAAAAATCAAGACCAAACCAATAATAAATCGAACCAAATAAAACCAATCCATTGATTTATTATTTACCGAATACTAGTTTTGATCCTTTTAATATAAAACCAATTAGTTTGTTTTGATTCTTGATAGACTCCAAAACAATAAATCCAACCGACTATCACTCGGCAAAAATCATTTTGGACTTTTTGGGCTTCTATACAATTTATCTCAAAAAGGTTCTCATACGTAAATCGAGCTTTTCAAAACGACGACGTTCATCTTGTCCATAGACCACAAGGTCTCGTCTCAGTATCACACAAGACTGAATAATCCCTCTCTCTCTTTCGCTGGATCCCTCGCAGAGTCGCTGAAATCGAAAGATCAACTCAAAATGCCCTCGCCGACGCCCTTTACAAACGCCTCAAATATGCTCCGGCACCGCCTTCTCCCTTCTCTCCGCACCCGCGGTGGAGCCGCCGCCGGACAGAGCCGGTGGACCAGTCCCGGCCACGAGGAGCGCCCCAAGGGCTATCTTTTCAATCGGACTCCGCCTCCACCAGGTCAGTCCCGTAAATGGGAGGATTGGGAGCTCCCTTGTTATGTTACTAGTTTTCTTACTATCGTGATTCTTGGCGTTGGCCTCAACGCCAAGCCTGATCTCACAATTGAGACTTGGGCTCACCAGAAGGCCCTCGAGCGCCTTGAGATGGAGAAGCTGGGTATCTCTGGCTCTGGATCATCTGAATCTGACTGAATTTCGTGGTCCTTATGCACTTTTGGGAACTGGGTTGTCTGATTTTTATTCCTTCGTTGAAAAGGGGTTTCGGATATTTGGTGGGTTTCATGAGATGGTGTCGATATCCTGTAGTTCAATAAGTTTTCCTACATGTTTTTGCTGGCTCTTTTGGAGCTTCAATAACTGCTTCATTTTTAACTGTTAGCTTTGGATATCTTTGACGTCGTAAATGTCAAGTATTTGATAATTTTTAACTTTCTGCTGTGCTTCAATTCAGTTTCCAATGTGAAATATATATACGGATTCTCTAATAATTTAGTTCCGCTGGATGTCTTATGACAATGAGTTTCGGGTACCCCCCCACCCCCCCCCCCCCCCCCCCCCCCCCCCCCCCCTTCTTTTTTTTTTTCTTTTCTTTTCTTAATCCATCATGATTTTGTTGAATTTAGTATGTAATCCCATTCCTCTGTTAACTTTCATCTGTTGTTCAAATTCAGATTCATAAGATCTACCGTTAAGTTAATAAGTATTTCGTTGCCTTTGTATCCTGTTAATAATAATTGATGATGTTTATTGAGGGTGTAAAAATAATGAACTCATCTCTTCTATTCAATTGGGTGTTCTTTGTGAAGTTTGGATTTATAGGAATAGGAGGAACAATCTTTAACATGGAGAGTAGTAAAGATGATCTCTGGGATGGGATCACACTATTTTGGTTTATTGCTCTTCATCTTCATTATCCAAACAGTTTTTAGTCATCTTATGTCCATGACTTGCCAACTGAAGATCATTTTTTCTACTCCAAGCCTTATTTTGTATTGATCAGTCGATAAAGTTGGTTCTTAGTTAAACGATACAGCTTATATTATTAGATTTTAAGTTATGCTTATTGTTTACGGCATTGCTTATGTGGGTTGCAGATCAAGTAATTACTGTTGTGGATTTGGACCTGATCATGAGATTGATACATCACGGTTCTTGGAATATGTATTTCAGGATTTCACATTTAGATAAGGAGAAAAGCTTCTTTGTTTTTGTTTTTTTTTTTTTTTTTTTTGTTTTGTTTTGTTTTTTCATAGAAACAACTGCTTTTATTGAGAAAGAATGAAAGAATACAACGGCATACAAAAGAAACCAAGCCCACAAAACCCCTCAGAGGAAGGGATTTTATATATCTACAAAACCCCTCAGGAGAAAAGCTCTTTTAGACACCCTTCTTTTGATTTTATAGTCCTAATCATATTACTAATGGTACATCTACTATTGTAGTTCTGCTCTTTTTTTCTTTCGTTAGAATTCAATACCAAACAAATGGATCTGAAGCTTTGAGATCTGACACTAGGTTTCAATCCAGTCATTCTAGAATAACTCAGAAGTTCAAGATGTTAAAGGATTCTCTAGATGCCAGCAAGAAAAAGATGATATTTGGTGCAAGATCGTTACAAGTAAATACAGCACTAATCCTCATAGATGATAAAAGTACATGCTTCTTATCTTCACCTTGTGGCCCGTGGTTTTCCATAGCCCAATTATTATATCTATTTAATGACTGATTTCCTGCTTGGTAAGTTTCGTGGACTTGGTTAGATTTTGAGAGTACTTATGGGAGGTTTTCTCTGTTTTCCTGGGATTTTTGTTTGCGGGTTGCAAGTCTTCTAGTTGTAGAAATTGCTTAAATGCAGTTGAAGGTTGGATCCTTGGTTTTAGATGCTATCTTTATGTCTAAAGAGTCTTCCCCCTTCATCCAATCAGAGTTTTCTCTGTAAATTCATTTTTCCAAACCAATAACCAGAGAGAAGCTCTTCCACTTCAGAGTAATTTGGAAAGGCAAATATCCCCAAAAAGGATTAATCTTCATCAGAATTGTGTTCATGAATGAGTATTAACTTAATCCTAACTGTTACCTACCATAAATAACTTTTTGATAGGAAATAGAAACCATTCATTGATATGATCAAATGGATACAAAAGATACAAATGAGGTTCCCTTAAGTGATGAACTACAAAAAGCTCCTCTAGTGATAAACGAGGGTAGATAAACTATAACTACAAAAAGGAGGAGATAATTATCCTCCTGACATAGCGAAAAGGGACATGGATTAAGTACAACGTTTGATGTCGCTAGTCTTGTTCGAGAAAATCGAGGCATTGTGGTCAACCATAAGTTCCAAAAGAAGTCCCAAGCATGATTAAGGTAGAGGTCTTTGTTATCCTTTTTGTTAGAATGTCCAATAAGTAATCGAGAGATAAGAGAGTAAATAGTCCTAGAGATTCTCATCCAAAAGTGCCTTGAAGATAATTCCAGGAATTAGTGGCATAGACACAATTGCTGAAAGGTGGGTGGATTAGAAATTGGGAATTGTCCTTTGTGCTTGGCTTACAGTGAAGACTTACAACATTTGTTTTTCGAATGTTGTTTCTATCAATCATCTTCGTGGTATTTATTCTCATTTTTTTAGATTTAGTGGATCTTTGACAATTCTTTTCAGAAAAACATACTTCAGATATTGGTTGGTCCTCCACTGGCCACTAGTTCTCAGGTTTTATGGTCCAATGTAGTTAACTTAAGGCTCGTTTGTTAGAGATTTGGTTTGAACTTAATTAGAGGGGTTTTCATGATAAATCACTTCCTTAGTTTGTTTGATTGGATTCAACCCGTCTTCTTGCCTCCACTTGGTGTTCTTTTCCCAAGGTCTTTTCAAATCATTCTGTTTAGGACATGAATTGAAATGCTTTTATCTTCTCTATTTAATTTTGCTTTATCTTTTATTTGTAATGTTAATTTCATCTTTTTTTTCTTGTATTTTGAGCAATTAGACTCTTTTCATTATATCAATGAAATGTCTTGTTTCTTTTTCCAAATCCAAAAAAAAAAAAAAAGAAGAAGAAGAAATTTAAGGACCGGAAACAAAGCCTTATTAGCTAAATGGCTTTGGCATTTTATCCTTGAGCCTAAGATCCTCCGATATAGGATTAATGAGAGCAAGTATGGTCCTCACCCTTTTAAGTGGTTTTTAGGTTGAGTCAAAGGCACCTTTTGAAATTCGTGGAAAGACATTTTCTTATGAGCTTCCCCTTTTTCTCACCTTGTCCATTGTGTAACGGGGGAAGGGAAGGAAACATACTTTTGGGAGGATCGGTGGGTAGTGGATAGACCCTTCTGCTCGTCATTTCCTCGTCTCTATCACTTGTTCCGCCTCTTTAAATCATTCCATGGCTCATTTTTTTGGTCTAGATGGTTACCTCTGTTTCTCTCTTTTGGTTTAAACGTTTGTTGATTGATAGAGAATTATCCAAGAACAACATTCTCGATATTGTCAAGAAAGTTACCCACATTAGTGGGCTCATTTTGTTACATTCTTCGTCAGAAGTCCTCGATCATGTATTATGGAGATGTGCATTTGCGAGATTTGTTTGGGATTGTTTCTTCCAAACTTTTGCCTTCATGTTAGCCTGCCATAGGGATGCCGATGATATAATCAAGGGAGTTTCTCCTCAATCTGATTTGGGAACTTTGGGGTGAAAACTTCGGGCTGATAGGAACAAAAGCAAGGTATAGTGAGGGAACTCAGGATGTTTGGCCTCTCATTAGATTTCATGTCCCGATCACACTGGATGATAGAAGTCTTTGTTTGAGCTTTGTTTAGTCGAGCTAACCTCTCTGCAGAGGCATTGAAAGAGAACCAAAAGAGAGGATAAGGAAAATCCTCAGTTCATCCTCCCTAAGGTTTCTTCTCAAGTGGAGATTTCAGGATTCTGTGTGATGGTTCCATGAGTCAGCAATGGATCCTTCCTTATTGAGCGAGTTGAAATAAACGAGGGAATTTTGATACTGGACACCTGTTAACATTGCCTTGTTTCTTGAGAAGTTGAAGAATTTTCCCATCTTATCTTTCTTCGATTTTTCTTTTACATGTAAAAATTTGATCAGTCACTTTTAGTGAATTAACCTTCGCTGTGCTATTCCATGGTCCACGGTCCACTCACTAGCTTCTTCAACTCTTCCCCACCACCCTTTCAAGGAGATGGCCTAACTCTCCTGCTTTGATATATACCCATTCTGTCGGACATGTTCCGGATTAGGAAATAAGGAGCAGTTAAAAGGGTAAGGAAAAAGGGGGCTAGTAACCAATGGATCGTGTTGGGAAATGTGAATATTAGTCATTAGAAATTGGTCTTTCGCAAACAGAAAGTTTTATAGTACTACGAAGAAGGAGAAAAAAAATGAAGTAAATAAGTCAAATATGATCTGCAGCAAGGATTTTACTCATGTCATAAATAAAGCAGTACTCGTAAATCCTGTGTACTTGAGGAATTCTGCATCTTGAGTGGTACCATATTTAAATCTCATGAGTTATCTGATGAAATATTTGTCTATAAGAGGTATGGTCAAATTTCCTTAATGCTGCATTCTTTATGTAATTTTCTTATCCTTTTTTTCCCTTCTTGCATAGCCCGCCAACATATCTGGGTTTTTTTTTTTTTTTTGGTAATTATATATTATTCTTCATGAAAGTGGAACAACATTTTGGTAATCTCCTTTGCATTGATGGTGAGATTCTTCCCATCTTCCTTTCATATGCTTGTTAGTTTCATCTGAAGGAGTGTTAGAAAGAGGCTCTTCAAAATATTTCTTTGAACCAAAAGTTAAAGGATATTTACATGTCATGAAGCTTGGAAAAGATGTGGTTTTGAAATCATTCTAATTCAAGCATTCCCAAAAAGATTCCTTTGTGAACAAGTTTGAGCACACTTTGCATTTCTTTTAGTGTATTAGATTTGATTATCTTATGGCATCTGAATTTGTTTTTACCTAAATTATAGTAAATAAACCCTAAATGGTTGCCATCCATATATTAATCGTAATGGTGTTTGTAAAATTTTATTTGAAAGGTTAATGGAATTAATTCAACCTATGAAGTTCAAGGGTTTAGATAATGATTTTCATCCATATAATTAATAGTGAGGGCAACTTTTAACACCATTTGAAAGTTTAACGGTATTATTGAAACACAATACAAAGTTCAGAAACGCAATACCAAATTCAGAGTTACTTTCTATAATTTTACTTTTTTGGAGAAAATATTCACTTGTTATCTTTGTAGTTGAGTGAGTTAGGTAAGTTTAATATTAAAATTTAAGTTTCATTCATTGGAACTCTAAATTATGAAATATATACGGGAAATTAATATTTTTAACCTATAAAGTTTTTGACTAGATAAAACGAACCTCTTTTTTTTTAAAAAAAAAAAAAAATCTAAAAAATTTCTTACTTTTTTAGATTTTAAGTTAAGGGCTCCATATAATGAAAGTACTATTTTATCCCTCATTCATATCCAACTTCCTTTTTAAAACTTAAACGTTAGTGTTTTATTTTCGTCTTCATGTTTTTGACAAGTTTCTACCAATATTTGTGGTATATTTGTTGTTGTTATTTTTAGATGAAAATTTTTAGGAAAAAAAGTTATTGTTGGAATTTTTCGTAATTTAAAATTTTCCTGTAAATTTTAATTGTTATCGAAAATTTGTGAAAATTGTTTCTTCAACTCACTCAAACTAAAATAAGTAAATAAAAATTAAAAAATTAAAAAAAAAACTTAAAATATCCTCATATGAAATTTCCATTAGTTTAATTGGAATTGGTTAAAAAAAACGAAATTAAACTTACAGGAATTGGAATTGGTTAAGTTAAAAAGAATAATAATAAACAAACTTAAATTTATGGGGAAAAATTGGAATTAGAATTGGCTAAAAAAAATTAAACTAGCTTCAATTTAAGGAAAAAATCGAATTGGCCTAAAAAAACTTACTGTTAACTATCATGCTTCAAGTCACATCACATCATTGAAATTTTGATTTTTTTTAAAGAAATTAAATTTAGATATTTTTAAGCTACAAACACTAAAAGTTAATCATAATTTAGTACTTAAACACAAAAATATAAAGATGTTTAAAAAATTATGAAACGGTAGGTAATTGCTATATGACAAATATACAAAAACATTCAAAGTAAAGATAAACATTTATAATTATTGTTAAAATACCATTTTGGTTCTTAATTTTTGGGTTCTATTTTATTTTTGCCTATATACTTAAATGGTTAAATTCAGTCTACTTAATTTTAAGGAGCTTTTTCACAAATAGAAAAAAACAAAAGTAATTACACATATAGAAAAAAAAAGTGGAAAATACAAAATCATGGGGTGTACTTTTTTCTATATGTGTAATTACTTTTGTTTTTTTTCTATACACAACAATTTACCTAATTTTAATAAATCTTAAATTTAATGTTTCAAAATTATTTTTTCTCAAAATTAATTAAACAATATTAATAATAATAATCATCAAGTAAGAAGGGACACTATGTTTTTATGCATGGTTTCAACAATTTATGAGGGGTACTCCTAGAGACTAATTTCTTTGTATATAAATCAACATGCAATCAATTAATTGGAAGGATTAATTTTAAGATGGACTAAAAATGTACCATGAGTAAAATTGGACAATTAAAAATACATGGATCAAATGGAACAATTCAACCATCATTACTAAAATTAAAAATCACTTTCACTTTAATATAAAAAAGTACATTGTACATAAGCATATTGTCGCCACGTGCCCGAGACGATGCGAAGCGGCTTGGTCTAAAATTCCTGAAAAAGAAAATAAAAAGAAAATAAAAAGGAGTTACCACCAATCTTTTTTACGGTGTGATTGGACACCTAAATAAAGTAAATAATTTTTAATGAAAATCAATAAAAATGGTAGTGGGAGTCGTTTGTGTATGGGGAAGGTGCCAATTGTGTATGGGGAAGGTGTTAGCACCCCACAACACCCGTTAAGTAAAACGGTGACTAATTCATTTTTATCTTGAATTAAATATATTCTTTAAAGCAAATCACTTTTGGAAAGAAAGAGTTTTAAAACAAATGTCTTATTTTACCTCTCATTACTCCAATATTGGAAATATTGATCCCATAAAATAAGTGAAAAAAAATTCTTATCACTTAGGCCATGTTATAATTAAGGAAAAAATTCCCCACCTCAAGAATGTGAGAAATTATTTCAATTTCTCAAAATCCGTCATAGGAATAAGCCGTTTTATAAAAAGATTTTTTTAAAAAAACATTAATTAAATTCATTTTTTCTTAGGATCAAAATCTCGGATTCCCAAAAATATGATCCCTCACCTCAAGAATCTAGAAAAATGAACTCCCAGATATTTCTAGATTCCATCGTAGGAATTTTTTTTAAGGAAGACAGTCTTGAAAATAAGTTATTAGAAAAAAAATTGATTAGGAAATCTTATGAAATAATGATTAATTTTTTAAAAGTTAAAACGAAACACAAAAGATTGTAAGAAAATTTTAAACGATTTAAAAAAAAAGAAATATAAAAAAGATTTAAAAAAAAATAGATAAATTTCAATTAGAAATCGAATAAGATTTAACATAAACATTTCATAAGCGAAAACATAACATAATAATGAATTAGATAAATATAGAAAACATATTAACATTTAAATAAAAATATATTGGAGATCGATCTCGGACTCCCGAAGAATCGATTCCTCACCTCAAGAATTTTAGATAATCGGACTCCCAAATTTTTTAAATTCTATCGTCGGTTTTTAGTTTTAAAAAAAGACGCAAATAAAAGATTAGGAATAATGACATAATAAAGACACATTAAAATAATATCACCATATAATACTTAAAAAGTAAAATAATTAACTACAATATTCAAAATAAAATTATAAAAAAAACTAAATAAGGAAATAAAAATGATAAAACTAAATAAGAAAATAATAAATAATGAATAATGAATAATGAATAAATAATAATAATAATAATAATAATAATAATAATTATTGTTCGCACGAGATTTCTGAAGAAATTTAATTCGTGGAATTTGAATTGTATACTTGTATTGATTCTAGTGTTTGTGAGTACAATCTCTAATATTTGATCCTTTGATTGTTTCTCTCGAAAAAGTTACAAGAAATTTAAGTCTTTCAAATCTTGAGACTTTGATTGTCAATCCTTCAGAGCTTATGAGCTTGGAGCTTCGGTCTTCAGATCTTGAGACTTGGTCTTCAATTCTTCAGAACTTGTGAGCTTGGAGCTTCGGTCTTAAGAGCTTGGAGCTTCAATCATCAGAGCTTATGAGCTTGGAGCTCCGGTCTTCAGATCTTGAGACTTGGTCTTCAGACTTTGAGAGCTTTGGTCCTCAATTCTTCCAGACTTGAGAGCTTTCAGAGCTTTAGCACTTCGTTGTTAAAATTTTCACAACCCCTTTAAATGAAAGAGAATGACCTCTATTTATAGAGGATTTCCATGAGTTTTAGGTGGGCATGGGCCCATTTGCTTGTGGGCTTGGGCTTGGGCCCAATATCTTCTTTGGCCCAAAATTTTACAATGGGCTTGAATTGTATTGGATTTTAGACCCAAATGATTTTAATTACTCGGCCCAATCCAATTTATAATTTTTACATTGGGCTCGGGCTTTCATTGTGATGACGTGGCGAAATTTGGTTGGCCGAAATTTCTCATTCAACAAATGCCCCCTTTTCGAGATTTATGCACGTCTATACGGTGGGTGAACCTCGAAAACGATGAAGTTAGAATCAACCTGCAAGTTATATGTTCTTGATTTGACTCCATTTGATGTGTTAATTTAATCAAAATATGAATTTAGCTCAAAATTTTGATTTAATTGTGTTTGCTTGATTAATTTTTACACCAAGTAAACAAAAGATGAATTTTAGTCTTTTATTTGAACTAAAGTAGAATTTATGCTCCACTTTAATTGCAAAATGAATTTTGAGTAGTATCCCAGATTCTAACAATATTTTTTTTTAGATTTGGAATATACTCAACTCTTCAAGCGAATTTGAAGTAGAACTTGACTTCGTCTTCTCTTTACTTCAACTTTGGTTTGGTGAATGCTTGGAGTGCGCTCATATTTTGATTTGAGCCAAGACTTAAATTATGCTGAAGTTTTGACTTGGGTTAAAATTTGGTTGGTACCCAAATCTTGCTTGAATTTGGAAAAGAATTCGAAAACATTTTGCCCTCGATAAAATTTAGATTGTACCCAAATTTAAAATTTGGAATATGACCAAATTTTAATTTGAGATAAATTTAAGGCCCTAAACACATTTGATTTGACTTGAGAATAAGAACCAATCTTGGGTAAATTGATTTTGGAACAAAATTTAGAAAATGCCCAAATTTTTTAATTTGAGAGAAATTTTAGATCTGGTTCACAATTTGATTTAGATTTGGGGATAAAAACCTAAATTTGTGATAAATTTGAAATACGACTGAAATTTAACTCTAGATAAATTTGAAGTTTTATCCTCAATTTAACTTGCAAGCTAAATTTGGATCATTCTCGTTTGTGCCAAAATTTTGAGATAGGTTGATTTAAATTCTACCCAAAATTGAGGCAAAGTTTAAATAACACCCATTTTTTAGTTAAAATTTGGATTAAGAATTCAATTTAAGAACAAAATTTGAATTTGAATACTATCAAGATCTGATTTCGACGAAAATTGAGAGAAATTGTTTTAGCCAAATTTTGACTTTGGAATGAGATGGATTGCACCCCATTATTCAAGGCAAAAAATTTGGTAAAAAAAATTTTCCTCATTTGATTGGGATGAATATCTAAACTAAACGCATATTTTCAAGTTCGAATTTTATATTAAATCTCTCAAAATTTAGAAAATCTGGTGGGATTCTAAACTTTTTTTTTATCTATATATGAAGTAGGCATAAGTCTCCAAACTTTCACAACCACTCATAGAGAATGAATGGGCTCCTTCTATAAATGAATGGAGAGAAATCTTCTTGGCCAGTGAGTTTAGTTCAAGTCCATTGCATCGCAATTGAAGGTGTGAGTCTACTATTGGAACTCCTCAGAATGAAAGTCCTCGTTACAATCCTACTGGTTGCTGGAACAATAGGTGTTGTTAGCCTGTTGCGTTGTCGGATCTGTTGCTGCAAGGGAGTAGAAAGGAGTCGCTGTTGGTGTTGATCGTCGTTGAAATCTGCTTCGTCCGCCGCTTGTGAGAAAGGCAACATGAGCCAACTTTCACCATTTGTTTTGGTGTTCAATGGGTGGTCATCGACGTCGTCCATATTGTTTCCATTTTTTTGACCACCAAGCCCCGCCACGCAATGTGGACTCCACGATGTTGTGCACCTTTCGGATATGCCATTTTATCACCTTCCTCTTTATCTGCTTATTTTGTCTTCAGTGAGAGAGATTTTAGGGAGGGGGGGCTCCTAGGTGGGGAGAGAAAATGATATGGAATTATGGCGCTTTTTTTGTTTTATATGATTTTTTTTCTCTTTTTTTTTCCTGGTTTTTTTCTTTCTTCTTCTTCTTTTTTTTTTTTTTTTTTCATTTTAAGGAGATTTTTTCTAAACTCTTTTTTTTCCATTGTTTTTTTTTACTATTGTTTTTTCTTTTGTTTTTCATGATTTTTTTTGCTTTCAATTTTTTTCTTTTCAATTTTTTTTTGAACTAAATTTTTTCCTTTTTTTCTCCTATTTTTTTGCCTTTTTTTGTTAAGAGCGCCTTGATCGACGTTTTGGCCTCTACGAAGGAATGATGAACTTGCGAGGGTCTGAGCGATTTGGTTTGCCATAAGATCTGAGCTCGCACCGAAGAACTTGCGAGGGTCTGAGCGATTTGGTTCGCCATAAGATCTGAGCTCGTTCGCCGCCCAGAAGAACTTTTGAGGGTCTGAGCGATTTGGTTCGCCATAAGATCTGAGCTTGTTTGCCGCCTAGTGGAACTTGCGAGATACCAACGCGTCTTGGAAGATGGAGATGCAACAACGATATCATCGAATGTAAGACAAAAGTGAAATTGCAATGCAGTTGTCGAATTTGGAGATGGAGTAGAGTTGCATCAATATATTTAGAGGTGGAACGGAGCTGCACCAATATTTTGGAGAAGGAGTGAAGTTGCACCATTATTTGGAGATGGAGCAGAGCTGATCTTTTAGATGAGGTAGAGTCAGGCAGATCAAATTTAATCTCACAAATAAGGCAGAATCAAGCAGACCAGACCTGATCTCACAAATGAGGTGGAGCCAGGCAGACATCTTCAACCTTAGCGATGCACTCCTTTGATTTGTTGCATTGCCCCTAGTAAGGCATCTACAACTTTTTTTCCTTCATGATGTGACTGAACTTAAAGTTTCCTTCAAGCTGCCTACGTACCCTTTATAATGTATAGGAATCAAGTCATAACGTAGTTCAAAAATTTTCTTTGGCCGTTCACCTTTTAAGCTCATGTGGGCCAGGAGCAACATGTAGTTTATACTCTTACGTTAAGGAGTTTTTTTCTTTACATAATAACTTTAAGCATAAAATTTCTTAAGAAATTTGCCGTTGATTGGGCCAATTCTTAATCCTTCTTGATCGACGATCTTGTATGCTCCGTTTGTGTAAACTTCCTTAACAACGTAGGGTCCATCCTATTTAGGTGTGAACTTATTTCCTGTATGTCTTGTTGTGATGACAGGTCTCCTTATAGCAAGCACTAGATTACCAATCTGGAATGATCGAGGCTTTACGTGCTTATCAAAGGCTTTGGACATTCGTGCTTGGTAACACTCCAATGCCTGTTGAGCCTCCAGTCTCTTTTCATCAAGTGCTTTTAACTCATGAAGACGTAACTTGGCATTGTCTTCAGTAGTCAAGCTTTCTTGAATTGCCATTCTTAATGATGGAATTTTCCTCTCGAGTGGGAGAACAGCTTCGGTTCCGTAAACCAAAGAATACGGCGTAACACCTGTAGGAGTGCGATGAGTAGTTCGATATGCTCATAGTGCTTCACCGATTCTTTCCTGCCAGTCTCTTTTTGTCTTAAAGACCACCTTCTTCAATAGATTGCATAAAGTTTTGTTGAATGCTTCTGCCAATCCATTTGCTACGACATTGTACATAGAAGACTTGTAATGTTTGAACTTAAACTTCTCACACAACTTGTCCATTAGACTGTTGGCGAATTGTCTTCCATTATCTGTCACAATACGATGGGGAATTCCATATCGATAAATAATGTGTGTCGGATGAAATTTACAATATTCTCCTTTTTTGCTTCTCTTAATGGCATAGCTTCGGCCCACCTTGAAAAGTAGTCCATTCCTGCAAGAATATAAGAGTGTCCTGCTGACGATTTAGGTGTTATAGGTCCGACTAGATCGAGTCCCCAAGCCTCAAAAGGCTAAGAAGCCACTGTTGGGTGAAGGGGCTCTGGTGGCTGGTGTATAAATTTTGCATGGAACTGACAAGCTTCACATCGCTTGGCATATTGCATTGAATCGCGGATCATTGTGGGCCAGTAGTAACCCATCCTTTTCAATTGATGTTGGAGCTTTGGCCCAGACTGGTGAGCACCACAAACACCCGAATGTGCTTCTTCTAAGGCTTTTTCTGATTCCTCGTTTCCTAAGCATCGGAGAAAGAGACCCTCATATGAACGTCGATAAAGAGTATCGTTGTAATAAATAAATCGAGCAACTCTTCTTTGTATCTCGGCTCTGTGTCGAAGATCCATGGAAAGCTTCCCGTGCTGCAGATAGTCTATAATACACTGCCGCCAATCTTCCTCTTCGATCACATAGACGGATATCATGCCGATTTCTTCACATTAATCTTCAATTGGCAGAATGATCCATTTTTGACAAAGAGAGATGTTTATCGGTGTGTCATATGAAATCGTCAAGGTTGTGGCAAGATTTGCGGGCGCGTCTGCTCTCTTATTCTCCGATCTCGGTATATGTTCAAGTATTACACCTTCAAACTTATTAATCAGTTTTCTAGCATAAATGAAGTAAGACTTTAAATCTTCATGTTTTACATCATACTGGCGTGAGAGCTGACTTATAATTAACTTTGAATCGCCATATACTTTCATGTATGTTATCCCGATCTCAAGAGCCATTTGTAAGCCAATGATAAGTGCTTGGTACTCAGCAACATTATTTGAACATAACTCACTGAGCGTGAAGCTGTACGACAGTATGTGTCTTTCAGGGGAAATGAAGACAACACCGACGCCTGCCCCACTTCTTCGTGCTACGCCATCAAAGTACATGGTCCATGGCTCCATGCTTTCGACATAAAACACTTCTTCATCGGGCAAGTCTTCGCATAATTTCCAACTTGATGGAATCGGATGACTTGCCAAGAAATCTGCTAACGCTTGACCTTTTACTGCCTTTTGAGGTATGTAGACGATATCATATTGTTGAAGTATAATTGCCCATTTAGCGAGACGTCCTGAGATGATTGTTCTAGATAGGATATATTTGATAGGATCGGCTTTTGCTATCAAGTGTACAGTGAAGGCTTGCATATATTGTCGTAACTTGTCTATTGCAAAGAACAAAGCGAGACACATTTTCTCGATCGGAGAATAATTCAACTCGGCTCCAGTCAAAGTTATGCTTAAATAGTAGAGTGCACATTCCTTACCTTTCTCTTTTTCTTGTACAAGTAGCGCTCCAAGTGACCTTTCTTGCGCAGCGATATATAATATCAACCATTTTCCGACCGTAGGCGCGCTCAAGATTGGGGGAGAGAGCAAACACTTCTTTATGCTATCGATTCAAAGGCTGTATTTTTCCTCATCAACCTCTGAAAAGGTTGACATCGACCTGCCAAATTAGATATAAATCTTCTGATGTAGGCCAAGCGACCTTGAAGACTTCTTAACTCATGCAGGTTTTTTGGGGGTGGCATTTTTGAATAGCATCGACTTTAGCTTGATCAATTTCAATCCCGCGATCCCTGACAACAAATCCAAGGAATTTTCCTGAAGTCACACCGAACGCACATTTAAGAGGATTCATCCTTAATTGATACTTTCTTAAACGATCAAAGATACGTTTCAAGTCTTTTAGGTGATCATATCGTTTTTTGGACTTCACCACAAGATCATCGATATAGCATTCAACGTGCTTGTGTAACATATCATCAAAGATTTTCTGCATAGCACGCTAATATGTAGCACCAGCGTTCTTTAATCCGAAGGGCATCACCTTATAGCACTATATACCTTTTGGGGTTCGAAATGCTGTTTTCTCTTCATCTTCTGGTGCCATTCGAATTTGGTTATACACTGATGACCCATCCATGAAGGACAAAGCCTCATGTTCTGTGGTAGCATCCACCATGATTTTTGTGATAGGTAAGGGAAAATCGTCTTTTGGGCATGCACTATTCAAATCGCGAAAATCAACACAGACGCGTAGCTGGACATTCTTTTTCCTTACGGGAACAATGTTGGCTATCCATGTTGGATATCTGACTTTGCGAATAAATCCAGCCTCGATTAGCTTGTTAACTTCTTCCTCAATTTGAGGAATAAGTTCCGGTCGAAAGCGTCGCTGAGCTTGCTTGATTGGTCGATACCCTGGTTTAATTGCCAGGCGATGGATAGCCACTTTTGGATCAAGCCCAGGCATTTCTTTATATGACCAAGCAAAGACATCCTTATATGTCGTGAGTAAGTTCACATATTCTTTTTCTTCGTCATCAGTAAGTTGTGCACTTATGAAGGTTGGATGAGGTTCTTCTATCGTTCCAAGGTTGACTTCCTTTAGCTCATCAACTGTTGATTGACCACCATCCTGAAGTGATAATGAAGCTTCTTCAGCATCTTCTTCGAACACTTCAGAATTTGATGCTTCTTCTATTGTCACGTGGCAACAACTTATCGTATCTTCTTCGTCCTCGGGGTCATTCTCTTTAGGTCGAGTGATAATGACATCGTGTCGCTTTACTTTTAATGACCCCTCTGTATTTACCAAAACAAGCAATTTTCTTTTCATTCTTGATAGAATAGCATTGCGGATTTTTTTGTCATTTTTCACCTCGCATGCTTTGCCCGAAACTGTCATGCAAGGTCGTTTCAGGCTTCTTGTCGTGGTCACACTTAACCTTTCAAAAGCAGATTTCCGTGTGGTTGGGGTCGGACATATGTTATGTACCTTATTGGAGATTGTGCTTAGCCTTTGAAGTGCTGACAGTCGGGTGGAGCCAGAAACACCGACGAACGTGCCACTGATGGGGTGATCCGACTGAAGGTAGAAATCCTCTGACCTTCGCTTCTCTGGTCTTCTTTGGAATCATTGATCTCTTCCACGTTAACGTGACACGTGTCTGCAACTTTTGCTTTCCCTGTTCTAGTTATGTGAATTGGTTTGGAGGACTTATATCCGAGTCCAGCTTTTAAACTAGGAATAACATATCCTTCTTTTTGAAGCTTCTTTTGAGTACGGAAAAGGTCGGGCCTTTCGTCAAATATTCTTAGACTTTTGAACTCAGTATGAGTCGTGAAATCATAGCCCGCCTTTGCTAACAATTTATATGCTTTTGGATCGAAGTCGACTTTTGTCCGTTTCTCTGGAAAAATTGTCTTCATCTCTTCTTTTTTAGTCTTTTGGTCCTTTTCTTTTGCTATTTTCGTGAGTGGTATTGTGAAGTTTTCCTTCAAAATTTCGATATCTTCGAACTTTAGGTTTTTCAGGCACTCTGCAAATGGTGAGCCACCCTTCTTGCGCCGAGAGAGAGGAACATACCGTAAGATAGGAGGCTTTGACATCTTTTCTTGAGGGCATGCTGCCTTTTCATCCTTTAACACCTCACATTTGGTTTGACTGATTTGTTCGTCATTTCCTCGACTGTCGAGAGCATTTGTTTCACTCAATTTCTTTACTATGCTCACTCGTTGTTCAGGCTTATCAGCACCTTTGGCCACGGGCACTTCAGTTGATATAACTTCACTAATATTATCGCTTTTCATATAGAACTTTGCATCAGCAAAATGAGATTCGTCTTCTGAGAATGGTTTGGTGTCGGCATCGACTTTCTTGCTGCCCTGTTGATAGAATTTAAAACACTGGTGGAGCGTGGATGTTACTACTCCGTTTTTATGAATCAAAGGACGCCCTAACAAAAGCCTGTACGTGGTTCTTATATCGATCATATGAAACCTATGACGAGTTCTAAACGAATCATGTCTATGGCTCGTTGTCCTCCCTGATTAAAACCTTGAATTACCAGCTTGCTATTTGATAACTCATCCATCGAAATGCCCAGTTGGTTCATGGTTGACTTTGGCATTATGTTGACAGCTGAGCATCATCGATGAGGATTCGAGTGAGCCTTTGCTCTCGGACGTATGTTGAGACGAATAGAGGTCTATTATGAAGTTTTGACCCAAGTAATAAATCTTCGTCGGTAAACGATATCGATATACAACATGAAGCACACATATTTGCTTGGAAAGTAGAAGTAGTTGAAACATTTTCATCTTTCAATATTTCGATAACCGTATCTTTGGTCTCTCGTGGGAGTGATAACAAATCATTTATGCTGAAAGAAGGTAGTTCCTCCAACTTGGTCGTTGCTTCTGTAGAATTTGAAGGAGTGTCATCGTCTTCTGTCGTATTGGTGACGTGACACAAAGAAACTTCAACTGAAAAATTCTTTGGAAAGAAATCTTTTAAGGTTATTGGTTGTCGAGATCGAGGAAGTTCCTCATTTTCTTCGATGATTGGTCGAAGTCTTCTCGTACTCTTCTTTTTCTTTCTTCTTTGAGATTTACTTTTCCTCTTATGATCTCGGTGTAAACGGGATTCTTTCTGGACAAAATTGTTTTTATGCCTCTTTCGACGAGTTACCAATGTTCATCCATCGTCTACATCTTCTACTTGTTCTTCTCTTTCTTGGGAATCAACTTTTTGAAGGCCAGTCTTTTGTGAGGCCTCCAATGAAGAATATACAAGAACAGGGTCGAGAGATCCAAATTGGATTAAACTTTTCGATGTAGATAGTCGGATATCAGGATGAATCATTACTGTGGCGTGGTTTGTTTGTGCCACATCATCAAGGTCCAACTCAATCTTTCTCTCTTGGGCTAACTTCAAAATTAACTCTTTCAGTACAAAACACTTTTCTACTGGATGGCTAACAATCCGATGATATTTGCAATAATTGGGATCATTTACTTTCCCCATTTCTGCGGGTCGTTTACACTCAGGAATTCAATGAGTTGTTTCTCCAGTAATTGTTCTAACATATCAGGTAGATCAGAATCTGGAAAAGGATAGACTTTTTCTTGTCTCTCCTTCAACATAGGGCGTCGTTTTTCGCCTCCATCTTGACGTTTCTCAAATTTTTTTCTCTTTATAAATGAACTTTAAAGGGGTCGTATTCACGACCATAGCCTCTTTAGTAGCACCCTTGGATACTTTCTGGATGCTTTTTACTTCTTTCTTTTCTTTCCTTACTTCTGGGACCAATAGATCGTTGCTCCCCCTATTAGTAATGCTTAGCTCCATATCATGAGCCCACGTCGCTAATTCCTCAAAGGTGCAAGGTTTTATCCCCTGCAGGATATACAGAAGTCCCCAGTGCATTTCTTCAGTGCACATCTCTATTGCTGACAGTTCCGTTAGTCTGTCTTTGCAATCAAGGCTTAATGCTCTCCATCGATTGATGTAATCAATGACTGGCTCACCTTTTCGTTGTTTAGTGGCAGTGAGCTCTATCATGCTAACGATACGCCTAGTGCTGTAGAAGCGGTTGAGGAATGCTCTCTCAAGCTGCCCCAAACTATCAATAGTTTCAGGTTCCAGGTTAGTGTACTAGTCGAAGGCATTTCCCTTCAGAGTTCGAACGAACTGTTTGACTAGCAGGTCTCCTCTGGTTCTTGCATTTTCACATGTTTCAATGAAATGAGCAACGTGTTGCTTTGGATTGCCCCTCCCATCAAACTGTTGAAACTTGGGTGGCTGATACCCAGTTGGCATCCTTAGGTTATCAATCCTCTTTGTATATGGCTTAGAATACAAGAGGGAAGCCTGAGTAGATCTATCATATTGAGCCTTAATAGAGTTTGCAATCATTTCCTGCAATTGCTGAACAGACAAGGAAGCAATTGAAACTGAATCTTGCGGTTGACTTTCTTGGAGAACAGTCTTCCCTTTGTCATTATTATTGACTGCGGGTGTACGGCTTGATTCAGCGGCGTCACGACTCTCAATGTGATTCTTGAGGGATGCGATTTCATAATCCCTTTCTTTCAACTGCCTTCATCAACATGCTTACTTTCTTTTCGAGTTCAGCCATCCTTTCTTCACTTGTTCCCACATCGGCCATCATGACTGACATTATATTTGGGCGTGATGCTTCCTCGCTTGATTGTTCGGAAGGTGAAGTGTAATTGTCAAGTGTAGGATTTTCTTTAATGATGACCCCAGCTTTTGGGTCTTTCGAGATTCGCTCTCATATACTCCTCGCAATCTCAAAAGTTGATTGCTCGTCAGACTGTTGAATTTCCTTAGAGCGACCACGAGTAATTGGCCCCGTGTAATCGTCACTTGAGTTTTTGGAAACATTGTCTTTCAATGCCATTATATTTTATATGAGAGAAAGAGATGAAAGGTAGAGTAGTCCCACTGGGCGTGCCAATTTGTTTGCACGAGATTTCTGAAGAAATTAATTCGTGGAATTTGAATTGTATACTTGTATTGATTCTAGTGTTTGTGAGTACAATCTCTAATATTTGATCATTTGATTCT
Source organism: Lagenaria siceraria (assembly GCA_002890555.2). Classification (NCBI taxonomy): domain Eukaryota; kingdom Viridiplantae; phylum Streptophyta; class Magnoliopsida; order Cucurbitales; family Cucurbitaceae; genus Lagenaria; species Lagenaria siceraria. Next base: position 22,915,909 of record CM016485.1, on the reverse strand, counting down.
CTCTCGAAAAAGTTACAAGAAATTTAAGTCTTTCAAATCTTAAGACTTTGATCTTCAATCCTTCAGAGCTTACGAGCTTGGAGCTTCCATCTTCAGATCTTGAGACTTGGTCTTCAATTCTTCAAAGCTTGTGAGCTTGGAGCTTCGGTCTTAAGAGCTTATGAGCTTGGAGCTTCGATCTTCAGATCTTGAGACTTGGTCTTCAATTCTTCAGAACTTGTGAGCTTGGAGCTTCGGTCTTCAGAGCTTGGAGCTTCAATCATCAGAGCTTATGAGCTTGGAGCTTCGATCTTCAGATCTTGAGACTTGGTCTTCAAACTTTGAGAGCTTTGGTCCTCAATTCTTCAAGACTTGAGAGCTTTCAGAGCTTCAGCACTTCGTTGTTAAAATTTTCCCAACCCCCTTAAATGAAGGAGAATGACCTCTATTTATAGAGGATTTCCATGAGTTTTTGGTGGGCATGGGCCCATTTGCTTATGGGCTTGGGCTTGGGCCCAATATCTTCTTTAGCCCAAAATTTTACAATGGGCTTGAATTGTATTGGATTTTAGACTCAAATGATTTTAATTACTCAGCTCGATCTAGTTTATAATTTTTACATTGGGCTCGGGCTTTCATTGTGATGACGTGGCAAAATTTGATTGGCCGAAATTTCTCATTCAATAATAATAATAATAATAATAATATTTAAAATGTTAAACGGCGCATTACATCTCTTTCCTTTTCTTTCAAAATAATTAAAAAAAAATTAATAATAATAATAATAAACAAATGAATGAATGAATAAATAAAAAGAGTGATGCCACCCATCGCAACACATCACACACCACACATTACTAAAAAAAGTAAATAAATAACAACTAAAGTTTTTTTAGACAAATTAAATCATTTAAACCCTCTTTTCTTTTTCTCTTTCAAATGTTTTTTTCTTTCTCTCTCTTCCCTTTTTTTTTTTCACTTTACTTTCTTTTAAAAAAATAAAACAACAATCACGAAAATACCATGAAGAGGAAGAAGATGAACACAAAAATAATAAAAATAAAAGAGAAAATAGTAATAGTGATTCTTAATGAAGGTAGAGAATGATAAATATCACATTATATTAATATAAAAATAAAAAAATGGAAGATAGAAAAAATAATAGCAATAAAAATAAGTTTTTCCTTATAACCTTTTCTTTCTCTCTACTTTTTTAGATCTAAGAGAGAAGCAAAAGGTTGAAGGTTTGAATCCATAACACGAAGCCGCCCGTTGTTCGAGGTGCGGATCCTTGGGACGAATGCCCTACCGAATGCAACCTCCAACGAGCTAGAACTCTCTTGTGTTGTGGGATTTCAGACTTTTTTTTGGAAGGATTGGGTTGATGACTGATCTTTAAAAAAATTCTCTAGGTTTTTTTTATCAAGAAATCTCCTCTCCTAGGGTTTCTCCTCGAGAAATCTCTCTTTCCCCTTCTATGGTTTTTTTTTGTCAACAAATCTCCCCCTTTTCAAACACCAAAAGCAACGAATTTATAGCTAAAAAAACATCTTCAATTAGGAAAAGATCAATCAAACTTGTTTTAAAAAGAAAAAATAAAATTGATTATGAGAATATTCTTTCAAACATTTTAATACAAAAATTTCTTAAATAAAAGATATTTCTAAAATATTTTTCCTCCTTCTACATATATATTTGCTTAAAAAGAAACCCTTTTTTATTTGGAAAATTACCATAAACAGAAAAAATATCAAACTATTTATAAATATAGAAAAATTTCGCTGTCTATCGGTGATAGACCGTGATAGAATTCTATCGCTTTCTATCGCTCAAGCAAATAAATTCTATCGCCTGAGCGATAGAAAGCGATAGAATTCTATCGCAGTCTATCAGTGATAGACTGTAAAATTTTTCTATATTTGTAAATAGTTTAGCTTATTTTTCAGCCCTTTTTATTTTTTATTACTAATATATTTTTTTAAAGATTAATTATTAAAAATATTTTATTTAATTATTCACTTATTATTTTTTAAAACCAAAATTAGCACACCATGAGAAAGAAATAAAAATAAAATAAAACAAATAGGACAAAAATAGGTGGCTACCCATATTATATCTTTTAATTTTGCTCGTTTTATACCAAAGCGATAGAATCTAGTATGTACGCACTTTGATTAATTTCATAGCATATCATAAATATTAAAACGTTTACAGGTCTAAGAATATATTGAAAATTATTTGGTTGAATAACTTTGAATGAACTAGCTTTAAAAGATACATGTTAAATGACTGTTTAGTTAAAAGTTTTAATTATAATTTTAATTTTAGAGAACGATAATTTAATTTGAACCTCCAATATGAACAAATAGGAGTCAATTAATTCCTTGATATCCACATTCATAGGGACCAATACACAACTATATAAATTTTCAACTAGTAGTGAGAATTAAGAGTAAAACAGCGGCAATTATAAAGTGTGGTTACTTAGGTTCACAGTATCAACCAAATCAAAAGAAGATTGGAAGCTCTTGGGCACTACAATTTCCAATGCATAGCTTACCTACTTTAGATGATGATATGCACATGTTGCATATTTGCAGATATAGTATAATGCAAAATAATTTATAAATACAGCAAAATTTAAATTCAACTATCAAAATCTATCTGTGATAGACCATATCACTAAGAGGAGTCTATCAGTGATAGACCAAATCGCTAATAGGAGTCTATCAGTGATAGAGTCTATCATTGATAGATTTTGCTCTATCTGCAATTATTTTAAAATGTTGCTATACATTTAGTTATTATACTTAAAAGTGTTACCCATTGCAATTACTTTTATCTTTATCTATATCAAATATAATATGCGAATGATCAAAATAAAGGCAGGTAATATGCTTAATCTATGTATGGGAATAATATGAGAATAATAAAAATAAAGGCTGGTATATACCTAATCTATGTATGTCTTACTCTTCATTTTTTTATCTTTCTTATAACTTAGGTGTTCGTTTGATAATATTCTTGTGCCTATTTCCTATTTCATCTTCTTATTATTTTTTAAGAAACATGTTTGTTTGGGACTATTTGGTAAGCATTTGGTTTTTAATTTTTAATTTTTCAAAATTTAAGCTGACAAACACTCTTTCATCTATAAGTTTATATGTTTTATTATTTATTTCATGTACGTGTTCCAAAAACCAAACCATGTTTTGAAAATTAAAAAAAAAAGTTTTGAGAAACTCATTTTTGTTTTTAGAATTTGAATAGAAATTCAAGTGTTTTTTTAAAAAAAAAAAAATTGTGAAAACCATTAGTAGAAATTGAGAGGAAACAAATATAAATTTCAAAGATATAAAACTAAAAATGAAATCATAATCAAATTGGTCCTTAATAATCCATCTCGTTTCTTATTTCCAAAATTTTAAAAATGCATGTTTCTAAAGTTGAGACTAATTTTTAAAAATTAGTCGGGTCTGTTTGATAACATTCTAAATCTTTTGATTCATGTTTCTTATTCTTTGTTTCTTACTTTTTAAGAACTAGAAATCAAAACATGTTAAACAACTATTTATGTTTGTTGTTTCTTTTGAACAAAAAGAATAAGAAAGCATAAATGTGTTTGATATTTCTTTTTCTTGTTAGTTGAAATGAAATTCATTACATATAATTCAATAAAATATATAATATGGAGTAAAACAAACATAAACCATTATAAAAAGTTTATAGTATTTAATACAATGAAAATGAAAATGAAGGAAAAATGAGAACCATAAATAATGGTAGAACTCTTGTATCAAACAAATTGAATGAGTAAACAAAATAATTGACAATAAAAACTACAACAATGTTGGAAATTAGTGTGGAAAATTTGTAATTACAAGATAAGGAAACTAGCATATAATCGAGAAGAACAACTTACTATATTTTATTCTCAATCAATCTAACTCTATCTTTGTCGAAGAGAGTTGGATCTTAACACCCTAAATGTATCCATAGGATTGAAGAAAAGAACAACAAGAACTCTTCGACCATCGTACCGAAAACAAAAAGAAAACAAAAAGCCTTAACCAAAATTCAAGAAAAACATCTAGTATGGCTAGAAAAAGTGTTTCTTCATCCTTACTTCATTCCGGCCTATATCATAGACTTCAAATGCTAGGGTTTAATTTCTTTAAGATCTTTAGACAATAAAATTGGTAACAACTCGACTTTTTCATTAGCAAGACTACATGCGTTACTCAAGCATGTTAAAATAAAAAATTTTCAACACGATAAAACTAAATGTTTAAGAGAAAGGAATAAAAACAACTTGAAAGAACAAACAAGAACCAACTTTTATTTTCGGGATCTCATCAAAAACATAAAATACGCATATTTGTAACTTAACAAAAAAAAAAAAAAAAAAGATAATTTTCAAACAGAATGCCAATGCTAGTCCTTGAAAACACAGTAAATTAACAAAATAGTTCATACAAAAATATGTAAAATGGAAGCTCAATATGAGACGATTCCATGGCACAACTTGCAACGTCTCATGCACCTCCCACCTCACGCCTTTTCCATTACTTGAAAAAAAAGAATATGTGGATAGAGTGAATATTATATTTAAAATACTCAATAAGTAACCCCTCTGATGAAGTCAGACATGCACATCTATATAAGGAGACAAGTAATTATGTCATGTGACATATTCTCTTAACTTCAACCTTCATGTGATCGCTTGCTCTCATAAGCAAGCAGACACGACTCAACAAATAATTAGAAAAAAGAAAAGAACACTCAAAACAAAATTTCACTCCGATTTTTAAGTAAATTTAAATTAATTACCTTAAATTATTGGAAAATTTTCATATATAGAAAAAATGTCAAACTATTTACAGAAAATAGCAACAAAAAAAATACTAATAGACATTGATAAACTTCTATCAGCATTTATCAGTGATACAATTCTATCATTTTTATCACTGTTAGACCTTGATAGATCTCTATCAGAGTCTATCACAACTATCTAAAAATTTTGCTATTTTGTGTAAATAATTTCTCTTATTTTTTTATTTTAAAAAATTCCCTAAATTATTTGAATTTCATTTTTCTTTGATTTTGGATTTTGGAGAAAAATTGAATTACTTTTATAAGATAAGTAATTGAAGTTGATTTGATAAATGATTTAAGTTTCTTTTATTTAAATTCATCGAAGATTTAGAATTTTGAGATATTTTGAAATTTAGAAGAAGAGGGGAAGGAAGTCAAACTTAGGTTTTCCTTCGGATATATATGTGTGTGGGTCGACAAATATAAAAGATAATAATAAAAAATAGGTTAAATTATAAAAAATACTCATGATCTATGCAATTTGTGTCAAAAATACCTCTGAACTTTCAAAAGTTTAAAAAATACCTTTAAACTTTCAAAAAGAGTTCAAAAATACTCCTACCATTAGTTTTGGATGAAAACCGTTAAAATTTTGTTTCAAAAATACCCCTGAACTTTTTAAAAGTTTCAAAAATACCCTTTAACTCAAAAAAAGTTAAAAAATACCTTTACCGTAAGTTTATGAACAGAAATCGTTAATACCTCGTTCCAAAAATAACTTTAAAATTAAAAAAAAAAAGTTTAAAATTGTTCTTAACAATAATATGGTGATCAATTTGTTTGAAGTTTTCTTAAGTTTGAAAAGAATGTACTTTAAAACAAATTATAAAAATATCATCATTTTTTTCATATAAATGCTCTCATTTTCTTCATAATTTTCCAATTCTCAGCTTACACTAATTTTCTCACCAACCAATTTTTTAAGTTAAAACATAAAATCTCATAAAATTGTAAAATCAAAACCTCCCCTTAAACATATCAAAATGATAAATAGTCAAATAAAAAAATGTATTTGGTTATTAATACACACTCAACTGCGAACAATTTTTTTTTATCGTTTTGGTATGTTTAAGGGGGGATTTTGATTTTAGAATTTTGTGAGATTTTATGTTTTAACTTAAAATTTTGGTTGGTGAGAAAATTAGTGTAGGTTAAGAATTGAAAAATTAAGAGAAAATAAGAGTATCTAGATGAAAAAAAATGAGAATATCTATGTAATTTGTTTTAAAATTCATTATTTTCAAACTTAAAACTTCAAACAAATTGATCACTATATTAACGTTAGGAGCAATTATAATATATATTTTTTAATTTTAAAGTTATTTTTTAAACGATGTATTAATGGTTCGTATTCATATACTTACGGTAAAAGTATTTTTGAACTGTTTTTAGCTAAAGGTATTTTTGAAACTTTTAAAAAGTTCAGGGGTATTTTTGAAATATAACTTTAACAGTTTCTATCCAAAACTAACGACATAGGTATTTTTGAAGTCTTTTTTAAAATTTAAGAGTATTTTTGAAACTTTTGAAAGTCCAGGGGCATTTTTGACACAAATTGCATAGTTAGGGGCATTTTTTATAATTTAGCCTAAAAAATATTTTCTTTAACTTTACACAGTCGCCCGACCTCCCCCTCCTAAGATCAATCTCACATCTCTTGTGTTACGCAACCTCAACACCCAACACCCAACGCTGCCACTGACCGACCGCATGGCGTCTGTCCGCTCGATCAAACGCCACAGATCAACTAACCCTTGTCGCTACTAGTTCTATAGTTAACCTTTTTTAGCCCAACCTTTATGCTGTCGTTGGTCGCTGTTCACCCAGTTGCCAGTAAGTCCCTTCCCTGTTCAATCTTTCTAGCTTTGTCACTCGCTAGGCCATGCATCGTGGATTGCACACCAGACTTCCAGCCACCGCAAGTTCTGTTACCACCACCTCTGACTAACAAAGCTATTCAAGTGGTACTATTATTGGAACGTCTTAAATGCTAGACAAAATTTTACTTGTTTATGTTTTTGGCCTCTGATGGATCAAAGGTTGTCCAGGCTTTCAATCGATCAAATAATATTAGCATAAGTGGCAAAACTGGGTCAATTCATAGGGAGCCTAAGGTCAAATCTCTCTAAGCTAAATTTATCTTTGGAAAGTAGTAGAAGAGGAGGGGTAATACGAGATATTAGACTCCCAATTCCTAAATTAATTAAATAGTTGTGGATTGATTGAGTCCCTAATCTAACCATAACTATAACAACTTTCATTACTAATTAGTCACACAACTATATTGAACAAAAATTGCACAGGGATTAAAAACACCAGACATGCTTAACTTTGGAGTTCCCATGATTGAACCACCGATAAGGAAGGTGCAAGTTGTGACTTTCAATTCTTTTAACCTTTTCTTAATCATGCTTTCATATTCTCAGGATCCCTCTCATTTAGGTTTGATCTCGGTTCATTCATATTCCCCTCCTAAACTCGGGGCATTACATGAGTTCTAGTTAATTTAAATTAATTTTCTTAAATTATTAGATTTTATTTCCTTTAATTTTGGAATATTGTGAGGCCAAAGATACAATAATTGGAAGAGATAATTGAACTATTTTGATTGGTTCGATTTTAATTTTGGCTTTTGTTTTGGGGAAGATTTGAATTTTGGATTAAATTAAATCTTGGAATTTAAATCAAGTTGATAAAGAAATTTTAGTTTAATTGAGAGATTTAGAAATTTAGTTTAATCCAAATTGAGATAATTAAAGGGATAATTGGTTTTATTTGATTTTGTATTTAATAAGATTTAAAATAATATAAGGAAGAAAAGAAAGATTTATTTATTTTATTTGGTGGATGATTAGGGTTTTGACTTGGAATTAACTATATTTATATTTATATTATGATCTATAAGTTCCCAGACTGAATAGTAGTACATAAACTCCATTTCGAAGTTCATGGCTTTGATCCACTGATCTTGTCTACATCAACCTTTACCTACTTATAGGTCAATGGATCATCTAAACCATCATCAGGTATGACGAGTTAGATTTCAGTTAAATCTATGTAACGGTCAGGCTAATGAACAACCCTCCCATTACGTCGAAGTTTCCTCAATTCTTGAGAAGGATGAAACTGACCAGATGTGCTAATTCTATCAACAACTCTTGTTGAAGTACCAACTTGATCAACAACTCTTGTTGATTTATCTGTAGTTTCTTCAGAAATCTCTTTTAATACTAGTTTGTTGCATGGTTGATGATCTCTCATGTGGTCTTCCTCTAGAAAAGTAGCGTTTGTCGATACAATCCCTTTTTCATCTTGAGAATCATAAAATAAACCACTTTTCATTTCTCTGGGATATCCTACAAAGAGACATAATTTTGAACGGCATTCTAATTTCTTAGGGTTCTGCACCAACACGTGTATCGGGCATCTCCATAATTTGAAGTGACGTAAACTACCTTTACGCCCTCTCCATAACTCATAAGGTATTTTTGAAATACTTTTAGAGGGAACATTATTCAAAATGTATACATTAGTCTCTACTGCATATCCCTAGAACGAACTTGACAACTGAGCGTAGTTGATCATCGATCGAACCATATCTAATAGGGTTTTGTTTCTCCTTTTAGATACACCATTCTGTTGAGGCATACCAGGTGCAGAGAGTTGTGATTGGATTCCATGTTCTATCATATAGTCCTGGAATTTCAAGTCCATATACTCTCCACCTCGATCTGATCGAAGTGTCTTAATGGTTTTACCTAAGAGATTCTCAACCTCAGCCTTATATTCCTTGAACTTTTCAAGAGCTTCAGACTTGTGATGCATTAGGTAAATGTAATCTTACCTTGAATAATCATCAATAAACCTAATGAAATATTCATACCCTACACGTGCTTTGATATTCATTGGACCACAAAGATCCGAGTACACGAGTTCTAAGGGTTCTTTGGCTCTAAGACGTTTTTCAGAAAAAGATCTTCTAGTCATTTTACCCTCAAGACACGATTCACACGGAGGTAAAGAGTTTTCTTCTAATTGACTTAGGAGTCCACTATTAACCAATCTCCCAAGATTGAGATTTATGTGACCAAGTCTTAAGTGCCAAAGATAGATATTTTGAGAAACTTGTTGCCTTTTATTTTGAGTTTCAGCTGTTTTAAACATTCCAGTATTATAAACAACTTTAACTTTGGTTAGTTTTAATTTATACAAGTTGTTTTCTAAGTTTGCAGAACATATTGGTATACCTTTTTTTACTAATGAACGCTTCATTACTATCAAAAGTAACTTTGTACATATGTTCTAGTAAACAGGAGATAGATATTAAGTTCCTACTACAGTTAGGAACATAGAGTACATTTTCTAACAAAATAAATCTATCTCTGAAAAACAACTTCATATCTCCCACTGCCTTGGTCGAATGAGCTCCTCTGATCCAACCCTGAGAGTGATCTCGCCATCTTGAAGTTGTTTCCAAGAACTAGTTTCCTAAAAGTAAGAACAAACGTGATTAGTGGCCCCTAAATCCAGTATCCAGGTTAAGTTGTCACTTTCCACTAAACATGTTTCGATAACTAGTAAATCATATTTACCTTATATTTTCTTTCTCAACTTTCTTTCAGCTAGGTACTATGGACAATTTCTTTTCCAATGCTCGTCTTGGTTGCAGTGGAAACATTTTCCTTTGTCTACAAATTGAGCTTTTCTCATGCCTTTTCTTTGGTTTTCTCTTTTCTCTTTTTCTTCATCTGAGATTTTGAAGGGCCAGGTTTGGTTCTCAAGGACGATCCTCTAAGGAACTTCTTCGAAGTAGTAGCAACATTTGCTTCTACTTCAGTACCTTTATTCTTTAATAAAGACTATTAAACTTGGAGATCGTTAAGAAGAGAAGTCAGAGTATATTCTATTTTATTCACCATCGCGTTAGTTATAAATTGTAGGAAACTCTTTAGAAGAGATTCCATGATGAATGTAACATGACTCTTTTCGTTTATGATAGCCATTTTCTTCCGTAATATTGAAATGGACTATCATGTTCAAAACATGTTCTCTCATAGAGGATCCTTCTTTCATTCTGTAGTTGTAAACGTACTTCAAAGCATCATGCATGAGAAATGAGGATGATTGTCCAAACATCTCACATAGCGAATTCATGATTTCCCTTGCGGTAATCATGTTCTCATGCTTTTTGGACATTATATTTGATATACTGACCAATATGTACTCTCGAGCCTTCTCATTTGCCCTAGTCCATCTGTCATAGGCTTCCCAAACATTTCAGTTAGTTGTTGAGCTGGGAACTGGAGGACATACCTCTGTAAAGCGAATTGAAGATCTTCTATCACTAGCATCGTATTGATGTTCGATTTCCATGTAGCGTAATTATCACGGTTTAACTTATCGGAGGCTATTAATTGAATTATCGTGCTTGTCATTGCTGAAATAATAAATAGATTCTATTATTGAATTGATTAACTCCTTTTAAACCAATCAGTTTTAGCAAATTAATCTACTCATCATTATTAAATTTGCAACGATATTTTAGTGAGTCATAATAACTGCGACCGAGGAGTAGTCAATTCTTTTTCCACTAAACCAAACTATTTGATTAAATACTAATACCAAAATAACTCTTATTCTTTTAGTATTTAAGTGTAGACTCTTCACTTTTGGATTTCATCGATCGAAATCAAACATGCTCTCGAGGAAAAGACAAATACTTGAAAACGGACCTAAGAAACCCTAACCATTTCTGGAGTTCACAGTGTTTTGAATCCTATGTTACAAACCCTCCAATTGGGTAAGCGCTTATTATTACGCTAAGTAGGTGCAACATAGGAATCTCACGTTGTGACCTAATGGAAGAGACCGTAGAACGTGTTGACACACACCCTTCACCTACTTACTATGAACTACTTCCCCTATTCACCTTGTTATTGAATCATGCTAAAAAAGACACGAAGCCTTACATGAATCTCACAGTGTGAACTCTTAGGGACGTTAGAGCTAAAAACGATATATCGTATATACCATTACTCTCCCACTGAAGTGTTCTATTGTGTTTGGGTATACTTTTACTTAGGTATATTTCAGCTAATAAATCATAACCTAAGTCTAGGTGTTTAATCCGAGCATAATGTTTATACTTAATTTTTAACCTATGATGTCTAAGTGATTAAACCATTTTAACTCACCTTACAACCCTCACGCATGCTCATAAAACCAAGCTAACTTAACTCAGACACCAACTCGATCCCCAGGTAGGAGGTGTTCCGTAAACCGTCAACTTAAAAATCTCTAGCATTAGACAAGATCTTGTCGGGTGAGTTTAGTAAACTGAGTTTTACAAGAAATCGACCTAATTTAACTATTAAACTAGATTTATTTGAGTTGCATCGATTTATCCTAAGTGAGCATGCAATTTATCTTTTTTTTTTTATAGATTTTAAATGTCTAATTGATTTTATAAAGCTTATAAAAATAACATTCAAAATTATAACATACATTTGCATACATACAATAAATTAATATAACACTTATACTAACTCTTATGATATTTTAAACATGCATACTATATATTATAGAGAAATTGGAGGAAATGACAAAACTCGGGAGGTACTTTTGATTTTTTTTAAAAATCGAAAATAATAAGAATTTTGGCAAAACGCATGCTACTCACATGACAAACACTCTTATAATTCTAAAGTTTCCCCTAGTATGGTTGAATAACAGCATTTTCAAACACAATGTAATTGCTATATCGTGTATCAATTATGAATAGAAATATAGTGTAAATGGCAAGAGTCGGTTATGAGATTCCAACCTAACGGATTCAAGAGATAAAGGGCACATATTTTTCGCCCAATTTAAATTTTGAATTGGCTTTTTAAAATAAGATTTGATTTGATATAACCACTTTTCGAAAACAAATACAGTGTAAGTGTAGAGCTTGATTAATAACTGAGATATAAATACAGTGTAAGTGAACAACTTGATAAATAATCGAGATATAAATATAGTGTAATTGGGAGCTTGATTAATAATTGAATTAATCAAATTGTAATCTAACCGATTCAGTTTCAAAAATGAAAATGAGTGTCATTTTAAAATTTTTGCCTTTTTTGGAATTCAAATTTATTTAATATTTAAATTAGATTTTGAAAACTACTTTACGAAATATCTTCCTTATTTTTCTCCCCTAATTGATTCAAAGCTATGTGATTTAACTAATCTAGATTTTGTAAAGTTAAATAGTTATTTTCCATCCATTAAAATTTAATTATAGATTTTATTTTTGTTATTTCTTTTTTGAATAAGTGGTGGGTTGGATAAAATCAACATTTGGCTTAATTTAGGTTTCATTGATGTTTGAGATCTAATAAATTAGATTTACAATAAATCAAATTAAAATATCTTAGTTTTCAAAATTTTGAATTAGAGATTTTGAACGTAAGTTTCATAATCTTGGAAGTTTAATGTATTTCTTTTGATTTTGAATTTGTAAAGCCAAACTTAAGTTTATTGGAGAAAATAATTATTTATAAAAGATATGGAAAATGATATTTAGATATTTGAAATTTAGGATATAAAAGAAAATTTTCACTTATATATATATATATATATATATATATATATATATATATATATATATATATATATTTAACTAAGTTTTTGTAAGTTAAAATAACATTAAAAAAGAAAAATAAAGAAACCTAAGTTTTAGGTTACCAATGGCCCACATAACTACCAAAATATATATATTTAATTAAGTTTTTGTAAGTTAAAATAACATTAAAAAAAAGAAAAATAAAGAAACCTAAGTTTCTACAGTGTCGCACAAAGCCGCCACCCTTCCCTTCCTTCGCGAGCTTCCTCCTTTGCATGAAAAGCAATGTCATCGTCTATGTCATTCCGCTCGACTGCAGTTTACCAGAAGCCTCACGCTGTTGTTTGTGCTGAGACTGCCTCCATCGTGAAGGGTAGCATCAATAAGTGTCATGGATCTTCTTCTCTCATTCACTCTCTCCTCGTTTTTTCTCAATATCTTTTTTGCCTCCGTTTATTAGATACCATTGCTATTGTCTTCATGTGGTCATAATAAGAATTGGTCAACAGTATCTAAGTGAGTATTAAGGTTGTTTTGTGGGTTTTTGTTAAAGTTTTGTTTTTTGTGATATGGTTGACTTCAATTAAATTAAGGATTATTTTGGAGTTTGGTGGGAATTTTAGTTGCTATCGAGCAAGGGGTGTTTGATGATGTTCAATTTAAATGTAATGCAATAGTACAATGTATTTGTGTAATAGTGTAGTGTATTTGCGGTTTTCTGAATTTATTTTAGTAGGTGATGTTTGGTTTTATCAATTTTAGTGTGTGGGGGTAATTTGGATATTTGTTAATTATAATTTTTTATTTAAAAAATTGTTTTGCTATTTTTATGATTTTGAAATTTTTTTGCTATTTTTCCAAATGAAACATCAAAATTTGCTATTTGTCTTGTCAGTTCTATATTATAACACTTATAACATACTTGCAATGCATGATACATGTTTATCCTATGGTGGAGTTTAAATCTACATGGCGTACAATATGCATAAAACATTTAATTTAATTAAACATATATTCATAGTGCATAAACAATTAAAAAAAAATACTAAAATGGGTTGGGTTTTTGCATCTAAATCACACAAATGCTAAATTATTACAATAATAATAAAGAAAAGTGGCTTGAACCGCCCCTGAAAGCTTCAAATTGGCCCGAATCACATCGAAAACCCTTGAACCGGCCTCCAATGTGATAAAAAAGAGTTGAACTGGCTGGAATTAGGGCTAAACGGCTGAACCAGACCAGATGAGTTCTGCTAAACCATTTCTTCAACCTCACGCATGCACTTTTGGAAAATCAAGAACAACGTCGCAGCGATGCTAAGAAGCGCTGCGCGGTCTTACAGAATCAACGTCCTTGTTTTTCGACCAACTGACCTTTGCTCGAATTTCTTCAAATTATATCTTAATTTCAACTCTAATCAACTCAAGCAAATTACTGACCCTTTACAACACATCAAGGCCCAACAACAAGGGCTTAATTATAACAAATTTCAACAATTGAAAGAGTAATTTGATGACAAAAATCATAAAACACCATTTTAGCAACACCAAACATTAATCTCATGAATTGAAACTCACCAAAGCAAATTGAGTGCAATTAACATGTTCTGGTACTAATTGAAGGATATATGAACATGCAACGGAAGCGAATTAAGATGAATTACACTCTAACATGCTCACATTTAAGGACAAACATGCATGCAAAAGAGGGGAAAAACTAAGAATTAGAAATACAACCTTTGAAGTTCAAATTCTCCTTGATTTCAATTGATTGTAGACCACCACAAGAGTCTTCTCTACTATTCTCTAGCCTTAGATTGGATGGTGGGATCCAATTTAATGTTGAATTTGAAGGTAAATGAAGAGAGGTTCTACTATAGAGTTCATAGGAGTTCTTGAGAAATTATCGAGGAATTAACCATTAATTCTTGTAATTGCCAACCCAAAACACAGCTAAGAACTCTTTTATTTATAGAATAATCACTTGCAATATGATTTAACACAAAATTGACAACAAGATTATCAAAATTGGGAGTGGGATTAGTGGCAAATTTTTAAGATTACACCAAGCTGCTAGCTTCTTTAGTGGAAAAAACCAATTTCTAATTTAAAATCAATTTAAATTGATTTTTCAAAATTCAATTTAATTTCAAATTTTAACTTAAATAAACTTAATTTAATAATTAATTAATTAATTTGAAATAAATAAATAATATTAATTTAATATCTAACATTAAAATAATATTATTTTCACCTCAATCCCGTTTTTCTGAAAAAGGATTTTTCGAATATGAATCCCTATATATATTTTTAATATTTAAATCGTATTTAAATATTATTCTCAACTCTCTATGTCCATTTAATTCATAATTAAACGTTAATACGTATAGACATATCGCATATATTTGTTGGGTTTTATGCCCTAAAACTCGTAGATATTAAATGTTGTATTTTGACAGTCATTAATAAATTGTTATTCATTATTATTCAATAAATGTTATTGATTATTTTATCTTGTTTTAATAACCTTAAAATCCAATAAACTAATATCCTAGGCTGTTTTATGAGTCTTGAACAATATATAGAGACATATAGAGATCAATGTTCAAGTTACAGCATAAAGGGTCTATAGTATAAGGATAGAGCTGGGTACCTTATCCTGGTAACACTATGGATACGGCTCACTTTGTATTTGATACAAACGCAATGCTCCAACGCGTTCGTGTGGTTGACATGTGAGTGGGGTATCCTATGCAATGAGTTTGCATCAGACTGGACCACGAAATAGTAACTACTAGATGTAACTCCATTGACTGGTTAGGTTTTTATTTCAATAGGTTGACCTGGGCAACTTAGTCTTAATCTTGAGTATATTATGAACTCCTGTTCACGAGGGATTGTCCTTTGATTTGTACGGGTGAGAGTGGCCCGTTTGCCGACTCGATATGCCTACCATTTTGGGGACAAGACTGAGTGGGGAGCTGGGAACATAATTATACAAGATGGATTTCACTCTTTCTCGACTTTAGCGTAACTACATAAGTGTTCCCTTAAGTGGTTTCCCCGGGACATGAACAAAGGGCCCTACCCTCTCACTTGCCCGAGAGGAGTTTCTGTTTGATGGTTGGACTATAAATAGATTGTTCATTAGAGGAGCATTGGTACTTAAGGATTTAGAAGTAACTCAGGGGTATAACGGTAATTTGACCCAGCTGGTGTTACGAACACTTGTGAAGGACTAACTTGCTGTTATTGGTCTATATCCGTGGACACAGAAATATATCTACAGTGAGAAGAGTGCAGCTGTGGGTCTTTAGTGGAGTGTAACCACAGTTAACGAATATTGATTAATGTGGTTAATGAGTTTAGCCCGTTAATCTCATATCGTTGGAGCTTCTGATCTGTAGGTCCATTAGGTCCTCTTCCTAGCTTGTAAAGAATATTAAGGTAATTAATTTTTGGATGAAATTTGAAAAGTTCAAATTTACTAAGGGAAAAGTATAATGTATAACATTATAATATAAAGTTTATTTTACAAATTAAACTTTATAGTATAAATATAATTTTGGATATGATTCAAAGTTAATTTGTAAGAGAATTAAATGTTTGAAATTGTTCAAATATTATTTTAACATGAATTAGATTTATATTAAAACTATAGGTTAAAATTAATGCACATTAGATGTACATAAAAACTATAGATTATGAGAGAAATGTATTTGAATTTGATTCAAATGCAGGTTAAAATTAAATATTTGATATTTAATTTGGTAATTAATTAATTAGATAATTAATTAGTTATTTAATTTAATCTAATTTAATTAAATTTGATTAAATTAAATTAATTGAATTAAAACTATAGTTTATGTGAGAAATGTTCATTTAAATATGATTTAAATGAATTGGTTAATTAAATTAGATTTAATTAATTATTAATTAATTATTTAATTAATTATTAATTATTAATTTAATTAATTAATTTAATTAAAATAGGTGGTTGTAACTCGGGAGTTACTTAATACGTGGATAACACCCATGTTTCCCATTTTCTCTCCTTTCCTTATATAGTGTCTAATAGAAAAAAAATGGATCTGGCGTTCTCTCTAAAAAATTCTCTCATAAGAGTTCCGTGTAATTTTTTCCGTTACCAAAAGATTCCCACAAACATTTCCTCAAGGTTCAGAGAAAATTTATGTTTTAATTAAACTTTGTAACATAAACTTATGTGAGAGAATTATATTTGAATGTGATTCAAATATAAGTTAAAATTAAATATGTGATATTTAATTTAATGATTAATTACTTAGATAATTAATCAATTATTTAATTTAATTTAATTTGATTTGATTTAGTTAAATTAATTGAATTAAAACTTTAGGTGATGTGAGAGATGTTCATTTAAATATTAAATAAAACTTATCAATTAAATTGAATTGAATTATGATAATTAATTATTAATTATTAATTATTAATTCGATCATATTACCCAAATTAGTTATGGGGAAGAGAGTTACCTGAAACGTGGGGTTGTTCTCACATTCTCCCTTTCTCTCTCCATATTCTTCTTTAGGTACCTTTCAAAAAGGAATTCAGAGAAGAAGATTGAGAGTTTTTTTGTTTAGTTTTTTTTCAGACTTCTGTGAAATTGATTTCTCAAATTTTCTCTACTCAAAAGAAATTTTCAAAAAATTTCAAGGAAGGTTTCCACAAACCTTAACCTCAATTATTCAAAATTTAGGGAGGTCTCCAATTGGTGACTGTGTCGAAGCAAAAACCTAAGGTGAAATTGGATTTCACAAATTCATCGAAAGGTATTTTCTTTTCATTTTATTATTCATGCTTAACCTAGATAATACAGTAGGGTTTTTCCTGTATAATTTCAGTGTACTGTTTTTCTGAATTTCTAAATTATAAATCGAAAATTGGTTCTCTGTATTTTTTCTCTGCGCTAGGGTTTTTATCCCTGCACTAAGATCCATACTCCTTCTCAAAGACTTAAGTTCCCCTTAAGTTGTGAGACCCCCTCTCCCTTGATCTTTGTCTTTTCTTCTCAAGTGAAGACCAATTCACTTGTATAACTTAGGCTCCCTCTAAGCTTGTTAATCACTTTTTCTATCGATAAAACACACACTCTGCTTGAAGTAAATCTTCAACACATTCAGTAATACAATCTTTTATGCCTGAAGGATTAACAACACACTTGTGAAAAACACAAGACATCATATGTGATTCTTCGTCAAAACGGCCAACCCTACCAAACACAGAGCAAGACTTTGAATATGCACAACGGACAACAACCGAACAGCCCTACCTTCCAAAAATAGTTGCACACATAGAAGGCAAAAGATCTACAAAAATATTGGAGACAAGATTTTCCAAATAAGAATTTCACAGAAACAACATTCCTAAAAAACATCGATTCAACAAAAACGTTGAATGCACGCAAATAAATCACAAAACATCCTTTACACTTGAACAAATATCAACACAACTTTCTAACACACAACATCCATATATTTATTTATCTAACTGTACACTAAAGAGCCATTAAAACTTATTTTTCAAACATCAATGGCTCGGGTTTAAAACCTCATACGGACGAAATATACACAACTCCAAACCCTCGATCAAGGACCAAAAGTGTATTTTGTTGTCCTTGATTTTATTCACACATTAGTACTTAATAATAAAGATAAAGCATCCTTATCTACTCTTCCACCCCTCATCAAGTAGTGCTGTATAAGAGTTCCCATGAACGAATATCTTTATGATCTCGCAAAATAGTTAGATATATTTGTTCATCATTTTCCTTTTTCACTCTCACCTGAAGCTTGTAAGTTGTTTCTTTCTCCCCAGTTAGACTCGTAGCGTTCAGCACATAAATTGCTCCTATGCTTTGCTTTCGATCGTGTGCAATCTTTATCACTGCAAACCTTCCAAGCTCTTGCACATATGCATCCTTGATATCAACTGGTTTCCATTGAGTATCTTTGTCACTGGGGAAGAAACTATCATCTTCACTCATCGTAACTATATTTGATAGATAGTTTGAAGCTAATAAATCTTTATAATGTTGGTTTATGCTCTTCACAAAAAGTGGTAGGTTAACATTTATAGAGTTGTGGGTTGAACAAAAGACATTTGAAAAGAATTTGATTCTTTGACCTTACAGTTCACAATAGTTTCTTTGATATCTATCTAAGAGTTCAATAGTTGAACATGGTAGCGTGGTATCTTGATATGGAGATTTCATGAAGAAAGAAAACTGTCCAAATTAAGCTTTTCATGGCTAATTAAAAGATAGGTTTGAATCAATTCCATTTGCATTCTTTTGTTATCTTAATTAAGGACCCATTTGGATTGACTTTGTAAGTGTTTAAATAATTGTTTATAAGTACAAAAAAAAGTGTTTATAAATACTTAGAAAGATAATCCAAACGGGCTCTAAATCGTTGAAAGATACCTCGTAAATAGACATAAAAATAATAGTGTTGTATTGGAATCCAATTCTCAATCTAATCACTTAACCAAAATTTACCTTTCCACTAATTACCTATAAATCACTTTAAAATAGTTGTCACGCCTAAGGGGTGTTGTGAATTTCTGAGTCTACAGTGTAACGAAATTTGTTTTTTAGTACAATTCTCAAATCTCATAATTACTAACACACTAGTATACCAATTGAGCTAGGTTCGATTTGGCATAGTGTAACGAGTTGATAAGATATAAATTTGCTATATTTTAGCAGTGGGACTTATAAATTTTTTAGGCAAACAAAGAATGGAGTTCACAATTCATACTTCCAAACTCACTGGGCCAAACACACCCTAAGAATTCCACAAAAAATATTTTAATGATCTGTTCACACATTAGTATTTGTTTATGGAAAATATTACTAAATTTCAACAAAAGATTTTTCTATACAGTTTTCAGAGGAAAAAAGGAGTTATTTAGTGAAATTAAAGTGAAAAG
The DNA here is from genome assembly GCA_002890555.2 of Lagenaria siceraria. Taxonomy (NCBI): domain Eukaryota; kingdom Viridiplantae; phylum Streptophyta; class Magnoliopsida; order Cucurbitales; family Cucurbitaceae; genus Lagenaria; species Lagenaria siceraria. Next base: position 22,896,477 of record CM016485.1, on the reverse strand, counting down.
GACATGAGCTGGAGTACTTTAATCTTTTTAAGTAAATCTTTAAAGATTATTTGATGTATCTACACTAATATATACATAGTAAAATGTGTTGTCTAAATCGTTTAAAATATAATTTTTACAAAGATATTATGTCTGCTTACATGCATTAAATGTAAGTTGTTTTTATTTGTTGGTTTCTCCATCAGATAAAACAGAATCACGTTGTTTGAGAAATTTGCTAAACTTAAAGTGGTGAGATAAAACATCATTTGTTGCCAACGTTATAAAATCAAAACTACCAAAATTTTTACGTTTCTTCATGGTTAACACCATCAGCAAGAACATAATTAAAATTATTTGAAGTCATCTCTTCTAAAATAAAATAAAATAAAATGATGCAAGAAAATTACTAAACTTCTTAAACAATTAAAAAAAAAATGATACAATTATCAAACAGTTCACTGTAACATACACAACAACAATAAACACTAGATAAATTGGAATGAACAAAAATGATATATACTCAACAAAGGATAAAATGTATGTATATCTACAAATCGAATCTACATTAAAAACAGGATAAAAAAATAAAGAATCGATATAATAATAGAATTTAAAAACACAGTGTATATATATATGTATATGAAATTATTTGTCTAAAATGGAATATGTAAACACTGATGCATCCTTACTGGTTTGAAATCAACGTAAAACCCAAAGTAAAAGTAAAATATTAAAGCGGATAAGGAAAAAAGACAAAAATGTTAGGTTTTGGCAAAATATTAGAAGTGCAGTTGTCCCACATAAAAAACGATTTAAGAAAGTTATGAGTTTGTTCTACATTGAAATAGTTTTGGAAAGTCATGGGCTCTAAGCACTATAAAAATAGCCTATGTCTTTAGTTTTCAATTGTCCTAATTAGAAGCACTTTAAATTTAGTGTGCTAACTCTAGTTAAATTTATTTTCTAACTTGAGAGTGGAAAAGGGTATGAGTAGTATAAAAGCTTTGAGAAAGTGCTGTTGTAATCAATTGTCCTAATTAGAAGCACTTTAAATTTAGTGTGCTAACTCTAGTTAAATTTATTTTCTAATTTGAGAGTGGAAAAGGGTATGAGTAGTATAAAAGCTTTGAGAAAGTGCTGTTATAATTGGGATCGGAAGAGAGAATTTTTTTTTTTTTATATCCATGAGTGTCCGAGCCAGCTTACGCGCACCTCGACTAATTTCATGGGACAACTCGCTTGACCTGGGTATCAAGGAAACTAATTAATTTCTGTGTGATTGTAACAATTTTTCACATAGTAGATTTTTTCTGGTTCGTGATTTTTCTTCGAGTTGGGAGTTTTCTATGTTAATTATTGTGTTTACAGTTTTACCGCTTTCTTTTAATTTTTTTTTTTTTGTTATTTTTCTACTTATTCCTGCCATAGAAGCGAGAGGTTTTTTCCAACAAAAAAGACGTACATGTATATATGACTTTATGCGATGGTTAACTGAGATCATTATTACCCATATGCATGCAATTTAAAAAAAAAACAATAGTCGATCATTTAATAAAAATTTATGAATAAACAAAGTATTACTAAAATAATTTTTGATAACGCCCAAACAAAGTTTAATTTGAGATCTCTAAAAAATATTTAAAAGTATGATTTATCAAATGAAATCAAAACTGCTAGTTCTGGTAAAATACTGAAAAAGTTTATAGACATGAAAAAGATTACAAAAAAAAAAAAAAGAATTCAACACATCTCAAAATCTTTGAAAGATACCTCGTACTCTCGTAGATGGACATAAAAATAATAGTGTCATATTGGAATCTAATTCTCAGTCTAATCACTTAAGCAAAATTTACCTTTCCACTAATTATCTATAAATCACTTGAAATTAGATACATATTAAATTTTCTCAAAATTATATACTATCTAACATTCTAATTTCTAAAGGAGAGTGATTGTTGAATTGCGACCAAAATTCCACATCAGTGGAACGAAAGAATGATCTATGATATATTTCAGATACTATTTAGGAAGATTAAATAATATAATTTAGGAAAAATTACCTTTTTAATTCTCAAGTTTTAAATAATATGTGTGTTTGGTCCCTGAGTTTTAAACATATACCTTTTTAGTCCCCATATTTATAAGAATAGGTCTATTTGGTCTCGGAGTTTTCAAAATATAATTTTGTAGTCCCTAAGTTTTTAAAAATAGGTTTAAAAGGTCCAACAAATATTTTTCTTTGACTTTTTAAAATAATTATATGATATTTAAAAGGAAAATTTTCACATATAGAAAAAAATGTCAAACTATTTACAGAAAATAGCAAAAAAAAAAAAAACACTGATAGACATTGATAGACTTCTATCAGTATCTATCAGCGATAGACTTCTATCATTTCTATTACTGATAGACCCTGATAGACTTCTATCAGCATCTATCACAACTATCTAAATATTTTACTATTTTGTGTAAATAATTTCCCTTGTTTTTCTATTTTTAAAAATCTCCCTATTTAAAATTAGAAAAAAATAGTTTTAGAGAGTAGATGATTTTTAAAAATTATTCTTCTAATTTAAAATGTCATATAATTATTTAAATTAATAATAAAAGATTATTTGAGAGACCTTTTAGACCTATTTTTAAAAATCTGAGGACTAAAAAGGTACATTTTTAAAACATAGGGACCAAATGGACCTATTCTTATAAACTTGGGGACTAAAAAGGTACATTTTCAAAACTCAAGGACCAAACACACATATTGTTCAAAACTTGGGGACTAGAAAGGTAATTTTCCCTATAATTTAAGTTTAAAAATAAAATATAATTAAAACTATGTTAAATTTAAAATAAATAAATAAAGGTTAAAAATCACTTTTAGTCCCTAAACTTTCATAAAAGAAACAATTTAGTCCCTAAACTTTGGTTTGTAATAATTTAGTCCCTGTACTTTCAATTTTGTAACAATTTAGTCCCTAAACTTTACGATGTTACAATGTAGTTCTTGTACTTTAAAATTTGTAACGATTTAGTCCCTAAAGTAGAAATTAGTGTTAAAATTTAATGAGATTTTTTGCACAAATGAACTAATAATTAATTAGAGACTAAATATTATTATAAAATACAAAAGTCTACCTCATGAAATAATAAAAATTGACATCTAATTTTGATGAATTTTTTTACGTTAGAGACTAAATTGTTACAAATTTGAAAAGTACAAAGACCTGCTAAAGTTTAGAGACTAAATTGTTACAAAAGTGAAAATATAGGGATTAAATCGTTACAAACTAAAGTTTAGAGACTACATTGTTTCTTTCATGAAAGTTTAGAGACTAAAAAGTGTTTTTAACCATAAATAAAATTTAAACTTTGTTTATTTAAAAAGCACTACAATTGTTTTTAAGTTGTGATACTATTCTCCACCTAATTTAACAAACATTTTAAAACTACCTTTAAAGTATAAATTAATCAAAATGACGAAATAGAATAGCGTGGCAATGACACGTAATGAAAATTAAGACCCCAAATATGGTCACAAGCTTTCAGGTCATGCTACACTTGTTCCAAATCTCAATTTTTTTAATAAAAAATTCTAAAGAAGATTAATTTCTATTTCATTGGTAGTTTTGAAACAATTATGAAAGTTGTCAATGGTAATATTGCTACTTTTGAAAGAATAAGTATATTTTAAATAGAGGCAAAGTTTGCAAATGTGTTTTGTAATTTAGCCTTGAAAAAAAGAAAATAAGAAAGTCGAATTTGTGTTTCAATGAACTAAAAATATACTACTTTATCATCTCCAAAAAAAAAAAAATCAAGATTATCAAAATTTTAGCAAAGTTTGTAGAAAACAATAGGGGCACCTGCAAAAAGTGCAAAATAAATTAAATTAATTAGGTTAGTAGCCTACATATTTGTTGTTGGTAAAAATAGCAAAAACAAAGCTTAGTCTATTTATAAAATATGTTAAATGTCACGAATGTTGTCACTACTGATATACACTTGATTCACTTGATACACTACTTTTATACACTTGATACACTTGATTGAAATATTTGATATAAGAGATCAATTATTGGACATGCACTAGCTTAAATTGTCAATGGGTCCTATAAAACCTTTTGAATATGTAACATCCCAACTAAATTCAAATTAATTATCTTAGATTATTGAATTTTATTTCACTTTAATTTTTATTTTTGGAGCAAAATTTGAGTTAATTTGAGAAGATAATTGATTTATTCGTACTTGTATTTGATTTAATCTTGGATTGATTTGGCTTTGGAAACGAAAACCTAGGTTAATTGAAATTTAAATTTGACTTTCAATGAGATTATGAATATTTTATGATTTGAATTTTACTAAAGATTTTAATTTCTAAATTGGTTTTGTAGCTTTTTTTTTTTTTTTTTTGCCACGTAGTTGAACAAAATTGACTTATCAACCAATCCAATAAGTAAAATAATCATTTAGTCATCGTTCCATTAAGTTAAAGTTAAGTCAGAGATAATTTGGAATAGTTTTGAAAATCGAGACTAAAGTATCTCTTTTGAAACTTTAGGGACCAAATTAATATCAATGCCAAACCTACTGAATGTGGATTTTTGCCCCATACATTACATTAACTCCTTCCCCTCAACAAAGAAAGAATGAAAAATAAAAAGAAAAGAAAAGAAAATTTCATGTCTGAATTAGTTTCACATATATATAGAAACAATAAAAGTTTGTATAAACTACATTAAGTCTATGCTAATTAATATTTATATTTCTAGACATAAATAGCAAGAATATGATAAATTACATTAACTTGCATGCATTAATTAGTTTCATTTATAAAGAAATAGTAATGGTTGCTATCAATTACATTAACTCTATAGTTTACGCATGATTTAATTTCATTTTGATAATTTTTTTTCGATCAGTTACATTTACATATAAATACTAAATACATTTATTTACATTTGCCTTGTACTATTTATTTACATTTCTAGACTGAATTTAGATTTGCCTTGCACTAATTATTTACATTTCCTTTATGTGTGTTCATACCTTGTTTAAAGAAAAAAAGGAAAAGGAAAAGGAAAAGGAAAAATATGTGGTGAACACAACATTTGAGAAAGTGAAATTCGAAGATTTTTCACGTAACTTTAATCGAGTAAATTCAAAGTGTCTTTTATTTAAAACGAGTGACCAATTACAACCCGTAATGATTAGTGGCAATTTCAAACGAGACTCTTAGGAAAAGACGTCGATTATTCCATGATCCGATGATTTCATTGCGACAAACAAGAACTAAAGAACATCCACATTCAATTGGAATAATACAGCTGACATTAAACAAGAACCAAGAAACAATCCTCACAACATTATAATGGAAATAATACAACTAACCTTTGAATTGGAAACTTGAGGCCTATCCACTCATTTGTGATGTTGGGACCAATACTATTCGACATAGGATCAATTTATTATAGGGTGGAGAGGAAATCCTGCAAAAGACTACGATGCCTTAAAGTCAGATAGCAAAATAAGTATTAGGTGGAAAAGTTTTCCCAACGTTTGTTAGGGACAATGTTTTGACCCTCAATCTAGCATCTCAAAATATTTTCCTCAAGTCTTTTTGTTTGAACTTCATTTTTCATGAATCAGTTGCTCAATTTAGGTCCAATTAGTATCGTACCATTTTGATCTTGATTCTTCCAAAACACTCAAACACAACTCCAAATATGTTGATCTAACTACAAAATAGACAACTAATTGTGCTGGAGTAATGAAATTAGGATGAATTAAGGATATAAAATAGTAATTGATAGGTGCTATAAAAAATATATATATAAAAAAGTAGGAGTTCGTTTTTTAAGTTGTCTCTCTAACAAAAAGAAGATTGACTTGTGGAATTACACGTTTTATACTTCTTCAATCATTTATATCAATGTAACATTGTTCAATTATTCTTGTGTTGAAATAATGTCAAATTAAAATGAGGTTACAAAATTTGGATTGAAAAAGAAAATGCACACGAAAGAAAATAGACGTCAACAAACGTGGCTTTGTACATGGAGAATTGTCAACGAAACATCATGAAGGAGTAAGGTTAGAATTTTAAAATTATTTTATATAAAATATAAACAAATGTAAAATTAAATTTCAACAATTATCCAATATTTTAAAATAGTACAAATAACCAAGAAAAATCTACACAATAGTTAAACGTAAATGTACATTTAATTCACAAACGGTGCCAAAAAAATTTAAAATCTTTACTACTTTTACATAAATGAGAACAAATTCATGCATGGAGTTAGTGTAATTTATAGAAATATTTACTATTTTTATATAATGAAATATGAATGCAATTTAATGTAATTTTAGTATTTAAACCTTCTAAATCCTAGATTTTCAACCACACAACTTAACAAAACCATACTTACGAAATTCACATCTTGAGAATATGGAAAAGCTAGTACCTTCTTCCCGTATCATCTTCATTGCTCTTATTTTTGCAGGTTCTCCTTTTTCTTATACAAATAATATATCATCATGTGTTACAAAACCAAATATCCATTAGGAATATTATGGTATCTTGATTTAATGATTTTAGGATTTTCACGAGTCTTCTAATGCATCTTCCAACTATCTCATAAATTTGATATCTCTACATTCTTATTGGCATCGATATGAAAATCTTTTGTTATGACAAGATATTGCTAATATGTCTATCTATTTTTTTTTTTTTTTGTTATTGTATAGTTGCATTGATCTTAGTGCCTCAAGGAGCTTCAGCTGCCCAAAGATGTCAAGACATATTGTATAACAGTGGGTGCGCTCTCGATGACTGTGGAAAGAAATGTTGGGAGAAGCACCATAGTATTTCACATCAATGCATTCCAACTAATCCTGCACAAACCATCTATGCTTGTTATTGTTTCTTTGATTGTGTTAAAAAATTGATCATGTGACATCTTCCTAATTTTATGTAATATTTCTCAAAAACTTCTAAATAATATGAGACATCTTCCCTAATCCTTGTCTATTACGTTTCACACACTTCTAAAAAATATGGTTATAAAATTAATGTTTCATGTCAATATTATATTAGTTCTTATGAATATGAAATTATATTATGTTCAGTATTACTAAATAGGTGAAACTTCCATGTTTTGGAGAAGTTTTGAGATTAAGCTTATTTATTAAAAGTCGTAATGACTTATAACTTTGGTTGGCTATTAAAGCTAGTGTTAATAAATAGGTGAAACTTCCATGACTATTAGTGAAGAAAGTGAAAAGTTATGCTCTTAAATCCTTTGAATTGTACTAAAAAAAACCTTTTGAATTTATTCTTAGATTTATGTTTTGGTCAAAATCAAAAGATGTTGGATTTTTAAAAATTGTTTATATATGTATTAATTTTTATTTTGACATTATATATGTACTAATTTAAGTGATTGGTTTTGGTTGGTTACATTTGTTGGACCAGTATGTCAACCCTAGAGGGGGGTGAATAGGGTTTAATTAAACTTTTTAAGAAATATGCTCAATTTAAACTAATTAAATACTTTTTAAAATAAATTAATAAAAAAACCCTAAATGATGCCAAAAAAATATGTAACAATAAACTCAATCAATATCAACCAACAAAAACATGCAATTAAAATTAAATGCAAAAATAATTAGGAAAGAGTTAGAGAAGAAGACACCGTAATTTTTATAGTGGTTCGGTCAAACTCGACCTACATCCACTTTCCCAAGCGCCTCTTGGGATTTCGATTAAAAATCTTCTTTTGACTCTTTCCACGGATCAGAGCCGAACCGTTACCTTGCTCCTTTTTCGAGTTCAAGAGCAAACCCGATCCTTTCCACGGGTTAGGATCAAACCGTTACAATGTTGTTGAAAGCTTTAAATCACTCAATAAAACTCTCTAAAAGAGTGGGTATACAAATTTGAGCTCACACACTTTGATTCTCACAATACAATAGAAAATTCTCTCAAGAATAAGATGAAAAAGAACAAAAATTGGAAGCTTGGAGAGAGAGCAACAATGGTGGCCTTTTTACTAATTTTGAGAATTGAAAAGTGTGAAAAAGTTGAAACAATTTTGGGAAGATGAAGTTTAAAAAGAGAGGAAAGTGGGCTAAAAAATTGAATTTGATTTTGATCCATTGGATTGTGTAAAAAGAAAATTGAGTGGTTGAGATTAAAAGTAAAAAAGTAATTTTCTTTTTAATTTTAAAATCAACTAACCGTTAGACACAAACATATATAATATTAAATTCATTTACTTTAAAAACAACTAGCCGTTAGACACATACATATATATAATATTAAATTCATTTCTTTTTTAAAATCATTTTTTTATTATTTTCAAAATCAATATCTTTTAGTTTTATTAAAATCCACCAATTATAAAATAAAGCCCCTTGTGTCACTCCCTCTATGGCTCCAAATGACACTCCTTAATTAATCTAATTTGATGATTAATTTTGGCCACGTCACCGCTCGGTATTTTTCGTTAACTTTATTTCGACGATAACTTCTTCGTTTGAACTCCGATTTTGGTGATTCAAGAGGCATCAGAATCGTTGTTTCAAGCTCTACGCTATGGCTATTCAAAATAATAAAATTATTAGTAAACAAGATCAGGTTTGTTATCATCAAAACATTAATTAAATCATTAATTAAAATTAATTAATTTGAGATTAAGGGCCAAAAAACCAACAACATTTAATAGACAAATGTATGAAAGACATTAATACTTAAAAGGTTACATATATTGGTTGGTCAATAACATTATTAACATTTATCAATTTTGTCCTCTTCTTGTCGTGGGAATTAAAATATACTGCAAGTGTAACATGTCAACACTTTAAATAAAATGACATCTTTTGATGTTTGAAACTTTTAATTACTTGATGCTTTTATGAAAATAATGTCAAGTAACATAAATATTTTTAACAAAGTCAAGAAAAAAATGGAGAAAAAGACGGAGGTTGAGGAAATTTTTGGTATGTCAAGTTTTGTAACGACCCCAAATTTCAATACTAAACTAGGAACCATTACTAAGATTTAATCTTCATTCACTTTACTAACTTTTATACTTTGGAAAAAAATTCGGCAACATAACAACGCTACCACAACAAAACCAAAAATTATTTTGATACTGTTAAAGGAAATTAGATTTATTCCCAATTATTAGTTTCCTTTGTAGTATTTTTCTTTTTATATATTTTTCTTTATTAGTTTCTTGGAGTCTATATATTCATTGTATTCTGATTATTCTAAATATATTGAATATACACTAATTATTCATAAATCACAACATGGTATCAGAGCAAGGTTACTAGGGTTTTGTCTAATTCAATTCTAGCCGCCTGAACTCTGCCTCCATCGATTGGTCGTCGACCGAAGACGGGGGGCAGATCCACGGCGTCCCAGCCTATCTCGCCATGAAATTCTTTCTGTCCATGCCGCCTGAAACTTCCCACACGCACAGATGCCCAGATCCGGCTCCGTTCAGATCCACATACACGTCGCTCCCTGGATCTCTATCAGCACCGACCAGATTCGTCCAGTTTTCATTCGTTCTCAATTCGCTTCAATTGTTTTTGTTCGTTTTACTCATCACGTCGTCCCGCACTCCTCCCAACACACTGCTTGTTATAGATATGACCACCTCTGCTACTCCGTTCGCGTTGACCAGACACCCAGATCTGCTCCATGCCTTCGCCCCTTAGTCACCAACGTCACCACCATTGCTCTATCGGGCATCACTGCCACTCTCAATTCAATCTGCTTTTTTTTTTTTGGTTCCTATGGGTTTTTTTTGCTTTGTTGGGTTTTGATCAGATTCTGTTTTAATTATTTTTATTTTTAAAAAAATCAGCTTGGTTTTTTTATTTGGTTTGATTCAGTCGATGTGGTTTCGTTTGGTTTAGTTTCATTCTTTGTTATGGTTTTAGATCTTTCGGGATCTCTATTCTATTTTCCGATCTATGTTCGTAGATCTTTGTCCAGTTTTCAGATCGGCTGTTCGTGGGTTCTATTTCAGATCTCTATGTAGATCTCTGTTTCTAGTCCAGAAATTCTTCGTGGGTCTCTGTTTCCAGTCCAAAAGTGCTTTGTGGGTATTTGTCTCCAACTCAAAAGTTCTTTGTGGATCTCTGTTTCTGGCTCAAGAGTCTTTCGTGGTCTCTGTTTCTAGCCCAAATCTATCGTGATTTGTTTCCAACTCAGAAGTTTCTTCAGTTTCTGTCATCTGCCATCTTGTCAGTTAACAAACTCAAGTTGGTCACCTTGAGTTTGAGGGAGGGTGTTAAAGGAAATTAGATTTATTCCCAATTATTATTTTTCTTTGTAGTATTTTTACTTTTATGTATTTTCCTTTATTAGTTTCTTGGAGTCTATATATTCACTGTATTCTGATTATTCTAAATATATTGAATATACACTAATTATTCTTAAATCACAATAGATACCTGTATAAAAAAAAAAAAAAAAAAAAAAAAAAAAAAAAAAACTCCCAATGGTATTAAAATCAAACTCCTTCTCAATATATCTACTAGAGTTTCCATAACACTAAAGTTTAACATATCTACTTAATTTGATTCAACAAAAGTTACTGTAACCAACACACTTAACTAATGTCACCAGGAACAGAATAAACCACTAAGTACCAAAATATAAACTCATAGCAACAAAAACACATGCATCCTCAAAAGCAAATTTTATACATAAAATTCTTAAATCGACAAAACAAAAGAAAGTTCAAATCAATATTAAAGGTATTTTCGAGAGCCTATAGTCTCCCATGGCTGCTTAGAAAATATCCCATCAACCGCCCTACACACTCTTGCCTTTACCTGAAAGGAAAATCATGGAAGAGGTGCTTAGGCATAAAAAGTTGGTTTTTATATGAAATGTAAAAATTAAACTTTATAATATACATGAGAGAAATATTTGAATAAAATTCAAATATTAAATATTATATGAATGAGATTCATATAAAACTATAGGTTAAAAATAATGTGAATATGATTCATATTAAACTATAGGTTACGTGAGAGAAATTGGTTAAGTAGTAACTAATTATTATTATGTATTAAATGAGATTTAATATATATATAATTTAATTTAATTTATATTATTAATTTATATAAATTAAATTAAAGAAAATAATAATTCCCATTTGGAAGTTATTATGAACATGGTGTGAAGGTTTTTTCTCCATAATTCCTCCCCACTAACTCTCTCTATAATTCCTCTCTAATGAAAATATAACTTCTTCTTCCTCCCTTTAAATAGACAAATGGAGACCACTCTCCATAGATTTGATAACCTTGAGAATAGTGAGTGCTCTTTTGTGGTAGTGTCCTTTTACATTTGTAGAAGGATTTTGTGAAGAAGATTCATCAAGGGTAAGTAACTTTTTCTTCCTTTAAATTTTATCTTCTTTAAATTGTATGCTAGTTTATCCCATTTTATTTATTTTTTCTCTGTTTCTTTAAGTTTCATAACTGAGTAATTGAAACCACAATGCGATAAATCGCTTCCACTGGGAATTCAATTCCTTCATATATATATCATTTATTATTAGCGATCTAAAACCAATATATTCACCGTCTAATTTTCAATTATATTTTGTTTACTTTTTCTTAAAAAAAATCAATATTCTCTTATATATGTTTTAAGATGGGGATTTCATATTTTGTTTACTTTGGTGTTTGATTAAGGGTCTATTTGAATTGACTAGAAAAAAAATGTTTTTCAAAAAAATAATTTTTATTTAAACTATTTTGATAAAATCTAGTTAAAATACACTTCAAAAGCTACTTTGAATGATTGCTAAACACTTCAATTTTTTTTCCAAAATGACTTATTTTCAAAATTAAACACTTGAAAAGTTAATCTAAATCCACCCTTAGTCATCAACATATACAATGTGGATGATGCCATGAGCATATTGAAAAGTAAATCGGGACATACTAGCTTTTGATTATTTTCTCATTTTCAACGTATTTAAAATAAAATAAAATATTTAATTTTAAATATAATCTCATTAGAAATTAAAAAAAATGAATTAATTACCATATTTTAAACTCTTTAAAATAAATGATTAATCTTGTCCTAATCTCATTAGGTTAGCATACAACCTTAAACTAAGTATCATAATTAATTAAACATTCAATATATCTTTTATATCTATATTAATGAATTAAAACATATATAATATGCATTTAATTTAATTTAAATTAAGTGGTAAAGATTTAAAATTTTAGATTTAATTTAATGAGTGAAATTGAATTTCATTTGGAAGATTGGGAGTTTGGATTTAATTAAGCAATTAGGAAAAGAAAGTGTTATATATATATATAACACTTTCTGGTTAAGGTTTGGTTTTTAATATATATATATATATTTATTTATAAAAAGGAGCTTCGTAACCGTGTCAAAAGAAGAAAATTCTTCTTCTTCTTCGCATGAGTTCTTGCCGGCTGCAGCACCGAACTTCGTTCTTCAGTTGTCGGTCACCATCAGCTCGTGCCTCGCCATCGTCCCGCGTCATGGGTCCAACGTCACTAGTCGACACTAGTCAGAGGGGGTCGTCGTTGTTTGAGCGTTTCCGCCTGCCAAGTCCGCAAGTCGTCGCGAGCATACCTATCTCGGATCCTGTCGCCATTGCTCAGTCTGTCGAATGTTGACGTCTGTTGGAAGCTCCATCATCCGCTGCCGTCGGAAGCTCTACAATCACCAGATTTTTAGGTTTCCTTTGAGGTAAGGTTAATTTTGGGTTAGATTTAGCATTTTGATGGTTTTTCTTAAATGGATTTAGAACACCCATTGAGCTTTGGTTTCGATTGGTTGATACCCATCATGTTTGGTACGAGATTGAAGACTTGAAAGGTTTAAAGCCATTGTCCAGCAAAGTTTAAGGTTAATTTTGGGCGATTTAGCCGTTGGATTGCTTTGATTTTGAAGATTTGAAGTGGTTTCGACTCAAACCATTTGTTGGGTAAGTGTTTGGAGTTGAGATTTAATTTTGGTGATTGGAATTATGCCTTATCATTAATTTTAAATTTGGATTTTGTTATACGCTTGATTTCAGATTCAAGGATATTACAGGGTTAAATTACTATCTATTTTGGGCTTAATTCCAAGGTAAGTGATGCTATTATTGGTCTGCCTTCATGCCAAGTGCCCCAGTTCAGTATCACTAAAAAAAAATCTATGGACGTTGGATGACTGTATGTTTTATTCTACCTTGCTCAAGGACGATCAAGAATTAAGTTGGGGGTGTTTGATAGCACTGAAAATGTGCTATCGTAATGTCTCTAATCTTGACTGTTGATGATAACTAATGTGCTTAAATATGTTATTTTGTAGGCATTGAGCAATTTAGAGGTAGAATTGAGCGTTATGAAGAAAATGGAGCTAAAACGGATCAATTTGGAGTCCTAACGAATCATTAGGTCAAAAAGACGTGAAAAGACCAAAATGCCCCTAAAGGGTGGTGTCGAGTTGCTCCACGGTGCCATCATGGCGTTGAAAAGAAAAATGAGATTCTGGAAATGGTGCCGCGACTCTGTCCCGATGCTATCTCGCAGTATAAAAACTACATGCTCTTCGATTTTTAGATCATATCTTTTGATCCAGTGGTCGTTTTGGGTGTATGACCACTCGTTTTTTTCATTCTTTCGTGCTCTATCCATCTTCAGTATTAGATTGGAGAGTTCATTTCATATTCATTTTGTAATCAAGTCAAATGATGTAAGAAATGTCGATTATAGGCTAAGGTAATCCTTTCTAACTTGGGTTTCTTAGTATTCTTCCCTATTTCAATGTATTTGTGAGTTTTCGAACCAAGTTCTTGTATTTTCTTGATTCAATTCTGTTTTATGAGATTATCATCATATCGCCGTACGCTTGTGGATGTATGGTTACTGCTTTTGATTTACGTTTGATTCGTGACACTTGATTGTATGTTAATCTATAGAAAGCAATAGGTTAGGTTAGCTTGCGATCCGAAATAGATGAGTATTGATCTAACCAACTTAGAATTGAACCAAACGAATATTTAATTATGTGCTTAAAAATTAAACACTCCACCTAACGTTCCCTAGGTCTTAATGCAACTAAGTCAATTTGAATATGCATGCTTTTCATCTTTTCAAGTTGGACTAGTTGTTTAGGACAATTTAATTAGCTTTTCTAATTAAATTTGGTTAGGTGCAAGCAAACAATTAATTTCGGTATTGAGAATTCGATGACCAAATATCTCGAATAGGAAAAATCTGTTACAACCCAAGCTAGGTTCTTCTCATATATTATTGTCAATCTTTACTTTACACTTTTATTTTTATGTAATTTAATAATTCTTGCAACCAAAATAACTCCAAAACCCCCCTTCGGCTAGCTCGGGCCATAAACTATTTAATTCAGAAAATTTGTGTGCTCCCTATGTTCGACCCGTGCTACCACTACTACATTTTAGTGGATACGGTTAAATTATTTGGGACGGATTTGGGCGACGAAATCCGCTCGACCAAATTTCATGTTTAAGTTAGCAACCCAACGTCCAAATTCTTTGATTGTTTTCATTTATTTAATTTACTTTAACATTGTGTTAGGGGTACCCCGAGTAAAGATTTATGGTTTATTTTGTTAATAACTATTTAATAAAAAAAAATATATTCATTTTGCTTAAATTGCATGAGGCCTGTTTTCAAGCTTATGCATGCATGTAGTAGCATCCTGTTAGCGTGTGTCGGAAAGTTGCGTTGTTACATATCATGCATATAATTTTCATTAAATGTATGATATAACTCTTATATCACAAATAATGAAAACTATATCTAAATAACATGCATATAACTTTCATTAAATACATGATATAACTTTTATATTACAAATAAGGAAAAGTATATATTATTTTCCATGCATGTAATGTTTCATTAAATACATAATATAACTCTTATATTACAAATAATGAAAACTAGATAGTATTTTCATGCCATTCATATACTTTAGGGAAGTTTTTAAACATTAAAAGTAATAATTATATTTAAATATGATACATGGCATGTTTAACCTATGATGGGACTTTAATCTATATGACATACTTTATGCAACATATAAATCATAATAATTTAATATGTACTAAAAAAATTATAATAATTTAATATATACTGTCGCCACGTGCCCGAGACGACGCGGAGCGGCCGACGTCCTTAAAAAGGGTTAATTTTAAAAAGAAAATAAAAAAAGGAGTCGCCACCAATCTTTTTTACGGTGTGATTGGACACCGAAATAAAGTTAAGAAATTTTAATAAAAATCAACAAAAATGGTCTGGAAAAAACTAGAGTTGAGTTCGGGAGTCATTTGTGTATGGGGAAGGTGTTAGCACCCCCACAACACCCGTTTAGAAAACGGTGGCCAAAATATTTTATCTTGAATTAAATATATTCTTTAAAGGAAATTATTTGAGAAATTTTTTTTTTTTAAAACAAATGTCTTATTTTACCCCTCATTGCTCCAATATTTGAAGTAATGATCCCATAAAATAAGTGAAAAAAATTTCATCAATTTGACTATATTAAAATTTGAGGAAAAATTCCTCACCTCAAGAATTTGAGAAATTATTCAATTTCTCAAAATCCGTCTTTTAATAAAAATTTTAAAACATTGATTAAATTCATTTTTTCTTGGGATCAAATCTCGGACTCCCGAAGATGTGATCCCTCACTTCAAGAATTCTAGGAAATCGGACTCCCAAATTTCCTAGATTCCATCATAGGAATTTTTTTTAAGAAAAACGGTGTCAAAAACAAGTTCTTAGAATAATTAATTAGGAAATCTTTAGAAGCAATATATTGATTTTTTAAAGGTTAAAAAAAATGTATTTTAAAAAGTATATATTTAAATCCCTTTAAAAGAGTTTTAATAATAAAATATTTAAAAATTTTAGTTAGAAATTTAAATTAATTTAAAATTAAATATTAAATAAGCAAATATAGTTTAAGAAGCATAATATAAATTAAATAAACATAAAATGAAAAATTAAAAATTTAATAAAAACATATTGGAGATCAATCTCAGACTCCCAAAGAATCAACTCCTCACCTCAAGAATTCTAGAAAATCGGACTCCCAAATTATCTAGATTTCGTCGTCGAATATTTTGTAGAGAAATACAGAAATACAAATAAAAATAATCACATTTAGTTATCTCATAAATAATATGAATGTATTAGAATAAAAGTAAAATAAAAGGGTTAAAATATAATCCTTAAAATAAAATTGAAAAATAAAAATTAAGAAAATAGTTAAATAAATAAATATAGAAATATAATAAAAAAACAGAAATAATAATAATCATATAATATAAAAAAAAAAAAAAAAGGTGCGTCTGACGCGACTAAATAAAAAAATATATTCAAATGGATGGGATGGGCGGAGCCCATCCCATCTTTTTATTTTTATAATAATAATAATAATAATAATAATAATAATAATAAATAATGATTAATTCAAAAAATTAACTTTTTATATATTATATATATATAATTTTTTTTAAACACTTCTAAAAAAATTCAAATTCTTTTATCAATCTCTTTTTTTCACATTTTAAAACCTTCTTTTCTCCTTCTCCTTTAACACTTCTCCTTTATTTTCTCTCATCTTCTTCTTCTCTTGCTTTTCTCTCTTCTTTCTTTTTTTAACTTCAAACC
The DNA here is from genome assembly GCA_002890555.2 of Lagenaria siceraria. Lineage (NCBI taxonomy): Eukaryota > Viridiplantae > Streptophyta > Magnoliopsida > Cucurbitales > Cucurbitaceae > Lagenaria > Lagenaria siceraria. Next base: position 22,879,776 of record CM016485.1, on the reverse strand, counting down.
CTTTTTTTTCTCTTCAACAAGCTAGCTGATTTTTTTGTAATCACAGCAAGAACGCAGTCATCTTAAGGTATGTAACTCTCATTTTTTTAACTTTCACAAAAATAATAATAATAATATAAAAAAAGAAACCGTAGTAGTAGATCTAATACAAATGCACATAAACATAAATAAGTATCACATGATAATAAACATGAAAATAAAACGAGAAGAAATAGTAAAAATCTTCCTTATAACCTTTTCTTTCACTCTATGTTTTTCAAATCTCCAAGAGAGAAGAAGAAAGTTGAAGGTTAGATCCAGAACAAGAAGTCGCTCGTTGTATGAGGTGCGAATCTTTGTTTGTTCCTACAGCTCCCCCAATAGGTTTCTTTTTTCTCTACTGAACAAGATGGCTTTATAGCCAAAAAACATTCCCCATTTGCCAAAAAATTTACTGGCTAGTTTTTTTCAAATTGAAACAAGGCCAAACTTGGCTCACACCCTAAGAAGGAAAACAAGAATTTGGAAGTAAAACCTCATAAAAAAAACTTAATTTTTTTTGCAAATTTTCTAACTAAATTAGTTAGTTTAACTAAACAATCTAGTTAGTCAAACCAAACAATAAAACAAGCATTTTTTCTTTCAAAATAAAGGTGGATAAATACAAAAATCAAATTAAGACAAAATTAACTTAATAATTAAACTTATTTTAAATAGTCCGGACAAAATTAGGTGGCTACACATACATCCAATGCATTAATAAATTAAAAAGCAATAATAGATTGGATTTTAGCATTCCTAGCATAAAAATAAAATAAAATTGCAATAATTGTAAATTTTCTATCTACATGGTAAGTATTTTGTCATAATCTTCTCAAATTATGGCTCTAAAACCCTAATTTTCGGCCAATTTTCCCATTATTCACGCCTAGAAAATTGCTCTATCAAGAAAAATCCATGATGCACAAATAATTATAGTTAGACAGTAAGAAGCTTTTATAACACATAAAAGACGCACAGTAGCACCCTGCATAGAAATCTCTTGGGTATGCACTTCAAATTCTATTTTGCACCTATGGTTTGGCCATTTTTCATAGCAACAAAATGATACGAACTACGCAGACTTACACACTTGATTTACAAAAATAAATGCCCAAAACAATAAGTCTTTACATTGATCAAATCAAAGTAAAATACTATAAATCTAATATCAAAATCCATAAACATCTATTATGCAAAACTCCATAAACATCTATTATGCAAAATCAATTTTCAATAACATACGTATAGAAAATTGAACCCACCAATCCTATTTTGACTTTCAATCTAAACTAAAAATCAAAATAACAATTGGCTTTGATACCAATTGAAGGGATTGAATCTCATAGCAGAAGCGATTTATCACTTTTGTTTTGAAATTAGGAGAATGAAAAATACAAAATTGAATTAAATTCTAAGCTAAGCGTGGAATCAGTAATAGAAATTTAGTTGAGATGGTTTCTCTTTGAATAAATTCACTTATTGTGAACAAATCAACACTGCATGGTATTCTCTATAGAAGTACAACACAGTACCAAAAAGCCTTCCCAATTATGTCTCAGACAAAGACCGAATGGTGGGATCCTTTGCTTTTGAATGGGTGCGGGTGCTATCATATTTATATTAACTCAATATTTCAATCATACTCAAAATATAAATTCTTTTAATTAATTAACTATATATTATAGTGTATCATTATACATAATACTTTATATTAATGGAAATTTTAGAAAAAATGTCAAACTATTTAAAGAAAATAGCAAAAAAAAAAAAAAAAAAAAAAAACTGATAGACATTGATAGACTTCTATCAGCATCTATCAGTGATAATCTTCTATTATTTCTAACATTGATAGACCCTGATAGACTTCTATCAGCGTCTATCACAACTATATAAAATTTTGCTATTTTTTTAAAATAATTTTCCTTGTTTTTCAATTTTTAAAAATTCTCCTTATATTAATCATATTATATATAAATAATATATGTTTCCCTAAACAATTTGAATAACTTCAAATTCATTCAAAACTATTTGTTCTTGTTTTACTCTTGTGAGCTAGCAGAGGACCTAATGGACCTACTATTATAAATTTCAATTATCCAGGATTAATTAATGAAACTCATTAATGAAGTTAATCAACATTCATTAACTATGGGGCACTCCACTAAAGATCCACAACTGCACTATAACGACCAGACTCTATAAGACTTACTAACAAGACGTTGCTACATGCATGCATAAAGACAAAGCATAATCCTTTAACAGGAATAACCAAAACAAAATGAATCTCATTAAATAAGTAACGTTTAAAAAAATAGCCATTCAAAATTCAAAACCTCTGTTCTAGGCACCCCTATTACAAAATAGTTAAAAACATGAAATTCTGAAAAACTGAAATAACAAAAGTGTTAAAAGTTCCAAAAGAAGTTTAGACATTATAAGCTGGTTTTAAAATATAAAAACTATGTAGAAGCTACTTCTAGTCCTATGACACTATCACGAATTCTTCTTGCCATGCATCGGTACATCCTTCCCCTTACGTGAAAAACACAACATAAGAAAAGAGTGAGTATAAAAATACTCAGTAAGTAACCCCACTACTAGAGTCAGGCTATGCATTTATGTCCAATAAATGCAACATACTGGTGGGACATGCATACATTACCTAAGTCTGGATAGTCATTTGGTGAGCGATTTAACCCAACCAACATGCATCTGGTGGTCCCAAGGCTGACAAACATAGTAGGGCACCTGTCGATACTCGATAAAATAATAGAAAACCCGTTAGTTTCCAGGAATATAGTAGGAAACCCGTAGGCTTCCATTGACAAAGTAGGAACACCGTAGGCTTTTAATAGCATAGTATGAAAGTCGTAGGCTTCCGATAGTATAGTAGGAACGTCATAGACTTCCAGTAACATAGTCGAAAACCCATCGGCTTCAGATAACATAGTAGAAAACCCGTGGGCTTTCGGTAACATAGTAGGAAATCCATCGGCTTCCCATAACATAGTAGTGTTGGAAAAGCAAATCGTCACTACTTAGCTTAACATATAACATACTTCCAGTGAATTTCATAACATAAGTGATAGTACATATTTGAGGGTCCTACACATATTCATATCAGACACAAACAAGTAACATCATGCTCATAGAACGATTCTATCCACATCTTGCTTTTCTCAATATTATCCAAGCAAATCAAATAACATCAAACTGTCTGAGTCGCCTGGCTCAAGGGCGGTTCCAGGAGTAAGATTACTTACCTCAAATTTTAGTTCAAAACTTTAAGAAACCAACCTCCCTTCTACTTTCCACTACCTTGAATCAAATTCTAGAATCCTGAACCAAAATTTAAATTAAACATTTAAGTAAAATTCCAAACCTTTGTAAAAGTCCATAACAAGGGTTAGAACCCTAAATTCCAACAAACCATATCTAAAACAATGGGTTCCAAAGCTTTATACACTTACCAAAACATGCCAAAATGCTCTTGATATCGCTGGATAGTGGCTTAATAACCTCAAATCTCTAAATAACATCCAAGAGTTTTGGGTAAATTAAATCTCAGGCCAAACTAAATGAATTATTCAAATTTAATTTTCAAACTTAAAGAATTTCACCAAAACACTGGAAACCTCACTGACTGAAACCAGCAACTATTAATTAACGATGACGGTTGGTGACAGTTGAACGATAGAGATGGCAGCGCTTGACGACCGACGAACAACTGTCGTTGATCGGCGTGAGCATCAGCAGCTGGAAACTCACACGCAATCTGGCAGCGACTCATTGAACGGACGACGATTGGGCGTTGTGAATTCAAACTGACGGCGAGCACAACAAATTTGGGCGGCGGACATCCGGTGGTGCTGAGCGGTGAAGAGGGCTGACGAAAAACTGAAGAACATGACGCTGGGGGGTCTGCATGAAGGCTGAGGGAGAAGAAAAAGATAAAAAATAAATAAATAACTTTTTTTTTCCCACTTGCACGCTTCTCTAGGGTTTCACACACGCATATATTTTAATCATTTTCTTTTTCCTTTTCCTTCTACAAATTCACCAAATTAAATCAATTCCTCCAAATTAAAATTTGAACTTCTTGGGTATGTTTGGTAGTGATTCTAAAATGGTTAAAATCACTTTCGTCATTTTTAAAATCACTATAAAACATGCTTTTAATTATTTAAAACCAATTTTGATGATATGAAAATTGTATTTAAATGTGTAAAATTAAATATTAATTAATTTTGAGTGATTAAAAGTGTGTTTCCGAGTGATTTTGAAGATGACAAAAGCGATTTTAACAATTTCAAAATCACTCCCAAACATGTCTTAATCTCTCAATCAAATTCAATTTTCACCAATTGAATTAAATTTAAATTTTTAAATCTTTATCACCTAATCTACATTGAATTATCTAAACCCAATAATTTAATTTTAGCCTCAAATGTCAAATTATTACCCCAAATAATTCAAGATAATTAAATTAAAAATTACTTTAAATTTTGGGATGTTACATTCCTCACTCCTTAAAAATCTTTCGCCCTCGAAAGTTCTAATCTTGAAAAAGCTTTGGAACTTTGTCCTCATATCATCCTCTCGCTCCCACGTTTCTTCTTCAAACTAATGATTCTGCCATAGAATTTTCACTAGTGCTATCTCTTGGTTGCGTAAAGCCTTCACTTCCCTCGTAAGAAGTTGAATAGGCTTTTTCTCATAACTCAGGTTTTCATTTAATTGCAAGGGCTCATAATCTACCACATGGAATGAATCTACTATATACTTCCTTAACATTGAAACATGAAAAACATCGTGAAGTGCAAACAATGCCAGTGGTAAGGCTAATCGATAAGCTATAGGGCTAATTTGCTCTAAGATCTCAAATGGCCCAATAAAACGTGAACCTAGCTTCCCTTTCCGCCCAAACCACAAAACAACTTTATAGGTGCCACTTTCAGGAACATTTTATCACCCACTTCAAACTCTAAGTCTTTGTGGCTAACATCGGTGTGACTTTTCTGCCTGCTCTGGACTGTCTGCATCCTTGCTCTAATCTTCTGTATTGCCTCATTCGTAATTTGCACTAACTCAAGTCCTAACAATTTTCACTCACCGACTTCATCCCAAAAAATGGGAGACCTGCAGCTCTTCCCATGCAAGGCCTCAAATGGCGCCATGACGATAGTGGCTTGGTAACTGTTATTATAACAAACTCCACGAGATCATAATGGAAGTCCCGAACTTCCTAGAAATTCTAACGCCAAGCGCGTAACATGTCCTCTAGAGTTTGGTTCAAATGCTCCACTTGACCATCAGTCTGTTTGTGGAAAGCTGTACTGAACTCCCACTGAAAATCTAACATTTTCTAGAGACACTTAAAAAAATGGATGTGAAAAGAGGGTATCTAACTGACATAACTGAAACTAGTATCCCACGAAGTGTGACAACCTCTTTCATATATAACTAGGAAACTTAAGATGTTGAAAATCGACAATACTTTAACATATTTACTATGAAAACCTTTGTGAGCTCAAGAAGTTGTATTCTTTAAAAACACGTATCTGAAATGATCGAGCTGACACAGAGAAATCTCCATACGTACGGTAGGACAATTTGCCATACAAGATAAAACATAATCCTAAGATGCATAGCAATGAAAATCTGGTCCGCTGGAATCTGCTTCTACTTTAGGAGCGTTAATTGTGATGCCCTTCTTAGTAGCTACATGTGTGAGAAACAATATTGTCCAACTAAATTTTATATTCATTAGACACTTAACGTGAAGCTTTATACCGCTAAGGGCTAAAAACTTAGTCATTAAACCTCATGTTTTTCCTTAGTCTTAAAATCGTCGCATATCACTATTTAGACCATACTACAAGCAAGTCTGGAAATCTCTTTCATAATAAAGTTCTTGAAGTTCTTGGACACTATAGAGCATCAGTCAATCTAAAATACATCTCCATAACTTCATAATAACTGTATCCAATTCCTTAAGCTAGTCGAGTAAAAAAGAGAACAAAAAAGCAAAAGCTTAAAAAAAAAGTAAGTTTAAAATAAAAGGCTAGTCGTGCTATCAATAAAAATAATAATGTGTGTATGTGTGCATGGATAGAGGTGAAAAGCGCTAACCCCATTGTGATAAGTTAGGCCCCTGTGAGAAAAGAGTGGATTGAGTCCCTACAATGGGTGTGTGAAAGCTAGCCCTCTAGGTAAAACAAATGCCCTTTATCTTTTGTGTGTATGAGTAAGACACTCTTGTCTAAGTGTTACCTCTTTTTTTTACAAGTTTGATATGTCTAGAGCTAATAATCGAACTAGAGTAGAGGAAAAACGGATTGAAAACCTTATAAAACCATTTCAAGTCATGTTAGCTTAACTAATAAGAGCTCGAACCTTTTCATGCATGAATAGATGTAGAATCATTTTCTTAAAATAGTGTGTTTAATTGATTGATTGTCATTCAGATTTCATCTTTGATTACAATACTTATCTTTTGAGACTGTTGAGAATTGAGTATCATTCCTTCCAAATTGAACAAAGCATTAGCATTTCTAAACATGAGCATGCCTAACCATTGACCTCTAACCATTAACATTTCTAACCTTTAACATGTCTAACAATAAACATTCTCATGAACATATAGCAAGTATGAATATTGAATACAAAGGAAAGACCATCTCAATAAGCATGCACATATCCCTTTTACATGATTGTATGATCATATGCTTTTATTCTTTTTCCTTGCTTGGGAGGATCAAGATTTAAAGTTGGGGGTATTTTGTCAGCGCCCTAAAAGTGCTATTATCCTAGCTTAAATCTACCATAATTAGTGACTTTTACTCATTAAATGTTTACTTTTGTAGGAAATATCCAATTCAAGTGTAGAAAAGTCATTTGGAGCAAAAACATACCAAAAACGAGCTTTAAAGCACCAAAATTGAGGAAATGATCAAAATTAGAAAAAAAACACCCCTGAAGATATACAATTACCTACCTATAGTGTAACTACGCTCTCCTCAGCGTCGTGACACTCTTGATAAATTTTAAATAATTCTTCTTGCTTTCATTTATAGGAGAGAGCCATTTTACCAATTTTAAGAGAGATTTTCATTCTCCATTCACCTTCTCTCTCAAAATTCTTGTATCCTTTCATCAATTCTTTGAAGATCTATCAAAGGATGCAAGTCTAAGGTAATTCTTTAGAGAATTGGTAAGTTGTATTTCATTTTCTTGAGGATTTCTTTGTATAATTCTTTGATTAATTCATTAATCTTGGTTAATTCTTGAGCATATTTCTAGAATTTAAATCGATTGAACTGATGACTCATGTTTAGATTCAAATTATTGTTTGCAAAATTCATGATGCACTAAGAAATTAAATTGTGAATTAGGTTGCAAGATTAGGAATGCATGCCTTCGTTTAAAGCATTTTCCCTTTAAATCATCACATGTTGAATTAATTAGAATTGACCAACAAATCGAATTAACGAAAAGGCTATCCGTTGTTTAATTCGTGGCAACTACGAAACCTACATCGTAATGCAGATTTCATTTAGTATTGAATGCCGCTATACATACACAAACGGAGTTTAAAGTTAATCTTGAAGAAATTCTTGCTTTAACAAATTAGAGCAATTAGAAATTGATCTCTAATTGGACTGATTTTATGAGTTTGAATAATTAGGGATTTGATTTCTCTTTGATTGTGGATTCTTAATATTAATCATATTCTCTTCAATTCGATGATAGAATTTGAAATCAACTTGTCCAAATTCCCAATTTATTATATTGACTCTTTCAAAAGCAATATATCAAAAATATTCTTGATTCTTGCATGATTTTTTATTTTCTTTTCAACCCCCGTTTTTATCGCTTTTCGAAGATTAATTTAGATTACGAGAGAATAATCTTTTAGCTCCCTGAGAAAAGATCTCGAACTTACCACCTATGTTATGTTCTTTAGTATAGTTTAAAGAAGTTTGGAGTTATAAATTCTTTTGATCCTTTGAATGTGTTTAACAACGACACATTTTTAGCTTGATCAAAGTGTTCTATTCTCAAGTTCATCTTTTGTGCTAGTGGTCATCCTAGAAGATCTAGATTAATTACTTAACCTTAATTCCCATACAACTGGATCTTTACTTAGAGTTAGATTACTCTCACATTTAAATCAAATCGAATTGATTGATCGTTAGTTTCTAGTTGGTCGAGTGGAATTCGTCGATCAATTTCGGACCAAATAATTATATCGTACTCACCAAAATCGTAGTAGTGGCAAGGCCGAGTCGAACACATAGGGAGTGCAAAGATTTTTTCAATTGAATAGTTCACAGCCCTGGAGGAATGGAATTATCAGTTTGTGTTTGATCGCTTTGTGTTTTAATTATCAGTTCTTGAAAAAAACAGAGAAATACTAAAAACAGGATAAACGATTTAACATTTAAGCATGTAATCTACAAGATTAATGAAGTATAAGAATGCTTACCCAAGAAGTCTTCCTCAGTATTCTTAAGGTGAGAATCACAAAGAGTTTGTAGGCTTCTGTGAGAATTTTGGTGAGGAAGGGAAGTGTTAAAACTTTGAGATAAATCTCAGAAAAGAGAGTAAAATAAATTTACTTGATTTTTCACCAAAAACCATCTCCCTCTCCATGATCAAAACCTGTATTTAAGAGAGATTCCTGAGTGAGTGAGGGAGTTGGGGAAGTTATGGAATAACTTTCCACTCCTGCCTGGAGTTATTTTTCTAAAATTTAATAGTATATTAATTAAATTAATATATATTAAATTTAAACTATATATTATATGGGATATAATATATAATCTATAATTTATTATATCACATATAATATAACCTATAGTTTAAAACCTCTCATATATCCTATATTATTAATACGAATCACATTCATATTAATTTTAAGTTATACTATTAATATGAATCAGATTCATATTAATTTATATTTGAATTAAATTCAAATATATTTCTCTCATTTAACTTTATAATGTATCATATACATTTAATAAATGTATCTAATACAACTAATTCCCTTTAATTAATTTGAATGATTCATTGATCTTTATTGAGCTACCAAGGGAACCTTATGGACCTATAGATTGAAGCTTCAATGATACTTAATTAATTAATTAAACTCTTTAAATAATTTAATCAACGCTCATTAACTATCGATCAGTCATTCCACTAAAGACTGACAGCTGCACTCTTCGCACTATAGATATATTTATATGTTCATTTCATATAACCAATCAACAGTGCGTAGACTCTTTATAAATTGTTCATAAGTACAGCTGGGTCAAAATTACAGTTTACCCTTGTAGTTACATCTAACTCCGTAAGTACCATTGATACCTCTAATGAACAATTAGTCATAGTCCAATTATAGCCAAATCTCTCTTGGGCAAGGAGAGAGTATGACGCCACATTATTCAAACCCTAGAATCAGCTCTTAAGAGAGCAATTTATCTACTTACCCAAACAGTAGGGAAGAGTGAATTCCCTCTTGTGTAGTTACGTTCTCAGCTCCCCAATCAGAGGAATCCCCAAAATAGTAGGTTTATTGAGTCGGTGGTATTGGTCACTCTCATCCATACAGATTAAAGGATCAACCTCATAGGCAGGAGTCCACAACTCACTTAGGATTCCGGTCAAGTCACATATGGTCTTCTTGGTGAAATGTAAGTTTCTTCTAGTAACGACATTATAAAGAGAGAGTTAACATTTCGTGGTATAGGATACCCTCATACACATGTCTCCACATGAACGTTTTAGGATCGAAACAATTGTGACACTTTACAACATTTATAAAGAATCACAAAGTGGGTCGTATCCATAGTGTTACTAGGGTAAGGTACCCATCCTTATTCATATACTACTGACCATTTAGGTTATCACTTAAACACGGTCCACTTGTATATCTATATACACGTGTTTAAGTTATAGCTAATAACCTAGGATCTTAATTTATTGGTTTTAGGTTAATGCGACTAAAAGTCAATAACTGTTATTTTATTAAATAAATAACTTGTTTGTACAATACAAATTGACAAACTACAAGACCACGAGATTTAGGACATCAACCGTAACAAGCCCGAGGTACCCGAAGGGGGGTTTGAAGTTGTTTCGTTGTAAAAGCTATAAAATTGCATAAAAGAGAATAAAACAATTAAATAATTGAAATTCGATATTAAAAAGGTCTAGCTTGGGTAACAACGAATTTTCCTATTCAAGTATTTGTTCATCAATTTCTCATGACTGGAATTTAACGATTGCTTTAACCTAGCCAAATCAATTAGAGAAGCCAATTGATTCGTCCTAATTACAAACCACTTAATTGGAAAAACCAATTAAGTTGTCTTAATCAACTAACTAGGCCAATTAGAATGAGATGAATGCATGCAATTTCAATTTGGTCTAATCGCATTAAGGTCTAGGAAACGTTAGGTAGAATATTCAACAGGAAAAGCCTTGATTAAATATTCGTTAGTTCAATTCTAAGTTGGTTGGATCAATACTAACCTAGATCACATCCGAATGAGAGGGATCCTGAGGACATGAAAGCATGATTAAGAAAGGCTTAAAAGAAATGAAAGTTACTACCTATACCAACAAGGTGCACCTTCCTTTTCGGTAGCTCAATCATAAGAACTCTACAGTTAAGCGTGGCTTAGCTTGGGTCAATCCTATGTTGGGTGACCTCCTGGGAATTTTCCTAGGATGCATGTGAGTGAGGACAAAGCATCCTGAAAGGACCCGTGTTGGTTTGTGGGGACAATGTTCACTCTTAGAAGCATTCAGGACAGGCAAGGATGACATAGCCAGGTCGCAAGAGACGCAGGGGAATGCCAGTCCCATCAGTTGCCAAATTCGGATTCCGAATCCTCATAATTGACATGTCGCCTTTGTGCAAAGGCAAAATGGTCATTTTGCCCTCTCTTTCTCGGTTGATGCAATCAAGCTCCGTTTTGCTCGTTTTAACTCCATTTCAGCTCTAGTGCCTGTTGCTACCTCTCAAATGCTCGAAACCTACAAAATAATAATTCTAGTGCCTGTTGCTACCTCTCAAATGCTCGAAACCTACAAAATAATAATTTAAACATGTAAAATTAAGTAACGAACTCAAATTAAACAGAGCTAGATAGCAGTTTTACAGTGCTATCAAACACCCCCAACTTAATTCTTCATTGTCATCGAGCAAGGTAGAATAAAATACACAGTCATACAAAAGACATGCTCGCTCAACTATAGGTTTGTTACTCAAGCCTCAACAGTCTTCTAGAATTTAACTTGCAATCAACAATGAAATCAATTCATAATCAATCATTGTAGCACAATTTAAAATCGATTCTGGACCTATCTATGCAAGAATGAGTTCAAAGTCTTTCGAACTAAGCCCTAGCACCCCGGAATGGCATTAAATGGCTCTCACTTCGTTTCCCCCAATGTTGACTCATGCACAAATTATCAAGTGCAAAAAAAAAAAAAAGTAGTAATATATCAATTGAGGTGCCTGAAATTGAACTCTAGGGACATCCTAAACTTGCATTTATTTTACCTAGGGGTATTAGCTTTCACACATCACTGTAGGGAACTGTATTCACTCTTTTCTCGTGAGTGTCCTAACTAATAACAGCAAAGGTAGCTCTTTCTACCCCTAGTCATGCATAACATTACAAGTTTAAATTTCTTTTTCATGATATTTTCTTTTGAGCACTACATTTTTATCTAAAGATTTTAAAGCAGACATATGTCTCATTTTTACTCCTCAGTATTACATTACAACCTATCATGCAAGACACTATCTAATCAGTGGGGTCTATCGAGGTAACAACAAAAATACAAGCTAAATAATACAATTCTAAGCATGCGAGGCCTAATATAGGTAGAAAAGAACTTAAACGTGCATGAAAAGTAAGAAAAACTTATAAAAATTGCTAAAATTCATGATTACTTATTTCAAACATAATTTCATACAAGAAAAATCACTAGGGAGTGTGTCATCAACTAATCATCATAACAAACCAAGCATAACATAAGCAGACAAGCAATTAAGCACACACATAGCCCGAGCTCAGATGCTCAAGGGCTCCAGCCAGAACACAGACATCCCCACCCCCAACTTAAAGTCTAACATTGTCCCCAATGTGATATAGAAAAGAAAGCAACGGACAAAGTCGAAGGGAAACAAAAATGTTTCCTGAATTTTTGCACAAGGATGGCGGTGACATATGGCTCAAGAAAATAATACTTCTCTCTATCTCCTCCTTTCGCTACCAAAACCTAATAATCAAGAATTATAGGAAAAATTAAGCTCAATAAAAATAGAAATAACAGAAGGGAAATCTATGCTAAGAAAGTAGTAAATCTGTGTTGCCTCTAGTTAGTGCAATTGTTAAAGGTCGTATGCTCGACCCCACTCTACTTCATCAACCATAACCATCAAGCTGACTCATCGAGCCATCCTCTCCCACCCCCAACTTAAGGGGTTGGCCACTATCCTGAAAAATGGAACAGCCTGAACACATAAGATCAGTGGTAGTAAAATCAATCATTAAAACAATTAGAGAAATACAAGTTATTCTATTATTTTCTTTAAAATAATTAGAGAAATTCACAAGAAAATGATAGAAATATGATATAAATCTTAGCAAATAAGCATGCTTTGTGATCAGATATTTACAAATACCATAAAATGAGAATTCACGAAAATTTCCTTGTTTCAACGCAGAAATAAAGAAAAAAAGTACAAGAGCTGAAGAACTGCTGAAACCATGATCGCATAATCATAGAAGAGGCGACCAATATGAATTACGCGATGAGCGCTAAAAGGTCTGACACGCTCAGGCGGTGACTGTCAAATCTACAGAACAAGTTGGTAGCTGATTAGACGGATTCATGGCAGAGCCAATGCACTTGCGACAAAGCAAACGACTCAGTAGTGCATGGAATTTAATGCATCTGTCAAGAAATCATTAGAGAGAAGTTATATTTGACGCCTATAAATAGTCAGCTCAAAAACTAAAGAAGGGGTTGGTTGAATCGAGAGATCAGCTTCTCCAAGAGAGTGAAGAGCATCGCCATTATCAACTCCTCAAGCTTTTCTCTGTAGAATTCTGAATACAAGGTCCAAAATTCTTCTTAGAAAAGCAAGAGCCATATTCAACCATGAAGTATCTTCATCAAGCAACCATTCCAAAACCAGCGAGATCAAGAGATTGACTCAACGGCCCGACATCTTCATTCTAGTTCTTTCTCTTACTTGTATCTGTATTCTGAATTGATTTTGAGAGATTTCTTATTCAAATATTAATACAAGTCCATATGTTTCATTCATCTACTTGCTTGTTTGCACATTATTCCTTTTGATATGTTGGAAGATCTATTTAAAGTGTGAATCTATGCATGTTTAGTGAGTTTACTAGTTAATGCATCATTAATCTTTGCTTAAACTTATTGAGAGATACGTTTAAGCCTGAGTTCTTGCCTGAGAGGGTAAAGAAAGTGTAAAAAGCATTAAGTACTGAGAATTAACATCTTAGAGATAAGGTAATACATTTGGCAAGTCAGTCATCGCATGCACCTTAGAGATAAGGAAAAATGTGAATTATGAACCGAGAGATTGCTACAAAATTATATGATTGACACCGCAAATCTTGCGTGGATGCATGCTGTAGAAATTCTTGACTGTTATTAAGATTAATTCCAAACGTCGTCGCATGCTACTTGAGTAGAAAAATACTTCATTGACAGACACTATATGCCCATTTGCTCATCGCTTAACTCTCTTGTATTGTAATTACATTTTAGACTAGTTATCACATCTTCCACCTTTGTATAGACATTCATCGTATAGTTATCACCGCAAGGTCAAAATCACAAAAGCATAAAAGTCCCTGAGTTCGACCCTGGACTCACCAGGTTTCTGATTTGAATTTACACTTGGATTCAAGTTAGATAAAGCTTGTGTTCATCACATGACATTACACATGTCAGCCAATTAGTGGAGAAGTACGCATGTATATCATAGTTATGCATTGTGCTTTATGAACGCAACAAGAGTTCGAGGGCAAAAAATGATTTGACTTTTTCAGCGAAGGCGGAGCCATATAATTTAATGAGTACGAAGCTCGCGAACTGATTCAAAAGGGGGAATCCATAGCCTGGCACGTGAATCTTCAATGTAAAGGTCGAAATGAACTCATGAGAAATGAGAATACCTCGAAGTTTCCCCACGCCTCATTTTTTTTAGCCTTAGATCGTGCAACGTAACTTCATGATGTGGAGATAAGTTAATCATTGAACCCTACAGCCCTTATCAATTTGGTCGTCAGTTTGGGTTTTATCGGGACATACCAAATGATCTTAGGCACACTTTGGAGGTTAACTTAGACAACGTTCTGCACCATTGGAGAGTTTACGTCCATCATCACAACAGATCACAAGTATTTCTCCCAGCTCTTATGTCGAGCCGTCAGAACCATGTCACCGCTCGTTTTAAAAATTGGTGGCAGAACAAACGTGGGGATTATTTGGAGAAGAATGCCCACAAATTGGTGGATAGCACAATTCCTCCTCCAGTCCAACCCAAGTTACCCAAGAGAGGTGGAGCCAACTTTGGAGGTAAACAACTCTGTTTGACTGAGAGACAACCCTCTGATATTCCAAGTCAATTCGATGAACATAAAAGCCCAAAAGATCGTCACTAGAAAAGAGCGAAACCGTCTAAAGCTCCTTCGGAGCACGATGGTCGATCCCTTGAAGTTACTCTCGACAATTTTTATACTTCTAGTGACATGGAACTCCAGTTGAGTCGCCCCCTATATACATTTTCCTTTAGCCATGCTTTTTCTTTTTCTTTCTCTCTCAATTTAACTTATTTTGCCCCCCCCCCTTTTTTTTAGCTTCCTCAGGATAGTTTGGCTCAAGAAGACGGAAGTAGACACAGTGATGAGTCTATGACAAGCCCTTAGACTTCTAATCCTCCTACGAAACATGTCGAATACTTGCCCACAATCTAGGAGAAGGGAATTATGACATCATGCCCAATGACCCCTAATGAGTGCCTTCGGCCTGTTGAAAAGAAAATAGGCACATCAGTTCCTGAAATTTCCCACTTCTGCGCCGACAATATCATTTCTCGTCTTCGATGACAGACTGCTATAACTTTGTGGGAGAACCTACTACAAAAGATTTTTTCGAACACCCTTTGAACATGTAGGTAGCCTTGAACCAGAGATGTGAAAAATCTTTGATGCAATTGCAGTAAGTGGCACAGACAACCTGACCTATTTGAAAAAACTGTTGGATGGTTATTTTTGGAGTGCTGAGAACCACAACCAAATGTAATCTTTAGTTTTCATCCAATCAACCAAGGATGATCAGCTGGCCGAAACAAAAAAAAAATGGAGATACTGCGGTTTGACGAAAGTCGCATAATTAAAGAGACGGATACCCTTAAGCACCGACTCACACAATTGTCCACGAGGGAAGCCGAATTGGATGCTAAACTACAAGGTATGCATGTAGAGACCGACCGCCTTTCCAACTTGGTTTGCAAGAAGGACAAGGACCTAAACCAAAAGCAGCTTGAGATTTCGAAAGCTTGTGAGGACATCGATAAGCTCGAATGTGCTCCTACTACTTGCGATGTAGACGTCAAAATGCTATCGGCACTCCGCCTATCTTTAGAAAGCACACGCGAAGAGTTGAAGACTTTCAAATGGACTCCTTGATTCGAGACGTCTTTTATCTAACATTTTTTGTTTTTTTACCTTACAAAGCAAAGAATTCTTCTTTCTTTTTTTTAATAAAACTTTCACCCTTTGATGTCTTACTTTTCATGCTTGTTTCTTACTCTGAATGTAATCTGTTACTATGTCTTTTCTCACTCACCTAAGGCTCATATAATTATATATATATTTACTAATCAGACTAAACTTAACTCTTTTAAACTGCCTAAATATTCTTGCAATAAATAGAACTCTAGTTATAACGAAGATTAAAGATTTTTATTTTTGATGATGTGACTGAACTTAAAGTTTATTTTAAGTTCCCTACATACCCTTTATAATGTATAGGGATCAAGTCATAACGTAGTTCAAATGTTTGTTTTTGCTTTTTACTGGACTGAATTTAAAGTTTCCTTCAAGCTGCCTACATACCCTTTATAATGTATAGAGATCAAGTCAGTTCAAATGTTTGTTTTTGCTTTTTACTGGACTGAACTTAAAGTTTCCTTCAAGCTGCCTACATACCCTTTATAATGTATAGAGATCAAGTCATAACGTCGTTCAAAGGAGTCTTTTTTTTCTCCATTCACCTTTTAAGCTCGTGCAGGCCAGGAGAACCATGCAGTTTAGGCTCTTACAATAAGGAGCTTTTTCTTTTTTACATACTTATCATGCATAAATTTTTTTAAGGAATTTGCGGTTGATAGGGTCAATTCTCAATCCATCCTTATCAAGAATCTTGTATACTTCATTTGTGTAGACTTCTTTGACGATATAGGGTTTGTCCCACTTAGGAGTGAACTTATTTCCTATATGTCTTGTCATGATGATTGGTCTTCTTACAGCTAGTACTAGATCACCAATCTGAATGACCGGGGCTTCACGTGCTTGTCAAAGGCTTTAGCCATTCGTGCTTGGTAACACTCCAATGCCTGTTCAGCCTCTAACCATTTTTTGTCGAGTGCTTCTAACTCCTAAAGACGTAACTTGGCATTGTCTTTCATAGTCAACCCCTCGTGAAGTGTCATGCTTAGTGATGAAATTTCTCTTTCCAGAGGGAGAACAACTTCCACTCCATAAACAAGAGAATATGGTGTAACTCCTGTAGGAGTATGATGAGTCATTCGATAAGCCCATAATGCTTCACCAATCTTCTATTGCCAATCTCTCTTTGACTTAGAGAGAATTTTCTTCAGTAGGTTGCATAACGTTTTGTTGAATGCTTATGCCAGTCCATTTGCAGCAACGTTGTACATGGATGATTTGTATTGCTTAAACTTGAACTTTTCACACAATTGTCTATCAAATTACTGGAAAATTGTCTTTCATTATCTGTCACAATTAGGTGAGGAATTCCGTACTGGTAGATAATACGAGTTCGGATAAAGTCTGCTACATTTTCTTTCTTGGCTTCTCTCAAAGCAAGAGCCTCAGCCCACCTTGAAAAGTAATATGTCACTGCAAGGATGTAAGAATGTCCTATTGATAACTTAGGTGTAATGGGACCAACAAGATCAAGTCCCCAAGCCTCGAAAGGCCATGAAGCCACAGTTGGATGCAAAGGTTCCAACGATTGATGTATGAAATTTGCATGGTACTGACAAGCTTCACACTTTGCATATTCCATAGAATCTTGGATCATCTTTGGCCAATAGTATCCCATTCTCTTTAGCTGAAATTGGAGATTTGATCCAGATTGATGCGCACCACAGAAACCAGAATGTGTCTCCTCTAACGCTTTTACCGACTCTTCTTTTCCAAGGAATTAAAGTAAGAGCACTTCCAGGGAACGACGATATCAGGTCCCCTTGTAGTAAATGAAGTGCGTTGCTCTCCTTCGCACCTCAGTTATATGACGGAGGTCTATTGGAAGTTTACCATGCTCAAGATAATCTATGATGAGTTGGCGTCAGTCTTCTTCGTCAATCAAATATACTGATGTCAGGTTGATTTCTTCGCGTTCAGTCTCAATCGAAGGTATAATCCACCTTTGGCAAAGTGATATGTTTAGAGTTTCATCATCTTGAATCGTCAATGCAGTAGCCAGGTTTGTCAAAGCATCTGCCCTCTTGTTTTCTGACCTTGGTACATGCTCCAACATCATGCTGTCGAACTTTTCCAGCAACTGTCTGGCATAGGCAAAGTAAGGCTGTAAATCTTCATGCTTTGGAGCAAGAGTTGACTGATTATCAACTTCGAATTGCCATAAACTTCTATGTACGGTATTTCCATTTCTAATGCCATCTGGAGGCAAATTATTAGAGTCTGATATTCAGCGACATTGTTTGAGCATAATTCACCAAGTGTAAAGCTATAAGGCAATATATGTCTTTCAGGTGAGATGAGGACGGAGCCTGCCCTCGCTCCGCTCCTTCGCGTTGCACCATCGAAGTACATGGTCCAAGGCTTAGTAATTTCAACCAAGGAAACTTCCTCGTCGGGCAAGTCTTCACATAACTTCCAATTCGATGGAATCGGGTGATTTGCTAAGAAGTCAGCCAATGCTCGTCCTTTAATTGCCTTTTGTGGCACATACACAATGTCATATTGCTGGAGTAGATCGCCCATTTTGTCAGGCGCCCGGAGATGATCGGCCTAGATAGGACATACTTAATGGGGTCAGCTTTCGCAACTAGGTGAACCGTGAAAGCCTGCATATAGTGCCTCATCTTGTCTATCGCAAAGAAAAGTGCAAGATGCATTTTCTCGATAGGGGAGTAATTGATCTCAACTCCAGTTAGGGTCCTACATAGATAGTAGAGAGCACGCTTCTTCCCTTTCTCCTATTCTTGCGCCAATAATGCCCCCAACGATCTTTCTTGCGCGACAATGTATAATATCAACGGCTTGCCTGCTACAAGAGCGCCTAGGATAGGGGGATTAAGCAAATATTTCTTTATGCTGTCAAAAGTATTATGACAAGCCTCATCCCACTGAAAGCTTTCTCCTTTTCTCATTAACTTTTCAAAAGGTTGGCATCAGCAACTGAGGTTGGAAATAAATCTCTGTATGTAAGCCAAATGACACTGGAGACTTCTCAACTCGTGTAAATTTCTTGGACTTGGCATCTTTTGAATATCATCGATTTTGGATTGGTCTATCTCAATTCCTCGATCTCTTACAATGAAATAGAGAAACTTTCCTAAGGTTAAGCCGAATGAACACTTGAGAGGGTTCATCCTCAACTAATATTTTCGAAAACGATCAAACATGACTTTTAAATCTCTCAGATGGTCTTGTCATTTCTTCACCTACAAGAGTCCTCCGTATTTGATTATACCCGGATGACCCATCCATAAAGGATAAGGCCTCGTGCCCAGTAGTTACGTCAACCATGATCTCCGTGATAGGCAATGGAAAGCCATCATTTGGGCATGCATTATTCAAGTCACGAAAGTCTACAGATACGCGAAGCTGTCCATTCTTCTTTCTAACGGGAACAAAGTGGGCTATCCACGTTGGATATTTGACTTCGCGAATGAATCTTGCTTCAATCAACTTATTGACTTCTACTTGAATTTCAAGGATATAAGCTTTGGCCGAAAGCATCGTTGAGCTTGTTTGATTGGTTGATACCCCTGTTTGATTGGGAGATGATGGACTGCTACTTTTGGATCAAGTCCCGACATCTCTTTGTAAGACCACACAAAAAATGTCCCGATATTCGTTGAGCAAGCTCATATATTCGCAATCCTCCTCATTTGAGAGAGACGCACTAATGAAAGTTGGGCGCGGCTCCTCTACTGTGCTAAGGTTCACTTCTTTGAGTTCATCTGCTGTAGATTGACCACCATCCTCAAGCGTGAGTGGGGCGTCCTCTACATCTTCTTCGGGCATTTCGTTCTCCAACTCTTCGATGATGGTGATGTGATGACATGAAGTTTCGCCTTCCTCCTGTTCTAAACTTTCACTTTCGGGCTTAGTCAAAACAACGTCACGTCTTTTCACCTTTAAAGAGCCTTCACTTGTATTGAGGGTGACAAAAAAATTTCTTTTTGTTCGTGAAGGAACAACACTACCAATTTCTCCTCCATCATTTGTCTCGCAAGGCGACTTCTGATTTGAATGATTCTTGGCATCCTCATGCTTAATGTGGCGCCAAATTGATGTGCGAGATTTTCCTCCACTCTTCTGTATAGTTATATTGGGAGTGTCGATGTGAATTTCCTCCTTATCTGTTGCTTCACAGGCGACATTTTGCCAGAGCGATTATCGACACCTTCACACTTAAGGCGATTGAAAATTGACACGTGAGGTGCTTCCTCATTTTTCTTCATAAGCACACTTAATCTTTCAATGGTCGAAGGTTGAGTCATCACTGGGGAATGACAAACATCTTCTTCCCCTCCAGAAGGCATAATAAGCCTTCAAAAGGTTGAGCATCGGCCAAGGCTGAGCATTGGGCGCTGACTTTCTTCTTCTGTTTCTGTCATGCTTACCCTTTCAAAGACTAAAGCATGTGCGACAAGCTATCGAATATGATCAAAGATGGAGGTTCTTTGACCGTTGTTTTTTTCTTATTTAGAGTTATCAACTTCTTCTACCGTTATGTGATTGTTGTCAGCCACTTTTGCCTTCCCCTTTCTAGTTATACGAACCGACTCGGGAGACTTATATCCAAGTCCTTTCCTTGAGGTAGATATAGTATATACTTTTTGCAAAAGCTTCTTCTGGGACGGAGAAAGTTCAGGCTGCTCGTAAATTTTCAGGCTCTTGAACTCAGTGTGAGTTGTGAAGTCATAGCCTACTTTTGCCAATAGCTTATAAGCCTTTGGGTCGAACCCATCTTTTGTTCGTCTTTCAGGCAAATTCGCCTTCGTCAGGTCCATTTTTTGTTTGCAACAAAACTTTCTTTTAATATCTCCACATCACCGACCTTCAAGCCCCTCGAGCATTCTGCAAGTGGTGACTCGCCTTTCTTGCGTCTCGACAAAGGAACATAACGCAAGATTGGAGGACTTGGAGCTTTCTCATCTTCCAAAGTTTTAGTTTTTGTCGAGCTAGTAGATGCCTTACCCTTTTGAGAGTCAAAAGTACTGGCCCCTTCGCTTGGTTCTGCATCTATTGGTGGCTTTGATTGGGATTTATCCTCCCCTTTTATTAGAGGAATCTCCGCAGGCATAACTTCATCGACATTATCGATCTTTAAGTAGAACTTCACATCTGCGAAGTGGGACTCAACTTCTGAGAATGGGTTGGAATTTTCTTCAACCTTCTTAATGTCATCTTGGTAAAACTTGAAGCATTGATGGAGTGTATAAGTTATCACTCCATTTCCATGAATCCAAGGGCGCCCCAGCAACAACTTATAAGTGGTCCTCGAATCTTTGACATGGAACAACATATTGGCCTTCAAGTCACCAATAATGAGCTCCAAGCGTATCATGTCGATTACTCTTTGACTGCCTTGGTTGAAGCCTTGAATCATCAACTTGTTGTTTGCTAGTTCTTCTATCGAAATGTCCAATTGCTTCGTAGTTGACTTACGCATAATGTTGACAGCTGACCCATCGTCAATGAGAATTCGACCAACCCTTTGTTCTCGCATGTATCCTGAGACGAACAAGGGCCTATTATGAGGCTTTGATCCCAGCAACAAGTCTTCATCTGAAAAGCCTATGGATGTGCAACAAGAGGCATATGTACGCACCATAGAGGTTGGGACACTTGAACTTGGTGAGCTTAATGCACCCGAGTTTAGCAATGCATCAATAAGAGCAGTCTTAATTGTCTGAGGGAGTGACAATAAGTCATTTATATAGAATGATGGTAAGTCTTCTGATTCTACCACCGTCCTCAATGAACTTGAAGGGATATCCTCGCTTTCTGCTGTGCTGACGACATGGAAAGCAACAACTTCTAGTGCTTCCTCTAGTTGATTACCAAGGAAGTTTCTTGGAAGGAATTCTGCCAGAGTTACTAGTTGTCGAGGTTGAGGATAATCCTCATTCTTCTCCTTGACAGGCTTAGACTTCCACGCCTTCTTCTTTTCTTTCCTTTTCTGAGTCTTGCTTCCTCTTCTATAATCTCAACGAAAGCACAACTCTTTTTGGGTGAAGCTCGACTTTACTTTCTTTCAACGACTCACAAGGATCCATCCTTCATCATCATCTTCAATATGCTCATCTTTTCGTTGGGAGTCTTTCATTAATGATCTCTTGCTGGAACCAAACGACTATAGGCTCGAAGGTCCCAAATTGGATCAAGCTTTCTCTTTGATTATAAAACAATATTGATGGTAGAACGCTTGAAGTCATTGCCACTACAACATGATTTGTCTAAGCTACCTCATCCAGATCTAGCTCAATCTTCTTTTCACAAGCCAACCTCAGAATTAGCTCCTTCAGCATGAAACACTTTTCCACTGGATGGCTAACACCAATGATATTTGCAGTAGTTGGGGTCATTGACTTTCCCTAATTGCTCCGGCTGCTTGCATTCTGGCAGTTAAATCAGTTGTTTCTCTAGCAGCCGCTCTAGCATGTCTGCGACTTCAGAGTCAGGGAATGCATAAACATTTTCCTGCCTCTCCTTTAGAGTTAGGCGATGCCGCTCGCCTCCATCATCTTTCTTCTCGAATCTTAACTCTTTTCCTTTAGAGGAAAATTTCAATGGGGTCGTATTGACGACCATAGATTCTTTTGTGGCACTCTTCACAGTTTTCTCAGTGTTCTTTATCTCTTTCTTATCTTTCTTTCTCCCTGGGACTAGGAAGTCCTTTGTTCCCCTATTGGCAATGCTCAATTCCATATCATGAGCGCGAGTCGCCAATTCTTCAAACGTGCGGGGTTTTATCCCCTGCAAAATATAGAGGAGTTCCCAGTGCATCCCTTCGGTGCACATCTCTTCTGAAGATATTTTAGTGAGTCGGTCCTTGCAGTCAAGACTCAGAGCCCTCCATCTGTTAATATAGATGATGACTGGCTCACCTTTCCGCTGCTTGGCATTTCTCAGCTTCATCATGCTAATAGTCCGCCTAATGCTGTGAAAGCGGTTTAGGAATTCTCTTTCTAGTTGTCGATCACCTCTGGCTCCAGATCGGTGTACCAATCAAAAGCGTTTGCTTTCAAGGTGCGGACGAACTGCTTGACTAGTAGATCTCCTCTAGTTCCTGCTTTCTTTCAGGTTTCAACAAAATGAGCAACGTATTGTTTATAGGGTTGCATTTTCCATCGAATTGCTGGAATTTTGGTGGTTGATATCCGACAAGCATTTTGAGGTCGCCAATTCTCTTAGTGTGCGGCTTGGTGTGCATAAAAGAAGTTTGTGGCGATCCTCCATACTGAACTCTGATGGTATTTGTGATCATGTCCTACAGCTGCTGGACTGACAGAGAAGCGACGGAGGTGGAGTGCTGTAGCTGCCTTTCCTACAACGAAGTTTTCCCTTTGTCATTTGCCTTGACAGTGGGGGTTTGGCTCGACTCAACAATTTCTCGAGCTTGCATTTGCTCTCTCAAGGCAGCGATCTCATTATCTCGCTCATCAAGAGCTTTCACTAAGAAATTTATTTTTCCCTCCATTTCTGCCATGGTTGCCTCAGTCGTTACATCAGTCATCATGACAGACATCACATCAGGGTGTAATTCTTTCTTGGATCGGTCAGAGGGAGGAGCAGAGTTGTCAAACAAAGGATTTTTCTTGATGAAAATCTCGCTTTTGGGGGATTATGTCAATCGCCTTCAAATGTTCTCTGTGATGACATGACCTTGTTCCTTCTCCTGCATGATCCCCTTTGAGCGACTGCAAGTGATGGGTCCTGTGTATACATCGCTTGCAGCAAGAATGTTGGATGCAGCAGGAGTGTTTGACGCAGCTTTCTTAGAGGTCATTGCTTGATTTGATTGTTGAGAGACAGATGAGAGTTAGAGAAGTCCCACTAGGCATGCCAATTCGTTCGCACGAGGTTTTTGAAGAAATATGTTTCGTGGAGTCGAACTTGTGTGTTATGTAGATTTGATGCAGATGTGGTTCGATCTCTAGTACTTGATCCTCTGATTCTCTCTCAGTTGAGCGTGTGCGCTTGATGTATGGAAGCGGAGCGCGTGGATGCACGTGAAGTTGGAGTCTTGGAGGAATATATGTGTTCCAAAGAACTTCAGTCTTCAAATGTAATTCAACTTCATGAGTTAGGGAGTATTCTGATTGTAGGGAGGATTGTCTCTAGGCTCTCTAGAGTGTAAATTTTCTAAACCTTTCAAATGAAAGAGAACTCCTCTATTTTTAAAGTTCTCAGGTGGGCTTTGTGGGCTTGAGCTTGGCTGGTCCATGGACCTGGCCCTTGGGCCCAACTAATTGGATTTGGGCATTTGTTGGCCTTTGGGCCAAATTGAGTCTATTTTTTTGACTCAATTGAACTTTAGTATGTTAATAATTAATTGAACAAAAAATAATTAATTTGATCCAACAGTAAAGACGAAAACACGTGGCACCATCAGGATTTACCAATTTACGTCTTCAATTTCAATTTAGGACACATGTACCTTTTAATTAATCTCAAATTTAATTGTTTCTAATTTCGCCATTAATTTGAGCAATGACGTGGCAATTTCTGATTGGTCCAAAATTTCTCATTCAACAGCCATATTTTGAAAACCTACAAAAAATAGTTTTTAAAACCTTGTTTTTATTTTTTAAATTTTGTTAAGAATTCAACTATTGTACTCAAGAAAGTTGCAAACCATGGTAAGAAAATGTGAAGAAATAGTCTTAATTTTCTAAAACCCAAAACCAAAAATGAAATGGTTACCAAATGGGGCCTTATAGACCAAATGACAAACCTAAAAATTTAGAAACTAAAATTTTCATTTAACTTATATTCTAAAAAGATCGTTCATAATTTAAAATGTTGACGTTGACCAAAATATCAAAGTCTTAATTTTATGAAAATTCAATTGAAATGTTGAGAAAATGTTTATGTTGGATTGAAATTTCTAGAAAAAGGATAACAAAATGTTCAGGGATTATTTGACCGAAAAATAATAAAAATAAATGCTAATTGTGGTTTGTCTTGTTTCTTTTCCTATTTAAAGTTTCATTTCACTTTTTCTTTTTCTTTTTTTGTGCTCATGTTGACAGAAATCTCTATGATAATTGTTGTGGGTGAATTTGGACCATAGAGCATGCAAGTAAAAGCCAGGATCATACAAGACTAAAGAAAGGCAGGCGGCTTGAGTCAGAAGCTCAAACTTCCGGCTCCGCCCCAAGCCGAGTCGAGCCGAGCCAAGTCAAACAGAACAGATGCCGAGCCGACCAAAGTCTCCTCGAATGGGAGCCACACGTAGAAATTAAAGGAGACTCAAGTGAGATTTGATCCTAGTTTGGTATTAGAAAACTCATATCCTAACCTTAATAGGATCATAATAAAGCCCTAGGTCCAATCGCTATAAATAGATGATCATGACCCCATCAAAGGTATCTGAAATCCCTGACTTCTTCTCTATTCTATAAATGTCTTACTGACTTAGGCAACGAAACCTTTTTTCTTTGTTTTGCATGTCCTCTCTTCCCTGAATTACAAATGTATTATATAAATGTCTTATCAAGTATATTAGTCAAGTGTATCATTATCAAGTATATCAGTCAAGCGTATCAACTTTATTAGTAGTATAAACAAGTGAATGATTGATAAATTATCAATAGTTTATCAGTCAAGTGCATCATTATCAAGTATATTAGTCAAGTGTACCAAGTTTATCAGTAGTATAAACGAGTGCATGATTGACAAGTATATCAAGTACATTAGTCAAGTGAATCAAGTGTATTAAGTGTATATCAGTAGTGAAGGCATTTGCGATATTTGACATCTTTTATATGTGGGTTGGACTTCGTGTTTATCACTTTTGCAAATAGCAAACATGTGGGCTATGAGTCTAATTAATGTACTTTGTTTTACCCTTTTTGCTAGTAAGTTTTGTAATAAGACCAAAAACAAAAGGCTTAAATGTTGCATAGGAGATCAATTATTGGACATGCAATCGTTTAAATTGTCAATGGGTCCTATAAAATCCTTTGAATATGTAACATCCCAAGCTCTAGGTAAATTTAAATTGATTATCTTTGATTAGTGGATTTTAATTTTACTTTAAGTTTTATTTTTAGAGTCAAAATTGAGTTAATTTGAGAAGATAATTGATTTATTTGTATTTAAAACCTAGATTATTTGAAATTTAGATTATGAATATTTTATGATTTCAATTTTACTAAAGATTTTAATTTCTAAATTGGTTTTGTAGTTTTTTTTTTTTTTTTTTTTTTTTTTTTTTTTTTTTTTTTGCCATGTAGTTTAACAAAATTGACTTATCAAGCAATCCAATAAGCAAATAATCATTTTGTCATCGTTCCATTAAGTTAAAGTTAAGTCAGGGATAATTTAGAATAGTTTTGAAAACCGAGACTAAAGTATCTCTCTTGAAACTTCAGGGACCAAATTAATATCAATGGCAAACCTATTGAATGTTCATTTTTGCCGCATAAAGTACATTAACTCATTCCCCTCAACAAAGAAAGAATGAAAAAGGAAAAGAAAAGAAAAGAAAAGAAAGTTTCATGCTTGAATCAGTTTCACTTATATATAGAAACAGTAAAAGTTTGTATAAACTACATTAACTTTATGCCAATTAAAATTTATATTTTTAGACATAAACAGTAAGAATCTGTATAAATTACATTAACTTTGTATTAATTAGTTTCATTTATAAAGAAATAGTAATTGTATTTATAAAGAAATAGTAATAGTTACTATCAATTACATTAACTCTATAGTTTATGCACGAATTAAGGACATAAAATAGTAATTGATAGGTTCTATAAAAATGCATATATAAAAAAGCAGGAGTTCATCTTTTAAGTTGTCTTTCTAACAAAAAGAAGATTGGCTAGTGGAATTACACGTTTATACTTCTTCAATCATTTAAATCAATGCATCATTGTTCAATTATTCTTGTGTTGAAAAAATGTCAAATTATAATGAGGTTACAAAAATTGGATTGAAAAAGAAAATGCACACAAAAGAAGATAGACGTCAACAAATGTGGCTTTGTACATAGAGAATTGTCAAAGATACATCATGAAGCAGTAAGGTTAGAATTTTTAAATTATTTTTTATACAAAATATAAACAAATGTAAAATTAAATTTCAATAATGATCCAATATTTTAAAATAGTACAAATATGCAAGAAAAATCTACACAGCAGTTAAACATAAATGTAAATTTAATTCACAAACGTCACCAAAATTTTTTAAAATCTTTACTACTTTTACATAAATGAGAACAAATTTATATATAGAAATCTTTACTATTTATATATAAAGAAACATGGATGCAATTTAATGTAATTTATAGTATTTAAACCTTCTAAATCCTACCCTTTCTACCATCCAACTTAACAAAACCATACTTACGAAATTCGCATCTTGAGAATATGGAAAAGCTAGTATCTTCTTCCCGTATCATCTTCATTGCTCTTATTTTTGCAGGTTCTCTTTTTTCTTCCACAAGTATACTATATTATCATATGTTACAAAATCAAATATCCATTAGGAATATTATGGTATCTTGATTTAATGATTTTAAGATTTTCACGGGTCTTCTAATGCATCTTCCAACTATCTCATAAATTTGACGTTTCTACATTCTCGTTGGCATCAATATTAAAATCTTTTGTTATGACAAGATATTACAAATTTGTTTATCTATTTTTTTTTTTGTTATTGTATAGTTGCACTAATCTTGGTGTCTCAAGAAACTTCAGCTGCCCAAAGATGTCAAGACATATTGTATAACAGTGGTTGCGCTCTCGATGACTGTGGAAAGAAATGTTGGGAGAAGCACCATAGTATTTCACATCAATGCATTCCAACTAATCCTGCGCAAACCATCTATGCTTGTTGTTGTTTCTTTGATTGTGTTAAAAATAATTGATCTTGTCACATCTTCCTAATTTTATGTAACATTTCTCACAAACTTCTAAATAATATGAGACATTTTTCCTAATCTTTGTGTATTACGTTTCACACACTTTTAAAAAAATATGGATATACAACCAATGTTCTAGTTCTTATGAATCAAATTATATCATGTTTAGTATTACTAATAACCATGCCTATCAAATTTGAGTTTAAGCCTATTTATTAAGAGTGGCAATGACTTATAACTCTAGTTGGCTATCAAAGTTAGTGTTAATAAATGGGTGAAACTTTCATGACCATTAATGAAGAAAATGCAAAGTTATGCTCTTAAATCCTTTGAATTGTACTTAAAAAAAAACCCTTTGAATTTATTCTTAGATTTATGTTTTGATCAAAATCAAAAGTTGTTGAATCTTAAAAATTGTCTATATATGTACTAATTTTTTTTTTTGACATTATATATGTACTAATTTATGTGAATGATTTTGGTAGGTTACATTTAATAGATAAATATATGCAATGTTGGATATTTATAGTGAAAGAAAGTGAGATTTTGATGAATATTTGAAACATAAAAATTGGATTTAATTGTATAGATTAAATTCATTGTTGGAAACTTCAAATTGGATTGAAACCATCAAATTAAGATGATATTTCATGTACAAATTTAACATGTATGAAAGTTAAATTTGTAGTTTCTTCAATTTGAATGAGTTATATGTGATTTTTGTCAAGTAACAACTAAAATGAGTTAAATTTGACAAATGTTTCAATTTTTGTATTTATTTGATTTTATTTTGTATTTTGGAAAGTTACTAAGTTGCTAGCCTATAAATAGCAACTTGTTTCTTCATTTGTAGGATCCCACTTTAAATTGAAGAATTCTCTCATTTCTTTCTATCTTTCTTTCTTTTCATCTTAGGTTAAGTTGAGAGCAAGTATCCAAGAGTTATATAAGATTCGAATAGTTTGAGGTTGCAGTTCTACCGGAGTGAGTCGTTGTATCATGCTGAGATGATCGCTGTAGTCTGTTTGCATCTGGCGCAGAGCGAATAATTGTCTTCAGGACAACGCTTATAAGAAGCGTGCCTCGACTACATTTTGAGTCTCTAAAGGTTTTGAAGTTCTTTCAAGTCTTTAGTTCTTATCAATTCATAAGCCTTGTTACACCATCTTGTTGGTTGAATATCATACATTGATTGTATTGTTTCTAGTTGAGCTGTAATCAATTTTCTAGTGTATTCCGTTCATATATACCATTTTCTCCAACATGCAAGACATCAATACTTAAAAGGTTACATAAAATGGTTGGTCAATAACATTATTAACATTGATCAATTATGTCCACTTCTTTTCGTGGGAATTAAAATATGCTGCAAGTGTAAGGTGTCAACACTTTAAATAAAATGACATTTTTTGTGTTTGAAACTTTTAATTACTTAACGCTTTTATGAAAAGAAATGTCAAGTAACATAAATATTTTTAACAAAGTCAAGAAAAAAATGGAGAAAAAGACAGAGGTCGATGGAAATTTTTTGTATGTCAAGTTTTGTAATGACCTCAAATTTTGACACTAAACTAGGGACCATTATTAAGATTTAATCTTCTTTCACTTCACTAACTTTTATACTTTGGAAAAACTTTTGGCATCTTAATGGTGCTACCACAGCGAAATCAAAATGTATTTTGATACCTATTTCAAAATAATGCACTCTCAATGGTATTTAACATCAAACTCCTTCTCAACATATCTCCAGAGTTCCAGAAGGCCAAAGTTCAACATATCGACTTAATTTGATTCAAAAAAAGTTACTAAAACTGTAACGACCCGAGTTCAGGAGGGAGACATGAATGAACCGAGATCACATCCGAATGAGAGGGATCCTGAGGACATGAAAGCATGATTAAGAAAGGCTTAAAAGAAATGAAAGTTACTACCTATACCAACAAGGTGCACCTTCTTCTTTTTCGGTGGTTCAATCATAAGAACTCCATAGTTAAGCGTGCTTAGCTTGGAGCAATCCTATGTTAGGTGACCTCCTAGGGATTTGCTAGGATGCATGTGAGTGAGGACAAAACATGCTGAAAGGACCTGTGTTGGTTTGTGGGGACAATGTTCACTCTTAGAAGCACATGTAGCCTCAAAAACAGTTTTTATATATAAAATCCTTAAATCGACAAAACAAAAGAAAGTAAAAAAAAAAAAAGTATTTTCGAGAGCCTCTAGTCTACCATGGCCGCCTAGCAAATCTCCCATCAACCACCCCTTGCCTTTACCTAAAAGGAAAATCATGGAAGGGGTGAGTATTTAAAATACTCGGTAAATAACCCTACTACCGGCTCAGGTTATGCATACACATACAACATGGTTCATGCTCTTCTAGTGGGACCTATTCCTTTCCTCTAGTATGTATAATTCTCCTCTTAAGGACTTAACATGGACAATTATCCTTCCTCTATTCCTTTGTTCCTCTCCCAACATAGAGATACATCCTCTAGAGACCAAGCCTAACTATCTATATGTTGGCTTCAAGTTAGTGGGGTCGAGCCTCGCCTACAATATCTATGGTTCCTCTAGATGTACATCTATTTCCTCAGAGAGGTAATTTCCATGAACATGGTCTTAGTTTCATGAAACATACAAATGCATGAGGTCCCACATTCATTTTCATGCTTTCATGGAATGCAACATAGGTAACCATAATCTTTATGAAGACAAACTTCATAGTTCTTTCCATTCTAAATTTAAATCATGGTTTATGCATCAAAAATAAATTCATGGTTCTATAACATGCTCCACATTCAATAATCATATATATAACACATTCATCAATCGTGCAAATTGTTGGAATAAATGGTATCTGACCATTAGTGTAGAGTTGCATTGTTTCATGAATGAACATGTCTTTTCATAAATAACCAAATTGAAGAAGAGACACAACTATTCCAATGTCCACGAATTAATCTATAAATATATCTCTTCTTCAAATTGGTTTTAAACCCTTTTTCATAAGCATTTTTCTCCTGTTGAAACTTTCTCCCTTTTTATAAAGTTTACGATGTTTAGTTTATTTCTACAAAGTATAGTTCGTTGGATCTTGTGGACGAGGTGCTGCTTCCATAAGAAAGTTATTATATTCTATCTTGGGAGACAATTACTTATGAAATTTAGGCACTATACTGAGTCAATTTTTCTTAAGGAGACAATGCAAATTCGTTGGGTTTAGATATTCTCTCTAATATACAAGGTTATGTATTTTCTAATCTTTTGGTGTTTATTCTTATAACAATCTGTTGGTGAAAAAAGATTGAAAAAAGGTTTCAAAACAAAAAGAAAAAATTGATTTTTTGGAAAAGTGAGAATCCCACATTGCTTAGTTTAGCATTGGGATCTCACTTTATTTACCCTTTCCTTTAGTGATGGGCTTGGGCCCCAAAGGGTACCCATGTCTTGGAAAGGGTGAGGAGATAGGCAATGGTGGGTTTGGTTGCTTCTCCACACATGCGTGCGCGCCGCCATCGTCGTCCAGGCATGGCGTGGCAATAAAGATAATTTTTTGTTATTATTTTATTTTATTTTTTAAAAAATAAAATTTCTTTTTGGATTAACTGTCTTGCCCCTCGCCGCGTCCATCATGTGGTCAACAGTCTTCGCGTCCATCACGCCGTCTTTTGGTCTTTCAGTCCATCGCGCCCGCGCCGTCTTTTTTGGCGCACATTGTTATGGACAAGCCCTCACCGTGTGGTGCACGTTCTATGGTCAAGCGCTCATCTAGTCATGCGATGGTTGGGCCTCGCGTAGTATATAAAGCCCTGCCATCTTCAGTTGAAGGGGAACGAAAAACTTTTACTCTCTGAATACCGAGCAACATAGAAAGAGTGTGAGCATACCGATTGATTCCGTGCGAGTTTCGACCGAGACAGTGTTATTTTTTGCTGTTTTATCCTGGGGACGGCGTGGCAATCAGTCAGAACTGCAAACACCTTGGGCAGAGCCGCGAAACGTCTTAAAGAGACTGAGCTCCACGACTCAGCCTTTACGAGCTTTTATTTGCAGGTTCATCGCATAGTAGGCGTCCAGCTTCATCGCTTAGCAGGCATCCAGTCCAAGCTCATCGCATAGCAGACGTCCAACATGAGTTCATTGCAGAGCAGGTGTTGAGTATTAGGTGTTGACCACCAGGCGTTGACCACCTTGCGTTGAACGCATAGTGCACAAGATTTCCAACAATTTTAAGACGTTCATCCATCTGTCGCTGTATTGATAGCCCAAAACGACATCATGGTCTCCGATCTCAATCGACCATTCCGTTTCAAAGGAGCGAACTTCAAGCAGTGGAAACAGAAGATGATGTTCTTCCTCATCGTCAAGAAGGTCGTTGATACCTGCAATACGGACAAGCCAGAACTCCCGAAGAAAAATCCAACCGATGAGCAGATAAAGGCAGCCGCTGACTGGGAAGAAAAGAATTTTCTGTGTAAGAATTTTATATTAAACGGTTTGAGTGATGATCTGTATGATTATTACAGTTCTATGAAGACAGCGAAAGCTATTTGGGAAGCTCTACAGAAAAAATACAACACCAAGGAATTCGGGTCCAAGAAGTATGCTATCAGCCGTTACCTAAAGTTCCAAATGACGGACGACAAGTCTGTGGAGGTCCAGTCTCATGAACTGCAGAAGATCGCTCATGAAATTATCAGTGAACATATGCCTCTGAACGAGCAATTTTAAATTGCTGTTATTATTGACAAACTACCCCTTCTGTGGAAGGACTTTAAAAACACTCTGAGGAACAAGACCAAGGAATTCTCCTTGGAGAGCCTGATCACGTGCCTGAGGATCAAGGAGGAGGCCTAGTAGTAAGACCAGAAGGAGGAGGTAAACGCCTTGCCGAGGAAACCCACCCCAACTGCCGTGAAACCTGACCAAAAGTAGAAAGGAACTAAAAGGAAAGGTCATAATCGCGGACCCAGCAACTAACAGAACCAGAAGAGACAGAGACCCCCCTTAGGAGAAATGGTACAGTTCCTCTGTTATAATTGTAATAAACCTAGGCATATGGCCAGGAACTGTAGGAACATGTGTCGTCCTGCTGGGCAGGCGAACCTGACAGAAGAGTACTTAATAGTCATGATTACAGAAGTAAATGTGATCGGTGGTTTTGAGGGGTGGTGGATAGACACGGGCGCCACGCGCCATGTCTGTCACGACCTTAGCCAGTTTAAAACATATACTGAAACTAAGGATAAAAATATTCTGTTGGGGGATCACCACTCGTCGAGAGTTGTTGGAACGGGCGAGGTAGAGTTGAAGTTTACCTCTGGAAAGACGCTCACTCTGAGGGATGTCCTGCACACTCCGGAGATAAGGAAGAATCTGGTCTCGGGCTATCTCCTGAACAAGGCTGGCTTCAGTCATACTATAGGAGCAGATTTGTACACATTGACTAAAAATAATATGTTTGTAGGAAAAGGATACGCAACAGATGACATGTTTAAACTAAATGTTGAAATTAATAAAACAAATACTTCTGGTTATATGTTGTGTTCGTTTAATATTTGGCATGCTAGCTTCTGTCATGTTAACAATCGCATAATTAGTAACATGAGTAGGTTAGAATTAGTCTATAAATATGTCTCTTCTTCAAATTTGTCGTAAACTCGTTTTCATAAGCATTTTTATCCTATTGAAAATTTCTCCCTTTTTTATAAACTTACTAATACACTTGAATGACATACTGTCGATATACTTTATAATTATATACATGTTTATAATGTTGATATACTTGACTGATATATTGTTGATATATTTTATAATGATACACACATGGATATTGCTATCTGATTTACTATCTACCTTATGGGCACTTGTTGAGCTTAAACCCAAAACTTTCGGGCTATCCAAAAAGATGATGTTCATGGTAGGAGTCAAATCACTGTTGGCAAAATTGGAGACCACACCATAATCATCCGAAAAAGATGATGTCTCTAGTAAGAGTTAGATCACTATTGCAAATCATAGTTGATGATAAAGTTGGAGCACATAGTGATTTGCAAATCATAATATGTCTATTCAGGCTACTCCTTCTGCATACTCAGTTGATAACTTGTCCTTAATCTTAATCCACTCTTTATCTATTCTTAATTATATATCTTTTGAACCAACACGAACATAATATGTTTAAAACCTATATGATTTAGACAATAAATTATATTAGATCTCATAGTTTCAATTTCTAATAATTAAAGTTTTGTTATTGGAAGAGTTACTTGTTAGAAGAGTTGCTTATCTTTACAACTCTTTTATGAAGAGAGCGTATATTAAAATATTTTTTAGAATTATCTAAAAATTAGAAACAATTACTTGATTTAATTATTTTTACTCACAACTAATTTTATAAAGTCTTTTATTTCTTGAAATGTTTGAAAGATATAATGTTTTTAATGTAATAAGCAAAAGGAAGTGGATTTATTATTCCACAATTCCAAATCAATATACATATAATTCAACCATAAATTAATCCAAAATAATCTAACAACAATAATAAACCACAAATTAACCGCAAACATACAAAACAAATCAATTAACTCAACAATCCCCTCAACTTGTATAACAATATTCAACCACAAATTAACATAAACATACAAAATCAAACTAATTAACCCAACTATTCACTCACTCATATAACAATATTTAATCACAAATTAATACCAACATACAAAATAAAACAATTAATTTAATTTATAAAGTCTTTCCTTTTACTAATCTCAAGTATATAAATAAAATAACAAAACTTAAACAAACTTGAAATTAAGAACATTAAAAATGGAAATTAAATAACAAAACTTAAACATGAAATTAAGAACATTAAAAATGAAAATTAAATAAAAAAAAGAAATTAAGAATATTAAAAATAAAAATTAAATAGCAAAACTTAAAATTAAAATTAAGAATATTAAAAATAAAAATTAAATAACAAAACATAAACCTGAAATTAAGAACATTAAAAATAAAAATTAAATAACAAAACTTAAACTTGAAATTAAGAATATTAAAAAAAAATTTAAAAAATCATACCTTGAGGATGACCACCTGTGAAAAAGGAGGGAGGCTGGTGGGGCTGAGGGAATGAGAATCGGGTGGGCTGGGGGTGGGAATCGGGGGGAGTTGAGGGGGGGCTTGGGGGGTAAGGGAGTGGGAATAGGGGGCTGTGGGGTGGGAAGCACGGGGGTTGGCCGGAAATAGGGAGTGGGAAATCTAGTGGGGTGGTGAGGAGATGGAGGAAGAAGAAAAGAGAAGAGAAGAGGGAGGAAAAAATTGGGAGAAAAAAATTGGGTGGGAGAGGGAATTAAAATTGGAGGGTGTTTTAAAAGCTCTCCCGATGGTTTTTTTTTAAAAAAATACCGTCGGGATAAATTGACATATCCCGACGGCCTATGTCAAGCGTCGGGCTAAACACATAATTTTTTTTCTCCCCAAAGCTTTTCCAACGCCAAATACAATGATGTCGGTAAAACTAATTTTTTTCGATAGTTTTTAAAATAACCGTCGGGAATACTTTTTTCTCCCAACGGTTAAAAAACTGTCGAAAAAAAGTATTTTGCCCGACGCCTTACAAAGCGTCGGAAAAACTTTCGTTGAAAAAAGTCAATTTTCCTGTAGTGAAACCTCAAAATTTAGAAACTAAAATTTTCATTTAACCTATATTCTTAAAAGACCGATAACAGTTTAAAATGTTGATATTGACGAAAATATCAATAAGAAAATTCAATGAAAACATTGAAATTGAAATTTCTAGAAAAATGATAACAAAATGTTCATGGATTAATTGAGAAAAAATAATAAAAATAAATGCTAATTGTGGTTTGTCTTGTTTCTTTTCCTATTTAAAGTTTCATTTCACTTTTTATTTTCTTTTTCTGTGTTCATGTCGACAGAAATCTCTATGATAATATTTATGAGCGAATGCCAAATTGCGTAGAGAATAATGAGCATTGTGAAAAAGTTGGTGTGTATAGTTGTCAATCTCAATCAATGTAAATTCAAACAAATTTTTGAATGCCAAATTTTGTTTGTTCATTTAAAATTGCTTTGAATGTCGATACAATAACAAAAAAAATAAAAATAAAAAATATATATGTAACTCAAACAGTAAGTGTAAAATTTTAATCTTAATTTCTAAATGTTTTTAATTACCATTTAATTAAAAATTAGAGAATTTATTTTTACATTCTAGTTAAATTTCTTTGGTCACTTTTCTTCATAAATTTTTTAATTCAAATAATAAGTTCAAAACATATATAAAACTCACAAATTAATGAATCAAATTAAAAATCTTATATTTAATTTCTATTTGGTCCTAAACTATCAACCCTCTTAATTGACAGTCTATTTATATTATATAACCACATCATTACCAAAAACCAACCACGTCATCAGTATGTTAGTTCTTTAACGAAACATTAACATCAATGATCAAAATAGCACTATTTGAAAGTTTAAAGACTAAATTAAGAGATGTTTTAAAAATTTAAGGACTAAAATAGAACAAAAGACAAAGTTAAAAGACCAAAATAGAATTAAAACTTATTTAAATCAATGCATTCAAATTCTTTTCTAATGATAATAATAATAGAAATCATTAATAATAACAGAAATTATTAATAATAATATTCACTCGTTCAACCTAAAGCAACTCAATAGCCTAGAAATTTAATAACTTAAAAAAAAAAAAAAAAAAAAAAACCAACAAATGCATCGGCATTCCTACCCTTAATTAATATTACAATTTTCAATTTTGAACAGCCTCTTCCCCAGTACAGATTTGTTCTTTTCCACGAAAGTAGAAATCTGTAAACCTAAATTAATAAAAAAAAAAAACATATTCAAATAAAGTCTTAAGTTAATTAATATTCCAATTTTCAAGTAATTGAGTTTGTGGGTCTTTATTTTATTGGGCACCTTACCTTTTGTTGCATATAAATAATAGTCTCATCTTGTATTAATTTTCCTTCATACTCCAATAATACCCTTATATTATTTTCTTCTTCATAAATCAGAAAGCCTTGATCTTTAAATTTTCGTAACTGATGGCTGGCGGCGGTGGAAAGGGTGGTGGAGGAGGTGGAGGTGGTAATAGAGGCGGAGGAGGTGGCGGTGGAAGTGGAGGTGGCAAAAGTAGTGGCGGAGGAGGTGGGAGCAAAGGCGGAGGTAGTGGTGGTGGAATGATGGTTGCTCCGGGAAGTGGAGGAGCTGCTCAAATCTCACGAGATGCATTTGAGAGCAATACAAGAGGTTACTTTGAAGATCATCGTGCAGCTGAGAAAGGCGGGAAGTAGTTAATTAAGTATCAACTAATGTCAAATTCCTATTATCATAAATAAAATAAAAATGTCCTTTTAATTATCTTTGTTTTTGCTTTCTAATATAATCTATTATTACTAATCTAAAACCACTATAATCAAAGTTTAATTTACAATTATACTCTGTTGACTTTGGAGTGTTTGTGTCTATTTAATAGGTGTAGGTACTAAGGTTGTAAATTTTAGAAACTAAATTTGTCATTTTAACAAATATTCTATATATATATATATATATATATATATAAAATATTGATGTTGATGAAAATATCAATGACTTAATCTTATGATAAAAATAAATGAAAATATTAATAAAATAATATTGTTTATCAGCGAATGCAAAATTGCATGGAGAAAAATGAGCATTGCAAAAAAATTGGTGTATGTATGGTTGTCCATCTTCTCAATCAATATAAATTACCTTTAATTATGTTCGAGTTGACATGAACTCGAGTAATATATGTATATATATTTTTCGTATGTTTAACTAAATACATAAAATATGATTCTCAGTAATTATCAAAATGAGCTTAGTATAAGAAAAATTTTCATAGATAGAAAAAATGTCAAACTATTTACAGAAAATAGCAAAAAAGACATTGATAGACATTGATACATTTCTATCAGCATCTATCAGTGATAGACTTCTATCATTTTTATCACTGATAGACCATGATAGACTTCTATCAGCGTCTATCACAACTATCTAAAAATTTTGCTATTTTATGTAAATAATTTCTCTTATTTTTCTATTTTTAAAAATTTCCCTCAGTATAATGGTAATTATATTTGGTTTTATTGTTTTAGCAAAATTTATTTTAGCATGCATTAATAACACCTGTGGACTTTCTTTTGAAAAAATTGGGTCGACAAATTTTAATTGCCTAAAGATCTTGAAGAAATCCTTGCATTTGAAATATATGAATAGGGTTTGAAGTAAGGATTCAAGAGACACTATTTCTAGCCATCTTTTCTATTGTTTTTTCTCGAATTTTGGTTAAAGATTTTTTTTCTTCTCTCTCTTTTATGTATTTTGGTCGAATAGTCCCTGCTGTATTTTTGTTCAATCCATCCTCATTGACAAATTGAGGGTGTTAAGACCCAATGGTTTTATATTTGTTTTAATTCGTGTTATATATTCTACTTAATTATATGTAATAAATTTCAATTCAATTAATAAAAAAAAAAAAAAAAAAAAAAACACTTACAAAACACATTTTGGCTATTTATTCTTAAAAAAAAAACATAAATAGTTATCTAACATGTTTCTGTTTGCCATGAATATTGCTGAACTGACATAGTGTTTATACTATCAAACTCGAAGTTAGAGGCTTGATTCCCACACCTCACAAAAAACATGATTGATAATCGTTTTAGTTTTTGGATTTTTTTTTTTAAATGAAAAAACTAAAATTATGTTTTGATAATTATGTTTTTGCTTTTTGTTTTTAAAAATTCAAGTGAGGTGAGCTGAAGAGTCTCCATGAAAGGAAGTGAGCTGAAGAGAAATAAAATCAAAGATTTTTTACGATATTTTTCTATCTAATATATATAATTATAAGCTAATATCCTTATTTTAAAAAATCCATATTGATAAAACGTTTTCAAAATTGAAAAAAACAGAAAAGTTAATTAGTTACCAAACAAACCTATTATAGAAAAAATTAGCCACGACTTATGGGAGAGCCTAAGTAAGCTTAAAAGAGCTCAGTGGGACCCATGAAGTGAGCTGAGCTAAAGAGCCTCATAGAACCCATGGGAGAGCCTAAGTGAGCTTAAAGAGCTCAGTGAGACCCATGAAGTGAGGTGAGCTAAAAAGCCTCAAATAACTCGTGGGAGAGCTTAAGTGAACTTAAAGAGCTCAGTGAGACCCATGAAGTGAGGTGAGCTGAAGAGTCTCCATGAAAGGAAGTGAGCTGAAGAGCCTCCATGAAATGAGGTGAGCTGAAGAGCCTCCATGAAGTGAGGAGGTCAACCCGCGGAAGAGCCCCAAGAGAGCTTAAGCTCAATGGGACCCATGAGGTAAGCTGAGAGAACTCATGTTAAGCTAAGAGAGCTCAGGTGAGCCTAAGCCTACAAGAAAGCTTAGAAAAGTCAAACTTTAGCTTAGAAGAGAACCCGTGAGAGAGACTCAAGCTCAGTGGGGCTCGTGAGGTAAGCTAAGAGAGCTCAGGTGAGCCTAAGCCTACAAGCTTAGGAAGTCGAGCTCAAGCCAAGAGGAGCCTAAGCTAAGCAGAAAGCTTAGGAGTGGTAATTGGGGCTGAAACCGTCCATATTCATAACGGGCAAGTCTTTAAGTGATGCACCAATAATGAGATAACTGCTCAATCAATCAACTCAGCAGTTATGTGGATTGAAGAGGACGTTATAACCCTTGACGTCAGTTATATTTTTCTACCTATAAATAAGACCGAGGCCATTGGTCGAAGGTACGCTCAAAATTGTGCTAAAAATAATTCTTATTTTCTTACTGTCTAGTTACTAAGAAACACAAGACTGACTTAAGCGTCGGAGTGTGTGTGGTTAGATACCATACCCGTACTCATTTGCTTCTGTCTTGCAGGCACTCAGACGAATCTCTCCCGAAGAAAACAAATTCATGGTTGATCCATTTTTTGGCATCAACAAGACCCGTTTTCTAAAAAATAAAAAACAAAAATAAAAAAATCAATTAGTCATCAAACGGGCCAATAAATTATAAAAGGTTGAAAAAGTGAAATTATTTTGATAATCTGCCCCTAGTTTATGATGTATATACTCTGCCACTACAAACTTTCCCATCACTTGTACATACCAATTGCTCTCAACATTCGAAATCTGCTTCCAACCTCCTTCACGATCACCAGAGCCAGGGGTCACAACTGGTCCGAAACAATCACTCATCCTAACTGTTGAATGAGAAATTTTGGATTAATCATAAATTGCCACGTCATTTCTCAAATTAATGGCGAAATTAGAAATAATTAAATTTGGGACTAATTAAAAGTTACATGTGTTCTAAATCGAAATTGAGGACGTAAATTAACAAATCCTGATGGTGCCATGTATTCTCGTCCTCACGGTTGGATCAAATTAATTATTTTTTTCAATTAGTTATTAATGTTTGGGCTAAAATTCAATGAAGTCCAAAAATAGATTTAATTTGGCCCAAATGCTAACGAATACCCCAAATCTAATTAGTTGGGCTCAAAGGCCAGGTCCATGGACTAGCCAAGCCCAAGCCCACAAAGCCTACTTGAGAACTCTATAAATAGAAGAGTTTTCCTTCGTTCAGACAATTTACACTCAGAGAGCGTAGAGAGAATTCTCCCCACAATCAGAAGACTCCCTAACTCTTGAAGCTGAATCACACTTGAAAACGAAGTTTCTTGGAATACATACTGTTGGGTTTTATGTCATAAAACTCGTAGTTTGTAAACATTAACGTGTATTCTATTTATCAATACAGTTGTTATCGATGTTATTCAGTAAACTTGTTATTGAATAAAGTGAATTGTTGTTAATATAACTCTAAATCCAATAACTAAGAACCCATAGCTTTAGTATGAAAACTTGAACTTTATGTAATGACATAAAAATGGATCAAGTTCGAGTAAATAGCCAAAACGGTCTAATAGTTTAGGGATAAGGCTGGGTACCTTATCTTGGAGACACTATTGAATGCGGCCCACTTTGTATTTGATACAAATGATGTGATCCTAAATCATTCATGTGGAGACATGTGAGTGGGAGCGTTCTATGTAATGAGTTTGTGTAAGACCGAATCACGAAATAGTCACTATTACTTTATAACGTCGTTTACTGTTAAATACTGACTATTTCAACTAGATGACCTAGGTAACTCGATCTTAATCCTGAGCTAACTATGAACTCCTGTTTATTCGGGATTATCCTTAGATCTGCATGGGTGAGAGTGGCTCGGGTGCGCCGATTCAATAAGCCTCCCATTTCAGGGGTAAGACCGAGTAGATAGCTAGAGACATAGTTTTGCGAGAAGGAATTCGCTCCCTACCCAACTTAGGGTTAATTAGTAGATAGGTTGTTCCCTTAAGTACTGATTTCGGGTCTTGAACAAGGGGCCCCACCCTCTCATTGGCCCGAGAGGGACTCGGTTTAGTGATAGGATCACAAACCAATTGTTCATTAGAGGATCAGTGAGACTTAAGGAACAAGATGTAATCACAGGGGTAAAACAGTATTTTTGACCCAGCTGTGATTACGGACAACCTGTGAAGGATCGATTTACTTATTATGGTTATATCAAGTGGACAAAAATATATCTACAGTGAGGAGAATGCAGCTACGGGCTTTAGTGGAGTGTCCCGTTAGTTGACGAATGTTGGTTAACTAGGTTAAAGAGTTTGACCAGTTAATCTCGGATTGTTGGAGCTCATGATCTGTAGGTCCATTAGGTCCCTCTACTAGCTCATAAATGGACTAAAATCTTAGATAGTATGGTGAGTAAGTTTGAATAGTTCAATATTGACTTAAGGAATGAAAGTCGAATATATACGATATATCGATGTTTAATTACGAATTAAATGGACAAATAGATTTATTTATAATATTTAAATATGATTTAAATATTAATTATATGAATAGAGATTCATATCGATTTTTTAGAAAAATTGGGAAAAGTGGAAAAAATAATATTATTTTATTATTTAATATTAAAATAATATTATATTTTTAATTAATTAAATATTAAATTATTTTTTATTTAATTAATTATTCTAAAATTAATTTTTGAAATTAAATTCAAATTAAAAATTAATTTTAAATTCATGGAAATTCATTTAAAAATTGGATTTAAAATTGGTTTTTGAAAGTTTGGATTTTCCCACTAACTAAGCAAGTAGCTTAGTTGTTTGCTTCACATTAAGCCAACAATTTGAGAGTTTGAGTTGTCAAATTCTGATGCAATAAGATTGCATGTTGTTCTTTAATAAATAGGGATGGTTTTGGCTTAATTGTGGTTAAGAATTTTGTAAAATTAAAGGTTAATTTTGCAAAATTCATCCATTACTCTTCTTCTTCCATAACTTCCATTCCTTCTCAAATTCACCACAAATTTGGATCTCACCATCCATTATAAGCCTAGAGAATAGTAGAGAAGACTCTTGTGGTGGTCTACAACCAAGTGGTGTTGATTTCCATTAAGAATTGAAGGAGAATTTGGAGCTTCAAGGGTAAGTATTCTTGAAACTTGGTTTTTCTTTTTTAATTGCGTGTTTAATCCTCAAAATTAAGCATCTTAGAGTAAAATTTGATCAAATTAATTTCTGTTGCATGCTCATTTATCCTTCACATACATCCTTACTCAAACTTCAGGAACATCCACGCGTCTGCTTCCATACATCAAGCGCACGCGTTCAACTGAGAGAGAATTAGAGGATCAAGTACTAGAGATCGAACCACATCCACATCAAATTTACATAAACATCAAGTCAACTCTACGAAACACGTTTCTCTAGAAACCTCGTGTGAACACTAACTTCTGATTGGTTATAGTTTGAAGCTAATAAACAACACTTTATAATTGTTTTGCTGCTTTGCTCTCAATCCTCAGTGGTAGTAGCAAATTTATATAGTTGTGTATTGGTCCCTATGAATGTGTATATCAAGGATTTTGATTCCTATTTGTTCATATTGGAGGTTGAAATTATCATTCGCTAAAATTTTAAATAAACAGTCATTTAACATGTATCTTTTAAAACTAGTTCATTCAAAGTTATTCAACCGAATAATTTGTAATATATTCTTAAACCCGTAAATTCTTTTAATATTTATGAAGTCAAAAGATGTTGTGTTATGAAATTAATCCAAGTGCTTATCATACTAGATTTTCATGGTATAAACAAACAAGATTAAAATACATAATATGCTTATGTACAATGTACTTTATGAAAGTGTTTTTTAATTTTAGTAATGATGGTTGAATTGTTCCATTTGGTCCACTTATTTTGAATTGTCCAATTTAATTTACTCATTGTACACTTTCAATCCATCTTAAAATTAAGGTAAGGGATGTTTAGAATATAGAAAAACGAGCAATTTTATTTATAGTAATTTTCCTAAAATTAATCCTTCCAATTAGTTTATTGCATGTTGATTTATATACAAAGAAATTAGTCTCTATGAACACCCCTTCATAAATTGTTGAAACCATGCATATATATACACAATGTC
This sequence comes from Lagenaria siceraria, assembly GCA_002890555.2. Lineage (NCBI taxonomy): Eukaryota > Viridiplantae > Streptophyta > Magnoliopsida > Cucurbitales > Cucurbitaceae > Lagenaria > Lagenaria siceraria. The sequence continues at coordinate 22,836,547 of CM016485.1, read as the reverse complement.
CTTTCCTACTTGATTATCATTTTTATTATTAGTTAATCAATTTTGACAAAAAAAAAAAAATTGAAGCACTATTAAAATTATACGAACTGAATTTAAGATTTGCTGAAAGTATATGGACTAAAATTTAACAATTGAAGTATACAAACCAAAATAAAACAAAGTCCAAAGATTATGAACCAAAATAGTATTTTAACCTAATAATTATAAATATTTATCTTTATTTTGAATGTTTTTGTCTATTTGTCATATATTCATTCGAGTAATTATTTTAAATGGTCAAACTGCTGGAAATATTTTCAAATATAACAAAACCCAAGCTAGAACAAGTTACCTTAGCCTATAATATTCATTGTGAACTCCAAGGACTTGTTTCGATGCATAAACAGACCAAGAAGATGAAGAAAATTGAGAGAAATCAAGGTTGAATCAGTTGGAATCGGACAAGGAATGACCTAGCCTAATATGAAAACCCTAGCAATTTGAAAATTAGGAACCCAATTGTTGGACCCCTAACAACAAATCCTAAAACCCCCAATTCAATTGACGTCAATCCTAAAGGAAAGGATTAGATTTGGATTACCTTTTGATCAAAGACCAAGAGATTAGAAGAACTAGTTCCTTACTCCAAGTTCGAACACTCTACAAGCAAGTTGATCATACTTACCTGAATGTTCATGGCATGCAATCCCGATTCAAGAATTGAAAAGTGATGGGTGATGAAACTCTGTCATCTACTAGAAAATTCTCATTTAAGAAAACCCTAAAGTTCTAAAAACATCAAAAACTGTGTTTTTAAACAACCTAAAGAAGGCTTTAAATAGCCTCCCAATAAAACCCTAATACAACATAGTAAAATGACAAAATTACTCATACTTAAATGTCATAAAAAAAGGATAAATTGAAAAATAATAAAATTACATCAAGATTATTAAATAAAACATAAATAATTATTTGATGTTGGGACGGTTCATATCATCCTCTCCTCCTTTTGAAGGATTTGTCCTCGAATCTAAATTACCACCTTGTAAAGAAAATTTGTAGTCATGAGATGTTAATGATCAAGCTCTCTTTTGATCATCATTCTTGAACTTTTGACCATGGATGAGTTCATAAACAAGTTTGGAGCATTATTTTCTAAATAACATCTTTGTTTTGTACCTCACATTTGGGCAACATTGCTCCTTCACTAGTACTTTAATGTAACGACCCAACTTCCTAGGACTTGTTCTAGGCCGTTACTTCATACATGCATACATCTCAAAGCGACACTTTTCATATATTTGACTAAAATCAAAAGAAATTTATTAAATAAACAACTTAATTTACTTTAAATAATTAAAAATATTGAATCAGGGTATCCCTAAAAATTATAAAACCAAAACTGTGAACTTTGCATAAAATGTTTAACGATACAAAACCAAAATTTTGAATTTAAACATCAAGACTGGAATAGAAACATAAAAACGTGAGCAGAAGTATTGACTGGTCCCAATGGCACGGTCACAGATTCTTCCTTTCATTCGCCTATTTGTCTTTGCCTTTACCCGTAAGTTGTAACATAATAAAGAGTGAGTATAAAAATACTTAGTAAGTGACCCACTATCGGGTCTATCTAGTAAACTTGTTAATTTTCCTATACGGGACATGTGTACATGTCATAACATGGGCATAAGTAGTGAACCCGAAGGAACACAAATCATGGCAGTCTTGGTGATCTCGGAGGAACACATATCATGTCAGTCGTGGTGATCTCGAAGGAACACATATCATAGAAGTCTAGTGATCTCGAAGGAACACATATCATGGCAGTCTAGTGATCTCGACGGAACGCATATCATGGCAGTCTAGTGATCCCGAAGGAACACATATCATAGCAGTCTAGTGATCTCGAAGGAACACATATCATGGCATAAAGTGTACACAGCCCGATAGGATAACTAACTATCACTATTTAACATGGCATACATCAATCAACCAATAGACCTTAAATCTTAATCATAGATACAATTATCAAGCATGTAAATTATAAACATAAGGTTTGATGTCGTGGTCATATTATCATAGCCTGTAGACTTCCGACATACCCAAAGCAATCCATTCATGAGTGAAACATAGGCAACTCATTCCAATACATTCAACTTAACAGTAATAACTTGTGTAGCGTGTCGATTCGAAGGCGAGCCGGTAGTAAACCACTTACCTCGATATCAAGCTTAATTGGTTTTAGCCAAACAACTAATCTCTTTCAACCTTTAGTAATCTTGAATGAATCTTGACGTGCAACCTAGACAAAAATTATATTACAAGTTAAAAACCCAATTTCCAGCACCGATAAAACTTTCAAAATAACTTCCAAGACATTGTCACTCACCAAAATTGATCCACACCAAACCGAACTTTACTTCACTGGACAACATGCTTCCACCTTCGAAACTTCTCTAAACCTCACTCCTAATTCCAAGAATACAACAACATCAACCAATTTAGGTCATAAATTAATGGGTAATCAAGAAAACTCACCAATACTCGAAAAATATCACCTAGTTTTATAGGTTCTATTCAGCAGTGATTACGGACAAACTAGACCTCAAAACAACGATCCAATCGTTCAGAATAAGACCGTATGTGTTCTGAACAGGCTGACCAAATTTCATTGTGCTCTGACGGTTGAAACTCTAGAAAACGATAATATTCCGAGAGTTGTAGCTGAAAACCCGAACTGCACTGCTCTCTTTCTCCTTCTCCGTTTTTCGGTGTATTTTTCTCCCTCTCTACCTTATTAAGTCACTTAATAATATATATATACAATCCCAAACCCTAATTCCTTAATAAATTAGATATACATACATATATATATATATATATATATTTTAAATTTCTTTTTCCTCCACCAATTCAACTAAACAAATTAAATCTCCCAAATCTTTTATCCAGGGGCATTTTTGTAATTTTTGCCTCCAAACTTGGCTGATACTTCTGGGACTCCGTTTGAACATGTTTTAGTTCCAAAATGATCCCGATGGGCTGATTATCCACCTTAATGCTCAAAACCTACAAAAATAGGAAATAAACTTATAAAATCACGGAGCGAGCCCGAATTATGGTTGAGAAAATAACACTTTTATGGTGCTATCAAACACTCCCAACTTAACTCTTGATCGTCTCAAGCAAGGTAGAAACACACAATCATGCATAAAAAATATGTTTGCTTAATTAAGAAGCTTGCTACTCTCGTTTTAATAGTTTTATTAAGACCATCCATGTAATGGACTATGTAATCCAAAAACAAGCACAACTTCAAACCTATTCATGTATAAGTGAGTTCAAAGCCCTCCTACCTGAGCCTAAGCAAATCCCAGAATAGTTTTATAAGGCTTTTATAAGGCTCCCAATTCATTTTTCCTACTCTGCCTCGAAACGTCAAAAAAATTAAACTTCCAAAATCCAAAGTGGCAATAACATGCAAAAAGGAAAATAGAGAGGGAACCTTTTCTAGAAAAACTGCTTTCGTTTTGGTTTACCCACACGAGTTACGTGAAAGACATCAAACTACGGGCCGAATTCCTTCAAAGATGCCTAAGCTACTCATTTCTTAGGAACACTTTAGCTCAGAGGGAAACTACGTGTTGGATTTTATGTCCTAAAACTCGTAGTTTGTAAACATTAACGTGTATTCTATTTATCAATAAAGTTGTTATCGATGTCATTCAGTAACTTGTTATTGAATAAAGTGACTTGTTGTTAATATAACTCTAAATGCAATAAACTAAGAACCCATGGCTTTAGTACGAAAACTTAAACTTTATGTAATAATATACAAATGGATCAAGTTCGAGTATATAGCCAAAACGGACTATAGTATAGGGATAAGGTTGAGTACCTTATCTTGGGGACACTATTGAATGTGGCCCATTTTGTATTTGATACAAATGATGTGATCCTAAATCATTCATGTGTAGACATGTGAGTGGGGGCATTCTATGCAATGAGTTTGCATAAGACCGGACCACGAAATAGTCACTATTACTTTATAACGTCGTTTACTGTTAAATACTGACTATTTCAATTAGATGACCTAAGTAACTCGATCTTAATCCTAAGCAAACTATGAACTCCTGTTTATTTGAGATTATCCTTAGACCTACATGGGTAAGAGTGGCCTTGGTGCACCGACTCAATAAGCCTCCCATTTCAAGGTTAAGACCAAGTAGATAGTTGAGGACATAGTTTTGCTAGAAGGAATTCACTCCTACCCGACTTAGGGTTAGTAGATAGGTTGTTCCCTTAAGTACTGATTTTGGGTCTTGAACAAGGGGCCCCACCCTCTCATTGGCCCGACAGGGACTCGGTTTAGTGATAGGATCACGAACCAATTTTTCATTAGAGGATCAGTGAGACTTAAGGAACAAAATGTAATCACAGGGATAAATCGATAATTTTGCCCTAGTTGTGATTACGGACAACCTGTGAAGGATCGACTTACTAATTATGGTCATATCAAGTGGATAGAAATATATTTACAATGAGGAGGCTGCGGCTACGGGCTTTAGTGGAGTGTCCCGTTAGTTAGCGAATGTTGGTTAACTAGGTTAAAGAGTTTGATTGGTTAATCTCGAATCGTTGGAGCTCATGATTTGTAGGTCAATTAGGTCCCTCTACTAGCTCATAAATGGATAAAAACCTTAGATAATGTGGTGAATAAGTTTGAATCGTTCAATCTTAGCTTAAGGAATGAAAGTCGGATATATACGATATATCAATGTTTAATTACGAATTAAATGGAAAAATAAAGTTAATTATAATATTTAAATATAATTTAAAATTAATTATATGAATAGGGATTCATATTGGTTTTTTTTATAGAAAAATCGGGATAAGTGGAAAAAATAATATTATTTTATTATTTAATATTAAAATAATATTATATTTAATTAATTAAATATTAAATTATTATTTATTTAATTAATTAATTTTTGAAATTAAAATTAAAATTAAAAATTAATTTTAAATTCAAATTTAAAAATTCATTTAAAATTGAATTTAAAAATTGATTTTTGAAAGTTTAGATTTTCCCACTAACTAAGCAAGTAGCTTAGTTGTTATCTTCACAATTAGCCAACAAATTGAGAGTTTGTGTTGTCAATTTGTGATGCAATTAGATTGCATGTTGATCCTTAATAAATAAGGATGACTTTGGCTTAATTTGGGTTAAGAATTTTGTGAAATTAATGGTTAATTTTGCAAAATTTCATCCATAGCTCATCTTCTTACCAAACTTCATTCCTTCCCAAATTTACCATAAATTTGGATCCCACCATCCAATCTAAGGCCATAGAATAGTAGAGAAGACTCTTGTGATAGTCTACAAATAAGTGGTGTGAATTTTCAGCAAGAATTGAGGGAGAATTTTGAACTACAAGGGTAAGTGTTCGTGAAACTTTGTTCTTCCCCTTTAAGTTGCATGCTTTATCCTCTAATATGAGCATCTTAGAGTGAAAATTGATCAAATTAATTTCTGCTGCATGCTCGTTTATCCTTCACTATGGGTGTCATAGCCACCCCAGGCTAATTATATTTCTAAGAAAGTGGAGTAAAAACCTCTCTTTATTAACTTTTCTTTTCACTTTTATTACTTTCCCTTTATTTTCTTGCTTTTTATTTTCTCCTTTTTTTTATAAGCAAAAAAATTGGTTGGTTTGATTCCTTGTATACATTTTACTAAATTGAAGTTTAGGAGGGTTTAATCCTATTCCTAAGGCCTTTCTGGGTGACAACAAAAATATAGGTCCCATAAAGAAACTCTAAGCATGCAAGACATAGAATAGATAGACAAATAACTCAAATTTGCATGAAAAATAGGAAGAAGATTTTTTAAAAAAAGGCTAAAAAATAATGATTATTTCCTTCCTACATAATCTCAAACATGCAAGGTCCTAAATGAGTGTATCATCAACGGTCATAATAATGGGCATAAGCAACAAAGCAAACAAGCATGCAATTCACACGAGTCTGAGCTCAGATGCTCAAGGACTGCTAGATATGCATCGACATAAAGCAAGTGAAACCCAACCACCCCCAACTTCCAGAGCATACATTGTTCCTAATGTATCAAATCAAAAGCAATAAGCAGGAGACAAATTAAAAGGGAACTGAGAAACTCCACTGGATTTGGAGCATGCCGAAAGAATGGTTGGGCTTGCCTTGGAATTTAGCCACAAAATGATTGCTCTGCAAAAAAGAATTTCCCAAATAAGCTAAAAAGAAAATAAAAAGCTACACTAATAATAAAAAATAAAGGAAAGCAGTAAATGTTTGACGCTTGGCTGCCTCTAGGAAGCGCAAATATTTAAGGTCGGTTGCTCGACCATATTCTGCGTGATCATCCTGGCTCGGAGTTGATAGGCTTCTCCCTTCCATCCAACTCAACAATACTTGCTTCATAATTATCTTGCAAAGGTAGTAACTCACAAGAATCAAAAGGATTAATGGAGGCAGAATCATCCAAGACAAATAATTTTTTAATAGTCCCCTCAAATTTTACAGATAGGGACCCTTCTCCTACATCAATCTTAGCTAAAGCAGTTATTAGGAACGGTTGGCCCAATATAACAAAGTTCTAAGGGGGTGAGCATTTTGATCATAATTCCAGACATCAAATCAGGGGGGAAGACTAAGTCATCCACATTAATAACACATCCTTAACAACTCCTAATGGCTTAGTTAAACTACAATCCACCAGCTGAATCACCACATTAGTGCTGCAAAGATCTAACTGAAGGGAATTGAATCCCGGCGGAAGCGTTTGATCGCATTCTTTGATCTCTTGAAAGAATTAAAAATACAAATAGCAAGAAAAGGTTAAGTACCATACCTCAGTCGATCCACAAATGCAGAAAAATCTTCTCCTTGTATCGGTAATCTCCTCCTTGAATTCTTCTAATTCCACGAGATCTTCCTTGCTATGACTCTGGCAAGAATCCAGTTTGCGGGAACCGCTTCTTGAAAGAATGAAGGGAATGTGAAGAAGAATTTTCTTAGAACTTTTCTAAAAAAATTTGGAGAATTTCTAGAGGGAGAGTTTTAGAATAATCGTAGAGATTATTCCTTGTGAAGAGAGTTTGTAGAGTGTGTAGGGTGTCCATGAGGACTCCCAAGAGCCCTATTTATAGAACTCTATGGATTACTCCTAATCCTATTAAGATAACCTTTGCAAAGATTTTTAAATTAAATATTTAATAATATGTAATATTATTAAATATCTACCTAAATAATATCTCATATTAAATGGTTTAAAATATTTAAATCATATTTAAATATTTATCTCATGCAGAATCTTTAATTTGAATCTCATCCAAATTAAACAATTATTTATTTGAATCCAATTCAAATTAATTAATTTTCTCTCCAATTATTTAATTCAAATCTTATTTAAATTAAATAACTTTATTATATGGATCTCATCCAAAATAATTTAATTATTTGAATCATATTCAAATAAATTAATTCTCCCATTATCTGTTTAATTCGAATCTTATTCAAATTAAATAATTTATTTATTTATATGGATCTCATCCAAATAAATAATTATTTGAATCATATTCAAATAAATTAATTTTCCGTATTATAAAGTTATAATTTGAATCTCATTCAAATAAACTTTATAATAAATCGTGTAATTTAATTGTATCCAATACAATTAATATTTTCACTCATAAATTTGAACATTTCAAATTTTTCTTTCAACATAGTTGATCCTTGTTGGTCCGTGGTGAGCTAGCAAGGGGACCTTATGGACCTACAGATTATAAGCTCCAATAATCCAAGATTAATTAATTAAACTCTTTAATTAAATTAACCTCCATTCATTAACTACGGGGCAAACCACTATAGACCCATAGTTGAACTCTTATGCACTGTAGAACAAGTTGTGTCCATGGATATAATCAGTATAAGCAAGTCGATCCTTCACGAGTTGTTCATAATTACAACTGGGTCAAATGTCCCTTTTGCCCCTGTAATTACATCTTTTCCTTAAGTACCACTGATTTCTCTAATGAACAATTTGTTTATGGTCCAACCATAAACTAAGTCCCTCTCGGGCCAGTGAGAGGGCGGGGTCCCTTGTTCAAGACTCGAAATCAGCACTTAAGGGAACTACTCATCAACTTACCCTATGCGGGAAGGAGTGAATTCCATCTTGTGAAGTTTATGTTCCCAGCTCCCTATTTAGTCAAGTCTCCAAAATGGTAGGCTTAGTGAGTCGGTAACTCAGGCCACTCTCACCCGTGCAAATCAAAGGACTGACCTTACAGACAGGAGTTCATAAGTCACTCAGGATTAAGATCGAGTCGCACATGATCATCCTATGAAATATTAATCTCATCACTAACGGATTTACAAAGAGAGATTAAATATTTCGCGGTCCGGTCTTATACAAACTCTTTGTATAAGATACCCCCACTCACATGTCTCTACATGAATGGTTTGGATCAAACCATTTGTAACTATTACAAAGTGGGCCATATCCATAGTGTTACCAGGATAAGGCACCCGCAACCTTATCCATATACTATAGACCTTTAGGTTATTTCTTGAACATGATCCACCCGTATGTCAACTACATACCTGTTCAAGACTTCATATAATAACTTTGGATTTTTATGGTTAATGGATAAATTAATATTGCATAATTAATAATTAAATTAATCAACTGATAAATTATGAGGCTTTAGGGCCAAATCCCAACACTAACAATTTAAGCTCATAAAACAAAGATGCAGGCATGATACTTATAGCTGCTCCTAAGTCAATCAAAGCATGTTGTAATTTCTTCTTACCTACTTTACAGGGTAGGCAAAACATACCAGAATCATCATGTTTAACCGAAAGGTTACTAGAAATGACCGTGGTTGCCTGTGCAATAAGCATTTCTTCCTCCTTCTTGACCCGCTGCATTGAGCTCATCTCAAGGGAGCTAGTAGTCACCATTCCAAGGTTTTCAATGAGTTTACCTTTTTTCTTCATTCCTCTCAAGACTGAGGAAGCTTCCTGGGAAAGGAGCAGCAGAAATGTAAGCATCCAAATTAGACTCATCTAAAGGATTAGTACTAACCTTCTCAAGGCTCCTAGGCGCTCGGGGTCTATGCCCATTCCCATCAAAACCAAATAATTCATTAAATTCTTTTTCAGTTATAAAATTCACAGATTTAGTGGGAGTTGGGATATCAAAGGCACTTACAGTTGTTACAGCACTTACATTCTTCACAAGGTGTTTGGGCTTAGTAGGGAACTTACCGCTAGACTTGCTTTCCAATCTATTAACGGCAGTTACCAGCTGGGTTATTTGATTACCCAGATTACTGAACCCATACTTAGCTTCCTGAGCTAGCTGAATGGAGTCATTTTGAAGTTGAGCGATGTTCTATTGATTTTTAAAAGAGTAGTCAACCAAGGATTTCACAATATCTTCAAGAGCCATACCTACGGATGATGTGGATGCTTGACAAGAGAATATGTTACCACTTCCTTGGCTTTCAGCCCATTTGAAGTTTGGATGGTCCTATCATCTTGGGTTGTAAGCGTTGCTGTAGGGATCACGCCTCTACCTTTCTTGGCCTCCAACATAGTGGACTTCCTCAATAAGGATTTGAGGTTGCAATTTAGCACGAGTCATCTATTCCACAAGAGAAGTAAGATTAGATAATTGAAACCTCAACTCACTTACCTCTATGGAGTCTGATGAAGATATGTGGGTTGCTCTAGTCCCAAAGTGCTGTGTGCCTTTTGCCCATCCTAGAGATCAACTCCCTAGCTTCAAATGGGGCCTTATCAGCAAGAGCTTCGCCAGCTGTGACATCTATCGAGCTTCGATCACCTAAGAGAAGTCATGAGTAGAAATATTAGATCAGTAGCTGATCCGATATCTTGTAATGTGGAAAGCGCGCACAAAACTGCTTATATCTCTCCCAGTACTTAAATAATGACTCCCCAACGCCTTGAGCTATAATTTAGATCTCTTTACGTATGTTGTTTGCGTTTGATGCAGGGAAATAGTTTTCCAAAAACAACTTATTCAGCCCGTTCCATGTAGTAATCAAACCAGGGGACTGGTAGTGGAGCCAATTTTTAGCATCATTAATTATTAGAGAAAATGGAAATGCTCTAAGATTAAGCTGCTCCTCGATGACTCCGGATGGTCTCATCCCGTCACAAACAACATGAAAGTCCTTCAAGTGTTTGTGGGGATCATCCAAAGTGATGCCACGAAATCATAAAATACAATTTCCAGAGTAAAATATAAATCAGAAAACAAACTTCTAAGTAAACCATAAAAAAAAACGTATTTATCTAAATCAAGTAGTTCACACTTGCATAAAGCATATATAAAACAAATTATGCCAAGTTCTCCATAAATCATATATACTATAAATATCATACTACCATAGATTATAAGCCAAAACATTTTAAAATAAACCACTCACAGTTGAACCAGCTCCTCTTGGATCCCTAACTTCTAATTTGACACTTGACCAACTCAAAATAGGTCAAAATGATTTAATTGGCATCCAAAAGCAGCAGTGCACGCATGGACAACCACTTGAACGCATAAACAGTTAATCTTGGACGCATAGATAGATGTTGATGGCAGTGCTCAACGCATAGACAGTCGGTTGGATGCATAGGATGCGTTGGTGAGTTAGCCCGACCCCTTCCTCTTTTCTTCTAACCACTCCAAGTCTTTCCCTCTCTCTTATCCCTCTTTCATTTCTTTTAGGAAACTCTGCAAAATGAATGTGTAAATTGTGAACTCCCCCAAGTGTCCTCTCTAAGGTGATTTTTCACTTCAAAGTCAGCCACCTCCTCCTTAGACTTATTCAACTTTTCCAATGTTGCCACCTCCACCTCTAACTTTCTCCTACTCAGCCACCTTCACTTCTCACGAGTCTAAAAATTTTTTGCATCCAATGCGACACTTTGGGTATGCGTCCAATGTCAACACGCCCAAAGTAACTTTCCTAAGGTGCGGTTCACCTACATCCTTTCTCTTGGTTTTTGGCTTCCTTAACGCATGGTTTCTCTCTTGTCTACTCTTCTTTAAGTGTTTAACACACTTACCCTCCCTCTTGTTTTAAGTGTGTCCAACATGCCCTTATAAGGTCATGCATTCACATCATCTCTTTAGATTAGTCATCCAATATTAATCTCTTGAAGTCATGCATCTAATGTTAAGTTCGCTTGGTGTATATGCCCTTATAAGTATGTGTCCAACATGCCCTTATAATGTTAAATCATTCACACGTCCAACATGTTAAGTTCTCACCTTCCTTGATGGATATGCATCTAATGTCACCTTCTCTTGCCCACTAGATGCGTTCAAGATGATTCTCCCAAGGTGTGTGCTCAATGTCACTCTTAACCCCTAAGTTATTTTCCACTTTTAACACTTAAGCTAAAATAATTTCCTCACCCTCATCATCTCTTACTCCCAACGTATGGCTCACCCCTTTTGTCTTCGTTCACCTATATCATTCTGGACTTAGAAATTTTTCGTCTTTGATCTTCATGCTCAATGCCGAAACCATACTTCCCCTTTAAGTTGCAACTTAACTTCTCTAAGTCCAAATTGAGATACTAACCTTAATTTGAATTGAAGGGAATATAGAAAGGTTTAGGGCTTACAAAGGCACCCAAACTTATCCATATACTATAGACCTTTTAGGTTATTACTTAAACATGATCCACTTGTATGTCAACCTCATACTGTTCAAGTTTCATTAAATAACCTTGGATCTTAGTTTATTGGATTAAGTTATGAAAGTCTAAAAGTCAAACTTTAAAAGTTAAAATAAAATAACAATTATTTTATTGAATAAATAAATTATTTTCAATACAAACTACAAGTTTAGGGCACAAAACCCAATAATATATCATTATAAAAAGATCTGAGTGTATCATTATAAAGTGTATCAATTCAGTTAAGTTTATCATTATCAAGTTTATCAACAATATATCAATAACGTGTATCAGCAGTATATTAGTCAAGTGTATCACAATATAAAAGAGTGCATCATTATCAAGTTTATCAGCAATATATTAGTCAAGTGTACCATTATCAAGTATATCAGTCAAGCGTATCAACTTTATTAGTAGTATAAATGAGTGAATGATTGATAAATTATCAATAGTTTATCAGTCAAGTGCATCATTATCAAGTATATCAGTCAAGTGTACCAAGTTTATCAGCAGTATAAACGAGTGCCTGATTGACAAGTATATCAAGTATATTAGTCAAATGAATCAGGTGTATTAAGTTTATATCAGTAGTGAAGGCATTTGCGATATTTTACATCTTTTATATGTGGGTTGGGCTTCGTGTTTGCCACTTTTGTAATCAGCAAACATGTGGGCTATGGGCCTAATTAATGTACTTTGTTTTTTCGTTTTTGCTAGTAAGTTTTGTGATAAGACTAAAAACAAATAGTTTAAATGTTGCATAGAGATCAATTATTCGATATGCAATCGTTTAAATTCTCAATGGGTCCCATAAAACCCTTTGAATATATAACATCCCAATCTCTATGTAAATTTAAATTTATTATCTTAGATTACTGGATTTTTATTTTACGTTAATTTTTATTTTTGGAGCCAATTTTGAGTTAATTTGAGAAGACAATTGATTTATTTGTATTTAAAACCTAGATTAGTTGAAATTTAAATTTGGCTTTCGATGAGATTATGAATATTTTATGATTTGAATTTTACTAAAGATTTTAATTTCTAAATTAGTTTTGTAGCTTTTTTTTACCACGTAGTTAACAAAATTGACTTATCAAGCGATCCAATAAGTAAATAATCGTTTTTTCATCGTTCCATTAAGTTAAAGTTGAGTTAGGGATAATTTAGAATAGTTTTGAAAGCTGAGACTAAAGTATTTCTCTTGAAACTTTAGGGACCAAATTAATATCAACATCAAACTTACTGAATGTTCATTTTCGCTGAATAAATTACATTAACTCATTCCCCTCAACAAGAGAAAGAGTGAAAAAGGAAAAGAAAAGAAAAGAAAACTTCATGCCTCAATCAATTTCACTTATATATAGAAACAGTAAAAGTACTTATAAACTACATTAACTCTATGCCAATTAAGATTTATATTTCTAGACATAAATAGTAAGAATCTGTATAAATTACATTAAGTTTGCATTAATTAGTAATGGTTGCTATCAATTACATTAACTCTATTAGTTTATGCATGAATTAATTTCATTTTGATCAATGTTTTTCAATCAATTACATTTACATATAAATAATAAATACATTTATTTACATTTGCCTTGCACTACTTATTTACATTTCTAGACCCAATTTAGATATGCCTTGCACAATTTATTTACATTTTCTTTATATGTATTCATAACTTGTTTAAAGAAAAAAAGGAAAAGGAAAAGGAAAAATATGTGGTGAGAACACAACACTTGAGAAAGTGAAATTCGAACATTTTTCATTTAACTTTTATCGAGTAAATTAAAAGTATCTTTTATTTAAAACGAGTAACCAATTATAAACCATTGTGATTAGTGGCAACTTTAAACCTCCCACGTCGAACGAGACTCTTAGGAAAAGATGTTAGTGGTTCCATGATGCGATGATTTCATTGCAACAAGCAAGAACTAAAGAACATCTACGTTCAATTGGAATAATACAGCTGACATTAAACAATAACCAAGAAACAATCCTCACAACATTATAATGAAAATAATACAGCTGACCTTTGAATTGGAAACATGAGGCCTATCCACTCGTTGTGATACTGGGACCAACACTATTCAACATAAGATCAATTTATTATAGGGTTGAAGGGGAAATCATGCAAAAGACTACTAAAAAGATGCCTTAAAGTCAAATAGAAAAATAAGTATTAGGTGGAAAAGTTTTCCCAACGTGAAGGTGTTAGGGACAATGTTTTGACCCTCAATCTAGCATCTCAAAGCTTGTTCCTTGGGTCTTTTGGTTTGAACTTCATTTTTCATGAACCAGTTGCTTAATTTAGGTCCAATTAGTATCGTACCATTTTGATCTTGATTCTTCCAAAACACTCGAACACGACTCCAAATTGGTCAATCTAACTACAAAATAGACAACTAAGTGTGTTAGAGTAATAAAATTAGGATGAATTAAGGACATAAAATAGTAATTGATAGGTTCTATAAAAAATACATATATAAAAAGGCAGGACTTCGTTTTTTAAGTTCTCTCTAACAAAAAGAAGATTAGCTAATGGAATTACACGTTTTATACTTCTTCAATCATTTATATCAATGCATCCTTGTTCAATTATTCTTGTGTTGAAAAAATATCAAATTATAGTGAGGTTACAAAAATTGGATTGAAAAAGAAAATGCACACAAGAGGTCAACAATGTGGCTTTGTACATAGAGAATTGTCAAAGATACATCATGAAGGAGTAAGGTTAGAATTTTAAAATTATTTTATATACAAAATATAAACAAATGTAAAATTAAATTTCAATAATTATCCAATATTTTAAAATAGTACAAATATGCAAAAAAAAAATCTACACAACAGTTAAACGTAAATGTAAATTTAATTCACAAACGGTACAATTTTTTTTTTAAAATCTTTACTACTTTTACATAAATGAGAACGAATTCATGCATGGAATTAGTCTAATTTACAGAAATCTTTACTATTTTTATATAATGAAACGTGAATGCAATTTAATGTAATTTTTAGTATTTAAACATTCTAAATCCTACACTTTCTACCACCTAACTTAACAAAACCATACTTACGAAATTCACATCTTGAGAATATGGAAAAACTAGTATCTTCTTCCCGTATCATCTTCATTGCTCTTATTTTTGCAGGTTCTCCTTTTTCTTCTACAAATACTATATTATCATGTGTTACAAAACCAAATATCCATTAGGAATATTATGGTATCTTGATTTAATGATTTTAAGATTTTCACGAGTCTTCTAATGCATCTTCCAACTATCTCATAAATTTGACATCTCTACATTCTTGTTCGCATCGATATTAAATCCTTTGTTATGACAAGATATTGCTAATTTGTTTATCTATTTTTTTTTTGTTGTTGTATAGTTGCATTAATCTTGGTGCCTCACGGCACTTCAGCTGCCCAAAGATGTCAAGACATATTGTATAATAGTGGGTGTGCTCTCAATGACTGTGGAAAGAAATGTTGGGAGAAGCACCATAGTATTTCACATCAATGCATTCCAACTAATCCTGTGCAAACCATCTATGCTTGTTATTGTTTCTTTGATTGTGTTAAAAATAATTGATCTTGTGCCATCTTCCTAATTTTATGTAATATTTCTCACAAACTTCTAAATAATATGAGACATCTTCCCTAATCTTTGTCTATTACGTTTCACACACTTCTAAAAAAATATGGATATAAAACCAATGTTCCATGTCAAGATTATATTTAGTTCTTATGAAACAAATTATACCATGTTTAGTATTACTAATAACCATACCTATTTATTAAAAGTGTTAATGACTTATAACTCTAGTTGGCTATCAAAGTTAGTGTTAATAAATTGGTGAAACTTCCATGATAATTAGTGAAGAAAATGCAAAGTTATGCTCTTAAATCCTTTGATTTGCACTTAAAAAAACCTTTTGAACTTATTCTTAAATTTATGTTATGATCAAAATCAAAGATTGTTGGATTTTAAAAATTGTTTATATATGTACTAATTTATGTGAATGGTTTTGGTAGGTTACATTTAATAGACAAATGTATGCAAGACATCAATACTTAAAAGGTTACATATGGTTGGTCAATAACATTATTAACATTTATCAGTTATGTCCACTTCATGTTGTGGGAATAAAATATGCTGCAAGTGTAAGGTGTCAACGCTTTAAATAAAATGTCATTTTTTATGTTTGAAACTTTTAATTACTTGATGCTTTTACCAAAAGAATATCCACGAATATTTTTAACGTCAAGAAAAAAATGGAGAAAAAGACTGAGGTTGATGGAAATTTTTTGTATGTCAAGTTATGTAATGACCTCAAATTTTGACGCTAAACTAGGGACCATTACTAAGATTTAATCTTCATTCACTTTACTAACTTTTATACTTTGGAAAATATTTCGGCAGCATAATGGCGCTACCACAACAAAACCAAAATTTATTTTGATACCTATTTCAAAAAAAATGCACTCCCAATGGTATTTAACATCAAACTCCTTCTCAACATATCTACCAAAGTTTCCAGAAGACTAAAGTTCAACATATCTACTAGAGTTTCCAGAAGACTAAAGTTCAACATATCTACTTAATTTGATTCAACCAAAGTTATTGAAACCAACATACTTAACTAATGTCATCAAGAGTAGAATAAACCACTAAGTAGCGAAATATAAACTCCTAGCAACCAAAACACATGCAACCTCAAAAAACAGTTTTTATACATAAAATCCTTAAATCGACAAAATAAAAGAAAGTTAAAAAAAAAGTATTTTCGAAAGCCTTTAGTCTCCTACAACCGCTAGCAAATCTCCCATCAACCACCTTACACACCATTACCTTTACCTGAAAGGAAAATCATGGAAGGGGTGAGTATTTAAAATCTTGGTAAATAACCCTACTACCTTCGGGTTATGCATACACATACAGCATGGTTCATGCTTTTCTAGTGGGACCTATTCCTTTCCTCTAGTATGTATAATTCTCCTCTTAAGGCCTTAACATAGACAATTACCCTTCCTCTATTCCTCGCCTTTCCCAACATAGAGATCTTGTAGACATCCTTTAGAGACCGAGCCCAACTAATTGTATGTTGGCTTCAGGTTAGTGGGGTCGAGTCTCGCCTACAACATCTCTAATTCCTCTATTCCTCTCCCAACATAGAGATACTGTAGACATCCTCTAGAGACCGAGCCTAACTAACTGTGTGTTGGCTCCAAGTTAGTGGGGTCAAGCCTCGCCTACAATATCTCTGGTTCCTCTAGATGTAAATCTATTTCCTCAAAGAGGTAATTGCCATGAACAAGGTTCTTCGTTTCATGAAACATATAAATGCATGAGGTCTCACATTCATTTTCATGCTTTCATGGAATGCAATATACGCATCTGTAATCTTTATAAAAACATACTTCATAGTTCTTTCCTTTCCGAATTTAAATCATGATTTGTGCGTCAAAAATAAATTTATGGTTCTAGAACATGCTCCACATTCATTTTCATGCTTTCATGGAATGCAACATAGGTAACTGTAATCTTTATAAACATAGACTTCATAGTTCTTTCCTTTCTGAATTTAAATCATGATTTGTGCGTCAAAAATAAATCCATGGTTCTATAACATTCTCCACATTCAACAATCATACATATAACACATTTACCAATCGTGCAAATTGTTAGAATAAATGGTATGTGACCATTAGTGTAAAGTTGCATTGTTTCATGAATGAACATGTCTTTTCATAAATAACCAAATTGAAGAAGAGACACGGCTATTCGTCTGGCCACGAATTAGTCTATAAATATGTCTCTTCTTCAAATTGGTTTTAAACCCTTTTTCATAAGCATTTTATCCTATTGAAACTTTCTTCCTTTTTATAAAGTTTATGAAGTTCAACTTATTTCCACAAAGTATAGTTCGTTGGATCTTGTGGATGAGGTGTTGCTTCCATAAGAAAGTTATTATGTTCTATCCATAAGAAAGTTATTATGTTCTATCCTAGGAGACAATTATTTATGAAACTCAGGCACTAGAGTGAGTAAAATTGTCTTAAGGAGACAATGTGAATTCGTTGGGCTAAGATATTCTCTCTAATATATAAGGTTATGCATTTTCTAATCTTTTGGTGATTTATTCTTATAACAATCTTAAGACAATTTTAATCTACTATTTTTCATTAGTTGAATTTTGTTTTATGTTGATTGTATTGTTATTCCACAAACATAATGGATGGACACACAACATCTTGGCCTTGAAAACTACACATGTTATGCACTAATTTTGATTTTGTCCACTTTTTAATTCCCTCGGGTTTGATTGGCTAATAGCCAAAATCTTTGTACACCAATGTTTGCAAAACTTCAATGTGTGAAACTCCAGGAGGGAGAACAAGTATTGACCAAATTTGTGTGGAGTTTAATTGTCACACTCTCCCCCAGATTACCCTCTTAAACCTACAAAAAAGCATGAGATACATATATTTATCTAGATAACATTCGCCTTATTAATATACAAACAATGCAACCCAAGAAGTTTACTCAACCTGTATGCCTGGACACCTGATAAACAGTTCATAAATAACTCGCTCTTCAACTACACAAGCAAACAAAATCCATTCACAACATGTTCTCTTATATACAAAAGTAGAGGTTACATAATCATCTGCAAAGTTAGCACAACAAGACTCCTTCTAACCCAAGCTTTCCATCCCTCTACTACATGCCAATTAATTCAAAACCTCATATTTAAAAACTAAAGGAGGATCCGCAGCAGAGACTTCGCGAGGGTAGGTCAAGCTCCTGGAAACCGTTCGCTACCTGAGGAATAAGAGAAACATTTTGAAAATGTTAGACATAAGTCTAGTGAGTGACAGAGTTATTAAAATGTTCGTACTAAATCATGCTTGCTTAAGCATAAATGAAGCTTTTTGCATAAAATATTTCATAGGTATAAAACCTAAAATCATGGTTCATAAGTACTTTTTCATCTAAAAACATAGTTCATAAGTATTTTATTCATCTGGAATCATAGTTCATAAACATCGTGCTCATTTGAAAACATAGTACCCTTAAATCCTTAGTTGAGGTGGAGCAAACTCAACACTCTTAACGTCGTAATATCATAAACCGTCATGAGTGCACTCAGAGCTAACATACATTGGGTTGTCCTGACACGTCACCGAAGTCCTCATATATCAGGGTCCCATTCATCTCGATACCGTCTCAATGTCCTTATGTATCGTTACATATTCACCTTGATACTGTCTCAATGTCCTAAGGTATCGTTACGTATTCATTCACCTCGATAACGTCTCAATTTCCTTAGGTATCGGTACATAGGGTACTTCTTATTTAACTAAAACATGTTCAATAATCAAGAGCTTGTAAAACATATTTAAGAAACATGAAGCATAAAATGCCTTGCAGATCATAGATACAAGCTCATAAATCATTCTTAGTCAACATTGAGCATAAAACATAGTTTAGGCATAATCAAATCATTGTTGAGTCAAACTGTTCGTTTTGAAGTTTTATACATATTACCTTAAGATAGAAAGACTTAAAGACCGTTGGATTGTCCATAAATTATCTCGAATTAGAAGGTACTCCTGCTTCATGTTTCCTGCAACCTCTTCTGTTCCACCTAAAAACTAAAAAATCATTCATGTCCCTTTGTTTTTAGGTTTTTAATTCTACAGAATATTTGTTAGAAATTGAATTAGCTAACTAACCTTATCAATTTCAGCCTCTAAGTCCTCCTAGAAAGTCCAAACCGCTACAAAAACCAGAGATCTCTTCAATTTTGCGATCTTTTTTACCCACTGACTCCCACCTACAAATTCATCTACTTCCAATCATTTTCAGCTCTAACAACCTTCACAAAAGTTGTTAATAATTGAGGTAACTTACTAACCTCAGCATTTCAGCTTGAAATTCTCTACCTATAGCTCGAAATCATCTAAACACCATAGGCTGCTCGAAGTTTTTTCAATTCCAGACCAAGGTTGCATTTCCTTCCATTCCAACCATTCTCCATCCACAAATTCGGCAAGCTCACCTTCAAACAGCTTCTTCTCAGATCAAGGAGAGTGAGGGTCTGGTCTCTCAGCTTCAGCAAAGGGAAAAATGAGGAGGAAAAACAAATAAGAACTTTCCCTTTTAATTGATTACTCCATCGACATGCACATCTTTCCTCTTCCTTTCTCTCTTTTTTTTATTTATTTATTCCACTAATTATCAATTCCAATTTTTCTTAATAAATTTTCTTAATTACCAATAATTATAACAATAACAATAATAATAATGTACTTAATCCTAAAATGTAACAAAGGTTAAATAAATCCTTCAACCAAATTAACTTCCCTTGTACACTTCTTTAATTTGCTAATATTCCCTTACTCCTCCTTTAGTATACTTAGGTAAATCTCAAACTTAAGAAATTACATAAGAAGTTAGGGTTACGGTTTAGGGCTTACAGATAGTCCTCACTCTAGAAGCAGAAAATTGAACCCACCAATCCTATTCTGATTTTCAGTCTAAACTAAAAGTTAGAACAACAATTGGCTCTGATACCAATCGAAGTGATTGAATCCCACAGCGGAAGTAATTTATCGCTTTTGTTTTGAAATTGGAAGAATGAAAAATACAAAATTGGATTAAATTCTAGGCTAGGCATGAAATCAATACTAGGAATTTAGTAGAGATGGTTTACCTTTGAAGCAATTCCCTTATTGTGAACAAATCAACATTGCACGTTCTTCTCTGCACAAGTACAGCACGCTACCAAAAACTATTCCCAGCTATGACTTAGGCAAAGACCAGATGGACATACAATTAATTGATATATGTTAAATTAATTAATTTAATCATATTCAAAATATAAATTCTTCCAATTAATTAAAAATTACATTTATAATGAACTATATATTATAGTGTATCATTATACATCATACTTTATATTAATCATATTATATATAAATAATATATGTTTCCTTAAATAATTTGAACAATTTCAAATTCATTCAGAACTCTTCGTCCTTGTTTTACGCATTGTGAGCTAGCATGGGTCCTAATGGACATACAATTATAAGCTCTAATGATTCAAGATTAATTAATTAATTATGGGACACTCCAATAAAGATCCATAGTTGCACTTTTATGAACTGTAGAATATTTTGTGTCCATAAATTTAACCATTACAAGTAAGTCGATCATTCAAGAGTCGTTCATAATTATGGTTGGGTCAAATTACTGTTTTACCTCTCTAATTACCTCTTACTTCTTAGGTCCCACTAATCCTCTATGAACAATCTATTTATAGTCCTACCATAAACAAAATTTCTCTTGGACTAGTGAGAGGGAGGGGCCCGATTGTTTATGATCCAGAGTCAGCACTTAAGGGAACAACTCATCTACTTACCCTAAAGTCGGGAAGGAGTGAATTCCATCTTGTGTAGCTATGTTCCCAGCTCCTCATTCGATCTCATCCCCAAAATGGTAGACTTATTGAGTTGGCGACACGGGTCACTCCCATCTATACAAATCAAAGAACGAGTGCGTATAGGCAGGGGGTCTAAAACTCACTATGGATAGAGATTGAGTTTCATATGGTCATCGCTTGAAATATTAGTCTCTTCAGTTAACTGTGTTACAAATAGATTAAAAATGTTGTGGCCCAATCTTATACAAACTCATTGTATAGGATATCTCCACTCACTTGTCTCCACATGAACGATTTAGATCAAATCGTTTGTAATGTTTACAAAGTGGGTCGTATCCATACTGTGTTACTAGGATAAGGTTGTCCCACCCCCTTCAAGATTACATTCTTAACCTGAGAGGAGATGTGAAGACAGCAAATGTCAACCCTCTTTTGATATTTGCTACCAAACTGAATATGCTTAAGCTTAAACTAAACACATAACATGCATCTGTCTACACTATAACATACTCACTAACACTAATACAATTAAGAACTTCTATTTCTTCATATATTAATGTACAACAATCCACTCTCAAGTCTAGGTATTATTGCTTATAAACCAGCCCAAACCAACCTCAATACATACAAAGACCTAAATAACTCGGCCTAAATGATAATCTGAAACAGTGGCAGACTGAACCCGCATAGGCTAGGCACCCGGAACTCTTCCGCTACCTGGAAGGGGGGAACAAAACAGAAAAGGATGAGCTAAGGAGCCCAGTGAGTGACATTTTAATAAGAACATAGGGTTTTCTTTTCAAAAACATTTATAAGACTTGTTTACATAAATCTCAAATGTTTATAATGAAGAGATGAAAACCCTAACGCAAAGGAAGAATTCAGAACCAAACTCGAATTTTAATTAAGAATTTGAAATACCAGTATATTAGAAATACAGAAAACCTATTGTACAAAAATTCAAGGTTAAACGTGCTTTCTAAAGAGAATTTAATCCTACAGTGGGAAAAAATTCTAGCTTTTATTGATGACACTAGAAGAATACAACAATTCTCCTTGGGATCAAATTCAAGAACACGACCAGTTGGCAACCTTCCCATCCTTTAAATGATCAGGATGAAGGTTTGTGGAACATTTCTTGAAGAGTGAGAATAAATAAATAAATAAAATGTGATTTTTTCAGAGAGATGTTATGTAGAGAGAATTTTACAGGATGCTAAAAAAAATCAAGCCCCTTATTCTGTTCTTCTCCAGGTCTATATAGCATGAAAAGTTTACAACGTGGGATGCGACCCACGTTTAGATAACCTCCGGATAACTCCCACGTATGGGAGTTATCTTTTAATTATTTATATTTAATTTAACAATTAAATTAAATTAAATAATAAATAATTAATTTAATATATATCAATTAATTAAATTAATAATTTATTCAATTCAATTTAATTAATAATAACATTTAAATCATATTTAAATGAATATCTCTCACATAAATTATAGTTTTAATTCAATTAATTTAATTGAATCAACTTGAATTAAATTAAATAATCAATTAACTCTTTAATTAATTAATTATCAAATTAAATATCTAAAAACAAAGTTACCTAAAATGCAATAACAACACACTTCCATAAAACTACAATTAAAAACATCATATCAACAGTTCTATATTTCCCATTTGGGACCACCTGCCCCTCCAAAAACTACAATAAAAAAATAATACCAAGCACTATAATCATTTAAGACAATAAAAATCTTAAATACTTACAACAAATACCAATAAACAAAAGTTCCAACAAAATTTTCTATTATACTCAAAACTTGTCAATTTCTCCTTGCTTCTATACAACTACAATCAAGTACATCATTAATTCAACACTTTTATCCTCACATATGGGATCACCCCCCCCCCCCAAAAAAAAAAAAAAAATCTACAAACCAAAACAGAAAGCACTTCTATAATATATGGGACCACTTGTCCCTCCACGAACTACCATCAGTATCCAAAAAAACTTTCAATCTACTTACACATTCGATTCAGACAAAACAAAGTCATGAGTTAAGTCTTACACAAATCGTCCAACAAAATTTGTCCATTCTGTTCGAACATCATCAATCTCTTCTTCATTATATGCACTTTTTGTATTGAACTACAAAGAAAAATAAAGTTAAACACAACATAAGCTTAGATCAATTATTAAACTGTATCATATCATAAATAAATAATTTATGTACGAGATTACTAATAGGAGTACTAGAATTATGCACTATTTCGCTTATATACTTCTGGACATAGTACCCACATCCTACATAATCCAATTGATGAGGGCACTACATGTAAAAAAATTGAAAACAAATTACTCATATATTTCAATGAAAAGAATTCGTTAAAGTATCAATGCAAATTTCTTTACAGGTTTCCAAACTAGATTAGAGCAACGGTGTTGGAGATCATGTTTAACTTGCCAAATTTTCAATCCTCTAAATAGTTTGAAACATTAGAATAACATAAACTTTGAATTCACAACTAAGAAAGTTCAATACACTTACATATTTATAACTCCATGAATGTCTTCTTCAACCTTACTTCGGAGAGAGTCTAAAACATAAACACAGTTTTCCAAAAGGTTGATAACAATCAATATTCAGTGATAACTGTAATAAGCAACATTCTAATATTATTATGCATTCAATACAAACTAAAATAGCTAAAGCAATGTAAATTTCCATTTACTTACCCCGTGTTATATGGAATGAGTACTAAATTGTCTAAACTAGCCATTTATAATTGGTTGGCTAGATTTCTACAACGAAGATCTGAAGAATTTACAATTGAAAATATTTTTTTGGTCAATTATTAATAAAAAATTGTTATCTCACGGTCACATTCATCCCAAAGATACCTAACTAGAACAAAAATTATTATATAGATTGTGAATAAGACACATAGATTATGAATCAAGATGAGTAATATATCTTAAATACTTATGCGATGTATGTGAGTACAAACATGTAACCAATATCAACCATCCCACAATATTGCATTAGGTCATCATGATGTAAATAAACTAATTTCTCCTTTCCAAATATGTGCTCGTTCAAATTGATGAGAATCATGTCTTCATCCTTCATGTAATTCACGACATGTTTGTTTAAGAGCTTGATGGTACCATTGACATTCGTATATTTAGAGGAATACACAATACTCTTACTTGATCATCCTACCACAACCAAAGTTACGACTCCATAGTACATAAAAAATAAATAAATAACAAAGCTTATAAAGTTAAAAAAAAAAAGACATATAAAGCTTATAAAGTTAAAAAGAGACGTACTTTTTTCTCCTTACCCATAATTATAAGTTTGCGAAGCCATGTTACGAAGTTACCCATTGCTTGATTTAAAGTCTCTATTTTTTCCTTCACGAGAATTGGTATTGTCACATTTTCTCCAATGACAATGTCTATCATTACTTCAACATTTGGACATTCAACATCATCATCGAATATTGTGACGACTGCAACAATGTTATCCACAGATCCTATAGCCAAGTAGCATGGTGTTTCCTTGACCAATTTTAAAAAATAAATGTGATTCAAAGTTAAGCAATATGGCAAAAATTCCGAAGTCACAACAAATACAATTACCTCCAAACTTTTTTCAGGCGTCTTGACAACATCCTCCAAACTTTTTTCAGACGCACTTAGTGAGACACTTCCAACAGACAATGAAATTTGCTGAGATTGTTTTTGAGTTATGTCTTCTACTACTTTGACACTTCCAACATTCTCTTCTTTGCAAGATGCTCCTTGAGTTGCTTGACTCATTTTCGGCTTTCCTTTTGCTATCTTAAAATATTGGGATTGTGAAACAAA
This sequence comes from Lagenaria siceraria, assembly GCA_002890555.2. Classification (NCBI taxonomy): domain Eukaryota; kingdom Viridiplantae; phylum Streptophyta; class Magnoliopsida; order Cucurbitales; family Cucurbitaceae; genus Lagenaria; species Lagenaria siceraria. Next base: position 22,811,486 of record CM016485.1, on the reverse strand, counting down.
ATCACCCACTCCCCTTACACGTCCACCATGTTCTGCAATCCCCAATGCTTCAGTTAAAACATCTTCATCTTCATGTACGATAGCTAGCTCATCTTGTCAAAAAATTACAAGTTTTGCTCTTGTGAAGTCATCATAAATTATATATCCTATTATAGGTTTTGCACAATATAAACTTACAATTTGATTAGTGCATTCTCTAGTGGCATCATTAAAATATTCATTAATTTTTCCTTTCGTTCTGCCTTCCATAAAGTCGAACGATGGGAAGGATCATTCGATAGGTCCTATATGAACATATATATTTAATTAACATAAACATAATAGAATAATACATTTAATTTAACTTGCATAACTTACTAATCCATGTGCGAGATTCACATATCCCTTACGAGACATGTGATGATTATACACACATTTTGATCTTCTTTCTCTCTAAATATGATTAAATTCCAGTACAACATATTAGTTGGAGTTACCTACCAAAACAACTATCGACTATTACACATTTAAGTAGAAATAGTTACCTCCCACTCTTCCCTTAACCTACTATTAACAAATGACATCCACTGTTCTTGATCTATATGAGAATACTTTGTGGGAGGAGTTTGCAGGAGCGATGGTTCATCTTTAAATGGAAGTATGTACTTCTAAGTTAACGTGGTCTTAAAAGTTTAAAATTTTCTTCATGCGGACATAAGAATACCATGTTTGGACCTACGGTGCAGATCAAACAAGATCCGCACAATAAAGTAGTAAACATAAACTAATAAACTACATGAGCACATGAAATTAAAATTATAAAACCAATACTGCTATACAATAAAATATTTTATCTTTAAGCTCATTTGGAACTTTTTTCCAAGAATCATAGGCCAATGGAATTTGTTGTTGAACACAAACTCCAATGTAGCTCAGCATTTTCTGTGAAATGGGACTAATGGGTTGGCCATGCTGGTTATAGGAAATGGGCAATCGTTGCCCATAATTTCTTACCAGTGCCAACTCATACATAGTAGTTGGGTCTCGTGGAAAGAATCTTCTTCTACTTTGTTCTAGGATCATATTTCTCTAATCTTCATTGCTACTTGAATTCTCCATGTATGAATCTGCAATATATATATATAAACATAAAACATATAATATGCAATACACTAAATGACATACCATATTTAATACACTATTTATCTTCTCATCTACCCTTACAATCATTTCTAACATATGTGGATGTTGTATCATCAATCTCGTTAGATGTATCAAAATTTGGCATTCTTTGCATGACCCCGTAATCACACTCTTGAAGCATATCTCCCACTTCATCTTCAATTGTTGTTTGTGGAGATGTTAAGACCACCGACCAACTAGGATTTGCAAGATCTTTTACATAGAAAACGTGATTTGCTTGAGTGGCTAAAATAAATGAGTCTGATTTATGTCCAATACAATTGAGATCCACAATAGTAAATCCAAACTCATCTATTTTGACTCCATTTCTATTCTCAACCCAATCACATTTGAATAAAATAAAAGATAAACCATCATAATCAAGTTCTCATATTTATTGCACTATGCCATAAAAGGTCATATCTAACATGACAAGACATTTGTCTTTAGCACTAGAGACTTGCATTGTAGTAGTTGTTATACTAACTCCACTGTTTTGAACCCTCCTAATATCATTGCACTTTTTTGTGTGATAGTGACAACCATTAACCACGTAACCACAATATGTGGCCACATTTGGACAAGGTTCATGAGTTATCCATCTTAAAGAAGACGATAAGTTATTTTCGCCACGTGCTCGAGACGATGCGGAGCGGCCGATGTCCTCAAAAGGGTTAACTTAACAAAAAGAAAATAAAAGGAGTCGCCACCAATCTTTTTACGGTGTGATTGGACACCGAAAATAAAGTAAATAATTTTTAATGAAAATCAATAAAAATGGTCTGCGAAAAAAAAAGTTGGGTTCGGGAGTCGTTTGTGCATGGGGAAGGTGTTAGCACCCCACAACACCCGTTTAGAAAAACGGTGGCCAAATTTTAAATCTTGATTTAAAAATTATTCTTTAAATAAAATCATTTGGGAAGAAATTTTTTTAAAACAAATGTCTTAATTTATCACTCATTACTCCAATATTGAGGTAATGATCCCATAAAATAAGTGGAAAAATTTCCATCAATTTGACTATATTAAAATTTGAGGAAAAATTCATCACGTCAAGAATGTGAGAAATTATTTCAATTTCTCAAAATCCATCGTAGGAATAGTCTTTTAATAAAATTTAAAAAAACATTAATTAAATTCATTTTTTCTTAGGATCAATATCTCGGACTCCCAGATATTTCTAGATTCCATCGTGGAATTTTTTTTAAGAAAACGGTAGGTTATTAAAAAAAATTTATTAGGAAAACTTTATGAAATAATAGATTAATTTCTTTTTAAAAGGCTAGAAAAAAAAGTTGTAAGAAAAGTTTAAATGAGTTAAGAAGAGTTATAAAAAGGATTTAAATAAAAAGTTGGATAAATTTCAAATAGAAATCAAAACATAACA